>CANSNZ010000143.1:0-1373076 GCA_947646795.1 Beta lomatogona | reverse complement strand
CCAAGATCGATTCTGAGATCCGGATATCATCAAATTCCCGTGAAGAAGGAGGATATTCCGAAGACGCTTTCGCACCGGATATGGGCACTATGAATTTGAAGTGATGCCATTTGGTCTCACGAATGCTCCTGCAATTTTCATGGATCAAATGAATCGCTCTTTCCACGAGTACTTGGATACTTGTGTGGTCGTGTTCATCGATGATATTCTCGTCTACTCTAAGGATGAGAAGGAGCATGAGAAGCATTTGAGGCTCGGTGTTGGATGTTCTCGCGCAAGCAAAAGTGGTTCGCAAAGCCGGTCTAAGTGCGAGTTCTTGCTTGAAGGAAGTTGCTTTTCTAGGGCATGTAATCAGCCAAGGAAGGAGTCAAGGTAGATCCCGCTAAGATCAAGGCATTGTCGAGTGGGAGAGTCCTAAGAATGTGACCGAGATTCGGAGTTTTCGGGTCCGTCTGGTTATTATAGGAGGTTCGTTCAAAATTTCTCCAAGATAGCTCCACCTCGACTCGCTTGATGCGCAAGGACCGCAAGTTCATCCGGTCCGAGGATTGTGAAGAGGCATTTCGAAGCCGAAAAAGAGTTTGACCTCTCGCTCTGTTCTTACCTTGCCATCCGAGGGCGTTGGGTATGAAGTGTTCGATGATGCATCGAAGAATGGTCCGCAGGTTGTGTTTTGATGCAGCAAGGGAAAGTGATAGCATATGGTTCGAGGCAAACGAAAGTGCATGAGAGGAATTACCCGACCCATGATCCGGAGTTAGCGGGCCGTGGTGTTTGCACTAAAGATATGGCGACACTATCTCGTATGGTGTTCCGTGTAAGGTGTATACCGACCACAAGAGCCTCAAGTACATCTTCACTCGTGATCTTAACATGAGGCGAGAAGAAGGTGGCTTGAATTGATCAAGGATTATGATCCGACCCTGGATTACCAAGAGGGTAAGGCGAATAAAGTAGCGGATGCTCGAGTCGCAAGAGTAAGCATTCATTAAACGCTTGCTATGGTTGTGCCTCGTGAATTGTGTGAAGAGTTTCGCAAGCTTGATATCGAGGTTGTTCCTCGGGGTTATGTATCTCGCTTTGTTGGGTTCCATGAGTGCCGAGCCCGAGTTGTTCCAGGAGTTAAGAAGCAAGCAAAAGGGGTGATCCAAAGTCGGAGAAGATCCGTGAAGCAAAGATGCAAGGTCGTGCGAGAGAATTTTGAGATCTGGCTGATGATAGCTTGAGGTTTATGGGGGCGTTGGTGTGTGCCCAATGATGGTGAGCTTAAGAGAAAGATTCTCGAGGAAGCTCATAGTACTCCTTATTCCGTTCATCCTGGGGGTGACAAGCTCTATAAGGATCGAAGGCTAATTTTTGGTGGCCGGTATGAAGAGAGAGATTGCCGAGTTCGTAGCTAGGTGTTTGGTTTGCCGGAGAAGGTGAAAATTGAGCATCGGAGGCCGGTGGTTTGTTGCAACCTTTGCCTATTCCCGCTTGGAAGTTCGACTCGATCTCGATGGATTTCGTGATGGGTTTGCCTAGAGCCGGTGGATTGAATGCTGTGTGGGTGATTGTGGATCGATTGACTAAAGTGGCTCGTTTTATTGCGATGAAGAACACTTGGTCTATGGAAGAGTTAGCTGAAGCTTACGCTAATGAGATAATTCGTCTTCATGGGGTTCCCAAAGACATTGTCTCCGACCGTGATCCGCGATTCCTATCCCATTTCTGGATTGCTTTGCAAGAGGCTTTTGGTTCGAAGTTGAAGCTGAGTACTGCATTTCATGCAGCTACCGATGGTCAGACTGAGAGGACTATTCAGACCTTGGAAGATATGCTTCGTGCTTGTGCCTTGGAATTTCAGCAGTCTTGGGTCAAGTCTCTTAGCTTGGTGGAGTTTTCTTATAACAACAGTTATCAAGCTAGTATCCAAATGGCTCCGTATGAGGCTCTCTATGGAAGGAAGTGTCGTAGTCCTACTTGTTGGAGCGACATCAGTGATTCATTGATTTTGGGCCCGGAGTTAATTCGGGATACGATTGAAGCGGTGAAAGTAATTCAAGCGAGGATGAAGGCTGCTCAAGATAGGCAGAAGTCGTATGCTGATTTGCATCGGAAACCTATTTCTTTTGAGGTGGAGGATAAGGTGCTTTTGAGGGTTTCTCCTATGAAGGGAGTGATGCGGTTTGGTCAGAAGGGCAAGTTGAGTCCGAAGTACGTAGGTCCCTATGAGATTCTTGAAAGGATCGGGGAGGTCGCGTATCGTTTGGCTTTGCCGCCAGAGCTGTCGAAGGTTCATGATGTGTTTCATGTGTCGCGATTCTTGCGAGTATCGTAGTGATCCTTCGCATGTAATCCCCGTTGAATCGGTGTCGCTTGAGCCGAATCGACTTTTGAAGAAGCGACTGTTCGTATATTGGACCGTCGAACCGTGCCCCACGAGAAGGAAGGTGATTCCCTTGGTTAAAGTACTTTGGAGAAGTCAAAAGTACGAAGAAGCTACTGGGGAAACCGAAGAGTCAATGCGATCGAAATACCCGAACTATTCGTTTCGGGTACTATTTGTGTTCTTGTCTTGTTTTTGTGTTTTTCGAAGTTTCGAGGACGAAACTTTATTTAAGGAGGGGAGATTGTAACAACCCATAATTTTGCTCCTAGTTTTTCGCAAGAATTTTCTCTAAAAACTATTATTTTCTCTAAATTAATTATTTTTATTTTATAATTTTGGGAGCCGAATTATTATTTTTTTTATTTTTTGTGGCGTGTCAATGTGTTTATTTCATTTATATTTATAATATAATTTATTAGAATTATTTTTATTATTAAGTATTTTCAAAGTTTAGGCGCGATTTAGGAATTAACCGTTTTATCGCGTATCGGGCTTTCGGAGCATGGATCGTTGTTGAATTTGGGCCGAAAGTTTTTGTGGCTGTGTGGGCTTGGGGCAGCCGGCCAAGTGAAGGAATTAGGAGACCTTTCTCCTTTTCTTTTCTCTTTTGTTTTCTTAAGACTCTTTGATGCCTTATAACCCCCATAACCCCCCTTAATGATTTCTTTAATTAAACCTCATTAAACCTCTTAATTCACTTCAAAATTCTGATTAGAAAATCAGAACTTTTGGCTGTCATTCTTCAACATTTTCGTCCATCATCATCACCATCATCACCATTTTCATTCTCTCAAATTTTCTTCATTTCTTCTCTTTGATAATTGTTCGTGAATTGTTTTTGTGGCTTTTTCCTTATACTTCGCGCTTGGAATTTGAAGAAGAAGAGGGTCACACGCCCTGTGGGGATTTCCAGAAGTTTTCAGCTCGCCTCCGACGATCCAGGTAACTAGTTGTTATCCTAGAATCATAGTGATTAGAGTAGTATTCGGTATTAGATTAATACGTTAGGAATTATCTAAAATACTTTTTGAATGATATTTTTGATGAAATTTTACATGAACATACGTGACATATGCTATGTGAATACTGTGTAGAGAAAAATAATTTTTGCATGATTTTTAATATTTATTTGATTTAATTAGTATTTTGTGCGTTTTTGGCTAAATTTCATAATAATTATTGAACGACTGTTAAAATTGATGAAACCATTTTTCTTAGATCATGTTACATGCGTATAATGTATTCCATGCCTTGGAATAATTTTTATATACTGTTTACTGTTTTAATTAATTGATATATCTGTTTTTGTAAATTCTGTTCAGTCAGTATATAATTCATGAAAATTATTATTATTGGCAGAAAAATTAATTTATTTGGATAATATGTATTTCCGTGAGTTTTTACATGTTATGCGAAGTTTTGGTAATTTTTGGGCGTCTGTTTATATTTTTAATTATTATAATGGCTTATTTGAGGAATCTGTATATTAACTGTTAAAAATACTTTTTGAGTCCGAAAATTATAAATAAAAATTGTACCATGTCAGTAGAGCTATTAGGGTTATATGATAATTTTTGTGTGATTTTACTGCTCGAATTTGTTAGTTTCATAATTATTATGGTGTTTTTGTGATGAAATTGAGGACACACTATTAAATTGTTTGAGGGCTTGTAAATCAGATATAATTTATAATTTAATATATTCTGGGTTGCTGATTTTCAGTAGTATACAGTATGCATCATTTGAGTAACCACATGTTTAGGTTTGATTTATGGAATAAAATGATTTAATTGTTATTACTCTTTTAATGAATTATGATTTAGAGTTAATTGGTGATGTATTTGTGATTGAGTGTGGTTGCTGTAAAAACCAGTATATTGTCATTGTTGATGTTTGGCAATGTTCAAGTGTTATTGTGAGAGTTATTTGTTGAATATTTTATAAGTGATTTATTTTGAGGAATTATGAAGAACTGTTTGATGAATTGTGGGTATAAGGCCGGGTGGCATCCCTTTTTGACGAATATTTTTGATGAATGATACTTAGTTTGTATGCATGATTGTATTTTGAGATAAGAATATCCGGTGGGATAGATGTAGTCCCCGGTTAAGAACATGCCAACCACCTTGGTTTGCGAACTAGGGGTACACACGGGTTAATTGTTGTCGTCCGAGAGGTCGGGGGTTCTCGCGTGTTCTACCCCGCATCGGGAGTTTGGCCATTCTTAGACACGGGCGGGGAACGTAAGCCCATAGACCGACCTGGGAGATTGCGATCCGACAAACCTTAGGAAGTGATTTGCGAATCACCGGCGTTCGGTTCGACTCAATAACTTGTTGTATTTTGATTTATTATTAGTATTTACTTATATTGGAATTATGTCACTCACTATATTATGTTTACTTATTGTTAATGATCTCTCGATTTATCTATGAGCTTTATGATTTCTATGTGCATGATATGATGTAATGAATTGCATGTTAATCCTTTCTTAATAATCTACCTCGAATAGTGCTTTGATTGCTATTGTTCCGGGAGAAGCTGCTAGTTACTCCCCACCGACCGTGGAAATATGTATTATAATCTTGCGAGATGGAAATGATTGCTAGGCTTGTGACTGCTGGGCTAGCGAGTGTGAGAGTTGGTTGTGAGAAGAAGCTTTTAGTTTTGTTTTTGGTGGATGAACTTTATATAGGTCATAGGGAGACTTATTTTTGGATTGCCTTCAAGGATATTAGTGTTATTTAAGTTTATTTTTGGGAGACTTGCATGTCTCATGGTATTTTGGATTTGTTAGTATGATATAATTGGGATACTTCTTTTATGTTGGAACCATGATGTTACTTGGAGATTTATTCCCTTTTTAAGCTATGAATTTTGAGTTATTATCTTTATTTATTGTTTTAGAGTAGCATACCGTCCCGACGTTATTTCCGCTAACGTCATTTTAGTATTTCTTGAATTAATAAGGTTTAGTATCCTAGTAGTAGAAGGACGGGGTGTTACACCTTCTAAGACAGTTTTCTTATCAAGACTTAACAAAATAAGACAATGATCCGACGTGACTCTAGGAAAGTGCCAAATATTGTAATTGGGAAAAGCATTTAACCGCTCCACATTGGCCCATACTCTATCAAGCCTCTCATAAACCGGGTAGTGGTACGTTTGTTAGTCCAAGTAAACTTAAGCCCTACAAATTTAATATCAACCAAGTTACACTTCTTCATAGTATCCGAATATAACGCTGATCTAGTACATGAAATTTTACAGCCCCCTAAATTTTCGTTTTGGTTGAAAACCTCATTAAAATCACCAAGTAATAGCCACGACTTGTTTAAAATTTCCGATTAAGACAACAATTCACAATTCATCCCATGATTTTCTACGCATGAACAATTTAGGACTAGCATAAATAGCTAAGAAAATAAAGGAAGTATTATATGCACGTACCTCGATCACACCATGCACTCCTTGAGCACCCTCCCCAATCATTTGGAAATCAATGACATGGGATTTATGTCCAGAGGAGGAGAATACCCCCGGTGAAGGTGAGCTGCTCAACAAGGTACCAAGAATCTATTCCTAGACCCTCCACAATATAAGTCGTCCTCTCCCAAGAGACCCAAGTTTTCGCCAACACCACGAGGGAGGGGATATGCTGCTGCATCAACAAATGCTAATTCAGGGGAAAAGATGGTCGGCCTATCCCACGCACATTCCAAAAAAAAACCGTCATCCTCTTAAATAAGTCGGGCATCTCGAGGATCCTCTTTAGAATCCCCTCATTTCCAGCTTCCCACGGATCTACCTCGAGTCCGGTTTTGGGACATAACCATATTTTTCGATGTGGCCATAATACCTTCTCAGTCTCTCTTGTGTTTCTTCTCCGTTTTGCCTCTTTCGAAGATACTGTGATCCCTAAATGTTTTTTGGGCTTTGAAGTTGAGCTAGGATCACCTCATCAATGTTGCTCATGGCTTGAATTCGCACTTGCATTTGGTATACTAGGACTACAATCCGTATCATTAGGAAGAGTGGGGCCGGGTCCAGCCATGGTCCGAGGTTTTGCATCAGATTTTTGTCTTTGATTCCATTTTCACCTCTTTCTGGAGGAACCACTTCATGAATATCTTCAGCATGGGCGATAGCTGAGCAGCTACTGGAATTGAGGGATGTGAGAGATCATTATTTCTGAGTTTGCGTACATAACCAGATGTTTTGTACACTTCAGAAGTGAGTTTGGGATTGAGAATTACAGCTTTCACTTCGTTCAAACTTATGTCGGTATATATCTCCAGGGACTCAGGCAGGATAAAGTCGATGTATCCAGGATTGAGTTTTGGCAACACGTGCCTCACTGGCCGTGCCAACGAGAATGGTCGAGGTATCCTTCACATAATGAACTCGTGGAGGGGGTGGAGGAGATGGGGGGAAGGTGTACGCCTCTTTGGCATCCATGGCTAGAGTTTTTAGTTTTTGGTGAAAGGGAGGGGGCAACTGGTTAGGCTTTGGAAGAAAGGGGGATTAAATTACTCGGTGAGGAGTGAGAAGATATTTAGGGATTTGACAAAACAAGGTTATGGGGGAGGGGGTTACTTTTCTGGGTACAAGGGGTGTTCTGTACAGAACTTGAGATTTCAGGCAGGAGAGAACGGGATGACAAGCTAACGGGAGGGGAGAATGGCAGGGCCACGTTTCATCATCACAAAGGTTGGGGTGACATATGAGGGGATAGAAACTTCAACCATCATCTTCCTGGGGTAAAAGTGAAAAGGAGTATTGGATAATCAAGGAGTAACTAGCATTAAGATTTGCTCCCCGAAGAGAAGGCGAAGTCCCATCACAGCCTTTTACCCGCCACTTTTTCATTTTGGGTTTCCCTACTTTTGTTTCTTTTCCCTTAACAACCCCTTGGCTTTTCTAACAGCCTTCCTTATTCCGGTGAGCCGACGGGATGCAAGCGTCGGTATCCCGAAATTTACTAGCATCCTTCTCTAGAACGTGGTCCTCTCCATTTAACCCGAGTTCGGTTTCATGGGGGCGATTCTTATTGGCACAAATGGCCCACCTTATGACACAGGGTACAACACAAAGGCCCTTCCATAAACACCATTTCCTGAATAACACCACCCTAATGGACCTCTCGAGGGAGCACTTGCCCATCCCTCATAACAGTGCATATGGACGCAAATCTACTTCGGTCTCCTTCTATGGAATGGGAATCGATTTTATAGTCTTCCCCATGCTATCACCAATTTTCCGTAGCGTATCTCTCCTCCTAAAAAACTCCATTTGTAAGCCTGGGAGTTCCAGCCACATCGGGTATTGGTTAATGATAGGCGACATGGCTTAGAAGCCCGAGTGTCCATGGTTGCACCCACACCATACTTCCTAAAATAATACACGGTCCTCCCGCTAGAATTGAAGATTTGTACGTAGTTGAAGTGCATTTGATCGTATAAAAACCTTTTCCAACTTGCGAGATAATCACCCACTCCCATAGCTTGGAGATCTCTAAATACTCCTCTTTAGAGATAGGAATAAAAATTTCATCCTCCTTTAATGACGACGTCAATTCCAGTGCAAAGGGGAGTTTTGGAAGGGGCAAGGGAAAAGTCAACAGCATTAACTTCCCTGCAGTAGCTTGGCTTTCTGAAGCCAAAGTAGCTGTAAATCGGGAGGGGAGAAAATTAATGGAGGGGGTATTTATGAGGGGAACATTCACAGGAACTACTTCTTCAAGACTGCATGGGGTAATTAGGGGGGAGCGGATCAGGGGGATGGGGTTCAGGACTTTAAGAGGGACCGACCTGCAGGACCGGATTCTTGGTACTCTTGCCATCCTTTGGGTACGTACTGGTGGAGTGCAGAGTGGGGCTAGTAGCTTTGGCCTTGAGAGCGGGTGGGGAAGGGTTTTTTAGGGATGAGGGTTCTCTCTCTCTCTAACATTTGAGTTGGCTCTTTAGGGGTGGGGTTATTATGCATAAATCAAAACCCAAATAAGTTATATATGACCTAACCAAGGTGATTTTACCAAAACCCAACTGTAAAGCTTGAATTGGCAATACTACCCCTAGTATGAGGTTCAATGCATAAAATAAATAAAATTCAAACTACAAAGAGGGAAAAAAAAAAAAAAAGTCAGCAACCAAATGAAATAACACAAATACAATACGTGCAACCTTTCCGTAGGCACATCCTCACCAAACACTCAGCGAGAAATATGTAAGCGTATTTGGGGTGTATCTAAAATAAATTTCGGGTTGTTAAAATGACTTAAATGATAGTTAAAAAGTTTACCTTTTCAAAATTAGTTGATTGCAGTTTTGGAAAATCTTTTTAAAATTTTGATATCAACCTATTTTGCCAAAATAATTTATCAACTTAAACAACTAATTTTGTCAAACAATTAAGCTAATCAGCTACCTTATCAGTTCTAGCACCTTATCAGTTTCAACTTTATTTTATTAATTTCAGTTAACTTATCAATTTCAATTCATTTTCATCCAGTATTGTCAAATAGAGCCGTATTTTGGAAATATCTAAACTGAAACTATAAAGAACATATGCTAACTACGAGAGACAAAGTATGCATGACATATTGACATGGCATTCTTTGGTTAAATTTTCCAACAAAGTGAGTGCTGCAGTGCGTGTGTTTCATTTCTTTTTGGATGCAAATAATACTGCTTCGCGATTCAAAAGCTTAAATTCATTTTGTATAGTGATGAGGTGAAAGACAACAACTAATTTGACGTGGGAAAGTGGAAACATTCAAATTACTAATGTCAGCCAAATGAAATCACTTTATTATGTTAATAGATGGTTTTGTGGAAGGCATTGCAAGTTGTTTATAGCAGTAATTTTTATGTACGTTCCATTCAACATGATGTCATTTTTAGTTTCAAACAAAATGCACAAAAAGATAGCAATTTAGACCACAAGTCCTTAACATACAAAGAAAACAAGCAAATTAAGTTTGGCTGGACTTTTCCAATGTAAATAACATTTTGGAAAAATTGACAAGGACGGTCCCAACTATGGGCGTCCTGCCATAAAAGGTCCCAACTATGGAATATTTCATAGCGGTCCCAACTTTATCATGCATTTTACACGCTTGGTCCCACATGACGGGTGACTGGCTGAAGTGGTTAATATCTACTTTTACTTTATTTTTTAAAAAAAAAAATACCTCTGAAGTCTGAACTACTGTTCCTTCCTTCTTTCTTTTTCTTTCGCTAAAACCTTCAAAAACCACAATGGTAGTAATCCAAAATCTCAAACACAACAACAACACAACTTCCAGAATGCGTCGTCTCCCACAATCCAAATACATCGATGCAATTCGTTGGCTACCTTCATTTTCCTTTCGTGTTGCTCAGTCGCCATTTTTTTGGTCAATTGAAGTTTTGAAGGATATTTTGAGTTGTGATTATGATGTAATCTCAATTATGAAAAAATCAAGCTGGACTATTGTTAGCACGGTATATCTAACAGTTTGAATCATGATGTTGCTTTGTTGTTGGATTATGGAATTTCATTGAATTAATTGATAATCACTTGCTTCAGCACCCGTCGCCATTTTTGAGGAAGACTCGCTCTTTTGAGGATTTGATGATTGGGGTTGAAGAAAAATTGGTTACTCAACCCCACCCACAGTGATGTAGAACACAAACCTATTGAAATTCACTATCTCAAATTCACCAAAACCCCAAACTCATTATCTCCCTTCTCTCATCCTCCCTTTATGTCTATGGAACCCATAATCCATCCACACGACATAGTCAAAGATGATGCAAAATTCATCATATCCACAATAAAGCACTCAATTCTAACAACAGAACAAAAGGTGCAACAACATCAATTCCGTATTCACTCCAAAATTTCAGAGAATTAGAAATGATGGCTATGGAGAATTAGAAGGGAAGGAAACTCGAGGAGTCACTCATATCAACATAGAGGCAACGCAGAGTGAAGGTGGATAGGAAGAGTGGTGGAACCGTGGAAGACCTCAAAGGTGGTGGAGATAATAATTAGTTATTTTAACATATACTTATAAGAAGAAGGAACGAAGCTTTTGGGCAATTTCATTAATGGTGGTGTTTGGAAGAAAATACAGAAGCTAAAGATGGGAAGGGAGTGTTTGGAAGATGGTCATGTGAACAACACGTGATCATTTTACCTCGCTACGGAGAAAATAACCCGCAAGGACTGCTTTTGTAAAATATGATATAAAGTTTGGCCTTGTTGTGAGATATTCAATAGTTGGGACCTTTTATGGCCGGACGCCCATAGTTAGGACCGTCCTTGTCAATTTTTCCTAACATTTTTTTCAACCACTTGCAACAAAAAGTAAAAGAATGTGGTCGTTTGGTTCAAAATATGGAATAGAAAGGGAATGGATACAAATATAGGAGGGGAATAGTAACAAAAATAGTTACCTTTATTGAGTGTTTGGTTCAAGCCAAGGAATGGTAATTATTACCTTCAAGTAATGGATTTTGTTACTAGAGGGGGAGGGTAAGGTAACAAATTAGGGGAATCCATTACCATCAAGTAATGGTAAGGGATTGATGAGGGGTTGAACCAAACAAGAAGAATGGAATCGGTAATTGGATCCGTTTCTTGAAGCCCAAAAATAGTGAACCAAACGACCCCTAAAAACTATTCGTAGTTTCAATACGTTTAACTTGTTTAGATGAAAATTTCGAAAATGAAAATTTTGGAAAAAGAATAAATAATTTCACATTAGTCAACAAAGTTTCAAAAATTTTTTAAAAAAGTTCTGAAAGTTCAGATGAAATTAAGAAAAGTTTCAAAAAAAAATATAGGATAAGTTTAGGGAAAAAAAAGTTGTTTAGAACAGAGTCTAAGATGTATTCCCTATTTTTTAAATTAATTGTAACATAATTCTTTCAATAAACCTTTTTTCTTTTGCTTCTTCTCTAAAGTTGGAACCTAATGTCACCCTTTGTCCTTTTCTCATCACTATTTCTATTAAAACTTTTGCTTAAAAATTCAGCCAAATATGAATGGTTATAAGTGGGTCTGGTCTAGCCCACTCACGTTTCTAACCCAACAACGACCGAACTTGGATTCAACCGATCCAAAAACCCAACGGTGCAATGAATCAAGTTCTCCAGCCCTATCCAGGTGAAGCCCAAGAAACCTACACTCATCTTGAGCACCCTCATAAAAAGCATATTAGAAAAACTAAACAAACCCTTACCCGTAACCTCGCCCACGCTAATCCGCCACGACCATGGACCATTTTTTTGCCTGTGACGTACCTAGCTAGAGCTAGCCTCCATGGACCCGGTCGATCCTTAATCCCGCCTATGTCGGGTCTATGATTGGTATCGCTTGACCCGACCCTACCCAAGCCCGGCCTACATAGCTCGGCCGCTGATTGACCACCACTAGTTGCATTAAATATGAAAACTAGTTTGGAATGAACGACGAATATGTTTAGGTATTATTAAGGCATTGCAAAGACACCAATAAAAAGTTGAAAACCGGATGGACCCATATACGAAAGGCTTTTTTCCCACATTGGAAAAATATCATTGCTTCACCTTGTTTATTAGTAGGAGCTTCTTAGCACTACTTGTTTGATAGAGTGCTAGATGGATGGATGCACCACACGCGCGCGCGCCGGCCGGGCCGGGCTCGGGCTCGTGGCGAGCGCGGCGCGGGCGTGGGCTGTGGGCCTGCGGTCTGTTTTACATCTCCTTCATTTATTTTGGCGTAAATCTCAGAATTTATTTTGTAACCATTGCTAGCAAGATTTCCGGAGTCAAATCCCTTATTTTCTGCCTTCCGTTTTTCTCCTTCAAGCCAGTTATAAGGGCTGCTTTCTTCAGAAATTGAGACACACAGAAATTACTCTTCTCTTCTCTTCTCTAAAAATCTCTCTGGTTTTGGGCAATATTCTGGTCTCCATCCGAGGTGTGTGAGTGCACACATATCTTGGAGCCGTGCTAATCCTGGAGGACGATCGCCTGATTTCTACTGCACCGGGGTAGCGCGAAATCGTCTTTTAGGACAGTGGTCTTCCACGTCACGGCAAACTGATTTCCTTCACGCTTCAACAGATAAGTATCATTGTTTTATTGTATTAATTGCAACAATCTAAAAGACGAATTTATGGCTTCCAAACTCATGATTCCTGATATGTCTAAGATGGAACCCCTAGATGGGAAAAACTATAAACGTTGGGCTGTTAGGATGCGTTTTTATTTGGAACAAATTGATGTTGCATATGTTCTTGATGATATCGTTAAACCTGTTGATGAATCTGATTTGGCTGCCTTTGAATCAAAGTTTGCTAAGGATGATAGAACTTGTAAGGGTATGCTACTGCATCATATGTCAAATGCTTTACTGGATATTTACATGCTGTTTAATCATGCTAAGACTATTTGGGATGCTTTAGAAAAGAAATATGGGACTGATGATGCTGGGTCAAAACGTTATTGTGTTAGTAAGTGGTTAGGCTTTCAAGTTGATGATGAAAAACCTATAATTGATCAAATCCATGCCTATGAGAATATTTGTCTTGCTATGGCTGCCGAGGGTCTCGTGCATTTGTGATATTACCCTTGCTATTGTGTTGATTGAAAAACCGCCTCCTTCTTGGAAAAATTTTCGAAACCGGTTAATGCACAATAAGACAGACCTAGCTTTAGAGGAACCGATAGGTCACCTTAAGATTGAGGAAGAGAACCGAATTAAGGACAAAGGACAATCGTGATTCGTGATCAATCTGTTTTTCCTGTTTCATCTAAAGCAAATTTGGTAGAACCAAATAATTTTGGGAAAAATAAGGGCCCTAACAATTTTCATAGACCTCAAAGAGGAGTACGAAGTACGGGTTTAAGGGAAACCTGTAACAACCGTGGGAAACCCGGTCATAAGGCTAAGTTTTGTAGAAGCAAGAAGCGAGAATCACGCAAACCTTGCTTGAAGCTAATGATAACATAGTTCTTTGTTGTGTCGAAGTAAACTTAGCTGGTAATGTTACTTGAATGGATTGTTGATACTTGGGGCAACCAGGCACATCTCGTACTAACAAAGACATGTTCACAAGTTATGGTAAGGTTGATGGTGAAAATGTCTTCATGGGTAATTCAGCATCTGCAAATGTTCAAGGCAAAGGGAAGATTGTTTTAACTCTTACTTCTGGAAAATTGCTTACTCTTACTAATGTTTTGCATGTTCCGAAAATGCGCAGGGAACTTAATTTCCGGAAGTCTACTTATGAAAGTTGGACTCAAACTCTCTTTTGATTCTGATAGACTTGTTCTTACTCGTAATGGGGAGTTTGTAGGGAAGGGGTTTTGTAATGGGGGGCTTTTTACTCTTGATGCAAAAGTTGAAATTATGAATAAAAGTGCTAGTACTTCTTCTGCCTACATCGCTGAGTCTATTGATTTATGGCATTCTAGATTGGGTCATGTTAACATTGCTTCAATCAAAAGGCTTAAACATTTGAATTTAATTCCAAGTTTTTCTAAAACTGAATTTTCAAAATGTGAAGTGTGTGTTGAAGCCAAGTTTGCAAAGAAACCATTTAAATCAATAGATAGGCAAACCGAAGTACTAGAACTTGTTCATAGTGATTTGGGAGATTTTAAAAATCATGAGAGCGAGAGGTGGGAAAAGATATTACATTACCTTTGTTGATGACTGTTCTCGTTTCACTATGATTTATCTTCTCAGATCAAAAGATGAAGCGGAAGAGATGTTTCTCAAATACAAAGCTGAGGTAGAAAATCAACTGGACAAGAAAATCAAGAGGCTTAGGAGTGATAGGGGAGGTGAGTATGACCCTAACACTCTTAAGGCTTTCGTGAAACGAGAATGGAATAGTCCATGAGGTAAGCTGCTCCCTATACACCCGAACAAAACGGTATTCTTTGAAAGGAAGAACAGAACTCTCAAAAATATGATGAACTCTATGCTTATTAGTTCGGACTTCCCGATAACATGTGGGGGGGAGGCTATTCTTTCTGCTTGTCATGTTTTAAATAGAGTACCTCATAAGAAACTTGATAAGACCCCTTATGAACTGTGGAAAGGTCGAACGCCAAACCTGAAATATTTGAAAGTGTGGGGGTGCTTGGCAAAAGTTGGGATACCTAGTTTTAAAAGAGATAAGATAGGTCCAAAGACTGTTGATTCCATTTTTATTGGCTATGCCTATCAAAGTGCTGCTTATCGCTTTCTAGTGAAAGGTACTAACAATTCTTATGCAGGTGGTACTATTGTTGAATCGAGGGATGCAGAATTCTTTGAAAATATTTTTCCTTTGAATTCTTCTTGTTGTAGTAATGATTTACCATCCTCTAGTATTGCACCTGTTTTGTCTGTTGCTTCTTCTTTAACTAACAATGATTCTGTTTTGGAACCAAGGAGAAGCAAAAGGGCGCGAAAGGAAACTAATTTTGGGTCTGATTTCATTACTGCTTTTCTATCTGAACCACTCTTGATTGACGATGATTTTGTAAGTGTGTTCATCTTAGAAAATGATCCCAAAACTTATGATGAGGCCATGAGGTCAATTGATGCAATTTTTTGGAAAGAGGCAATTAACAGTGAACTAGAATCAATTCTCAATAATAATACTTGGGAATTGGTTGACTTGCCTAGAGGTTGCAAGCCCATTACTTGTAAATGGATCTTTAAGAAAAAATTAAAACCTGATGGATCCATTGACAAGTATAAGGCTAGAATAGTAGTGAGGGGTTTTACTCAAAAACAGGGAATTGACTATTTTGATACCTATTCCCCTGTCACCAAAATTGCAACCATTAGGACCTTAATTGCTCTTGCTTGTATACATGATCTTATTGTACATCAAATGGATGTAAAAACTGCTTTTCTTAATGGAGATCTGGAAAAAGAGATTTATATGGTTCAACCGGAAGGTTGTGCAATTTCGGGTCAAGAAAACAAAGTTTGTAAACTGGTCAAGTCATTGTATGGACTCAAGCAAGCTCCAAAACAATGGCATGACAAGTTTGACAAGACTATGACAGGAAATGGGTTTCATGTCAATGAAGGAGACTCCTGTGTTTATTTTAAGCATGATTCAAATGGTTGTGTGGTTATTTGTCTTTATGTGGATGATATGCTAATTTTCGGTACTAGTCTTGATCGAGTAAATGAGACAAAGAAATTTCTAAGTTCCAAATTTGAAATGAAAGATATGGGTGAGGCAGATGTGATTTTGGGAGTCTAAATTATAAGAAATCAAAATGGCATCTGTCTTAGCCAATCTCATAATGTTGAAAAACTCTTGAAAAAGTTTAACTCATTTAATGTCGATCCAGTTAGAACCCCTTATGATTCAAGTGTCCACTTAAAGAAAAATAAAGGTGATCCAGTTTGTCAATCTGAATATGCTAAAATCATTGGTAGTGTGATGTTTCTTATGAACTACACTAGACCCGACATTGCTTATTCCGTAAGTAGACTAAGCGGTACACTCATAACCCAAACAAAGATCATTGGGATGCTCTAAGGCGATTGCTCGGGTATTTGAAAGGTACCATGGATTGGAGTTTGAACTACTCCAAATCTCCAGGGAGTACTAGAAGGTTTCGTGATGCCAACTGGGTATCCGACAATGATGAAGTAAACTCCACCGGTGGTTATGTTTTCACCCTAGGGGGTGGAGCCGTGTCTTGGAAATCTTGCAAGCAATCTTGTACAGCCTATGTCTACTATGGAATCCGAATTTATTGCTCTTGAATTGGCGGGTCATGAGGCTGAGTGGTTGAGAAATCCGCTTGCGAATATTCCAATGTGGGGGAAGCCGGCTCCTTACTTCTTTGCTCTCCACTTGTGATTCGCAAGCCGCCATAGCTGTTGCAAACAACCACGCCTACAATGGGAAAAAGAGGCACATTCGTTTGAGGCATAAGGCTGTCAAAGATCTGTTGTCAAATGGAGTGATATCACTGGATTATGTTAAATCAGAAAAGAACATCGCGGATCCGCTCACCAAAGGCCTTGTGTAGAAAACTAGTTTTGGAAACATCGGAAGGGATGGGCTTAAGGCCCATTGGATGAATTGTAACTAATGAACTCCTACTCACTACGAGTTCAAAGGAGAACATTATGAATGATTCAGAAGCACAAACTTTTAATTTTTCCATCCCTAGATGTTTATGATGTAATGTGCTTGCTACAAATTGAACTTTAGGGTGAGCCAAGGCTCTTAATGAATCCATATCCATATGTTTGGAGGTGTGATGTAGCTCACACTTGATGGATTCACCTACTTAGGTGTGGAAGTGTGGCCGCTTCCTATGAGAATTGCATGGGCTAATTCTCTAGAGCACCTATGAGCATCCAGGTCTGGACGTATGGCCAGTATAAGGCGTCACTATTATTCGCGGAGAATCAGAATATTATACATGTTCAATTGTGTGCTCTAAGTGATGTCTCTTTTCCTCCCTATTAAGTTCAAGACTCAAGTCACTTGATAGGAAAGAGATACTAGCTTAAAAGCACTAAGTGTTAATTCAAGTCGCAAGACATTGACACTTATGCAATTGTTTTATTTTGCCCAAAGCCAATTCTTTTTCCTTTTCTTTTCTCGTTTGTTGACCCTGTGGGGGATTGTTGGAAGTTCAACATACTCTAAAAGCTAACCTCAAAGAGCGGAGTGGAAAAACAAGTAAAAGGCATTTTTCCCACATTGGAAAAATATCATTGCTTCACCTTGTTTATTAGTAGGAGCTTCTTAGCACTACTTGTTTGATAGAGTGCTAGATGGATGGATGCACCACACACGCGCGGCCGGCCGGGCCTCGGGCTCGTGGCGCGCGGCGCGGCCGTGGGCCTGCGGTGCATTTTACATCTCCTTCATTTATTTTGGCGTAAATCTCGGAATTTATTTTGTAACCGTTGCTAGCAAGATTTCCGGAGTCAAATCCCTTATTTTCTGCCTTCCGTTTTTCTCCTTCAAGCCAGTTATAAGGGCTGCTTTCTTCAGAAATTGAGACACACAGAAATTACTCTTCTCTTCTCTTCTCTAAAAATCTCTCTGGTTTTGGGCAATATTCTGGTCTCCATCCGAGGTGTGTGAATGCACACATATCTTGGAGCCGTGCTAATCCTGGAGGACGATCGCCTGATTTCTACTGCACCGGGGTAGCGCGAAATCGTCTTTTAGGACAGTGGTCTTTCACGTCACGGCAAACTGATTTCCTTCACGCTTCAACAGATAAGTATCATTGTTTTATTGTATTAATTGCAACAAGTTGACCACCACTAGTTGCATTAAATATGAAAACTAGTTTGGAATGAACGACGAATATGTTTAGGTATTATTAAGGCATTGAAAAGACACCAATAAAAAGTTGAAAACCGGATGGACCCATATACGAAATTGCTGAATGGTGAGTGCTCTATGCGACTAGCTAAGTTGGACTCAATATCCGTACATCATCATACATTCATACTGCTAACATTCTCAACAGTATCTTGTGGACCTGATAAAAAAAATTAATGTTAACTTTCCTCTTTCTAGCCATATACATTGTCAACAGACTTCAACCTCCATCTTTAAATACAACAATTCCATCTATTATAATCCTTGCCCTCCCATAAAACATTCTCTTTCCCTTTAAACATTTGAATCAAATAACCAAAAATGAAACTTCTCCATTGTCAACTTCCTTGCCAATTAAGAGAAGAAAGCCAATCCAACTCTCATAATACCCTTCCATCCGGCTATTCGTCCTCTTCATCTTCATCCTCTCTCACTTCACAACCAAGCATAAAATCTCTCCCTTCTCTCTCGTCATCCCAACAACAACCTGATCAAATATCGAATATCATACACCACGAATGTATTGTCACCCTTAAAGGCCACACCTCCTATGTGTTCTCCCTTTTTCTAGCCGGAAAATATCTATATAGCGGTTCATACAATGGTGAAATCCGGGTTTGGCCTAGGGAGTCAGCTGAAAATACTACCAATATTGTAGCTACTTCAAGTGGTGCAGTCAAATCCCTCGTAGTTTTAGATGATAAGTTGTTTAGTGCACATCAAGATCATAAAATCCGTGTATGGAAAATGGAAAACAAAAATGAAATCAACCAAATAGCAACTCTTCCTACGATGAGTGACCGTTTCATAAGACTTGTCTCAGCTAAAAACTATGTACAAATTCGGAGGCACAAATCATGCACTTGGGTCCATCATATTGACACGGTATCAGCACTTGCTTTGTCAAGTGATGGATCGGTCTTATACTCCGCTTCATGGGATCGAACGTTTAAAGTCTGGCGAACCTCTAATTTCCGGTGTTTAGAATCAGTTGCCAACGCTCATGACGATGCAATCAACGCTCTCGTTTTATCTAAAGACGGGTATGTCTATACCGGATCAGCTGATAAGACGATCAAGGTGTGGGAGATGCACAAAGCAGAGAGAAAACACTCTGTAGTCGCAACGTTAGAGAAGCATAAATCGGCTGTTAATGCATTGGCGCTAAGCAGCGATGATTGTGTGCTTTATTCCGGAGCATGTGATCGGTCGATTGTGGTGTGGGAGAGAGTGGCTGACGGCGGTGGAAATATGGTTGCAGTCGGTGCGCTTCGAGGCCACAGTAAGGCTATTTTGTGCTTGGCTGTGGTGGCTGATCTGCTGTGCAGTGGCTCAGCTGATAAGACGATCAGGGTGTGGAGGAGGTCGGGTGTTGGCAACACGTATGTTTGTGTGGTAGTTTTAGAAGGACATATGAAACCTGTTAAGTGTATAACTGCAGCTGTTGATTCCAACAATACTTCTAATTTTGGTACTTCTTATTTGATATATAGTGGTAGTTTGGATTGTGATATTAAGGTATGGAAGATTTGGGTTCCTTTCCAGTGAACAATTTCATGTGCTTTGTTGTTTTTGTTGCATATCGTCATATGTAAATATGAATTATTTTTTTGGGTTCAATGGAGTGAGATATGATTGATTGTTTATTAATGTACGACCAGTTTAGTAGGCGATAATGGTAGGCGCCATGAATGATGAAACAAAGGAAGATCAAGTAGTTGTGTATAAATTTTGAGGAGTCGTCGACGGGAGGAGGGAGGTGGTGTGATGTTGGTGGCTGGCTAGATAGAGAGGCCCCTCCGTTCAAAAAAGAAAATATGAGGAGGAAGGAGTGCGGGTTAGATTAATTAGTGTAAGGATAAAAAATTATACTTCCCCGGTTCTGAAATAAGTACTCTCACATAAATGAGAGAAGTGTTTCACTCATTTCAGAACGGAGGAAGTATTGTTTTTTATTTTTTAACAAATTTAACGAAATAGTGAATGCCTGAATGGTATACGCTCATTGACGTCACTTTGATAGTTAATACGATAATAGAGGGTCACTTGAGAGAATGTCAATTTTTTTTTTCCACCGCGTAGAAAACTCCAAAACATGAGGTCACCAAGTAGAATTTCCCTTTATTTTATCAACAATCTTTTTTTTTTTTTTTTTGACAGAATAGAAATGAAAAAAAAAACAACTGAAGGCACAAGACATAGTCGCCATATCAACATTCTTTATAATTGAATACCACCTCTAAAATCATAATAGAAATATGCCAAGAAACAAACATCATCAAAATAAAATACCATTACCCTAGGATGAACACTGTTGATACGAGACGTTCTTCATGATTTTACCTTACTTTGTAATTATTACCATCACTTATAATCAACTTATACCTAATGTAGTGTTAGTCTCTTGGTGTTATCCTTTTTCTGAACTGTCTTTTTTTCTAACCCTTTATTTGCTTGTTTCTGTTCATTCAAGGAATGATTCACAAAGCAAAAACTTGGGGACGAATTACCTTTTCTTCTTTTCATTCCCCTTTTTCCCTTGGGGCTACAGATCGAATTATTTGAGATAAACCAAAAGTTTGAGTCACGAAACTTCTGAACTTTCCAATTCTATTATCAACTATAGGATTGGTATTTGATGACACTACTGAATATGAGCTTGAAAAAAATCGGACGTAGTCTACTATTGTATAATACATCGTTGTATTTGTTACAACGTTTATATGACGGGATATAAAATCTCTCCTTATCATATTACTTTGGAAGCTTATCAATCATAGTATAATATTTTAGAACATAAGTTGTTGTTTTGACATATATAGTTATTACAATAATAGTGGCTTCAAGAGAAGAAAAGTATACAAAATTGATGAAATTCAAGGTAAATAGGAAACCATGCCTTTAAACTATTATGGGACAAATGAAAAAGAAAAAAAAAATTAACATAATTTAGAATTAGAGTAGTACATTTTAGTTGACATATCGATCAAGCAAAGCCTTGTGCTCAAGATAGAATCATTGAAAAGAACTAGTATTTATGTTACTGAGTAATCAAAATAGAATCACGGCCGAAAACTACGACACAATAATTTTGTGCTCAAGAGTCGCGACACAAAACTGCGACATCAATACAAGATGGTTGTACATGGCTAACCCCGCTAATAAGATACTATACAGAAAGCCAGTGAGTACTGAAGCTATCATAACTCTAGGCTATAAAATTCAACTTGTGAATGTTTAAATAAATGGAACGAATTTTTCACCATATATACCACTAAATAATTTTGTTTTCCACAATATACCTTTCAACTTTTTAAAATTAACCATATATCCCTTAATTTTTTTAAATTCATCATATGCCCTTAATGACTAACGACGGTAAATCATTTTAGTCATTAGCCACTTTTTATGTTACTAAATCCTAATTGACCTGTATTTAAACCATTAATCTTAATTGACCACTAATAAGACACCAATCTCGAGGATTTTTTCTCTCTTCCTCAATAACACTCTTCCCTCGTCTTTAGTCATAAGTGGTGTTTCCATGAAGGTATATTAGGGTAGATGGGTCAAATAGTTAACTATGGGGGGTGTAGACTGTGTAGTAACAAAATTAAGAGTTGATGATCAAAAAGTCGATATTTCTTAGTCATCAAGGGCATTTGGTGAAGTTTAGAGACATTGAGGGTATATGGTGAATTTTGAAAAGTTGAAGGGTATATGATTAAGAAAACAAATTACTCAGGGGTATATGGTGAAAAATATACCCGCCCTATGTAGATATTATAATACACTTAGATAGTCTTTTCTCATCAACTTATTTTGACTTCCCTTTAGTTAAAATTTACTTCCAGTAAATCTAAATAAGTCTGGACTGGTTTCAAAAATCCTTATATAATTAAGATTTAATAAGTTCCAATAATTTGTGATAAATCCAAATAAGTTTAATTCAATTGAATTTAAGACACATTAGAATAAACAGCTAGTTCAACTTATTTGAGATTAAAGTAGGTATACACCATGTATACATAAATGCCGAATTTAAATCATTTGTTCTACAAATTATATACCACTTTGGTGCGACTTCTTCTTTTGGTTATGTCTTTTAAATTTTAAATTATTGAATGATATGTAGAATAATTAATAACAACCAATAAAACAAAGTGGCACACACATGTGGTATAAGATTTATGAAATAGAAGATTTGGAATCCATCGAATCCATAGAGCAGTAAGCATGATGTCGATATCCTTATTCCATAATTCATTAATAAGAAAACAAAGAAAGACAGCATGATTATGTTATTATATAGAACTAGATCGAAGTAATGTTTTAAGTTTCGAGTTAAAGAACACACATGCACTTTGCCATTTGATCTATCTCCTAGTGGAGAAAATTAAAGTATATAGCATCAAGGTGCAAAGAGGCAAGACAAACTCCTGTTGGAGCAATTTTGCTTCCACATACCAAAATTACTAAATATCTATCTATCTATATGATGTATGGAGAATAAAGCTTGCAGAATAATAGAGGTTATTAAAGAAATATAGTACTTTGAACTTCACTTTATACCTTTACTAGATTAATCACAACTAGCCTAGAAAGTAGGTAAAAGTCATTTCTTATTCCTGTAACCGATTATATAATAATCCACTCCATAAATATCTACATATATCTAGGAAGAACCTAAGGAGACAAGAAGGGTGATTCTAAAACAGGAACACCACTAAGATATCGATTAAGGCGAAAAAAGGTTCAAGATAATCCTAGATTCTCCTAGATAGTGAATATAATATAGGCTCTCTTCCTCATTGCGACAAGTTTTAGTGAAGTGGATTTAGGATAACTTATTATAACATATCATAATGGTTCTCTCTCTCTATGAATATAATTACTAATAAGTTAATAATCTATAAATAATAAGGAATTATCCCTGAAATTATACTAAAACTTATCAGAGTTGCCATAAATTATTGTGACCTCCTGATATAAGATTTTCTGGCCACGTTGACGAGGGACAGCTGATGATGGTAAAAAGTAAAACAGAAGAAGGTGCTGCAATCACCCTTTTGACTCCAGAAATTTCATAATCTAGTATTCTGATGAATATAAAATTTTGTAAATAATGGAAATTAAAAACCCTGATTTAGCAAAATCTTCAAGCAACATTGCAAGATTACAATAAAGTTTTGGATCACACTACTGATATCTTCTAGAAGCATTACGATGAAAGAATTATATTATATTTAACCATAATAAACATGAAAGCATGTAAAGGCGCTCACAATCGCAGTCACCACTCACCAGCAACAACTATACCAACTTGAAAATAAAATAGAATAATTTAATCTCAAAGTGATATGCAAGGCGAGAGTACCAACTCATCAAACATCATACTCTATGCACACAAAAAAATTATAACTTTGAGATTCTTTTTAGGGAAATTTCCAATGGTGACCAGTTCAAATTTTTCGAGTTTTCTATTAGTGGCCTTAAGTTTTTTTATTCCCATTGGTAACCCTAATTATTTTATTCTCAAATGTGACTTTATAGAGTGAAAAATCGTTGGTTTCGTTAACTTTTCATTGGAATAAATGTCTCTGTATGCGTGCATGAAAATTGTCTAGGTTTGCATGCCGCAAATATAGCTCGGTTAAAGTTTTTAGGGCTCATTTTAGGCCTTAAGGATCAAATTTAAATTCTAAATTGGTTGTTATGCCTAAAACTTGGTCGACTAAGGAATTAAGTATCATTTTGGCCCTTAAGGGTCAAATTTGACGTCAAAATTGACAAAATATGATCGGAAGCACCTTGATTTGTATGCCAAGACATTAGTTTTAATGGAAAGTTAATGGAATTAACGGTTTTTTTTCTTTATAAGGTCACATTTGGAACTAGAAAAATAATTAAGGGTTACCAATGAGAATAAAAAAAATGAGGGTCACCAATGGGAAACTCGAAAAGTTCGAGGTTAGCATTGGGAATTTTCCTTCTTTTCTTTTTTTTTGGATAAGTAAGTAATTTTGATTGCTCATAGACTCAAATACATCCAAAACCATCCAATGATCACTACAAACCAACTAGGTTGGACCATAGCTAATCAAAGGAGGTGAACAACTAATTACATGCTCCTATTACAATGATATAAACCAGTTATAATCATTTCTGCTTATAGCTTGTGGTAATACAGCTCCTACTCTTATTTTCCCTAGCTCCTTAATGTGCCTCACTGTAAACATGATGCTTGGACTGCACTGTAGCCAGAAGCACTTGTTCCTCCCTTGCCAAACATAGACCATGGCAGCTAACCCTACATACAGTACCTGCTTCTTAAATTTTGTTTTTCTACTATTCCTCACCCACCTAATAATATCCAGTAAGTTTTCAGATCCTACTGAGAGATTTAGCCACACCTTGATCTCAGCCAAGCACTTCTTACTATATGGACACTGAAAAAAGAGATGCTCATGAGACTCAACACTACCTTGACATAGCAAGCACATATCAGTAGGACTCACTTCTATTCTTGCAAGCTTAGCTGTAGTCTGTAGTTTCTTCTGGATTGCTAACCAGGTTATAAATTTGTGTTTAGGAATAGTTAGCCTATTCCAAACCACCTTGTCCCAATGCGCTCTTTTTTTATACCTCTTAGCTTATCATAGACAGCTTGTATAGAGTATTTAGACAAAGAACTAAACTCAGTTTCAGTGAAATGAGTCTTCAATTGTTCCTTTATCTGGCAGATTCCAGTCCAGTACCAACTCCCTCCTGACTTGGGTGTATAACTCCACCAGTTTTCTTCCTTAATGTATGTATACTGCATGCACCCATTTTATCCATACATTATCTTGCTTGGAAGCAATGGCCCACACATACTTCCTTAAGCAAGCTACATTCCATATTCTTACATCTTTAAACCCCAATCCTCCACTATTTTTACTCCATCATAAATCATCCCGGCCATGCCACTGCTCCTGGTCTCTAAGTGAAAGACTGGCCACTCCACATAAATGCTTTACACACCTTAATTACTTCATTCAATACACTCCTAGGTATAACAAATACTTGTGCCCAGTACCTATGCAAACTCATCAATACTGAGTTAATTAGCTGTGTTCTGGCACTGTAAGACAAGTTCGTTATACTCTATACTCGAATTCTTGCTGTCATCTTCTCAACAATACAATCACACTGTGCCTGAGTAATCTTTTTAGAGCAAATTGGTACCCCTAGGTACTTGAAAGGTAGTGAGCTTCTAGTAAAGCCTGATGCAGCAACTACTCTGTGTACCTCCTCTCCAGTCATCCCACAAGTGTAGATAGCAGACTTGTTGATATTTGCTTGCAATCCTGAAATGTCAGAGAATAACTTAAATGCTCTCAGCATTAAGTATATGGAGGCAAACTCACCTTTACTACACAATATAAGATCATCTGCAAAGCACATGAGAGTTAGTTTCACCTCAGCATGTCTTGGGTGAAATTTAAATGGCTCCAGTTCACTCATTTTATGAAGAATCCTTGAAATATACTCCATACATATTACATACAACAATGGAGACATTGATCACCCTATCTCAATCCCCTCTCTGATTTGAAATAGCCTTCCATACCTCCATTAATCAATAAAGAAAACATGGCGGTAGACACACATGTCATCACTAGCTTTGTGAAACCATCAGAAAATCCTAAATGAGTCATCATTTGTTGTAAAAATTCCCAATTGACAGTATCATAAGCTTTCTGTAAATCTATTTTCATCAGACAACTTGGCTTAACCTTCTTTCTTCCATAATGCTTGACCATATCTTGTATGACTATGATGTTATGTACTATAAATCTACCTTGTACAAATCCACCTTGATTCTTTATGATTATATCAGGTAATACTCTCCTGAGCCTGCCACATAATACCTTGGTAACACACTTATATAGAGTATTACAACAAGATATATGGGTCTGAATTTTGTGACATTACTAGGACACCTTGTCTTAGGTATTAAAGCAATTGTAGTGTTATTCAATTCCTTTAATACCCTGCCACTATTGGGTGTGTCTAAAACAACATCAATTACTTCTTCACCAATTATACTCCAAGCATCTCTATAGAAATAGGAGCAAAAGCCATCAGGCCCAGGAGCCTTAGCCCCTGGGATAGAGAACGGTGCATGCTTCACTTCTTCTGCTGTGTATGGTGCATTCAAGATGTGTCTATGATATTCTGTTATCAGAGGACCAGCTTGCACTACTTCTTGTATTATCCTCTTCCTGTGTTGTATGTTGGTGCCTAAGATTTTATTATAATACTCCAGAAATGCCCCTGAGACTCCTTTAGGCTTGTCCTGCCACTCCCCTCTCTCATTATTAATACTATATATGTGATTCTTGATTTTGTAGACTGATAAAATAATGTTGTATTTTCATGACCATCCCTAAGCCAGTCCAATTTTGCCTTCTGCTTCATAAACTCTAAATAAGCCCCATGCTTCAATTTATACTCTTTAACAGCTATCAATTCTGCTGCAGCTAACTCAGTAATCCCTGGATTCAGGTGCATTTGCTTCTATGCATCTATTATTACTTGTTGAGCTTTGAAATCAACAACCTGTAACTCTGAATACCCTTCTTTGTTCAAAATTCTAAGCACCTTCTTCACTTCATTCAACTTGGTCAGAACTCTATACATCTTTGAGCCTCTATAGAAATTGACCAAGCTTGTCTTACTTTCTCCAGGATATGTGTATCATCCTTCCACATTGTGAAATAAGGATTTTTTCTCCCTCACACTGAAAATTCACTTCAGCACTAAGGATTTTTTCTTGCCAAGCTTGATTCCCTAACATTCTATCAAGCTTTCAGAATACCCTATCTTCCCCTTGTTGTTTATTGTTCCATGTAAAGAAGCATCCAGGACACTTAACATCTACCACCCCCACACTCCCTCATACAATCTCTCATAGGAGCTATAACCAGTGAACCTAGCCTTTCATCAGTGTTCATAACACTATTAAAGTCACCACATATTAACCAATGATCCTGAGTATATAACAACCTCAAGTCCTTCCATAGTTCCTCTCTTTTACTTCTTTCATTAAAGGCATATACATATGTACAAAAAAATCCATCACTTCCACTACAAGGTTGAATAAAACAATGTAATAGTTGAGTTGTACCTTTAATGATGTTTACTGAAAAATTCCCTGGATCCCATGTAAAGATTATCCTGCCATTTCCATGATAAGTTGCATTTGATGAAAAGCACCAGCCTGTAAAAACTCTTTGGTAAAAAGCACCTAAATTAGGCGTCTTCACCTTTGTTTCCAAAAGGCCTACCATAACAACTGCATATATGTGCATGAAAGCTTTAATAGCCTTCTGCTTGTTGGTATTGTTGACCCCTCGGACGTTCCAACATACTCCCTCTATCCCAGAATACTCTTTATACTTTCCTTTTTCATTTGTCCCATAATACTCTTTACACTTCTATTTTTGGATATGACCCACTATTATTTTAATCCTTCTACCTTTAAAACATTGTCCCACACTCTCTCTCCTCCAAATAAAATAATACCACTCCTATTACATACCAACTCTAACTATGGCCCACATTCTCTCTCCTTAAAATAAAGTAATACTACTTTTACTAACTATTAACTCCTATCACATCTATTTTTCAATAAAATAACAAGGGATATTATTTTAGATAACCCTGACTTATAGGCCTTTTTCCAATATAACCCCGACTTTGGCAGCCCTGTCTCCGATAACCCTGAACTTGATTTTTGTCATTAAACCTAACGGAATAAGACACGGCGTTAACTATTTTGTGTTCTTCATCCTCTTTCTTATGTTCTTCATCCTCTCTCTATTGTTCTTCACCATTTTCTCTCTCTTGTTCTTCAAGTCTTTGTTACTCTTCAATTTAAATTCCATAATATGTTCTAATTTGATTTCCTCACTCTTGTTCTTCCTCTCTCTAATTTTGTTTCCATTAATCAGTCCTTTTTTTTTTTAATTTGCTTGTTTTTCTTATAGTTTGTTTCCTTACCTTTTATTTTAGAGGAAATCTCATCTAACCTTGTTTTGGATAATCTGCTTTTCCATTTTTATATCTCTTTAAGAATATGCAGGTTTTTGTTTTAGAGGAAATCTGGGTACAAGACTACAAGTGAATCAGTCGTTGTTTTAATTCTGCCGGTTATGGTGGATATCCTTGATGGAATTTGGTTGACATGTAATAGCTGGCTTTGCGCCTGATTAATGGAAACAAAATTATCAAAAAAAAAACAAAAAACGTTAGAGGAAGAAACGTTGCTGCTACCAAAACCCACAAAATCCAAAACCCGGATTCACGCAGAGAAGAGAGAAATTCTGAGTTCCTTTTGAGTATAGAGGTCGAAGATGATGTTGGTGTTGTTGTTGTGGTTAATCATGGTTGCAACCACAAAATCCCATGACCCATAGAATTGTGAGGAGAGAGAGAATCGTGGTTTAATTTTTGATTATTCTCTTTTGAACGAACTTGTTTACATTAATGGTGAATCTTACTGTACCCAGATTCACTTGTACATTCATGACAATTTTTCAAAACAAAAAAGAGGTAGAAATTTTGGAGAAAGTGGTGAAAACCATTGATGAATGCTTGAGAAGAGTTGAAGAATAAGAGAGAGAAAGAGGTGAGTTTGGGTTTTTTTTAAAAGGCAGTAATTATTTTTGTTTGAAAATAGTTAATGACGTTAACAATTCCGTCAGATTAAATGACAAAATACAAGTTTAGGGTCATCTGGGTAAAAAAAAAATGTCAGGGTTATTTGGAAAAAAGGCCTATATGTCAGGGTTATCTGAGATAATATCCCAAATAACAATTGATAACAAAACAGCAACTTATCATCTAAAACTACGTGCCTTGATAAGTTTCAAGAGTATTTTGGGACGGATTGAGTAATAATATATCCATTTTGGATAAAGAAAGTTCCCTCTCCCTGGTCTCCTTCCATCATATGCACTCCATGTCCATCTTGTGCATCAGCAACAAGCTCTTCATCTACAGCATTTTGTATAAGAGTTTGAAAAGAATTTTCAGTATTGGTGATGTTAGTACTATTAACTCTATCTCTTATTGGTCTCAAGGCCTTCTGAAAGCCATCTGGATCCATTTTCCGTAGTCTTCCTATTTACCTCCAGCTGGCCATTCTCCTTGTTCAACATTCTTCCATCTGCTACATTATCAGTCACTGGTATTGCTACAGGTGCAGCAATAATCTGATTAGTCTTCTTAGGCCTCCATTCTTGCCTTGGTTGTACCACTCTACAATCCTTGCTATCATGTCCATATCTACTGCATTTGCTACATTTAGTAGGCAACCATTCAAATTCAACAGGCACTTTCACTTTCTCTCCATATTCATTCAGAAACCAGATGTGATCTGGAAAAGTTTGCTCAATTTTAATCTCCACCGAAATTCTCGCAAATTGTAATTTGTCTCTATTACGTGTAGCTTCATCTCTTTTAATCGGATCCCCCAATTGTGATACTATCTTGTGTAAAGAGTGTTCACCCCAGTATTTGAGAGGCAATCTCAATTGTACCTAAAAAGGAAGTGTTTTAATGTCCTCTTTAACAAAATCAATATCAGGTGACCAAGATTTCATAATCAATGTTTCTTGTCAAAGAAGAAATGTCCATTCAGTACTGAATCACGAGAACCCATAGCATTGAATCTCACTAGAAACACACCTCTCTTAACCATTGCTACTTTATCAACATTATAAGATTTCCATGGACGTCTGAAATAACCTTCCATGACATGAACTGGAGGGTTTGCACCAAGAACATAACAGATGATAACAGAGTTCCAGAAGTTAATTTCATCTTGCACATCCTCAATGTCAATCTTAATCAACTTCTCATTAGAATTCTCTATATCTTCTCTATAATTCACACTATCATTAGCACCTTCAATGCTCTCCAACTTTTCGACATTATGCGTCACAAGATCAGGTTGAAAAATAGGAATAGAATGCATACATTCCTTCTCAATTACTGTTCCATTGGTCTGGCGATCACGCACTTCGATGAATCGATTAAAGCCATTCATTGAAAGTGTGTCTGATCTCAAATTGTTGCTTCAAATGCTAAATAGAAGATGTAGGCGTGAGAATTTCGCCAATTCCAAGCCCAAAACCTAATGCTTCTACTCCCAGAACTTTATCCATAGACCTAGTCCTCAAAGCTTGAGAGTACGATGATGGACCCCTAGCTTTCTCCTTTTGTTTCCCCGAGTTTCCAGCTTGAGATTGCCCTACCGCCTTCCTTGCCATGGTGATGGTGCACGTCTGCTATCATGCACCGAGAGAAATTTGGAGAGAGGTTCTCTCAAGCTTTTTATGCTTCAAATTTTTACTTTTATTATTTTTTTTAATGGTAATGAGATGGATCCAGTCTAGAGGTCAACCCGGTGTTCTACATTTGCGGATCAGGCACTTGAGAGTAGGGGAAAAGGTAAGAGAAATATCTATTCCCAAGTAACACAATGGGAGGATTTGACCTTGTCAAAGGGAGAAGTAATGAATTTATAGTTGAGAGTGAGTATAATTTTTGTTGTCAAGAGGACTTAACCTCCTAACGACTCAAACTTTTCACCAAGTCATTAACCACCAAGAACAATCTCCTTCAAGTTTATAAAGGCCTCATTTAATATATAAACAAAATACCTAGATGAGCCTAACAAAAAAAAGGGTCATGGGGGTGGCGTGTAGGGGCAAACTTGGTTACAAGGGCAATCCCCAACAATCTCCTTTGCCCATGGACCTTGGGACCTTAAGGTTATAAGGTGAATCTCCAACTAACTACGCCGAGCAAACTTAGTTACTCTAATTTTGAGATTGTCCTCATTCATGATACAAAGTCTCATATAAAACCATTTTAATAGCTTACTAAGTAAGGGATAAGCTTTTGTACTAAACGGATCATTCATATTACATTTGACTCATCTAATAAGGTGAAAAGTAACCTTTTTTAATTAAAAAAAGTTATATCTTTAGCTCACATATAGACCCTGTTAGATTTACAAGCCTAATATATTGGTGATGGATTCATTATTTCACATTAAAACTTGTGTGTTTTTGTCATTATTGCTTGTTCTTTGGCTTTCTACTTACAAATTTTGACTTTTATTCAATAACATACTCCATTTGGACAACAAATGAGGTGGTCTTACATTAACTTTATTATATGTTGATTTTTTAGAAGACTTGCTATCTTGGAAAATTGGACATTTGAGAATTTCTATGTGATAAGTTCAGTGGCGGATTCAGGAATTTGATAATGGTTGGTCACACCACCATCCACCAAAAATATCACAATAACCAATAGCTAATTATTAGAAAACCCTTCATAGAAAGTTTCATTCCAAAAGCAATAAAAATCCATATTATAGCCAAATAGTACTTACAAAGTCTCACAATTATTATTGGCGAGTTTTCATATTTGGAATCACTTTATAATCTACTAATCTCGCTCATATTAGTTGTTCCCAACTCAAAACTAATATTTAAATTCACTAAATAAGTAAATCACCATACCAAGAACGTAAATCACAAACTAAAAAATCAAATTTTACTCTCTAATTCACTAGTTCTCTTCCTCACGGCCTCACCCTCACCCTCACCCTCACCCCTTTTCTTGTGTGGATGTGAGGATCTCAGCATCTCGCCGGAGCCACAAAATTTCTACTTGAAAAAACCCAAAAACCCATTTCCCTCACTCACTCGTTCTCTTCCTCTCTTGTGCTTACACTTCTCTCTAGCACCTTTATCCATATTCAGAACTTCCATTTGCTAATGCATTGTTAACTTAAATGACATGAAATCATTTTTAGCCATAACTTGTTGATTGGTCCATTATCCAACCCACAACAAATAGAATAGAATGACGTATCAATTACCTTTGCTTGAACTATGAATAAGTTTTTATTTCTCGCCAGAATTATGTTTCATAAAATGCTACTTGATAGGATGTGTACTATTGGAATGCTAGTCTCAAGCCTCAGCTACTGCTTTTGTTGAGTGCTTGCTTTAAGTAATCTAGTACTATTGGACTCGGTTTTGAGGCAATAATCTTTTCCTTATTGGAATATGAGCTGACGCTAATGCAATTCACCCCGTTTGGGAATTTTGAACCTCCGACGCCGACGCTTTGGCGTCACCACGGGGTTGGTTGCTGCCTTTCTTCTCACTCCTCTGTCTTGCTGTGTCAAGAGGTGAGATTTTCTTGATTTTTTTTCCGAATAATGGTTGGTCCCGGGACCAACTGGGACCACTAGTGGCTCCGCCACTGGATAAGTTATGTACCTTGTAAGCATAAACCACTCCTATTGGTTATTTCAAAGGTAAAATAATTACTTCCTCTGTTTTTCAAAATATTGCAACATTTTGACTTTTGCACTATTTGTATATTAACTTTGACTAATTATCAACTTTATAATGTTTGCACTAATCAATATTTAAAATTATTGATGGTCAAGGTCACCCGTTGTCAAGCGTGTAAAGTCATAATTGGTGCAACTTTTGAAAACGGGAATAGTCTGCAACTTGAAACGGGTCAATCATTGGTATTACATTCAATTATTTTTCAATTACAATAAACAAGGCTTTATATTCTACTTTTCACAATATGAATCTTAAAAAGATATTTTCATGCTGAGAGTGTATAAGATCTAAATCAGATAGAGAGCAGCCAAAAAAAACTGTCGCGTCCAAGCTGACATATGCCGAAGAAAATTCATAAGAAAGCCAAATTACCATCAGTAGGTTTCAGTGAAATAAGTTGGACCACTTTGCAACCGGAATGGGTACAAATTCAGAGTAATGACTAACTGACTATTCGTATGTGGAACCAGAAGTCCAGAACATCGCAGGTGGAAAAACATAATCGTACGGGATGGAATCCTAGTCCATAGTTAGCATCAATGGGCCGAGACCCAAATGAATAATGCTCCTATGTCCGTTAAGAGCCAAAACAATGCATGGCAACATGATCACTTATGATCCAAGTCGGCCATATATGGCCAATAGTATGTGCCCCGCAGGATCAAACTCTTTCATCTATACAAATATATTAAAAGGTATACTTGACAATGTCTATGCGCCACGTGGCACCCTCCTTTTGCCACCAAAATTTTGCCACATTGTCTATTAACCAACAATAAGTCAGGTGATCATTATTTAAAAAATATATATGCTGAAGCCTATGCCCGAACCCCTGACCTTAGGTAAGGATTTCCAAAGACTCGCCATCTAATCTAACATCTTTTAGTGATTCATGTTTCCATAGAATTATAGATATGTGTTGTAACTAGTTATGTGGTAGTCAATGACTACTTCCAGCCATAAAGTTTATTTTTCTTATTTGTTTTTTTTTCCTGTCATCCTCTTGCTCCATCTCCCTGTTATTTGTGACTTGAAATCTTATGAATTGCATAAGGCTGACTTTGAATGCACATATCTCTCAATCTATAAATGGTTTTGATGTGATTCAATTGGAGGTGATAGCTTGTTTCAAGAGCTTTCCAACGATAGGTCATATGCCCAATTCCGCTGAGAAACGAGAAAGTTACGCTCGTTTTACGAAGAGCTGCCGAGAGCATACCGCGACTCGCGGCAGCCACCGCGTCTCGCGGTTTGCGAGACGTGTTTCCGAGTCGGATTTTCTTTTTAGGGTTTTGTACGGAGTATATTCTAGGGTTTTTTGTGCGGGGTTCCTTATGTTATAAAAGGACCTCTTAGTAATCATTATTTGACACAACTTATGAAACACTTTTAGCCTCTAGTATTTTAGGACTCTTTGTAATTCTTCTCTCTGTTTTTCTCCATTATAGTGAAGAAGCTCGAATCCCCCACCCGTGGATGTAGGTCTATTTTGACCGAACCACGTAAATCCTTGTGTTATTTTGTTTATCTTCTTTATTGCTTTTCTCATCCTTATTATTTCATTGATTTTGTTCCGCATTAATCAAACTACAACACCCCGTTTCCTAACACTCCCATTTCGAAATTCACCATAAACGTTAGAGTCCTCTACTTCGTAATTAATGGGCTAGGGGTACAAATTATTCTTGCTGCTAATCGAATCTTATTGTTGTTGTTCGAGAATACGAATCAAGAAATGGAGTTCAAAGGTCAGAGGGCAACACCCATAAAGAAGGTCAGTGAAATTGTTAATCTTAGCACAAATCCCTTGATTGCAGATATAATTTAATTCACTAATCACTCCTAAATCATGTTAATATTCTCCTTGCACATTGAAGTTCAATTATCAATTCAGTAATTGCATAATTTTATAACTGAAATATACCCCCTCTATATATATATATATATAACTAACAGGGTAATTGTATGATCCTCAAACTTTTGTTGTTCCTTTTCAAGAAGGTATAATCTAACCTGGCATAATTTTTTTGGGTTCTTGTGATGGATGAAACTTTATTTTTCAATTCTTTTTTGTTTATTTAACTGATTGGTTTTCTTTTCGGTTTTTTTGTCAGAGGATTTCCCTAATCAATCAACTTAGCAAGGTAATATGTTCGTCTTTTTCTTTGTTTCTTTTGTATAAAATTTCTTCACCATCTTAGATGCAAATAATTTTATGCAACTTACATAGCCAAAAAAACAAATTAACCATCTTTGCTTTCTTGTCCTTCTTCAGCTTCACTAATGCAGCTGGACAATGCAATTTCAATCCACATATTGTCCTTAGAAGTATATGTAACTCTTTGCTTTCTTGTCCTTCTTGCTTTTTTTATTTACATATTTAGAGTAGCCATTGCCTATTGGTTGTGTAAATTTAGGGAAATTCTCTAAAGTTGAAGGTCTGATTCTAATAAATTGATAAAATATTGTTAATTTTAGGTAGTTATTTGGATACGCAATGTGATTAGTCATTTTCTCAAAAGATGGATAGTGAAATTAGAGGTTTTATTTATCAAATTTTGGTAGGAATCAGGGTACTTATTTCAAGTCAAGAAGGGGACTTTTTTTTTTAATTCAATCAAACAATTCACAGATACATATCAAAGATCCAATCGAAGCAGCAACCCCAAAAATTATGATCCTAAGCAACTAGAATAAGAGCAGTGTCTGCAAAACAATTTCTTTATGCACCTTACGATGTTTTTCTTATTGTTTTGACACGCACTTGACATATTTCTACTGTCGAAAAATAAGAATGACGCTAAACTTCAGTCAACATTATCTATTGCATAACACAACTTACAAACTACTGGTATTACAAATGACATAAAGCAAATAACACGATTTCCATAAATGATACAAACAATAATTAAACCATACAAAAAAGTAAAAACAGTACCACCGGGGCAACGCTCGGGCCACACACTAATCTATACGAATATATTAAAAGGTGTGACTAACAACGTATATACACCACGTGGCACCTCTCTTACTCCACTAGAATTGTCCAATGTGTACATAAGTCATGTCAACTAACAAAAGTGAATTGACTTGCAACAAGATCTAAACCCGTGACATCTTGCTATTATATATAGCACAATTACCATCTCAACCAATTTTTAATCATGCTTCAAATGTCCACATTATTATATTTGTACCTTTTAAATGTTGAGTTTTCTTTATTACATTTTAATGCGAATGGAAAAAAATGCATATCAAGTCCGAAAAAAAGTACCACATGGGGCAACGCCCGGACCTAAATACTAGTTTATTGTATTATTATGGAGGAAAGAAATGAAGATATAGAACATAACTTTAAATGAGATTGTCTTATTATTTAGGGGTTAATTTTTGTTAGCTCTACTTATCATGTAATTCCTTTAACTAGAAAACGTAAGGTGAAACGATCTTTTTTATAGACTAACTGAAATATCTTTTAGTACTAGAGTCATGTTGGGTAAGAGGACATTTGGACACTTTTCGTACTTTCTTTTTCTCTTTTCACTAAAATTTCTCCCAATATATTGCATCCTGTTGGCTAAGTACGTAACTGACTTAGGTGTTGGAGGAGATTTTATTGCACTCACCCCAAGTGCAGTTAACAATTTCCTCCTTCTGGCTCTTGGAGATCTTGGAAAAAGACCCTTCATGGAGAACCCATCAACTCTTTCATCACGGAACCATTAGCGTTAGAAGGAGTGGAGATGTTGAGACTCCTAAAGTAAATGCCCCATATTATATGTCACATTGAGTGTCCTGTTTTAAAAAATAATAATAAGATAGAGATGTTCACTTTATAAGGTTAAGGAAAAAATATTCTTATTGACATACGATTTTAAGATGGATCTCCTTTGTTCATGTGAAGTGACTTTTCTCTCCTCATTGTGTGTGCGCCAGTGCGGCCTTGTCCATTCATGTAATTTAATAATCGTTTTTCTCAGTTACCAACTATAAATAGCAAAAACACATGATAAACTATGATAATTTCATTTGTTTCCAAATCCTCTATCCCTTAATTCAAGCATTAATAAAGATGATAGTTGACAAAGGGAAAACTAGGTCGTTACTAGTCTCCTAAAGTCACACAAAACCTAACTAGTCCACTAACCTAGGTAAAGTGGCAAGCAAGGGTCATTCTTCCACAAGGACTAAGGAACATCAACATGTGTTAAACAAACAATAAGCTAAGCCGAAAAATAGTCGGGAGGTGTCAATAACCAACTAAAGTCTATTAAACTAAACTAACTACCAAAGATCAAATAGGATTAGGGAAAGGGATCCAACACCAACCAATCATGATTTAGGCAATTAGAAGGGTGAAACATGGAGGAAAGAAAACCAAGCAACTAATTAAAGCTATTGACTCTTAACTAGCTCTAAGCCCTCTCTCAAGGGTGCATAAAACTACCTAAGTCACATAACTAAGCCACTCTTATGGTCTCAAACATGCAACCAAGGAATAATAACAATGTCAATCCACAAAACCCTCACTCAAATCTCACTCTCATGAGTAATTGAGCAAGATAATAGCCTAAATGTCAACCTTAATCTCCTCTCTCAATTTGATTAAGGTATCAATAAAACAAACATCCAAGTGCCCAACTAGAATGCAAGCAAATAGTAATCATGCTATTAATCAATTAATAAGCCCAATCAAACCCCCTAATTTCATATTCCAACTTCCAAATCAATCATTGTTGGGTTTTCACCCAAACCCTAACCAACAAACTACTCCATAAATACAAAAAGGAGGACTTTAGAGAAAATAAGCACTAATAACATGATAATAATCATTAATCTAACAATAAACTAAACAAAATAAACCACATATAATTAAACTAAGCATGAACAATTAATCTAATGAAACCAATTAAAATAAAAGAGGAAAGAGAGTAAGAAATTATCATTGATAGATGAAAAGAAAACTTCAAATCTTCTTGTCACTAGATGATTATCCGAAATCATCCATTTTTCATTGATTTTCTCACTTTCTCTCTCTAGGTTTTGAGACTTTCTCTCACTTACAATCCTAATCTAAGACTAATAGAGCCTAATCCCCCCTCAACTAGGGTCTACCCCTCATAAATTAGGGATGAGTCCTAATTATTTGTACAACTCCTACATCATTAATAAGTCACGAAAATAACAGAGTTGTCCGGAAAATTTGAAAGGATTGGGCGCTCCTTTGAAAAAGAGAGCGGGCACTCCTAAGAAAACTAGGCAAACAACTCAACTTCAAATGGCCATAACATCCTCGTTTTTTATCCAAATCAAGCATGTGACCTATTGTTGGAAAGATAACGAGCCAAGTTTTAATCTCCAATTTGAATCAATGCAAGATGATTTGTGGTCTGTAAGATATGGTCGTTCGAAGTGGACCATGTTGTGAACTTTGCTTCTTCAACTTCCATTTGCCTTCATCCCTTCATTATTCATGCTTTACTCCTCATTTGTGCATTCCTTTGGCTTTTATAGATGAAATCAAAAATATATTTTAATTGGACCTACAAAGAACCAAGAAAAAAAATGTAAAAAGTAACTCGAAAAGTAAAACAAAGACACAAATCTAAAAAGAACTAGTAAAACAAAAAGGTGCAATTTAAGCAAAACAAACATATAAAAGGGGTAAAATAGAAAAGAAAGGTTAAATATAGGAATAAATAAGGGGTTTAGAGTGATATAAATATCACTCATCAATAGTACGCTAATCCAAAAGTTTTTACACTTTGTTTTAAAATTACTCCCTCTGCATTTTTTTTTATCTCTCACTTGAAATCTTGACACTATTCATATTTAGATAGAATCTTCTAAAAGTTTTCAATATAATAGTCAATAGACAACAAAAAAATATACTACTACTGCTGCTTCTGCTATTGTTGCTATTATTATTATTATTATTATTATTATTATTATTATTATTATTATTATTATTATTATTATTATTATTACTATTATTATTATTGTTATTATTATTGTTGTTGTTGTTACTATTATTATTGTTATTATTATTATTATTATTATTATTATTATTATTAGTATTATTGCTATTATTTTTATTATTGTTACTATTAATATAATTAATAATGTTATAACTAATAGTATACTCCCTGTGTTCTTCCAAGTTCTTCCTTGTTAGTGTTCCTACAAATACCAAGGAGAATGGAGGGAGTGGGTCAATTGAGCAGAATTAGGATAGAGAAGAGAAATCAGGAGGTTAAATTGCCCGCCCAACCTGATTAAAACTAGGCGCCACTTTTTAATCATTTTAAAAGAATTTGTGTTCCACTCCCAAAATACAAAAGTACAAGTGCTAAAATGTAACTTTATGTACTTTATTAATGAAATATGGTAAGACATTCATTTACACTATTACAGAAAGGGTGGGAACTTGGAGGGAGCTTCATATATACATTTGAAAAAAAAACTTTTAAGTTTCTTCTTCACCATTTCTCTCCCCTTCATTTTTTCCACTGAACTTCAAGCTGCCACTGCTTCATTTCCTCCTCCTCTGCTAGCATCAGAGTTTGAGCAAGAAATAGAAGTATTTGTTCTAACAGTAGCGTCTGTAGGAACGTAAACTGGGAACAACTAAAGTCTAAAACAAACTTATCTTATAACCGTGGCGTGAGAAGATCACTGCCCTAAAGTTGAATTTGCCCCGCAACAACACACGGACTCACATCAATCAACCTCCAGGGATACTCGGCTTTTGCGTTTCCGGTGTTGTCAGAAAAACATATTGAGAACGATCTTGAATATTGCCCAGAATAATAGAAGAGAAAGAAAGTTAGAAGAAGATGTAATTGTGTGTTTCTATGTCTCTCAAAGAATTACAGAACACTAGTATTTAAAGGGAGAGAACGAGATCAGAATATGGCTGAAATCGTGGGAAAAACGGTCATTTAATTGGGAAGTATAATAGTAGTAAATCAGGAGAGAGATTAGGGGGAAAAACGGCATTAAGAGAGAGATTAGGGAAAAAACGGTAACTTGAGACTGATAAAAACGGTTATTAAATGCTGACAGATTTTTGACCCAAAAAAATAGTTAAGTTAAGTTTATTCCCCAAGGCCCAAGTCCCCTGGCCCGGGCGGCGGCGGTGCGCGTGTGGCAACCACACATCACCACATACCCACTAAAAGCCTCATTGCTACTCAACTCAAAGGGTAGAGGAAAAATAATGGTTATAAACCTTACTCTTCCCTTATATTCTTTCAATGTGGGACAAAAGGTAAAAATGATTCTTCATATTCTTTTGAAGCAAACTTAGAGTTTCTACTATAAACTCCAACAATGTCTATGAATACTCCACTAGAGGCAACTCAACATTTCCCGTCAAAAAAAAAAAAAAAAACGCTCACCATTGCCAAAGTCAAAGGCTAGCAAGAAAACAAGGCAGCTAGTTGTTCAGTTTCTGCAAGATACGAAGAGAGATGGTGAACTTACATGGGGCTCCATAAAGGCAACAATAGACCATTTGGACTTCTCCTCAAAGATTATTGCTGTTATTTGGAAAAGAGCAAGAGACCAAATTGCAGCTCGGGAATTAAAAGATGTAGCTCCACTGTATGGAGCTAATTGTGGTCATAGATCAATACTAGGGGTATTAACGAGTCGAACCGAGATCGAAGATGCCCAAGCTCAGCTCGGCTCGAAGATTATTGAGGTCCAGCTCGGCTCAAGCTCGTAGCTCGTCGAGCTTAAAATTTTCAGCTCGACATGAGCTCAAATGGATCTAATCGGGCCCGGCTCAGCTCTAAACTCATTTGGTTGAGCCTAGATAAATCAAGGTTTAAAAAGTTCACGGCCCAACTAAATCTTGTCAAACTTAAATCATTAATTCATTAAAGGTTTAGATGTAATACTCCGTATTTTTAGGAGTTATTCTATTATAAATAAGGAAATATAAAGAATAAAGTTGAAAGTATTTTGATATTATTTACGAAGACAAAAATATAGTTTGGGTAAGCCTACAGTTATAATTGAAATATACAACCTACTTTGGTACCTAATTTTGTTCGGTTTTGTTATATAATAAATCGGAATTTGATTTGGAAACAAATCCTAATAAACTAAGGTTTCTCATACTATAAATAAGAGAGAAAAAAAAAATTTAATAAAAAAATCTGAAAACCCTATTCTCAATCAGCCGTTTTTTCCCCAAGAGAATTTTTCTCTCTCCTCCACTTTTCTTCTCCAGCGAGCGTTAGTCCTCCTCTCCACTATTTTCTCTTTCTTCTCCCCAACGTCTGGACACTCACTCTCCGGAGGTCACGCCTGCTCATCGGAGGTCGCGCCTGCTCGCCGGAGGTTCACGGTTCGTCGGGGTCCTCGTTGGTGCTGCATATCAGTTCGCGGTTCGGGTTTCGCTTAGGCGTCCAGGTGTGTCGGGGTCCTCGCTGGGCGTGAGTGGCTCGAGTCGGAGCCGCGTCGTACAGTGGTTCGTGGTCGTCCGAGTCGAGTGGTGCTCGCCGGTGGTTCAGTCGCGCGTCCGCTAGTTGTGGTGGTCGTCGGTGGTGCTCCGGTATGCTTTAAAAAAAAATTCATTCTTTTCTTTTTTAAATTAAATTATCAAATCTGATTTTGGTATTCTTATGTATCCTTGATGAAATTCTATAATTATAATTAAAGTATAGAATTAGTAAAAGAAATCAGATTTATAGTTATGTTTTAGTTCTCAGGGTAACTTATTTCTCAAATCTGATTTTCATAATGATTGTATATATAATTATTTTAAGTTTTTGTTGTTGTAAACAAAGTATAATAAAAGTTAAAAGAAATCAGTTTTACAAGTGTATTAGTAGTTATTATGATGACATTATTTCTTAATTCTGATTTTATAATACTTATATATAGTTGTTTAATTTTTATTGTCATGAACAAGTATAATATAAGTTAGAGGAAATCAGATTTGCAAACATATTTCCTCAGATTTGCAAACATATTATTAAGTCCTAAATATGTTAGTTTCAATAAAGTTTATGAGAGAAAAATTTAACCAACAAGAACGTTTATTTTATTATTCGAAACACTAAGTTTTACATAGTTAGTTAAGCTGGCTTTATTTTAATGATATCAAGGACTTAGAACTGAATTACTTTTATTATTCGATTAGGTCCCAATTTCCTAAACGGAACGTTTTAGATAGTCAGCGAAGATTCTTCGTCACAAGCTACGTACGCGTACTAGTTCAGTTCGATATATTAGTATAATGTTTAGGTTTTGAATCGTTATATTGGAACCTAGAATCATGATAGGGAACAATTGTATGTTCAGGATTGTTGAGATTGTTTGGTAACATGAAATCAATTGGAAATATGTATGTATTTTCTTGTTGTATGACTTGTGAAATAGAATGAGTTGATATTGGAATGTGTAATTCTATCGTATCACAAGCATGAAATGAGATGTTGGATTGGAATGCTATGATTAATAATTGTGGCAAGGATTTATAAGAGGTTGCCTAAACTAAAGGATTTTATATGATGTTATAGAAATCATATGCTTAATGTTGTATGAATGAGTATCGCTAAGAAGGATTGTTGGCAATAAACTTGTAGTTGGATTCCCTACAAGTAATGAACAATGGGGGGAGTGTGGGATTTGTTCTACACTCCTACGCAGGCCTACTATGACGATAGTAGTGTCCTTATAAATTTTGATAACTCAAGTATGCGGAAGGTTCCGTACGATCTTGGGGGTATGCATACTAAAGTGATGGATGTGGAACGGAACGAAACCGTATTTACATTCCATCTAATAGACTAAGTTGTTTATTAAGGATTAAGTAGCCTGAATGATTCTAGAAAGATGATGGTGCCCGTTCGATGCCAATTAAACTATAAAAATGATTTGTAGTATTCTTGTAGTATCATGTCTAGGAATGATTATTACTATTTTGTTTATGTTTGATGTATTATATAACTGATTATGTACGTACTCAGCATAGCTGATTGTTTGTTATTTGTGATGTTTGTTGACCTTTGATGAACCATTGATATTTCAATGGGGAGTAGATGAGGTATGCTGGTGATGCTGCATGAGTTTGGCATACAGGGAATATTTTCCGGTTTATAAACTCTTAAGTGTTTTGTTGAACTTATAGAATAATTAGTATTCGTAGTTAATGGTTTGAATAAAAGGGGTCCATGGTTAGGGATGGCAGTGGAGCGGGCCAAGTAGGAGACCCGCCCCATCCCCGCCCAAGTGGGGCGGGGATGGGTCTAGGTTTGGCGGGGATGGGGCGGGGATGGGGATTAAAATCATACCCGCAATGGGGAGCGGGTGTGGATTTTATGCTATATCCGCCCCATCCCCGCCCGCCCCGCCCCACCCCCGCCCGCCCCGCATATTTATTATTAAAATTCTATTTATATACTTGTATTATTAATAATTTTATCTTGCAAAGTATAAATATGTGGGTATGACGCGGGTGCGGATACCCATGAGGGTGGTGGGGTGGGGATGAAGTGGGTATGACACGGGTACGGGTACCGATGCGGGTGGTGGGGCGGGGATGGGTATAGATACGTACTTGGTGGGGCGGGGATGGGTCTGGAATTTTCCCCCGCAATGGGTGGTGGGGCGGGGATGGGGATGGGAAATTTATGCGGGTGCGGGTGTGGAGGTACCATCCTCCGCACCCCCCCCCCCCCCCAATTGCCATCCCTATCCATGGTGATTCCCGAGTTGTAGTTTAAAGTAAACATTTTATTTCCGCTGCAATGTAGTTTTCTTAGTATGGAGTTGTTAACATTTCGATTTTAATATGCCTTGCGTTTCACCGCGGCGGTAACACTCCCAAAGTCGATGCAACGTAGTTTAGACGAGTATGGATTTTGGGGGTGTTACATTGGATGCCAAAGAGTTAACCCCATTAGGTAAGCTAGGCCCAACATCCATATCTATCTAACCACCTGCAAGTACACCCATTTTTATAGAGCTGAATTCGTATTACACTTACTTTTCCTTCGATGTGGGAGTTATGAAAGCTAAAAAGCAAAATTTCTCCAGCACGAGCCTTGCACGATTTCATAAATCAGTTTGTGAAATCTCCCAGCACCCATTCCAAAAAGAATTTTTCCCAGCCACCTTAGTGGACAACTTTATAGATTATCTTACATAATAGTTTGATAGTGTTTAGGTTACGGCAAAAGCTAACGGATGCCCACGGGGGCTAGATAAGAAATATATTGTTCTACTTAATCACTCATAATTATATAAAATTATATAACAATATATAATTCCAATGCAATGCATTTAATGTTTTTCCTTTTCCAATTCAGAAATATTAAATGTTTTGCATTGGAATTATATATTATTCAAATATTTTATATAAATATGAGTGATTAAGTAGAACAATATATTTCTTATCTAGCGCCCCGAGGCGTCCGTTAGCAAGCTCGGTAAGTTATTTGTTAGAAGCTTGTAAGATTTGTGCAGCCTATAAAATTGTCAAATATTGTCAAAGTATAAATAACCTTCACCAAGAAATGTGAGACAAAGCAAACAATAAGTAAGGGATAATAAGGGTGTTGTTTGTTTTCGAAATCGATGTGGGATATTAATAATTTGCATAAATATTAACTAAGTAAGAAATTTTCGAGCCAACTCACGAACTTTGGAGTCGAGCCATGGATGGCTTGGGCTTGGCTCGTAAATATATCGGGCCGAACCCGAGCTCGAGTCGAGTCCACTTGCCAAGCTTTGACCAAATTTTAACCTAGTCGAACTTGAATAGTTTGCGAGCAGACTTGGCTCTTTAACACCCATAATCAATAACAATAACTGATAAAGTTATTCAGCAAGTTCCTTAAGAAATAGAACCACAATTAGATCTTTAGCTGCTGCATTAAACATGCACTAAGCACAATTCATAGGCACTTAAAGAAAGGTGAAATTAGGGCACATTTAAACCCAATGAAACTTGGATAACATACAACAATAAGCACCATAGGTTGGTGTATTGTTTAAGTATGATTAAGCCTGAAACACTTCACATGCAACCAACCTTTTATGATTTGCAAAATGTACTACATATTGATGAAAAATGGTTTTACTTGACCAAAAAATAATCAAAAGTACTACATATCACCAAATGAACCTCCACCTAGGAGGAGTATATAAGATCCAAGAATTTCATTCCTAAGGTTATGTTTGAAGCTGTGGAGGCAATACCACAATAGGGACTAAATGGAGAATGTATTTTTGATGAAAAATTGGGCAAAAACTTGTATGAATAAAAACTAGTACCACAAGTGCACAGTGTACAATATAGTATCACTAGCAAATACAGGTCGAGCCCACAAGGATATTGTTATTAAATCATATTACCCACTCAATTATAATGACGAAAATGATTACTTTTATACTACTAGTAAAAGATTAATTATAACAAGACAAAAGATCTAGAATATCAAGTAGCATACGATCCACCTAGATTAGAGAAGAGAACAAAATAAAATAATACAACTCAACTAATACTAGCAGTAGAATTGTATAAGATAATATGAACTAAGTAGCAACTAATGAGCTCTAAAACTATAATAGCTAATGTAATCTAACGTTTTAGTCAACTAAGAACAATAAAAAACATGGAATTCAATGAAGACTTGCAGAGATAACATGGGAATCATGAATCAAGTAAGCAAATAATATTCGTAACTCACAAGACAAAACATCAGATAAAGAAAATAGAGACTAAAATAAAAGAAAACAACTCTTATCGTATAAATGAGAACGAGATTACCAATATCTTGCAATCGAACTAATAATCGAGAAAGAGAATAAACGAATTGCTGTCGCCGTTCACCGCTGTCACCGGTAAACTAACAACCAAGCAAAACTGTATTCCCAGAACTACACCCTAAAATTATTGTATGTATGTGTTTCTGTTTTTTCGCCCCCCATTTATACCCAATTCCACAAACCACAATTTACATAATTAGGGAGATCACATAAGGAGAGGAAAGAAAAATCTGATCTTACTCCAAATTCCCTAAAACTTGCTTGGCCATCTGATGTAGAATCTTCGTTGCTGCATTTTGTATAGAGGCGCCAAAGGAAACATTCCTTTTCTTTTATTTCTTGTTGTTGGAAGTAGGATGAAAGGAGAGGAAGACCTTTTGTTTTTATTCCTAACTAGTATTTGGGCCCGGGCGTTGCCCCGGGTGGTATTTTTTCCAAACTTAATATGCATTTTTTTTTCCATTGGCATTAAAATATATTAAAGAAAACTCAACATTTTAAAGGTACAAATATAATACTATGGACATTTAAAGCATGATTAAAAGGTGGTTGAGATGGTAATTGTGCTATGTATAATAGCAAGAGGTCACGTGTTCAAATCTTGTTGCAAGCCAATTTTACTTTTGTTAATTGACATGACATACGTACACACTGGACAATTCTAGTAGAGTAACAGAGGTGCCACGTGGCGTGTATACATTGTCACACACGCCTTTTAATATATTAGTATAGATTGTGAGTCATGTATGAGTGCTATGTGGGCTTCACTATCTTCTTCTTAATGTTTGTTGTTTTGGTTGCTTACTATTTGGGCTTGTACTTACTTTTCCCGAACCGAACACCTATCACAAAATAAAATACTAATTAAGCTCAATAGGTGATAAAAATAATAACTAAAAAGAATAAGTATGCAATAATAAAAGTCATACTAAAAACCCATAAATAAATATAAAATATATTGAAATAACTAAAATATAGGGGTCAATATATGCAATATAATGAGCTAATCATGTTTCCATTCACCAAAAGGGTTCTCGCCCAAAGATGGTCAACAAGAAGGGTCAGGGCCTCAGGGGCACTTTGGAAACAACTTAAAAACAATAGACAGTGTCATAAAGGAGGTGTTCAAAGATATGCTAGTCACCAAAGTAATGCCTGGCATAAGAGAGAAATGTCGAAGAATGAAAGCAAATCAGACAATTATACATACAAGCAGATAATGGTAAGCCACATGGGGGAGCTGACTTAATTGAATTTATACAAGCACGGACAGGGGATGGTTTCACATTCCTTCGGGCACCATAACCACCAAATAGTCCAGATTTGAACATATTGGACTTGTGGTATTTTGTAAGTTTTCAATCACTATATGAAAAAAGCTTCCCCAAAGACATAGATAAGATGGCGGTTGAGAGAGGAGAAAATCGTTTGCAGACCTTCATCAAAAGACACTTAGTAATGTATGTGTTATTCTAGTATGAACACTAGACCAACTACAAGAGGGGGGGTGAATTGTAGTTGAGGAGAAATTTTCGATTTGTAATGCGGAATTAAAACAAACTTGAAATTAGAAAGAGACAAGCACACGAGATTTTTACAAGGAAAACTTCCTAGGCCCAATAGGAAGAAAAACCTTGACCACGAGGGATTTTGACTCAAACTCTCTTTAATATACTAGGCCAAAAAACTCTCTTATGTACAACCTAATATTGGACCTTCTCTGTTCCTCTAGGAACTTGTTCCCCAGGCACTCAATTCCCCCTGAACTAATGACACTCACTATTGACTTCACTCGAAGTCTTCTGTCTTCTTTCTTTCTTTCTCTCTCTTGAATACAAGGATATTCTCTGAATTTTCTCTCACCCACACACTATGAATATTACAATAATGAGTATGTTGAATAAAGAGGAAATTACAAGAAAAGCTTTCTAAGTAATGATTGACTTTTTTCGCTTGAAAGTTCTTAAGTTTTTCTTCAAATAATTTCTTTCTTATATAGGTGCTGCAATTCTTCCATCATTTGGATAGGTAATGCTCCACGTTCTCCATGATGTGAGCTTGTAGTGTTGTGGAAATCATGGCCTGTTTTTCGCTGCACTTTTTCCACGTTTTTTACAACGGAAATAAACTACCTCCATTTAGCTGTTAGTGGTAGTATCTCCAGCGAGTTTATTGGAGTCAGTTCGCTAGCTTCATAGGGGTGGTTCCACATAATATGCCACGCCTATTCCAACTGATTTTCAAGCATGACAACAACAACAAAAAATGTCTACTAACTTAAATAATCTTTTATACAAAGATTCTAAGTTACTAGAATATTAAACATACCATATGATAAAAATTCAAAGTGTATAAATTAAATATCTTGACTTAGATTAAATAATTAATCTTTCTCCATAAGATATAAATGTAAACGTGAACAATACATTATTTTTGGTATTTTATAAATTTCGCCTAAAATAAAAACTATATAATAAAAGTAGCCTAAGTATTTGGCATCATCAAAACATCGAATACAACAATATTCCCCTTTTTGATGATGGCAAATATAAGGCATATAAAAAAAAATAAAAAAAATAAGATAACTAAAGCAAAAAAATCAAGAGCTAATGACTTTAAAAAGCAAAACTAACAAAACTAACAAACGACTAAGAAAATAAATCTAGCACTAAACTAACAGAAAACAAATACTAAACTAACAGAAAACTCATACCAAAATAACATAAATCAGTCTTGAATAAGAAAAATCCAAAAAGCATCACCTAGAACCGAAGAGGACTAGAATGTGATTTTTATGTGCCACTCTACTTTTTCCCCCTTTTGTCATCATCAAAAACAATTAGGACCCAGCAGTACTCTAAGAGTTCATCATGTACAACAATGTCAAAGCATAGTAACTCAAACTCTCATCTAATAATACTAGCCATCCAAACATTATAATGAGCATATGAAGATGATATTAAAGCACATAGTCATGAAAAATGCACAAACTGAGTTCAAGATGAAGATAAGAGAAAGAGAAGAAAGCACAAAAAAAGATAAGTAAGAAACGAAATATATAAACCAAAACATTTTATCACCAAAAAGGAAAGGGTGATAAAAGAGAGTAACAACTAGTCACCATTGTTTTAATACAAACCAATCAAAAAAAACTGTTTCATCAGATTAAGTAGGGAAGGGGATTAGGGATTGGAGGGCTTGGAAGGCTTGGGGCGGACAAGGAAAGCACCGACCACAGTATCAATCTTCTCCCGAACATCTATTTCTCCTTTTTGCACACTTGTGAGGATCTGCTCCTGCTGAATATCAACATGGGCAACCCTTGCTTCAAGACCCTGGACTCTGGTGTGCAGGAGAGACATAGACTCCTGAATTGTATGAAGTATACTATGAAGACTAGTGGAAAATCAACAGTCCTCGATCCTGAAGGAGCTTGATCCTCCTCAAGATTAATATGCACTGCTCCTGGACCCTGTTCCTTGGGAGCCTTGGTCTCATCAATTCTCTGACTCTTACGCACAGACTTAGGTCCTTCAGCACTGACCTCCTCCTCAGACTTCCTCTTAATCCTAGTTCAACCTTCCCCTTAGTTTCTGCTACCTTAAAGTCTAACATCCCACCCTGTACCCTGAGAGACAGCCTGGATAAGGTCTCCTTGGTCAAATAATTATCAGGCTCTAGATCAAAAGAGGTACTAGAAGGGAGTTTAATGTGATTCTTCTTGAGGATAACAGAAATCAGGTTTGCATACCCACTTTGGTGTTGTGGGAAATGCAGTAGGAAAGGTGAGAAATCATTAAAGCAGGGAAATTTATTTTAATGTTCTTAGCAAGGCAAAACATCAAGGAAAGATCCATGAGGCTCGCTTGAGTCCTCTTGGAAGTCCTTGGCAGAATAAAGCGCCAAACTAAGTGAAACAAAAATTTATGAAAATGAGAGAGATCTTTCTAATCTAAGGACTGGTCAGACACCTTACCCCCAAAGAAACTCAAAATAGTAACGTTTGAAGCCCCATTCACATTTAACTTAGCCCTACCCTTCACATATTCCTTGTACCCCTCAGTAGGTACATCAAACCATTCCCCTAATTCCTTTTCATTGAATTTAACGAGTTTTCTAGTGACCACACTTATGCATAAACCCTCGTTATTTTCAAACTTAGCAACAAACTCACTCATCCCACTCTCATAAAGACCCTCATCAAAACTCAAAACTTTGACCCATTTTTGAAACTTAACAAGATCAAGAAACTGACTCCACTTATCTTTCTTGCACCAGGTGAAATCGACACAAAACCCAATGATATACTTAGAGGATTTTGATTTCTTACCCCTTTTGGTAGGTACCAAGATTTCTTTTTCTTGCTCTGTTTCAGCATCATCCAAATCTTCTTCTTTATTTGGAGAGAGCACTTTATTTTCCGCCGAATTTGCTTGAGAACCCAGAGAATCTTCATTTGAGTTGGAAAATTCATTTTCGCTTTCGTTATAATCCACCAGGGGTGAAGAATTTTCAGCCGGAAAATTTTTGGTATCTTCGAAGGTTTTTCGTTTGGGAGCTATTTAGGGTTTTAGTCACTAGTGGAAAAACAAGGTGGGAAGGGGCGGTTTATTGCAAAACGCAGCCCTTAATAGTGAAGGGCAGTTAGCCCAAAACCGCAGCCCTTAATAATTAAGGGCTGCGGTTTTTGGTCCGACCGACCCTTAATTGAAGGGCCGCGGCTTTGGGCTAACCGCAGCCCCTAGTAGGCCCAGTTAATAATTATTTACTTGGGCGAAATTCTCCCGCGTACACATCCCAAAACAAAACCCTAACTTTCCTTCTCCCTCCCGCGCACGATTTTCCCTCCACCTCATCAAACCCCCATCCCTCTCGACTCTCTCTTCGCATCTCTCTTCGCATCTCGCCGCCGTTCGCTCGCCGGAGTTTCTCTCTTCGCATAAGCTTGCCCGGTCGACTCACGGTACGCGCCGGAGATTCACGAGTTCGCACTTCTTCGTTAAGCTTCAAAGCGCCATTAAATTTAATGGTGGAGGTCCGATTCTCTCTCTCTTATTTAATTTGTTTTGTAGTTTTATGTTTTGCAACATCCTTGCCTACGCTTTTCCGCCACCGCGTGAATTCGTCCGCATCCCGTCATCTTCCACCATCAAAGCCCTAATTTCACAATTAGAGACCATCTACATTGGTTCTTATATTCTCAATTCTACAACAAAATGGAAGAAAAACCCTAAAAAGAAGAAATTGGAGTATGAATTATGGCGGAATTGAAGAGAATGGTTTTTCATCGATTTTGATTGTGCTCGAGTTTGTCGCATTTTCACTTGGGTTGTTGATGAAATGTTGACGCTTTGTTGAATGATTTGTTTAACTTTCGATTTTAGTCGTTGTTTATGTCTATGGTTTGTCAAAGGATTGATGAAATGTTGTGATGATTGATGAGAAATTTGGATTTGGTGGACCGCGTTTGCATCGTGGTCTCAATTAGCATATGGTGATGTATATGAGATCTTTGCTTGTGTGTTTGATACTTTTAGCGATGATAGTAGTCTTATGCTTTGAAATGTGATTGTAGATGCAGCTAGCTTTTTTAATACCGAATACCTTGTGAGTTGTGCCTCATTGCTATCTCTGAAACCGAAATCTTCTCAAATATCTTGGCTTTGATGAAGGGTAAGTTAGATCCCATAGAACAAGGTTACACTTAAAATGCGGTAAGGTTTCATAGGGTTTGGAATAGGTGGGGCTTCTACACACCGAAAAACCCCGTTTGCCGCCTTTCATATTCCATAAGGGCAAACCGAATCGCCTAGGGCCATAAAGAAGTCTTGCGAATCTTTTTTATTTTTTTATTTTTGACCGTGTTTACAAACAGAGACATGCTTCCCGTATCTTAATGACGTAGGAAGGTTAGCGAAGAAGTTCGACAAAAGTCTTGAAATGATTTCCACTAATTAGACCTCCGGAGTCCGTTTACTTATTGTGATACCTTTCGGAAGCGGAACGGGCCAACGAGTCAAACTCATCGCTACGCCATGACGCACGGGCTTTTAAGCCATCCGAGGTCGTTTAGGGCCCGAAATCAGCATTTTAAGTATTTTCGGATTTTATTATTTCCTTATTTTCGTATTAGGGTTTTGTTTTGAGTATTTAAACAACTTTAGGTCATTATTTGGAGCAGTTTTTGACTTTTAATAATATTTCGAGTTTTACTCTTTTCGGTGGATTCCGGATTTTCTACGATTTATCGCTTGTAAATCCGTTCTTGACCGAGATTAGCGCTTGCTTTTCTCTTAGATTTTCCGACCGCGTCACTTAAGCACTTTTCTACACCGAAAGAGAGTCGCCATCATTCTGTTGCCCTTTAGTCTTTGTCATTATGCACATAGCTTTGCGATGGTTATGTATATTAGAGGTTATAGATAGGAATTTCTTTTCCCGATCAATCGTGCATGCGGGACATTATGGAATTGAAGGCGTCTTCTTTCTCTGTTTGCAAATGATGTAAAATATGATTTGCTTGTCTCTGCAGCCTTTCCAAGTTTTATCTTTACTTTTATCCAGGGTAGGCTACGATGGATCCTAAGATTTTTCGCTCTTGGTTGTTATGCCATTTTACCGATGCCTGGTTTTGTTCAAGGTATGTCTTTGAAAGATTGGGTCTATTCTACTAGTTTACACTTTACATTCTTGAATTTTGTCGGTTTATTATTTATTAGCATCCACTGTTAGCTTAATTATGGTTCTTACCCTCCCACGTTGGATATAAGTACTTCTTTTCAAGTCGTATCCGCAGAGGTATAGTCTATGGTGATCAACCCCGAAACAGGTATGTATTACTTAATACTAACGCTTGTAATTTTATAATGAAGCTAATGTCGGGCATTTGGCGGCTTGATCCGTACTTGCCCAAGAATTCAAATGGGCCAAAGCCGTTGTTGCATTTGTGACGGGTGGAGCCTGGATAATCAGGTGAGCTATCAAGAATCTCTTTTCTCGATACCTTGCGGCATATGAAATATCAATAGAGGCTCGCCGAATTTTGTAGCTTTATGTCCTTTGTTCTATATACTTGTCCACGCCCTTATACCTATCACTTTTAATGTGACCGCGTGTGGCAAAAGTCTTACCATAACTAATTTTGCAGGCTAAGGAAGACACTATTCTTACATGATGGAAATCATGGTTTTTATTAACATGGACGAATGAGTTATAATTTCATGCTCCTTTAGTCCCTATCGTATGCACCATTTTCATGCTCCTTTAGTCCCACCCCTACATAGCCCCGCACACCACCCCCATGCACAATACCCCCTCGCACGCCCCCACTCACACCCATGCACAACCCCCGCACACACACCCAAGACCCCCGCTCCACGCCCCCACGACCCCCGCTCCACGATAGGGTGTGCACAAACCCCGACCGGAATTTGGACCGACCGACCGAATTTGGACCGACCGACCGGACCGAGATTCCGGCCGGTCCCCGTCCGCCGAAAATCAGGATTCCGGTCCACCGGTCCGGTCCGGTCCAAACCCGGAAAATTCCGGTCCGGACCGGTTGGACCGAATTTCTATTATATTAGTAAAAAAAAAAATGTATATGTTCAAAAAAATTAAATGGTAGAAAGTTAGAAACTTAAAAACCTACTATTTATTCTTTTAGGATTATTGACATTTAAATTATTAATTTTAATGTATATAATTTATAAATATATTTAAATAAAATAAAAAAGATTTTTTTTAAAAAAAAAATTCGGCCAAGAGGTCCAGACCGACCGACCGAAAAAATTCCGGCCAGACCGGACCGGACCGAATTTTTCCGGTCCGGTCCCGGCCAGAAAACCCCGATTCCGGTCCACCGCCAGCCGTCGGCCCGTCCGGGTCTCCCGGACCGGCACACCCCTATCCACGCCCACCTACGCCGTACCCCCACCCCCTACATAGCTCTACACACCACCCCCATGCACAACAACCCCCCCCACATCCCTCACACCCCGCACATCCCCGCACACACCCAACGCCCCCCTCCACGCCCGTCGACCCCCCCCCCTACATAACCCCCGCACACCACCCCCATGCAACCCCCCTCCCACATCCCCGCACCTACACCCCCTCCCATGCACACCCCCTACCCACACCCCCCACCTCCCGTCGTACCCCTCATCCCCTACACCCCGCACACCACCCCCATGCAGACCCCCCCGCCTCCCAACCCCGCAAACACACATACCGACTTTGTTTAATTCATAACACTAGATTCAAAAACGATTCACATTTTCTCTATATTTGTATAAACATCATTTGCAACAATATTCTTGTGCATGATGGTGTTTTGATGGAAAACCATTGCTCTAGTTCTTTTCCTTTTATTCTCAGATGGCTCAATGAGTTGTATTGCTTCTTTTGCTAACTTTAATTTGTTGGTGGTATTACGTAAGAGTTAAGACCGTTGTCCCATTAAATCCGGTTGTTTTCTTAGAAGTTCTTAGTTTACTTGATGTAGCTACAACCTACGAAATATAAAGCAACTTCAAGTCTTGAACTCCTTCATAATTAGTAATTGTAGTTTGATGGTGGTATGTTCTTATGCAAGTGGTAAATCGTAATCTTATATCCGGTGTATCTTTTGGTTTCGAACCGCTGCAATTTTCTATGGATTGACAATCATAATAAACGTAACAGGGGTTCATTGACAACAAGTCAATGAATCTGTATAAACTCCTTCATAATTATTATTTTCTCTTTGATTTTTGTTCTTTAGGTGTTTTTTGCATTTCATAATACATGTGCTCGTCATGTTTGATGATTCTTGCTTTGAAAGTGGTGCCCATACTCCGCATACGAGTTTAAGTCCATGCTTCTGCAAGTTGAAAGTTAGCTGTACTACTAAAATGAAAAATATCATGTGCTTTGAAAGTGTTGCATTGCATGTGGACTTATAGTTGTTGTTCTTTTGTTGCTGCCGCAATTTCTTTTGATGTCGGCAAGCATTGTCATATTGTTCACTTGTATATGCCTTATAATGTACAACCTGAGATTAGACTTTGTTCTCCTCGCCTTAATTTGTCTTATTTCAAGAAACAAGTTTAACTCAATTGAGTAAGACTTGTAAATTAAGTTTAGACTTTAGAGCCAACAAGTTCAGAAGTGTATAATTATTATTACGTTAACTAGTATATGACTAAAAATTAAACTTAAATTGACAGTGATATTGAATATGTTCTTTCGGTTGAACTAAACATAATTGATTGAATATTGGAGTTGTTTTCGATGCAGGCGTTGTAGGGGTTAATTTCATTAGAGTAAGGCGTTATATATTGATTTGTATTAATCTCTGGAGTATGAGAAAAAGGTATGTGTTATTCTTTCTCTTTTTTTGTGCTGCTTTTAATCGAATTATGTTTTAGAAATTAGAACCCTTTTATCCGAAGTTGATTGTTCGAAGATGAACCTTATTTTTCCCCTTTTCCCCTTAGTTGAAGATGATTGTTCGAGGAATTAGTATGGGCATTGTTGGCCCCTTTGGGATCATGGTGCTGGTTTTGTTTAATTGTTTTTTGCCATCATTGCTTAGTTCATGCTTAAAGTTGGTGAATTTAGTTAGTTATGGATATTTGTAGGATTTCTTGGCCTAATATGTATCTAAGTGATTGTTTTTAGGGCTTTAATGGTTTGATCCATGGTCAAGTTTTTAATTGCTTGATCTATCTATCTAAAACTCTATGTTATTGTAAAATTAATCCAATTAACAAGACTTTATACATCCATGATGATACGAATGTCCAATTTTCCAACGATGCTTTTTATGGTGTTCGTAACTCCTTTAACGGGTCAGATTTCATCCAATTCAATGCTTCTCTTTTCTTTTCTTTTTTTTAACATGAATTTCATAAATCTATGTGGTGAACCGAATGTATGGTACATAAGTACCGATGTTTATGATTGGAGATTGCTTTTGTTATTAAGGTTAGGGTTTGTGAAAGTTTTCTACAACTCTAGTCTGCTTTGAATTTATTCCTTAGTTATGGTTCTCGTAATTCATCTCCAGCTAGTGTGGAATGTTGAGCTATATAGTCGATTATCACCGTTAAGTTCTCCATATAGATGAATTTTTGCCGCACGATAGTGAAAAAACTATGTGGTATGATTTCCTTAAGGGTTAAGACTCGATGATTTTAGTAATATCGCAAGTTTATGTTCATCTCTTTTATGTAAGATTGTGGGATTTCTAATTATGATGACCATTTGCTATGCTTGCGGTGGTTGTCTTAGCAGATGATACTTTTCATGAATTGATTGTTTCGTACCTTTGTTCCACAATAGCGTCCCTCTTTCTTGTTTGTGTTGTGCCATATTAATATTTCATTTTGTGTGATATCTAAAATTTGTTAGACTACTTGGGTTGAATAAAAGATTCTTAATAATTGTTAGAATTGATATTGTTATGTCAAATATCCGTTAAACACAAGAAGAATAAGGGTCTAAGCTTTCCCAGCTTGTTGGACTTTCCACTCTGTTTTGTCCTTGCGTACTCATTTAGGCTTTTCTTTGTAAATTCTGTACAAAGTACCCGTACAAAGTTGTTGTTCCGCATATTTGTTTTTGTTGTGTCTCTATGGGTTTTTGAGTTATATGTCATTTAACCCGTGGGTTTGGATTAGTCCCTTGCTTTTCCGCGGTTCGCATATATATTATATATGAATTCATGCGGATATCTCATCCTTGTTATAGTGTTTTGAGTAGTGTGTTGTATGCACTAAAGACTAAAGCATTTCGTAAATAAATGTTCTTGGAGGGTATTGTTTTTATAGTGTTGTCTTTTGAGGGAAAAGTTTCTGCTTAGGTTTAATGCGCAGGGTTCTTCATTTCATAATATGGAGTTTGAGGGCTTGTTTTATCTTACATGTTATGCGCCCTTTATCTGACCACCCCAAGGTCCCAGTGATTTCAATTTTTGATTGAATGGAACATTTTTGTCATATATGGAACATAGCTCATGCGTGGCTTATTTGGTTAAGTTGGGTGGTTGATTTAGAAACTTTGCAAATCTTATACTCTTAGTGACATCTGAAAGTCGAGAGATTTGTCGAGGCGAAAGTGCAGATGTAAAGGGTATATTTTTAATCTTCTCATCATATGATTGCTTTCAAACACATTTTTGTTACAGGGTGGATTGGTGGAAATCATTTCTTGATGCTGCGTGTTAACATTTTTTATTGGAAACTGGACCTAGCTCATTGGTTCTTATTTTCTGATCTTGGATATTGTAGGACATGATTCATTCAGGATGGTGTTACCTGCCACATCCCGACAAGGTAGAAACGGAGGAGAAGATGCTCACTTCATATGCATATAAAAACAACGGTTGGTGTTGCGATGGTGTTGGTGGTTGGGCAGATGTTGGTGTTGATGCTGGAGTTTATGCTCGACTACTACATTTTAATTTGTTGCTATTTTCTTTATATTTGTATGAATAACATAAGTTGCAATGAAAAGTGATACTTATATATATATATGTAACTATTATTGGATTATTTAGGACAAAAAAATGCAAAAAAAAAAAAATTTTTTTTTTTTTTTTTGGGTCACAAGGGTCGGTTTTTGGAAAAACCGCACCTTAGCGGGTTAAGGGCGCGGTTAGGGCCAAAACCGCAGCCCTCGGTGAGTTAAGGGCGCGGTTTGGCCCTTAACCGCACCCTTAACCCACTAAGGGTTGCGGTTTTTCCTTGACCGCAGCCCTTAACGCGCTAAGGGTCACAGTTAAAAACCGCAGCCCTTCCTAAATGCCAAGGGCCGCTAGTCTAATGGCTGCGGTCAAAAACGCAGCCCTGGGCCCTTTTTGACCGCAGCCCTTGGGGTTTTTTCCTCAAGTGAGTTGAGGAAGATGAAGATGGAAGATTTGTGTAGAGAGAGAGAGAGAGAGAGAGAGAGAGAGAGAAAGGTGGTTTTGCAGAGGTAATGGTTTTGGGGTAAATGGGATAAATTGCCGTGTAAATTTTGGTTTGATTTGATGGGTTTTTATTTTGGGGCGGAATTTATGGGATTAATTGTGATGAGGAATTAAATGTGGCTTTTCCCTTCCTTCTTTAAATCCGGTGAATGATTTTAGTTTTAAGTTTGTACATGAACGCTGGTGAAGCGTTGCCATTAAAAAATATTTGTGGGGGGTGAATGAAAGAGGATAATAAATGGAAGAAAAGAAAATAAAATAAAATAAAGATAATATTTACGTGGAAAGAAAGAAAAGAGTAGAAAGTGTGAACTCATGCATGTAACATGTTCATTCTATATGTACATCAACCTTTCTATTTTTACTCAAGTATATGCATGGACAATAAGGGGAGTATTATGAAGACTAATGTGAGTCCTTTACAATGACTATACAATGAGTGATTAAAATCACAAAATGTTGATGGCCACTTAGTGTAATCTTGTAACTAAGGGTTTTATTTGAAGTAGCACATTCAATGAATTCTAATCATCCCTAGCTCTAAGCGAATTTTCTCGAATTTTTCTCTAGGAAGTGGTTTAGTCAAAATGTCAGCTATTTGATTTTCAGTTGGACAAAATTCAAGTTTGACAAGACCTTTATCTACATTATCCTTAAGGAAATGATGTCTAATGTGAATATGCTTGACCCTTGAATGATGAACTGGATCCTTAGAGATACAAATAGCACTAGTATAATCACAATAGATAGGAACACACTTAAACTTAATGCCAAAATCTCTTACTTGTTGCCTGATCCGAAGGACCTGAGAACAACATGCAGCAGCAGCCACATACTCTGCCTCTGTTGTGGATAAGGCAACAGTATTCTGCTTCTTTGAGCTCCATGACACCAAGCTTGATCCTAGGTATTGGACAATGCCTGATGTGCTCTTGTGGTTAACCAAGTCTCCAGCATAATCCGCATCCGAATAGCTTACTAGGTCAAACACATCACTTCGAGGATAGAACAAACATAAGTCATCGCTTCCTTTCAAATACTTTAGAATTCTCTTAACTGCTGTTAAGTGAGATTCTTCGGGATTTGATTGGAACCGAGCACATAAACCAACACTAAAAGAAATATCGGGTCTACTTGCGGTTAAGTTTAGTAATGAACCAATCATACCTCGATATTGCTTCTCATTTACACACTTACCATTTGAATCTTCATCTAACCTTGTTCCTGTTCCTATGGGAGTGTGGTTGGTTTTTGAATATTCCAGTCCATATTTCTTGAGCAGTTCCTTGACATATCTTTGTTGATGGATCATTGTTCCTCTTTCAGTTTGCTTAATTTGCAATCCCAAAAAGAAGTTTAACTCTCTCATCATACTCATTTCAAATTCACTACTCATAAGATCAGCAAACTCCTTACAAAAAAGATCATTAGTAGCATCGAAAATTATATCATCAACATAAATCTGTACTACTAATATGTTTGTTCCTTTTGATCGAAGGAACAAGGTTCTATCAACCTTACCTCTTATGAAATCATGTGAAAGCAGGAATTTTGACAACCTTTCATACCAAGATCAAGGAGCTTGTTTCAGCCCATAAAGAGCTTTATCAAGCTTATAGACTTGATTTGGAAGTTCCGGATTTTCAAATCCAGGAGGTTGTTCCACGTAGACGTCTTCAATTAAAAAACCATTTAGAAATGCACACTTGACGTCCATTTGGTACAACTTAAATCCCATAAAGGTAGCAAAGGCAACCAAAATTCTAATTGCTTCTATTCTAGCAACAGGAGCAAAGGTTCGTCAAAATCAATACCTTCTTGTTGATTATAACCTTTGGCAACAAGTCTAGCCTTTTTCCTTACCACAGTTCCATGTTCATCAAGCTTGTTCCTGAAGACTCATTTTAGTCCTATAACCTTCTGGTTCTTTGGTCTTGTCTCCAGGTGCCATACCTTGTTCCTCTGGAACTCATTTAGCTCCTCTTGCATAGCGTTGATCCAATCAGCCTCCTTGAGCACTTCCATATGGTCCTTAGGTCCTGTCATAGATAAGAAAGCATGAAAAGCACAAAAATTCTTCAATTGGGATCTCGTTTGAGTTCCCTTTTCAATGTCACTTATTATCAATTCTAAAGGATGAGAATTTTGGTGTTTCCAAGACTTTGGATCAAATCTCCTAGTGTATCTCAAAAAATCATCTACTATGACTAATTCATATTTCTTACCGGATCGGCTTTGGATGCGTACAGGGCCACATAAGTCCATGTGAAGAAGTTCTAATGAACTTTGTGTGTTACCATTTTCTTGGATTTGAATGAGGATCTCACTTGCTTGCCTTTAACACATGAATCACAAACATCATGGTTTAGTGATTTAATAGTTGGTAGACCAACCACCAAGTCCTTCCCACTTAGTTTATGCAGTAGGGACAGGCTTGCATGACCACATCGTTTGTGCCACAGAAAAGGATCAGCTTCGATCACACTTAAGCATGTGAGATTAATCCTAGGAACAAGGTTCAGGTCAACCATATAGGTGTTCCCTTTCCTTATTCCCTCAAGGATCTTGGTTCCCGTACTTTAGGTGTTCCCTTTCCTTATTCCCTCAAGGATCTTGGTTCCCGTACTTTCATTGCTGACTACACAAGACTCATCAGTAAACTTCACTGTATTTCCCTTATCCCAAAACTGAGATATACTAAGTAAACTATGTTTTAAACCCTCGACCAAAAATACATTATCTATGGAATGTGACTGAGATTTACCAATCTTACCAACTGCTACAATGTTTCCTGTAAGATTGTCTCCAAAGGTCACAGTTCCTCCATTGAAGACTGAAAGTGAGCGAAATTTTGATCTGTCTCCAATCATGTGCTTAGAACAACTGCTATCGAGGTACCACAAGTTGTTCCCCCTCACTTCAGCCTGTACCATAGCAAACTAGTTAGTTGTAGGAACCCAGTCTAGCTTGGGTTCCATTGTTGGACTTGAGCCTTTCTTAATTTTCCAAACCTGTTTCTCTAGGTACGTGTTCCTCTCAATACGTTCTTCTCTGGTGGAACAGTCAGACACAATGTGACCACTGTTCCCACAGTAAGAACATATTTTACTACTTGGCAGATCAACATATTTTTTCTTTTTGTTCTTCTTTTTATGATTGAAAACTAGACCGTCTCTCCCTTTGTTTTGATACTTTTGTATCCATGAGACTAGGTCAGGAAGTTTGTTCTTTGAGGGCTCCAGTTTGTTCTTTAATACCAGATTTTCTTGAAAAATATTATCAAAATCGTTTTTCAAATTTTCAGCAATATTTCTAGTATTGGATGAAGAGACTGCTCCTTCAGGAACAAACAGTCTCAATTACGCCAGTTCCAAATTCAAAAGATAATTTTCATTTTTGACCTTTTCAAAAGCATCTTGATAAGCTCTACTCTTGTCAAAAACTTCAAAGAAACTTTTTTCAGTGTGACATTTTAGTGAGTTAAGCCAATTTGAATGATTCTTAGTGATTTTCAAGACATTAGTTGATTGATCTCTTTTTGCACATACATCCTTGTAATCATCTAAGATTTCTAGCAAAAGTTTTATTAATTGGCTTTTATTCAATTCTATAAGTTCTTCTTCAATGGCATCAAAGCTTACCTTGAGGTTAGATGATTCCACCTTTTCTTCGATATTTGCCATGAGACATAGATGGGCAGTTTCTTCCTCAGTTTGTTCCTGCTCCTCCTCTGAGTCCGACTCTCCCCATGATGCTACTATGGCTCTCTTTATATCATTTTTCGAAAATGATATTTGTTGTTCCTTGCCCTTCTCTTTGTATCTTCCTTTAGCTTTCTCGTTTTCCCATTGAGGACATCCCTTGATGAAATGATCAAGGCCTCCACACTTGTGAACAACTTAGCTTCGTTGGTTTCTTGGTGACCTTTCCTTTGTAGTTCTTGTTGAAGAACTTATTGAATCTTCTAACAATCATTGCTGCTTCTTTTTCATCGATTTCTGAGTCTTCTTGTTCCACAGACCTGAGGACCAGAGCCTTAGGCTTTGATGATTCAGTTTCATAAGTTTCGAGATGTAACTCATGAGTCATCAAGGAACCAACAAGTTGTTCAATTTTGAATGTTGTGAAGTCCTTGGTTTCCAACAGTGCCGTTGTCTTGGCCATCCATTTTGCATCTTGTGGTAGACTCCTTAGTACCTTCCGGACCTGTTCCTCTGGGGAGATTAACTTTCCCAGAGATTCAAGTTCATTTATAATGTTTGAGAAGCGAGTGAGCATATCTTGAATAGGCTCCGTTTGTTTCATGTGAAACAATTCATACTTATGCATGAGCATATCGATCTTTGATCGTTTCACTTCGCTTGGTCCTTCATGAGTAATTTGAAGGAGTTCCCACATTTGCTTTGCAGTTTTGCATCCCATAACTCTATTGCGTTCATGGGGACCAAGACCGCAATGAAGTAGCTTCTTGGCCATGTTGTTCATCTCCATTTTGTCAAAGTCCTCTTTGTCGAATTCGGCAATGGGTTTAGGAACCAGCTCCCATTTCTCGTTCTTTGTTGACTTCAAAGTCACCGATTTCAATTACCTTCCACACTTGGTAATTTTCAGCTTTAATAAATATCTCCATACGATTCTTCCAGTATGGATAATGTTTTCCATTGAACATGGGTGGGCGTTGAGTTGAATACCCTTCATCAAGCTTTTCTCCCGTTGTGTTCATTGTTTCAGGTACAACCTCCTCAGTGTTAGCTGATTCTGGAGGTACTAGGCTTTGATACCAATTGTTATACTAGTATGAACACTAGACCAACTACAAGAGGGGGGTGAATTGTAGTTGAGAAGAAATTTTCGATTTGTAATGCGGGATTAAAACAAACTTGAAATTAGAAAGAGATAAGCACACAAGAATTTTACAAGGAAAACTTCCTAGGCCCAATAGGAAGAAAAACCTTGACCACGAGGGATTTTGACTCAAACTTTTTTTAATATACTAGGCCAAAAGACTCTATTTTGTACAACCTAATATTGGACCTTCTCTGTTCCTCTAGGAACTTGTTCCCCAGTCACTCAGTTCCCCCTGAACTGGTGACACTCACTATTGACTTCACTCGAAGTCTTCTCTCTTCTCTCTTCTCTCTTCTCTCTTCTCTCTTTCTCTCTCTTGAATACAAGGATTATTTTTGAATTTTCTCTCACCCACACACTATGAATATTACAATAATGAGTATGTTGAATAAAGAGGAAATTACAAGAAAAACTTTCTAAGTAATGATTGAATTTTTTCGCTTGAAAGTTCTTAAGTTTTTCTTCAAATAATTTCTTCCTTATATAGCTGCTGCAATTCTTTTATCATTTGGATAGGTAATGCTCCACGTTCTCCATGATGTGAGCTTGTAGTGTTGTGGAAATCATGGCCTGTTTTTCGCTGCACTTTCTCAATGTTTTTTGCAACGGAAATAAACTACCTCCATTAGCCGTTAGTGGGAGTATCCCCAGCGAGTTTGTTGGAGTCAGTTCGCTAGCTTCATGGGGGTGGTTCCACAAAATATGCCACGCCTATTCCAACTGATTTTCAAGCACTACAACCACAACAAAAAAATATCTACTTTCTTAAAGAATCTTTTATACAAAGATTCTAAGTTACTAGAATATTAAATATACCATATGATAAAAATTCAAAGTGTATAAATTAAACGGTTTTTTCACCAAATACCCCTGACAAATAAATTTATTCACCAAATACCCCCACTTTTTTCAAAATACACCAAATACTCCTGACCTTTAAAAAAATTCACCAGATACCCCCGACATTTCAAAAAATACCAAAAATGCCCTTTTTGGCTAACGGACGTTAGTTCTCCGTTAATTAATTAACTAATTAACCTAAAAAACCATAATTTAACCCTAATTAAACCTAAAAACCCTAAAACTCTAACTAACCCTAAACCTAATTAATCCTAAAACATAATTAACCCAACCCCGGCCCCCCTTTCACCCCGACCCCCCCCCCACCCCACCCCGACCCCCCCCCTCCCCCGCACGCACCCCAGCGCCTCCCCATCCCTCACTCTTGCCGGCGCACTCGTCCCCTCCTCCTCCCTCACTCTCGTCGGCGGCCTACAACCCCTCCCTCCCTTACTCTCGTCGGCAACCCACATCCCCCTCCTATGACGCGTGGGAGAGTGCCGCCTCCTCTCGTTTCTTTACGGGCGAAACAATGGTGGGAGAGTGTCGCCTCCTCCGTTTATTTTTGGGCCGAAACGAGGGTGGGAGAGGGGGAGACACGAGATTCGTTTCAAAGGGGTGGGGGGGGGAGGGGCGCGGGATTCGAAGTGGTGAGAGATGGGGAGGGGGGGCGCGCGGTGGGCAGGGGGTGGCGGCGGGGAGAGGGGAGGGGAGCGGCCGAGTTCGCGGGGGAATGGGAGGGTGGGGGCAACCGATTTCTTGGGGGGAATGGGAGGGGTGGCGGGAGGGGCGCGGCGGGCCGGGGTGGTCGGGAGGGAGGCGCAGAGGCGTGGGGGAGGTCGAGGGGAGGGGGCTGCGTGGGGGCCGCGGGGAGGGGGTATGTGTGGGGTGCGCCGGGTGGGGGAGGGGAGGGGGAGGGGCTGCGTGGGCGCTGCTTTGGGGGAGGGGGTGGGGGGCTGGGGTTGGGTGGTGGGCCGGTGGCTCTTGGGTTGGGGGGTGGGGTTGGGTTAGGGAGAGAGAGAGTTAGGATTTTTAGGTTTATTTAGGGTTTAGTTAGGTTTAATTAGGGTTTTTTTAGGGTTAATTAGGATTTTTTAGGATTAATTAAGGTTAATGACTAACGGAGTTAACTCCGTTAGTCAATAAGGGCATCTGGTGAATTTTTTTAAAAGTCAAGGGTATATGGTGAATTCGAAAAAAAGTGGGGGTATTTGGTGAATAAATTTATTTGTCAGGGGTATTTGGTGAAATAACCGTAAATTAAATATCTTGACTTAGATTAAATAATTAATCTTTCTCCACAAGATATAAATGTAAACGTAAACAATACATTATTTTTGGTATTTTATAAATTTCGCTAAAATAAAAACTGTATAATAAAAGTAACCTAAGTATTTGGCATCATCAAAACATCGAATACAACAGTCTGGATGTCATATCAATACATAATGTGTGAAACAATTAAAGAAATGGGTGATATCTTTTATTTATAACCACATCACAACAAGAAGCGACAACCGAACATGTTAACATATCATGTACAACCACATTGAAAATGTTAAGGCAGGATATGCTCATTTATATGGGGAGTCATCAACTGCAATATATCTAGCAACAGATTAGGCAACAGAGGAGGCAACAAAAGAGGCAACAAAGGCAGAAGATTGTCTCATTCAAGCAATGGATGTAAGCTAAATAGCTTAAGGTGAAAGTCTTTCAAGTAAACAAGCACAGTTAGGGATGAAGAGCAACTCAGAAGACATACATTTTCTGCATTATAGAATTAGGTAATCAGATAAATTAGGTGATAATTTTTTGCATCATAGAAGATTGTACTTGAGTGAAGTACCATTTTGTGTATTAAGTGCAACATAATTATATGTTAATTCAATTGTGAGTGAAACAACTTTTATTCAATCATGTACGAATGTAATTTATAATTGTATTATGAATTTCCCTCAGTTCATTCACCCCTGCTTCAATAAAATAGGAGCACTTTTCATAGTGCAGTTGTACTCTGGTAGCAGTAAGCAAAAGCTTAGCCTTATCATAAACACAAACATCACTAAGATTAAGGCTCAACTAATTTTAGATTATTTTTTGTCCTCATAAGGGTTGCACATAACCACCCTCCTACTCTGGTGGCAGTAAGCAAAAGCTTAGGCTTATCAGAAACACAAACATCACTAAGATTAAGGATCAACTAATTATAGATTTTTTTTCCTCATAAGGGTTGCACATAACCACCCTCCTACTTTAACTAAGAAATGCACAAACTAACTACGAAAAAAGACAGCAGAATCAGCATCAACCCTGTTAATTAATAGCAACAAACAACCTCCTAATTAACAAATTCCCCATAAACAGAAGTTAGAAACACCACAACTATTCACAAACAGCAGAACCGCCAACAAACAGCACAAGCAACCACAAACACCACAAACACCACAAACAGAAACCAGAAATAGCCCAACCACCCACAAACAGCACAATTGCTCACAAATAGCATAACCACCCACAAACAGCACAATCGATCACAAATAGCACAACCACCCAGAAACAACACAAACAGAAGCTGGAAACAGCACAACCACCCAGAAACAACCAAAACCAAGCCTCTTACTTATCAATCAAAATCAAGCCTCGAAATTAAGTGTAATGCAATAAATACCACCACAATCACAAACAAAATAAACATGAAAATTCATTACCATGAACCAGCAAAACCACAGTTAATGAACACAACAAGAAGAAAACCCATATTTATTATGTACCACATGCAGAGTCAAACAAATCAGCAACATGAATTAATTTAAACTGAAATTAAACAAAGAAGAAAACTCCCTTTTTCACAATCTTTGTGCAGTTCATGAGATAAAGCAAAGTATCTTGGCAACAAAAACCGCATCATATCTTCAACAACATCAGATCCAGGAGAAACCAAAGTAGGAGCAAGGTTTTTTTCAAAGTCCGCATCATTGGAAGCATTTCGACCTCGCAATTCAGAGGTTGACTCACTGAATCAGGGGTAATCAATTTATTCCTACGAAATCGACGCATATTCTTGTGAATCGGGTGTTGTATTTAAAGGTTTGCAAGGATAAATGAATAACAAGATAAGAACAAAGAATAAGAACTTGTTGTGCCGTGGTAAACAAACCACTGCCTTGAAAACGAGATTCGGTGCAACCGGGGTGCACAATTGTACTCACTGATTCGTTCCCTAAGGTTTACACAACTCTCAACACACAATGGCACTCTTGGGTATGAGATGGAGTCACTAGAACTTATGCCCAAAAGAGATGAAAAAACGAAGAAGAGAGAGAGAGTGAAAAGATATATCAAAATCAGAAAATGAATTATATTTATAGGAGTAGAGAATAAGAAGTAATATCCCAAGGAAATCAAAGGACTCCAAGAAATCCAATGATCATAATCAATCCAATTAAACACAAGATAATGAAGAATAAAAACTCCCATCATCAATAGGAATTATGCAAGAGAATAAGAAAGCTCACTATCTTTAAGAATGCTCACTATCTTTAAACCACGTAATTAATGGGAGGTTACAAAAGGGATCCAAGGAAATAATGGAAAAATCCAAAAAACGGCAAAATTGGCCTTCGCCCGATATGGTCGGGCGAGTCTCGCCCGATCGGGCTCAAGATGAAACAACAAAGGCTCACAAAGGTCGCCCGACCGGGCGAACCCTGCTCGAACGGGCACCAACAGCGACAACGAGAGTCGCCCGCCCGATCGAGCACCCCTTTTCTTCCCTTTTCTTCCATCTTTAATCCCAACAATCCCCCACTAAAGATGAGAAAACGATACCAAAAGAAAGAAAGGAAATTTCTGGGTATAAAAGGTGATCAATACATAACATCCGGTGTTACATTTAAGTAAAATTGAAACAAAATGTTTAGTGAAGTGGTACAATGACCTACAAACCCAAGGGTGGACAAACCTTGAAATTCTTAAGCTTTTGATCAAAGAGTGGACTAACCTTGAAACTCTAAGATTTAAGTCACGCACCCTACAACACATACATCACTCCAAAAATCTAGTAAACTCCGCAAAGTGAACACGTTTTAAGCCCTGCGTTTACCTTAGTTTAAATGGAAGCTCTAGGAAGCCGTCCAAGTTTCCATTGAAGATGGCGAGTCTTCACAACCATATAGGTGAATCCCTTGTGCTTCTCAATAGCACAAAACATCTCTTAGGATTCATCAAGAGTTTAAACAAACTCAACCTCCACAAAAATTACAACGGTGGATTTCTCAAATGCTTAGCTAGGGCACCTACCACGTAAGTATAAATCCATTAAGAATTCTCAACGAATTCATCCTACTACAAGCATTACAAGTTTACAACACAAAACGCCATATGGATGAAATATAAATAATGCTAATTATATACTCTTCATGAGCTTGAGCCCCATCCCCATTGACGAATCAAGAACTTGGTTCATTGCCAACCCCTTAGTCAAAGGATCCGCCAAATTTATTTCGGACCTTACATAGTTCAAAACAATGACTCCATTCTTGAGTAGTTGTCTCACCGAACTATGTCTAAGGCGTATGCGCCTCTTCTTACCATTATAATTGCTATTGTTAGCTACACCAATTGCATCTTGAGAATCACAATGCCAAGATACCGGGGAAGATCTTTCCCCCCACAATGGGATGTCGGCAAGAAGACTCCTTAGCCAATCTGCTTCTTGACCTGCCAACTCAAGAGCAATGAATTCAGATTCCATGGTGGAGCGAGCTAAACATGGCTGTTTTGAGGACTTCCATGATATAGCACCTCCACCCAACATAAACACATAACCACTAGTAGAGACTACTTCATCATTATCGGATACCCAATTAGCATCACAAAAACCTTCCAAGACATTAGGAAATCGATTTAAATACAAACCAATTTCCATGGTGCCCTTCAGATACCTTAGCAAGCGATTAAGTGCATTTTAATGTTCACTACTAGGATTATGAGTATAACGACTTAATCTACTTACCGCATAAGCAATGTCGGGATGTGTGCAATTCATCAAAAACATTACACTCCCTATTACCTTAGCATATTGCTCTTGAGACACACTAGGACCCTTGTTCTTCATGAGCTTTAGGCTTGATCATATGGAGTCTTACATGGCTCCACATCATAGCAATTAAACTTCTTCAAAATTTTCTCCACATAGTGAGATTGATTCATTGAGAAACCATCCTTAAGCTTGGTCAACCGGATACCAAGGAACACATCGGCTTCACCTAAATCCTTCATTTCAAACTTAGTAGAGGGAAAATCTTTAGTGTAATTTACAACCTCAAGGTTAGTACCAATAATAAGCATGTCATCAACATAGAGACAAATAATAACACAAGAGGAATCCAATTCTCTGACTTTTGGGTATTTTTGTTTAATATTAAATGTAATTTTTTTTTATTTATTGAAGTCCTTTGTTCTTGATTGTAGAAAGTATGAAGAAATAGACCAAAACCTGTGGAAAATTATTGTGATATGACAAAAAATACCTACACTAAACATGAGGTTAGTGATAATTTTTTTTTCCTGTTTCAAGTTATCTCAAATATCAAATTTACTGAATCTGAATCTGGGTTTATATTGGTATTGAGAGTTTATTTCTGCCCTAAGGTTGGCGAAATTTCGCTCCTCAGCATCATCACTTCATCCTTTTCAGCGGTACTCTTACTTCTGCTAATTTTTTCTTTGAATTTAGGTTTTTCATTTCCATTTTTGTTATTGCATCTGTTGAATTCGTGTTCATTATGATTAGTTTGTTGAATTAGTTTGGTCTACGGACTTGAATGATTTCTGAGTTTTTGATAAGATTGGATAATTCTTTTAGTGTTGATTGGACTCCATTTTTTTGGGAGAGGTGGGAAAGTTTTCGGCTTCACTTAAGGTATTTAGCTGATATTGGTAGGGGACTTTCGCCTGATATTCGAGACGAGACGATTCGATTTTGGTACTTGATTTTTTGATACTCTTGCATTCATTGCAGGCCTTGTTATGAGTATGAGAGGAAATACGGAAACCAGTGCTGCCCCCAATGCATGACACGATACAAGAGACACAAAGGTACTTCTATTAATAGGCGATTAGGATCTATTCTATTTGAAGTATATCGAATGCCTGAGCATGTATCGTTTTCTTTTGAAAATAGAAATTGACAAATGACGTAGAAGCTGGCGATGTTAATTGTGATGACTGTTCAAAATTCACCAGTAATAGTTTCAAGAATTGGAATGATGATGATGTTGTTCAAAGCATTCGAGACCGTTTTGTTACTGGTGATTGGTCAAAAGCAGCCTTAAGAGCTAAGGCATCTGAGATTGGTAGCAGTGATCATGATGCTGTCTATGGCGATTTTGAAGATGTAGAAATGCGTGAAGAGGAAGGTGCTCATTCTAACAGTGGTGGGATGCAGAAAGAAAATGATGCTTTGATTGAAGAACGCAGGCTGAAAAAGCTTGCTCTTCGTGCAAAGTTTAATTCTCAATATCCTTTTGCCTTTTATAATAATCTATGTCAAAATCTATTACACTCTCTTCTCACAGACACAAATAAAAAGGTTTGTAGTCATCTTTTCTTGTCAAAATATCGTTACTGTATAAATCTGCATTATCATTTTTACAGTATATTTTCAAAAGAAAAATATCTACGTGAAATGAGTTGACAAATGATAGTTGTCTCCCACCCCTAATCGAACACAGAGAAATATAGGAGGAAAAAAGAAGCAAATAATGAAGATATGCAATTATAACTGCATAGTTTCATTATTAGTTATTTTATTTTTGTAGATTGACGTCCTCACGTTTTGTAGGTTCCGTTGCTTCGATGCACGGTGCACCTATCATCAACTTTGTTCTTTGATTCTGTACATTCATTTGTTAGCAGCAATTTGGACATATATCCAATTCATGTATGTTTACCCTAACTGAAATTTACATATAATAAATCTGAGTCACCTGATGGAGAAGCTGAAGAAGAAGCTAGTACAAAAGCTCATCGCAACAAAGCCAGTGAGAGTGGATTTTTTGACAAGGTGAATTTGATGTCCTTTTGCTGTATTGGATTTTAGTACTGTGAACTGCAACTTTTTCCTATTGTAACCTCATGTTGTTTATGCAGTTGAAATAAGAAATTGAACTTCGAAAGCAAATAAATATAGCCAAGCTCAATGATCTAGATGAAGCTACTAGGATTGAAATAGAGGGCTTTAGAACTGGGACTTATGTGAGGTTGGAAATTCAAGCTGTTCCTTGTGAGATGGTTGAATATTTTGATCCCTCTCACCCTATCCTAGTTGCAGGAATCAGCCTTACAGAGGAGAATGTTGGATACATGCAGGTTTGTATAAACTTCATGTACTCTGTTTTGTCTTTAGCATCATTGCACTACATATTTAACTTGATGGTTTGTTTGGATAGTAGCATTTTATTTCAAATGATGGAATTGGTCCAAATATTGTGTTTGGATATATAATCTAAGTATTTGGATTTGTATTTGCTCCAAATTCATGCCTTTCAAAATATAAGCACATTTTTTAGGATTTGAAATCCCTTCTCAAATCCACATATTTGAAATACAGCCACAACATCTCTTCATCCTGTCAATCTCTCATTCATTATATTTATCTTCTCTCCCCTTTCGTTTTAAGCCAAAGTTCTAGCATTTAGTCATCGGTTTAAGCCTTGCCCCCTCTTGCTACACCCCCAGCCCATCACCCCCCTGCTTTGCCCCCCCCCCTGCTACACCCCTAGCCCCCGCCCCCACTGCCCAAGAAGACCGCCACCCCCAAGACCCCCTGCTGCCCCCTTCCTACACCCTCACCCCACCCAAAGACCCCCTTCTCGCCCGCACCCCTGCTACACCCCCAGGCCCCCCAATTGCCCGGCGGCACCCCCCACCACAGCACCCCCTTGGCTCCCCCCGCTACACCCCCCAGGTTCACCTCCAAATTATAGCAATTTTGGTTTTATTTGCCAGGTTCTATCATCTCCAGAGAAGTTACTTCGAGGGATCGGGATGCTAGTCTTGGTGGAGTTGTTGTAATACTTGTTTGTGTTTGTGATCCTGCTCATATATTGCAATTTGAACACTCGAGGGCAGCCTCAAACTAATGTAATTCAGTTATTGTTTTCTCTATATTTGTGGAAAAAAACATAATTTATGATACTAATATATATATATATAACTGTTTGGGAACTTTTAGGACAAAAAAATGCAAAAAAAAAAAAAAAAATTTTAAATTTGTTTTGGGTCACAAGGGCTGCGGTTCTTTGCCTTGACCCACCAAGGGCTGCGGTCTTTGCCTTGACCGCAGCCCTTCCTAAATGCCAAGGGCTGCTAGTCCAATGGCTGCGGTAAAATAACGCAGCCCTTGGGCCCCTTTTGACCGTAGCCCTTGGGCTTTTTTCCTCTAGTGACTTTATAAATATACACAAGAGTCCGAAGAATTAGTCACAAAACCATCACTCCTAAGAGTACTATCAAACTTTTCATACCATTGCTTAGAAGCTTGTTTCAAACCATACAAAGACTTCTTAAGCCTACACACCTTGTGTTCTTGTCCCTTAACCACAAAACCTTCCAGTTGAGTCATATAAATCTCTTCATCAAGATTACCATTAAGAAAGGTCATTTTAACATCCATTTGATGAACCACTAAGTCATGAATCGCCGCTAAAGCAAACAAAGTCCTAATGGTGGCAATCTTTGTCACGGGTGAGTAGGTATCAAAAAAGTTTATACCCTCTTTTTGAGTGAAACCACTAATAACAAGTCTAGCCTTAAACTTATTAATCGAGCCATCGGGTTTTTTCTTCTTAGTAAAGATCCATTTACAACTTATGGGTTTAGACCCTTTAGGTAAATCACATAAGTCCCAAGTATGATTAGACATAATTGAATCTAACTCACTTTTAATGGCCTCTTTCCAAAAACTAACATCTATGGATTTCATAGCTTCACTATAAGTCTTTGGGTCTTCTTCTAAGAGAAACAAAGAAACCAAATTTTCACTCAAACAATTCACATCAAAATTCTCAACAAGAAAAGTAGTCAAGAAATCCGGTCCAAAGGTAGTCTCTACTCTAACCCTCTTACTCTTCCTAGGTTGTACTCCTTCCACTATCAAAGGAGGAGGAGGAGGATCACTAGAACTAGGCAAAGAAACATCCAAGGACACTTCAATACTTGACTCATTCTTATGCATAGAAGATGATGATGATAATTTCAGAGGGAAAGTATGCTCAAAGAAAACTGCATCTATAGACTCACAAATAGAATAATCACTCAAAAACATGAATCTATATGCGGCATTATTATGAGCATAACCAATAAATACACAATCAAAAGTTTTAGACCCAATAGTGGTTTTCTTAAAATCTGAAAAAGCAACCTTAGCTAAGCACCCCCACACTTTCAAAATACTCATGTTAGGTTTATGACCTTTCTAAAGTTCATAAAGTGTTTTATCCAATTTCTTATGCGGCACTCTATTGAGTACATAACAAGCGATAGAACCACCTCTCCCCACATGTTGTCGGATAATATGAAACTTAAAAGCATTGCATTCATAGTTTCTTTTAAAGATCTATTTTTCCTTTCGGCAATACTATTTTGTTGAGGAGTGTAAGGGGAGCTTAGCTCATGGATGATTCCATTGGTTCACAAAATTCTTTTAAAGTCCATTTTCCATATTCACCACCTCTATCGGTTCTAACCCTTTTAATCTTAAGATCAAGTTGATTTTCAACCTCGGCTTTATACTTTAAAAATGCACTTTCGGCCTCATCCTTAGTTTTCAAAAGGTAAACTTTAGTGAACATTGAAAAATCATCAACAAAAGTTACGTAGTAATTTTTCCCTCCTTTACTAGTAGTGCAATTTTTTAAAGTCTGCTAAATCCGAGTGAATCAACTCTAGCAATTTACTACTACTTGATACAACTTGCTTGAATGGTTTCTTAGTATCTTTGGCCTCAACACAAATAGGACATTTAGAGGCTTTATCAATTTGGTCAAAAGAAATTAAGTCCATGTCATTTAGTTTTTTCATGTAAAAAATATTTAAATGTCCTAACCGATTGTGCCAAACATCCATAGATTCAACAACATAAGCAAAAGAAGTACTTTCATTATTATTCAAAACATTCATCACAAAAAATCCTCCACTAAAGTAACCTTTCCCAACAAAGTCTCCATTCTTAGCTTAGTGATACCAATCTTGTCCACCTCAAATACAAGCTTTAAACCGACTTTGTTGAGAAGGGCAACCGAAAAAAGATTCCTCCTAACGGAGGGAACATACAAGACATTATTCAAAAATAAAGTTTTTCCGGAAGTGAGTTTAAGGTGGATCTTCCCTTTGCCAAGAACTCCCGCGGTGCTACTATTTCTCATGTAAACATGGTCTCCATCGGTAGCATCTTCAAAGTCCGTCATAAGAGTCTTGTTAGCACAATATGTCTTGATGCTCCCGTGTCCAAGATCCATTCCACCTTGTTCTCCACCAAGTTGGCTTCTACTACCACCGCGGCTATCACCTCATCCTTTTTAACAAGATTGGCTTGAGAGGCACCATTGAAGTTGTTCTTGCGGTGGACACATTGATAGGCCTTGTGCCCTATCTTTCCACACACATATCATGCTCCTTTGGTCTTTTGAATCTTGTTGTTAAAAGTGAAGTTTCCTTTGTTTCCATTATTCTTCTTCTTACCTTTGAACCTGTTCCTAGCAATAGGATCACTAGATTCAACCGAGTTAGCTTTAGAAGAATTAAAAGAGAGAGAACCAAACTTATCTTTGAGGCGGTTAGCCTCCTCGGTCCTCATGTGACCAATAAGCTCTTGATCCTTCTTCTTGTGCTTCAAGGAATTTCGGTAGTTATTCCATGAAGGTGGGAATTTCTCCAAAAGTACATTGGCTTGAAGAGTTTCACACATTTTCATTCCTTCACCAAGAATATCGGTGACAATGCTCTCATAGTCATGCACTTGATCCATGATGGATTTGTCATCCGTCATCTTGAAGTTAATCCACTTACCAACGACATATTTTTTCTTACCGGCATCATCAGTACCATACTTCTTTTGCAAAGTGTCCCAAATGAACTTGCTTGATCGATTGGTGATAAGAAGATCAAACAAGATTCCACTCACACGATGGAGAATATGAGCTCGAACAAGCTTGTTGTCTTTCTCCTTCTTGGTTAATGCATCGGCCGCTTTCTTGAGGTCTTCCGCCGAAAGCGAGGCATCCGGAGCTACCGCCTTGCTTGCTTCAATTGCTTCAATCACATCCTCATAGAGGACATAATCAATTTCAATTTGCTAAAAAAAGATCAACAATTTTTGTGACCATCTCTTGTAGTTCTTGCCATCAAGAGGCTCCAACTTAGAGATGTCGGGAAGAGTCTTGTTCAACATTTGGTTAGCCAAAACAATCGACAAAGAATCTCGTTTTCAAATTGTTGTATTTAAAGGTTTTCAAGGCTAAATGAAGAACAAGATAGGAACAAATAATAAGAACTTGTTATGCTATGTGGTAAACAAACCACTGCCTTGAAAACGAGATTCGGTGCAACTGGGGTGCACAATTGTACTCACAGATTCGTTCCCTAAGGTTTACACAACTCTCAACACACAAAAGAGATGAAGAAAAGAATAAGAGAGAGAGTGAAGATATATCAAAATCAGAAAATAAATCATATTTATAGGAGTAGAGAATAAGAAGTAACATCCGACGGAAATCAAAAGACTCCAAGGAATCCAATGATCATATTCAATCCAATTAAACACAAGATAATGAAGAATAAAAACTCCCATCATCAATAAGAATTATGGAAAAAAATAAACCACCATTATAAGACTGATCACCATCTTTAAACCACGTAACTAAGGGGAGGTTACAAAAGGGATCCACGGAAATAATGGAAAAATAAGGAAAACGGCAAAATTGGCCTTCGCCCGATCTGGTCGGGCGAGCCCCGCCCGATCGGTCCCGAGACGAAACAACCAAGGTTCAAAAAGGTCGCCCGACCGGGCGAACCCCGCCCGAACAGGCACCAACAACGACAACGAGAGTCGCCCGCCCGATCGGGCTCCCCTTTTCTTCCCCGTTTTTCCATCTTTAATCCCAACATCAGGGACATCTATCCATTGTGATTCGTTATCCCATGCAATAGCATTTTGAAATTCAGTATCAAGTAGCAGATCTTCACCTTCCATGCCAATTAAACCCTCGATCAATTAGAAGAAAGAAGAATTTAGGATTCTTTAAGATAAGATAAAACTGATTGTTCCAGAACAGAGCAATAAGAAGCAAGAACTCAAGAACCCTAACTACCCAAATAATGGAAGAGATAAAGACAACCAAAGATAATTCGAGAGAGAGAATCATAGACTAAAAGAGAGAATTAAGGTTGGGGTGCTAATTTAGGGTTTAGCCATTTATATCCAAGAACCCTAATAACCAAAATAATAGAAGAGGAGATAGATAACTGTAGAAAATTTGAGAAAAAGTTGAGGATTTTAAAAAAAAAAATATAAAAAAGGGAGGGATGGAGGGATTAATGTCATTAATAAGGTGTATGGGTAAATGTAGGGATTAAGTGTAGTAGTAAAAAATACTAGGTGGATTGATGTTGTATTAAGTGAGTTGATGTGGTCCCATATGGTGGGCCATGTGAGGATATGATTAGGGGAGAAAGTTCGGTGTACGGTTTGGATTTCGGCCTAATCCAATCCGATCCAAATAAAATTTGGATTTTAATTTTCTGATCCAAATCCAAACCAAACAAAGTTTGAGTCTAAACCAATCCAATCCGAATTTGCAGACACTAGATTGGATCCGATCCGAATTATCCAAGTTTTTAAACTCTAATTTCGTTGAAATAAATTTGGCGCGAGCATCAAAATAGAATGTTCGATTATAGAAGTAATTCATAAAATCCCATAAAAAATCATTAATAAACTAATAACAACTAATAATTCATTACCAACTCATAATTTATTACAACAGAACGTTCAACAACAGCATAACAAACATGTTCAACTACATAGCACGTCCAACTTTACAGCAGCAAGTTAGGGTTTTAACTTTTAGGGAAAGGAAAGGGATGCCAGACAATTTGGGCTTTTTTTTTTTTTAAAAAAAAGGTCAGTTAAGCCCAATAATAAATAAAAAATTTAGGACCTATGATTTCTGGATCCAATCACCCTCAATCAAAGCCAATCCAAAAATCCAAATTTGAAAAAAAAATCAATCTGAATCTAATCCGATTATAGTTCCAGTCCAATTTGGATTACTAATTCGGTTTAGATTGGATTTAATTTTGGTTTTTATCCGAATAACTTTCACCCCTAGATATGATAGTGACATAAGTTTACAGAATAAGAAATAAATCAAAAATATGGAAGATCTTAGAGGAACCAATGTAAATGGAAAGTAAGAAGAACTTATAAGAAAGGAGGGATTTTTTTTTTTAGTTTGCTCACTTGGAATATTGATACTGTTCACAACTATAGAGATCTTTTAACTTCTTCTAAATATATAAGAAAAAATATTCTCATGTGGGGTCTTGTTTGGTTTGTCTCAATGAGTATTTTAGTAACATTCAATCACTATAATATTTACTAATATGTAATGAAAGATATTTAAGGTCAAATAAGTGCATTAGCAAACGCACACAGTCAAAACAAACAAAATACAAAGGGAGTATTAACTATAAAAAAAATTTATTAATGTTATTGTATTATGTATTATTGTTAAAATTAATATTATTATTATAATTATCATTAATATTATTATTGTCATCAATATAATTGTACATTATTATTTATATTATTATTAGAACAACTAATATTATTTGAAATTTTAATATTATTATACTTATTACTACTCCTATTAATTTTGATATTATATTTATTGTTATTATTATTATTATTATTATTATTTTTATTTTTATTATTACTAGTATTATTATTCCTAATATTATTATTAAAATAGAAATCATAAACTTATCTCTTAAACTTGAGTGTCGACTAAGGTAAAGAATTGCAGAGTTGAGTGTAGAACCAACAATTAAAGACTATGGTCCATGTAATCACACAAATATAATCTAGAAATCGTAGTTTAACGAACGCAAAAAGATTATTATTATAATTATTATTCTTTGTTGTTGTTGTTCTTCATATTAATTCTTACTATTTATTATTATATATGTATTTCAATTATCATAATTTTTTCGATATTATAGTAAAATTATGATTCTTAGTATTATGATTAATATTATTGTGATTATTTTTTGCATCTTAATATTAGTATTAATACTCCCTCTGTTTTTTATCATTCTCACTTTCCTGTGCGCGTCTTCCAATGCACCTCTTTGAACTTAAATATCTTTCATTATATATTAGTAAAAATGATAACGATTGAATATTAATAATGTACTAATTGAGACGAATCAAACAAGACCCCACATGACTATATTTTTTCTTATAAATTAAAAAAAATTGAGAGGATTCTCTTTAAGTATAAATAGTGCCAAGATTCGAAGTGAGAAAGATAAAAAAAACAGAGGGAGTATTATATAAATTAGGGAAATTCACATTGGTAACCTTGTAGTTTTTCGGTTTCCCAATGGTAACCATGTGGTTTTCGAATTCCCAAAAATGACCTTGTACTCTTGTTGAATTCCCAAATGTGACTTTTTCCGTTTAATCTAACTGTTAAATCAATGCACGCAAATTGAGTTTAATCGTTTTTTGCAAATTTCACCTCAAATTGGACCCATAAAGGGCTAAAATGAACCTCAAAACCTTGACAGGGCTATTTTTTAGGAATAATTTGCGTTCCATAAATATCTGAATTTGCGTGCATTATTTGTGTGCCGAAAAAATAGCCCGGTCAAGGTTTTTCGGGTCAATTTATTCCTTAATGGATCAAATTTGAAGTCGAAATTTGCAAAAAACGATCGGATTCCCCTCAATTTGCATTCCAGAAATATTTCGATATGCGTTTATTGATTTAACTGTTACATATAACGGAAATTTAACAGATAAGCCACTTTTAGGAATTAAACAAGAGTACAAAGTCATTTTTGGGAACTTGAAAACCACAGGGTTACTATTGGAAAATCGAAAAACTACAAGGTTACCAATGGGAATTTTCCTATAAATTATAACAAGAATAATAATCATAATAACAACAACAACAACAACAACAACAATTATCATTATTATTATTATTATTATTATTATTATTATTATTATTATTATTATTATTATTATTATTATTATTATTATTATTATTATTATTATTATTATCATTATTATTACTATTATTATTACTATTATTATTACTATTATTATTTTATTATCATTAATATTATCATTATAATTGTATTATTATTATTTCTAAGTTTTTCAATTTATTAGTCCAGTTTAACAAACTTAATATTAGAATATTTTAAGTTTAACTCAACAAAATTAATTTCAATTCGATTGTGTCAATCAAGTTATATTGTCATTTTAATTTTTGATCAGAGTTTTTCACACATATGTAATAAGAGAAAATCATTCAACTTAATTAATATTTAATTGAAAATTCAAATTCAATTCTATTGTTAACTTGTTCAATATGTATGGCAAGTAGGAAGAAAAAAAGATTATTTAATAGTATATGGTAATTAAATTCATTAAGGGTGTATCAGACTTTTTGTAAGGGGGACACCATCTTCCTCCCCCTTCACTTATATAATAGAGATAAAATATAGTATTAATACCTAATACTTGAGAGTTAAAGAGAAATACATAAAAAAGTTAGTAATTTGACTAGGTAAGATGCTCTAAGAACATACTCGAGTCTGATCTATTGGACACAAGGACTTGTATATAAATACTCTCACCTAGTCATATTTAGTTCCCAGTTAAAACCAAAACCTATACCACTATGTCAACATCTACAAACCCTAAAGCTTTAGAGAAACTAGAAGATGAAATCAAACAACTAGAACTCACCCTCTCTTGTAAATTGTGGCTTGGCACTTATAACATGTACTTCTAGCAGGGGTTTTGGAGCCTAGTTCTTAAACCCACAATCTCTTTTCAATCACATTTCCAAGCCGATGACACAGATATTATCCTAGATAGCCTTCCCAAAACAGGCACAACATGGTTAGAATCTCTCATTTTCTCCATTGTTAATAGGAAAAAGTTCCCTGATGTTTCAAAACATCCTCTTCAAACTCAAAATCCTCATGAACTCGTCCTTCATTTTGAGCACAAACTTTACAGAGATTGTAAGGAGGGATGTGAACTTGATTTTACTAAAGTACCCTCGCCTTTTTGCCACCCATGTACCATATCCATCTATACCAAACTCAAACCAGACCTCCAAATGTAAGATCATTTATGTTTGTCGAAACCCTTTAAACACCTTTATATCAAACTGGCATTTTATTTTAGAAATGAACAAAAATGAGAGTGTTACACCCAATATGAGGTATTGGAAGGAGAGTATGGAAAACCCAGATAAGGTGTTGTTTATGGAATATGAAGGGTTGAAGGAGGATCTGAATGCGCAAGTGAAACGTTTGGCGGAGTTTTTAGGTTGCTTGTTTTCGGAGGAGGAAGAGAAAGATAATGTTATAGATGAGATAATCAAGCTTTGTAGCCTTGATAGCTTAAAGCAAATGGAGGTTAATAAGAATGGAAATTTTTATCATTTTGTGGAGAACAAGGCTCTCTTTAGAAAAGAAGAGGTAGGTGATTGGACTAATTATTTGACCCCTTCTATGCTTAAGGAGCATTATCAAGTATTGCAAGAGAAACTCAATAAATCAGGATTTGCTTCTAGACACTATCAACAAGAGTTTCCATAAATGAAATGTTTCGTATTATTTGAAAACAATGTTACCATGAAATGGAATACTGAATATCGGACAAACCGCCTTCCTTTATTTAATTACTTTTTAATTTTTTACGCTTTTTCGATGTCAAAAAATAAAATAAATTAAGGAAGGAATACTGGATATCTTATTTCTTTCTTTGGTGGAGTAAATTTTTTTTTATTTGTATGATTTGTGGTGTAAACAGGAGCTCATAACTGATCTGAGACCCGGTCTCCGTATTACATGAATACAATATTACCATGAATTTATGGAATTGATATAGTGTTCAATTCAACTAGGAAATGTCATTTTATACGAGCTCTAGTTTTATGTAAATTTAAGTTTTCTTCCACAATGAATGGCCTAAGTTTTAACTTTAGCTTAATTGGTATTGGTACAAAATCAGTTGGTTGACTTTGCAAACAAGTCACTGCACACCCAATAGTTTGATACTGAATGTCGCGGGAGGCTTAGTCCCTGGGGTTTACCGGTTTTAATTAGATAAAACCTTGCTAACGTACTTTGTTGTAATTTAATTTTAGGATTAAACCATAACGCCTAATAAATTCAGGCGAAATGCCATAAATAGCGCAAGCAATAATTAATCTATTAATTAAACCACAACATTCTCATACATGCCACAAACTTTAGGAAAGAATTTTACAACACATAAGGGGATAATCCAGGCTCGACAACTAAAGGGAAGACACGAAAGCTGTTACCTCCATGGTTCCTTGCTTCAATCGGAGAATTACAGAACCCGTCGCCAGAACATATTCTACGTCTAAGGAACTAAACTATAACCCCAGAAGGGGGTTGGCTAGGCTAAAGCTAGGCTACGCTAAGAAAAGAATAATTGCAAGTTGTTTGTGTGTTTGTTATTGTTTGCTTGATGATCGTTCCTTGATTTATAGAGAAACGTGTGTAACTTCCGTGCTTACTTGGAGGGAAAATATTTGAATCATCTTTGATTCAAATCTCAACCGTCTTCTGGCGCTAAATAACCTTAGCCTTGCATGTTCTCCTTTTTGCGGATCCGTTTAATTATTGCTCTTTAATCACTTGCACGATTATCCTTCCTGACTTTCATCTCCTGATGGCCTTCTCATATTGACTTCGTCCAATGGGCTTTATGCTCTTGTTGGGATGTTGACTTCGTCCAATGGGCTTTATGCTCATGTTGGGCATTCATACTAAGACGAAATTAAACCTTTTGAGGTCCAATACAATGTAACATAACAAATGCTACTATACATCTAAAAATGGTGGTAACAAATTAACCCCCCTGATTTGTGGAGTGATGCACTCAACACCCACAAATTATGAGCAGATAAGGACTTTCAATGGTTGTAGCCAATATCATCCAGTAGTATTCTGAATGTGACTTCCACCATTATTCTAAGATCGTCGATAAACTTTCTTTTAGGATGACTAAATTTGGTTGAGAAGAATAACCTTTCGTGTGTTCCCTCACCTTTCTTTCTAGCCATTGTGAAATCCATTAAGAAATTCTCTTCAAGATGTGAACTTGTAGGATTATTTGGAGATAACCAACAAGGACTTACATCATAGGTCATGAGATCGTGCCAAATTTGACATGCACATTTGTATTGTACCACATCTCTTGATGATGACCCGTCTACCGATATATAGACTTTTATTTTCTTTGTAGTTCCCTTAACAAAGAGCCTCTTTAGATATCTCTAAGGCATGTTAGGTTTCCATATTTCTTCCATAATGATTTTGCCCCATGATTTGCAAACCAGAAGAGATGTAACCTGATCATCCCTTTCGAGTCTAGGAAATATCCATTTTTGTATAAGATCTAAATTGGACCCTAATTGGAAGGCCTTAGATCCTTTTTCATATTTCGGATCCTGTTGTATGACAATATTATCTCCAAAATATTTTTGGATAGAATAAACCGATTTGGTGGATTCATTCTTAATAAATTCATTTTTATCTTCAGATATGACATTTAATGCCTTGTGATGATTTGGGCATTTTAATGGATATGACATTTATCTTGGAGAACGAGGCTTGAAGGTGTCAGAGTCCAGTGAGGACTCATCGTCATCTCCAGCAGCACCCTCCCCGGAGCTATCTCCAGGAGGGTAAGGGCGTTCTTCACCCCTGGAGAACTCTTCCGAAAAATAATCAACCCTCCTCCTTTAAGCAGGGGGTTCATTATCTTCATCCTCATCATTATCACCATCAGATTCATCTGATGGTGGAGGGGTATTTTCCTCTTCATCTTCTTCTTTTTCTTCCTCCTCTTCATCTTCTTTGTCCCTCTCCTCTAGAATTTCTGGAGGGGGAAAGAACGGTTGGTCAACCTCTTGGGGGTTGACCTCATGAGTCCCTGTGACTCTAATACTCCTTTGGAGGAGAGGATTGCCGCTATTGGTCCTTGTTTTCCTTTCAAGATTCAAGAACCAAAGCGTACTTGTCTTATAGCAGCAGTGCTACCCATTCTTGGACCATATTATTTTAGAAGATAATAAGCCTAGAATGCTTCCATTTGCTCCAAAATCCCTCCAACATTTGCATTGGCCTTTGACCAGTAAACCTTTTCAGGTTTGAATTGCAGGAGTGGATGCAAGAGCATGGTTTCTGCGAATGAAACCTTTTCATGACAAATGGTCCAAAAACAAAATATTGCCCTTCTTGAGACTAGCTTCTTATGAAACTATCCCTTACGACGGAGCTATGTCTACTGGCTTGTTGGCATGTTGGGACCCTGCCATTAACTGCTTCTTGTTCCGATAGGGACCAATGACTGTGACATTAGCTTATATTGCTTTTATTGCTGGGACTTCTCAAACAGGTTAATATGGAATTGAACTTCCAATCTTCCACCATGTTAAAGAACATAACCAGTTGTACAGTCAATGCTTATCAAATTTTCGCCAGATTGCTAGTCCTTCTGCTAGTGCTAGCAAGTGTGGCTTTCAGAAGTTTGTTGATTTCTTCATTAATAAGGATACTAGTGAGGAAGTACTTTTTCTTACTTTTGCTTTCTCCAAATTGATGATGTCTAGAGCTGGAGGAGTAGTAACATTATGGCTATCTTTAGCTGTTAACATCTCCTCTACTTCTGAAGAAGTAGTTTTGGCTCCCGTTTTATTAGGACAACTTTATAGATGTCTTTTAAGGAGTAGATAATCTTTCAAAGGTTTTGGAATTCATGCCTTTGAATCTCCCATATTCTCTACTGACAAGGGATTCGGACCCCTTTGGCTCTTGACTTATTGGGGTCATATGTATCTACCTTGTTTAATGGTTATCAAGCCCTTTTTTGCTTTTAAAGCATCTAAGGGTTCAGAAGAGGAATATCTTTCTTTTGATCCCTTTTTGTTCCTCTCTAGCCTTTATGATTGTACATGTTATGATGAAGTCAGCTTCAATCTTATATCTCCAGACGAGGTTTGGCATCGAAGTTTGATTTTTTCATACTTCTTGGTTTCTAAGTCCAACCCTGGTGTCTGGAATATGTTTCTAGGTAAGATGGCTGATTCTGTTGCAGATGAAACTTGGCGCCATCAAATAATGCCTTCTTGGCTACGATCCCAGAACATCCACTCTAGGTCCATAGGGAGTGGGAACTTTTGGAGTAGTGTTCTTAGGTCTAGGGATTTAATAGCTGCTGAGCCTGAATATTTTGGCTTTGAGGCTTATAATCCACAGCTGGTAGCTAGGCAATTTGAATTGGTTAAAACACTAGCTATTCCTTACTTCTTGACCCGTAATGATCCTTGGAGTTCAAGGGGTCGTTTTGAAGAAGGTAGAGCCCTTCAGAGTAGAACTCTCGGCCTTACTTCCATGTCCATTTCTCCTTGGAAATGGATTACTAAAGCCGTTCGAGGTTTCCATCTGTGGTGGGATCATGTATTCCCAAATGACTCAATGTGTTCTGATGCTTTGGCGAACTTTGAGGATCAGCTCTTCTTAGGCTGTAAGTAATTTCTTTCCTTAGTTATTTTATAACTTTTTACAGGAGTGAATATTACTAAATCTTCTCTGTGCTTTACTTTTGACTTTTAGCAAAAGCTGGCAAGAAGAAGTTATGGGTGCTTGATGGCATGCCAACAGAGTATAGATATGATAAGCTCTATTGGAATACCATAGACAAAAGGGTTCATCCTCATACCTCTTCAGAGGATGAGGATGATGCTGCTTATGAACAAGGGATCACCCATGGAGATGTTCAAATTGAGGATGGCATCCAATCCATGGGACCACTGGAGCAAATTGACCCTTTCAAAAGAGCTGCAAGGAAAAGAGATTACAATTGTCTCTCTGCTTCCAAGGACACCCAACCCAAAGAGCCAGTGGAGCAAACTGAGTATCTTAAAAAGGCTTCAAGGAAAAGAGATCATGGCTGTATTTATGCCTCCAAACCTTTAAGGCATTCCATCAGGAAACGTCCTAAGTTAGAGGTTTATTCAGAGATACCACAATATATCATCTCCTCTGATGAAGATGATGAGAAGACCATATCTCAAATTTTCAGAAGGAAACCAGGAGTTAAAGCAAGTATGAGTCTAACTTTTACTCCTTTTATGAGAAGTTTCAATTTTTTAGAATACTGACTAATTTATTCCAGGTCCCTCTGGTGCTGATGACATCGAGCCTAAGATTAGCAATGACCCTTCTTTTAAGAAGTCATCACCTCTTGGCTCTGTCAGCCATACTTTAGGAGATGCTCCCAAAATAGCTGATCTAGAGTTAGTTTCAAAGAGTGGTCCTGTTGATAAAATATTTTCATCACTCATTCCACTTCAAGTGGTGTTGCCCCCCAATTGGAAAATGTGGCTACCCTATCTTCTGAAGGGTATGTTGCCCCCCAGTTGGAAGGGACTAAGAATTACCATGTGAATCTCCTAAGGAGGAATTGCTTTATTAATTTGACGAAGATCCGTTGGAATCAAGTCTTTTAGACATTGAAGTTCCAGGCTCTCATGCTGCTACCACTATTGATATGGCGATTCCTTCTACTACTAAAGTTGCAGTTCTGAAAGATGTTATCCCATTAGAGGTTACACCTTTACGGAGCAGTACTGAACTTGTGATCACCTCTGTTTGCAAAGGTTCTTCATCAACTTCAGCATCTACTTCAAGGAATTGTCTGCCTTTCTTTCCTCATGAATTCATTTTAGATTTCCTCTATATGAGTTCATGTCCTCATAATACCACACTTCACTCTCTTGCTAACTTGGCTTCTCTTATTTATGATGCAGAGGGAAGCATTCAAGAAGCAAGTGTGATGAAAGAGTCTGATGGAGGAAAACAGGTTAGCACGCAGACGGCTATCATTGTAAGAGATCAACGTGTAAGGGATCAACCTATTTCTGCCAACAATGATCATTCCAGTGAGGGATCATATGAGCATATAAAACAAGAAGATAAAATTTGGGACCTTTGCTTTACCTTAACCAGCAACCCTTATGATCAAGCTTCTGCACAGGCTCTTAAGCAAATTTTGGAATCCCTGATTTCTCAAGGCTTTGAGTACTGGATACATTGTCTTGATTATGTTAAGGAAACTCTTCTTCTTCAACAATACAATGCTGAATCAAGAGTCCAACCTCCAAAATTCTCAATTTAGAAACTTTAGGAAGAGGAGACTTCTTTGGAAGTTCAGGGTAAGTCCTTCAGAAATTTCAGTAGACCGGTCCAAGATTCCTTGATTTCTTTTGATCAGAAGATGAAACTTCTTTCTGAGGAGAGGCAATTTTTACAAAATCGCTTGGCTGAGATTAATAAAGAGGAGGTTAATATCATTAACGAGAACTCTTCACTCCAAAGCTCTATTGATATTGAAGAGAAGAAACTACACCAAGGGCGAACAAATCTTGCTCATTTGAGGCAAGAGATGTTCAAAGATATGGCTGTACAGCAAAGCTTAATTCCCTAAAAGGAAAAAACTTTGTGACGCTTGGTCTGCCATAAAACACCTTAGTTTAGCTGTTAGACAATGTTGGAATGTCTAGTAACATTATTATTAATGTAGTAATTTTAATGATCCCTTGCTGTATGAAACAATTCTGCATGTTTCTGTTGAAACACAGGATCATGTTGTTCCCATATAGATGGGTGATATTTCTTTAGAAATTTGCCATTCAAGGCTCTATCTTTTATGTTGCCCTCTATATCTTTTAATAGATATGCATTTCCAGACATTTTCTTATGAATGATGAAAGGACCCTGCCACTTAGGTGACCATTTTCCTAACTGTTGATCTTTGTAAGCTGCCTCTGGCAGGAACATTTTCCACACCTTATCATTCTCTTGGAATTCTTTAGGCACTACTTTTTTGCTGTAGGCCCTAGCAACTTTTTCTTTTTGGATTCTCATTTTCGTTAGGGCTTCTTCCTTAGCTTCTAGAGCATCCATAATTTCGATATTCATCACCTGTGAATAGTGATCTCCTGATAATCTCATTTGTTGGGCTACCCTTGATGATCTTACATTCACTTCAGCTGGGATCACTGGAATATGCCCATAAACTAAGTTAAATGGCGCAACTCCTATTGCTTCCCTTTTGGAGGTCATGTAGGCCCATAGGGCATAAATCAACAACTCATCCCATTTTCTTGGGTTATTGTCTATGAGTTTTGAGATCCCCTTTACTATGATTTTATTGGTAGCTTCAGCTTGACCATTTGCTTGAGCATAGTAGGCCGTTGAATGCAATTTAGTAATCCCAAACTGGTTAAGATATTCCAGTAGATCAGGATTTCTAAAACTATGGCTTGATCAAAGGTTATAGTTTCGGAATTCCAAATCTTGTAAAGATTTTTTCTTCCAAGAAATTTATGACAACCTGGGTATTGAGCCTGTTGAAAGCTTGAGCCTCCACCCATTTAGTGAAGTAATCAGTTACCACTAGGATGTATGAATGCTTCTTAGAGGATGCAGGATTGATTTCTCCTATGGCATCTACTGCCCATCCTCTGAAGGGCCAAGGTTTAATAATGAACTTAAGTTCTGAAGCTGGTGCCCTGCTGATAGGCCCAAACTTTTGACATCTTTTGCAACCTTTAGCATAGTCTATACAATCCTTTCTCATAGTAGACCAATAGAAACCATGTTCGTGCAACAACCATTTCATTTTTAGGCCATTTTGATGAGCACCACATAGTTCTTTATGAATTTCTGCCATGAGGGTTAGTGCCTCTCCAGCATCCACACATTTCAAAAGTAATCCTTCAGGATCCTTTCTATGTAATTCACCGAATTGCATGCAAAACTTAGTTGCTGTCGTTTTGACTCTATTTGGCATTTTTGTCCCAGTTGGGTCCTGGAGATACTGAATAATTTCGTTTCCCCAGTCCATTTCCTCCCTTAATATTAAAATTCTATAAATTTCCAATATATCTTATGATCATTTTTTATCAGGTTCAATGAGAGGTTCTAGGAATTTCTCTCAGAGAATGATATCTTCATTTTGTGAAGGTATCTCTTCTATAGCAGAAGCTATTTGGGACAGCTGATCTGCTACCTTGTTTTCTTTTCTAGGAACGTGTATGAAAGTTATTTCCTTAAATTGTTTAGATAATTTTCGTATTTTCCTACCATACTCCTGAGATACTAGTGATATACTTTTGAATTCCTCATTTATTTGATAAATGACTAATTGAGAATCCCCATATATATTTGCTTTCTTAGCTCCTAATTCTAGCAACATGTCTAACCCAATTAATAAAGCTTCATATTTAGCTCTATTATTGGTACATGGGCCCTTTAGGGCTACTGCTAGTTTAGTTGGAATCACATCAGGAGATAGAATATATATTCCAGCTCCTGCCGCTTCTCTGGTGTTGGATCCATCAAAGAACAAGACCCATGGAAGGACGTCCTCATCAATGATTCCTGAGTCACAACAAGGATGGGTTGCTAAGAAATCAGCTAAAGCTTGACCTTTTACTGCCTTTTGTGGCACATATATTAGGTCGAACTGTATTAAATGTATGCTCCATTTGCTTAGCCTTCTTTTTATAAAAGGTTGAGATATCATATATTTTATAACATATGTCGGAGATATTACTTCCACTGTAAAGGCCATGAAATAGTGTATGAGCTTGACTGATGCATCATACAAGCACAAACACCATTAATCTGCCATGGTATACCTTTTTTCAGTGTCATGCAGGATTCTACTTAGATAGAATATGGCGTGCTCCTGCCCTTTCTCATTTTCTTGAGTAAGGAGACTACCAATGAAATCTTCACAAGCAGATAGATATAACCTTAATGACTTCCCATCCTGCCTTGGAGGAATCAATATGGGAGGGCTTGCTAAATCTTGTTTGATTTGATCAAAAGCCAGTTAATGCTCCTCGTTCAATTTAAATTCTGATTCATGTTTTAATCTGAGCAAAGGCGAAACTTTTTAGTTTTTCCCGCTAAATTGGCCATGAATCTTCTAACATAATTAACCTGTCTAAGGAATCTTTGCAATTCCTTCTTATTAGAAGGTGGCTTGGCTGCCAACACTGCTTTTGCCTTGTTTTGGTCAATTTTCATTCCATTTTTATGAATCAGGAATCCTAAGAAGTTACTAGCTTTAACTGCAAATGCACATTTGAGTGGATTCATTTTTAGGTGATATTCTCTCATTTTAGTGAATGACTTAATCAAATGTTCTTTATGTTTTGAAAAAACATTCGATTTTACTAGGATGTCATACACGTATACTTCCATGCTCATACCAATCATGTCTTTAAAGATCGCATCCATTGCTCGCTGGTATGTGGCTCCAGCATTTTTTAATCCAAATGGCATGGCCACATATTCAAACAAGCCTAATGATTTTGGACATCTGAAGGCTGTTTTATTTCAATCTTCATGTGCAATCCTTAACTGTGATATCTTGCATACCCTTCCATGGAAGATATGTATTCATATCTTGACGTTGCATCTATTAGGAGATCAGCCACTCGCATGGGGTATTGATCTTTAGGCGTAGCTTTGTTTAGATCCCTAAAGTCAATGCAGATTCGTATCTTGCCATTTTTCTTAACGACTGGAACTATATTGGAGATCCAGCCAGCATATTGACAAGGCCTTATGAACTCTGCCTGAGGAGTTTGTTTATCTCCTCTTGTATAGGCTCTGTTAGTTCAGGCGCTAGTCTTCTAGGACTTTGGGCCACAAGCTTAAATCCTTCCTTGATAGGTAGTTTATGTTCTACTATTTTCCCATCAATTCCATGCATTTCATGATGTTCCCAAGCAAAACAATCCTTAAATTCTTTTAGAATTTTTATGATTTCCTGCTTTTCTTGGTTAGTGAGGAGTTTACTTATGTAAGTAACACGTGGATTTTCATTATCCCCTTAATTTTATTTCTTCTAGTGGATCATGAACTTCTTGTTTAATATCCTCACTTTTAGCCCATACTTTCTCATCCTCCTCTTATAAGGATTTAGTTTCGTGTAAAGTTGAGCAACACGCATTAGAGTTTATAAGAAAATCATCTTGGTATTTTCTAAAAACTAAATCTTTCATTACTTGATCAACGATAGGGGTAAACCCATTACAATATTCTTCAAGGTTTATAGACATAATAAACGTTTGAAAGAAAAATACATCCTAACTCTACAAACTAATGAGAGCTAAGGATTGATCATAGTCTGGCCCCTGTTGAATATATTCACATTTTGATTGAATGTCTTCAACTTCTGTGGCGTCTTTGACTTCTTCAATGAGAATTGCACCCGAGTTTTCTACTTCTTGGTGAGTTCGTGACTCAAGTTGTGACTCAATTTTGAAGGTAGGAACTGACTTTAGAGCGTCCCTAGTAAAGACAAAACCAGGAGATGTAATTAGACAAACTTCCTCATCTGCTTGAACCATCTCATAAGTATCACCATTCCACAAGATCAAAACCTGGTGGAGTGATGATGGAATAGCATAATTATGATTTAACCAATCTCTTCCTAGTATGGCATTATAATGAGCACCATTTTCGACTATGAAGAAACCAGTATAAGTAGTTTTAGTTCCTAATCTTATCTTTAAAATAGCCATTTCTTCCACTTTTTCCGATAAACGAGAAAAACCAGTTATGTTGATTTGTATATTATGCAAATCCTTTCTAGTCTTTCCTAATTTTCTGAATACATTGAGTGGCATAATATTAACAGTAGCTCCAGTGTCTACCAATACTTTGCCTAGACGGACTCCATCAAAATCAACATTTAGAAATAAAGCTTTACTGTGCTTATTATTGACATCAGTTGACCTAAAGATTTTATCTATGATTAATTTCTCTAGGTTTAGCTTTTAGAGATGTTTTGTTAGGCACTTTTTTATGAGGAACATTCAAATAAGATGACAAGCTCCGACAAGAAGTAATTGTAAATTTACCTGCCCTCTCTTCTTTGTCAACTTCATCTGCCCATGATGTGGTATTGGTATGGAATTCTTGTTGGTCTCCCGACTTTTTGAATTTTGTTGGTAGCATGACCACATTGCACTACGCGTTTTGTCCCTCTCCCATCTCTGTTTGAGGCTCGCTCATCAGTGGCTCTCCATCCAGAATTAAGTCACTATCAGAAACTAATAAGTCCAAATCCTCAGATCCAAACTCTGAATCATAGTCCTCAATAAAGCCATTTCCCGGCTTCTCTTTCATAAGAGAGTCGCCTTCCTGAGGCTGCTGGTCACCACTCTTTGTAGGTGGCGTATCATGTTGTTCCCTTTCCATAGGCAACAACTTAGTTATTCCAGCTTATAATGCCTTTTCATCAATTCTGATGTTTGCTATAAGGGACTCTTACACATTTTGAGTGCTAATTTGAGCCCTTGCTGCAGCAGCTTTTGCCCTCAACTCTTTCATCTTTATCGTCCTACTTTTAGGAAAGTTTTGGACATCTGATAATGACCAAGGCTTAACTGCAGACTTAATCTTTGACTTCCCTTGGCCCCCAGGGGAATTCACCCTTCTTTTGAGAATTTTAGGTACAGGAGTTTGACTTGGCTCCCTTTCTTTCCCCTACAAGGGAGGGCCTGATTCGGGACTGTCCTGTTTCCTTGGTCCTTTACTTCTGGACCTTTTCTGGAATGGACGCTGGTATGCAGGTACATAGGCAGGATCATTTGGGATGATCTGAGTTCTAACCATTTCAAAGGTTAGCCTACCTGCGCATAATGAACACATACCATTTCTTAGGGCCTTCAACCCTTCTATCGCCCTAGTCTGCAATGGGAATTTCTGAGCAGCTTCTTTGTAGGTTTTAGCTCTTTCCTCAAGCATCACCAGGCTTGGAGCTGGGTTGAAATTATCAGGCATCTTAGCTTTGGCTAAGTTGGCCTTGTAGGCTTCTAGCTCCATGGCATGATGTTCCATTTCTGAGACAACTAGTCTTTTGAGACTTAACTACCTAGTTGGGAACCCTATGAAAGCTTGGCATCGGTCTGTGGTATGCGACCCATTCATATGCAATCTGCACATATCTCCCAATCCCTCTTCATTGGCTATCTTTGGCATAACCAAGATTCCTTCGTCAAGCAATATGTTGAAGAGTTGGTTACCTATTTCGGTAGCTTGAGATGCCTGTAAAGTGACAGTAAAGACATTATTAGTCTCTACCATACCACATAATAGTTCAAATGGTTCGTCTATTCCAACTACATTAACATCTTCTTCATCAGGAAACATGATATTTTTCTTATCAATTTTATCCTGGATTTTATTTCTAAAAACAATGCATTCAGAAGTGTCATGAGTTACTGCATCATGCCATTTACAGTATTTTTTACCGTTAACTTCCTCAGCAGTTCTTATTTTATGCCTTCCTACCAGCTTTATCTTTTTGTTAGATAATAACCAGTCGAAAATAGCATTAGATTTCTTAGCATCAAAAGTATATTTCCTTTTTTGTTCAGATTTCATATCTTTTGGGGCCAGAAATTCCTTCTTCTCTAGAGGAGCACACTTATAAGGTACTCCTTGAATGATTTCTACCACGTCCACTTCTTGTGCAGTTTCAAAGTGGAACGGCTCATCATTCTCAGCAAAGAAATTGTGGTGTCTTGCTGCACTTTCAGCCTGTAGGTTCCTTTCATACCTTACAGCCAATTCTCCTAATTCAACAAAATCGCCAAAGGCATGACCCTCAAAGCTTTTTCGAAACTGAATTAACATTCCCTCTTGAGCCGTTTGTACAAATTCTCTTTCAGGGATGCTAACATGACACCTGATCTTGGCCATTTTGAATCTAGATAGGTAGTCTTCTACGGACTCTCCTAACTTTTGTTGGATTCTAGCCAGATCACTTAGAGTCACTCCGGGTTCAGTGCGTGCAAAATGATTTGTAAATTGAACCTGCATGTCTTGCCATGAGTGAATGGAATTTGGCGGTAAATTAGTGTACCACTAAAAAGCAGTCTCAGTAAGAGACATGGAAAGCATTCTATGTTTTATGAAATCATTGTCAGTTGCTTCCCTACACTAACAATTGAACCTAACTAAATGCTCCTCGGCAGAAACTCTATCGTTGCCTGAGAACAAGGTAAAGTCAGGTATCTTAAACATTATAGGAAATGGATTAGCTTTATCAATCCATTCATGGTAAGGTTTTTGACCTATTTGCCTCTGATTTTTCCTAGAATTATCCCCTACTAGTCTTGGGACTAGTGCCTCAGCTTGTGCTGCCAATTGATCTTGATGCATTCCTGGATATCCCATACCCCCATTCCCCATGTTTCCTGCTTGATCATATGCAGGGTTGGGGTTAGGATTGAAAGGTTGATTTTGATAACCTCCCATAGGAATCTCTTGGCGTTGCATAAAAGCAGGATTGGCTGCACTTTGCGTCATTTGTGGTGGGAATGTATGTCCATTTGGGGACATCCTCTGCTGATAAGCACCAGATGCTTGGGCAAATGGAGCTTGGGGTTGATTATACCCCGACATGTTCCCATGATGAGACGTACCAACCATAGTTGGTTGGTTATGAGACATGTAAACATAGGGTAAAGAAGGATTCCCAGCCATATTTGGTTGGTTAAGCGGCGCATACGCATGCGGTATACTATTGTTGTTTGCAACAAAAGCATCTTGCCTTTGTCCTCCCTATGATGGTCCAGATTGGTGTGTGTTGTCACCAACTTGTCCACCATCCATGGAAAACGAAGGTTGGTGATGTCCTGACGCCTGGTGTTAGCCTGGCTCCACGCCCGCTGCCATTTCACCACTTCTCCTAAGGTTCCCATGATTACCCTCTCCATGTCTCAAGGGTATTGCCCTTGTTTGGTGTACATGAGAGGAAGTTTGTGTATCACCTGAAATAAGTATATCTCTTATTCAGGGTGGGAAAAATGTACCCTTAGAGGGTAACCAAGTGGAGGAACGTCTGGCTCTATACCAGAATTTCCTCTTGCTTTATTCAATGGGACCTCTTCTAAGGCCTTAACTAGTTTCTCATTTAAATGATAGTGTTTTTCGACTAGTGGTTCTAGACGAGTAACTACTTCAGTGGCAAGAGATGTCGACATTGGCCGTGAAAGTTGCACTCATAGTATCATTAATATCTACAAGTATCCTATCAATCTGCCTAGAGTTACTTTCTCTATTCTCTTCACTTATCCGTTGGAGGATATTTGTGAAGACCCTGGCAGACTCGTGGGCTAGAGTCCTATAGTTGGAGTCAAATTGTTGTCTCTGACTCTCTCTAGCTTCTAATAGTAAATTCTTCACTATTTATGTGAACTTTCCGTACATTTGTTGTATGAGTCCACGATCAGTATTACTTGGAGATAAGCCTTCCCTTTGTGGGGTTTCTCCATTTGACTCTTCATGAGTACGGTGAATTGATATACCATTGTTACCATGCTCCCTAATTTCTGGAGGCGTTGAATAACTTGTCTCCATGTTTTGGAAACTTGTTTCCTCCTGAGCAACTTCCTTATTCTTTTTAGAACGTGTATCCGGCATTTTTGTAAAAGCAGCTGTTTTTTACAATTGGTTTTTTGATAGTTCAAAGATGAAAGTTCACAATTTGTTTATGAATCTTCTTCTCCCACAGTGGTCGCCAAAAAACTTGTTGGTGCAAAGTCAGTTGGTTGACTTTGCAAACAAGTGACAGCACACCCAATATTTTGATACTGAATGTCGCGAGAGGCTTAGTCCCTGGGGGTTACCGGTTTTAACTAGATAAAACCTTGCTAACGTACTTTGTTGCAATTTAATTTTAGGATTAAACCACAACGCCTAATAAATTCAGGCGAAATGCAATAAATAGAGCAAGTAATAATTAATCTATTAATTAAAACACAACATTCCCATACATGCCACAAACTTTAAGAAAGAATTTTACAACACATAGGGGGATGAGACAGGTTGGACAATTAAAGGGAAGACACGAAGGTTGTTACCTCCATGGTTCCTTGCTTCAATCGGAGAATTACAGACCCATCGCCAGAACATGTTCTACGTCTAAAGAACTAAACTATAACCCCAAAAGGGGGATGGCTAGGCTCGAGCTAGGCTACGCTAAGAAAAGAGTAATTGCAAGTTGTTTGTGTGTTTGTTATTGTTTGCTTGATGATGTGTGTAACTTCCGTGCTTACTTGGAGGGAAAAGATTTGAATCATCTTTAATTCAAATCTCAACCGTCTTCTGGCGCTGAATAACCGTATCCTTGCACGTTCTCCTTTTTGCGGATCCGTTTAATGGTTGCTCTTTAATCACTTGCACGATTATTCTTCCTAACTTTCATCTCCTGATGGCCTTCTCATATTGACTTCGTCCAATGGGTTTTATGCTCTTGTTGGGATGTTGACTTCGTCCAATGGGCTTTATGCTCTTGTTGGGCATTCATAGTAAGACGAAATTATACCTTTTGAGTTCCAATACAATGTACCATAATATATGCTACTATACATCTAAAAATGGTAGTAACAATTGGGAAACAAAGGAAAAGGTCAATTAAATCTAGTAAAGTTTTTAGAATATATATATATATATATATATATATATATATATATATATATATATATATATATATATATATATATATAAATGTAAAACTCTTGTAAAATAATTAACAAATAGAAACCAAATTTTAAGTACAATGGATGTATAAGGAGGGGTTATGATGGTGACTTCCAAATCATGGGACTAAAAGCTACTACAGATGAAATTTTTGAATTTTTTTTTTTTTAATATTGGTAGTAATATAAAAAAAAGGTTGATAACGTATAGTAGGTTTTTAAGAAAAAACTTGTCAAAAGCAATTTTCTTTAATTAGTTTTTGTCAAAAATTACCTTGTACAAATTCCTCGTAATCAACTATTTAGTAAAAATATAGTTGTACAATTCTCATCTATGGCCACTTATTAATTTCAAATTAGTAAATGTCCCGGGCGATGCCCTAGGACCCGAGTTGTTTCTTTTTGTAATTTATTTTGTAGTGAGGACAAATTGACGTCGTAATAGTTTTAATAATACACGCACCCTCAAAAATTTGGAAATGAAAGTGATAGCTTGACATTCTTCAAAGGATTGGAGTAAGAGTTTATGTCTACAATAGTATATTGTTATAACGATGAATGTGTTTGGTATCTAACTACAATAGTAAGAGTTTATGTCTACATGGGCGTATAACTAACATTTTGTGTGGGAGGCTGAGGCAAATTCTTCTTGATTTGATCCTTGATAATCAAGGAGGATTTGTTCATGGAAGATATATAGTACCTAATATCATGCACTAGTGAAAAAAACGCAAGGGCTGCATTTTTCAAAAAAACTCAACCCTTAATAGTGAAGGGCTGCGGTCAGCCCTAAAACCACAGCCCTTCATACACGAAGGGCTGCGGTTTTTGGGCTAACCGTAGCCCATCACTTTCGATACCAAATTTCAGATCTAAGTTATTGCACGCATACACTATAGACCATCCCAAATTTCCCTCCCTTCGATAAATTTGACGAGCGAAAAATTTCCTAAGATTGCGCGCATACACCATAACTCCTCCTTGTGCGAAACCCTAACTTCGGCTTCCGCACCACCAGAGCCGCCACCTTGGGCACCACCACAACTCCTCCTTGCACACCACCACAACACCTCCTTCTTCTCTTCTCTCCTCCACTACATTGCTTCTTCTCTTCTTTTTAGCGGATTTAATTCAGGGCAGCGCCACCACCACCACGACATTATCTCACGCACCACCACCATGCCATTCTCTCCTTCTCTTCCGTTAATTACCCTCTCTCACTCTCTCTCCTCTTTTTCATTTCTCTGTAACTTTCCATTACATAATTTGTTAATTTCTTCTAATTAATTTGTTTAAATTCATTGCATTTTGAAATCAACTTCTATTTTTTGTTGTAAAATGTGCTTGTATTAGCTAAAATAGTGATTGTAGGCGGTGGGGGAGGGCTTGCAGGGGGTGGGGAGGTTGGGGAGGGATGGCAGGGGCTGGGCAAGGGGTGGGGAGGTTGGGGAGGGCTGGCAGGGATAAGGCAAGGGGTGGGGGAGGGGGCTGGGGGGTCTTTGGGGAGGGGTTGGGGAGGGGGCGGTGGAGGTGGAGGAGGGTTAGGGAGGGCGACATGGGGTGGGGATGGGTTGGGGAGGCTGTGCAGGGGGTGGGGGAGGCCGGGCAACGTGGGGGAGGGCTGCGGCGGTCCGCGCGGCCCCCAAGCCCCCGCGCCCCTCCCCACCGATGCCCAACCCTCCCTCCCCTGCACAGGCCCCCCAACCCCCTGCACACCCCTCCCATCCCCCGCACGGACCCCCCAACCCCCTGCACACCCCTCCCCTCCCTACACAAACCCCCCAACCCCCTACACACCACTCCCCTCCCCTGCACAGACCCCCAACCCCCTACACACCCTTCCCGTCCCCTGCCCAGCTCCCCCCTCCCTGCACAAACTCCACCTAACCCCCTGCACACCCTTCCCATCCCCTGCACAGACCCCCCAAACCCCCTACACACCACTCCCATCCCCTGCACGACCCCCAACCCCTACACCTCTCCCATCCCCGCCCGGTCCTCCCCTCCCTACATATACCCCCAACCCCCCTACACACCCCTCCCCTCCCCGCACGCACCCCGTAGCCCTCCCCCCTTCCCTACCCGGCCCTCCCACGGTGATGCCCAACCCTCCCCTCCCTTGAACGGACCCCCAACCCCCCGCCCAGCCCTCCCCTCCCCTACACGAGACCCCCCAACCCCCTACCCAGCCCCTCCCCTGCACAGTTCCCTCTCCTGCACTCCCCCTCCTTGCCCCTCAGCGCCAATAATAATTTTTTTTGTTTTCTTGAGTTATATATATTAATGCGTATATTTGTATAATTTCAGGGAGATGGGTGATGTGCATACGGATGAGAGCACGGGTACAGAACACACTACCGAGGATGATTTATATGATGAGAGAAAGGAACGGGATAAAGGTGATCCCGAGGATCGGGATCTTGAGGTTGACTTCATTACTAGGCTTGAGGACATAGCGGATGTAAATGCTCTCATGAGAAAGGATTACGTGCCAGACCGACATCGCCATGAATAAGTGAATGCACAAAGTACAAGAGTTTCAAAAATACCACAAATTGATAGGAAATCATTGGCGACGAAAAAGAGAAAAGGAAGGGGACCTACAAAGTCACTAGGGAAACACACAACTATGACTTTGGAGTACGATAATATGGGTCAACCTTGTAGAAAGTATTGCATGCAAATTGGCCTTTGCTTGCGAAAACTCTCCATTGTGCAATCATAGAAAGTGGTGCCAGAGGGGTTGAAGAAATGTCTATGGGATGATACTATGGTAAGCTTCACGTACAATAACGTTTAGTTTCTTAATTATTTAGTTAAATATATGTGTAATATTAATGATAGCGTATAAATTACAACAATTACGAAAACTAATTTGTGAAATACGTTTTTTTGTAGAATCAATTCAATATCGAAGATGATGAAGCCAAGAAGAATCTAATTCTATCCGCCGTTGCCGAGAGATTCAAAGATTTCAAGGCTAAGTTAGTGTCTGGGTGGATCACTAAGCGGAGGAAAGTGTGGGAAGCATTTGTTGCCCAAAGTACTACCCCACAAGCTATTGTTATTAATATTTACTACACTTAGCTCCAATATTATTGTATAACACCGTACCTAACCTTTGTTTGTAATTGTGTGTTTTAGGCAAGATGTGAGAAAAGTAGCGCGAGTGCAAAAACTAGGAAGTACTATCATCATTTGGGTGCTCATTCGTACAATGAGGCGAGAAAGAAGTGGATGTTCGCCCATTACCCCACAATGGGGTTGGCGGGCCGCGCCTGTCGTGAACGCCGCCCAACCAAACATAAAGTTTCTCCTACTCTCTTTTACACTAAACTAGTATAAGGGAAGTAAGGTTCGTATCCACAGGGAAACGGGGACGAGTTCTATACTTAGCGTGCGTTAGTACCTAGAAGACTCTTAACGGTCGAGAAACCTAATAATAACAAAAGGGGGGGTTTCAAAGAGTTGTTATTAGACTACAACTAACTAACATATAAATAAGATGAGAAATCAATATAGGAAGATCTTGAATCCGATTAACATGCACTTCAATTCATTATCGATCATTGAACCTCGACTCTATTCATTTCCATTATTATCTATTGTTGAGAATTAATCTCGCATTCTCCTTATTCTTAGTTGAATAGCACGATCAGCGTGACTATAAAACCCTAACTAAAGGATAACCTAGTCCGATAGCGTCTAAGTTCAATCCGATAGCAAAATAAACACAGAGAACCAACGGACACGCTAACGTCATACAAGCGATAAACATTTAACAGTTGATTCAATTTCCCCAAGAAATAACCAAGACGATCTGCATCTAAGTTACTCCCTAGTTTGCTACTAATTGATAAAAGAATAAAACAATCCGATTCTATTCTTAAATCTAGCATTAGATTAATTACACAATCAAACTAGTAATATTCCTAGCATAATCATGCAAAAACCATTGAAAGCAAGCATAGAAATTAAACCATAATCAAAGAAAATAAATAGAGAGGAAAGATCTCACAATAATGCTTGAAGCTCCATATTAATCTCGTTCAAGAACGGTTCAAGCTACAATCGGCATAGCAATAGCCAATCCCATAATTAAATCTACGAAGACTAAACTCGAAAACAAAAACTAAAAGAGAAGAGAAGAAGAAAGAATGGAGTGTTGGATATTCTCTCTCCTCAAGTGTGTGTGTTTTAGGTCCAAAAACAAACTTTAGTATTTATACTAAGGCTCAAAAGTCGCCGACATTTAGGCCGACCTAGGGGTCGCGAGGTGCGGTACGGGTCGCACGTGCGATGAGCTACGCCTTCGCAACGAGCGAAGAATTGGGCCAAACCACGCAGGTCGCACGTGCGAGATTACTCGCGAGGTGCGAGCAAGGCTCGTCGCGAGGTGCGAGGAAGCTCGCGAGCGCAGCGCCGGGCGCCGGGCGGAGCGCCGGCGTGGCGCGGCGAGCGTGCGGGTGTGCGGCGCGCGATGTGCGGACGAGCGAGGCTTCTCGGGCGTGCGATGGCGGCCGGCGTGCTTCTGCCGGGCGTGCGATGGTTTGGAGCCGGCGATGCTCTGTCGGGCGATACTTGGTTGGTGATGACGAGCTTGCGGTGATGCGATGCTTAGGCACACGGTGGAGTTCCAAGAGCTCGAAACTTTACAACTTTAACAACAATTAACATACAAAATTCCGAGCTTCCGCTAAGGTCTATTTATATGCAAACATTAACTATTATGAATAAATCCCCTAGCAAAGTGCACCTAAAGTAACGTATATACACCGTATAACATGAGCGTATCAGGGGTCGACAATGGCAATGGGGACTAGCTCTACGACCACAGTGACACAGGATCACCAACTAGATAGATTCCTTGATTGGTGGTGTTCGATGCATGGGGTTGATGCAAAGAGAAAAAGAGTCTTGCCTGATCCCTACAGAACAGATAGCCAACGCAATTGTAAGTACACAAAAAATGTCCTTTTTCTTGTATTCCAAGTCATGTAACCATAATTTTGTGTTGAATATGATAATATAGGTAGAATGTAAATATTTACAATAATCATGTTCCCTACAAATTATATTGAATTTCATGAACGAAAAGGTCATTTTAGGCCTATTTTCGCCTTTTCGCGTCCAATTCGTACTTCTCGAGTCATTTAACTCCAATTTTTTTTTGAACATGATAATATGAGGTATAATATAAGTAGTTTGTAGATTTTTAGGCTTCAATTTATTGTTGGTTGAATTTCGGGAACGTAGATGTCATTTTAGGCCTATTTTGGCCATTTTGCATCCAATTCTTAGATTTTGAGTCATTTAACCCTAATTTCTTTTTTCATATGACTATATAAGGTATAATATAAGTATTTTGTAGATTTTTAGGCTTCAATTTATTGTTGGTTGAATTTCGGGAACGTAAATGTCATTTTAGGCCTATTTTGGGCATTTCGCGTCTAATTCTTAGATTTTGAGTCATTTAACTCCAACTTCTTTTTGAATATGAATGTATAAGGTATAATATAACTAGTGTGTATATTTTTAGGCTTGAAATTTTTGTTTGTTGAATTTTGGGAACGAAAAGGTCATTTTAGGACTTTTTTCACCTTTTCGCGTCCAATTCTTAGATTTTGAGTCAATTAACTCCAATTTATTTTTGAATATGGTTATATAAGGTATAATATAACTTTTGCGTTAACGAGCATTTCTCTCTTATCCTTATGTAGATTGGCTTGAAGGAAAAAGAGGCAACCGGTGAGTTCACTCCTAAAGCACACATTGATGCATTGCACGAAACTTTAGGAAAGGACCACAATGGAGGCGTGAGGGGAGTAGGAGGTGTCCGCCTCGGTTTGAGAAAGGTATATGGTGATCAATACACTACAGTGACAAAATCAAGTGTAAGTAGTGTGAATTCGACGGCTTCATTAGATGTGGAGTTTTATCAAGGCTGCAATTCGGGAGGAGCTTAGGGAGGAGATGACACATAGCTTCAACGCCATATTGGAGCAAATGGGTTTACCGACTTTTACATTGAAGCAGGGTAGTGATATTCCACCTAGCCAACTGATCGGTGATCCACGAACATCTGATGATCAAATGATACCTTTACCTGATCCACCTGTAGTACCTGAGTTGAAGGTAATCACTTAATCCCTTTGCTTTGTTAAACAACTATTGTTCTTAAATGCATGTAATTCTTACTATAATAATGTTGTTTCATAGACTAACTATAAATGGAGTTTTTTTTTAAAGGAGGAGACCCCATGCAAACTTTCAACTCGACGAGATGGTTCTGATAGTTTCATTCTGGTAGCTTATGGCCATGCACAGCCCCCTAGTGACCGAGTACGATTGCATAGCTAGTTAGTGGATGATAATCAATATGTGGTCACACTCAATGAAATTGTGTCTGGTTTCGAAGAATTACCTCTTCCGCTGCCGAAGCCAAAAGTTGGTATGCATTTACTAAATGATGCCCTTAGATGTTATGTTCTATGGCCGCGTGCATTGGTGCGGTTTTCAGATGAGGTACAATGATTAATATACATATATATGCTTGTTGTCTTTTCTATTTCCTATGATAGTTAGTAATATCTTTACTTTTAACTAATTACTAGGTTTGGGGGAAGGCCGGTTCACATGACATGAAGGCAAAGAAGGCCTCTTCACCTGATAAGAAGGCAAGTTTACGTGATGAAGTTGAACAAAATGTGTTGAAGGGAAATGTTTCTATGACAAAGAATCCACTTATTCTCGAGCCATAGGTGATGTGAGGCCTTAATATTCCATGCTATTAGTTACATGAGTGCGCTAGCGATTTACCCGATGATGGTACAATAGAGGTTCCTTTGGGGCGCAACAATTCCATTACCTTGAGGAGTCATCGACATTCATTTCTAAGCTCGATATTAAAGAAATCTTATGTGGGGTAGAGTTGAATGTTTCCATGATACAAACTTTCATGAGGTAATACATAAGTATATAAATATACATATACATATGCTTAACTAGTTTTCAATTCAACTTTCATAATAAGTAAGTTTACTTTTAATCAATATGATTTCTCATGTTATTATGCAATGAATTAATTGCTTGGAACATCAAGTGAGGAAATGTTTGGTTGGTTATGTCCAAACATAATACGAGATGACAATTGCTTAAAAAATAAAGTCGAAGTGAAAGAGTATCTCGATATGAGTTTCAAAGCATCATCTTTGTTTAGGATATCACCAGATTATCCTTGTTTTGTATATTGAAAAGTATGCTTGTTAAACCCGCTTTGCTTTTATTATTCGATAATTAAATTCATTTGTTAATTGTTCTATGATTAATAACTATATTTTCTTGTTGTAGGGCTCATTGCACACTGATTGCGATATGTTAGCCAAGTAACGAAGTCTACCACTTTGATTCTTTGCGTCGACAACCACCACAGTCCTTACTAATCAAATCATTGTTAAATAGGTAGCCTAACCGAAACTAAATATATATGCACTTATTAATATTGCACATTAACTAGTGTGTAGATTTTTAGGTTTGCATTTGTTGTTGGTTGAAACTTGGGAACGAAAAGGTCATTTTAGGCCTATTTTTGCCTTTTCGCGTCCAATTCGTATTTCTTGAGTCATTTAACTCTAAATTATTTTTGAACATGATAATATGAGGTGTAATATATATAGTGTGTAGATTTTTAGGCTTGCATTTGTTTTTGATTGAATTTCGGGAAGGTATATGTAATTTTTAGAACTATTAAAAAATGATTGAATTCTTATATTATGTGTTTTATTCCTTTGTTGTTTTTCAAGGCCTTCACCATGGAGGAATTACATGAAGTTCGGGATAAGTTGGCGACCTACCTTTGTGATGATTTCATATGATACATTTTGGTGGATTTTGCGATATAATTAGATCGGTCTAATTGGTATTTTCCTTTCTTATATAGTTTTTAGCTAATATGTTGGTATTTTGTCAATTCTATGTACACTTTTTACATTATTAATATATTTAAAGTTAAATACGTTGAAAAACTTGTTATATATTGCATTTTTTTTTGTGGAAGGGAGGTGTTGGGGTCGGGGGTCCTACAGTGGGGTGCGGTGCAAGCTGGGGGCGGGGGGTGGGGTGCGGGGGGGCAAGAGGGGGTGTAGGGCCGGGCAGCAGGGGGACCGGTAAGGGGTGCTAGGTCAAGGGGTGGGGGTGGGTGGGCTGGGCAAAGGGGTGATGGGGGTTGGGTGGAGGGTGGAGGGTAGATGGGGTGGTAGGGGCGGCAGCAGGGCCGGAGGGGGGATGGGGGGGCGGCGGGGTCTTGGGCCGGCACTAGGGGTCTTTGGCCGGGCTGGGATGGGTGTCTTCTTTGGGCTGCCATAATTTTTTTTTTTTAAAAATTACGAACACAAAGGGCTGCGGTTTAGGGCCAAAACCGCAACGCTTAATTTTTGCCGAAGGGCTGCTACGACAAGGGCTGCTGGCCAAAAATGCTACGACAAGGGCTTTTTTTTTCCATTAATGATGGTGTTGTAGGATCTTGTGAAAGAGTATGACAGGAAAGATGTTAAGCCTAGCTGTCTTATGAAGATTGATCTCCAAAAAGCATATGATACTGTTGATTGGGATTTTCTCAATTAAATGTTAGATCATTTGGGGTTCCTTAGGAAATCTGTGGAGATTGTTATAGATTATGTTACAACTCTAATGTTTTCCTTGATGCTTAATGAAACAATGCATGGCTTTTTCAAGTCTCAAAGAGGTTTGAGACACGGGGACCCCCTGTCTCCCCTTCTGTTTGTCATTTGCATGGAATACTTATCAATGGTGTTGCATGAAATGTGTGTTCTCCCACAGTTTTAGTTTTCACCCAAGGTGCAAATAAATCATTTGCAGATGATTTGATTTTATGTTGTAAATGTGATTATGATTCAATCTATCTTATGTCCAAGCCTTCAAGCTGTTCTCCAATACTTCTGGTTTGCTTGCAAATAAAAAAAAGTCTTCAATCTACTGTCATGGAATGGGGAACGAGAAGGTGAACAAAATTGCAGCAGCCTCTAGATGAAGCAACCTTCCATTTAAATATTTCGGTGTTCCTATCTGTTCAAAAAGAGTTTCTTCAGCTCTATGTGGAGTGTTGGTGGATAAGATGAGTGCTAGAGTGCAGCTCATTAATTCTAGTATGCTGAGCTTATTTATGTACTGGTCTCGGATTTATATTCTTCGTAAAGGTGTTCTGCAAGAAAATTGTGAAAGTGTGTAGGACCTTCTTATGGAGTGGTCATGCTTACAGCCACAACTCTGGCGACATTGCTTGGGACAGGCTTTGTTGTGATAAAAAATATGGTGCTTAAGGCTTCAGAGGTGTTCGCGGGGAACACAGCAAACATGGGGAAATATGTATGGGTTGTGGCAACCAAATAGGATAATGTTCGGATAAAGTGGATTGTCAGTATATCTGCATAATGGTGATTGGTGGACATACCAACCTAAAGGTTCTGGTAGTTGGTATTGGAAAAAAATTTGTGCAACAAAAGAGCAGATGAAACAAGTGTATACTCAGGCTGAGTTAACTGCTATCACACACTACTCTGTGAAGCAAGTGTATGAGAAACTTATTGGTCCTAGACCTCTGGTGCACTGGGACAAGATGGTGTGGAATAAACTAAATATTTCAAGATACATATGTATATGTTGGCTAGCAGTTCAGTCCAAATTGCAAACTACAGCAAACTTGGCTAAAATTGGAGTTAGTACATCAGCTGATTGTCTGATTTGTGGTCAGGGAGAAGAAGACCATGGGCATTTGTTCCTTAGTTGTTGCTATAGCTTGAAGTGTCTTAAAGAATTGAAGGCATGGTTGGGAATTCAGTCTACCTCATGTAATTTGCAGCAGCTCATCAGAGGGATTAATCATGGAAGGAGCTCTATGTTCAAAAAGCAAGTGTTTTATGCAGGCCTGACAGTTACTGTTTACTTCATATGGAAGAGTAGGAATAATAGGCTTTGGGAAAATTCAGTGCCTACTGTGTAGAAACTTATGTATAGCATTAAGCATATTGTGAGGGGTAGAATTTTGGTTGTAATGCCTCAGAAAGTGAGTAGAAGAGATAGCTTATGGTTTGAATCTATAAGCTAGTTTGGTTGTAATTTGGTTACTGGCCCTTTGAGGGGGAGCCCAACCTAGTTGGTTTGCTCCTCTTTGAGTGAGTGTTAGGTTGTATTTGGTTTGTGCTTAATAATATCCTTACTTAATTAGCAAAAAAAAAAGAATATTCAAAGTCATTACATTATAATTTTTAATGTTGTATGTCAGACAAAAAGACGTTAAAATAGGGTATGCGAAAATTTTAAAAGTCTACATCTTCTCCACAAAGAGAACAGACATTTGCCCGGGTCCCAAATACTAGTTAAATATATAATTAAGTAAGAAATCTAGAAAATTAAACTACTACTGTGATTTTTATCTCAAAGAATTTTCTACATTTATAATATTATAATCATATAAAACAACCAAGCCATAATCAAGATAAAAATAGGACGAAATCTTAAAATTTTAAATGGTAATTATAAACAAATTAAAGCCTACAAAAAGTACATATAAAACTGTAATAATTGGAATTTAGGAGTAAAAAAGTAGACAGTTAACTTGGATCACTATTAGATAAGTGAGACGTTGTTGAGAAACTTTAAATTTATAGTGACGATGAAATATCATAAAGTGATTGATGGTGGAGACTTTAAACATAGTCAATTTAACCTTACATTAGTGTGGTAGATATGCTATTCATTCATGAATTAACATATGTGTATATCCTATCTTGATATGTTTTTGCAAACTATATGTTTTGATCAAAAGCCTTTACTTAAAACGGGATGAGACCCGGGGACTTATAAGGCCTTACGTCCTTCATTTTACATCTAAGGGTGTTAGAAAACTACAATTCACTTGGATATGAGATGTTAGAAATAAATTAATATATTATTGTAGACACATAATCATGTCTCCCCATCTTAGTACCAAATGATGAAATACGTTGTCGTCCTAATTGATCCGGTCTAAAGGAGACCAATCCCACAATAAGCCAAGTCCAAAATCGTTTTAAGAACCTAAAGTCTATTTATGTATTCCAAGCCTAGTTTTAAAAGTACAATTAATTATTCATGATAACTAATTGTATTTTTAAAGCCCGTTTTTTTTAAAACCCCAATTAATTAATTCTATTTTTAATATTTATTTTCCAAAATTAAAAGATATTATGAAAAACCCAATTTTATCCTATATATAATTGATTCCCGAATTCAAATGATGATATGCAATCAAAGAATCTTTTAATTTCAGATAACAAATAAAACTCGGTCATATTTGCTGCTCCGCGACGCGAAACCTAATGTTTCTTGTATACCAAGGTGCGCACGGGCAACATCGAGACAATCAGCAAAACTCAAAGATGCAAAAGTCGGTGTGTGCCTGCATCGTGCTCTAGCACCACGCTACGCAAATCTTATCTCGTTTTCTAGATTTTCCCTATAATAGTCCTTGTTCCATTCGGTTTTGGAACAGTCCTACACATGACGTCCAATGACAAAAATCACTTTAAACACTTCAAATGCTTCAAACATATATTACTAAACACTTCAATTTCCATTCAATGTCCATTCAAGCCTCAAGATTGCTCCTCATGCGGAAGTTATTCAAGAGCTAGGGCGACAAATTAAAGGCATACTCCTAATCGAGGGCCCATAATATTTCAATTCTAATTTAATTTCTTGAAGTTACTAACAAGCTTTTCATGATGTAAATCCTTAAAGAATTCATGCTTTTGCATATTCTTCTCTAATCTTTTTTTTTTTATATATTCCTATATATTATGTTATTCATATGCATGCCTATGTGTTTAACTCACATGTTTATTTTTGCTAATAAATGACCTAAATTAATGTTCTAATAAAGACAAATAATTTGAACAATTGATTTAGGAACCTAGTAAGTTGATTGCTAATGAACATATCACAAAAAATAGTCTTTTGCTTGTTTAATAAAACCAACACATATTACTTTTTAGAGTGCACGAATATATTGCTTGGTTATTTATTTGCATAAAACTAGATCCATGAATCATGTTATGTAGAAGCCAACAATGGGAGAATTTGATTCATGATCATATTCGTACCCTCACCCCGAACTTAATCTTTGGTTCAATAATTATGAAGTGATGACGGGAAAATCTACATTGGATAAGTCCTTAAGATGTCCCTGTGGTTTATCAAATATCCAATTAGGTCTATGAGTCTTCCTTTAAAGATTTGTTGAAGACTTATTTAACAAAACAAAATTGGAAACTAAGAACCACTCGGCGTAGGATAAAATTTGAGATATAAAATTTCGCGCCTAATTTTCTCTCGGTGTTTGATAAGACACTCTCTCTTACACTGCGCCCTCGCCATGGCAGGAAGATCGAAGTCGAAAGCGAAGAATTCTTAAAGAAGGAATAGTAATCAGGAGACGAAGAAAGGACCTACGAGTCCAATTTCAGGACAAAAACACAAATCCGTAGCTGAACTTCATGGAGTTGCAACAATGGTGATTCAAACCCCCGAATTTGAAGAACCATTATCACCTCAAAGTTCATTAATGGAGTTACAGAATCAGTCGGGAGAGAAGGCTCAACTATCTGAATGGCTGACTATAATGAAGAAATCGCAGAATCGATTGGATTCTATTGATGGAGGTAACATTCAATCTCGTTAATTATTGCCAGAATTTGAGAAAGTTTCCCATGCTTCTAGTAATTCTGGTGATTCTACCATTAGAATAGATATAGAGGATGTTAAGGAGGAAATTGAATACTAGAATTAGCAAGTAATATGTTGTGTTTTGGGAGTAAATCCACTATTTCTTGTCAACAGGTGTTGAGAAGGTTGTTGCTGTTAACAAAGGCATTTTCATTGTTATATTCTTCAATGTAGATCAACGAGATTTAATCTTGAATGATGGATTTCAATTTTTTGATATGAAGCCCCTTATTGTGAAAAAATGGAATTCAGAAATGAATATACAGAAGGAGGATTTAAAAACGCTTCCAATGTGGATACAATTGCCTGCTCTTGATCTAAAATATTAGGGAGAAAGGTGTCTATTCAAGTTAGTGGTAGGCATAGGGAAGCCTATAAAACTTGATCAAGCCATAATTAACAACGATCGTTTGTTATATGCTAGAATTATGATAGAGGTCAGGATGAATCAGGAATTCCCGAATTTTATCACATTTGAGAATAAAAAAGAAGTGCTGATGACATCGGATGTGACGTATGAGTGAAAACCAATTTCATGTGGTAATTGCAATGGAGTGGGTCATTCTTTGGTGGAATGTAAGGAGAAACAATAGATGAAAATGCAGATAAAGTGGGTTCCAAAACAGAAAGCAATTCTGAAAGATGCAGATGGATTTCAAATTACCAAAAAGCAAGCTCATGTGGTCAGAAATATAAACACCCAGTAGTCACTGATAATACTTTTGCTGTGTTGGAGGAAGAAATGAATGAGATTGATGAGACAGGGGTGAATGAGGAGAGACAGGATGGATTAAACATGGTGAGGGGGAGGGAAAGCCCCCTACCATGGATGGATAACATGCTAAGTTGGAATGTGAGGGGGTTAAACAACAAGAAGAAGCAAATTGAAGTGATGAACTTTTTGATTGCTCGCAATATTAGGTTTTTTAGCCTCCTTGAAACAAAGATAAAATCTCCCTCTTTAGGAGACTTTTATCTTAATGTATGCCCTGGGTGGTGCTTAACTACAAACAATCAATGGCATGGTAATAGTAGAATAGTGTTGGGATGGCATCCTATTGCTTTTAATGTGAATGTGATTTGGTGTACTAGTCAACTTGTTCATACTGAAAATGAGGTGATCGATCAATGGAGGAAAAAAAATTCAAATGCACTTTTTTCTATGGTCTTAATAATAGACAAGGAAGGAATGAGTTGTGAAAAGATATGGAAAGTTTTGCTAAGGATGATTCTCCATGGTTAACACCGGGAGATTTTAATGCTATTATGAGCACTGAGGACAGGATTGGACAGCCTGTAAGAGATAGAGAGACTATGGATATGAAGAGATGCATGGAAGTTTATTAGATGCAAGATGTTAAAGCTAGTGGGCAATATTACACATGGAACAACAAGCAAGAAAGAGATGACAGGGTGTTTTGTAGATTGGATATGGTGTTAGGAAATGATGCTTGGGTAAATGAATGGAATGATATTGAAGTCATTATACTCCCTGAAGGTGATTTTGATCACAGTCCACTGCTGCTTAAATCATTTTCTAATGAAGAGAAGAGAAAACCTTTTAGGTTTTTCAACATGTGGTATCAAGCAGAAGGTTTTCATGGCATTTATATCACAGGGTTGGCAACAACAAGTTTCAGGAACCAAGATGTACCAGATTGTTTGCAAGCTTAAGCTCCTGAAAAAAGAACTAAAAATTCCTCAATAACACTCAATATGGAGATGCATCTGAACAGAATGCTTACACATCCAATAAAATGATCTCAACTCTGCAGGCTTTGCATGTTTTGAGAGCTGAAGAAAAGGAGGCTAGAAATGCATATCAAGTTGTTCATAGGAATTACACTCAACTCCTAAGTCAAAAAGCTCAAATAAGATGGCTCAAGGAAGGTGATGACAACACCAAAACCTTCCATCAGAGCATCAGGACCAGGAGATTACAGAACAAAATAAACACAATCAAGAAGGTAGATGGAGCTTGGGCAAACAATTCTAAAGAGGTAGCTGATGCCTTTTTAGAATTTTATCATTCTTTACTAGGGAGTGATGGTCAAGTGAGGAAGCTTGAAAGTGAAATAATAGCTAAAGGCTGCATTCTTACTGAAGCTCAACAACAAAGATTAAATTTGGTGTTTAATGCTGATCAAATCAAAAGTGCACTGTTTTCTATACCTGATGATAAATCACCAGGTATAGATGGATACTGTAGTTGTTTTTTCAAAAAAAGCTGGAATATTGTGGGATTGGATATAGTTGCTGTTGTTCATGACTTTTTCAAGAGTGGCAAATTACTTTATGATATCAATGTTACAGCTATAACACTGACCCCTAAGGTTAAATGTCTTGTTTCAGTGGGGGATTTCAAACCTATAGCCTGTTGCTCAGTGCTGTATAAAGTCATTACAAAGTTGATTTGCTCTAGACTCAGTCAGATATTGCTAGAGGTTGTCTCTCAAACTCAGGGTGCTTTCATCAATGGAAGGAGTATCATAAGCAATATTCTTCTTTGCCAAGATCTAGTGAAGATATTTGGGAAGCCTAGGAATCAAGTCAAGGGTATGCTTATGAAGGTCGATTTAAAGAAAGCATATGACTCTGTAGAATGGGGTTTTTTAAATGATTTGTTTGGGTTTTGAATTTTCCACAATATTTCATAAACTGTGTTATGGAATGTATTACTACCCCTAAATTCACCTTACTCATTAATGGCTCTTCTGAAGGGTATTTTGCTGCTAAGAGAGGACTCAGGCAAGGGGACCCTATGTCCGCCTTGCTTTTTGTCTTATGCATGGACTATTTGACCAGGATACTAGCATACGTACATAGGTGAACTGGAAGAGTTTAAATACTTCATAGGTTGCAAAAATCTGAAGTAAACCATCTTTGCTTTGCACATGATCTGCTTTTGTTTTGTAAAAGGGAGGCCACATCAGCATATCTCTTATTGCAAGGCCTCAAAGTGTTTACAGAAACCTCTGGCCTTCAGGAAAACAACAACAAGTCAGCCATTTATAGTATAGCTATGGACAGTGCTGAAACTGCTAGGATTGAGCAATTTTCAGGTTTCAAGAATGAAAGCTTGCCTTTCAGATACCTTGGCGTACCAGTTAGCTCCAAGAAACTGAAGGCTAGTGATTGTGATGCTTTAGTTGAGAGAATGACTAGAATAATTAGAATGGAGTAGAAGACATCTTTCATTTGCTGGCAGGGCACAACTCATCAATTCAGTGCTGCTTTGCATTCACATCTACTGGGCACATGGCTTCATACTCCCTAGTTCTGTCTTGGAGGCAATTAATACAGTTTGAAGGCATTTCTTATGGAGTGGGAAGGCTATGGGAGAGAAAGTAGGATACCTAAAATGGGCTGATATCTGTAATCACAAAAAAGAGGGAGGATTGGGTTTTAGGAACATTAAGACTTGGAATAAGGCTGCAATTGGTAACCTTATATGGCATATAGGCTGTAAGAAGGATGAGCTATGGGTGAAGTAGGTTCACACAGTGTATATCAAGGATAGAAATTGGTGGGATTTTCAAGCCCCACCAGGAGCCAGCTGGGTGATTAATTATTTGTGCAAGGTTAAAAATGAACTGGAGCAGATTGGGATGTCACAGTGGAATCATCATAGCACTTACTAAATTGGCAAAAGTGTAAGATATGCTGATGAATGACAAATATACTGTTCCCTGGGTAAATGGAGTTTGGAATAGAATGAGCCTTCCTAAGCATATGTTCATTGCTTGGCTTGGTATCCATAATAGAATGAAAACAAAAGACAAGCTCCATCAGTTCAACATCAGTCCAGATGATTTTTGTTGCTTGTGTGGAACTGAAACAGAAAGTCATACACATTTGTTTTTTAGCTGTGTGTATAGCCAGAAATACTTCATTAGTTGCTTGCTTGGATTGGTGTTAAATACACAAGGAGAAATGTACAGCAGTTGTTTAATTGGATCAGGAGAAGATGCACAGGCACTAAAGTGAGAAATATGTCCTAGGCACTGTGATTACAGCTGCAATTTATCAGATCTGGAAGACCGGGAAAAAAGCTTTTTGGTTGTCAAAAGTAAATAGAGTTGAATATGTAGTTAAAGATACACAATGTATAGTCAAACATCGAATTAGTGTTTGTTCTTCCAGTAAGTGGAGTACTAGAGACTGTGATTGGATGGATAGGTTGTAAATTGATTGGTTTTAGGCCTGTTTGGCCTGGTAGGTTCAGTCCTTTACTTAAGGACCTAGGGTGTATGATGGTTTTTTGGAAGAAATATACTTACTTACCAAAAAAAAAAAAACTACAAACCCTTACAATGAGGTAGTCAAATCCTCGTTCCTCCACATAGACAATAAAAATGTTCCTACAATTACTACTAGTAAGGAATGCATGGTTTTGTAAGTTACATTTTTATTATTTATTCTCAACTTATTCTCACCATCTATAAACCAATGCAATTAAATATAACAACAAATTTCCATTCACCAATTCCTAGTATTCATTCCACATTCTAATCTCCAAACTCGTATCCCGCACACCAAATGCCTCAGCAAGATAAATAGGCTACTTGTCAAAGTTGTATTGTCAAGCGCTCCTTCCATGAGATCAAAATAACTTGAAAGAGGGGTTATAACTATTAGCTTCGTCAATAAAATTATGATGATATCCAAAACAAGATCAGAATCATGTCTATATTATCATCATTTGTGTCTCTATTATGTCCCTCTATATTTATTGAAAATTTCTTGACTAAAAAAGCAAAATACTCTTTTCATGCTTTATGTATCCTTCTGCTGGAACACAAGGTGACACTCAAAGAAGGGGGGGGGTTGAATTGAGTGGCTAAACTAATCGATTTTCGCAAAAACACTCTTATAGCACAGTGCCATGCATTGTGTTATTTACTCGTAAACTCTCCGATTGATGTTTTTGCTCGAACGAAATTGTATCAAACAATAAAACGATGAAATCAAGTAAAAAGACACAAGAATTTAACGTGGTTCAATCTCACCTCTGAGATCTACGTCCACACAAACTACTCTTTTATTATTTGAATCGTAAAATACCAAACCCTTGATACAATTCGATTCCCCCACTACTAACTCTAGTAGTGCTCCCCAACACTTTTTTTTTTGCTAAGTAATAAGGAATTATATTTCAAACACAACCTTTACAACCTAAAACAATTTGAAACTAATTACATTTCCATAGTTAACTCTCTTAACCAATCCTTTTTTTTCCTAGAACATTACCTAGGGAGAATACAGTAAATTCTGTCTATAATTGTTCTTTGATGCTATACACTTGTTTATGCACAATCTCAATCTGACCATTCCAGAAAGCATCATTTCTAGCCTTCCAAATCTGATACACAGCAGCCCAAATCACAGCATTACAAACTTTGTGACTGAATCTTCAACCATCTCTTTAGAGATCTTATCACAATCCTACTACAATCACAACCAAAGAAAAGATGATTTTGTGACTCCTCTCCATTCCCACATAGCTGACAGTTTGCATCATTTGAAACCCCAATTTTAAACAAGTATGCAGTAGTATGAAGCCTTTCCTCCATCATTAACCAAGCTATGAATTTGTGTTTGGGAACATTTAATCTATTCCACACAACATCATACCATATAACATTAGGACTAGAACCCATGTATTCTTTGTAAAAATGTTGAATACTATATCTTGTCATACTGTTGATCTGCTGCTCATTAAACTGTAACTTCATCTGATCTTTTGCTGCACAGATCATTTTCCAATACCAACTACAATCCTGCTTAGGAATGTAGTTCCACCATTCATCATCTTTTATATACACTTCATGAACCCACCGAATCCACAATTTATCCTTCTTAGCTGCAATAGCCCAAACATACCTGCTCATGGCTGCTTGATTCCATTTAAAAATATCTCTCACACCAAGACCACCAGCCAGTTTGGGCAAACAAACTTTCTCCCATTTAACATTTCCTGGCTTCAGACTATAATATTCACCACTCCAAAGATAAGCTCTACATATGCCAATAATCTCCTTCATTATCTTTTTAGGAATGATGAGAATATGTGCCCAGTAAACATGAAGACTCATGAGAACTGAGTTAATCAAGCACAACCTTCCTTGATATGACAGATTTTTACTACTCCAAACACGAATTCTTGTTGTCATTTTCTCCACCAGATTTGAACATTCCTTGGCATGTATCCTTCTAAAGCATATAGGAACACCTAAATACTTAAACGGAAACTTGCATAAACTAAAACCAGACATATCAAGTATTCTTTTTTCATCTTGCTTTTCCATCCCAGCAGTAAAAATATCAGATTTCTGCTTATTCACATCCAGCCCAGACACCGCAGAGAAATGCTTGAAACCTTGAAGCAAACACAAGACTGAACTATAATCCCCTTTACTGCACATAATGATATCATATGCAAAACACATATGATTCATTTTTATCCCAAAACACCTAGAATGAAACTGAAAACCATCGCTTTCTCCAACTCTCACCATTGTTCTACTAAAGTAATCCATACAGATGACAAATAAGAATGGAGACAGGGGATCACCCTGCCTGAGCCCCCTCTTACCCTTGAAAAAGCCAACTAAAGATCTATTAATCATCAAAGAGAAAGAAGGAGTTTTAACACACTCCAAAATAATCTCCACAAAATCATCAGGAAAGCAAAGAGCTGTTAATAATTCATCAATGAACATCCAATCAATTGAGTCATAGGCCTTCTTCAAATCCATCTTTATGATACACCCAGGAGCTTCCCTTTCCTGCCATAGGGCTTAACAATATCTTGACAAATCAAGATATTATGAGCAATGAATCTACCCTTAATGAAAGCTCCCTAATTGGCAGTAATCACATCAGGTAATATTTGACTGAGTCTTGTACACAGAAGCTTGGTAATGCATTTATATATGACATTACAACAAGCTATTGGTCTAAACTCAGTGACACTTCCTGGACATTTAACCTTAGGAATCAAGGCAAAAATAGTATGATTTAACTCCTTCAAAAGTCTTCTTGAATGAAAAAAATCAAGAATAATATTCACTACATCATTACCAATAATTTCCCAGGCATCTTTAAAAAAGTAAGAACCATACCCATCTGGCCCTGGAGATTTATCACCAGGAATGGAGTTGAGGACATTCTTAACTTCAGCTGCAGTGAAAGGAACCATCAACAAGCTTCTATGATCATCATTCAACACATCACCAGCATTTATTACTTCCTGCTACACTGAAACTCTCTGCTCCCTAGCAGTACCCAACATCTTGATGTAATACTGAAGGAAAGCATCATGTACTGCATCTGGTTGGTCCACCCAGTTCCCATTCATATCAGTAATGCCATAAACAGTAATCTGCAATCTTCTTGATTTGATTGCCTAATGAAACATTTTAGAATTTTCATCCCCATCCTTCACCCATGCTAGTTTAGCTTTTTGCTGCAAAAAAGAACAATATTTAGCATGAACACTACTATATTCTTCAGAACATTTCCTTTCTTCTTCACTAGCTTGAACATTTACCGGGTTTTGATGTAATATCTTCTGAGCTTTCTTCAAAGCTATCATAGAACTTGTATCAGCAGCCTGAATCTGTGAGAAGCTCTTTTTGTTCAAATATTTCAACCCCTGCTTCACTAACTTTAATTTCTTTATCACTTGATACATAGCACACCCATTGACATTGACATTCCAAGCATTACTCACAACCTCACAGAAATCCTTCCCCATACTCCACATGAGGTAATACTTGAAAGGAGCTTTATGAATTCCAAGCTCTCTATGAACTCTAACCAAAACTGGAGAGTGATCAAAAGTCCCTTCTGGCATAAACAAAGCTTCACCAGTTGGAAACATATCTATCCATTTTGTGTTCCCCAAAACTCTATCTATATTGGATAATTTTCTATCACCACCATGCTGTTTATTATTCCAAGTATAATAACATCCAGCAGATTTTATATCATCAAGAGCACAATAAGACACACATCTTCTGAAAGGAAACATTTCATAGTCTCTAACAGTGTTCCCACCCTCTCCTCTTTATTCAAAACACAATTAAAATCACCACCAACCATCCAAGGACCATCAATTCCATCAGCAATCTCCATTAAATCCTTCCAAAGCTGATTTCTCTCAACAGCAAGATTATATGCATAAACAAAAGTGCAGAAAAACCCCTCTCTGTTAATAGGTTTCACAAAACAATGAATAAGCTGAAAAACCCCTCTCTGTTAATAGGTTTCACAAAACGATTAATAAGCTGTGCACTTATCCTTTTAATGTCCACTTGAAAGCTCAGAGGATTCCAACCAATTATAACTCTCCCCCCAGGATGATGTGAAGAGTTAGAACAGAAACACCACCCGGCAAACAAGTTATGGTACATCCTTCCCATGTTCTTTGCCTTAACGTTAGTCTCAACGAGACTAATCAGTCCAAGGGATCTCATATTAATAATCTTCTTAACTTCTTTCTGCTTAGATAAGCAGTTGATCTCTCGAACATTCCAGATAAGAATACTATCCATTAGCAACAGGAGAGTCCCCTCTCCTGCTGCCTTCTCCAGTTTCCATTACAGGATGAACTGCACCAAAAATAACTGGTTCTTCCCTCATGCCATCGAGAGCGATAAATGAGTTCTGAACACAAATCTGTTCATTTGATTTCTCATTTCTTCTCGATTTCTTACCACTTGAAATTCATTAGATTTCTCATAAACAACTACAGCCACCTTTGCCATCACTGGTTGCACATCTTGTGTCTTCGCCTTCCAAACTAGCTTGTGGCCACCCTTGTTACATTGCTCAGTCTGATGGCCCATTTTCTTACACAGATTACACTTCACAGGTTTCCATTCACAAGAAACCTCAATTACAACTTCCACTCCATATTCATTAATGAAACTCAATTGATCAGGGAACTCTTGATCAACCGTAACCTCAACCATCACCCTTGCATACTGCAATTTCTCCCCCTTTGCAGTATCAGAATAAACCCTCATATATTATCCAATAGGACTCACTAATTTCTGCAAACATCTATCACTCCCATACTTGAAATCCAATCTCAATTGTATCCATGTAGGAATGACATCAAATTGATCCTTAGTGATATCCATCTCCTGTTCCCAAGACCTCACAATCATCGGTTTATTATCAAAAAACGGAACAGCAGTAGCAAGGACTAAATCCTTTTTCTCCATTGAACAAAACCTCACAATGTAAACTCCATTTTTCAGCAAAGCAACCTTATCTACATTATGATTCCTCCAGATTCTCCTTATATATCCTTCCATGACATATGGAGGAGGACTAGCACCAACAATATAACAGATAACAGAAGAATTCCAGAAATCAATCTCAGATTGAACATCATCAATGTCAATTTTCACTATATTCCTATCATTCCTTATCTGGACATTCAATTCAATTGGATCAGAATCTACCTCATTATCTGCCATGTGCAGAATTGGAATAGGTTCAACAAGACGAACACTCCGATCAACAATTCCATTCTTCCTTTGTTGAATTCCATTCGCAGAAGAATGAATGGATGATAGCCACTCTGAGAACATTCGGTGTGTTTGCATACTTTGCTTGATTGCACTAATATCATCTGTCTCCGAATTATGCTCTGATTGAAACTCCATTGCTGTAACTCCAAGGATTTCATCCATTGTTTTTGTTTTCTTAGCATTAGAATCCGAAACTGGACCTTTCGCCTTTCGATTACTAGAATTTACCGCCTTCTGCACTTTTGAATTTCTCGCCATGGCAGAGAGAATTCTAGAGAGAGAAACACTCTAGCTTGTGCTCCCTAACACTTAACCCTAAGTGTTGCTACTCTCTATAATATGAAAGATTACAGAAAGAATGATTCCTCAAAAGCGTGCTTCTTATTCAAGCAAATAGTGGATCGTTACAATCTTTGTTTTGAGACCTTAACCTACTTAAACTCTATGCCGCACTGTGCTCTTGGAGATCATTTTCAGCTCTCAAAAATATTAATCTCACCAAATCTGAAAATGTGTTTTGCTATAATGATTTCTATCCCTTATATAATTCCATCAACTGAAATAAGAATCCTTCTCCAACATGTATTATCTTTTTGAACAATTTTTATTCCTAAAATAAAGGGATATAATTCTTTTCCTACTCAAAAACCAATTTTATCTTTTATAAAAACTGATTTCCTTCTTTTCTTATAAGATAAGGATTTCTCCATATCTTATATCAACTCTAAATCATATCTTGAATCAGTTTTTATCAAACAAACTTTATCACAACTTAAAAATCAGTTTTTCTCCTTTTTTATTAAAAATCTTTAAAATCGTTTTTTATGTTGTTTTTCGAAAATAAAAAAACTTTTATCTTTTATCAAAAACAGATTTTCAAAAATGAAAACTCTTTCTCTCTTTAAAACTGTTTTTCGAAAATAAACATCTTTTTCTTTTTAAACTTGATTTTCGAAAATAAAAATCCTTTTCTTACTAAAATTGTTTTTCGAAAATCTTGTTTTATCAAAACTCTCCCTTTTTAATTTTAGCACAAAGTTCTAATATGTTAATTACATTGCATACACATGAATTAATATAACTAGACCTAAGCTTCCTTGTCTTCACATCATCCAATCTTGATAGCTCGATCACTGTTACAAATATTCATGTTATTGCATAGGGTGTTTAACCTTTTTTATGATGACAAACACATAATACTTCCCCCTCAAATATGCACCATTAATCTCATTAGAGAAAATAAATCGATATCATTTACAAGTAACATGTTAATTAAGATAACCAAATAAGAGAGCATCAACATGTTCATTAGTCTAAATATTATACCTATCTTCCCCCTTTTGGCATTATAAAAAAGGAGAGCATCAACATGTTTAGCGAGTCAAAGTGAGATATAGTCAGCAAAATAAGGTAAGTTGCTCAAGCAATAGATACTAAGGATGATGATGCTATGTCATAATCCAACTCACAATCCGAAGTCATTAAGCAAAAAATAATCCAACTCACAATCCGAAGTTATGAAGCAAGAAATAATCATGAAGGATCATAACTAATAGCTAATAATGTAAGACAAAGATAGGTAATGCAAGCTTGAAGATTTGAAATGGCAATTGGCTCAACAAGTGCTTAAACTTTCTTTTCAGATTTTCAACTTTCGCAAATAAACATCATAGGACTTTCATCACTACGGCACTGGTGTGTTTCTGTGCCACTTAACAACCTATTCCCTTCCAAATATAACTGATCTTCGGATATACTGGAATCCAAAATGATGATCTTCAAAACTTTGATAATGTTTTTCATCTGTGAATTTAACTCTAAGATTTATCTAACACAAGTGTCTTACTCTCCTTGTCTTCTTCTTTTCTTTTTCTTTTTCTTTTCTTTCTTTCTCTTTTTTTTTTTTTTTTAAAAAAAAAAGGAGAGTCAGACCATACAATAATACTAGAGTCAATCACTAAGAGATCAAAAATAATAAGTTAATTCAGACCTCATTTTCTTTTTGATGCATCTTCTGGCACTGTGCATTGCACAGTGTGAATCAGTACTTTTCATTCTTTCACGTATTTATGTTTCATTCCAACCATGTTCCCCCTTAACTAATGCGTCTATTTCTTCCATCAAATTATCAAGATGTTCTTTCCCCATAGATTATCATGAATCAAGATTAAAAACACTTGTTGAACTTTGGAGCAATGGGTAAGTAAAAGAAGGATATAATAGAGGAATGACGATAAGGAGAGACATATGAAAGAAAAAAACAATGAGGCACAAATGTTAAACTCATAAACGGAAAATCAGAATATCGGGCTAAAGATCAAGCTTGCCATAGGAGAAAGAATTAACATTTCACAGCTCAATAATTCGGCAACTTAGGATTATAAAAGCTCATTTGTTCGGCAACTTAGGATCATGACATTAGGACAACATCATTAGACCATTACGAGTCCTTTTTATATCAAGTAGACCTTTACTCACAAAGCTTCACACAAACATGCATCAACACTCTAATTAACATATTTAAAGGAGGACAACAGGCATAATACTCAACTAATTTCCAGAAATTATCCTAAAGCCACAAATTATCTTGTAAAATATTCATGCATGAAATTCAACAGAATTACCTTGATCACACAATTGGGATATGCTTAACAAATTTTTTCAAACCATTTACCGACATCACATTCTCTATTAAGTGTGTTAGGGATTTGTCGAAGTTTTCAATTCCAAATGTTTCTCCCTTTTTGTTGTCACCAAATGTAACACACCCTCCATGGTGGGCTACTAGTGAGAGGAATTGAGTTTTATCACCAGTCATGTGTCTTCAGCAACCACTGTCGAGATACCATAGGCTGCTTCCTCTCACATTTACCTGCAAAAAGATCACTTGTTAGTTTTAGGAACCCAAATCTGTTTGGGTCCCTTTTTCTTTCGTTGAGCTTCTAACAAGTCTTTTCTAACCCATATTTGAGTTACATACTTTACATTTATCGCAACATTCTTTTTCTTAACATTACAATTATCCATAAGGTGTCCATTCTTTCCACAGAAGTTGCAAATCAAATATTCAGGTAGGTCGACATATTTTCTTTTACGAAAGTCTCTTTCAAAATTTTTGGCACAGTGCCTTACACTGTGTCTCTGGTCTGTATATCCTAAACCAATTTTGTTTCGATTGCTAGTTGTACTGGACATATAGTCTAGGGCTTTTTGACCAGCTGACCATTTTTCATACATTTTTCGAGCAATAGCCAATTGTGATTCCAAGAATTCAGCAGAAGTGTTTAGATCGCTATTTCTTTTCCTCGAAATTTCGAAATCTCTTTGAACTTTATCAAGTTCATCACTTAACTTAGCATCATGAGGTAGCATAAGTGGCACAATTCTGGATCTTTGTCTTGATTCTTTCAACTCAGTTAACTCATGTTTTAACGATTAAATTTGACTTTCAAGATCCGAATTATTTGCCTCTAGCACAGTGTATGGCACAATGTTATTAACAACTTCTTTTGCGAGAGACTTTTCGCACCTTAAAGCATTTAACTTAACATTTTTCTCTTCAACAGTTTTTTCAAGTTCATCCTTCTTTTTCATCAGTTCTTTACAATCCTTTAATAAATCCTTATATTCCAATTCCAACCCAATCTTTTGCTTAGTTAAATTTTTCACTTCTTTTCTCATGTTTGAAAAATCATCATTCATTTCTTGACAATCATCAATGATATTTCCCAGCAAAGTAACAAGTTGGTTATTTGAAACAAGATGTATTGAAGGTTTTAGAGAAAGAAGACTTACATCACTGTCTTCAGTTTTATCTTGGGAGTTCGAACTTTTCGCCATTAGACACAAGTGAGAGTCGTCCTGGCACTGTGCCCTTCTCTGTGATGTTTGTACAGAATTCATACATAATGTTTCTTCATGGCACTTTGCCTCTGACTGTTCTTCATTTAAATCCGAATCTCCCCAAACGACAGTTATCATAGCCTTTTTGAATTCTTTCTTGGATTGCTCCATTCTTTCTTTGGGCTTCTCATCATCCCATAAGGGACATTCCTTAATCATGTGATTGAACTCTCCACACTTGAAAAAACCGGAGTTAGTAGCACTTTTTATAAAGTTAGAGGTAATGCTCTTACCTTTTAAATTTCCATCTTTTTTATGATTGTTGTTTTTGTTTTTTTCTGAAAATTTTTAAATCTCCTAGTAAGGAGATCAATATCATCATCACTATCACTACCTTCCCTTTCCAATTCAGTTCTTAAGGCTATACCCTAAATATGTGGTTCATTAGTCTTAGAATCTAAACAAGTTCATGAGTCATTAATGATCCAATAAGTTGTTCTAGTGAGAGTTTTTTCAAATCTTTAGCTTCTTGAATAGCAATTATTTTAGGAAACCAACGATTTGTTAAACTTCTTAACACCTTTCTAACTAAATCTTCAGAAGTATATGTTTTGCCTTGAGAACACAATTCATTAGTGATTAGTGTGAATCGGGTAAACATCTCTTTAAAGATTCTTCCTTATTCATAGTAAACAGTTCATATTGTTGCACAAGTAAATCAATTCGAGATTGTTTTACCTCATTCTTACCTTCGTGGGCCAATTCTAGAGTATCCCATATCTCCTTTGTTGTAGAGCATGCCGACATCCTTGAGTATTCATCAAGTCCAATTTCTTCGGCTTTTCTCACAGCATTGAAGTTCTTTTCGGCTTTTGCATAGTCGACTGAGTTGTAAACGTCTTCATCTTCATCGACCATCTTTCCTTCAGCATTTTTGGCTTGGATAATGATTGGTCCTTTTCTTACGACTTTCCAGTATTCATAATCCGATCCTTGGATGTAGATCCTCATCCTAGCCTTCCACCATCCGTAATCTTTTCCGTTGAAAATCGTACACTTTGAGTGTCTTTCTCCAGAGTCATTTTGCATGTTCATGACTTCTATTCTCTAGGGATGAGCCTTTCGAGAATAGCCTGCTCTGATACCACTTGTTGGAACACAAGGTGACACTCAAGAAAGGGGGGTTGAATTGAGTGGCTAAAACTAATCGATTTTCGCAAAAACACCCTTATAGCACAGTGCCATGCTTTGTGTTATTCACTCGTAAATTCTCCGATTGATGTTTTTGCTCGAATGAAATTGTATCAAACAATAAAACGATGAAATCAAATAATAAGACACAAGAATTTAACGTGGTTCAACCTCACATCTGAGATCTACATCCACACAAACTACTCTTTTATTAGTTGAATCGTAAAATACCAAACCCTTGATACAATTCGATTCCCCCACTACTAACTCTAGTTTTGCTCCCCAATACTTAACCCTAAGTGTTGCTACTCTATATAATATGAAAGATTCCAGAAAGAATGATTCCTCAAAAGCGTGCTTCTTATTCAAGCAAATAGAGGATCTTTACAAACTTTCCTTCTTTTCTTATAAGAAAAGGATTTCTCCATATCTTATATCAACTCTAAATCATATCTTGAATCAGATTTATCAAACAAACTTTATCACAACTTCAAAATCAGTTTTTCTCCTTTTTTTTATTCAAAATCTTTAAAATAGTTTTTTATGATGTTTTTCGAAAATAAAAAAAACTTTTATCTTTTATCAAAAACTGATTTTCGAAAATGAAAACTCTTTTTCTCTTTAAAACTGTTTTTCGAAAATAAACCTCTTTTTCTTTTGAAACTTGATTTTCGAAAATAAAAATCCTTTTCTTATTAAAACTGTTTTTCGAAAATCTTGTTTTATCAAAACTCTCCCTTCCTAATTTTAGCACAAAGTTCTAATATGTTAATTACATTGCATACACATGAATTAATATAACTAGACCTAAGCTTCCTTGTCTTCACATCATCCAATCTTGATAGCTCGGTCACTATTACAAATATTCATGTTATTGCATAGGGTGTTTATCATCATGAAAATATTCAAAGTTCAAACACAACACTTCTCTTTACACTCCTAAAATACTAATGCTTTCTTTACTTTTCTTGATCTCTTTGGACCATATATTGATCTTCGGGGTCCTAAAAGAATAAAAAAGTATGTAAAGGTGTCCTCAAAACTTTTTTTGATTTTGCTAAAAGAAAATTGTGCTCTTACAATTTTTTTCTAGTATATGATCCTTTTAAGATGACTTGATTATTGCAAGATTTTTGTAACTATGTAAGGAAGGAAAACGAACACCATTAAATTTTCTTAAAAGAAAAAACAAAAACAGATAATGCAGCTTTTCCTTATTGCCAAGTTTTGTCAAGGTCAAATGTAAAGCTAAAGTTAGAACTTAGGAGTAAAATACCTTCTCTTTGCTAAAATTTACTAATAATTCAGGCCTAACATACAGAAAAATAAATAAAAAGTTAAAAAGAATTTGACTCTTTAAATTTTCTCGATGAAGATCTTTGTATTCCCAATAGATTACTCCTTTAAATTAATACTTTGCTTTAAATCATGATCCATCTTCTCTTAATAGGTTGTTCTCTTTTCATTCTAAAACTCATTAAAGGTACTTTAAAGAAGCCTAGTTTCATTCGACCTTCAGTTCTTTATTTTATTTTTTTGGGGGAGGGGGGTGGGGAGAGGTGCAAAACAGGGGCAAATCCTGACAAAAACAAATAAAAAAATCAACATGGCAGTATTACTCCCCTAACATATTCATCTAAGATAGAGAGCCCAATTCTCCTAGAGCTAATTGCGATTGAACATTTTAACTAGGTCAACTGCTCAAGACCTAGCTAATTACATCTATAATGTCCCTTTTATTGGAGTAAAATTATAGGCAAAGTTAGGACTTCTTCAAGCTAATTAATCTGTTGATGAAGCGGTTATGATCTTTTAGGTTTTCAAAATTATCCTCTTAACCTAGTCTTCCTCATTTAATTGACTGGTTACTTCTTGCAATAGAAGATTTGATCTATTATAGAATGTTGATGGTAAACCATGATCATTATGGGTTGACCTATACATGAAATATGGGGCCCAATAGTTACTCCCTGCGACGATTCTTTTATTCAACCCAATTTTCACCTTCATCCTTACAATTTTGTTGTACCAATATTAATTTGTTCCTTTTTTTATGATGATTTTTCTCCATAATAAATTGATATGACAATATCATCTCCATGTGGTAGCCAATTGCATTTCAAAGAAAATAAAAAGTGTTGTGTACTTGTGCCACTCGTGAGTAGACATGGTAAAACTAACAAAATATAGACCCATACTATACACATAATTGTATCTATCCTGATTCGACCTAAATCATAAGTGAATATGATTAATATTGATATATTTTTCTTAGGAATTATTTGACGATAGCTCTTGCAAACCAAATATTATTACGACTAAAATGACTCATCACATCATCACACACATCTTGGTTAAATCTTACTCGAACAAGTTGTTTCTCCCTCATTACATTTATGCGTTTCGAAGCATGTATGTGTACCCCTTATTCCTTTGATTGTGAGTGTGCGTCTATAAGTGTGTACTACTACTATACGTGTTTGGTATTAAGGATAATTATTGTGCTAAAGTATTGAAAACAGATGATATGGCTAAGCTACTTGTAACGACCCACTCCAAATAGCAGCTAAATTAAGACCTAATACTGTTAATTACGAGGTTAAGCTACTAATTAGAGAGATTGTTATGGAGGACTTCTGCACCTTCCCTACTAAGGAAAGTTAGGAAATCCCGTAGTATCCAAGCATATTACGAAAATAAATTATAATAAAATAGTTATTACAATATGTTTTAAGTACTTAGATTACAACTCCGAAATACAAGTTTATCTTCCTAAGAATCATCATAATAAACATATTATCTCATAGCAGCGGACTAAACACATTGATCACGACTTCACATTTGCACACACGAGCTAATCCGAACATTCTCTCTAATCCTGCAAAACAGATGAATCTGCCCCCACCAGGACAGGTTCAAAGAATAAAACATGTCAGCTTACGCTGGTACACAAGTCGCACCGATTCCAAAATAGTAGGGTGGCTGAAATTACTCAATCGTTTCTTATACTTAAAGCTTAAACTTATAACTTTTAAAACTTCATTTTCCTCTTGCTCAAAAATTCATTAAAGCATCGAGATATTTTTATTCTTATTCAGAAATACGTTTATACTTGCTCAAAAATACGTTGATTTTTTCCTTTATCTTCCATAGAAATACGTTTGCATATACGGGACAAATTTTCCATGAATTATCTCATGATATCACATTTGATTCTCAATACATAGCACAAATAATAATCTTAAAATCATCTCAAAACATAGCACAACTCCAGGGAAGGAACACGAATGGAGGGCTAAGCCACAACTCCAGACTTTTGAGGGACGTCTCCCCACCTTTCTTATTTCCTGCTTGCAAGACTTCTAGGTCATGACCCTACATAACGGAGCAATACCCGCTCCGGAGCAATACCCGCTCTAAATTATCATGACCAAACCCGCTCTGTCAGTGTTGTTCATCACTGCTTACGCAACTACTTCTCCTTATAAAACAAAACTTGTACTCGTACCGAAATACTTATGCTCAATACTTATACTGAAATTCTCATACTCAAACACTTTACTTAAATGCTTATTTGTAATCAATTACAATAACTTCTAAAATAAACTTAACTCATGGAAACAAGTTCGGGAAAACAAGCTTGGTATGCCAAGTCCCACTATTTCGGAGAAGTGACTTAACAACAAGGTTCCGGAAACGACATCATGGTTATCCAAAGTGGTTAATGAGGTGGTCGACATGATATGGCAACCTGAATAGGTTTCACTAAGAGGTTCTTAATTATATGAAAAGGAGACGCCACGCAAGTACTCAAATGATCAATTTCATAGTTTCGGTGTTAATATCAAAATATGGGGTTTAGGTGTAAATTTATATCGAAACTTCTATGCTTGGCTAAGGTTTAGGTAGATAAACGAATAAGTGGATACATTCAGTAAGTACTCAACATTTAAAGGTAATTAATGAACCCAAAAAAACATGGTTAATCAACTCGAAAAACAACTAAGCAAAAATCGAGTTTTAGGTGTTCTTTTACTCCATAAATTGAGGTTGTGTGTTTAATGAGGTGAATGCATCAAAAGTTTATTTGATAATCAAGACATAAATGTTCCAAGTGAATATCATGAAAGCTTAGCCACAACAAGATCTTAAATCAAAACGCAATCGAGATAATAGCAAGGGTTAATAAGTTTTTGAGGAAAGTTGTTATGCATACAGCAACTTGCGGGCAACATAACTTTTGATGTACAACTCCAAATGGAGTGATTTTTGGGTCTAAATTCAACAACTTTTTAAGATCTACAATTTCAAGAGATATCAAGGCGAAAAATATAATGAAAAAGGAAGATATTTGGCAAGGAAAGTCACGGCAGCATAGCTCAAGAGAGATGGATAATCACTTTCTTACTCTGTTATTCAGAGAGTCTTAAGGAACTTGACATGCAAGAGGATTTTAACACAATATCTTCCATAAGAAAACACATGCAAATCTGTTTTTATACACATTCAAACATAATCCAAGTATTCTCAATTCCACAAACAAATTCCATGATCAAAGCTAGAAATAAAGTTTAGGTGGTGGAGCTTGTATACCTTAATCTGGTGTTTAGGATTTAAATATCCTCTAACCACTTTTAGATCTCCTCCAGCAACTTTCTAAGGCCTCAAATACAAATCCACAACTTAATTTCAGCAATGAACCCAAAGTAATCAAGTTTACAATCTACTAAACCTCATAAGTGTTACAATTCAGCCACATCTTGCCTTTCCTACTTTTCTTTAATGCTATTAATGTGATAACTTAAAACTAATACTTTCCCAGTAAGGAGAACATCTTGGGGAGCCTAGGACAAGAATTGCATGCAAGTTTCAGAGGAAGAATCCAAGAGAAACAAGCTACAAAACAGCAGCCCTGCTTCACGCAGGAATGGCGTGAATGAAGAGGAGAGAAAATGATGAGTGATTTTGATGATTTTTGTGGAATGAATCAAATGAAATAAGATAGGATCCTTGGATACTTATATATGTACAATGGGTAATGGCAAGCTAGAGGTTTTGAACTACTAATTGGGGTAAAATCGTCTATTTACAACTTAGGAGCATTCTAGAATGTTCTGGTTTTACTTAGTCCTTAACCTTCTTTAATTATGCTCTAATCCCTCATTATACTTAAACTAAATCCTAAAAGTACTTTTTACAACTTACTAAAGATATTATGGCTCATTTGGCCCTTAACTCATAATTACAGAGTATCTCAAACACAACATCGATAATAGCTCGAAGTCTCAAAATTCAGAACGATGCTCAACGTTCTTAACGTAGTTCGTAAATAACTTATCTTAACTCATAATTTGTATTAATAATCACATAACAGCATATAAAATTCACATTCACAGACAAACTTCACATAGGGACTATTCACAATTTTCTAATTCCTCAACCGCAATTGATTAAGTACTGATTAGTATGTTAACATATATATCTCGTTTATCTTAATGATCTCGTCTTAAAAAGTGAGGCTATTACACTACTGGTTTACAGAATTACTAGGAGGATAAGATCAACTGTAACAACTTTAGATAATTAAAATATTTGTAGAATATCTAATTATCCTTAATATTTGTTTTGCCTAAGTAAGTAAGTACATTAATGAAGCAACACTTTTGCAACCTAAACCATCCTAAAGGAAGGCAAACCAACTAGGTTAGACTCCCTTTAACCTTTAGGACATTTAACATCCATTTCAGGATACTAGAACACAAAACTCATCAGTTACAAGCTAATAAACCAGTGATAGTCTTTTCCAGCTACTTTCTTAGGCATGACAGCTAGTATGCTAGCTCTAATGATACTCTTAAACTGCTTAACACTAACATCAATACTAGGTGCAAATTGATTCCAATACACATTATTCCTTCCCAGCCATATAACATACACCAAAGCATTCAAGTTAGCTATTATAACATTCTTGTGAAATTTTGATCTTCTGTTGTGTTGAATAACTCGGATCAATATGCATGTTTTCAGTTGGGTTGCTTATATTAAGCCAACTCTTGATGAATCTCAAACACCCAGCACTAAATATGCATGTGAAGAACAAGTGTTGATGACTTTTAGTAGAGCTAGCAGAGATCAAACATTGATCAATTGCACTAATCCCATAATGAGCTAATTTTTCTGTTGTCTGTAGTTTGCCTTGTACTGCTAACCAGGTTATGAACCTGTGTTAAGGAATCCCCAATCTATTCCAAACCACCTTATCCCATGCAACATCAGCTTGCACACCATTCAATTGATCATAAACTACTTGAACTGAATATCTACTCATGTTACAGAATTCAGCCTATATGAACACCATTTTTAGCTTTTCTTTAACATCACAAACCTTCTTCCAGTACCATCTTGTGCTGGAATTAGGCACATAATTCCACCACACTTCGTCTTTCAGATATACTGAACTTATCCATCTAAGCCATACACTATCCTGCTTAGTGGATACAGCCCATACACATTTTCCAATAAATGCAATGTTCCAAAGTTCAACATTTCTAAACCCAAGTCCTCCTGCTGACTTTGGACAACATAATTTCTCCCAAGCTATTGCACCAGATTTCTGACTATGATATTGTCCACTCCAAAGGAAAGATCTGCAAATTTTGCTTATTTCCTGCAACACTTTCTTTGGAGGTATGAATACTTGAGCCCAATATATATGAAAGGTTAAGTAAACAGAATTTATAAGCTGAACTCTTGCTGTATATGCCAGGTTTCTTGAGCTACACACCCTAATTCTCATTGTCATCTTCTCTATAAGAACTTCACACTGAGCAGCTGATATTTTCTTGGCACATATAGGGACACCAAGATATATGAAAGGTAGATTATGTCGTGCAAAACCTGAAGCATCAGCTATCCTTTGTGGACTTGTGTGATCCATGCCACATAAATAATACATAGCAGATTTGCTAACATTAACTTTCAAACCATATGTGTATGAAAATAGTTTGAAAGCACTCATCAATAAATAAACCAGCACAAATTCCCCCTTACAACATAGTATTAAATCATCTGCAAAACACAAGTGTGTCAACTTCATTTCTCTGCATCTAGGATGATACTGAAACTACTCTAACTCTCTATGTTTTGTCAAAATCCTTGACAAATATTCCATACACGGCACAAATAACAAAGGTGACATGGGGTCACCTTGTCTTAAACCCCTAGATGACTTGAAAAATCCTCTCATTGTACCATTTAACATAATTGATAACATAGGTGTAGAGACACAAACCTTTACCAACTCTCTAAAAGCTTCAGGAAAGCCTAAGGCTGATAACATCTATATGAGAAAGTCCCAACTCAGTGTGTCATAAGCTTTTTGCAAATCTATTTTCAGTAAGCAACTTGGTTTAACCTTCTTCCTCCCATAATGTAACAGCCCGCACTTCCGAGCTGCTAGCTAATCACACTTAACCTTCATAAACCACAATTACCATTTATAAACCTCGAATTATATTATCTTGCAGCGGAAACAAAACCTATAAAAACTATCCTGGACCTATGGGTCAGGGCCCACAACAAAGCATCTTCAAACCAATATCAGATTACAAAATACTTTAATTGATCTCCATAAAAGAATATTTTATTCTCAAATAAACACTTGAATACTTCTAGATCCAACTTTTAAATCCCTAATTTGATTACAATTCTGATAACCAGACTCTTTCTTTTGATCCATTCTGAACCTCGGACACACACCTACAAAATCACTCACAATGAACTCTGCCCCCACCAAGATAGGTTCCAAGAACAAAATCAGGAAAACTGAGTACACACTGTCTAACCATAAAATCTTTTTGGTGGCTTAAAACGTAGTTGCATAAGTTACCTCTTCTCATTTAAATACATACACTCACACTATATAAGTAACAAATACGAAAGTAACAAAATATACTTTTTAGTATATACTATACATGCTTAGAATGGTTTTTACAATACTTCAGATTGCATACTAAACCATATAATATCTCATAAATCTTCTAAAAATGGGATATAAAATGTAAGTCTGTCCTGAATATAATTTAATTCACTTATAATCTATTTCATAAACGCTTTCTTGGTATTACGTCAAAACTCATACTCCTTTAAAAGCTTCACCAAAGCAAAAATACATAATTAAATATCAATTCAAATATAGCTTGGAGACATAACTCCCAGCTAGGAAATCCTTTAGAAACTATTCCTAGTCCTCGGAAGAAAACTCATTTATAAATCATTAAAGTGTCGTGTCAGATACTAGCTCTTGCAATAGAAATATAAGAGTTTCATACAAAATTTTAGGAATCGAAATATACATTTATAGTTTCCGCCTCGAACAACTTACTAATTAGCCGGGTAAGAGAATACGAATAGAGAGGGGACCTTGCCACCATCTCTAAACTCATGGGGACGTCTCACCCCACCAACTTTGTGCAGTTTGCAAGACTTGTTTCCAGAACATGTCCCATCATTCCATATCACACACATTCCACAATGTGTTCATCGCTGCTAATGCAGCATCTTTCCCCATCATTCACGTAATTAGAGTACATAATTTCATAGTTTCACAAATCCATATTTTCTCGATAAACCCAAACTTTCTAGTTCTCAAAGTTCATGATCGTCTATGATCAAAACCTCCACTTATATATACAATTTAATTACTCTTAAGAATCTCTATATAAACTCATGTCGCAAATCTTTTGATTGTCGTTGCATACCCAAATATAACTCAAACACCATTTAAACATTATTCCTCGGTTTGCTCCAAAGCTTTCAAATACAACTATAGTTTAGATCAAAATCAAGTTTGTAAACTTATCGAATAGATACTAGCTAGGTTAGTAAATCAGAGATATCATTGTAAAACAACTTGCATATTGAAGATTCTAGCTCAAGTACTCATATCTATAGTTACTCAAAACATCATTTTACGAAACATACTAAGGTCCTATAACTTTGGTTCAAGAACGAGTTCATATAACAATTCAATGAACATATACTCATAAGTTCTAGTGCCTCTCGGCATTTCATCTTAATTATAACTCCAAATATAACTTGATTCTATAAATCTTTCACAACTCATAATTTTAGCTTTTATTCATGGGTTAAAACTCATAATCATGAATTTAATAAATCATATAAATACGCAAATAACGATTTCAAGTAATCCACATTTATAATATATAAAAACATATCAAGCTCGACAAAGAATTCATAGAATTATACAAAATACCAATTTCCAGTTCAAGGGTGGAAGGACATGTGTGTACCTTGAAACAATTCCCAATAATTCAACATTATGGATCACCAACTCTAGCTTGAACTCCATAATTTATCTCCAAAACCATACTCCAACCACAACCTCAAAACAATAACAACAATTAATATTCATTCTCACTACAATTCAGATAAGGAACTAACTTCTTATACTTTCTAAATTCTTTCATGAACTAACTATAAATATTTATAAACAAACCATTCCCTAGTGCTTAATTCCACTAATCTAACTAACAATGCTCTTTCAAGAAACTAGTTCAATTACATCATAACTAGAATAAGAGTTTTCACTAAAATACTTTAGCAAATATACCTTATAACTCATAATTTAAATTCTTAGGATCAATTTAGATAAAAATTTAACCTGCCTTAGTATAATCTAATTCTTGTTGCTTGCAAAATAAAATAGACTTGAAAATTATATTAAGAACATGAACGCCAAAAACTCCAACTGCATAACTGATTGGTTTAATTTTGATCAACAAAGAAAAAGCTGAATTTATACCTTCATCTAACAATTGGGTTTTATGAACCAAGTGAGAGAAAGATTGAAAAAGTACCCAACATCAACACAACAATAGCAGCAGCATCGCCGAAGATGCAGCATCAACAACAGAAGCTCGAAGAACAAAGAAAATGGCAGCAACAACACCAAACTTGCAAAGGACATAACTCCTAGCTCCGAACTCCGAATTGAGCGATTTTTGGGTCTAAATTCATTAAATTTTCGAGATCTACAACCTTGATGCGACAAATAGAGACAAAACTGACTGCATGTTGCTTGGAACAGACGGATAGAACAGAGGTGAGAGAAAAGAAGAAATTTTGGGGTTTGTTTTTTATTGGGTTTTTTCCATTCTCGATCTACTTGGAGTAATTAAACTGAAATCTTCAAAGGAAATTTGGTAACTCAAAGAATTGGGTGTGGTTGTCTTCAGGAGATGATGACACGAATAAGGAGAAGAACAAGTTTGGGGTTGCATAAGGAGCCACGAAGAGAGAGAGATTGAGAGATTAGTTTTTCTAGTTTTATTTTTCCTTTTTAAGCTTAAATCATTTATTCAATACATCATTTCATGAAACCCAAACTAACATAATTGTAGTTAAAACAAGTTTCTCAAGTAATTTCTCATTGGTATTAAAGCTTAGTTAAACTAATAAACATAATTACTTTATTTAAAACATGCTTAAAAATATGGGCTATTACACATAATGTTTAACCAAGCCTTGAAGTACCACAATGTTATGTACTATGTATCTACCATGAACAAACCCACTTTGATTCTCCATAATCAAATATGGGAGAACCCGTCTCAATCTTCCACAAATAACTTTTGTAACACATTTATAAAATGTGTTACAACAAGCTATTGGCCTGAACTCAGTCACATTATGTTCACAATTGGTTTTAGGTACCAAAGTCAGAACTGTATGATTCAATCCATTCAGTATCCTGCCTCCTTGAAGAGCATCAACTACTGCATCAATCACTTCCTCACCTACTATGTGCCGAGCATCTATGTAAAAAGTAGGTTCCAGATCCATCTGCACCTGGTGCCTTACAACCAGGAATAGAGAATAAAGCTTTTTTAAATTTTTGCCTCAATATAAGGCGCATTCAAAATATTTCTATGTTCTTCAGTAATCATAGGACCATCCTGGACTAATTGAACATTAACATGTTGCCTTGTATTGTCATCTCTACTCAAAAGCTTTTCATATTATGTCAAAAATGCTTTTGACACTCCTCCAGGGGTATCCTGCCAGCTTCCACCTCATCAACAATACTATAAACTTGATTTTGCAGCCTTCTTGCCTTGATGCTCTGATGAAAAAGTGAGGTATTCTCATCTCCTTCTTTTATCCAGTCATGTTTAGCCTTTTGTGACAAGAACTCAATATGAGCTTGATGTTTAACATGATACTCCTTCTCTACAGTAAGTTCAACTTCAGCAATTTATATGTCTCCAGGATTTTCATGCATTAGTTTATGTGCTGCAAACATAGCATGGTGTGCTTGCAACTTAGCACCATGTATGTCATGGGAACCTTCTTGATTCAACTCTTTCAAAGTTTGCTTAACAACTTTAAGTTTCTTCATTTCTTTGAACATTTTAGTGCCCTGAATATCAATTCTCCAAGGATTCCTGATTCTGCTTTCAAATTGTAAAGAGTGCCTCCACATTATATAATACTTGAATGGTCTAAAACCATCCTTAACATCAGGATAAACAAAACTGCTGAAGAGTGATCAAATTCACCCTCACAGTGGAAAGAAGCTTCTGCATATGGAAAAGCCTCCCGCCATTTATGATTTGCTAACATCCTGTCTAATTTTGAGAACAACCTAGCATTCCCCTACCGCTTATTGTTCCATGTGAAAAAGTTGCCAAAGCTTTTAATATCATCAATTCCACACATCATCATACAATTCTTCAAATCTCTCATTTCAGCCTCTCTAACTTGAGAACCCAGTCTTTCATCTGTGTTCATCACACAGATGAAATCACCACATAACATCCATGCTTCATCTACTACAAGTTGTTTCAAGTCTTCCCATAATTGTTGTCTTCTACCCCTTTCATTAAATCCATAAATGAAAGTGCAATAGAACCCAGCTTTGCCAGTACCATGCTGCAAGTTGCAGCATGCAATAATTGACTAGTACCCTTATGTACATTAACCTGGAAACTATCAGGTCTCCATGCCAAGAATATTCTTCCACCTTCATGAAAACTAGAGTTTATAGTGAAACACCCACCACTAAAAACTCTTTTATAAAGCCTCCCAAGATTTTGAGACTTTACCTTTGTTTCTAAGAGGCTAACAATACCTACAGAATGCCTGTGAATGAATTTACACACATCTTTCTGCTTTTTAATATTGTTAATACCCCTTACATTCCAACATAATATCTTATCCATTTTGGATAGGAGGATCTCCCCTCCTGACCTGTGTTATGCCATTTCTTTTCCTACTTCTGTCACATCTTGTGGTACTTCATCCCCATTCAATACTTGAAGAATATTATGAATATTAGTCTGTTTAATCTGTGATGTCCTGACCTTAATAGGTCTCAAGGCCCTTTGGAAACCTTCCTGATTAATCTCAGGTGTTTTAGCTACTGGTTTTGCTGCTAAAACCAGTGGAGTTGTCTCCTATTCAATCCCTCTTGTCTCCATACCTGCCTCCATTTCTTCAGTCTGCACTTGCTTAAGGACCCATACCTGCCTCCTTTTCTTCAGTCTACAATCCTTAGTAATATGACCAATGCCTTTACAATTTTGACATTGAATTGGTATCCATTCAAAAGTAACAAGAACCTCATTTAACTCTCTAGTTTCATTCCAAAAGTGAATTGATTCAGGAAAGGCTTGATCAATTTTCACTTCAACTAGAATACGAGCATATTGAATTTTATTCCTATTCCTAGTTGCATCATCCTTTTTATTAATTGGATCACCAAGCTATGAAATAATTTTATGAAGTGATTTCTCACCCCTAATATTTGAGGTTCAATTTCAATTGCACCCAAATTGGCAATGTCTTCAGATCTTCTTTCTCTAGATCCATATCCTCTGTCCATGGTTTCACAATGACAGGCTTATTGTCAAAAAAGTAATGGCCCTCAAGGATCTTATCTCTAGAGTCCATTACTTTGAATCTTACTAAATACATCCCCTTCTTTACCAGAGAAACCTTGTTTATGTTATAATTCCTCCAAATACGTTGAAGAAAACCTTCCATCACTTGTATAGGTGGATTAGCCCCTAATACATAGCAAATGATAGATGAACTCCAATGGTCAAGTTCCTCTTGAATATCCTCCATTTTTATATGTACAGAATCAGTTCCAATTGCATCAACATTTCGAGGTTCAATCACATCACTAGTTCTAGGTTCAATCACATCACCAATTCTTGGTCCAATTACATCATTCTCTGTATCATTATCCTTATCAATTTCATCTTCAACATGATCATCTTCAACATCATTCATAAATTGCTGAAAAATTGATAGATTACCTAATTGTTGACCTGAATTCGATTTCTCAGCACTAGCATGAATGGACTGTAACCATTCATTAAAAGTATGTCGAATCTCTGATTGTTGCTGGAGTTGATGAATCGACGATTTTGGTGACAAAATTTCTCTAATCCCTAATCCAAAGTCCAACGCCTCAATCCCCATTACTTCATCCATTGACCTTGTCTTTAATGCTTGCGAATCTGACATTGGACCTCTCGCTTTCTCTTTCCGATTTTCATACTCACTATTGAGTATTCCCACCATTTTTCCGTGCCATAGCTACGGCGCAGTCATGCGTCGAGAGAAAGAGGAGAAAGAATCTCTGAAAATCAGGAACCACTTTCTCATATTGTATAATTATCCTTAATATTTGGTACATGCAAGTATTGCATAAAACTTCTAAAGTCCGAACGTACATAAACTTCCCGGTTTCGGGCTTAGTTCTGCCCTTACGTATGGACTATGGTTAATCTGTTATGCATTAAGGAGAGGCTTTATAATTTCTCATATGTATAAACAGGCTGTAAAGAGGTGTTTAAAATATCGAGATTCTAGTTAAACCAAATTGGATAGCAGACAAATAGTAATGAGCTCTCGATTTGCATTGTAGCATACACAAAAAACAGCAAAATGCCATTTGAGAATCAGCTTTCGATTTTGTAGCATACACAAAAGACAGCAAAAAGCCATTTGATACTCGCTTCATATCCAGAAGGTAACCCACACAAAAAGATGATGAATTTGACATTTGGCCTTTCCCCAAACTTGCCCGCCAATAAGGCAATAACTAGCATGATATGGTCGTCTTTAAACGCACTATCAAGAAAAAAAAAGGCTCAGCAGTACTATCATTTTTTTTTAGCAAAATTAACATCAATACCATAAACTATAGTACCAATGCACCAGCACTACCAACTTTAACTAGTCGTCAAAACATCATAAACAATTGGCTTGGGTGCAGCGAGTGTTATAAATGACCCCGAAACTAACTTTTCTCCACACGTGTTCATGTGACTTGGTCTTCTAATCAATGAAAAATAAAATAAACAAAAGAAAAAGAGGAGAATGGTAAAAAATATTAGCACGGATTTACTGTCATTGGCAAGAAAAGTTAGCTGCAACTTAATTCATTTATACCACTCGCTGCACTTATGCCAATAGTTTAGACTGTGTTGGCTACTAGTCAAAGTTGGTGGTCCTGGATGCACCATCGCCATAGTTAATGGTGTTGAGGCCAATTTTGCCTTTTTTTATCTCTTCATGTTTTCATATTACAAACACAATTAGTTTAACTATTCACCACTTTTTGTAGTGCATTATAATTGACATCTTGAACAGGTTTATCATATTCTTTAACAGTTTAATATTCTCATCTTTGCTAATAACAAAGAAACCAAACAAATTAGGTGGAAGAATAGTGAGATAAAGATGATTAATGTTAGTGGATCCTCCTATTTGAACAACAAATTTGCAATTACAAAAACCATTTCTTTTGGGGGTAACTGTGGTCATTGTTATATACCCCTGCAACAATTTATAATGGTCTTCAACTTTTTGGATTTATGATAAATAGACAATAGTGCTCCTAGGAAGAAAAATCTTGAGTCGATGTGGGCTGTTCCTCGTATTAGACGATAATAGAAATAAAAGCTACACCTTATAAGACATCGAGGAGTTAAATATTCGAAAAACACCTGAAATGAATTTGAAAGATCACATTGGTAGTTTTTTCATACTTACACCTTCTCTTTTAATAGTTAATTAGATTTTCTGAATATAAACATATTTATGCAAGGAGTAGATAGTGTCATCAAACATTTAGGGGGTGTTTGGTTGATAGAGTTTTGGAGTATAAAGAGAGGTTTGAGATGAATATAGAGTAAACTGATCAAATTAGCCGGGCCCGGATTTTCCCCAGACTTGGGCATAATTTTTTGGCCCGACTCAACCCGAGTTTTTTGGCTTTGGGCAAGCCGAAAATGACTTTTTAGTCTAAAATTCGGCCCGACCCGATTTTGGCCCAAAAATCCCCCTCTTTTTGGCCATAATTTTGGCCCATCTCGACCAATAGATAATTTTTTTAGGGATGGGCGGCCGACCCATGATCACCTCTAATATAGAGGTTTGACTAGTCCAAACCTTTAACGGCAGTTTGGTTGAGAGAAGATTGAAAGAGAGGTTTGAGTCCAAGAAGCTTATTTTGAAAAAGCTACTAGTAGGAGCTTTTTAGAAGAGAGGTTTGTGATTTACTTGTGTATTGATCAATATATCCTAAAGTTGGTCACATTTACTACCTTTTACCCAAAAAAAAAAAAAAAAAAAAAAACTCTACTAATAAATCATTCCAATATCCTTATTGGTTAGTTCAACTAATAAAGTACCAATCAGCTAACAGCAGATATCTACCAAACACTTTCACACAAACAGCTAATACAAACAACTAGTCAAACCAGCTTATACATTCAGCTAACAACTAATGCAAACAGCTAACCACTAACAGGTAACCTCTAATTGCCAAATAGAACCTTAAACATAAAAACAAATGACAGTTATAGCGTGTTTGAAAGTGATATGAAAGGTAATTGATACTAGTTTTTACTTCCCAAAAATCATTCAAAAAAAGTTTGAGCATCGATTAACTTAATCACTCCTCTAATTAGTGTTTAAATTTTTTTATACTGAATATTCATCTCTATACCTTGTTTCATTATTATCATGTTTCCCAAAATTGCATGCCAAACTATTACTCCTTCTGGTTTTTACTAGTTTACCTATTTCTTTGGGCACAGAGTTTTAAGAGAAATATGTATGTAGATCATATAAGGAAAGATAAAGTATTAATTTATTGCATATTGTATTGAAGCTAATGTCTGGGTCAACAAAAGTAGAGTGAGAAGGTAAAGATAATAATAAACAATTAATGGGACCATTCTAAAAACAAAAACAAAATAGTGGGGTAAACTAATACGGGACAACCCAAAAAAAAAATGGGTAAATTTTAAAAAAAAAAACAGAAGGAGTATGTTCCAAGTATTTTAAAATGGACGAAGTAATTCCTCTGTGCCCAAAGAAACATGTGCAAAAAATTTCATTACAAGGCTTTTATTATAATAATTTTTAAAATAGTAACAAAATAATAATAATTATATATAATTTTATTCTACAACTGCACATCAAAAGAAAATTTAACAATGTAATACATAACTATATATTTTTTCAAGTATACATATAACATAAAAGAATATGGTTAATGATATAACTTTGATTTTCAAAGAAGTAAATAAAAAGATCATATAAGTAATGACGATATATAACTTTATTAATGAACCTTGAAATTAAAAGATAAACTTCCTTAATTATATTTCTAAAATAAAAAAAATCAAATTACATGTTTGATATCTATGTATCACATTAAGTGCTAATATAAACCGTCTTCGTTCCTTAAAATTTATTGCAACTTTATAATTGTAATAAAAATCAAGGAAATCATGGGTGTTAGTCAAAAGTGGGTCATTGTTTGAAAGTTTTTTTGGGGCCCCTTTCGGGAACTCCTTGGTACGAAGACTTTTCCTCTGGACTGTCTTTGCACAGGGTCACTCACCCATAGGCCCAACAAGCTTCAACCCCCATTGAAATTTGGGGTAAGAGAGATGAAGTAGTTTAGAAACATTGGAATTTTTTCCATGTATAATGTCAAATGGAGTATTAATTTCTCCTATGCGCTAAACTTGAAATTAATTTCATGGATACCGTCCACGTAAGATAGAACGCCACAATTTTGGTTTTTTAATAAAACCGCTACTCCAGGTAGCGGTTAATACCAATAATGTGAAGTTAACCGCTACTTCAAATAGCGGTTATATTGTGTCCCTAAGACAAACTATAAGACACGCATATAGACCGCTACTCAGAGTAGCGGTTTAGTACAGATTAGCGAAAAAGATGAAAAGCACGCCACGCAAGCTAGCTGCGTCCAGCGCACAGCACGTGCGTGGCGCACAGCAAGCCTGCGCTTGACGCAAGCTTCGTGCATGGAGCTTGCGCCTAGCGTAGGCTTGATGCGCGCCACGCACGTCCTGTGCGCTGGACACAGCTAGCTTGCGTGGCGTGCTTTTTATATTTTTCGCTCAGTGGTGATTTACGGTATAAACCGATACTCTAAGTAGTTGTTTACCTCGTAAATCGTTTCCAAGTAACTTAAAGTTAGCCAAAAATAAAATTTATCGCGTGCTGTCATACGTGGACAGTATCCATGGAATTAATTTCTAGTTTAGCGCATAGGAGGAATTAATACTCACTTTGACATTGTTCATGGAAAAAATTCAGAAACATTAATGTATTTTAATGAGATGGACATAAAGTGAAAGTGGAAAAATATTGTGAGCACCTGATAAATATGAAAAGTGGCAAAACTTTAAGCACTGAGAAAAAATAATGAATGCGATAAATTTGACGACATTTTCTCTTGAAAAATATAAAAATTAATATTACTTTTTCTCTATATTTCTCAAGAGGGGTACGAACCTTTTGAGTGGCCCAAACATTTTCCACACTTAGACTGTTGATGATTCTTACGCCAAGGACTGTATATATGATTGAATTGAGTCAATGAATATTTGAAATCCTATTACAATACTGATATTGGGTTCTAAAATGTATCTAGCCACCCAGTTGACAGACATTGAGATTCTCAGGAATAATTTTCGACGTAAACGACAATGTCAAGTTATCTTTGTTGCAAAATAAAATCTATGATTTCCCTTAAATCGAATCAAACATGAAAGGATGTTAGCAGATTTGCTTTTTCTTATATATTATACTAAATATGGGTGATAATCGGAGTTGACATCGACGACCAATTCAAGCGAGATAACAAGAGTTCCCATAAAGAATATGAATAGAGTTTTGTTTAATGTTAAATATTATCCTGTATTAGATGTCGCTCTGTCTTTGTAATCCTGTTTGTACTCTATTAACTAGTTTTAGCCAGGCTACGCTTCGTGTAATGACATTTTTCATTAATTAATATTTTACGTAAAATGATAACACTAAATATGACTTTGTTCAGTGGTCAAAATTTTAATATATGAGCTTGAACCTCTCAAAAAAAAAAAAATATGAGCTTGAAGTCATGGGATCAAATCCTACACAAAGCATTTTCTAATTTTTTTTATTGTATGCGAATTACATGGAATAAAAAAATTCGAATGGAGAGCGCCACATGTCACCGTTCCTTTGATAGGAATGTTTTTTAATATATTTTTTACTAGCTTTCTGAGCACGCGATGCGTGCGATGACAATTTTTTAATTGTGATATTTCGTAATGTCGAGTAGCTAGTTTTACATGCACGCAATACATGCAGCGACAAGTAATTATAATAGTTTAATTTGACATTTTTTTCAATAAAGGCTCTGTTTTATCCAACTTATTAGAGGTTATTTTCAGCAAAAATAAGTTTAGATAAGTTCAGAACAATTCTTAATATGACCTTATTATCCTCTATGTAATTGACTTACACAATTTAAAATTACATAAACCCATTCAAATATCATTTTTTATATTGGCAACTTTTCCTTTTGATGGAAGATTTTTATATTCTTAAATGAATTTGTTGTCTTTTTTTTTGTAAACTTTTTTTGTCTTTCCTTTTTTTAACCTAAAATTTTAAGTTTTTCTAATTGTAGTTTTTAAAAATGGCAAATATTTTGATTGAGTGATTACCTATTATTATTTTAAAAAATTTAAACAAAATTGATGTAATTAAAAATGTAAGGGTAATATAGTCATTTAATAGGGGGACACCATGCATCTCCCCTTCCCTTATATAATAGAGATAGATAGATAGATAGATTCTTTTTCCTCTTCTTTCTCCTCTCGTCTTACTATTGGATTTTCTCTCTCTTTATACGTACCATCCATAATCTAACCTTACTCTAAAAATGATAAAAAATAACACTTGTTAACCAAAGAATTGTGGAAAATATGATAAAAACATTTAACGTTGGCATTTATTTTCAAGATCTATGACGTGACTTGTGCAAAAATAAGAAGTCACCGGAAAAATTGGCTAGTGTTTCTGTCCAGAAATTAAGGATTGCGATTGGTTCAGAAATGAGATGTGGGCCCCGAAGCGATCGCCTGAGCTTCGATATCCGTACGCCGGAATCCTGCAAAACAAGGTAAGACTACCCCGGGGGTGTTTCCGGGATCGCCCCTCCGACGCTCAAGTCAGATGTGATTGAGGTAGAGAGAGAAGTACAGTCTAGAGAGAGATGCTCTAGTTTGTTAGGTGAGAATTGAATACCTGTTCATTGATGAGGCAGTTGGTTTTTATAGTGTTGGGGAATTTCCCAGACAGGAAACATTATTCTGATGGGCCTTTTTGGTAGCAATGGGCATGTTACCTTTTCAGGCAATGATTGCTTCAGCTTTTAGAGGCTCCCCAAATACTGGTGATTAGGTCAACTTTCAAGTGGGACCCACAGCTGCCACCTGTCCCATGCTTTAGCTGGCCTATGCTTCCTTATGGGGCTGCTGATTAAATGAGCCCAAACAATTAGCCCCACGCCATAGATAGGAAATCACGGAGATCTGACTGGAGGGGGCGGCCTGTCTGTGGCGGAAGAGCAGTTATCCTATTTCCGACTGGAAGCAGATATGCCGACCGGGTCCCCTTCTGGCTGGGAGTAGGAATGCCGACCGGGTCCTCTTCTGGCTGAAAGCGGGAACGCCGACCGGGTTTTCCTCTAGTTGAAAAACGATAAGCCGACCAGGTCTCCTTCCGATTATAAGTAGCTGATCAGACCAGGTCTCCTTCTGGCTGGGAGTAGGAATGCCGACCGGGTCCCCTTCTGGCTGAAAGCGGGAACGCCGACCGGGTTTTCCTCTAGTTGAAAGCAGATAAGCCGACCAGGTCTCCTTCCGATTATAAGTAGCTGATCCGACCAGGTCTCCTTCTGGCTGGGAGTAGGAGCGCCGACCGGGTCTCCTTCTGGCTGGAAGTAGGAACGCCGACCGAACCATTTTTGCCTCAATGAGGGAATGCTGACCGGGTTGTTTCTACTTCATGAGGATTGTACCGACCGGGCTACTTCCTTTTGGGGGAAGGGCGCCGACCCCGTCATCTTTTGCCTCATGATGAGGATGCCGACCAGGTCCCATCCTATATGGCCGAGCAGAGTATGGAGCCGTTCGGACGAGGGGCTAATGAGCCCCAAGATGATCCGAGAGGGTGCCAACTGATACTTGGCTAATTTTGACCGAGTATGGAAGTGACTCGGCAAAGGAGGGAAGCTCCTGTTGGCCTAATAGGGAATGGTGCCACTCGGATGAGGGGCTAATGAGCCCCAAGATGGTCCGAGTGGGTGCTAGCTGATACTTGGCCATACTTGACCAAGTATAGAAGCGACTCGGCAAAGGAGGAGGGCTCTGTTGGCCGAGAAGCAAAGGAGGAGGGCTCCCGTTGGCCGAGTAGAGAGTGGTGCCACTCGGATGAGGGGCTAATGAGCCCCAAGATGGTCCGAGTGGGTGCTATCTGATACTTGGCCATACTTGACTAAGAATAGAAGCGACTCGGCAAAGGAGGAGGGCTCCTGTTGGCCGAGTAGGGAGTGGTGCCACTCGGATGAGGGGCTAATGAGCCCCAAGATGGTCCGAGTGGGTGCTAGCTGATACTTGGCCATACTTGACCAAGTATAGAAGCGACCCGGCAAAGGAGGAGGGCTCCTGTTGGCCGAGTAGAGAGTGGTGCCACTCGGATGAGGGGCTAATGAGCCCCAAGATGGTCCGAGTGGGTGCTATCTGATACTTGGCCATACTTGACCAAGTATAGAAGCGACTCGGCAAAGGAGGAGGGCTCCTGTTGGCCGAGTAGGTAGTGGTGCCACTCGGATGAGGGGCTAATGAGCCCCATGATGGTCCGAGTGGGTGCTAGCTGATAATTGGCCATACTTGACCAAGTATAGAAGCGACTCGGCAGAGGAGGAGGGCTCCTGTTGGCCGAGTAGAGAGTGGTGCCACTCGGATGAGGGGCTAATGAGCCCCAAGATGGTCCGAGTGGGTTTTCGTACCTCTCGATGTTTAGGACACTCGGACCCTTGGCATTGGCCGAGCTGGAAGTACACCCTGGGGACCTTTGGCGTTTCAACTTCCTTTGGATCTGAAGGGTTTTTGCTCGAGTTTGCTGAACTCCTCGCTTAATGGACTGAGTAGGTCCAGTTGGGCCGCTATTAAAAGCCCGTTTAGGCGACGCGGGGGGGTTTGCGTTGCGCATCCCCCGAGATCCTCCTATATAAACCTGAGAGGAGAGAGAAGTGGAGGATCATTTGCTCATTTGCTCATTCTCTCTCTCTCAAGAATTTCCAAATTCTATCAATTTTCTCAAGTTTTCCTTCCAGTTTCTTCGTCCGACCAGGTACGCGTTTGTTGTTTTAAGCTTTTTTCTTTTTCTTTGTTTTCTTTCGAATAACTTCGGCCGACTCCCTTGTGCATAAATAATGGGAGATTCGTCCGAGTCGTCGACACCTCCGACCTCACCCTCTTATAAATTGTCCGAGGAGGTGAGAGGAATGGGAATAACTTTGGTGTCGACGATAATAAGCTGCCCCGACCCCTCGGCTGTGCCCGACGCGGTCGCTCTCCCGAGCCCGTCTTCTTCGGTGGAGGAGGAAGCCGAGGGAGTCATTCCTTACCCTTGGGAGGTGTCGTTGGCTTATCCTCCTTCTCGGAGTTACTTAGACAAGTATTTGTCTTCTGATGTAGTAAGGACCATGCCGAGGGGAGCAGGAGAAGCATCCACATCGGGTCGGGAGCTGGAGTATCCTGACCTTGATCCGAAAGGAGGTCCAGGCTCTTTCTTTCCCGAGCCGGGGTGATCAAATCGCTGACCGAGGACCTCCGGGGCACAGCGACAAGGTTTCAAATAAAGGACCCTTTCTACTTGGTCCGACCAGAGGCCCACCATACCGTAATCTCGCCCCCTCCCGGTTGCGTCGCAGTGTACTATAAATCTCTGAATATGGGGCTTCGGTTTCCCTTGACCCCTTTCGTGAAGGAGTTGCTGAACGCCTATAACTTGGCGATCTGCCAAGTCTCCCCGAACTCCTGGGGCGGAATCACTGCCTTCCAAGTCCTATGCAACCTTATTGACGTCCGACCAACCCTCAAATTATGGAGGCACCTGTATCGGTTGGTCGAGGTCATGGCGGCCAAGAACGGACCAGGTTGGTGGAGCTTTCAGATCCGACCAGGGTATCGAACCGTCCTCAATCTCCCCACCTCCCAAAAAGGGTTCCGCCGAGAATTTGCCTTCGTGTATTTCGGGGGAGACTGGGGGATTCCTTTGGTTCCGCCTTCGGAAGAGCCCCTCATTGCTTTGAATTACCGAGTGGGAGATCTAGATGACGAGGAAGGAGCCGCGGCCTGCTATATGCAGACCGAGGCGAGGATCGTTGACGGGGGCGAGGTATTCGTACCCGGGCAATGGCTGCCCGACTGCAATCTCTTCCGAGACGAGCATTTTCTCTCGGCTATGGGTCTGAGCTCGACTTTCCCGAAGGGTAATCTGCCGGGGAGTTGGCTGAGGTGGTTGGTATTGTCAATGTTATAGTTTTTCGCCCTTTTTGACTAACTTTTTGTTTTTGTTTTGCTGCAGAGCCCGCCCGAGCATATCTTGAAGAGACCGATCCGTCAATGGCCGACAAGCTGAATGTTGCAGCCATGAGAGCTGCTCGGCTGAAGGCGGAAATTGCTGCCAAGACCTTGAAGGTCCCCGCTCCCCCCAAGGTGAAAAATCCGCCCATTTTATTGTTTCTATTTTGGTCCGACCGGCTCTTTTTTATTTGCCGACGATATCTTCCCTGATGTAGGACCCTGCCAAGCCGAAGAGTAAGAAGCGGAAAGAGCGGTCATCCGACAAGGTGGCTCAAACCGAGAAGGCTGTTGCTCGGTCCAAGGCTGAGCGAGACAAGGCCGTTGCTCGGTCCAAGGCTGAGCGGGAAAAGGCCGTCGCTCGTGCAGAGGCCGAGCGGAGCGGGTCGGTGGAGGTCATCAGCCCCAGGGGTCCCCAGCAACAGACCGACGGGGGGACCTCTCCCTTCATTCTTCTGACTTCCGGCCGGTCGGGAGCCCACAATATACTCCCTTGTCTCCATTTGAGGAGTTGCCCGGGGGTAGCTCGAGGGGGGCGGTAGCGCCGACCGTTCCTTTCCCGGGGCTGAGCCGGAAGGAGAAGGACAAGCGGTGGACTGCTGCCATTGACCATATTTATACTCCCGCCGACCGGGAGTATATTGAGGTCACTCATGGTCCGAACGAGACCAACGAGCTGTTTCGCTCCTGGCTCGACGTAAGCGCTTTTACTTTTTTATTTTGCTCTCTGATTCTGCTCCGATTCCGCTTTCATCGCGCTTTGTTCTTCTTTGTTTCAGTTCTCTGCCCGAATGGTGAACGTTGCTCAAAATAGGGTGAGCTTGGCCGAGGAAGTCAAAGAGCTCAAAGAAAAAGCCAAGAAGCACTTCGATGAGGTCTATCAGGCCAAGGAGGGCAAGCGGATTGCCGAGTCCAAGCTCGAGGATGCACTAGTCGCCATTAAGAAAGACCAGGAAGACTTTGCCTCGGAGCGGGCGAAGTTGGAGAAGGAGAAGTCCGACCTCCTACTTGCTCGGGACTTGGCTCGAACTGCTCGTGATGATGCCCTCGCCAAGCAAGCAGCGGCCGAGCTGAAGGTGACCGAGCTTGAGGCTAAACTGGTTGAGCTTGAGGGCAAGGTGAAGACAGAGGAGCAATGGTTTAAGGAGTGGGAAAATTCCGTTGCTGCCGAGGCCTATGCCAATGAGGTCGGCAGCGCTGCTCACAAAATGGGGGAGGATGAAACCCTCGATCGACTGAAGAAAGTCTTGGCCGAGTCCCATCCCGATTTGGTCTGGGCCGAGATTTGGTCAAGTTATCAAGAGTCGATTGACGCAGATAACGCCAAGATCCTGGCTCGGATGAAAACCGAGGGGAGTAGTTCTGATGAAGATGATGATGAGGACGACGAGGGCCGAGTCGATGTCAATGTCGTCGATGGTGATGATGTTGATGATGATGTTGATGTGGCCGAGGGAGTCGGTCCTGGGGGGGAGCTGGTCGGCGATAACACTGACGCCAATGCTGAGGGCGTGACTGACCCTCCCCCTCCCCCTAGCTCTTAGAGGGCTTTTGTACTTTAGCTTTCTTTTAAATTTTGCCCTTGTTGTCTTTGTAGTTATTTCTTCTGTAATCAATGAAACCTTATCCTTTGGCTTCTGTTTTCTTGTTTGTTGATTGCAATACTACCGACTGACTTTTGCTTTTTCCGACGGACTAACGATGACTTGGATGGGTCTTGATTTATACCGATTGGTTTGGTCAAAACTCCGACCAGCAATAGTTTCGGGAAGAGCCCGAACTGTTTTGACTGGTTAAGTAATAAATAAATTCCGACTGACTTGTTCAAAACTCCGACCAGCAGTCATTTCAGGAGGAGTTTGAAATGTTTTGACTGGTTAAGTCTTAACATAATCCCGACTGGCTTGTTCAAAACTCCGACCAGCAGTCATTTCGGGAGGAGTTTGAACTGTTTTGACTGGTTAAGTCTTAACATAATCCCGACTGACTAATTCGAAATTTCGACCAGTGATAACTTGGAGATATGATGCCAACCATTCTGACTGGTTAGGTTGGACGAGGTGTAAAATATGCCGACTGGCAGTACCAATTCATTACATTTGAAACCGACTACAAAAATGCCGATCGGCTACAAATAAGCTATTACAATATATGCCCCTATTGCAAGTAACAAATTTTACACATAGTACTTCTTAAGGTTGTCTGCATTCCAAGGTCGGGCCAAGGGGATGCCTTCGGCGGATTCTAGTCGGAAGGTGCCTGGCTTGATAATTTCTGTTACTTTGTATGGGCCGTCCCAGTTTGGTCCTAGCTTTCCTTTCAGGTGTGAGAGCCCGGTGGCTTCAACCTTCCGAACGACCCAGTCTCCGAGCTGAATTGGGCGAGATCTCACTCGACGATTAAACATCCGAGTGACTCTTTGTCTGTACTGGATGGATCTCAGCAGGGCGTTGCCCCTTGTTTCTGGGAGCAGGTCTAAGCTGACCGGCTTTTCTTCTTCGTTCCTCTCGAACTCGTAGAACGTCATTCTTGGTGATGGGATGCCAATCTCTACCGGTAAGACCGCCGTCGCCGTACACAAGGCTGAATGGTGAGTGACCCGTTGCTTCTTTGGTCGTAGTTCTTGCCGACCATAGGACCCCGGGTAGGTCGTCTACCCAAGCTCCTTTGGCTGCCTCCAAGGACTTCTTAATTCCCTTGAGCACGATCTTATTGGCCGATTCGGCTTGCCCGTTTGTTTGCGGTCGGGAGACTGCCGAGAACTTGGTGTGTATTCCGAACCGAGCACAATAATCCCTAGTAGGGCCGCTGTTGAATTGTCGCCCATTGTCGGAAATTAGGACTCTAGGGACTCCAAATCTGGTGATGATGTTCCTCCAAATGAACGCTTGGACTTGTTTATCCGTAATGGAGGAGAGTGGTTCGGCTTCAGTCCATTTGGTGAAGTAGTCAATGGCGACTATTAGGAACCTTCTCTGTCCCGAGGCTGGGGGAAATGGTCCGAGTAGGTCCATGCCCCACTTGTCGAATGGCAAGACTGCTTGAATTGTTGTTAGTGGGGTGGTCGGTGCTCGGGGAATGTCCGAATGGATCTGGCAGGATGGACATTTCCTCACTAGTTCCTGAGCGTCTGTTTTTAGGGTAGGCCAGTAGTACCCGGCTCGGAGCGCTTTTCCAGCTATGGTCCTTCCTCCTTGGTGACTCCCACAGGCCCCTTGGTGGATTTCCCTGAGGATGTAATTTCCTTCCTCAGGGGTGACACATTTAAGTAAGGGATGGGTGAAGGACTTCTTGTAGAGTTGATTCTCATGCCATAAAAACCATCCGGCCTTGTGCTTGACTCGGTCAGCCTCCTTGTGATCCTCAGGTAGTTTCCCGTCCCTCAAGTATCCGACTACCTCATCCATCCATGCAGACGTCCGATTTAGTACAAGTTGTTCCTTGTTATTGATGCTCGGCTGCCGAAGGACTTCCCACATGATTGTTCGGGGGGCCGACCCTTCCGCTGAACTAGCCATTCGAGCCAGAGCATCCGCTTGCTGATTTTCGATCGGGGTATGTGGGTGATACTGAATTGGGACAGCTGTTTGATTATGTTTCTTGCCTTGGCCAAATACATTCTCATGTTGCCTTCCTTGGCTTCATATTCGCCCGATACCTGACCCACTATCAACTGTGAGTCGGATTTGGCCTCGATCATAGTTGCTCCTGCCAGGATGCATAGTTCCAATCCGAGGATCAGGGCTTCGTATTCAGCTTCGTTGTTGGAGCCTAAGAATTCAAACTTGATGGCGTACTCCATCTTCTCCCCGACCGGGGGTTTGATGACCAACCCAGCTCCACATCCTGATTTGGTGGACGAGCCGTCCACTTGCAACTCCCAACTGTCTTGCTGACTGGGTGGGGGCCTGGATGTGCATTCTGTTATAAAATCGGCCAAAGCCTGGGCTTTTATCGCCCTCCTGGGCTCGTACTCCAACCCGAAATCGGCCAACTGATTCGCCCAATCGCTCATCCGACTGGAGTGGTTCCTGCTCTCAACGACTTTTCTGAGTGGCTGGCTTGTGAGGACCTTAATAGGATGGGCCTGGAAGTAGGGTTTGAGCTTCCGACTAGCCATTACTAAGGCAAAGACCATTTTTTCCACTTCGCTATATTTGGCCTCCGCCCCCCGGAATGCATGACTGATGAAGTAGACCGGGTGTTGCTTTTCTTCTCTCTCAGCTATCAAAACGGCGCTGAGCGCATATTCGAAGTTGCCAAATAGACGAACAGGGTTTCCCCGGCAAGGGGGAGATCAACTTTGGGAGAGCTAGTAGGTGTTCTTTTAGGGAGGTGAAGGCCTGTTCGGCCTCACCATCCCAAGTAAACTCTTTTCTTTTCAGAGTTTTGAAGAAATGTAAGCTCTTATCCGCTGACCGGGATAGGAAGCGACCGAGGGCGGCCAGACAGCCGGTTAGGCATTGTACTTCTCTTACATTCCGAGGAGATTTCATTTCCATTATTGCTTTGATTTTGTCGGGATTAGCTTCGATTCCCCTCTCATCCACCAGGAATCCGAGGCACTTCCCTCCCTTCACTCCAAAGACGCATTTCTTCGGGTTTAACATCATGCGGAAACGCCTCAACGTCCCGAGGGTCTCCCTTAAGTCAGAGGGGTGATGGCTGTGGACTTTGCTTTTGACGATCATGTCATCAACATATACCTCTATATTCCGACCAAGTTGATTGCTAAAAATTTTGTTGACGGTGCGCTGATATGTTGCCCCTGCATTTTTCAGCCCGAAGGGCATCATTTTGTAGCAATACACCCCCTGGTTGGTGATGAATGCAGTATGGACTCGGTCCTGTTCAGCCATCGGGATTTGATGGTACCCCGCATTTGCATCCATGAAGCTTAAGAGGGCATGACCTGCAGTTGAGTCGACCAACCTATCAATATTGGGCAGAGGGTGGTTGTCTTTTGGGCAGGCCTTATTTAGGTCTGTGAAATCCACACACATTCTCCATGCCCCACTCGACTTCTTGACGAGGACAACATTGGCCAGCCATTCCGAGTACTGACATTCTTCAATGAACCCCGCTTCGAGCAATTTCTTAACTTCTGCCGCTGCTGCGGCGTTCCTCTCAGGGCCTTGATGCCTCAACTTTTGTTTGACCGGCTTGAACCCCTCTTTGATGTTGAGCTCGTGGCACATAACTTTAGGATCGAGCCCGGGCATTTCATTGGCTTCATAGGCGAAGACGTCTCGGTATTCTGTTAGAACTTGGATTATCTCCCTTCTTGTTTGAGGGTCCATGGCCTTGCCTACTCTCAGAGTCCAACCAAGTTCCTCATCGATGATGACTTCTTCGTCCTCCTCAGCTGGCTGAGGGCGCTCGTATTGTTTGGGATTTTCCGTAAGGTAGACCCCGAGCTCACTTGGAGGCTGACCATCCTCTCGCTTTCTTTTCTTCGAGTCCTCTTGGACGTCGACCTTGCTTTTTAGGCTGTTCACATAACACTCCCTGGCTGCTTGCTGATCCCCTTGGATCTTTCCGACTCTACCTTCGTCGGTTTCGAATTGCATGAGGAGCTGATAGATGGAAATTGCAGCCTTGACCTTGTTCAGCGTTGGTCTTCCCATTATGATGTTGTATGGCAGAGGAATGTCCACTATTAAGAAGTCAATCGGTAGGCTTCTTCCTTTGCCCTTCTCTCCTATCCGAGTAGGCAACTTTATAGACCCGACCGGGTGCACCGAGTTTCCCCCGAAGCCTATGAGTGGGGTCACGTCCTTTTCAGTGTACTTCAATTTCCTGAGGCATTCCAACGTGATTATATCAGCTGAAGACCCACTGTCCACTAGCACTCGTTTGACTCTTGTGTTGGCCACTTTAAGCACGATGACCAAGGGGTCGTCGTGGGGCGTGTGTAGTGGCCTACTGGACTCCCCAAATGTCATTACGGGGCAGTCGGGTCGGGGGTGGTTGACATCGAGTACCTAATGTTTAAGATTTTGGAGGTGGGCTTTGCGTGATCGACCGATTAGGCCTCCTGACGCGAAGCCACCTGCTATGACTCCGATGAACCCCTCCGTGTCTCCGCTGTTGGACTGACCCGCCTGTTGCTTTCCCTTCTCCTCGCTGGAATGCTTGAGGTATCGGTTCAGCTTCCCCTGGTCCGCAAGGTTGTTAAGGGATTTCTTGAGTTCCCTGCAATCTTTAGTGGTGTGTCCACATTCCTTGTGATATTCGCACCACAGACTCCTGTCTCTTCGGGTAGCCGAGGTTTTGATGGGAGGTGGGCGGGGGAGAGTGACTTTGTCTTTTATGTCCAGGTATATCTCTCTCCTGTTTTTACTGAACCGGGGGTCGATGCCATGGTCGTTGAATCTATCTGATCGACCCCCCGTCTTCTGCTGCTTTGGCTGATCCCTAGGATTTCCTTCATCCTTCCTCTTTTTGCTCCCATCGTCTGAGTGACGGCATATGTCGGTTGCTTGGATGAATCTTTGAGCCCGAGTCATAGCCTCAGAGAAGGTTTTGACTTCGTTTTCGGCCAGGGGACCACCTTAGCCGCCAGCCGGAGTCCGGACATTAGGGCGGCAAAATGCTACCGCATCCCGCAGATCCAAAATTTTCAATGACTCCTCATTGAATCTTTTAATATAGTCGGCCATGCTTTCATTCTTCTCTTGCTCGATCCCCATCAAGTGGAGACTTGTTTTCTTTTGTCTTTTTCCCGCAACAAACCGGTGAATGAATAGGTCTTCGAGGATCGAGAAATCGGTTATGATCCCCGCCGAAGCTCCCGGAACCAACTTAGGGCCAGACCTTTGAGTGTTGTTGGAAAGAAGCGGCACCAAGTGGCTTCACATCCGGTCTGAACGCTCATTTGGGCTTTATACGTAGCCATGTGGTCATCCGGGTAGGTTAGGCCCGTGAATGGCTCGACAGAGGGGGTCTTGACTTTTCCCGGGTTGGGTGCCTCGAGTATGGCCTGGCTGAATGGGACCATGAACTTGAGTGCCCCGCTGTTGATTCGAATGGGGTTAGACTGAGCAGAATCCCCATGGCCCTCGCGCTGGGCGGCCTTTTTGTTCAATATGTGCCTCGCATCGTAACCCTTGCTGAGGCGCTTCTCGTTGAGGAAGTGTCGGGCATCGTTTTGTTTGTGACCCACGTTTCCCCGAGGGGATTTGGATATGTGAGTCTCTTCAGCGGCTCTAACTGATCTTCCCTTAGATTCGCGTCGGTCGCCTTCCCCCTGTTTTGATTGGTGCTGACCAGGCCGACTGTATTCTCTTGCCCCAGACGGATGCCGGCTAGGCTGACCATGGTTATCCGCCCGAAGTGAAGGGACCAGGGCTTGGTCTTTTGGGGACTGAAGGGGGCGTCCTTGCTGCAAGTTGGCCAGCATGTCTGTCAGGCTCTGTTGCAAGGTTTGCTGAAGCTGAGCGGCTATCATGCTTATATCCGCTGTGGTTATAGGTTGGGGGTCGGCGGCCTGTAGCTGACGAGGGGGGTCCTGCCTGTCTTCCATGGAATGCTCCTCCTCTTCATGATCATGGGTTTGAACGGTCGGTGTTTTGGGCCGTTCAGACCTTCGGTGAAGAGATGGGGATGGACTCCTCTCGGACCTCTGAACTTGTGCGGAGGGCTGGCGAGTGCGAGTGCTTTTGGCTGGGGCCATTGTTGAGCAACAATGAGATGAGTTTTACTGAGTAGCAACAAGGTGAGTCTTGCTGAGTGGTGGCGAAGTAACTTCTTGTATTGTCCCCACAGACGACGCCAAACTGTTTCTGTCCAGAAATTAAGGATTGTGATTGGTTCAGAAATGAGATGTGGGCCCCAGAAGCGATCGCCTGAGCTTCGATATCCGTACGCCGGAATCCTACAAAACAAGGTAAGACTACCCCGGGGGTGTTTCCGGGATCGCCCCTCCGACGCTCAAGTCAGATGTGATTGAGGTAGAGAGAGAAGTACAGTCTAGAGAGAGATGCTCTAGTTTGTTAGGTGAGAATTGAATACATGTTCATTGATGAGGCAGTTGGTTTTTATAGTGTTGGGGATTTCCCAGACGGGAAACATTATTCTGATGGGCCTTTTTGGTAGCAATGGGCATGTTACCTTTTCAGGCAATGATTGCTTCAGCTTTTAGAGGCTCCCCAAATACTGTTGATTAGGTCAACTTTCAAGTGGGACCCACAGCTGCCACCTGTCCCATGCTTTAGCTGGCCTATGCTTCCTTATGGGGCTGCTGATTAAATGAGCCCAAACAGCTAGTTTAAATAAAAACAATGAACAAATATAACTTTAGTTCCAGGACTCAGAGTGGGGTAAAATTATCTTAAATCACATAATTTTTCGAGATCAACGTCGTAGTATGGCCAATATGGGCCGAAAATACCCTTTGGTGAGCCGAAAATCAATTCTTGACCATATTTAATTTATTCAAAAAAAATTAAAATTTGTGGGCTATACCACGACGTAGAGCTCAAAAAGTTTGCAATTTTTTTAAAAATATTACCTCATTCGGTGAACTATTCTTTTGGCTAAATGCAAAACATATGTTGACATACAATGAATAATATAATTCCTCCGTTTCTTTTTAGTTGCAACACTTTCCTAAAAGGGAAATTTCTAATTAGTTGCAACACTTTCTACTTTTGATTTTCCTTTCTTTCTATCTCTCTCCAATCACATGGGGCCCTCTTCTTTTTTCCTCTCTGCCTTTCTCCTACCCAAATTTTGCATTGGAGTTTGTGAAAAAAAAAGTGTTGCAACTAAAAAAATGGAGGAAGTATGTCATTAATAAAAAAATCAAATTTCTAAAATTATATGAAAATCCAGTATAATACGAAACCCCAAATTTAACCACACGAGAGAGAAGAGTGGAATATGAGAGGTGAAAGTTATAATTTAGACGAATCTGAGAGATGAAGGATGAAGTGTAGATAAATGTTTAAAAGGATACTAAATAAGAAGTAAAATTTAATAGTACATATTTAGGACAAAATACGGTAAATTTAGGGTAATATTTAGCAACTCGCTTGAATATTGTGCAGCCACCAATTGAAACAATTATCATAATTGTTCATTGTGCAAAAAAATAAGGAAATATAGAATCATGCGATCTCACCTAGACCAAACTTTAGTTGCAACTTTTTAGAAATTTTACCAATTAAACTTTTTATTACTTCCTCCGTCCCATAATATAGTGCTTACATTCCTTTTTGGGCGTCTCAAAATGTTGTGCCTATTTTATTTTTATCAAATTATTTGGATTAAATTATCCTCAATTTTTACACAAATTTGCCAAAATACCTTATTTTTTCTTTTTAAATGTGTGCTTCAATTTATTGCTTTACTCTATTCCAAGGAACATTCATTACTTTTTGATTTTTTTTAAGGGGAAAAAAACTGAGGAAGTAGTTCCAAGACAAGAGTACTTTTTCAAATTTTTTTTTTTGAGATCCTACTATTTCCTCCACCCTTATTAATTCCCGTACAAAAAAAGAAGTAAGCACTATATTATGGGACGAATGGAGTATTAATTACCTTTGTTCCCACAATAAACATCTGTTTTAGGTCAAATAATCTTAGACCATTGATTTTTTTTTATGACACGAAAAAAAAGGATTTCATTCTTAAGGGACAGTGAATCGGCACTTACAATCAATTCCTGAAAAATCAAAAATTCCAACACAAGTATATAACACCTTAGAACTAGAAACATGGCTGATTCAATTGAAAATAGCCTTAATAAAAAACTTCATCCGAAGCAATACAATCTGTGAGTTTGCTCTGATTCGGCTTAACTTCCGCTGATGCATAGTCGTTTTGGTGAAGATACTTCCGTGGTCTTCTAGATTCTTACAGAGAATACAGATTATTAGATCTTCCTCCTTCATCAGACGAACAAAAAAAATTGAATACCCTAAAATAAATACCATCTATATACATGGCTAAGACTACTGGGTAGCAGTGCATTTAAGCATAGAATAGAAATATACTCTTTTCGTTCAAGGAACTTATATAAATTTGTTTTCATTAAGATCTCCAATTCACACTTTAATCATTAACTAGTTTTTAGTCGCGGGTGAGGCCCCAGGTTATTAACAGTTTCATGTTAAAAAATATCATCTAATGTTACATAGCTTATTGGTTAGAACTTTGGTATATTAACTTGAGATCACGTGGTCAAATCTTATATGGAGCATGTTTCTAATTTTTTTTAACGTGCATAATGATAACATATAATGAAACAACTAAAGGAAGAGTGCCATGTGGTGAGTAGACTTGCTTAGGAACGCTTTTTAATATATTACTATAGATATCATTAATCACGTATTAGCTAAATACTGTAAAAAGGTCTCCTATATTCAAAATCAATGGTCTAATTTTTAGTTCCCTCTAGGTTTTCTCCTTGGGAGGATTTTTTTCTCTCTAGGGTTTCTCCTTGGGATGGTTTTTTGCTAGCCTCCATCGCTAGATTTTTTCTTTTGAAGGACTTGCTTAGGAACGCTTTTTAATATATATCTATAGATATCATTAACCACGTATTAGCTAAATACTGTAAAAAGGTCTCCTATATTCAAAATCAATGATCTAATTTTTAGTTCCCTCTAGGTTTTCTCCTTGGGAGGGTTTTTTTTTTCTCTTTAGGATTTCTCCTTGGGAAGGTTTTTTCCTAGCCTCCGTCACTAGATTTTTTCTTTTGAATGTCTTTCCTTCAATATTTAACCTTCTTTCTCTTTCTCTTTCATCTCTTTTCTTCTTGCTCTTAATTGTGAATCTTTGTAGGGGCTTCCACTGGTCTTCGTACCGATGGTAAGCCCCAAAAACTCCGTTAATTGCTTCCAATAAGTATATCCCATCCTTAAGATGGTATTTATTATGAAATTCTTGTTACGAAACGGGTGGTGTAGTGTTCGATTAATGCGGAACAAGTCAACAAAATAATAAGAACGAGAAAAACGATAAAGAAAATAAACAAGAAGAACACAAGGATTTACGTGGTTCGGTCAAAATAGACCTACGTCCACAGGTGAGGGATTCGAGAGCTTCTTCACTATAATGGAGAAAAACAAAGAGAATATACAAAGGAGTCCTAAAATTCTAAATGGCAAAAAGTGTGTGTCAAACAATGATCACCAAGAGGGTCCTTTTATAACATAAGAAAACCCTAATTATTGCTAGAATAATCTCCTAGCTAGTATAACTCTAATGACGGCTTAATAAAATCAGGGTAAATATTAGAATAACCCGTGTATAGAACGCGTCGCCCAGTCGCCCGGGCCAAACCGCCCGGTCGGGAGGTGCTGCCCAGTCGGGCCTAAACCCGCCCGGTCGGGCGCGAGACGAAATTCCAGTTTCGACAATTCTTTGTAAAACAACCATAACTTTCTTTTCTCAGTGGAATTGGGCATATGACCTGTCGTTGGAAAGCTCTTGGAACAAGATGTAATCACCAATTTGAATCACATCAAAAAAAAATTCAGATTGAGAGATATGTGCATTCAAAGTCAGCCTTATGTCATTTTCACAAGATTTCAAGTCACAAATAACAAATCTCCACCTTGACTTGAAACCGATCAATAAAGATAACTCTACCTTGAACAAAAAACCAAGAAGTGATGCTCACCATAAACATAGAACCTACACCTTAAACAAAATTCCATAAGCCTAATCACTTTATTAGGCAATCTAGAACGGATATCTTCTATAAATTGTGTACCAGTGCGTCTTCGAACACAAAAACTCCATATACGAAACCATGATATGGTCTAGATTGAGAGTATAATGTCCCCAACGCCATGCTTATTCAAATTGAACAAAACTCTCTTCAAAACACTTCTTCATCTCAGCAACAAACTTAAGCAATTCTAGCTAGAAAATTAAATTACATCAGTAATTCCTAAATTGTAACTGTATTTAACAAAACATAAAAGTACCAAATTGAGATAAGAAATAGCATAACTAGAACAAAATCTAATGCATAACCAAGATTGCTACTTCATTACAAACTCAAAAGCAATCTATCATAGACTCCACAACAAAATCCACACGGTTTCTCGTTTCACCAAGAGATCTCAAAAGGGCGTCAATCATGAAGAGATCGTAGAAACCGCAGCCCCAAAGCTTGTAAACCTAAAGTGCAATATCATCATCAAAGACATCGTTGGCAATATTTGCGGATTGGCCCTCATTGGACTTTTCCCTATTCTTCTTCTTTAATTTCCAACAATCGGCTTTGACATGACCCTTCACGTTACAATAGTTGCAGATTTTACTTTTGCTAAAATTCTTTCCTCCATGAGCAACCAAAGCATTAGTTTAAGAAGGATTATTAGATTTATTAACCAACTTATTGTCAATTAAATCTCTTTGAGTTAAGGCATCCTTAACATCCTCCAAACTCAAATCAACTCTACCATACAATAAAGTACATCGAAAGTGCTTATACGAAGGCGGTAAAGAACACAACAACCTAATAGCCATATCCTCATCATCGATCTCAACATCGATGTTTTGCAAATCCATAATAATAGAGAAGAATTTATTTAGATGATACTCAAGCGGTTTACCTTCTTCAAGACTAAGATCATGAAGTCTAGATTTGAGTAGTAGACAGTTGGTCATGCTCTTTGTCATATAAAGTGACTCCAACTTCAACCACAAACCCGCAGCAGTCGTCTGCTTGGCAAGCTCTCTCAGACTTCATTAGAGAGACATATTTGAATTGCCGAAAGAGCCTTCAAATCGATCTCCTCCCACTGATCATCCGTCATACCCGAAGGCTTTTTGGATGCACCTTCAAGAGCCTTGTGACAGCCACTTTGAACCAAGACGGCTTTCATCATCAATTGCCATAGGCCAAAATTTACTTGCCAATCGAATTTCTCAATGTCGAATTTCATTGACGTAAATTTAATCAAACTCGTCTATAAACACCTAAGACCTTAAAACCTTGCTCTGATACTTGTTTGTAAGGAAACGGGTGGTGTAGCTTTTGATTAATGCGGAACAACTCAACAAAGTAATCAGAACGAGAAAAACGATAAAGAAAATAAACAAGAAGAACACAAGGATTTACGTGGTTCGGTCAAAATAGACTTATATCTACAGGTGAAGGATTCGAGAGCTTCTTCACTATAAAGGAGAAAAACAAAGAGAATATACAAAGGAGTCCTAAAATTGAGAATGGCTAAAAGTGTGTATCAAATAATTATCACCAAGAGGGTCCTTTTATAACATAAGAAAACCCTAATAATCGCTAGAATAATCTCCTAGTATAACTCTAATGACGGCTTAATAAAATTAGGGTAAAAATTAGAATAACCCGTGTAAAGAACGCGTCGCCTAGGCCAAACCTCCCGGTCGGGCCAAAATCCGCCCGGTCGGGCGCGAGACGAAATTCCAGTTTCGACAGTTCTTCGTAAAACAGCCATAACTTTATCATTTCTCAGTGGAATTGGGCATATGACCTGTCGTTGGAAAGATCTTGGAACAAGCTATCACCTCCAATTTGAATAACATCAAAAACATTTATAGATTGAGAGATATTTGCATTTAAAGTCAGCCTTAAGCCATTTTCACAAGATTTCAAGTCACAAATAATACTTCTAATTAATCATCATATAGTAAACTGAAAATACCAAGAAATAATGGCTCGCCTAATGATAATTAAATATTTTGACCTCATGAATCTGTGGTCACGGGATCAAACCCCCACTAGAGGCTCTTTAGGATGAGTGATGAGTAATTCCCTTACCATGCCTCCTCATTGCCAATGCACTACCTCCATAAAACATTCTCTTTAGTATAGTGTTGTACTCGATCTGGAAAGTTGTAAGAAACATAAATAAGGAGGTTTGTAATAGATTTTTTGGTAGAGTTAATTGTAACTCAAGAGATGAAATCAATTCTTACGGGCTCCCCGTAGCAAGTAAAACTATGTGCTCCCAACCATATTTATTTGCACATTTGTCACAAACTTTGCTTAAATGAGTAGCACAAAATATTAAATGTGAGAGGGAACATGTAGTTTTGTGCTCCCTGGAGTACAATAGAGACTTTAGCAAGAGTTGGCTTTAATTAGCTTGAGTCCCTGGCCATAGGTACATCCATACATAGGACCTACCTAGAAGGCCTGCTCACCCAGGGACTCTTATAAAGGCTTAAAGAATGTAGCTGATTTCATTCTAATTGGTGGATACAAAAGGCTCAAAGAATGTAGCTGATTCCATTCTATTTGGTGGAGACTGCTTTGTTTGGTATTATTTAGTAGGCTAAAAACATTTTTTTGGTAATATATGCTTAAATTTTGGGAAATTCCTATTGCTAGGCTCTTATTCTTGAGAACTCCCAATGATATTAACGTTTTTTCTTCCTATGGCTAGACCTCAATTTCCTAATTTACCCAAATGTAGCATTAATGAGGCTTAAACGTTAATTTCATGTTTAATATTAATACTTCTGTTAAATTTTGCCTAAGCCCTACTAACCATGATTATTTAGGTCAAAAAGTAGGTCAATATTAATCTTTATAATGAATCCTGACATATCTTGGTATACTTGTATGTTGTTAGTAGTATGCATACCCTTCATGTGCTTTTTCTAATAAAGTAAAAGATTCACTATTCTTTGACTTCTTAAATATATAATGCATACACAAGGGAGAAAAATTATTACACAAGATGAATATGCCATGGGAATTTTTTTTTTTTAAAAGAAGAAGGAAGGTGAGTGATAGTCACAAGGCAACACATTTCATAATGGGAAGGGGAGGTTAGGGTGGAGGGAAAGTGTAATTAGAATTGGAGGGAAAAATTTTGTTAGTCGGTTAAAATTCTAGACCTAAATAAATCATGGTTAGTATGGCTTAGGCAAAACTTAACAGAAGTATTAAAACTAAACATGAAATTAACGCTTAAGCCTAATTAATTCTACATTTGGGTAAATTAGAAAAACTAAGGCCTAGCAATGGAAAGAAAAAAAGTTGAATCTACCTTTGGGAATTCTCAAGAATATGAGCCTACCATTATGAATTTCGGTTAAATTTTAACCAAAGAAAAAATTAATTGCACTACCACCACGATTTTCTTTTGTGGCTAGTGGAGTCTTATGATACTCTCGGGACAATTTCATTTATTTGTACCCCTTCAAAATGGACATTTCCTGACAGACATGTAAACGGTAAATCGCTCATGAACTGTTCACAGGATATTTAGAGGTTTTTGTCAACTCGATCGTTTGTTAATACACACATATGTACCAGGAAACTAAATTACTCGATGAGAGAATGTCAGAATTGGGTCGAATTACCCAGACATATGTGCATATTTATTTCAATGTAGAATTTTTTTTTGAGGGTATTTCAATGTAGATCATATTGGATCACTGCCATCGCGCTAGATACTAGTTCTCTGTTCTTTAATTTATTACATATAGTTCGAACTAGTCTCACAACTATATACCATCATTAATTAGGTTACAACACCCAATTAATTAGCAAGATAAAGATACTATGTTGTGAAAGTTTATGTGTACTATTTTGCTACACTGAGAGCCCTTGTTTAGCTACAATTTTGGGAACACTTTACACGATTAAGGACCATCAACTAATCTAAATCATTACAAGCTATACATATGATATTGACACTAATAGTAGTAGATAATTAGACATTGGACGAGAGTGGAGTTGAAATCTTCCTTTTCATGCCTGCGTGATAAATGACAAGGGTGGGCTTCTTTTTCCTTGGCTTGATTGATCTCGGACTAGCAGCGAGACGATCAGTTGCATTTCTGACTTAATTAGGTTAGTTGGTCCTCTTTTTTTTTGAGGGAAACGAAGAATTAATTAATAGAAGTTAAAAGTTCACAAACACCAGAGTTACTAGGAGGATTGCTGCCCTCTAGAGATCCCACTTTCTCAGTCTAAGTTCACTAGGTTAATACAGACGGGAGGGGGGAGATCCAAAATACAAAAGGTGTTAGCATTAAACTCAGATAATCTAGTAAACTTTGCTAACTCATCCGTAACTCCATTAGTCCTCCTTCCTTCATGCACGATTTTCCCTCCTTGAACCAATGAGATGGACTCCCTGCAAGATTTCATTAAATCAGATAAAACACCTTTAGATTGTGGGGGATTTAAGATGCCTTTTACTGCCGATCAACAATCGGATGGAAAGATCACATTCTTCCACTGTTTAGCTAAACATCAGTTCACCGCCATTAGAAGCCCCTTAAGCTCGGCTTCCAGGGTTATACTAGCAAAAAATGTACTTGAGCAGCCTTCCAACCAATTCCCAATGTTACCTCTATAAATTGCACCGGCCGCGGCTTTTTTAGATTCATGAACAAAAGAAGCATCCGAGTTAATTTTTAGGGACCCAATAGGTGGAGGGGACCAAGAAGCAGAAATTTGGCGGCTTGATATAGGTTGGTTTTGGGAGAAAAACCATTCAGCAGAGGCCCAAAGAATTGAATTTTTTGTGAAAAAGGGAGAAAGGTTAACCTTTCTAAATAGCCAAGCATTCCTTCTAAGCCAAAGATACCAAAGGGTGAAGGCAAAGGAGAGACTGGGGGGGATGGAAGGGTAATCAGGTGAAACCTGATCAAGGGAAGATTGAATCCACTCATTAAGGGGTTGGTCACACTTTGGGGGAGAACCCCACACTTCCTTAGCCCTAACGCAACCTCTAAAGGTGTGATCCATGGACTCTTCTTCAAAAGGGCAAAAACTACAAAACATAGAATGGGATGTGATCATTTTATTTAAGTTGACATTACAAGCATTTCTTCCCCATAAGCACTGCCAAATGAATCATACAATTTTGGGGGCAAGCAGCAATTCCATAACCAAGACCAATTCCTTAAGATATCCTGTAACACCCCAGAATTTCAAAGACCGAAAAGAAAGAAATAATAATAATATATTTAATTGGACGATGGCGGAAACATCGTCTTCTGGGAATGTCACTACTACAAGAATAGTGTTTAAATAACTAAGTGATAAAAACAAACATAAGTAAATACTATAAGTAAATTAATTAATTAGATAAAAATGAGAAAACTATCTCAAACTAAAGAGAAGTCTAGAACTAAAACCCCTAATAGATTATTTCTCGCATCTCAACCCGAGCCCAAAATCAAAGAAAATCCCCATCAACATAACCTGCAAAATATACAACAAATATCCACAATCAGTGGGGAGTAACTAGCAGTTCTCCCAGAACAAAAGCAATCAAAGTACGATTCAGACATAGATTAATAAGAAAGGAAATAATTAAGTCAAGTTAACTACAATATGCATCCACTTCCATATAACTCACCAATAATGCAAATGAATAATAAATAGCAAGTGATTTGGATAAAAATATATAAATCATCTCAAGAGCACTTTTAGAAAAATAAAAGTATAGGTAAAACAAGTGTCTGAGACAGAAACCGAACGCTAGTGATTCGCAAATCACTTCCTAAGGTTTGTCGAGATCGCAATCTCCGTGTCGGCCCATGGGCTTACGTTCCCACACGCCCGTGTCTAAGAATGGCCAAACTCCCGATGCAGGGTAGAACACGCAGAACTCCCTGACTCTCGGACGACAACAATTAACCCAGGTGTAACCCTAGTTCGCAAACCAGGTGGTTGGCATGTTCTTCACCGGGGACTACATCTATCCCACCGGATGTTCTTATCTCAAATAAAATCATAAATATCATCAAAGTATCATCCATCTCAAAAAAAAAATTTCGTCAAAAGGGATGCCACCCGGCCTTATACCCATAATTCATCAAAGGTAATTCTTCAAATATCCTCAAAATAAATCACTTACAAATTTTCAACAAATAACTCTCACAATAACACTTGAACATTCCCAAACATCAACAATGACAATATACTGGTTTTTACAGCAACCACACTCAATCACAAATACATCACCAATTAACTCTAAATCATATTCATTACAAGAGTAATAACAATTAAATCATTTTATTTCATAAATCAAACCTAAACATGTGGTTACCCAAATGATGCATACTGTATACTACTGAAAATCAGCAACCCAAAATATATTAAATTATGAATTATATCTGATTTACAAGCCCTCAAACAATTTAAAAGTGTATCCTCAATTTCATAACAAAAACACCATAATAGTTATGAAACTAACAATTCGAGCAGTAAAATCACACAAAAATTATCATATGACCCTAATGGCTCTACTGACATGGTAAAATTTTTATTTATAATTTTCGAACTCCAAAAGTATTTTTAACAGTTAATATACAGATTCCTCAAATAAGCCATTATAATAATTAAAAATATAAACAGACGCCCAAAAATTACCAAAAATTTACATAACATGTAAAAATTCACGGAAATACATATTATTCAAGTAAATTAATTTTTCTGCCTCTACAATTAATTTTCATGAATTAAATACTGACAGAACAGAAATTACAAAAACAGATATATCAATTAATTAAAACAGTAAACAGTAGGTAAAAATTGTTCTACAGCATGGAATACATTATACGAATGTAACAAGATCTAAGAAAAATGATTTCATCAATTTTAACAGTCGTTCAATAATTATTATGAAATTTAGCCTAAAACACACAAAATACTAATTAAATCAAATAAATATTAAAAATCATGCGAAAATTATTTTTCTCTACACAGTATTAACATAGCATGTATCAAGTATACTCATGTCAAATTTAGTCAAAAATTTCATTCAAAAAGTATTTTAAATAATTCCTAACGTAGTAATCTAATACCGAATAATACCCTAATCACTATGGTTCTAAGATAACAACTAGTTACCTGGATCGTCGGGAGGAGAGATGAGTCTAAAGAGACAATCACGAGTTAAACATGCAATCCAAATCCTCTTCTAACCCCAAGGCATAACGAACGAGAATTGTAGCAACAAGACACTAGGCATTTCTTCTTGAACGTTGAAAACTCTTATTTCGTACTGCTCTGTTACGACCATGATTCCAAATGATCAAAAGATCAGATTCCAAATCACTCCTTTCAGAATGTAGAACAAGACGTTATAAACGTTGTGTCCAAATTTAAAGACGATCCAACGGTTAGATCTCCGGCTACGGTTATTTTCGTGAAGATGCGACAGGAAAAACCGGGTTGAACCTTTCTCTTCTTTTGCTCTTCCTTTTCTCTCTTTCTTTTCTTGAAACGGTGGGGGTTAAATGAGAATGATGCTGCTGAACTTCTTTGAATAAAAATCAGAATTTTATGGATGTTTAATGGTTGAAATAAAGGGTTTTAATGAAGGAGAATGATTAGGGGGTTACAAAGCAACAAAGAGTCATGAGAAAAACAAAAGAGAAAAGAAAAGGAGAAGGCTCCCCTTAATCCTTCACTTGGCCGGCTGCCCCAAGCCCAACACCCACACAAAACTTTCGGCCCAATTCAACAATGATCCATGCTCCGAATGCCCGTTACGCGATAAAACGATTAATTCCTAAATCGCGCCTAAACTTTGAAAATACTTAATAATGAAAATAATTCTAATGAATTATATTTTAAATATAAATATAATGCACACATTAACACACCATATATTAAAATATTAATTCGGCTCCCAAATTATAAAGAATAAAAATCATTGATCTAGAGAAATAATAAATTATTTATTTATTTATTTTTACGAAAAGAATATCATTTTAAAATAAACTAACACAAAAAATAAAGGGTGAAAATTACGGGGTGTTACATATCCCCTCTATATCCAATGAACTCTCCTGCCTTATTTGAGATAAATTTAAACCCATTTGACCACGAAGAGAACACATAGTCATTAGCCTCTTTGAGCTCAACAGCTCCTATTCTTATTAGAATCTCTTTGGGAAGGGTGAAGGAAATCTGGTTGGTATTGTCATTAATCACGTCAGCTAGGGTGAGGTCTAGGTCAATCTTATTATGAGGCCCAACAATCAAGTCACGCATGCTACACATTCCTAGCCATTTATCCTGCTAAACGTTTATTACCCTCCCATTTCCTATCTTCCACACCAAACTTTCTTTATAAGTTTCCCACCCAACTCCCACACTCTTCCAAAGATGAGAGCCCCTATAGAATGCTTTCGGCTCATCAAACCTAGTTAGATATTTCTCAGCAATGAATTCAGAGGCCCAATTTATTCTATTGTCAATTTTCCAGCTAAGTCTAGTCAACCCTAACATGTTAATTTGCTCATTCGTGAAAAAACCCAGCCCCCCACAATCCTTAAAATTGCAAATTTTTCTCCATGCCACCCAATTTATTTTTTGAGAGTTGTTAAAGCTTCCCCGAAAAAAATTGCACAAATAGAATCAAGCTTCTTTTTAATGGTGCAATGGAAATTGATGGTATGCATGAAATACCTTGGGATAGCATTCAAGGTGGAGGAAATGAGAATCATTCTCCCCACCTTAGATAGTGCTTTGGCCTTCCACATAGCTAGCTTCCCATTCATTTTATCTATAATAAAGCTCAATCTTGCTCTAGAAGGTTTATTGGCACTAAGTGGAAAATCCAAGTAAGAACCCAACTCACTAGATCTACTAATATTTAGTTTTTGCTCAAATTCATCCACCATTTCGAGAGAAGTGTTGGGAAAGAAGATCAACGAATTTTTATCCTCATTGACTTTTTGCCCGGACAATTCAAAGAAAGAGTTAAGAACAACTTTCAATGAAGAAAGAGTGGGTAAGTTTGCTTCCCCAAAAAGAATCACGTCATCCACGAATAATAAGTGAGAGATTTAGATTTTTCCTGCTCTAAGCTTGAAGGGAGTCCAAGCTTTAGACGCGCAAGCGTCGTTAATCATCCTCGACAGATATTCCATACATAAAATAAATATGTATGGGGATAACGGATCCCCTTGGTGAAGTCCTCTAGTAGGACAAAACCTCCTTCCTTTCTCACCATTAACAATAACAGCGGAAGAAACAGAAGAAATACAACTCATAATCAACTCAACAGAATCTTCAGAAAAATGAAAGAAAAGCAGGCAATGACGGATAAAGGACCATTCCATTCTGTCATATGCTTTTTCCAAATCAAGTTTCATAGCGAAAAGGCCCTTTTTCCCCTTCTTTTTTTTCATAGAATGTAAGATTTCAGTTGTGATTACGTAGTTAACATCAATGCCTCTCCCTGGGATAAAACTACTCTAGTTCGGAGAGATAATATCCTGAAGGTGGGGCCTAATTCTATTAACAAGAATTTTAGTGATCACCTTATAGCTAGTATTAACTAAGCTAATAGGTCGGAAATTATTAACTCTCAAAGGTTTATCAATTTTAGGGATTAGGGCTATAATGGTTTTATTCATAATATGGGGAGCTTCTTTTTTCTCAAAGATCGAAGCTATGGCAATGTAAAAATCATTTTTCAAAGTATCCCACAGATTATGAAAAAGTATAGCATGGAACCCATCATCCCTCAGAGCTTTCAAAGCTGCCAAATTGTCACCACCCCTTCAACCTCCATCATTTGAGGAATGATACTACAATTAATCTTATTCAAGGAAACAAGATTATCTGGCATAGAAGGCCTGTCGGAAGTGAATAGATTCGAGAAATACAAACTAAATTCCTCCATAATGTCTGTTTGATTAGTTAACTCAATCCTCGCCACAATTTTAATCATGGCAATTTTATTAGCTTTTTTCCTAATTGTAGCCGATAAGTGGAAAAAGTGGGTATTTCGGTCACCATCTATAATCCAATTCGATCTAGCCCTAGTTTGCCAGTAGATTTCTTCCTGCTCAAGAATAGACTTTAATTCAGCCCTAAGGTCATCCTCGAGTGTTGGCGTGTTTTTATTTCCTCTACGCGGTGTGAGCGCGTACTAGATTTGACTACCCCACTGCAAAGGTTTTAATGAAAATTGTTTTGAAAGAAGTCGCCAACAATTATTTTTAGGAATAATCATAAACCTAATTGGATATTGGAAAATCGTAGGGACAAATTATCCAATGTCGATTTCCCCGTCATGACTCCATAGATGGTCAAAATGAACCAGAAATTGAGTTCGAGGGTGAGGGTACGAATATAGTCATAATGAACCACATTCTCCCAAAGTTGGCATCTACTAAATATCGATTCATTGCAGATTTTATGCCAAAGAATTATCATATGATAATTTTATACACCCTAAAAATATTTAGTCTAAATTGGTTCAGGAAACACATAAAAAGACTAATTTTTAGTGATATGTTATTAAGCAATCAATGTTATAAGGTTCCTAGCGGGTTGTCCAAATTAATCTGATTAATATTAGAACAATTCTTTAGGTGTTTTTTAGCAATAAATAACATGTGGGGTGATAAAAGCAATAAAGTAGGGACAATCATATAATATGCATAGAACAATCAGGCAGACAAATAATATACAAAGGCATGAATAATAATAATATGAAATATAAAATAAAGTATAGAAAAGAGGTCAGAATATACAGTAGAGCGATTTTACATTAAAGATCTACATCAGGAAAGAAAACCATTAGTAACTTCAATATAAAAATAATTTATTTGAGGACCCTCAGGATTATGCCGTGGCTTGGGTCTGCGAGATCGACAACCTTCGAGACGAGCAATCGTGAAGCCTGAAAATCTGAATGTCTGGAAGTATGTAGATTGAATGTAATTGTGTTTGAAAGTATGAGTTTTTGTAGGGAAGTTTTGTAGTTCGTAGAGAGATTCGTAAAGTATTCGTCGAGTTCGAAATGTGTTAATGTGAAAATTCCGTTCTTAAATCTGTACGAAAATCAGGTCTATTTATATGGAAAACGGCAATTCGCCTCACACGCTGGCTGCGTCTGGCGCAGCTGACGTGGCAAGCGTATGACGCGGCATGACCAGTAAAAAGCATACACGTGGTATGCGCTTTTAAAAAGATGAGAAAGAAAATCAGCGTCCCAAGCAGAGAGTTGCGCTTGACGCAGGACTTTACATGAAACAGAAGTCTACGTGGCAGTTCTGGTGCGCTTGGCGCAGCCTATGTAGAAGTCCACGTGGCAGGACACGTGCGCTCAGCACAGTCAGTTGTGCTCAGTGCACAACCTTGTTTTTGATAGTTTTTTTTTATATAAACGCGTTTTAAAGATTTTCTTTTATCTTTTAACTCCGAAAATATCATTTTACGGGATAAAATCTGATTTTGACTTAAAAAATATATCTTTTGAAAATATTTATTTATTAAAATAAGTCAATTAATTATCAATTAATTGGGCTTTTCAAAGAATTTGGCTCAAATACAATTAATTATCATGAATAATTAATTGGGCTTTAAAATAGGACTTTAACACTTTTCGAAATGGTTTTGTATGGCTCTTCAGACTGCTCTTCCCTTGGATCAGACCAATTAAGACCACGGTATGTTTCATCATCGGATCCTTAAATGGGGAGACACGATTATGTGTCTACAGAAGCCCCCACTTTGACTGAGGTTCAGGAAACCAATATTCAAAGTATACGGTGTCGGGATGGAGAACGATTCTAAACGCTCTGCAATATAGAACTGATTATAACCGCCGGTCTCTGCAAAACAAAGTTAGTATGCAGGACAATAACTACAAGCAATCTGATTACCTGCAGGGAAAGATGTCAGCAGATAGGTGCAAACACCTCACATAAGCACATAGCGATGCAAATGATTCAAACTTAGACTCTCTAAGGATGCATGAGACGCTATGCAAGGATTTAGGTTATGCAATGCTAAGGGATGACATGTCATGCAAGGTCAGGATTATGCAAGACTAGAATGTGTGAAATACAATGCAAGGTCAGGGTTTTGCAAGGCTGCGATGCAATGTCAAGATTTTGCAAGGCTAGAAGATGTATAGAATGATAGAATAATCAGAATGATTAGAAATAGATTGAATGATTTTCGAAAATCGTTTTTAGTAAACAATCGGGGTTCGTAAACGAGGCCCGCGGATTACAACTCTTCGGGAGTTTGATTTGAAATGGAGGAACCACCACACGTAGGAAGCCCCCACTTTGGGTGAGCTTGCCGTGAATTAGGAATTATGAGCCTTGATTCAAATGTACTTGATCTGATATCGAAATATAGTTGATCTGTCTTGAACTTTGAAAGTTTTCACTGGGGATTGCGCTGGAGATTCTTCTTTGGGAAGTTGAAATAGGCAAAGTCAAATATCGCTAGAAACCATTGAATTATCGGAGAGTCCTTCAGAGATAAGGAGAGCTTGGAATTGAAAATAAAAAGTTTGAATTTGTGACTCAAATGAATGTAAGTGGGAAAAGGCTTTAACCAGGCTAGGTGCAGACTCGAGTCTATGTCGGGATCTAGAAAGTGTATGCTCCTAAATTCTAGAAAGTCAAATCATTAGTCCATGACTAATTTTTATTTTATTGAAGCGGTCGGACCTCGAGATGAGGATTCCTACGTATCCTTGCGAAATCAGACCATTCGTAGTTCTGGATCTGAATATTTTTTTTTTTGTGCCCTAACTTTTGCCTAAGCCGCCCTTTCGGGTTTTCAACCTAGCGGACTTGGACATACCTTGAAATAGGAGTTATGGTTGATGAAAGATTGTAAGGATTATAGATTTGGATTATATGCGTTTTAAAGGTTTGATGGATCGAAGGGATTTGAATGAGGGATGGGACTTGTGTGCAAGCCCCCAAGCTTGAATTTTTATTTTGCCTTTGGCTTTTTCTTTTTTGCATTTTTTTTCTTTTTGTCTTGTGCGTTTTCTTTTGCTTTTTTTATTTTTTTCGCACTTTGGATTTTTTTCACTATTTTTATTTTTGCCTGGCATTAATTTTTTTTATGTAGTAAGGCTTGCACACAAGTTTGGTTTAGGGTATTGGAGGGTTTTGAAGGTATATGTGAAGCTTTGAATTGAAAGGCCATTTGGCTAATGAAGATGATGGCTTAAAGGATTTTTGTTTTTTCAATTCCTTGGTTGTATGAGGATGGCTTATGAAAGGCAATGGAAGGGAGAGGGGAATAACACTACTGATCCAATGTATGTCCTCTTTTTTTTTTTATCTCAGATCTTCTTTTATTATCATTGTTAGTCAAGTTCATTAGGTGATTTCAGTTTCATCATTGAATTAGAAGCATAAATAAAATAATGAAAGGCTAATGAAAATGAAAAAATAAAATGAAATGAAAATGGAAAGGATACAATAGATGAAGTCCTAAAGCGACATAGACTCGATGGGAAAGGAAAGAAATGGCTCAGGGTGAGGACTCTCTGACTCATCCTAGGAAACCAGAAACAAAAGACTAAGCATGTTGAATTGTTGATGCACTGCATCAGGGGTTGTTGGTGATGTTGATTCTCGTTGTAGCAAGTATTAGTACTTTGTTGTCATCGACCTTGTTTCGCAGCGCAGTAATGGTATTTGACACTAGATGTCAGATGTTCATTGTTTTGTTGGAATTCGATGTAGAAGTTAGGTTGCACCATTTGAATTATCTTTTAGGTGCAGGGTTCATAGTAGACCCTATGGAAGTGATCGCGCCGCTAACGTGAAGGCGGTAGACCCTATGGAAGTAATCGCGCCTCTATTGTGAAGGCGGTCAAAAGTAATCTTCATGACTCTAAATGAAGTCGGGGTGCTGATAGTGCAATTGATGAGATTTAGAGTAGGCTAACATTTTGTTTCTCCTTTAGTCATTCCTACATTGTAATTTCTCGACTGGTCATGAACAGAATCGAGTGGACCTCATAAATTTTAAGAAATGATGCTTTCAAAATGAAAATTGGATATAAAGGATGGAGAAATGGAAATGGAAATGAGACATGAGAAATGAAGATGAAAGTGGAAATAGGAATGGGAAATGATTAGAAATGGGTATGATTATGGTTATGATGGCGACATGGGCCTAACTAGATGCATATGCAGATGTGGACTGGACTGGACTATGCAAGCATACTAGACTGAATGATTGGGCTGTTATGCTAGTTTCACTAGACTTAATGGACTGCCTTTATGGACTTATAGGTGATTGGCTTCGCCAGACTTGATGATTTGGGATTGCTATAGATGTAAGATAGGAGTAGCTTCGCTAAACTCCGACGGTGCCTTTAAGGTCTTAGGGGCGACTAGCTTTGCTAGGTCTAAAGGGTGCGGCTATGGTCTCACAGGGGACTAGCTTAACTAAGTCAAAGGGGTGTCGTTATGGTCTCACAGGGATTAGGCGAGCTAAGTCAAAAGGGTGCCGTTATGGTCTCACGGGGGATGACTACCTTAGCTAAGTAAAAGGGGTGCCGTTATGGTCTCACAGGGATGACTAGCTTAGCTAAGTCAAAGGGGTATCGTTATGGTCTTACAGGGATGACTAGCTTAGCTAGGTCAAAGGGGTGTCGTTATGGTCTTACAGGGATGACTAGCTTAGCTAGGTCAAAGGGGTGTCGTTATGGTCTTACAGGGATGACTAGCTTAGCTAGGTCAAAGGGGTGCCGTTATGGTCTTACATGGATGACTAGCTTAGCTAGGTCAAAGGGGTGCCGTTATGGTCTTACAGGGATGTTAGCTTCGCTAGGCTTAATGGTTTGGACTTCGTCCTACATGGGTTTGGAATTGGACTTGATTGACTTTGGAAATGAGTTGGGTCTTATATGGACCTAATTCTGGACTTAGTCCTATATCGGTTTGAAGTTAGACTTGAAAATGCACATGGGCTTGACATTGGATTGGAATAGAGCTGGATTAGACTTGGACCGGGATTGACATTGACTAGGGTTCACATAAAGATGCAAATGGGCCTTGATTTTGACATGAGCTAGACTTATATGGGCCTAAATTGGACTCTAATGCTAGCGAGCCTAATATGAATGCATGGACTCGAATTAGATGGACCCTATATGAATGCAAAATGAACCCTAATGTATATGGGCCTAGAATGAATGCAAGTGAAGTGGATCGAATTTAGTTGATTGGATTGAATTGGATTGAAGGTGTTTGGAATGGGCTTAGAATTTTCAAAATTCATTTTTGAAAGGAACCCCTTATTTTTTCTTTTGTTAGGAAAAGATGATGGATTAATTTTGAAAAATATTTTTTTTGAAATGTCATGGTATGATGATGTTCAGTAAATGCTTTTGAAAAAAGAGTAGAATAGAAAATGGTGTAGGATTGATCTTGAAAAATGTAAGTTTTTTAAATTGATTGAATATGGTAAGGTAAGATTGATAGGGAAGATTAGTTGAACAACAGGGAGAAAATGGGAAGAGGTAGACATGCATGATAATTCTAACTTTACAATGACCCTTTAGATTCATTTTTTTTATAACAGACTTGAACTTGCATGAAAGGACTGATTTTTACATGTTGAATTAGGTGACAAGCCTAAATGACCAAATTACGCAAATGCAGACAGACAGACGCATATAAGACTGAACGTAGGATCGACAATTACGACTGCTAAATCAAGGAAAAGCATGCGATGCACAGACTGCGTGCCGCGCAACTACTCCCCTACACGTTTTTCGGGGATTTAGGCGACGAACTAGCCGATTGACGAATTTTTTTTTGTTTGTTAGACGTGATGTTTAGGAACGACGTATAATAATGACGAATTGACAGGATAATAACAAGCAATAATTGCAATCACATGAAAATGTCATATAACATGGATGCAAAAGTTCCAACCTAAAGTCTAGTTCTATGTTTGAAACTATTGGTCAGGTTTAGGTTCAGTCTGAAGGGTCCATGACTAAGAGATTGATCCCACGCTTCGTACCCCTGCTTAAAGAGGTGGCCACGTGTAAGACGCACTCCAGTCTCAAGTCAGGAACAAGAAAACAATGCCATGGTTAGGTAGGTTTGCTTATGACTATGATCCAACACTATAGCTCAGGAAGCTTTTTGGAAGGACAAAGCACAAACTCCCTAGGGGTGACCTCAACATAGAACATGTGCTAATGAGGCAAGGTAGATTGTCCTTATAGTGGCTGAACAGTAGCCATGCATATGCAAACCTGTATATTATTCTAAGGCATAAAAATAAGAATGAATCGTATTTTCCAAGTTTCACCCACTCATTTAAAATTATTATTTTTTAAATCATCCCAAGTCCAAATTGTAGGCGTGTTTTTATTTCGCTTACGCGGTGTGAGCACGTACTAGATTTCACTACCCCACTGCAAAGGTTTTATTGAAAATTGTTTTGAAAGAAGTCGCCAACAATTCTTTTTAGGAAGAATCATAAACCTAATTGGATATGGGAAAATCGTAGGGACAAATTATCCAATGTAGATTTCCCCGTCATGACTCCATAGGTGGTCTAAATGAACCAAAGATTGATTTCGGGGGTGAGGGTACGAATATAGTCATAATGAACCACATTCTCCCAAAGTTGGCCTCTACTAAATATCGATTCATTGCAGATTTTTATGCCAAAGAACAATCATATAATATTTTTATACACCCTAAAAATATTTAATCTAAATTGGTTCAGGAAACAAAAAAAACTAATTTTTAGTGATATGTTATTAAGCAATCAATGTTACAAGGTTCCTAGCAGGTTGTCCAAATTAATCTGATTAATATTAGAACAATTCTTTAGGTCTTGTTTAGCAATAAATAACATGTGGGGTGATAAAAGCAATAAAGCAGGGACAACCATATAATATGCATAGAACAATCAGGCAGGGAAATAATTTACAAAGGCATGAATAATAATAATATGAAATATAAAATAAAATATAGAAAAGAGGTCAGAATATACAGAAGAGCGATTTTACATTAAAAATCTACATCAGGAAAGAAAACTGTTAGTAACTTCAATACAAAATAATTTATTTAAGGACCCTCAGGATTATACTGTGGCTTGGGTCTGCGAGATTGACAACCTTCGGGACGAGCAATCGTGAAGCCTGAAAATCTGAATGTCTGAAAGTATGTAGATTGAATGTATTTGTGTTTGAATGTATGAGTTTTTGTAGGGAAGTTTTGTAGTTCGTAGAGAGATTCGTAAAGTATTCGTCGAGTTTGAAGTGTGTTAATGTGAAAAATCCGTTCTTAAATCTGTACAGAAATCGAGCCTATTTATAGGGAAAACGGCACTGCGCCTCACACGCTGGCTGCGTCTGGCGCAGCTGACGTGGCAAGCGTATGATGCGACATGACCAGTAAAAAGCGTACACGTGGTATGGGCTTTTAAAAAGATAAGAAAGAAAATCCGCATCTCAAGCAGAGAGCTGCGCTTGACGCAGGACTTTACATGAAACAGAAGTCTTCATGGCAGTTCTGGTGAGCTTAGCACAGCCTGTGCGCTTGGCGCAGCCTACGTGGAAGTCCACGTGGCAGGACACATGTGCTCAGCACAGTCAGCTGCGCTCAGCGCACAACCTTGTTTTTGATAGTTTTTTTGTATAAACGCGTTTTAAAGATTTTCTTTTATCTTTTAACTCTGGAAATCTGATTTTACTGGATAAAATCTAATTTTGACTTAAAAAATATATCTTTTGAAAATATCTATTTATTAAAATAAATCAATTAATTATCAATTAATTGGGTTGTTCAAAGAATTGGGCTCAAATACAACTAATTATTATGAACAATTAATTGGGCTTTAAAATAAGACTTTAACACTTTTCGAAATGGTTTTGAATGGCTCTTCAGACTGCTCTTCTCTTGGATCGGACCAATCAAGACCACGGTATGTTTCATCATCGGATCCTTGGGGAGACATTATATATGTCTACATCGAGGTTAAGAAGAAAAATATTGAAAGCATTTGACTCTAAGGCTCTCTGGACTCCTACAATTTTGGCCAACACTTTCTTTTTCCTCTTATTCATATTATCATTTTCTTTGGCCCAACCTGGAAGGTCTTTTCTAAGGTCCATAAGGCTATGGTGAAATGGCCCATTGTAATTAACCCACCTCCCCTGGACCCAAGGCTTAAAGGAAGGAATGTTGAACCAATGAGGCTCGAATTTATAAGGCTTAGGCCCAACTTGGTCAAGAACTAATAAAACCGGATTATGGTCCGAAGAAGTTGGAGGCAAATTTGTTACTTGATGCTATTGATGTTCAAGAACCCAACTAGGCGAGGCCCAAAACCGGTCCAGTCTTTCAAAAATAGGCCCGTTGTTCCTCTTGTTAAACCATGTGAACTTGTTCCCCACATAACCCAAGTCAGTTAAATTGCACTTACTCATCGTTTCTTTCAGTAACCGCATTTTATGATCACTTGGTCTCTTACCCCCCGATTTTTTCGTGAGCTTCTACCACTTGACTGAAATCACCGCAAACAACCCAAGTATTTTGACATTTAAGCTTGTTTTAACTAAATCATCCCACATACCCACTCATTGCCTATGTTTTGTAAAAGCATACAAAGCAGTAAAGAAGAAGGGGATCGAATTTTGTACCTTGATGATACCGTGGATTGATATTTCCTCTTTTGTGATGACCGTGAATGAATTCACACCACTGTTCAACAAAATCAGAATTCCCCCCTGACATTCTGACAGGTTCAACGGTATCAAACGAATTAAATGGCAAATCATCCATCATCTCTTCCACATTCTCTTTCCCTGCATGCGTTTCAGTGATAACTACTATTGTCGATTTATGATCTTTGATAAGTTGTTTCATATTACGCCGGAAGCTTGGGCGGGTCACCCCCCCTGGCGTTCCATAATAAGATCGACATACCAAGCTCAATTGGAGGGGTTCCGACTAGTTCCTGCTGAACTTGTCCTTCTGGGAATGCTTCTTTTAACAGATCTTCCGACTCGTTTAACCTCAGCTTTCAGCCCCGACATAGTTATGCCCCTTTGTTTCGAGAACCCCCATGCACTCTTCACTTCTAACTGGTGTCCCAGCGTGGTCAAGTGGAACACTTTTATGTTGTTTGTTGCATTTCCCGATTGCACCATATGCCACTTGTCTGTAATTGTGAGTCGTTTTCGAACGTGAGGAAGAACGGGAGCCGGGTCAATTATGAACTGGAGTTCGCACGGAACTAGAATCCAGGCTAACCCCTTCTTCAGTTGTTCTACCCACCACCGGAGAGTGAGCCCTATGACCTTGTTGATTTGCATGACATCCACTATCACCGGAACATGTGCTGGCACCAACGTAGTTGGTTGTTCTGGCAGAATCATCTTCAAATTCTGGAAGGATCTTGGTGCACATTCCGGTTTTAGTAACAGCTCCATCAAATACCAAGGTTGCACATGAATCCATTACCCCATGTGCCCTTGCCGAAAGTACATGAAACGATTGATCCATATTTCCGGAAACGTCATATATGGGGAGATACCATGATTAGGGATGATGCTTGAGAGAGTTGAATAGCTACTGATTTTGGGGTGGCAATTGGAGGCATTAAGAAGCCCCTGTTGAAGTATGGGTCGAACAAGTAATGAGCAAGAGAGGGATCTCGCTCTTCTTCTTGGATAGGCAGAACTGCTGATATCACCATAATTCTCTTGAAGGTGAAAAGGTCAAGAAGGGTTAGGGAGAAGGGAGATTGAAAGTTTGCTTTTTAGAGAGGATATATGATTTTTTGTGTTTAGGAGGAGGGGAGAGAGAGGGAGTATATAGGATATCAAAGGTCCTTAGGGTAGGCTGAAAAAAAGAGATAGGACTTAACACTGCATCTTCCAGCAATTTTTGCACATTATCAGAGGAAAGTACACCAAACGAGTTTTGAACTCCTACTTTCACTGCACTTTGGGTTGAGGGGGCAGCTGAACTGACTCTTGGATTTTCCAAGGTAACCTCTAAAGATTTGCTTTTTTTACTTTACGTGTTCCGAACTTCCTGCCATTGTAGAACTTCCGCCGCCTTTTCTTTCTTCTTGGGAGCCTCTGCTTCAGGACTACTTACCTTGGGCCCCTCCCCTTTTTGATGAGCCACTTTTGCATTAATACAATTTAACACATGCTTATCAATGTTTCTGCATTTAATGCAATACTCAGGCCAATAATTACAGTGAATATGTTTCTTTACCTTGCCCAACCATTTGTATTTTTTTTTTGCCTTTTGTAACATCCACCATAACCAACAGTCGAGCAAACTTGAACATGTTATCAGTGATCGCTTTCAAGTCCCCTTTAATGTATGTGCCCAAGCAGTTACCTATTTTACGCAGCATGCTCACATTGTGGAATTCTAATGGTAACTCCGGTAGCTCAACCCAAAGCGGGACAACGGAGCATTTCTCAAGCGATGGCTTAAACCCAGGATACCAGATCCTAGTTGCGATGAAGAATCCATTTAGGAACCAAGGTCTAGCAGAAAGAATTCTCCCCATATCTTCCTTGAAACTGAATTTGGATATATAGTAGCCTTTCCCTACTGGAAATGTATTACAAAGCCCACTTGAATTCCAAATTTTCTTAACTGAATCACCGTAATATTGAGATGAAAAGGATTTTCCGCAAGGCTTTGATATAATCGCATCCATCCAAGGAGAACAAAGCTTCCCATATTCCTCAGCCGTGATTGGCAAGAAGATATCATCCTTATCATTGAAGCTACTTGGGGGAGACGTAGCACAAGGGGTAACCCCAGCATAAGAATTATTCCCATTTACGATATCCTCAAAAGAACTGGACCCAGAAGTGGAATTGATTTGCCATTTACTCGTTTTTGAACCTTGAACCTACAAGGGAAGAGCACACGGTGAAACAATCAAGGGGGAAGGGGCAGGGTTAAGGAGGGAGGGAAGAGGAGGGGGTAGGGGAGGGGGGTACATTCTCTCTTCCATGAAGATGAGAATAAAAATGTGTTAGTTTTGTGTGGACCACATCTATCCATATGACATAGTGACCCTAGAGTCACCGCTTCTTACATTAGTTTATTATAAAGAAATTTACAACTTTACAAGATAGTAACCTTTTTCTCACATAGTCACCCTTTATAACTTATAACTACTCCTCTTTTATATCTATTGTTTTTTGACATAGTGATCCTTTTTTCATAGATTAGATGTACTAGCATTAGGTCCACACTAAATCTAGTGTAGACCAGGTCCATATAAGATTTTTACTGCAATCCAACGCCTTGTCTTTTATAATTACCATTGTATTTTTTACTAAATTAACTTATCTTTTTGTCCACCACCTTCACTTGAACGAGATCATCTTCCTTGACTTATCAATAAGATCTTCAATGCCTTCTTTTCCTGCTATATTGTTGATAGAACTCTGGGACTTATGTTGGTGAGATTGTGGGATTTTAATAATAATCCACGATATATATTGAAGCTATGAGTTTTGTATGTATGGAAGTACAAATACATATTTGATAGTAGTTTGTACTATATATTATGTATCAGTTTATACTTATTTTAGTTTAGTTTTAGACATTATATATCAGTTTATGTATATTTTTTTTCCAGTGAATTTCTGTTTCCAATGTTGTTTTGCTGAAACTTTCGAATATTTACCCAAATCTTGCCTTGGTTGTGTCTAGACTATATTGTATTTGTGTTATTTTATTTTTTTACCTTGAGCTTGCCGATTGGTCTTGTTCCAGTTATTAGAAGAAAAGGGTTCCCTTTAGCCTTTCTAATTTCCCTATAAAGGTCCCATGCCAATGAAACTACGCCCTCATACAGTAAAATTCCTTGACTATACCATACCAGTGTAAAGACAATTACATGATACATGAAACTACGCATTCGAAAACGCCCATAAATATAGTACTCCCTTGACTACACTCATTCTAAGTCAATTTGCACGTAAGAGAAACACGTTCAGCTCAACTCTTCCAACAAAATAAAAAAAGTTAGCACATTGTCAGAAATGATAAATAAGGCTGGTCTACCCCAAGATGATTATTATGTCCATTTTGCCCCATCTAATGAGAATTTCAACTCTTTTTTCATTCTCTCTCCTCTTCCTGCCTCTTTGTAGTTTACTATATAGGCACGCAATACTTTGGCATAATTTTCATATATATTCTCTCTCTTCTTCTTTCTTTCAAAACCCTTCATCATCATCATCAAAGACCACTACACCACACTATTTTTCTACACCTAACAATCATCATGTCCTCTTCCTTCTTCTTAATCTCATCATTATGCCTCTTTCTTCTTCTTTATAACAAGTTTTATCAACTCTTTTCTTCTCTCACTTTCATTACTTCCTTTAAAAGAAGAAGAAAGAAAAAGAAGAAATCTTGTTTTTGAATGTTTGAAGATCTTGAAGAAGATTTATATACGTTTCCTACTTGTTGAGGAAGACAAGGCGAAGATCGAAACCCTAATCTTTTTTTATGGTAAGGAGATGAGTTTGTTTCTTCACTCTTCTTTCATGAGATCCATCCATCTGTTGGGGAATTGAAGCATTACGGTCCGAATTATTACCTAAAACTTATAGTCTATGTAATATATATGCTTAAATGATATGGGGTACGTTTGATTTACTATAATAAAGGAGTATTTATTTTATTAATTCAATGATCTATATGAAGCATCAGCTTGGATCCACCCCTAGATATATGATAAGTTTTATATATTTGATCAACGTTGTTTTCAAGATGTTGGTTTTTAGTAATTTAGATCTGGATTATTGTTGTAATAGTACGTACGATGTTGGTGTATCAATGTATTTATTACTCCATTTGGGGTGCAAGTTTGAATAATTAGATTTCTAAATGTATGAAAGATTTGACAAGGACAATAAATATTTATTCTTCCAAACAGGGAAAGTTTTGTTTGTGTAAGAGGTATTTCTATTTAAGTGAAAATATGAAAGGACAGGAAGTATGTGGAGTATAACTTATTTTGTTCATATTATTTATTATTGCAGATAAGTACCGAGTTAGATACTTAGATATTAAGCATTAAATTATTTGAAATGAGGATATTAATTTTGGAATAACGTTATCGAAGTATTGTTCTATATAATTCATTTTTACTTAATCTAGTAACATAAATTCAGATAAGTATTAATAAGTTCAAAATATAAGTTCCATTAAATAAGTTCATTTAAATTTCAATAAGTCCTAATAAATTCGGTAAGTTTAAATACGATCAGTTATGTCAAAATATGTTGAATGAAGCATATACAAAACGAATCTTCTACTTTGGGTTTTCTTATAAAGAGCCCTTAGGATTGGCTAAAAAAATTTAAAAAAAAAATAAGGATAAATTATTTACTTCATTAATTGTCGTTTGTCTAGCTAGGGTTTTGAAGATTTTCTACTTCCTCTGTTCTGTTCATGTGAAGAGGAGATAGATAGAGAGAAGTGAATACCAATAAGGTAATGTTTCATTTATTTTGAAACGGACTAAAATGGTAAGTGTTTCATATAATAGAACGAAGGAAGTATCATATTTGACTGTGCATTGATTTGATTTGATTTTATACCATCATCAAAATTACTTTGCAGTTTTCTCACCATCATGTATATGGTCTCCTGAAGCTGTCATGGATATATCAATGTAAAATAAAGAAGGATTGAAAGGACAAATTTACTTCACATGAATCTAGTTGCCTGCCTTTTTGTTACATAAAAGTATTATATTAGCATGTTTGTAGTACTATTAGATAAGCTCGTGGTCTTGATTAAAGTTTATCATTCAAATTCATGGCTGACATTCCAGGGAAGTTTCAAAAGATCACTTTTTAGTAGTAATACTTGGCTTCTCAGTTCTCATGCATCTTAGCTAGATTGTAAAAGTTACTTCTCTATCTAGGTAAGTGATACAGAGTCTTGGAAGAGATGGGTTAATTCACTTTTGTGCACTGCTAAACTAATCTTACTTACTTTTAGCTTTTTGCCTCCTAGCTTTTCTGAAAGAAAGTGTACATAGATTCTTCGACTATCTAAGCTACATGCGGTGCCATTCGAATAATATTTTTATCTTTGCCTTATTTTCTGCACCTACAAATTATATTGTGAATATTTGTTATGGTAAGGAGAAAGAACGAGAACAGCTGAACATGAAGTACACTATAGTAGTATACAACTAGTAGTCGTCGTAAACTTTAATTTGTGTGAGAAGAAATCACTCTCGAAAAATGTATTTTGTGATGCTTACCACATTGGTTGAATAGTAGATGTGATGGTTCGATCACTTTATAGGTAATGTTTCATGTTCAAGCTCAAAAAACCTTTTTGTTTCGAGGGAAGCTCAAGAAACTTTGAATAGTCTATGTATCACATGTGAGATAGGAGGTTTCATTATAGGATTTGACTCCATCAATTAGATGAGTGGAGTATATGATAATGTATACACAGTTAATTTATGCAATTAGTGCATGTGAACATACTATTTTACTGGTGATGCAAACAATAGTTAAGCTAGGTTTAAGTGTGTAATTCATTCATGTCAAGAACTAGCAATTGCTGGTAGAGTTGGGAAAAATTCACTTGATCCGATAACCCCACCCGAATTTAACCCAAAAATATAAGTTAGGATTATGATTTGTAACCCATTTACCCGACTTACCCGTTTAATTAAATGGGTTAATCATGCATACATTCAGGTGAATTTATTGTTAAAAAATATTTATTTTTTTATTTTATTAAAATGTATTAATAAGAAATATTTCCTTCATTCTGAAATAAGTGAAACACTTCTCTCTTTTATGTGAGAGATTTTTGAGAGAAGTGTTTCACTTATTTCATAACGGAGGAAGTATATATAAATATGTTCAACTGGTTAAATGGGTTAACTTAGGGTCAAGTTTTTCAACACGTATAATAAATGAGTCAAATTTCAGTTGAGACATGTTCAATTACCCGTTTATTATCAACCTGAACACAAATCTGATCCAATCTAATTTGTTTACCTGGCCCCAATTGCAGATCCATTGGTTAATTACCAATAGTTGCTCTTCAACTCTTATAGGAACTGTTGGCACTTTTTTTTTCTGTTTTTAGGGTGAGGGAGACATTGATCTTCTAAAAGTTGTATTAAGAATATATATCAAAAATTTGAAAATTATTTACACCTCATGTATTATGTAAAGGAGTATCTCCAAAAAAAATCTCACCCACATAAATATTTAAGTATTAGATCTGTGGTTCATCTTAAAAAAAAAAAAAGGAAGAAGATGTCTAGTCTTGTATAGGAAAAAACAAATATAATCCTTTCTAAAGCTCTTGGATCTTTACAACCTATAACATTGATAGGCGTGTCGCGCACCTAACAAAAAAAAATAATCTAACTAACCTCCTAACTATGTACTAGGGTAAGTCAGAGTCGAATCCACAGAGACAAACAGTATTAAACACTAGGTATCTTGACTCAATTAAACTAAACAAGTGACAAACAACGGTGGAAAAGATGTCGAACTAATACTAACTCTAAACTATGATAACTACTAATAGCACACGAGGTAGAATCAATTAATAAGGCATCTAGAATTAAGTATTCCCACTAGCACGAGTAATACATGAATAGTTCCCATCCCAAATAACATAATATAATCAATGGTTTTTTCACCAAATACCCCTGACAAATAAATTTATTCACCAAATACCCCCACTTTTTTCAAAATTCACCAAATACCCCTGACCTTTAAAAAAATTCACCAGATACCCCTGACATTTCAAAAAATACCCAAAATGCCCTTTTTGGCTAACGGACGTTAGTGCTCCGTTAATTAATTAACTAATTAACCTAAAAACCCTAATTAAACCCTAATTAAACCTAATTAAACCTATAAATCTAACTAACCCTAAAACCTTAATTAACCCTAAAACAACCCCCCAAGCCCACCACCCTCCCACCCCACCCCCCACAACTCCAACCCCACCGCCTCCCCTCCCCCCCCCCACACGGCCCCACGCAGCCACTCCACCCCTACCCACGTAGCCCACCCCCTCCCCGTAGCCGCCTCCCCCCCACCCCCGCATCCCCCTCGCCCCTCCCCCGCAGTCCCGCAACGCCCCCTCACTCTCAACCCACAAAACCCGGCCCGGACACCGCCCGAATCCGCAACCCCTCCCTTTCTCGTCACTCACTCATCGTCAATATCCATCTCTCCCCTTCTCTCTCTTCGCACAAGCAACCAGCGACACCACCGCCCACTATCGGTTGCACCACCAGCCATGAGCTTCTCTTGAAAAATTTCGGGGGTTGCAATTGATTTTTGTGAAAACAGGGGCCAAGACGCACAACGAATTGCAATTAATTTTAGGGGGGTTTTGGGGGCGGGGGGAGGGGGGGAGCGCGGGCTGCTGCGGCTGCGGAGGAGGGGGAGGGGGCTGCGTGGGAGGGGGAGCTGCGTGGGAGGGGAGGAGGGAGAGGGAGTGGTGGGCTGGGATTGTTGGGGCGGTGGTGGGTGGGTGGTGGGGCTAGGGTGGTGGGCTGGGGTTGTTGGGGAGGGGATGGGGGCTGGTAGGTTAGGGGAGAGAGTGTGGGTTAGGGTTAGTTAGGGTTAATTAGGTTGACTTAGGGCTAATTAGGTTCAATTAGGGCTAATTAGGTTGACTTAGGGCTAATTGGGTTGACTTAGGGCAAACTTGTAAATAAACGCTAACGGAAGTCTAGCGTCCGTCAACAAAAGGGTATCTGGTGAATTTTCTAAAAGGTCAGGGGTATTTGGTGAATTTTGAAAAAAGTGGGGGTATTTGGTGAATAAATTTATTTGTCAGGGGTATTTGGTGAAAAAATCGTATAATCAATAAACCAAAAGGAGTAATGCACCCTAAAAATACCAAAGATCTCTCCCGAGTACCTATGGCTACTCTAAACAAGCAATCATACCTATTCCCATGGAATCATGCATGAAAGAGACATTAAACATGGCATCACAAAGAAATTCCTAGTAATCCTATCTACTTATTCCCATAGAGATATTCATACTCTTGATTGAATCAACAAATCCATCTAGATTCAATTCCCATTGAAAACAAGACATAAGGAATCAATTCAAAATCACATATCCCTAGTATGATAATGAAAATAAGTGCAATTCAATCAAGCAAGGATAATTAATCACATTAAAATTGGGATTATGGGAAATTCATATATTAATCATTGCTAGGGTTCAACTTAACCCTAGATTATAAAACTGCTCACTCATAATTGAAAAACAAAGCAATTCAATAATAAATAAGTAAACATGACAATAAATAAAGAGAGAGAATTAGGAAACTCACACTACTAGAAAATAGGGTTATAGCAACGCCCTTTTATGCAACAGTTTTACTGGCGTTGCTATATCATAGCTATTGCAACAGTTAAATAATTTTTAATTTGAGTGGACTTTGACTTTGGAAAAACGTTGCTATAGAAAAACTATTGCACCAGTTATATACTATGACTATTTTATTGCAACAGTTTTTAGTCTTTTAATATTTTGATGAGATATTGTAACGGTTTTTTTGTAAAGCATCTAAAAAAGTTAAATATATAATAGGTTTATTAATTTTTTTTAATAGATCGCTGTTTTTTTTTTGGTTTCCTTCACCACTTTTGTAACAACCCAAATTGTAAGAGTGTTTTAATTATCATAACTAGCCAAAATTATATATTAAATATTTTTATTATATTTAAGTTGAAACTAACGATCTTCTATTGCTATGTTGTGTTGATATTATGTGTTATTTATTTGAGCAGGTAATATTTTAATGCACGTTTAATCGTAAGTTAATTATTTTATTCGCTTAATTATACTATTATATTTTTAAAAATGAGTTTGAATAACTTGGATTTTAATTGGATATAGTTTTCTTTAGGGATCAATTGGATATAGTTATATGTTAGTATATTATATTTGCAAACATTTATATTATATTTGCAAACATTAACATAATTAAGTTAGTAAGCTGTGTTGGACACATTTTGAATTTTCATAGAAAAGAAAACCCGAAAATCATAAACCCCACATATGTCGATTAATTGGAGACCTTAAAAACCCCAGGCCCCTCATCTCTCTCGAGTTCCATTTCCACCCAAAACCCCCAAAACCCTCGTTTCTCCCTCCCCGTGGTTCTCTTGCACTCTCTCTCGTGCTTCGATCTTCCGGTTCACCTGCCGCCAAACCTTTGCCGGCGTTTTCCCTTCTCGCCGGAGCTTTCCTTCCCTCTAATCGTGCCTCGCTGCGGCTGGTGTCGCTGCTTTGTTCTTTGTGTTGTTGTTGTTGGTAGGGGAGCGGTGAGCCACAAAGCTTGCCCCTTTTGTTTTACTCCCTCCTCTTGATCATTGCTGCTATGTGATTGATGCCGCTGCTTCTTCGAAGCCCTGGACGCGCCCCTGTACTCGCGCATCAATCTTTCTCTCACTAATTTGTCGAAGCTTCTGTCTTCTCTTCGCCAAAGTCGCTTAGTGTCCTTGAGACACCACGTGAGGTGCCACACTCACCCTTTCTTTTCTTTATTTTGTCTTTTGATCTTTGATGAGATTGTGGTTTTGATTTATGATATATTCATGATTTATTGCTTGTTGGTCATATTGTTGACTAATTGTGAGGACATGAAATCAGAGGTGTTGTTATACTTTTGAAATCTAGTAAAATTATCAGTATGATTTATGTAGGGAATTTGTTGGTCATGAAATTCTGGATTTTATGTGTAAATTATTGATGTCTGAATTATTGAATTACAATAGGTCTTTAGATTAGTTAAAATTTGGATATTATCTTTAATCCATTCAAAGGTTTAGAATAAGTCTGGCATGTTCTAAGTGTAATATCAATAGATTGAACTTGGTAATGGTTAATAAAGAGAGTTTTTAATATCAACGATCGATGGCCTTGAAAGTAAAACAAGTCTCTGACTATAAAAGTATGTGTTTCATTATTTGAAATTATGTATGGATTTGATGATGAACCGAGTATTATGTGATATAGAACACTAATTTTATTACCTAGATCATGTCTTATCATGTTTTGATTAACTTTTTCAGCTTTACTATGTTTGGAATCGAGATAATATATTGCTTTGAGACAATCTCGGTATTGTATGAAACTCAAAGTACCTTTGCTAACTATATCAGGTTTATTATATTTTAATAAGTTGGAAAGCTAAGGAAGGTATATTACTTGATTGATGTAAGAACTATTCAGAGTTGAGTTATGTTTAGTGATGATAGGTTTTGTGAATTATATTGTTGACAAGCTTATTGATATGGATATGGATTTGTATAGAATTGAGTTTGATTGAAATACATTGTATGATTTATAATGCTATATATAAAATAGATTGATTAGCTTGTATGATTCTGGAATCTTGAGAATTTTGTTGATTTGATCGATATTTAAAAAGATTATTGATTATTGGATCTTTGTAAAAGAATGATTATAATTTTGTTGAGTTAATTAGGGAATTCGGTTAATTACTATAATGATGCGCGCACTCCACAAACCGAAGTCCTGGTGGGAGGAGGGTGTTATTTGCACTTCATAGTAAACTCCATCAGTCAAATGAATCTAATACTGTTATCTTTGCAACTTTCCATAATTCCTACAAGTCTCTCTTTATTCATTCGGTATCATGCAGGTCATTAATTCTATGGGAGCTTTCTCTTGACACAGAATTAGTGAAAGTACAAACGTGTTGGTAATACCATTCTGACATTCTCAATCCATTATTATTTCACGCTGCAATTTCTTCCCCCTTTAAGTATTAGCTAGCCGGACTATATGTTCCATCAACATTTTGACTATCTATATTTGCGTAATAGAGATTAAAAACTTGATTGGTTTTTTGTGATGTATTTTTATTAACAGATGACAATCTTCTTCACAGCAACAAGACCAATTACAGCGGCAACAACTACAACAGGTTGTCCATTGTCTCATAAACTAATTAGTAGACCCTGTGCACCCTTTTTTTTCACCCCACCAGCCTTCTGATTTTTCGCTTTAAACCAACACTTGACTGTCTTTTGTTCTCCCTCCCTGCATGGAGCTAATTGCAACTTATCCATATGTCATTCAGTTCACCTCACCATATGAGATATAGAGATTATTGAGAATGATAAACTTTATAATGGGAAAACCATCTATAAGCTGACATGTAGCCTATATTAGGATTTTTGGCTCACAAAATGCTGAATCACATCACTAGTGGAAAAAAAGACAAGGGCTGCGATGCAAGGGCTGCGGTTTATTATGAACCGCAACCCTTAATGTGAAGGACTGCGGTTACTCCGGAAACCGCAGCCCTTCGGACACAAAGGGCTGCGGGTTTTGGTCTAACCGCAGCCCTTAACAAAAGGGCTGCGGTTTCTAAGAAGAACCGCAGCCCTTCACTTTTTTATTTTTTATTTTTTTTATAAAAATTTGCGCGCATACCACACGCCAAAACAAAACCATAACTCTCTACTTTCTCCCCAGTCCCCGATTTTCTCTCACCTCACCAAACCCCAAAACCACCTCTCACCTCACCAAACCCCGAAAGCACCTCTCACCCTTTCTCTCTCTCTCCTTTACCCAGCCGGTGTGCGCTGCCTCACCACCACTTGCCGGCGCTCAGACCGGCGCTCAGACCGGCGCTCAGACTGTAGTGCTTATCTGCTTTGGGTTTGCTCTTAAGTAATTGGGAATAGTGGCAATTACTAATCAAATGAGGTGAGTTCTTTATGCTTTTTTTTTTAGATTTGATACACTCTCTTGTTCTTCTTTTATCGCTAAAACTTGTTTTAGGAGAAAAATCTAAGTTCTTTTTTTTTTGAATTTTTGCGGATAAATTTATACAGGGCTCAAGTGTTGTACTTTGTTTTAAAACCTTGAAATAATCGAGCTGTGAGCATGTCTACGACGCCATTGAAACCCTCTTCTTCTCGCTCAAACCGCCGCTTTTTTGGAGGTATACACTATTCTCTTTTTCTTTCACGATGAATTATTGTTGCTGGGTTAGGATGGTATCTGATTTTGTCTTCTTTCGTTCATTGGGGCATTTCGTCGAACAGATTGTTCATGGTTTGATTGGTGAGTGAAATTTTGGTAATTGGGTATAATGATCTTATTGTTGTTTTGTTGTTGGGTTGTTATTGTTGTTCTGTTGTAGATGCTATTATTATGGCAACTGTTGTGATCTGTTTGCAATTGACATCTAATCTAGCTAGAAAAATAATCTCTCTTCTTCACAAAGGAAGAAAGTGAACTTGATATCAAAAAATGAGAGTTGAATTCTTATACATGCTCCCTGTATATATGAGCTAATTACTGTTTGGTATATTTGAGTTATATAACCACTAACATTTGTTTATATGTTATGATTGATATTATTTCTAAAATGTATATTATAACTCATCTAGACCTTTCCATGACGGCTATTATATAATAAAGTGCCTCAAAAACTCAAAAATTTTAATCGGTTTTACAAAACAATTACTCGATTAATTACTAGGAGCGTCTGGCTTGTTTATCTTAGTTACTTTTTTAGTTTGAAAGGCACTAGTTTTATGTGATTGTTGGGGGTGTTTCATACTTTTATGTGATGAAAGTTCTTATCTTTAGTTGGATTTGTTGTAGGTTGTTGTTATCGTAGTTTTACCTAGACAAGATTTATAGTTATTGTTATATTGGTATACTTGAGCAATTGTAGCTCGAGTATAGAAGGCTGTAGGAAGAAGTTGAAGAACTGGAGTTGATTGGAAGGATGAGGAGGACGATGAGTAGAAAAGGATTTGAGTGCAATTGTAGGACGATGAGTAGACTGACTCAAAGTCTATACTAGTGAAGGTAGTATGGGCACAATCAATGATGTCATTGGGATGCGCTACAACAATCAATACTTCACATTGGATCTACTGACATAGTAGTAACACACTAGCCCGGTTTATGTTGCTTTTACAAATACTATGCGGCCTCATGAGTCTTCATCAATTTGGTAATCTCCTCTTTTTCTCTCATTATATATTCATGATTTGGGTTTTCTCATCAATACAGTTAATCAAGGACCATCTTTGTTATCTTGGTTATAATTTTCGTGTTTCTTGTTAAGTTGGTGAAATTTAGTTAGAGATTAATTTGTTGAACATAACTTGTAACTTGCATAGCTTTTGCTGGATATATGTAAAACAAAAATTGGAAATGAGAAGCTCTTAATTACCCGTTAAGAGTGCATAGCTTTTGCGGGATATCTGTTGAATTTTTTTATCTATTTCTCTAGTTTTGCTTCCCTTATGCCGCCATTTTGTTTTCCTTTTCGTTCTTCTTTTTTGGGCATCTGCCTTATTTGAGTTATTGCTGATATGTTGATAATGGATATATCTTTCTTACGTGGAAAGTTCATTTGTTAATAGCATGATACATGGTTATAATGCTTTTCAGGTGTGTTGCGGTGCGAGTATACCATGGCTAATATTATTATTGGAGATGGTGTGAAGAAACCAAAGGGAGACAGGTTAGAATTCTTTTTCGATTATGTTTTAGAAATTAGAACCCTTTTATCCGAAGTTGATTGTTCGAGGATGAACCTTATTTATCCCCCTTTTCCCCTTAGTTGAAGATGATTGTTCGAGGAATTAGTATGGGCATTGTAGCCCCTTTGGGATCATGGTACTGGTTTTATTGAATTGTTTTGACCTTGATTGTTTGCTTCATGCATAAAGTTGGTGAATATTAGTTAGTTATTGATTTTTGTGGGATTTCTTGGCCTAATATGCATCAAAGTGGTTATTTTAGGACTTTAATTGCTTGATCCATGGATAATGAAGTGGTTATAGCTTGATATTTGTGTGATTTATTGGCCTAATAAGCAATTAAGTGAATGTTTTCATGGGTTTTTTGTCCATTGATTCATGCAAAAACATGGTGGTATAATGTAATTGTATGCATTTAGTGTCATCAAATATAATTTGACAAACTATTATAATCATCTAAGTTTGTTGATTCATTTTTAACTACATTTGGGATAAGAAGAGAACATTTTAGGCTATTTTCGACCATTATGAACCTTTTAACACATTAAGGATCATATAATGTAATTTGGCCATATATTTGGCAATAATAATTAGTTTACAAACAATTAGGCTTATATAACATCATTTATTTGTTTCTAAGTACATTTTGAGTAATTAAAGGCCGTTTTAGGACAATTAGCTCTGTAACTTTGTGGATTGGAGAGGATTGAAGGTTGTTTACAGAAGGTAATGCTTACTGATCTGGTTGCCCTTGCTGGCAATAAAATGGCTTATGTTGTATATTGCAATTGGTAATTGTTGGTATTATGTTTTAGTTTTGCTCTCTTTGAGCCCTAGTTGTGATGTTTTCTATGTGGAAAATGTTGATGCCTGATACTTGTTATCATTGTAACTTTATCCGGTGAAATTAAAGTTTTATAGAATCATATACTATATTTTGTAATTGAATGTTATGAAAATGGTTTAATTTTATGGGAAGTTTTATTCGATATTATTATAGGAGTCAGCTAGATCTGCAGTGGACTTAGCTAGTAAGAGTTTCCCAGAAGTAGAATGTAAATGGGGTGATGTTGGTCTTGATGAAATGAATGTTTAATATGTTGGGTCATGTTGCTTTTTTGTTCTGCTGAGATTTTTTTTTTTGAATTGGCGAAAGTTTGTTTCTTTCATTTGTGAGATTGTGTGTTAGCACCTTTAAGAGACAGGGAATCAGAATGTGAATGTTTAATTTGATTTTAGTGAATTAGATCTTTGTTTAATTTGATTACTTTTGGTGGTTTGATTTTAGTGAGAGAGAGTATCGAGAGAGGAGATGATATTTCGTGGTATCCGGATGGTGATAAGACGGTTCCCCCGCCCCAGCCCCCCTCCTCCTGCCGACTTGAACTATCTCCTCCCCCTGTCCCTCGCCCCGCCCGACCCCCCCCCCCCGCCGCACTCCCCCTCCCCGCTGCACTCCCCCCTTGCACTCCCCCTGCTCTCCCCCCCCCCCTGCACTCCCCACGACCGGCCCCTGCAGCCCTCCCCCGCTTGCACTCCCCCTGCTCTCCCCCCTCCCTGCTGCACTCCCCACGACCGGCCCCTGCGGCCCTCCCCCCTGCTGCACCCCCCCTCCCCTGCTTGCACTCCCCTGTTGCACTCCCACCCTGCACTCCCCCCTCCCCGTTGCACTCCCCCTGCACTCCCCCCCCCGACCCCCTGCAGCCCCACCCCCCTCACCGACCCCCTGCAATCCCCCCTCCCCGACCCCCTGCAAGCCCCCCCCTTCACCCCCCGCAATCCCCCCCTCACCGACCCCCTGCAATCCCCCCCTCACCGACCCCCTGCAGCCCACCCCCCTCACGGACCCCCTGCAAGCCCCCCTCCCGACCCCCTGCAATCCCCCCTCACCGACCCCCTGCACAACCCCGCCCTCACCGACCCCCTGCACAACCCCCCCTCACCGACCCCCTGCAGCCCACCCCCCTCACCGACCTCCTGCAGCCCCCCCCCCTCACCGACCCCCTGCAGCCCACCCCCCCTCCCGACCCCCTGCAATCTCCCCCCTCACCGACCCCCTGCACAACCCCCCCTCACTGACCCCCTGCAGCCCACCCCCCCCACCGACCCCCTGCAGCCCACCCCCTCCCCCTCACCGACCCCCTGCAGCCGCACCCCCTCACCGATCCCCGCAAGCCCCCTCCCCGACCCCTTGCATTCCCCCCCACCGACCCCCCGCACAACCCCGCCCTCACCGACCCCCCGCACAACCCCCTCCCCTCACCGACCCCCTGCAGCCCACCCCCCCATCACCCCCTGCCCCTGCCCCCACCCCCTCACCGCCCCCGCAATCTCCCCCCTCACCGACCCCCTGCACAACCCCCTCACCGACCCCCTGCGGCCCCACCCTCCTCACGACCCCCTGCAGCCCCCCCCCTCATCGACCCCCTGCAAGCCCCCCTCCCCGATAGTGCAATTTGAACTAGTACTCAAACGAGGGAGTATATAGTCGTACTTGATACTCCCTTGTACTTTGTCGCCTTCATAATACCCGTGTGTTTAAAGGTGTTGGGGCAATTGGATGAAGATATTTTTTGTTTCGTTCTTTGAACAATGTTTGTCAATGCATACAAGTTCTCTTTCTTTTTCTTTGTGATCTTAGTTCTATGTTCCTTGAATCACTTAAATTTTTTGTTTATTATAGTTCCAGTTTTGGTCGCTTATTGGTTGTTGGTTGTTTATTGGTTTAGTTAAGCTCTTGTGCGGTTGCACCTCAAACAATTTGAAAATTTTGCATCTAAGAATTTGTGAAGAAGAAAAAAGATATGGATGGGCTGTACAAAGAGGATCTTTGCTCCTCAAGAAGAGAAAATATGAAGTCGTCAAATTGAATTTAGCTGGAGTACCATATTTTTGTAACTTCCTATATATTTGTAATGAAAAATGATACTTTTCTATATATATAATTGTTTAGGGGGTCATTTTGGGCTAAAAAATGCAAAAAAAAAAAAAAAAAATTTTTATTTTTTTTTGGGTCACAAGGGCTGCGGTTCGGGCAAAAACCGCGACCCTTGGTTGGTTAAGGGCCGCGGTTAAGGGCAAAAACCGCAGCCCTTAGTGAGTTAAGGGCTGCGGTTTTTGCCCTTAACCGCAGCCCTTAACCAACCAAGGGCTGCGGTTTTTGCCCTGACCGCAGCCCTTAACGCGCTAAGGGCTGCGGTTAGAAACCGCAGCCCTTCCTAATTGCCAAGGGCTGCTAGTCTAATGGCTGCGGTCAAAAAACGCAGCCCTTGGGCCCCTTTTGACCGCAGCCCTTGGGCTTTTTTCCTCTAGTGCATAGTATTATAACATGGAAACTAGTTTGATTGCGAGTCTGATGTTTTGAATGAACTACTGCATGATATGCTGCTTCCGATGAACACCATTGTTGCAATATTGTATCATAACATAGAAGGAAAATTGACTATTATTATTTTGTTTACAGGAAGGTAGATAGAAGGAGAAAGGTGGATACAAGGATGGCAAGAAGGGCATAGATTGAAGTTCTTTTGGATTGATTTTGGACAAATAATTTAATACCATATAGGTTCTAGATTGCTTGAACTATTAGTTCTTTTTGGAGATTCATTAGTATTCTGAAGTGATGTATTCATATTATAACAATGGTTTTTGTCATTAGAATGCTTGTTATGGATATTGTAATTTAATAATAAGTAAAACTTAATTTGAAATAAATGTTTTCTTTTTGTTGTAGTTGGATATTTTGGTATAATATTTCATTTTAATGAGCTACTAAATAAATACATATGAAATTGTTGCTATAAACTCACATTAAGGTGTCGCAATAATTGTATCAAGAAATATTGCTACAGACTACAAAAGTGTTGCAATATTAGACCAATAAATGTTGTCATAGACTGTTGATAGTGCTGCTATAGATAATAAAAGTGTTAGCCTAAACGCTAAAAATGTTGCTTTAAATCCTAAATAATTGTTACTAAAACTTAAAAATTGTCGCCTTAGATATAATAAAACTGTTGGCAAAAGTTAAAAAATGTTGCCTAAGAAAAGTGTTGCTAATGATATCTATGGCAACAGTTCTGTAAAGTTGTTGCTTAAGGCATCATAAGTGTTGCCATAGAGTTATAGCAGCGCCACCTATTGGCAACGCCATATAAACTGCTGCAATAGGTTTGTGGCAACATTTAATCGATCTTTGCCAACACATTTTGGCCGTTGCTATAGTCCTATTTTGTAGTAGTGTTAGTCATTTACTTCAATGAAAATTAATCCAAGCTAGCCAAATTGCAAATCTCAAACTTAACAATGGAGTTTTTCTCCCCAAAAGATCTCTAAGAACTCGCCTAATAAAACCTAGGTAGGAAAAATATTACTAAGAAGCTATATATAGTTTCCTAAAATAATAAAACAACTTAAATAAAAATGACGAAAAAACAGGTCGACACGGACGTGTCAAATATGACACGGGCGTGTCGCCTGATATTACAAAACCAATCGTAACACCAAAAGTTCCTGATCTGGGAAAAAGGCAGCAACACGGACGTGTCACATATGGCACGGACGTGTTGCCCTTGGAAACTAATATCAGTTTGAAACTGACTTCCTGAGAAGAGTGCGACACGGACGTGTCAAAATTGACACGGACGTGTCGCCCTAAAAGTCTGAGATCAGTAGCGCTCCTTCGTAATCGAAGGAAATGGCACGGACGTGTTAAATATGACACGTCCGTGTTGACCTGCTTCAGTCTATCACCATGCTCATGCATCCCCAACTCATCACAAGATATCCAATATGCTTGATTAACCTGAAAATTAACTCAAACACCACAAAATACCTCATGAAGTGCCATAGAACTAAAAGAAGCCAAAATGATGCAAGAGTTAGTCCTAAATGCTCTAAACTAGGCTAAATGAGACTTAGAAATGCATCTAAAATAACAACTATTAATGACTTATCAAACTCCCCCAAGCTATATAAATGCTTGTCCTCAAGTAATTCAACATGAAACATAAGGAAAAGTAAGACAAAACTTTTCAAGCACATACACAACAAGGCTTTCAAATCAAACTTCAATGTAAAAATGGAACCATGAAGAGAATAAACACAAAACTATCCAATCCAAGTCCTAAATCTCATAATTGTGACTTGACAACTAATCTTACCACTTTGCATCCCCCAAGCTTGCCTTGAACATATACGATAGCCCTCACTCTAGTCGTGCACGCAACACTCTTGTATATGAAAGGGTTAAATAATCGCTCAAAGCTCCATTCCATGGACTATATGCTACCATGAGCTTGCACATCTTCTCACTCTCCACCGCTATAGGACTACATTATATGCAATGAATCATGAGGACTTTATATAGGTTGTAATGAAGGCTTAAGGTATGGGTGTGGGAAAGTTTAGAAAAGTGGTGCTCAAAGGGAAAAGTGAAGCTTGTTTCACACACCTTTGTCAACAATTGCCAAACCTTAAACACACATTTTAATTTCACTTCATTTTCTTTTTCTCATTAGCTAATTCATAACTCCTCAACTATGAACTCCAATTTCCTTTTATTGCGCACTAAACACATAAATCACAAACTTTCTTTTGTTTTTTTTTTCAATAAAGGGTTCAACAAACCATTTACAGGAGGACATCAATAGGAGTTACAAAGACAATAACTATGAGGAGGCGAATTCAACAAAGGCCATGAGTTCTGAACAAACACTATATTACATCAAACACCACAAAGTATCTCCTATGTCACACTTAACTTCATCAACATTGCTTCACAATCCCCTAGGTAGGACAAGGTAAAGGGCTTAAGATGTAGTTAATCAAAAGAAACAGGCTAGGCTCAAAGGGGTGACAAAAAGGGAGCAATCAATGTAGGTGGCATTTGGCTATGTAGCTCAGAAAACAAAAATTGCCTCAATCATACTCAATGCATACACAAGTTAATGCGGTCTCGAGGAATATCAATGCAAGTTCTAGAGAATAATAGCCAAGGAAGAGCATCACACATGAAAAGAGGGACTAAAAAGATGTTAGTCCATTAGGCTCAAATAACCTCACTAGGTAGATTTTTGGCTATCAAGTATAGTCAAGTCTCCCTTAGGGGGATCAAACCGTCGTACCACAAACCATTCAAATCACAATGAGCATGGAGGGATAAAAAATAGTTCAAAGTTATTCAAATCATGCTTAGACATCACATAGAGTTGATCATAGAACCGAGCTTAGTGTGTATAATCATCACAGATCAATCCTAAATGCAACCTAAAATGCAAAAACTAGCATGCCAAAGATTTAAAATGCCTACAATGTACAAGAGATGAAGAGTAGAGGACCTCCCCCAAGCTAGCATGTCACAATGTCCTCAATGTGACAAGGAGAGGGAGAAACAAAACTCAAGGTGGATGAGGAGGAAAGGTACCGAGGCGCCGGGAGGCCATCCAGCATGGTGAGACCAATTCTGAAAGTCAAAACGAAAACCCTGGAACTCGGACACCATTGTATCATAGCTACCCTGCAGAGACTGAAGATGGCCATCAATAGCAAGGTTAGACTGAGTGATGTTTTGAACGGCATACCTGAGAGACTGGGCCTCTAAGCGTAAGTCACCAAAGCCGCTCTGTAGAGAGGCTAGCTGCTGCTCCACAGAAGAAGAGGACGAGGATGGAACATCAGCAGCAGTAGGGGTGGCGGCACCCGGATCCTCATCCATAGGATCGCCATGAGGGTCAGCAACAGGTTGCCACTCAAAGTCGAGCTGGAAGATCCAGTTCTCCGGGAGGTAGATCACAGTGGCCTCTTGGTTAGGAAGATATGCATAAGGTCGCTGACTGACCAGCCAAACATATCCAGAGACATTATCCTGCTCGGCTATCCAATGCATGGCGCGGAGAGAGTGTAAATTAAGGCGCGTCTCTCCAGGTACAGCTGCCAAGTTAGAAAGATCATAACCAAGATATATAGCAAGGATAGAAATCAAACCCCCAATGGCAATATCCCCATTACCCTTTCGTACATCATCCAAATGGTCCATGAGCCACATAGAAGGCACAAGACGACAATCCCCCTGAGTCATATGCCATAAGAAATAGAGTTCCCTCAAAGAAACAACCCCGGAACTTTCCCCCCTAGCAAACAATGTACTAGCAAGTAGTCGATGAACGTAACGAAAGCCCGGGTTGATAATCCCGATGGCCTTAGAAGTCCGGGGGTCATAAGTGAACTGGGATGTAAGGAGGCGCCAAAAGTGTCCTGAATCAAACTGGCGAGAGTAAGAGTGATGGGGGACAATTTGACCGCCTCGAGGAAAACCAAAGGCCTCTGAGACTTGCTTAATGGAAAGGGTATGGTGATTTCCCATCAATTGGAAGGAAAGCTTCCGAGGAGACTTATCTATACCCCTATGCACATGTAATGTAGAAAAGAACTCATAGGTCAGACGGGCATAGGTCGGAGCATGAAGATTGAGCCAATTATCCCAACCCATGGAGTGAAATAATTGCCGGACATCGTTCTCAATACCTAAGGCTGCTACCGCGGTGGAGTCATTGAAACGGGTAGGCCTAAGGTGTCGGCGCAAGATGCGCATAGTTTTGCATGTGATCCGGGTTGGTAAATATTATACCATAAGTGTCAACAACTGGGGGAGCCAAAGGAGGAGGTGGAGGTGGTGGGGAGCGGTTGCGGAGATTAGTGGTGGAAGTGTTTCGGGGTTCGTTTCTCCTAGGTTTAGGACCCATAGTTAAACAAGCAATTTGCAAGCAAAGGGTAAAAACAAACCAACCACAATCAAAAAAACAACCAATTCACAAGATCACCACCAATCTAGGACCAAGCCACAAACAACACCCAATAGTAAATGATAAAGATCACTAAATAGCAAATCACAAATAGCACAAAAGAAACACAATATCCAAGGAATTTGCAAATAGCACAAATAATGAGTACTCAACAATGGAGGTAAATTTGCAATGTCACAATGTAGGGAGAAAAAGAGGTGTTACCAACAATATCGTGGGAGTAAATCCCGCAATGAACGTTCCTTGCTTGTAATTTGTGCTAGTGAAGGTGATTTAATGACCAAAGGGACTCCAATTGACTCAATAGTAAATTTCCCCAATTCAATTTCTAGGGTTTGAAGAAGGATGGAAGAAAAAGAATGGAGATTTGGCAATGGAGTAGAAAAAGGATGTGAAGAAAAGATTTATGGAGAAATTTTGTAAGAGTAGTGAGGAGAGAGAGAGAGTAACAATGGAGGGTGGAGAAGATGAAGGAAGGTGTAGAGAGGGAGAGGGAAGAAAGGAGGCTCGAAGGTTATGAGGGGGGAAGGAAGTAAAACCCAAGCGCGGGTTTTATGTGTCGGACTGCAGGTCGACACGGACGTGTTGACCTGCTCTGCTCAAGTCAGTAGCTACTGACTTGAATTTTTGCGAGCGACACAGACGTGTTGTTTTTGACACGTCTGTGCTTACCTGTAGCAGCAGAACACGAAATTTTTGTTTTTTTGTTTTTTTTTTTTTTTTTTTTTTTTTTTTTTTTATAATAAAGGTAGCAAAAGAAACTATGATGGATATTTAATAAAATACTAAAAATCTATAAAAATAAAAATAAAAATAAACTAAAGTAAAAAGAAATAGAAAAAAGAAGAGAAAAAGATGGAAAATTGGGTTGCCTCCCAATAAGCGCTAGTTTTTAAGGTCATTAGCTCGACCTCCTCATTTATCAATCACATGAAGGAATAGAGAGTATAATATCAACTCTCTCAGCAATGGGATCTCCAACTCGGTAGTGCTTCAATCTGTGGCCATTTACCTTGAAAGTGCCATCTTGGCGGTTCCATAATTCCACTGAACCATAAGGGAAGACCTTATAAACTTTGAATGGACCCAACCACCGCGAACGGAGTTTACCAGGAAAAAGCTTCAGACGAGAATTAAAAAGAAGAACTAAATCTCCTTCCTTGAACTCTTTGCGCACAATACCCTTGTCATGCCATCTCTTGGTTTTCTCCTTGTACAACCTTGAACTCTCATAAGCATCAAGCCGAATTTCATCAAGCTCATTAAGTTGAAGTAATCGCTTCTCACCCGCCGTTTGGGAATCGAAATTGAGGCTCTTAATAGCCCAAAATGCACGATGCTCTAACTCAATAGGAAGATGACATGCTTTCCCATAAACAAGGCGATAGGGGGTGGTACCTATGGGGGTTTTGAATGCCGTTCTGTAAGCCCATAGTGCATCATCAAGTTTTGCTGCCCAATCCTTCCTCGTTCTCGCAACCGTCTTCTCTAAGATGGTTTTGATCTCGCGGTTAGAAATCTCCACTTGACCACTAGTTTGTGGGTGATATGAAAGACCCACTCTATGGTGCACACCATATTTCTTGAGCATAGCTTCAAACTTTTTCTCCAAAATATGCTTGCCTCCATCACTAATCAAAACCCGTGGAATGCCAAATCGAGGAAAAATAGTTTTCTTGAAGAATCTACTAACCACACGAGCATCATTAGTAGGGGAAGCAAGAGCCTCCACCCATTGGAGACATAATCCACAGCAACTAAAATGTATTTGTTCCCATAAGAAGAAGGGAACGGCCCCATGAAATCCACACCCCACACATCAAATAATTCAACCTCAAGGATGGTGTTGAGAGGCATTTAGTAGGCCAATAGAAACCACTTTGAAGAATTTTCGCTGCAGTTTTATTGGTACTAGATGGCCTCCACAAGGTAAATCATGACAATGATATATAATGAGAGAGATCTCATTTCCAGGAATACATCTTCTAATGACCCCATTTGCACAAGATTTATAAAGAAAGGGATCATCCCAAAAATATCTCCTCACCTCCTTAAAGAATTTCTTCTTTTGTTGTGATGAGTAGCCAAAAGGAATAGTGTCACTAGCCAAATAGTTGGCTATATCAACATACCATGGGATCTCCGTAGTGGCTAGAGCTAGGAGTTGCTCATCAGGAAATGTATCATCAATTGGAAGATCCTTATCACCTTCACTATCAAGGACAAGTCGAGAAAGGTGATCAGCAACAACATTTTCTGCTCCTTTCTTGTCCCGGATCTCCAAGTCAAATTCTTGTAGCAACAAGATCCATCGAATCAAGCGGGGCTTAGCATCTTTCTTACTCATCAAGTATCTTAATGCTACATGATCAGTATGAATTATCACCTTCGACCCTACCAGATAGGATCGAAACTTCTCCATCGCATATACCACGGCTAACAATTCTTTCTCAGTTGTGGCATAGTTCATCTGAGCCGGATTAAGAGTTTTGCTTGTATAGTAGATGGCATGAAGCTTGCCATCTTTCCTCTGACCCAAAACTGCCCCCACAGCATAGTCACTAGCATCGCACATAATCTCAAAAGGGAGATTCTAGTCGGGCGATTGAATGATAGGGGCAGAGATAAGAGCTGCTTTTAACCTGCGAAAAGCCTCAGTACAAGCATCATGAAACACAAAAGGGACATCTTTGCCTAAAAGTTCAGTTAGAGGTCGAGCAATTTTTGAAAAATCTTTTATGAAGCGGCGGTAGAAGCCCGCATGACCAAGAAAACTCCTTACTCCTTTGACAGAGTTAGGAGGTGGTAGACGCTCAATGACCTCTATCTTTGCTTTGTCGACTTCGATGCCCCGATGAGAAACAACATGACCCAAAACAACTCCTTGTTGCACCATGAAATGACATTTTTCCCAATTGAGAATCAAATTAACTTCTTGACATCTATGGAGCACCTTTTGTAAATTAGCAAGGCAAACATCAAAGGATGTTCCACAGACGGAGAAGTCATCCATAAACACTTCCATAGAGTTCTCAATAAGACTTGAGAAAATTGCCATCATGCAACGCTGAAAAGTGGCAGGAGCATTACATAATCCAAATGGCATCCTTCGATATGCAAAGGTGCCATAAAGACATGTAAAAGTAGTCTTTTCCTGATCACTTGGATGAATAGGAATTTGGAAAAAACCTGATTATCCATCCAACCAACAGAAAAAGGAATGTTTCGCCAACCTTTCCAACATCTGATCAATGAAGGGGAGGGGGAAATGATCTTTTCGGGTGGCCTTATTCAATCTCCTATAATCAATACACATGCGCCACCCTGTCACGGTTCTAGTGGGAACTTGCTCACCCTTGTCATTCTTGACAACGGTCATGCCTCCTTTCTTTGGGACTACTTGAACAGGGCTAACCCACTTACTATCAGAGATAGGGTAGATTATTCCTGCATCAAGCAATTTTAGAACCTCTTTCTTGACTACTTCCATCATATTTGGATTAAGTCGCCGTTGAGATTCTATAGAAGAAGCATGTTCGTCCTCAAGAATGATTTTATGCATGCAAAATGAAGGATTAATGCCCTTAATATCATCAATGGTGTACCCAATGACATTCTTGTATTTTCTCAAAACAACAAGTAGCTTTTCAATTTGAATGTCATCAAGCTCAGCATTAACAATAATAGGGTAAGTATCATTAGGACCCATGAATACATATTTTAAAGTAGAGGGGAGAGGTTTCAGTTCTACCTTAGGAGGCGTAGTACTCTTCTTAGTTTCTCCCGAGCTCAATATCTCCTTGATAGGCTTTTCAGATTCAATGGCTCGTGTCTCCTCTAGAAGTCTCTTGTATTCCTTGGTTTCCCAATCTTCCTCATCAGCACTACCCATCAAGACAGTTTGTAGTGAGTCATCAAGTTGCAAACTGAAAGCATTGGCTACTATAACCTCATCAAGAGCATCCACTCTATAAACAGTTTCTCCCATTGAAGGAGAATTCATGGAGTTTGTGAGAGTGTATTCCATCTTCTCATCACCTACTTCAAATGTGATCTTACCCTTCTTCATGTCAATAATGGCTCCAGCAGTGGCCAAAAAGGGTCTCCCAAGGATGATGGGAACCTGCGCATCTTCTTCCATCTCCATGACAACAAAATCACATGGAATGAAGAATTTTCCAACTCTAAGAGGAACATCTTCAAGGATACCAAGTGGAAACTTGACTGTTCTATCTGCTAGTTGGAGAGAGATGCGTGTGGGTTTTAGTTCACCCATGTTGAGTTTCTTGCAGATAGACAAAGGCATGAGACTAACACTAGCCCTAAGATCACATAAAGCATTCTTGATAGCGATATCACCAAGTTTTACTGGAATAGAATAGCTGCCTGGATCGCCTAGCTTCTCTGGAAGCTTGTTCTGCAAAATAGCACTACACTCAGCTGTTAGTGAAACAGTGACATTCTCTTCAATTTTTCTTTTGTTAAAGAGCATGTCTTTCAAAAACTTAGCATAAGAAGGCATCTCAGAAATAGCATCCAAGAAAGGGATGTTGATGTGCAGCTTCTTCAAAATGTCAAGGAACTTCTCGTATTTCTTCTCAAGTTTTGCTTGTGCCAATCTTTAAGGGAATGGAACAGGTGGCTTGTATGGTTGAATAGGGATGATAGTGGGTTCCTTTTGCTCAGTCTCCTTAGCTTCATCTTCCAAAACCTTCTCACCTTGATCTTCTTCACTCAACCTTATAACCACTTCTGCACTTTTCTTTTGCTCGGTCACCTTCTTTCTAGGCTCTTGCAATTCCTTACCGCTCCTCAATGAGATGGCATGGATATGCCCCTTAGGATTTGGTTCAATTTGCCCAGGAAGTTGGCCTGAAGGTTTAGAAAGATGACTAATTTGTTGTGCAAGTTGGGTCATCTGATTCTCCATCAACTTATTATGAGCATTGATTTGTTGGAGAGAGTTGTTGAAGAATTCATTTTGCTTGGCTTGATATTCAACTTGCTTTGCTTGAGAAGAAGCTAGATTCTCCATGATACTCTCAAGGTTGGATCTAGAGGATGAGGAGGAAGAGTTGAAGGGTGGTCTTTGTTGGAAACCGGGTGGTTGCGAGTAGTTGGTGTGCGGAGGTTGAGGTTGGTTATTTTTATAGGAGAAATTTGGATGATTCTTCCAACCTTGATTATATGTGTTTGAGTATGGGTTGTTTTGTGGTCTTGTGTTTGTGTTTAGGAGGGCATTGGCTTGCTCAGATATCATGCCCTGCACTTCACAAATCTCACAAATAGGTGCTATTGGTCCGCTACTCAATTGATCAACCTTGGCAGCCAAAACCTGCACAGTGTTAGAAAAAGTAGCAATAGCATCAACCTCGTACTTACCTCCCCTTTTAGGGGTTCCACGAGACACACTCCAATCATTCAAATAGTTGTTGGCAGCCATATCATCCAACGATGTCTTAGCAGCTTCCGGAGTTTTGGCCATGAAAGTACCGCCAGATGCGGCATCAATAGAGCTTCTAACCTCATGCTTCAGACCATTGTAGAATGTCTGAATCAATAGCCACTCAGGAATGCCATGGTGTGGGCATTGTCTTTGTAAAGCTTTGTACCTCTGCCATGCCTCATAGAAAGATTCCAATTCATGTTGTTGAAAACCAGATTTCTCATTTCTGAACTTGGAAGTTCTCATAGGAGGGAAGAACTTGTAGAGGAAAGCCTTTTTCAATTCTTGCCATGTGGCAATCTTCCTTACTTCTTCTTCTTTCAACCATTCTTTTGCTTCGTCCCTGAGAGAAAAAGGAAAAGCACAATATCGAATCAAATCATCAGAAACATTTGTTAGTTTTAAAGTATTACACTTCTCTAGGAAATTAGCCAAATGATCAGTAGGGCTCTCTTTGGGTGTTCCCGCATATGAGTCCTGTGAGATGAAGTGAATGAATTGTGGCTTGAGCTCGAAATGTGTAGCAGTTGTAGTTGGTCTGGCAATGGTGGTGGTGGTCTCATCGGGCATAGCATATTCCCGTAGAGACTTTGGTGGTGCACTAGTAGAAAAAGGTTGATTTGCGTCGGACGTGGGACCACCATTTGCGTCGGACATTAGTCCGACGGCACAGTCTCGACGCAGATTTAGTGCTATTTGCGTCGCATGTACTTGCATAGTCCGACGCAAATGACCCCCAACCGCACCATCTGCGTCGCATGATGGTCTGTGTGCGACGCAAATCATTTATTTTATTTTTAAAAAAAAGTCAATTTGCGTCGGACCTTGAACACCATCCGACGCAGATGACATTTTTTTATTAAAAAAAAAAATTGAAGTTGCGTTGCACCATCAAAACATCCGACGCAAAAGTATCAATTTTTGTAAAAAAAATATAAATCAATACCCAAACTACAAGCAAGTTCCTTAAATTAAAACCTACAATCATACAATCTCAATTTAACGAAAAGATATTACAAGCATTAAAATGATCAAATAATGAACTAATAGCTTAAATTTGAGATAAATCTAAGCTAAAGAGAGCATAATAATTATAAAAAAAATATTGAACATTAACCTTCAAATTTCTGGGCGAGAGAAAAGATTTAAAGTGAAAATTGTACTGAATTTGTGAATTATTAAAGATTGTTGAAGACTAAAAGAAGAAAATAAAATAAAACCTACAATCATACAATTTAAATTTAACGAAAAGATATTACTTTTCATCATCGTTGTTTTATACCTGTAATAAGATTCATATCACAAGGAACAATACACTGCCGTCTGCCGGTAATCTAGTACCATGACCACTATAATGAACAAAAAGAAAATCACTCGGTTCAGCAGGTGGACCAAAATTTCCGGTTTGTATCGATCAAAATAGTGATGTCTTGTTCGTCGAATCTGTAACGTTCTAGTAAACAAGCGTGCATTTTGTGAACATCATTGATGCAACCTTTGAGGTATGCTTTAGTTCCTGGGCAATTACATCCAATCAACACTTTAAATCTTTTCTCTTATAGATAATGCATAGATTGGGTTGCAGTGTGGCTGGGCAGGGACGCGGCGGCAGGGGCAGAGGGATTCAACCATTCAACCCCCAAATTCAATCCCTTGGAGAAAAATTTCACCCCAAAATCAATCCTGAAATACAAATTAATTGACTAAAATATCAAAACCGACGAATCGAATCGAATCAAATTAAAAGTGCTCCCTAAAAAAATGAGAAAAAAAAATAAAAAACAAGGAATACAATTTTGGTAACGAAGAAATCATGTTTTAGGAGAGAGAAAAAATGAGGGAGCGTACCTTGATTTTGAAAACCGCCATTGAAGGATTCATCCGGATTGGAAATGTTAACCTCGCCGGTGATACAGTTAATAATTTAAACGATGCTGATGACGTCAACCTCGCCGGCGGTGCCGTCACTTCTCCTTTCGCCATTTTTGAATTTTCCGGCGAGATCTGGTTCGCTTTTGTCGGAATAAACAAACCATAGAAAATTAAAAAGGGGGATTACAATCTAGAAATTATAGTAGTAGTAGGAGAAAGAAAGAAAGTAGTAAGAGAAATTATAGTTGTGATTTATTTTGAATTTTTGTGATTTCTTTGGGGTTGAAGGCTTGAAGTAATTGGAGAGAAAGAGAGGGGTGGGGTGGGGGGATGGAGTGAAAACGGCAGAGAAGAAATGAACGAGTGAGAAACAAAACCTAATTATTGGGTTTGAAATTAAAAGGGGAAGACATGTGCGTCGCATGGACCAACAGGTCCGACGCAAATCAGGTCCACCCTCGTGACACGCATGGATAGGCCTTCATACTATTTGCGTCGGATGGGATAATAGATCCGGCGCAAATAGTTGGATACAGCTATTTGCATCGCATTTAATTTACATTCGACGTAAATTGGCTTTTATGATTTGCGTTAGACATTGACTGGGGTCCGACGCACATAACTCTTGCACCCATTTGTTTTAGTTTTTTTCGTCGAATGTGTGATACATCCGACGCATATAAAGCATGATTTGCGTCGGTCATCGGGTACGTCCGACGCAAATGACCCTTCTGCGTCGATTCACCTATTGTACGACGCAATTGAGGAGACGCAAATCAATATTTTTATACTAGTGGTGCTTCGTCTCCCATTGTTGATTGTTGTTTTCCTCTTTGACCTCCTAATCTCCTTGCTGTAGCTTCGATCTCGCGATCAAGAGTAATTAGATCTTGTGAACCCCTGCTAAGAGTGTGCATGCAACAAAAATACTGAAAGAAAAGAGATCAAACAACAAATAGAGTAACAATGATCGAATAAAAATAAGTTTAGTCCCCGGCCCGGCAACGGCGCCAAAATTTGATAGGCTTGTCGCGCACCTAACTAAAATAAATAATCTAACTAACCTCCTAACTATGTAGTAGGGTAAGTCAGAGTCGAATCCACATAGACAAACAGTATTAAACACTAGGTATCTTGACTCAATTTAACTAAACAAGTGACAAGCAACGGTGGAAAAGATGTCGAACTAATACTAACACTAAACTATGATAACTACTAATAGCACACGAGGTAGAATCAATTAATAAAGGCATCTAGAATTAAGTATCCCCACTAGCACGAGTAATACATGAATAGTTCTCATCCCAAATAACATAATATAATCAATAAACCAAAAGGAGTAATGCACCCTAAAAATACCAAAGATCTCTCCCGAGAACCTATGGCTACTCTAAACAAGCAATCATACCTATTCCTATGGAATCATGCATGAAAGAGACATTAAACATGGCATCACAAAGAAATTCCTAGTAATCCTCTCTACTTATTCCCATAGAGATATTCATAGTCTTGATTGAATCAACAAATCCATCTAGATTCAATTCCCATTGAAAACAAGACATAAGGAATCAATTCAAAATCACCTATCCCTAGTATGATAATGAAAATAAGCGCAATTCAATCAAGCAAGGATAATTAATCACATTAAAATTGGGATTATGGGAAATTCATATATTAATCATTGCTAGGGTTCAACTTAACCCTAGATTATAAAACTACTCACTCATAATGGAAAAACAAAGCAATTCAATAATAAATAAGTAAACATGACAATAAATAAAGAGAGAGAATTAGGAAACTTAGTCGTTTACTTCAATGAAAATTAATCCAAGCTAGCCAAATTGCAAATCTCAAACTTAACAATGGAATTTTTCTCCCAAAAGATCTCTAAGAACTCGCCTAATAAAACCTAGGTAGGAAAAATATTACTAAGAAGCTATATATAGTTTCCTAAAATAATAAAACAACTTAAATAAAAACGACGGAAAAACAGGTCGACACGGACGTGTCAAATATGACATGGGCGTGTCACCTGATATTACAAAATCAGTCGTAACACCAAAAGTTCCTGATCTAGGAAAAAGGCAGCAACACGGACGTGTCACATATGTCACGGACGTGTTGCCCTTGGAAACTAATATCAGTTTGAAACTGACTTCCTGAGAAGAGTGCGACACGGACGTGTCGCCCTGAAAGTCTGAGATCAGTAGCGCTCCTTCGTAATCCAAGGAAATGACACGGACGTGTTAAATATGACACGTCCGTGTTGACCTGCTTCAGTCTATCACCATGCTCATGCATCCCCAACTCATCACAAGATATCCAATATGCTTGATTAACCTGAAAATTAACTCAAACACCACAAAATACCTCGTGAAGTGCCATAGAACTAAAAGAAGCCAAAATGATGCAAGAGTTAGTCCTAAATGCTCTAAACTAGGCTAAATGAGACTTAGAAATGCATCTAAAATAACAACTATTAATGACTTAGCAAACATCAAGGAAATTTGCATTAATTATTAAAACCTGAATTACAACCTAGGGACAAAACACCCAAACAATAAACTGAAAACAAACAAATACTAAACTGAACTTTACTGGTTCTTACAAATCATATAAAGTAAAACCAAGTAAAGCTCGTAAGGGTATTTTAGTAGGGTTAAACTTTATGTCCGACGGAGAAAGTACTGCTTAAGTGCAATGAAGGTTGTCGAACTTCCAAACAAACACGATCTGCAGGGATGGATTGCCACATTATCTTGTAGAACCATAAGTTCACAAGACAATTAATCCCAAGGTCCTTGAAATGAAAAACCTTCCTGAGATTATATATATATATATATATATATATATATATATATATATATATATATATATATATATATATATACATATATATAGAAGTGAGTTCATATGAGAATGCATACTTACATGAGAAATGAGAATGGATTTTACACGCTATAACTCTAATGAACAGGTGATGTAACTCTAATGAAAAGTGATGTAACTCCAAAAATTAGAAAATATATTTCGAAAAAAAAAAATTTTTTTTTGGGCTCGAAATTTTTTCGGGGGTATAACTCTAATGAACAAGTATTGTAACTCTAATCCAATTGTGTGGTTGAGATTCATTCTCATTTCTCATTTAAGGAAAGATTCTCATGTGATCCCTAGCTCTATATATATATATATATATATATATATATATATATATATATATATATATATATATATAGTACTATCTAACAAGGAAATCACATTCTTTTGTTACTTCATACCTTGCCCAGAGGGCACCTTGAATTTCTCCGTAAAAGATAAAAACTCAAAATTTGTGGAGGTCGAAACTTGCCCCAAATCAAATTGGAGAGCCTCCCACAAGATGCATTTTTGAGCGTGATGACTCCTAAAGCCATCACATGAACTTAGGGTGAATTAACTTTCTTTAGTTCATATCCGAGGAACCTTATCAGAATATCGTAACCTGCAATCCATTTCATCTCCAACACACTAAAACCTCTTAACAACTTGTGGGTGAAATGGGTACATGTTGTTTACATTAAGCAAGAATCTTAGTGGGATTTTGTGCCAAAGAATACTAGTAGCTGGTATCGGAGGCAAGAAGGTAATGTCAAGGAAAAACTCAAAAGTTTTTTCAATGCTGATTCCATTCAAGAAGTATATATGAAGCTTTCAGGAGATTATGAAAAGTTGCACTGGAGTGCTGCTATACGGGGTAGATCTAGGGTTCCAAAGCATTAATTTTGTAGCTGGTTGGCAATACATGAGAGGTTGCAGACAAAAGTTAAACTTCATAGACTTGGTGTGTGCTGATGATCTTTGCTTACTATGTGGGGATCATGATGAGGACCATGGGCATCCGTTTTTCAACTGTTGTTACAGCAGTACGTGTTTCAGAAGAATCAAGCAATTGTGTTGATTGCAAACTCAGATCATGGGTTTCAAGCAAATGACAAGTTAGATAGTCAGCCGGAGAAGGGGTACTCAATATAGAAGATTTGTATTGGCTACAGCAGTGGAAGCTATAGTTTATTTTATTTGGCATGCTAGGAATGAAGCTCTTCGGTTGGGAAAAGTGAATCATATTGATTATAAAGTAAAGAGAATACAACAGATAATGTCTTAGTGTTATGCCTAAGAAGATTAGTCATAGTGATAAAAGATGGTTGGAGTCTTTGTAATTAGGTCGTTTTGTTCTCTTCCTTTGCTTAGATTGTCTAAGGAAGGAAGATAGGTTGTAAATGGTTTCTTTGAAAGTTTGAATACAATACTCTCGCTTACCTATAAAAAGAACACACTAAAACCTAATGATATCCCTACTAGGGTTTGACAGACTTGACGACACCATCAGAACAATGTTGTGGAATAAGCACGGTGTTGAAGATTTGATGGAATTTCTGGAGAGAAGCATGTGATTTCACTATTAGATAATAGAATATGTGAGTGCGAGGCTTGAATCTCACAACTTGATGATCAATCCCACTGACTATAAGTCATATTGGAATGGAATTCTTGGCTCATTACATATTATGAGTCACAATTGATTGTGACTCGATACCCTCAAGAAACCCAATTCGTAGCTTCCCCTCAAAAGGGAGAGAGCTTAATTTCAATTAAGTGTTTTCGAAGAGCCTCCTTCATATATGCTTTTTCCATAGTATTGATCGTACAAGTCATCACTACAATCTAACTTGCGCTGTTAATTTCCTTTGATAAGTTAGTTTCTCTAATATAATTGTCAATATATAAACTCTTACTTCCTTTTGTATGATAATTTTAATACCTCTATATTTGGTTTATTTTCTTAAATTCAATGAAAGCTACTTATATTTTTAATTATGAGTATCGTATATCTCTATAGTTTGGCCATAATACCACCCCATTAACAAGAGGAACATAAACATATAAGTTTCCATAATAAAAAAAAGTAACCATACAAGTTGAGTGAGATATATATATTACAAACCATTCTTTGGAACTAGTAGTATTCAAAATACCTTCTCTCTAAATTGGAGAGCATCTCTCTCTAGAAGATGAATTCTTACTAAATCCTTCACATAATTATCCTCGCCTCTACCCTCTTTAATCCGTACACATCCATTTTTCCAACATTCTTTCCCTTTTTAATTCAACTAATAAGACTTCAAACATTATCCACACTGTTAGATCACAAGATGGAGGACTTCGTAGAATGGGGAAAAAGGTCAAGGCATAGGACGGAGACGTCTCATCTGAAGATATATTACTAACATAGTGGAAAAAACTTCAAATGACACAACACAATAGATCTGGTTCTCACAAAAACCGAATCTCTTAATTCAATTATTTTGGGCGTGAATTGTGGATCAATTAACTAAACCGATCCATCTTACCACTGGATCAGCTAATTGGGCTTTATAAAAACACCTTCTCTAGCCACGACCCACTTCACTTCACAAAACCGGTTCTCTTCAACCCTCTTCACCCCACTCCTCTCTCTTCAACCTTAATGTTCCTATTTTATCTCCTCAGTCGTATCCTCTTATCTTCCCCGTTCTCCATCATCAACCACCATTCTCGTCCACCACAAACCCACCTTCTCACGACGCCACAAACCAACGATGCAAAATCACCCATCCAACAGCCACAAACCCACGACGCCAGCCACCAACTCAGGATGCCAGCCACCAAACATCGAACACCAGCCACCACGTACGACGCCAATTACCTCGCCATCTCTCGCCAACCACCATCAACGAATCCAACAACCCAGCCACGAACCTCATGCTCGTCGCTCACCAACCCTCAGCATCAACGAACACCGCCAGCCACCATCAACCGACAACAGGGTTTGAGTTTTTTGAGTTTTTGGGTTTTTTGATCTAGATTGTAATTTTGGAGTTTTTTAGATCTAGGGTTTGAGTTTGAGTTTCGTTTTTTAGTTTTCAATTTCGTTTTTTTTTCTGTTTAAATTTTGTGTATTAGTTTCATTATATAATTATATAAGTTTTTTAATTTTGTAAGTTTATAAATTTTCTGTATAAGTTTGTTAAATTTTTGTTTTTAAATTTTCAGTACAAAGTTTCGTATTTTAATTTTATGTACAAGTATATTTTTGTTGTATTCTGTATATATCATGTAAAATTGTTGAAAACATTATATATGAACAATTGTTGTATAAAATTGTGTTTTTTTAATTATGTGTATGTATGACTGAACTGTTGCCTGTTGGTGTATTAAAATATTATGTAATGAAAATTCTGAAGCTCTGATTATGATTTGTGAAGTAAAGTGTGTTTATTAGCTATTGGACGCTTTTTTTTACCCATAATGAAGCTCAACTGATCCGGTTGAAAGGTGAAAATCCGATCGATCAACCATTAATTGATCCGGTTTTAACCTTAAAATCGAACCAGTTAATTGATCCGATTTTGAACCAGATCAGTTAAAGTCCGTCAACTGCTCCGAGCTCAACTAATCCAGTTCAATTCCAGATCAATTGAGCCCAATTTGACCGGACCAGTTGAGCTTTTTTCTACTAGTGTTGGTAAATTTAAAGACATTCGAGATATCAATAAAGAAATAACCCGTCATTGGATTTTCCTAAAATGGTTTCACATGATCCTATTACATTAAGAAAAACATGAAATACTTCTTCTTTTGTCAACATAGAAGGGAGAAAGAAATTTTAGTCTCTCTAGGCACAACTTCTTATGAGGGAGTTGTTCTAGTTTTCACTTGGTGCAACTTAAATCCTCCATTATTAGAACCCTAAATTTCTCTCAAAGCCAACATTTGGGTAAAGGTAGAGAGTCTACCACTTATGTACAACAAACTCCATATTGTAAGAAGAGCATTCGAAAGAGTGGGAAGAATCCACTATTTTGACCATGAGTCCACCATTAATGATTTTAAGGATTTTTTACGAGTTAAACTAGAAATTCCAATTAAGAATCCTCTTGTTCTTGGTTTCTTTTTTGAATTTGATGATGGGGAAACTGAATGTGTTCATCTCAGCTACGAATGAGTGTTCATTTTTTGTACAAAGTGTGGAAGAATAGGTCACCAAGACCTCACTGTAGAATCCAATTGAAGTCCCCCAAAGTCACTTTAGAATGGTTATGAACAACGTTTGTAGGTCAAATGATGAGCTTGCAATTTCTCCATCCTATAAATCCCTCTTACCAACAAGCTCATAGGATTAAAAAGAGCTGATAGAAATAGAACCACTCGTGTCAACCTGCTAATTTATGGATAGTCCAGAGATGAAGAAGGGGATAGTTATTCATAGCAAACCATATTAGATAACGATGAAAAACAAAGTTTAGAGGAATCGGGGGATTCCGATAATTTTGAATTTTTGATGATGGCGGAAACAACGATAACAATGAAGACAATAGAAATAACAATAATAATGATAAAAGCGAAGGCAATTTAGGAAAAGAAAGGACCCAAAATCAGATAACGAGTTGGGAAATTAGAAGAAAATAAGACTATCAAAGCCGGTGAGGCATTAGAGAAGCTTCAAGGAAATTTATGAAAAGATTATTGAAGTCCCACGCTAAGTCATTTAACGAATCCTACCACGGTTGTAACTTAATATAACAGCCCGCTCATTCGAGCTGCTAATGAAACACACTCAACAACCATGAATTAGAATTAGCTCTTAAATAAATTAACTCGCAGCGGAAAAATATCCTTAACTACACCAATAACTCCACTAAATCCCCAAATATTATATACAACGAAATATTATTGAGAACTATTCTTGAATCAACTATCTAAAATACAAACTCAATCCATGATCTACAACGACATCATACTCTTGTTCCACCTTCAATTCCGATCTCTTAATACCAAACCTGCAAATTTAGAGAAAAGTACAAACAAACAAAATTCCAAAATGAGTGGAAAACTCGTAACCTTTACTTCAGCCCGTTATAAACATTCCATTTCAAACATTTCCTTTTTTCTATGACACTGGCATAGCTCATTATCTTAAACAAATCAGTAGCAAGTACGGAATTTAGACAAACGCCGCCCCCAAGGTTCATTATGGAGCACAACAATACTACCCCCAAGGTTCGTTATGAGGCGTAGCCGACCATATCAGGTCAAAAGAATAATATAATCGATCAATGACATTTTCACAATCAACACATTCATAACTATGGCCATAATAAGAACTTAATTACTAAAAACAAGACAGAGAGATCCACACATGAGGGCATAAGTAAATGATTTTACTGATCATAAAAGTTACCTCATAAGCAATCCAATTCAGAGGATGCAACTTCCTCTATGCTTTCTTAGTTCCTTTGAGCTCCATAAATCAACGTCCATAATCACATTATCAACAACAATAAGAATTAGAATCCACTCACATATCTTTATACTCGAAAACTAGTCAAACTCACTCCTTCTAATATAATATCATTCAAGAATCTCACTCAATTGCCATTCTTTGAACAGATACTAATATCCATAATTCCCATAAACTAACTCCAAATTCTTCAACATCGCCAACAATCCATAATCATTCTCAAACTAATCTAAACTAGAAAATGGAATCATAACCAATTCCCAATATAGAAATCCTTTACAATCATAATTCCAAACTCTTAATCCTAAATTCTTTAAATTGATTCTACCTCTTAGAAACATAAATCTAAATTATAGAATTAAATCAATCAACTTGAACTAACAAACTTTATTAAACAAATTAGAAACTAATTTTAATAATATGAAAAGAAGACAAAAGTAAACTATACATTTCTCCTTTAGGAAATTGCAACCTGACTTAGGTTGTTTCTTCAACCACAACAAACACCACAACAACCAAGAACAGCAACGACAACATAGTAACAACACCGGACAATAGCAACAACCCAACAACAACCACCACAACAATAACTACAACAACAATAACAACACTAGAGGAAAAACATAATAAGAGCACCACCTAGTAGTAGCGTCGGCTTAGGGTGGCATCGCCCACACGCAACACCAAAAGATTTCCGGATCGAGGAGAAAGAACTGGGCAGTAGCAACAGCAACCCAACAGCATCGACACAACAACAACAACAGGAACACCAGCAGAGGAGAACCAGAACAGGGCAAGATGACTTCAGCCAACACGACCACCAAGAGGGGAGAGAGTATTGAGAATATGTGCTGATGTATATACTTTTCTACTGTTGGTACATAGTTAGTTATGTAACTCTCACATGTAATTATTTTAGCAGTTTTGTATTGATCCTAGGTAGATATTAGTCGTTTTTGTCTTTTTGTACACTAGTACTAGGTTTCTTTTGTTTCCCTTTGTTGATAAGGGTGTTGCCCCCCCCCGGCCCCACAGTCGTTTTCTCAAGGCTTTGTAATTACAAAACTAATATAGAATATACAGAAAATCTTGTGAGCAGTTTTCACCAAACAAATCCTCCAAGGTTGAGTCTTGCAAACTTCTTTATGGTATCAGAGCAAAAGCTTTAAAAAAACAGTTCTTTTAGAGTTTGAAAGGTTCTTCCATGGTATATCTCGTTCAAAAATCATTTTTTCATTCCTTAAAAATGACAGACCAAAACCCAAATCCAAACACAAACCACAACACAAAAAACAATCCATACAAAGACCCTTTGTTCATTGTTGTAAGTGAGAATGCTGCAACTCCTCTAGGAAGCATCATCTTTGATGGAAACAATTTTCTAAACTGGAGCAGAAGTGTGAAGATTGCTCTTGGAGCAAAAAACAAGCTGGGCTTTCTTGCTGGAAAGCATCCTAAACCAGAAAGTGGAGATGAAGAGACTCGAAAATGGGTGAGGTGTGATTATATGGTAAGGTCTTGGTTACTAGCAACCATGAAACCTGAGATTGCAGGAACTTTGGTGACTATGCAGTCAACCAAAAGGCTTTGGGAAGAAGTCATTGAAAGATATGGACAAAGCAATGCACCTCAACTTTACCAAGTAAAGAAAGACATGATGGAGTTACAGCAAGAGACTCTGAGTGTAAGTGAATACTACTGCAAGTTGAAAGATTTATGGGACCAGATAGATGAATTGGAAGAAATCCCTGAATGTAGCTGTGGAGCCATGGCTAAATGTAGCTGTGATTTGGCTATGAAGCTCTTTGAAAGAGAGTCTGCAAACAAGCTCATGAAGTTTATCATGGGACTAAATGGAGGATACAATCAAGTAAAAACGAATTTTTTGAGCATGGATCCATTATTGCCTGTTAACAAAGCTTATAACTTGATAATGCAAGTTGAAAAGCAAAAGCAGATAACTGGAGAAAGCAGCAGCACAGGGCATGAAATGAGTGCTTTAGCTGCCAACAGGCAAGTTCCAAACTATGGGTCTCTTGAACACTTTCAGATGAGTGCCTTGGCTGCTAACAGGCAACTTACACTAGTAGAAAAAACCTCAAATGCTCCGGTCTTTTAGGCCCTAAATGCTCCGTTTTTGACCCGTAGCAGACGTCACACGAGCATTTGAGACTTTTATAAATGCTCCGGTGATAACCGAAGCATTTGTGCCACAAATGCTCCGGTTTTTCAAAATAAATGCTCCGGTTTTTCAAAACAATCGGAGCATTTGGGGCCTCAAATGCTTCGGTTTTACGAATAAACAGGAGCATTTAAGGGCCCAAAAATTAAAAAAAAAAAAATTTTTTTTGCCACTTGTTTTTCAGTATTGATGCACAACCAATACATATAGATAATAGTTTAATTTCTGATTTTTTTATAAATACAAAAAAAATTACAATTGTAAACTACAAGATATGAGCTCGACAAATCGTTGATAATAAAACTAGCAGCAACAACTAGCCAAGAGCAGCATAACCAAGAGCCAACAGCTTCAGCGACACGGCTGACGACATGTAGTGAAGTTAGTATAAAAATTGTGATAGATTTCAATGCTAGTACTGCAAGATATGAAAAACACTCCAGCTAATAAAGCATATCAATGCAATTTAATAAAAGAATACTATTAAAATGCTAGCTTTCATGATGCTCTGATAATCATAATTGTCACTTGAGCATTAAAGCTGACATGGTACTTTACTACAACTAAATAAACATTTACAATAACAATTGGCCGTCACCCTTGATTATTTGATCCTGAATACAATAACTTTATTAACCTGACATGTATAATAGATTAGATTGTATTTGATCTTGAATCATCATTATGAATACAATCACATCGCTTATGCTCTGCCTTAAATTAATCCAATTCTATAAATTACTTGTTTCCTACAAATTATAGTGAGTTCTTAGAACAATGCAAATGAATATATATATATATATATATATATATACTTCGACATCTTCCAAAAGAAACCAAGTTCTTTCAATAAAATCAAAAGAGTCATATTTATAGCAATAGTAACACAACAAGTACATGAATCACTCACTAGCCTTGGAGGATCCTTGAAGTCATATTTAAGGCATGTAGCATGTATCATGTAGCAAAGCTCATCTAAACTCTTATTGATCCCAAAGCCACCCCGATGAATGTTGACCCCGTAAGAGTGGAATATGGATGCTTAGTTCCTAACATAACAAATCAGAGAATGAAAAATTAAACATGCTATATTTGCCCATCACCTGTACTAGCAGTTTCAGAGGTTTTGATGGCACATGCATATGCTAATTCATAATGCAAAGCACTTTTCAGGTTCCACAACATCAAAAAGTAAATAGATGAACTTTTCAGCCATTTTAACTAATAGAAGGTGCAACAGTTCATGTTGCCTAGTTAATGGAAATCAAAAATAGATAAAGTGACTTTTAATGGATGACAAGAACAGAACATACAACAAACCCGAAACCGATGAACAGGTAGAGTATCATAAAATTCGTGGGCTATTATGATTGTTGGCACTGAAGAAAAAGTAAAAAAAGAAAAGTTACACAAGCTCGACATATTTTAGATAAGTTGCACAAGCTCAACTTAAAGTCTATTAAATGTCAGAGGCACAAGATGCATCCATTAGAGCAAACAAAAAACTTCCAGTCACTCTCAACTCAAGCAGCTAGAGGCCCGGGCAATTGATCGGCCGTACATTCGTTTACTTTCAAGTCATCTTACTATTTCAGACTTTACCAAAAGCAGTAGGCCATCTTTTCCATTTCATTTACCGACAGCTTATCCTCAAAAATATGTGCCAATCCTCAGCACTATGTTTTACTTACTAAGCATCTTTGGGAAAAGTCACCCTATATCCACTTGTTCAAAGGTAATCCACAAGATATTCCAAACATTAGATAGATGATATCTACGTAAATATTATGCGGGAGTGTTCCATATTAACAAAAAGTGGGGAAAAGCAAAATTTATCCTTCACGGAATGGTTGTTACTATTTGTATTAACGAAGAGGGGAAGATTTGTGGGTTTGAATTGACAAAAATTAAGGGTGTTATATCTATCATTTGTGACCATAAATCAAAGAAGTAAAAAGTGCAATAAAAAGTTAGCAAAGAACAATTTTATCACAAAAGAGTTTCTAGAGTTCATCTAAGGCTTCATCTTCCTTTCTCAATGATGATCTCAACTAACAAATAAGAATATAAAGCAGACACCAAACTATCGAGTTTTCATAAGACAAGACAAGAGGCGTAGCAAACTATAGAGTAAATCATGATACAAGAAATCATGAGTTTCATAGCACCATGCACTAGTATGACTCCCTAAACTAATCTCAAATTCAAAACTAGATTAATCCTACGAAAAAACATGTTCTCTTACTAGACTAATCGCATCCCAAATTCCCAACTAAAACTAACTCTTACAAAATAATATTCCCTTTAGAGATTCTTCAAATACTTTGTAATTCAAAATAATCAAACTTGGAATTGAAAACCATAACGTAGTGATTCTCCAAAGTAATTTTCTTATAAATGGACATCATAAGCGAAATCAGACTCAAATCTAACTGGGTTCCAAAAAGGGAAAAAAAATAGATATACCACAATGAAACTTGATTTTGTGTCATCTCTTTTAATAAGAGAGAGAATTTGAATGAACAAAAGCAAAAGGCATCGCTAAGAGCCACTATACAAAGAACAATGGCAAGCAAAGAAAGAGTGAGGGTAGCACAACTAGAGGCAACAAACGGGACAGCAGAACCTTGTAGAAGACAAAAACAAGGAATTCATATTTAAAAACCAACATTAAACAATGCTCAAACTTCAACAAAATTAAATTTGCAGAAAATCTAAAAAATAAATACCTGAAAATGAAACCATATGAAACACTACCACATAAGTAAGATGGGGAAGGGAGAGCAGAGCTTTCATAAATAGTCAACTTAACCTCTAATAACAAGATAAGATCAAGAAATATAAAAAAGGGAGGGAGGAGATTCAAATTTCAAGGTACTGTTAAGGTTCCTCACCAAATTCTGCAAAAGCTGCATTAATTATTGACATTTTAGTCACCAAAAAAAAAGTGGCATATCATTTTAGCTTCACCACACTTAAGTGATTAAAAAAAGAACTACGGAGCTCAATCAACTATGAATTTTCAAAAAAAAAAAAAAAATAACAGAATTAAAAAGTAGAGCAAATTCTATGATTCTGAACTATAAACAATTCAGCAATGCTTTCAAATAAAAAAACATGATAGCAAGAAAATCACAGTTTCAAATAGCAAGAAAATCACAAACTTAGAGAGAAAATGGTATATACGAAATGAAACCCTAGAAACCGAAAATTGAAATAGGAAATAGAAACACAAACCATTAATTCAGTTGCATAAAGAATGGCGAAATCTCAATTAGTATCAACCTTTTATTTTCGTCCCTTAATATCTGAACCAACAACAAAAACCAAACCAAATCAACAACAAGAACAAAGAAAATCAACAAGAAAAGTGAAGTAATCAAATAAATAAAAAAGAAAAAAAATAGCGAAAAACCTTGACAATTGCATAAGCGGACTCATAGGCTTAAAAATCTGATCACCGGGCAAAAACGACCCGACAACCTTATACACAATATGAGCAACTTCTTTCCACGACCTTCAATAATTATCTTCTTCATCATCAACGTCGTTATCATCACCCTTGTCGTCGCTGATTATCGAATTTCTAGGGTTTTCAGTGCGCGAAGAAAGTTGCGAGAGAGGTATGATTGAGAGTTGAATTGAGGAGAGTGAATGTGAGGGAGGCGGTTGGAGAGAAGGGAGGTGAGCAATTAGGGATTTGAGGGGGTGAAAGGATGAGGCGTTGAGGGTTTTTTTTTTTTTCAAGCAACGAGGAGATAATAAGTGGAGAGATTGTAACCTGAACCGGTTAAATGACAAAAATGCTCCGTTTGACCGGAGCATTTGACTAGAATGCTAAATTTGGTGCTCTTTTTCTTTTATTTCTCAATTTTGTAATTTCAAATGCTCCGTTTTTATGAAAACCAAAGCATTTGTAATGTAGCAAAAGAGCATTTTTCCACTAGTGTTAGAAACTATGGGCCTCTTGAACAATTTCAGAAGAAGGACTACAAAAAGAGATTACAAGAGAAGCTGACAAAGCAGGCAAAAAAATGTGACCATTGTGGTATGAGGGGTCACTTAAAGATGGAATGCTTTGAGTTAAATGGATACCCTGAATGGTTCAAACATGAGAATACAAGACAAGCTGCAAATGCTGAGAGAGAAGAAGATGTTTTTGTTAGCAACAACCCTCTGGATGGTCCACCTCACCAGGGAGGTAATGTAACTAAAACTGACAGCAATTTGACTTCTAATGTTGTCCAGGAAAATCTGAAGATTATGAGAGAAGATGTTTTTGTTGGCAACAACCCTCTGGATGGTCCACCTCACCAGGGAGGTAATGTAACTAAAACTGACAGCAATTTGATTTCTAATGTTGTCCAGGAAAATCTGAAGATTATGGGAGAACAGAATGGGGTGACAGGAACTTTAAGTAGCAATTTTGCAGGTAAGAATGTTCACTCAAATTCTGTTAACTATTTCAGTGATGATAAATCGCACACTTGGCTCATAGATTCAGGAGCAAGTGATCACATGACAGGGTTAGTTGAGCATTCTTGGAAATGTGAAAAACTTAGCTAAGCATATAAGAGTGGGGTTGCCTGATGGAAATATTAAAGTTGTGAAACAAATGGGTGATGTTAAGCTGAGTGAGAACATGACCTTGACTGATGTCTTATACATAATTGATTTTAAACATAACCTGATTTCAGTAAGCAAGTTGTTAAAGGGGAAAATGATTTCAGGCTTATGTTTGACAGGAATGGGTGTACTTTACAGGGCCCTACCATTGATGGAAGTGAGTTATTTTGGAGGGTCCAGGATGATCTTTACAAATACTTGAAGAAGGAAAGATCTGGAAGGAATAGAGCTTTTGTAGTTGCTGGAAAGAAGAGTGAAGAAGTGAATAGCAAATGTAATAAATCAAGAAGATTATATTTAATTCATGCTAGACTTGGGCATGTTTCTATTACTAAAATGAAACATTTGGAGTTTTGTAAGTGCAAAGAACTAGGAGAATATTTTTGTGACACTTATTAAGTTGCCAAACATCACAAACTGCCTTTTGTGCAAAGTAAATCTAATGCCAAATGCATTTTTGATTTGATTCATGTTGATTTATGGGGCACATATAAAACTAAAAATATCACAGGGACAAGCTATTTTTTTTACTATTGTGGATGACCACAGTAGAGTCACTTGGACTCATTTGCTGTCCAATAAGGAGCAGGTAAAGGAAATTTTGAGCAATTTTCTTGCTCATGTTGAAAATCATTTCAACTGTAAGGTGAAGACCTTAAGGAGTGACAACGGAACCGAGATATTTCAGAGTGAATGTTCTGAAAAGCTTGCAAAGAAGGGCATTGCACATGAAAGAAGTGTAGCTGGAGTGCCACAACAGAATGCTAGAGTTAAGAGGAAGCACAGATTTTTACTTGAGAAGCTAGAGCTATTAAGCTTCGTGCTGGGTTGCCTGATTATCTATAGGGTGAATGCATTCTTGCTGCTACTCACCTAATTAATCTATTGCCTAGTGCAGTCACTGAGTGGGATACACCCTACAAAAGATTGATGAAAAAAGAACCATCTTATGATCATTTGAGGATCATAGGAAGCTTATGTTATGCAAGTCCACACAGGAAACCAAATGACAAATTTGATCCCAGAGGTATTAGATGCATCATGTTGGGATATCCTTATTGTCAAAAAGGATATAAGCTGTTAGATTTGAACACAAGAAAAAAATTTGTGAGCAGAGATGTTATTTTCAGAGAAAATATATTTCCTTTTCTTCTTAGAAAGGAAAATGACAGTTTTCTTACAGCCCTCAAAAATGATTCCATTCATTTGCCTGAGGAAGAAACTGATGATTTTATTGATATGTTTGATGAAGCTGTCATACAGGAACCAGAAAGAGAAGGTGTAGCAGCACCAAATAATGAAGAATATGTTCCTACTGAAGATGTAGTTGTTCCAGAACCAGCTGTTGAAAGAAGATCCACCAGAGAAGGAAAGTTTCCTAGCAAGTTCCAAGATTATGTAGTGGAACTTCCTAAGAAGTAGTCTGATTCACACTCTGCTCACTTGATTACAGCGAGCCTCAATGACTCAGAATATTATTCACATGAGTATGTGGCATGCATCAACAATGTTCTAAGCATTAGAGAGCCTATGATTTATAATGAGGCTTGCCAAGATGAGGGATGGATAGCAGCCATGAAGACTGAATTGAAAGCCTTAGAAGACAACAACATTTGGGTGTTGACAGAGTTGCCCAAGGACAAGAAAGCTATAGACTCCAAGTGGGTCTATAAAGTGAAGTTCACTCCAGAAGGGAAGATTGGCAAGCTAAAGGTAAGATTAGTTGCCAGAGGGGACAAGCAAATTCAGGGAAAGGATTATAAGCACGCCTTCTCCCAAGTTGCAAAGTTCACCTCAATCAGAACTCTTATTGCTCTTGCTACTGTTATGAACTGGAAAATGCACCAGTTGGACATCAACAATGCATTCTTGCATGGATACATTGATGAAGAACTATATATGAAGCCTCCTAAAGGGTATTTAGGAGCAAAAGAAGGGCAAGTTTGCAAGTTGAAAAGAAATTTTTATGGCCTTAAGCAGGCTTCAAGGCAGTGGAACCTTGAGCTTTCCAAGTACTTCATTACACATGGGTACTCTCAATCTCAAAGAGATCATTCTATGTTCTCTAAACATCAGAACAACAAAGTAACCATAATTCTTGTGTATGTTGATGATTTATTGGTCACGGGAAATGATGAGCAATAAATCATGTGTCTCAAACACGGTTTAGAAGCCTTTACAGTGAAAGATTTAGGTGAAATGAAGTATTTTTTGGGCATTGAAGTTGCTAGAAGTTGCAAGGGAACCCTTTTCAATCAAAGAAAATTCATACTTGACATCCTTAAGTCAATTGGTATGGAAAGCTGCAAGCCAACCAAGTTTCCTTTCCTAAAGGTATTAAGCTCTCAATTGATCAAGGTCAAGTCTTGCCAGATCCAGAAATTTACAGAAGCATTATTGGAAAATTGTTGTATCTTAATCTCACCAGACCAGATATATCTTACAGTGTGCAACAACTTAGTCAATTTATGACTGAGCCAAGAAAACCTCATCTTCAAGCAGCTATCCATGTTATTAAGTATTTGGCTGGTACTATTAACTGGGGATTATCTTACCCAGCCAACTCTTCTCTACAACTCACAGGTTTCTGCGATTCAGATTGGGGGAATTGTGCTTACAGTGCAAGGTCTCTTGCTGGGTACTGTGTGTTCCTAGGTAATTCGCTCATCTCTTAGAAGACAAAGAAACAGAAGACAGTCTCTAAATCATCCACTGAGGCTGAGTACAGATGCATGTCTCAAACCACCAGTGAGATTGTTTGACTTGTTAGAATCATTGAAGACTTGGGTTTTTAGTTGCCTAAGCCAATTGACTTATTCTGTGATAACAAGTCTGCAAACTATCTTGCTTACAATCCTATTTTCCATGAAAGGACTAAGCATTTAAAGGTAGATTGCCATTATATGAGAGAGCATATTCAAGAAGGGCTGCTGAAAGTGCTACATATTAAGTTTGGCATATTTGATGACCAAATCACTCAGTGAGCAACAGCACAATCATTTGTCATCCAAATTGGGGCTTGTTTCACCAGCTCCACCTTGAGGGGAGGATATTGAGAATATGTGCTGATGTATATACTTTTCTACTGTTGGTACATAGTTAGTTATGTACACTCTCTCACATGTAATTCTTTTAGCAGTTTTGTATTGATCCTAGGTAGATATTAGCTGTTTTTGTCTTTTTGTACAGCTAGTACTAGGTTTCTTTTGCTTCCCTTTGTTTATAAGGGTGCTGCCCCCCCCACAGCCGTTTTCTCAAGGCTTTGTAATTACAAACCTAATATAGAATATACTGAAAATCTGGTGAGCAGTTTTCACCAAACAAATCCTCCAAGGTTGAATCTTGCAAACTTCTTTAGAGAGAATACTAGTGACCCCCTTCAAGGAGCACCACCAACAACACCAGCAGTGGCTGCAACGCGTGGTGGCGAGATAGCAGCGAAGGAGAAAGAGAGAAAACGCGAGCAGGAGAGAGGGAACACAACTGGCTCAATCAAGATGAGAGAGAAAAGCCCAGCCATAGTGAAGCAAAGAGACGGCGAGGTGGGATTACAGTGGGAAGTATCAGCAAGTAGGAGGGGGAGAGAGATACGGGGAGGAGGAAGAAGAATTGGGGTGTTTCCATTTGGGGTTTGAGACATGACGAGAGAGAGTAAGGGTTAAGGCCTAAGGGTTGGGTTTTGTTTCTAACAAATTAAACCGACAAAGGGGCTAAAGGCAAGGAGGGAACTGACTCTCATTTTCCTATTTGGCCACTAATGCATAATTGGCCTAAGGTATCACCCCAAAAGAGTTACTTTAAGGCCTAAAAGTGTTGCTTTAGGCAATAAGTAACACTTTTGTAAGTGAAACATCTGTCCGTGCTACCTATTCTCTAAGGTAACACTTTCCGATGCTAATGTTTCACTTTCTCAAGTGTTACTCAAAATTATCTAACGTAACACTTTTATTAAACTAATGTAGTATTTTTATAGTGTTACTCATAATTTTTTATGTAACACTTTTTCATCTATAGTAGCATTTTCTATGTCATCTCTTGAACTATAATAACACTTTATTAGATGTTATGTATCATTTTAAGTCATCATATAACACTTTGTTAAATATTAGGTAACACTTCTTATTAGCTAGCTTTAAAGTAACACTTCTATTTCACTTGTCTTATAGTAATATTTTTTTAATTTTTCGTCACATATACAATGATAATAATACTAAAATTTACAAACGCAATGAAAGAATAGGAAATAAAATAATATTATATATATAAATGAGTACAAATACTCAACGGTCACTTGTTCCATAAATATTACAAGTTCTTTCCTTGTAGTAGTTACTGTCAAGTTTCAGTTGGGCATTTTTACCAAGCTTAACTTCATCTTTATACTAATAAATACATATCAACAAGTCCCAAGTTTAATTCATACCAACTGCGATCTTGGGGATAGGGATTTTTCTAAGGTATATATGTATGTTTGAGATCACTAAGCCTGATTCCAAAATCATACTAATAAAGCAACAGGAAGAAAATGATAAACTTACTGTAATAAAAGACCAACAAGCTGAACGGAAGGCGATAGTGGAAAAGAAGAAGGAACCCCTTTCCTATATGCCACGCCCCCGGCACCTGCACAGCCTGCCATCCAGCCCCCTGCACAGCCCCTCCCGGCTCCCACCACCCCCTTCACAAGAACCCCCTATCGCCCCCGCACAACCCCCCCGGGCATGTTTAAGTTAAGCTAACAAAGACTAAGCCTCATAATACATTTACCTCGTTTTCTTTTGTTCCATGATTCACCCTTTGTCTCTCTATTGTCGTCCCAAATTTTCTTACACAAGTGCAAATCATAAAAGCAAGGTTAACTTTTAGGGAAATAAAAAGACAATTGGAATAAAGCTACAAGAGTTCCAAAGTGTATAAGCAACAAGCATTCTTACCCTTAATGCAAAATCGGAAGTTATAGCTAAATCTTAGCAGATGTAAAATTGTAAAAACATAGCTAAATCATCACCACAACAATATATAAACGATAATACTAATGCAGTTAGCAGCAGCATATTAGACTAAGTATTACTGCAAGTACAGAGTCAAATCATTGCCACTTCAACATGGGTATGGAATATAGATAAACTCTTTAGTTCAAACCGAAAAATTTGAGAATTTCATATATTCACCGAGATTGACACTTGGACGTAAATTCGTGTTTAACAAAAATTGTCGAGTCCAAGTGAAAGAGCAAATACGATTTGAGCTTCATGACAATACCTTCTAAAGAATTGAGTGTCGTGAAAGTATGACTTTCGATGAGTTGAGATCATTCAAATGACAATGCATGAGAAATTGCAACTAACACGATATATAATTAAATCCAGCTATATGATATTAGAAGTAATAATAGATTTGCCAGCAATTATTGATTTCAAGAGCAATGAAGTTAGCAAATATTACGTGGAGCTATATGGTAATACTCTCACTAACTACCACAAGATGATAACATTGATAGTTTTTTTTTCTGTTTGACTATCATAGTGTGACAATAATGACATGCTCTGAATGCATTACCTTGGCAAGTTTTCTGACATAAGAAGCAGCCAGAGTTGTCGCTAATAATCCCAGCCCTAATGTCGCTAATATACTCCCAGCCCCTGCAGCAGCATATTGATAGTATGTCGCTAATATACTCCCACTCCCCCCCCATAAACAAACATCAAAACTCCAATAAAATTTGAAATCATTTGAAGTAAAGAAATACAATAGTGTCTCATCAAAATTTCGCATCAATAAAACATCTTTGACATACAGGAGGAAAAATCTCAATTCAACTATAATGTTATGAGAAATAGCTCAATGCTTATCATATTCTAATTCAAGTAATCTTCTACAGCAAGTACATATTATTTCCCTTCCCCATCTCATAAAAAAAAAATCTAATCAGTCATCACCAATCCAAAAATACAAAAGATTTAAGAAAAAAACATAGCCATAATCTTCTTTTTATCTGGGAACACTGCTAACAACTCGAGCACCCACCCTATCAAGCTATTGAACCACAACAACAGTCTTTGACCCTCCCTTCTGAAACACCTTCACCATTTAATTAACCAGCAAAAAACCTCAATACAATGAAAACATTAAAATCTTCAATTCTATTACAAATAAGAACAACCCAATGCAATAGCAAATAAAATTTTCAATTACAAACAAATTGAGCATTAATGAGCAACCCCATTACTGGAATTATACTATTGAACATGATCAATTGTCAAAGAAAACAAAAAAATTCGAACAATAATATTTAAACGCCTGAAAAAATTCGAATCAAAACTAATCGCCTGGAATAATGATGAAGATTGAACGCCGATGGAAGTCGTTGGATTTTAGAGTGGTGGTGAATGAATTAATGTGCATGGCGTGGAGGAATACCTCTCTTGACCCTAGGTGGTGAACGAATTCAAGAACGTAAACCTAGGAGAGCAGTGAGAATTGAAAATTTTTCTGTTTTTTGGACTTATTAGGTTTGGCCGCTGATAAAGCGCCAACATAAAATTTGGGATTGATGCAATTTTTTTGATGGGTTGGGATTACTCAATTAATTTAAGATGAGTTTTGTTAAGTACACTATTTCTAAATGACATTAATAAAAAAAGAAAATCATAATGTTTTATTAAAAAAATTTACTCATTTTAAAAAAAATACTTATACTCTACAAAAGTTACATATTCTAAAGTGTTACTAAAAAATGTGTTACAAATATTAAAGTGTTACCTATCTTAAAGTGTTACATCAAAATGTTACACAATTGAAAAAGTGTTACATCAAAGTACTACTTATAAAAAAAGTGTTACATTAAGTGTTACATGTTAATAAAGTGCTACCAAGGTGTTACGTATATATTCGAGAAAATTGAATTTTGAAAAGTGTTACTCTATACTTGTTACTTTAGGGCTTAGACTAACTTTGTACTAGTGGGCTAAACTAGACAACTAGTAAACACCACTCAACTAATTGCACTTGAAACCCAAAATATAAAATAATAATAATAACAGTAGTAATAACTTCGAAAAATTATATACATATAACAAACACGACAAATAAAGATCATACTCCAAACTCAAATAAAATAAGAATTTTCGCAACATAATTAACTTAATAAATATAATTAACATCTAATAAACGCTCTTAAAATAGGACTATTGCACTTCAACTAGGAAAATCTCCCATTTCATAGATACTTATTCACTTTTGAGCACCCATTAACTCAATTGCCGGTGAAGAGTCTTACAAATCTGAACAAAGAAAATCCATTTCCAGGTAAGAAGATTTTATCTACTTTCCTCTCTCTTCGTGTAGTACTTTTTTTTATACCCACAAGACTCAGAGGAGGGTAGTAAGGGAATTCACTTTCAAAATTCATGCTTGCTGGCAGACATTTATATTTAGCTAGCTTCTTTTGCGGAAGATATTAGTTTGACTCTTTGAATGCCAAAGATAGAATTAATTAACTGACTTTTCTCGCTTCCAGAATCCCTTATTCGTGCTAAGCATCCAATATTTAAACAGCTTCCCCGCCCCCCTAAAAAAAGGAAACTTAACCTACCACATCCCTTCCCACAAAATACACCACATGGCTTCCCACAAAAATGCCCCTGCCCACAATTCCCTCCTCAAACCAAGATGCCAGCCCTTGGACCACCAAATACCTATTAGAAGAGGTCAACATAACAGATCTTTTTACTTCAGTCACCCTCACTGAAAAATATAGACTATATTTTCCAAGTGATCTACTCCAAGACCCTTTTATCCCCTTTTACATCCCTGAATTATCTCGACATAAATAATATCTTCAACCAACCTTCTCATCTGCTACAAGCCCACTCATGGAGCAAAGCCCACCAAATGAACATATAAATCCCAAGAACCTGTCTTCCAGATCCCAACAGACCCAATTTCACAGCGGCTCCAAAGCCCAAGTGTAACGCCCCGGAAAATACGAAACCTTAATCGTCATCGAAAGCATAACTTAAGCGTATGGGTTATGGCCCACTAATAAAATAATAGCCTAAAATGGCCTCATAAACATACAAATGCTTATATTAAAGAAATAATTATTATCCTTATTACATAGTATTCTAAATAACCCAAATATATTCAGAGTCACTTCAATTTAACTTAGAAGGGGGGTTTGAATTGAGTGACAAAATCTAATCGATTTTCGCAAAAACAATCCTATGGCACATTGCCTCACACTGTGTTATTCACTTGTAAACTCGCTTTTAATGTTTTCCCTCAGTTGTATCAAAACTAAAAACAATGAAATCAAATAACAAGACACAGGAATGTAACGTAGTTCAATCTCACCTCTGAGATCTACGTTCACACTACCTACTCTTTTAATAATTGAATCTTAAAATATTAAACTTTTGATACAATATGAGTCCCCCACTACTAACTCTAGTAGTGCTCCCCAACACTTAACCCTAAGTGTTGCTACTCTCTATAATGATGAAGTTACATAAAGATTAAGTCCTCACAAGTGTGCTTCTTACATAAGCAAATCGAGGAACGTTACAATCATTATATAGAACTTTTAACTCACTTCTGTGCTATACATTGTGCTATGTGGATCTGTTTTCAGCTCTCAAAAAAACTTATTAAAACCAAATATGAAAATGTGAGATGTTATTCTGATTTCTATCCCTTATATTATTTTTCAACTGAATAAGAGTTATTCTCCAAGATATGATTATCTTCTTGAATAATTTTTTATTCCTAAAATCAAGGGATAAAATCTTTTCTTTTCCAAAATCAAAGATTATCTTTTAATTAATAAAAATTGATTTTTGCTTTCTTTAAAAGATAAAGATTGCTCCTTATCTTTTGCCAACTAAAAAATCAAATTTCATAAACCAATATTTCTGAAAATCTTTATCAATAACTTTTATTTAAATATCAGTTTATTTAAAACTCTTTTTCGATCTTCTTTATAAAAAACATTTTTTTTAAAATCAGTTTTTACAAAACTCTTTTTCGAAAATCCTTATAAAAAATATTTTCCTTTCAAAACTAATTTTCGAAATTAAAAACTCCCCTTTTTATATTCTTTAAATATAGAAACATGAAATTAATATAATTACTTATTTTCTTAACTCTAAGAAAATAGTTAATCATAATAATTTCATATTTCTAATTTAGCACAAAGTTTCAATACGTTAATTACATTGCATGAACATGACTAAGAACATAACTAGGCCTAAGCTTCCATATATTCATGTTCTTGAGCTTTCATGAACATCCAATCATGATAGCTTTCTTAGATCACTGTTACATACATACATGTTATAGCACAAAGTGTTTATCATCATCGAAATAAATTCAAACATAGAGTCACAACACAACCTTTCCGGGACATCCTTGACATAACTGATCATTCGCCATCTTCATAATACCTGAATAATCTTATAGAACCGGGAAAAGGAAAAACACTGAAAATAAACTAAAATGAATTGAAAACTCAGTAACTTCACTCCAGCCCGTAAAAACGACTTTAGTTCGTAAATCTTTTCACATGTAAGCATACATTATACTCCCTTTGTCCCTGAAAGATCTAAACACTTGTTGGGACACGTAGTTTAAGTGATAAGTTGTAGTGTGGTTATCAAATGTTATTTTATTCTAAAAAGTAGATGTGATAGGAGTTGGTGGGGTATTTTTTATTAGAGGAAATAGAAAGTTGGGTAACTTTTTATTGATAAAAGGTAAAATGTGGGACAAAGATGTGTAAAAGAAATAATATATTAATGGTGGGACCATGCCAAAAAAAGAAGTGTTCAAACTAATTTGGGACAAACATAAAAGAAAAGTGTTTAGACTATTGTGGGACGGAGGTAGTGACACTTTAGTAACTATTAACAGATAACATTATCATTAGAATTGAATAGTCTGCTGGCAAGGACCATTTACGTGACTTTAGTTCATTGGCAAGTACAAGCTTTGGACAGAGCGTAACTTTCGTAATTCTTAAACACAACATATGACCATTTTGGTCCGTTTCGTATATCGTAACAGAATTCCAATACCTGTAACTCACCCATTTACCAAATCAATTCATGACTCCAAACCAGCAGACACTACAAAAAAACAACATTGGGCTACGTTTTTTTCCTCGCCCATAAAGAAAAATATGTCGCCCATTGTTTGTGCGACGAAAATTATTTCGACACAAGTTCGTCGCTGTAGGTCCGTCGCCCATATTAAGGGCGTCGAAAAGCTTGATTTTGTCGCCCATGTGAACTGTAATGGGCCATGGAGTGGTTTTCGTAGCCCAAAGTAAGTGCATCGAAAACCTTGATTTCGTCGCTCATGTGAACTGTAATGGGCCATGGTGTGGTTTTCGTAGCCCATCAATGGGCGACGGAATTGATTTTTGACGCTATATAATGGGCCACACATTTTGATTTTAATAGCCCAAACGTTAATTTAAGGCGACAATAAATTTTTTTGTAGCCCATTATTGTGCGTTGAAAAGTTTATTTCGTAGCCATACCTCCAGAAAGCACCTCAATGGTTTCTCCTTCTTTTCAAACTATGAACTATATTTTATAATTTCGTAGCCCATATTATACTTTTGGTATTGTTTTTAACAATCGTGGCCCATTTTCAAAGATGATGGAACACAAAATTTCCTTGCCCACATTACCAAGTCACCTGTTATAAGAGACTTTCAACCGCCAAATTTTTGTGGTATTACATTGGGCAAAAAAAATAGGATTTTGCATATAACATAAACCAAACTCAACTAATGCAATACACTAAGTGTCGTATATCGTAACAGAATTCCAATACCTGTAACTCACCCATTTACCAAATCAATTCATGACTCCAAACCAACAAACACTACAAAAAAACAACATTGGGCTATTTTTTTTTCCTCGCCCATAAAGAAAAATATGTCGCCCATTGTTTGTGCGACGAAAATTATTTCGACACAAGTTCGTCGCTGTAGGTCCGTCACCCATAGTAAGGGCGTCGAAAAGCTTGATTTTGTCGCCCATGTGAACTGTAATGGGCCATGGAGTGGTTTTCGTAGCCCAAAGTAAGTGCATCGAAAACCTTGATTTCGTCGCTCATGTGAACTGTAATGGGCCATGGTGTGGTTTTCGTAGCCCATCAATGGGCGACGGAATTGATTTTTGACGCCATATAATGGGCCACACATATTGATTTTAATAGCCCAAACGTTAATTTAAGGCGACAATAAATTTTTCGTAGCCCATTATTGTGCGTTGAAAAGTTTATTTCGTAGCCATACCTCCAGAAAGCACCTCAATGGTTTCTCCTTTTCAAACTATGAACTATATTTTATAATTTCGTAGCCCATATTATACTTTTGGTATTGTTTTTAACAATCGTGGCCCATTTTCAAAGATGATGGAACACAAAATTTTCTTGCCCACATTACAAAGTCACCTGTTATAAGAGACTTTCAACCGCCAAATTTTTGTGGTATTACATTGGGCAAAAAAAATAGGATTTTGCATTTAACATAAACCAAACTCAACTAATGCAATACACTAAGTGTCAAGTATATATACCAACAAAAATACTAACTTTGCAAAATTTAATAGTAACCAGTAAGCCAAAATATGGCAATACATTTCTATCAATACTATTGCCGATGCCGGAAAACAGTATATTCAAAAATATTGTATTGCCAAAATCCAAAAAATGGGGAATATAACCCTTGTATAATTTATATCAATGTCCTTAGTTGTTCGTCGTTTGTACCCAACTTTACACCATCTTCCTTCAATGACCTTCAAAAAGAATAACAATCATTTTAGAAAGAGACAAGAAAAGTATAACCATGCATTATTGTTAGTTGGTATATTCTTTACAACTAGAAATTTGAAAAATACTAATTCACATGAAAACAAAAAGTCACTTCCCTAGTATGCCTAATTTTAATTTTTTTAGCAAAGTTGTGTTTAAAGAACTTGATGCAACGAAGGGAATATATAGAATACCAAATATACCTCTCAAAAGGAGAAACATCCAAATTGCTTCCTGAAGACCATCAAATTTACTGGCCTCTGGAAGAAGAAATGTAATAATATCATTAAGACATGTCAATTAGAAGGATATATCAATAATATAAACAAACCACAGCTCTACAAGGCACCAAATTTAGTCAGATCACCAAATATGGTCAAATAAAAGTGTTAAACAATTTCTAAGATTACCAGAACTTTCGCTTCCTAAAGTTGGAGAGATTAGGATACTAGATCAGTTCTCAGTTTTCCAAAAACAGCAGCTACTGATCTAATTAAGTGATGGAGAAACAAAAAGTAAGCAGCAAAACGGCACATCATGCCTGTATTTCTTGAGCTAAATGAGAAACCATTAATTAACTTCCAACTGATACTAATTACCCTAAGCTTCTAATTACGAACAAAGTAGAAAACATGCTCATTTGCTGCATCTATTTTCTATTGTTGTTATGATTACCTAGTGTATGTGCATATTTTCATGATAGACTGGAACTTGTTTTGATCTTTTCATATCAGAGGCTCAGTAATAATTTTTTATTTCACACTATAACCAGACACATGCATACTCTACATTTTATTTCACATTCTAAATACTAGTACTCAAACCTATCTACACTTTAATCTTCTCCAACACAGCCATGCTATAGTTACAAGTAAAAAAAACTACGGTTTTTTCACCAAATACCCCTGACAAATAAATTTATTCACCAAATACCCCGACTTTTTTCAAAATTCACCAAATACCCCTGACCTTTAAAAAAATTCATCAGATACCCCTAACATTTCAAAAAATACCAAAAATGCCCTTTTTGGCTAACGGACGTTAGTGCTTCGTGAATTAATTAACTAATTAACCTAAAAAACCCCTAATTAAGCCCTAATTAAACCCTAATTAAACCTAAAAACCCTAAAACTCTAACTAACCCTAAAACCCTAACTAACCCTAAACCCACCCCCAAGCCCACCACCCTCAGACACCCCCCACCCCCCCACAACTCCAACCCCACCAGCCCCTCCCCTCCCCCCCCGCCGCCGCGCTCCCCCTCCCGACCACCCCCAGCCCGACCACCCCCACCCGCATCCCACTCCCATTCCCCAAAGAAATCGGTTGCCCCACCCCTTCCCTTCCCCGCGAACTCGGTCGGCTCCCCCTCCCTCTCCCCCCGCCGCCACCCCAGCCCACCACGCCTCTCCCCTCCCGACCACCCCGGCCTGCATCCCCTCCCCTTCCCCGTGAAATAAGTTGCCCCACCGTAGAGTTAATGTTATTTCGCCGGGTAGGGGAGGGGGCGCAAAGGTGGCTGGTCGGGAGGAGGAGGCGCGACGGGCCGGGGTGGCGGCGGGGAGAGAGGGGAGGGGAGCGACCGAGTTCATGGGAAGGGGAGGGGATGCGGGTTGGGCCGGTCGGGAGGGGAAGGTGCGACGGCCGGGGGTGGTCGGGAGGGGAGGCACGGCGGCCGGGAGGAGGAGAGGGCCTGGGGTGGGGTTGGAGTTGTGGGGGTGGGGGGTGGTGGGTCAAAGGGGTGGGAGGGTGGTGGGCTTGGGGGTGGGTTTAGGGTTAGTGTTTTATCCACTTGTCCAACAAGTAAGTCAGTAGGCTTAGCTTCCTTGTCGAGCAAGTAAATTAGTATCTTGAGTGTTCTTCAATTGGAGACTTGTGCAACGATGTCCGAATCCGCTTAGTCCTTGTGCCGGGGCTCTGCTCCCGAACCCGCAAAAGGGACCCACCCCGGGAGGTTTGGGTGGTGGTTCCCCCTCCGATGCTTAAGTCAGATATCAGGAGTAGTGAGAGAAAGTAGAGATAGAGAGAGAAGGTGAGAGAGTATTTTATCAGAGTAACTTTACACTGTTTGCATTGAATGAATGTTTCTCCTGATTTCAGGGTATTTATAGGGATAGCAAGTTGACAGCTATCCTTAAAATCTGCCCTAGAATAGTGGCTTCTGATTGGCTGGGGAATCCGATCATGACACGTGGCAGACAAGGACCGGGTGAAAGTCTATTAACCACTCACCTTCACCCACCTGGTAGTATCGGATTCTCGACCGTTGGGCCGTAAATTCAATCCTTTTACCCCAACTGAGTATAGCCCAGAGATTAAGTCTTCTTTTCATTGTAAATAGGGTGACACGTGTACGGCTCTGATGAACCCATGTGTCGTTAAGGGAGCCGTAGATGTTAGGCTACAACATTTGCCCCTAAAAGGGCTTTCACTATTGGCCCATCTGACGGTTAATGCCCTTTTACCCAAGGTAGCTTTTTGTTGGCCCTTCTGACGGTTAAGGCCCATTTTACAAAAGGTGGTGTATTCAAAATGAGGGAAATGACGCGCCCTTTCCAGGATTTTACCGGTCATAACCGACCGTTGCCTTCTTTTCTTCGGTCATTTCTGACCGGCTCCACAAGTTTTTTACCCCCCCTATAAATACTCTTGGTGTGAGAACATTTAATCATTTCACACCTTGAGCGAATTTTTCTAGAGAGAGAGACTCCGCAATTTTTCTAGAGAGAGAGAGAGAACGTCCAACCTCAGCTTTCTTCACCGACTCGTCCAGGCGTTTTAGCAGGTATCTTTTCTTTGTTCTCTTCATCTTTCTTTATTCTTTAATTTTTTCTTAGAAAATCAATAAATGGAATCTTCTTCCTCAAATAATCTTAGCCGACCAAGAACCTATCTTGACCCTAGAACCGATACTTCTTCTTCGGCGCATTCTAGAGTTGGGCCTCTTCTGGCCGACTATATATTTTTTTATTCTTTTGGCCGAGAAAGTCAGACGACCCAATCTTTACCTGTGCAGGGTAATCTGGCGCGCGTCAAGCAAACGGCCCGTCTAAGACGAAAAGCTATAATCCCGTCAGATAGTTCAGATATGGAAGAATCTACTGGACGGGTGCCCGATGAGGCAAGAGAAGTTCAAAGTGCAGAGGCTTTGGGCAGGGCTTCTTCCTTTGACCATGACTTAGAAGAATCCGAAATAAACCCTGAGGCCAGTCCGTCTGGCAGGGACGTCGATATGGAGGACATCGTGGAAGAGAATAACGGCAGCGGATCTGATGCTGTCGAAGAGTCAGACGAGGCCTCTACTACCTCGTCGGAGATTAGAAGGCGCTTAGGTCCCCTTTCTAGCCCTAGATTTATCTTAGTAAATCGCAAATGGCTAGAGAAAATAGGACCAGATTCTAGTTATCTCGCATCCTATATGCCTATGTTAGGCTTCTCCTTCGTCATACCAAATAAAGACGCGACAATACTGAGTGCTCCAAAAAACCATTTTGCCGTCTACAAACTGGCTTTGGACGCGGGATTAAGGTTCCCTCTCCACGAATTCATAGAGCAAGTGCTGAATTACTACAACATCGGCCATAACCAACTGGCCCCAAACGCTTGGCACAACGTCCTAACGTTCATTACCATCTGCGAACTGCGCGGCCTGGCTATTTCCCTTCAAGCCTTTACTCACATTCACTATGCGGCCAAGGTACTCGTGCAGTGGACGGGGGCATGGCTCAAAGATTCGCAACCGTCCAGGCTTCATGACGGCGTGGGGCAAGCCGTCAAAGATGCACGAGTGGAAAGCTGACTTCATTTTCTTACGCGGGGCCAACGACTATACCACCGAGAGCTATAGAGCTTATAATCGATCCGTCATAAATACGGGGAGGAAACAGTCTTGGCTGGAATTGGAGGACAGCTTTGACGAAGAGGTGGTGGAGTACTTTAGAATAAAGGAGTACTCCAAGCCCGGCCAACGATCTTTTAAGGGTCCAACTAATTGGATACCCTTTAAAGAAATGTTTTACCATGATGATTTCTTGGTCGCCGCCAACTTGCGGCTGGCCCAAGACAGAGGTATACCTTCAAATTCTCCAAGTAAAACTCTTCGTCCATAATTCATTTGACAAACCCATTTTTGTCTTTCTTTTGCAGACTCGGCCAGACAACGTCTCAAGGCATCTTGGACGGGTGAAATCAGCATGTCCAAATTTACAGACAATATGTGGAAGGAGCATGCAAAGAGCAAAATAGAAAAAGGGTCAAACACCGGTAACACAATAATTTTTTTTTTTTTTTTTTTTTTTTTTTTTTGTGTGGACGAGTATCATTGTGGCTCGTCTGAAATTGACATCCAACGTTTGGACAAGTATCAACCAAAGAAGGAGAACGTCCAAACTTGGACGGCCACCTTCTTGGGGCCATACTCGTCTGAGAGTTTATAGCCTTTGGACGAGTGCTACTGAAAAACTCTCTCTGGACGAGGTTAGCCCGAAGAAGGAAAACGTCCAAGCTTGGACGGCCACCTTCTTGGTGCCATACTCGTCTGAGGATTTTTTGTCTTTGGACGAGTGCCACTCAAAACTCTCTCTGGACGAGGTTAGCCCGAAGAAGGAAAGCGTCCAAGCTTGGACGGCCACCTTCTTGGGGGCATACTCGTCTAATAGTTATAAATCCCCTTTCTTTTTTTTCTTGGACGAGGTTAGCATGAAGAAGGAAAACGTCCATGCTTGGACGGCTACCTTCTTCGGGCCACCCTCGTCTGAATTTTAGCCCGTCTTCCATTTGGACGGCCTCCTTCTTTGTACTATTTTAGTCTGTATTCAGAAATTTGCTCAGACGAGGTTCCTTTAGGAGAGGAGGTTCATTTTAAGACGTCTTCCTTCTTCGGGTGGTTTTCGTCTGAAGCCTTGTAATAGGAATTATAACTTGTGTCCCATGGACGACTAGTTTGATAACTTGTTCAATTTTTTGCAGAAAAATGCTCCTACAAACAAACTTCCACCTGGGAAGTCATCCTCGTCCAAAAAGAGGCCTACAGCGGCCGCGGAGCAGCCTCCCGCGAAAAAGCCTAAGGGCTTCACAAGAAAGAGGCTAGAGAAGACGACTTCTGCTGGTGGAGGTGGGGAGAAAAGCATGCCACCACCAAAAGACAAGGCCCTGAAAAGGGAGCTTTCGGCTGCTGCCCCTGCCGAGGGGGGAACGATTGCTGATCCTGCTAGTCAGTTGGACGCTTTGCCGTCTGACTTGGCAGAATTCAGGCCAGAGTCAGCATTGGCTTTGGTTGTTTCAGAACAGGAAACGGCGGCTGAGAACTACCCGGGCTTCAGCGGCTCGGTGGCCAAGCTGGTGCCTCAGATGCCCCTAGCTATTAGGACGGCATCACTCTCGTCTGGTGAGTCGTATTACCCGAATATAGTTAGGACGATGCGGGTCGGTGGACGGTCTATGAGTCCGTCCAATAGACAAGCCATCGTCTTTCCTATCAAGATAACTGACTATCCCCCTCTTTCAGATAAGGGCAAAGGCCCTGCTATACCCCCAACTCCTCCCACCATTGATTCGGACGAGGAGTCTTCTCCTGCCTTCGCCAAAATGTCAAGGCTGGAAAAAGAGCGGCTTAAGCAGGAGCTCTTCAAGTGTTACCCTGAATCCTATATCAAAGGATTAAAGGGAGCATCTGCCGGGCATGTGGGTTACATGTCTCAACTTGCTGCTGAGGTATAATTTATTGCCGGTTCTATATTATACTTGCACAAAATTGCTGCGTTTTTGTAACTCGTCTAATGACTTGTTTTATTTTCGTTGTTCCAGCTTTTTGCTCGCAGCATGCTTACTGAAAAGTGGGCCAGGGAGCTGAGAAAGGAGAATAAACAGCTCGTCCACCTGGCTACAACGGCCGGCGACAAGGCCATCCATGACATTGAGATGGCTAATACCCTCCATCGTCAGTCACTGGACGCCTTGGAGAAGAGATCAGCAGACCTAGAATCCAAGAACAAGAAATATCTTGTTACCATCAACGATCAGTACAAGAAGCAGGACCGTCTGAAAATGATCATAGATACTCTCTCTACTGATCTAAAGGGTGAAAGAGATGCTGCTCTTCTTGCCGCTGTCCAGCTGAGGAGGGAGAATATTCTCCTAAGGGCAAAGACTGCCCGTCTGGAAGGTGAGGCGACCACGGCCTTTGACGATGCCAAGGAAGGGTTGGAGCAAGTCATCGAAACGTCTAAAGGCTGGGCCGTCAAGGCCTTCGAGATGCTGGCTGAGGCTGATGAGGTCCCTAGCTTTGTCCGTCGTCTGGAATATCAACAGAGTGTTCATCGGGCTATGGTGTGTGCCGAGGAACCTCCGGAGTTTTTAGAGTCCGACGACGAGGCTGCAGCCGAGGATGAGAATCCCGAGGACAAAGCCGAGAATGAGAAGCCTGAGGACGACCAAGAAACTCGCGCTGAAGATAAAGCCTAGTTTTAGGTTTATTTTTCTAAGTTTCTTGGCTTGTCTGCCGTTGTAGTCTTAGCCCTTCAGCAGTCTTGAATTGTAAATCTTTGCTACTGATATATATGAAGAACTTTTTGCCAATTGCTTCTCTTATTTTCGTAAATTCCAATTTGACCAAGTATAACCTTAACTTCGTCATGATCGTTGGACGTCCAGCCCAGATGTTTAATGAAAGAGCAGTGCGCTTGCCTTTAGACGATTTTTAATCTTTAAAAATTGTCTCCAAGTACCAGAATAGACTCGTCCTGAACTATTGGACGATCTGCCTTATCTGAATAATACAATCTTGTAAAACCTGTTCCTTTCCCTTGGACGATCGAGAATCTGCGCAAAATGCTGCCAAGTACCAAAAGGGACCCGTCTGTGACGGTTTGCAAAATGCACATACGAGAAGATTGCCATCCTTGCCCTTGGACGATTACCAGATATTTCATGAAATATCTAAGTATTTTTTTATATTCGTCCGGGTTTTTTGGATAATCTGCTTAATTAGACGAGTCTTGCCCAAAGAGGGAAGACGGCCAATGCCCGTTTGATTTGTGGACGAGCCTTGTTTAAGCCGCTTTACTCGAGCTACCAACATTCGTCCTGCACTATCAAACCATTACAAGGGCATCTATTGCCTAGGTCCTCCTGGTTTTTGGACGACCTTCTCTCATTAGCTCGGCCGATAGGCTTCTATCATCCCCCCCTTCTTGAGCTTAGCTCAATCGTACATGGTGGGCGAGCCAAAGTCCAAGAAGGAGAGCGGCCATCCTTGACCGAGCCTATTGAACTTGGTGGACGAGCTTGAAATACATGTTCGAAGCATGTTTTAGCCGGCTTCCTTGAGGGAGCAACACATGTCATTAAGTAGTGATCCCTTACTAGGGTCTGGACTACTTAGCTGTCCGTGCTTTTGAAAGTAAGTATCCTTTACTAAGGTCTTATTTCAGGCCAGCTTTCTCTTAGAGACTTTGACGTTACTCTTACTAGAGGTTTTGTCAGTTTGACGGCCATGTATGTGTTATATTTTTGGCCGGTCTCTTCGAGGGAGTGATGTCCGGCATAGAAGTGAGTAATTTTGACGTTCTATTATTGTTTGTATTTTTGTCCAAGTTAGTGTCACTTTTAGACGAGTGACTGATTTAATGCACCAAAGTGAATTAACTTGGTGAAAATAAACAAAGAAATAAGAAAGTAGGAATTGTATTATATGGATTTTGCTTGACTAAATGCCAAGATGCATGTATACAAATCTTCTTCCTAACACGTGCCGTGGCACTTTGGAGTAACTACAAACTACCTTATAGGTATCTGACAGTGAACTGAACTAGACGTGGTACTTCTTCAAATTATCTGAATTCCATGTACGCTGTATATGTCGTCCATCTAGATCTTGGAGACGAAAAGTCCCACTGTGCAGCTCCTGGATAATCAGATAAGGTCCTTCCCAATTAGGTGTTAGCTTCCCTAACACTTTAGCTCGTCCAACCGCTTCCATCTTTCTTAGAACAAGATCCCCCACCTTGAGCGGTCGTCTAACAACTCTTTTGTTAAACTCCCGAGCCATTCGCAGTTTGTACAATTGCATTCTTAGCAAGGCATTGCCCCTGACCTCTGGCACTTGGTCCAAAGCTGTGCGTAATGCAGCCCAGTTGGCATCTTCTGTGTTGACTCGCAGGGTGGGTTCTTCAATCTCAATGGGCAAGACGGCTTCAGTGCCGTATACTAATATGAAGGGTGTCTCCCCTGTAGAGTTTTTGGCGGTTGTTCTGATGGACCATAACACCAAATGCAGCTCTTCAACCCATTGCCCCTTGGCGTTCTCCAGGTTCCTTTTGATTCCATTTGATAGAATCTTGTTGAAGGACTCTACTTGCCCATTGGCTTATGGGTGGGCGACTGCAGCGAAGTGAGCTTTTATTTCTCTTTCCGCCAACCATTCCTTCAGTTTAGGCGTTTCAAACTGTGGCCCATTATCAAAGACTATGGACTGTGGCATGCCAAAACGAGTTATAATGTTTTTCCAAATGAAGCCCTTGACATCGTTTGTTGTTATTCCTCGCATGGCTTCTGCCTCTATCCATTTAGTCAAGTAGTCAACTGCCACTATCACAAACTTCTTTTGCCCAGCGGCCACAGGGAAAGGTCCTAGGATATCCATGCCCCATTTGGCAAAAGGCAGAGGGAACAAGATGGGAGTTAAGTAGTTGGACTGCTTCTGATGCACATTTCCATGCTTCTGACAACTGTCACACTTCTTTGCATAGGCTAAAGCATCCTCCTTTAAGGTAGGCCAGTAGTACCCCGTCCTTAAAGCCTTCTCTCCTAAAGCTCTTCCCCCAATGTGAGAAGCACAAGCTCCCTCATGGAGTTCTTTCAGAACCTCAAGACCATCTTCTCTAGTGATGCACTTGAGGAGAGGGCGGTTGAATGACTTCTTGTAAAGTGTCTCGTCCCATAGTTCAAACCACTTGTCTTTAGCCTTCACATACTTAGCCTCTACAGGGTCAGAAGGCAATCGTCTCGTCTTCTTGTATTCTATGATAGGCTCCATCCAGACTGCTCCTCGGCTAAGAAACATAATCTGCTCTTGGTCAATGCTCTTTTTGGGTTTGACTCCCAAAAAACTGTTCTTGGCACATCACCTTCAGCCGAGTTGGCCAATTTTGAGAGAGCATCTGCTTGATGATTTTCTGACCTTGGTACTTAGTCGAGAACAAATCGTTTTAATGGCTCTATCTCATCCTTGATCAGTCGCATGTATTTGCTCATTGATGCTTCTTTGCATTCAAAATCTCCATTGACCTGACTGACGACTAAGAGAGAGTCCGATTTGGCCTCAATCTCTACAGCTCTAGCCGCCTTGCACATTTTGATCCCAGCTAAGAGTGCTTCATATTCAGCTTTGTTATTGGACGCTTTGAATTGGAATCTTAATGCATATTCAAACTTGTCCCATTCGGGAGATTGACAAATGATTCTTGCCCCACATCCATTGACTGTGGACGATCCATCAACCATGAGTGTCCAATGCTTCCTTCCTTTAGCTGGATCAGATATTGACTCTATGGTTGGCCGAGTAAGCTCAACTATAAAATCTGCCAAGACTTGCCCCTTAATGGCTTTCCTTGGTTCAAATGATATATCAAACATGTTGAGCTCAACTGCCCATTTTAGCATTCGCCCAGCGGCTTCCATCTTCTGCAGAACTGGCTTCAAAGGTTGATCAGTGTAGACGATTATACTGTGCGCCAAGAAATAAGGCCTTAACTTTCTGCTAGCCATGACTAGGGCCAATCCAAACTTCTCAAACTGGAGTATAACTATTTTCCGCATCCTTGAGCACATGACTCACAAAGTATATGGGAACTTGGACGGACTCTCTTTCAGCCAACAGGACGGCACTCACAGCTTGAGTGGACACAGCCAAGTATACAAACACTTTTTCCCCCTCGGCTGGACTGACCAACCTAGGCAGCTGCCGAAGGTGATCTTTGACGTGCTGAAGGGCTTGCTCTGCCTCTGCTGTCCATTCAAACTTGGCCTTTTTCTTGATCGTGGCAAAGAAGTGATGGCACTTGTCGCCTGACTTAGACAAGAAACGTCCAAGGGTAGCCAAGCAACCCGTCAGTCTCTGCACTTCCTTTATCTTTGAACGAGACTTCATATCTAGAACAACTTGAATCTTTTTGGGATTAGCTTCTATTCCCCTATGGTCCACCAAGAAACCTAAGAACTTCCTCAACAAGACCCCAAAGACACATTTGCTGGGGTTCAGCTTTAACTTGTATTTCCAGAGAGTTTCAAAAGTTTCTCTCAAATCACCAACATGACTTTCTTCTTGACGGCTCTTGACTATCATATCGTCAATATATGCCTCCATGTTTCTTCCCAACTGTGGCTGAAAAACGGTATTGATCAATCTTTGAAAAGTAGCCAGGGCATTGCGTAGGCCGAATGGCATCCTCACCCAGCCATACAGTCCTTTTTCAGTAATGAAGGACATTTTGTCCTGATCCTCTGGCCACATTGGGATTTGATGAAAACCTGAATAGGCGTCCATGAAGCTCAGCAAAGCATGGCCGGCTGTGGAGTCTACTAGACGATCCAACTTAGGCAAAGGGAAACTGTCCTTAGGACAAGCCTTGTTGAGGTCAGTGTAGTCCACACACATCCTCCAGGTGCCATTGGGCTTTGGCACCATGACCACATTTGTTATCCAGTCTGGATTATAGGTTTCTTTCATAAATTTGGATTCCAACAACTTCTGAACTTCTTGGTCGACCGCCTGGTTTCTGGCCGGTCCTAAGTGTTTTTTCTTCTGACGAACAGGTTTCAAATTAGGATCAACATTCAATCGATGGACGGCTACCTCCGGATCAATTCCATGCATCTCTTCAACGCAATAGGCAAACACATCTTGGAATTCTTTCAGCAAGTGGATTAGATGACCCTTCAAATCAGGACTGAGTGAAGATCCAATTTTGAGGGTCCTTTCTGGACGGGCTTCATCCAGACGTACCTCTTCAGGGGTTTCCACCGGCTCTGGACGTTCTACTGCCAGTCCCATGATGGTCATGACTTCTTCAGACGAGGGAGGTTCTTCCTTGATGATTTCATATTTTCTCTTCTTGCTGGGGAGATGCTCAGACGCCTTCCTTGAGGGAGCGAGAGGCGTCTGAGGGCTCTCAATGGCCATCTTTAACGAGGCGACTTGGTCCTTGAAAATTCCAGACGTTTTCCTCTCGCTAGCCACCTTCGTCTGATCTTTCTCTATTTCGGACGTTTTCCTTTCGCTAGCAACCTTCGTCTGATATTCATTGCCTATCTTCCATGATGACGGCTTAAGGGTAGTCAAATAACACTCCCTAGCCACCTGCTGGTCTCCATATAATGAGCCAATCTGGCCATCATCACACTCATACTTCATCAACATCGGGTGAGTTACTATTACTGCTTTGACATGATTCAGAGTTGGTCGTCCAAGAATGACATTGTAGCTGTCAAATCTCGGACCACCAAGAACTTTATAAACAGGGTTCTAGCTGCATCCTTTTCTCCCACTCGAACGGGCAAAGTAATAGTTCCCATTGGATGGATGACTCCTCCCCCAAACCCTATGATGGGATGGTGAACGGGAACTAAGTTCTTCTCATCAAACTTTAGTCTGAACAAGCAATCAGCACTAATGATATCCGTCGAGCTTCCGGTGTCGATCAGAATCCTTCTTACTCTCAAGTTTGCTATTTTCATTTCTATCACCAAAGGATCATCATGGGGAGTCCTCAACCTGCCCCGATCTTGCTCACTAACTACCACCCTTGGGAAGGGCCCAGCCTTTATCTGATCAGCTAACAAAACTTGGCTAAGCTCCCTAAGGTAGTTTTTGTGTCCTCTATTGCTTGGTCCTCCGGCAGCAAACCCTCCTGAGATTACAAGAACAACATCTTCGTCTGTGCTTGCACTCTCCTTCTGCTTAATATGTCAATCATCTTTCCTCTGAAACTTCATTCCTCCTTGAGGCAAATAGGAGTTCATCTTTCCTTTTCGAGCTAAATCCTCCAAAGCTCTCTTAAGGTGCTTACATTCATTAGTCTCGTGACCACAATCCTTGTGAAAGTAGCAATACTTGCTCTTATCCCCTGTTTCGTAAGGAGTCTTCATCTCAAATGAGCCTTCAACTCATATTGATCCTTTATCTCCATGAGGATGGAGTATTGGTCCTTGCTGAATTCGATAGGATTGGATGAAGAAGGCTCAGCCTCTTTCCTCTTGCTCTTTCTGGTCGAAGTGGTGGTGGAGGTTATAGCCCAAGTCTCGGCCTTCTTGGGGTTGTTTTTCTTTGGCTGAGCAACCTCATCAGGCTTCTTAGACTCGGGATGCTTCGCCTCTGTACGCACTTCAGTAGCATGAATAAACACTTCAGCTTCCCTTAACGCCTCGGTAAGAGTGGTGATTTTCTTTTTAACCAGATCAAACTTAAAACTTGCTGGCCTTAGACCCCTGATGAAGGCATCAAAGGCCACCCCGGCATTGAGATCTTGGATCTGAAGCGCTTTTAGGTTGAATCTCTTAACGAAACTTCTTAGAGCCTCCTTAGGTCCCTGGACGACCTTGCCTAGGTGCATGCTCGTTTTCTGCTCTTGCTTGTTGGCAACAAAGTGACTAGTAAATAAGAAACTGAGTTCAGTAAAATTGTTGACTGGATTGGGGGGAAGATTGTTAAACCATTTCTGAGCAACTCCCTTCAAGGTTGCTGGGAAGTTCTTACACCAAGTAGCATCATCTACTCCTTGGACGTACATCTGATGATTGTAAGCAGATAAGTGATCATCGGGATCTGTTGTTCCATCAAAAGGTTCTATAGTAGGGAGTTTAACCTTTGGGAAGGGGGGCGCCTCCATATCCTGACCGAGAATGGAGTGGACCAGTTAATCCGGAGGGCTCCCATCTGTCCCTCAATGGGTATGTACTCCTTACGATATTCCCTTAACACCGGATCAGATGACGTGTTTACAAGCGCTGGACGCCTATAGACCATGGGCTGAGCCACCGTCTTCTCCTGTCGTGGATGAACAAGAGAGTGACTTAAACTTCGTCCCTCCCCTCTGGATGACAACCTCAAAGGAGGGTCTCTCAGGTATGGTGTAGAGCCGGTAGCTGATCGTTGTAATGCAGCAGCTTTCTTTGCTTCTAGATATTCTCTGGCATCTGTTTCCATTCGGTGCCCGCTTGGGACGAACATGGTCCCGGGTCCTCACCACCAGTGTTCCACCCATCTTTCTTCGCTGATCGCCATCCCCCGGCTGCTTTCCTCTTGTCGTTCTCCTAGAGGGTTCCTGACGAACAGGTCGACTAGGACCTGGACGATCTACTTGGGAACGTCCCCTAGGAGGAGGTGGGTTGTTAGCGGCTGGCTCCGGATTATGATGAAAAAACAGCATATTGCTTTTAATCTGATCCTGGACGACCGCTGCCATCTTAGTCTGAAAATCATTCAGGACATTCTCCAGGTGGGTGGCAGTCACTGGACGATCTAGATTCACCTAGATGACCGGTTGCTGGCTTGGTCCAGGAACACTGACGATGGATGGAGGTCTATCTCTTCCTCGAGGTGGTCTTTCATGCTCCACCGTATCTTCGACATTAACTTGAAGGCTTCGATTCCTAGCAATGTTGGACGATTGACAATCAGTCATCGTTGCGTCTCCCCACAGACGGCGCCAAATGTTTTATCCACTTGTCCAACAAGTAAGCTGTAGGCTTAGCTTCCTTGTCGAGCAAGTAAATTAGTATCTTGAGTGTTCTTCAGCTGGAGACTTGTGTAACGATGTCTGAATCCGCTTAGTCCTTGGTCTGGGCTCTGCTCCCGAACCTGCAAAAAGGAACCCACCCTGGAGGTTTGGGTGGTGGTTGCCCCTCCGATGCTTAAGTCAGATACCAGGAGTAGTGAGAAAAAGTAGAGATAGAGAGAGAAGGTGATAGAGTATTTTATCAGAGTAACTTTACACTGTTTGCATTGAATGAATGTTTCTCCTGATTTCAGGGGTATTTATAGTGATAGCAAGTTGACAGCTATCCTTAAAATCTGCCCTAGAATAGTGGCTTCTGATTGGCTAGGGAATTAGATCATGACACGTGGCAGACCAGGACTAGTGAAAGTCTATTAACCACTCTCCTTCAGCCACCTGGTAGTACTGGATTCTGACTGTTGGGCCAGAAATTCAATCCTTTTACCCCAACTGAGTATAGCCCAGAGATTAAGCCTTCTTTTCATTTTAAATTGGGTGACACGTGTACGGCTCTGATGAACCCATGTGTCGTTAAGGGAGCCGCAGATGTTAGGCTACAACAGTTAGGGTTTTAGGGTTAGTTAAGAGTTTTAGGGTTTTTAGGTTTAATTAGGGTTTTTTAGGTTAATTAGTTAATTAATTAACGAAGCACTAACGTCCGTTAGCCAAAAAGGGCATTTTTGGTATTTTTTTAAATGTCAGGGGTATCTGGTGAATTTTTTTAAAGGTCAGGGGTATTTGGTGAATTTTGAAAAAAGTGGGGGTATTTGGTAAATAAATTTATTTGTCAGGGGTATTTGGTGAAAAAACCGAAAAAGCTAACTTACCTCCAAACTAACAAAATATACCTAATGCTTTTTCTGAGTCACGATCATTCCAATAAGGCAACTCATTAAAAATGTTTATTTTTTTTCATTGATGCACTAAATAACGTTCACCTCTCTTGCGTTTATTCTTTTCACTCTTTCCAAACTCCAGATTTTCAACTCCCCTTAATTGCTCTAAAACATCAGGTCCACTTAGTGGTTTAGCAGGGGGACGTCTTTCTGTCTTGCCATTAAAAGAACTTCTATTCGTTCTCCATTTATGATCAGGTTCCAAAAACATACGATGGACCATGTAGCAATACTTGTGGCCATGATGCAAATATTGAGATTATGTGTTTTTATGGCAATTAGGACAAGCAAGCTTCCCTTTGGTGCTCCAACCAGACAAATTGGCATATGCAGGAAAGTATTGAATTGTCCCAGGTAATGCACCATGCAAATTAAATGTTTCCCCACTATATGCATTATATGTTTTAATCCCAACATCCCAAAGTTGTTTCAGTTCATCTATTAAGGGTTGAAGATATACATCAATGTCATTCCCGGGAGATTTTGGACCAGGAATTAGTAAAGGCATTATCATATTATAACTCTTCATGCACATCCATGGAGGCAAATTGTATACAACAACAAAAACATACCATATGATATATCTACTATTCATGTGCCCACCAGGATTAAACCCATTTGATGCTAACCCCAACCTGACATTACGTGCTTCTCTAGCAAACTGAGGGTGTGTCTCATCAAATGACTTCCATGCTTTAGAATCACCAGGATGTCTCATAATATTACCATTATCATTATTTTCAAAAGAACAACCTTTTTTATTGCCATTGCATATGACGAGCTAATTTAGAGCATGCAAACATTCTTTGAAGCCTAGGAATCAAAGGAAAATGACGCAAGACCAATTGTGGCACTCGATCAACTGTCGTGGGCTATCATTATCCAAGCTAGAGTCACTATCACATTGTTGACGAGGTTTCTCTTTCCACCTAGAGACTCCACATTTAGGACATTCATCTTTTCCCTCATTTTCTTTCCTATACAGAACACAATGATTAATACAAGCGTCAATCTTCACATAATCCAACCCTAGAGTTTTTGTGTATTTTTTGGCTTCATAAGAACTTTTAGGGAAGGATTTGTCATAATTAAATGCCTTATGTAATGCTTCAAGTAACAATGAGAATGATTTGTCATACCATCTATGGCTCACTTTGATGTGAAGTAATGTTACGAGGAACTCTAATCTATTAAATGTCCTACACTCTGGATATAGCTTTGCTTCCATATCTTCCATCAACGTATGGAAGTCTTTTGGCATCTCATTGGTTACACCATCTCTAGATTCCAAATTTGGTTCATCATTACAAGAAATCACTAGCATATTACAATCACTATGTGTCCTTGTTGCATCAACAATCAATGAAGTCAAATCATCGCCAATCATTAAATCATCTTCACTAAGATCATCCTCACATGCAATGTGGTCACTTTCAAAATCATCACTACTACTAGCACTTACTTCTTTACTTTCCCCGTGGTAAACCCAAGGATCATAGTCTCTAACAATGCCAAGAGTTATCAGATGACATTTCATAGTAGCTTTATCAAAAGCAAGTTGAAAGTTACAACTCAAACAAGGACATCTCAATTTAGCAGCATCTTCTCTACCATTAAAAGCGAACTTTAAAAAATCATTAATCCTCGCAATATATGAATGTTTTCTTCTATCATCAATTTCTTGGTGATTCATCCAACTCCGATCATTATTCATCCTTAAAATTAAAAAAATATGGTCAAGAGCAATATGACATACTTAAACAAGAACAATACGACATACTTAAAACATATAATTTGTTGATCAATTTTATTTAAGTGAGAAACAATGTCAAATTTCACCTAATGATAGTAAACATTCACTAATAACTTAATTTTATCAATTTAGGATACTCACATTGTAAGAATGAAATAGTGCAAGTAGCAAATATAAGGGAATCAAATACATAAACCATAATAAATGCAAATGACATAAAACTTAAACAACGGGAGAAACATATATTAAAAAGATAGAAAATTGTAGATAAAGAGATGGCAAACCTCCTTTCATAATTTGATTGACTTGTTGGCGCCATTTTTGGTAGATGCACACCTCAAACTTCTATCGTGTTTTTCTTCAAGCCATAGTTTCACATTGTAGGTACAAAAATACAAGCAAATAACCATTGTTAGGGGGCTAGGGGCAGTGGCGGATTTACAATGGGTACAGTGGGTACAACTGTACCCCCATTCCCAAAAAAAAATGAAGGAAAAAAAAAATTACGCTCTCAACGCGTCCCTTTCTTTCTCTCATCTGGGCTCTCTGACAGTATAGCGTTATTTTCCTTTTGACTCCCACTCCCTGACTCTCTCATACTTTTTCTTCTCTCTTTCTTTCTTTATTCCCCAAAACGTCGACACTTTGTCGCCTCGCCGCTGCCGGAAACCGGAGGCCAGACCGGTCGAACGCCACTTTGCCGGAGACCGGAGGGCGGAGGCCAGAACTGCAGCCCCAGAAGGCAGACCGCAGAGGCGCACAACGGCAGAAGCACAGAACCCTACTGGTTGAGGTATTTTTTTTCTTTTTTTTTTATTTCTGTTAATTTATAGACTTCTCAGTTTTTTTTTAATGGAATTTGGATATATGATTAGAAGTAGTTTTAGAATGAAAATCCAATCCAAGAAGTAAAGAACTGATGAAATTTTGTTAGATGTGAAGTGTGATTGTGTGAACTAATATTTTGAATTGAAATAAGAAATTATGAAAATGAAATTTAAATGTTAGGCAATTGTGAAATATGGAAATTGAGATAACTTGAATTGAAATTAGAGATTAGAAATTGTGAAATTGAAATAGAGGTTGTGAATTGAAATTGAAATTTTGTAGATGTGAAGTGTGAATTGAAATTGAAATAGAGATTAGTAACTTATATTGAGAGGGATTTTTTTTTGCAAGTTAGTGATGATGACGTAATTAACCGCTTTCTATCTATGAAAGGTCGTCGGATGCACTTGTAATTTTAATTTATTTGAAACTTATGTATTTATATCATTTTAAATTAGTTGTAGTTTGAATCGTTAATTGATATTGGCTTTGTATTTTGATTTGAATCTTTAGTCGTAAATCAACTCAAGTATTGTATTTTGTTTTATTTGATTTTTCTCATCCGTACCCCCATCCCGTAATTCCTGGATACGCCACTGGCTAGGGGAGAGAAGATTAGCGCCAAAATTAACTAATATACATGAATTAATAGATAACTAATATACACGAATAAAATATTGTAATGTATGATGGAAATCTAGATTGCATATTTTCAGTTTGGAATAGTTTTCACATATTAATTAGCCATGTTTCTATATAACTAATTATATGTCATGGTAAAATTTTACCTTTTGGAATTTTTTTCACACTGCCACTCTTTATGCTTTTGTGGATTTCAAAAGTCAGCCCATTGCCTTTAGTATGAATATGAATCTTAAATCCTTTCTTTTTGTGCTAACTGCTAAGCCATGTAAATCTTTTTTTATGGTAAGATATGTGCATTGTAACATCTTTCGTCTCTCGAATTATACTCAACAGACATAGTATCCTAATTTCTTATTTTTCTTTTGTTCTGTTTTGTTTTTTTTAGCCTATTCAATATGGAGTACATCATAATTAATCAAACAACAATGCTCAAACACATAGGCTAAAGTTGTCAAAGTAGAGACTCTAGAGTATTGTATCACAAATCCAGATATGCCAATAGCATCTAAATGTAGCATATAAACTTCTTGATTATGGCAAAACCAGTTAAAATAGATCAAAAGTTGAGCAATTAGCAGATTAAAAAAGAACCAGAATTTCTTTAGAAAAGTTACACAAGTGAGATTAAGCATGTGTTTTATTCAACTTGTTATGAAATTATCGTAATTAATCTGAATTTAGAGGAAATTATTTCAAGGCTTATTGGATATCTTTTTCTCCTAAAGAAGTTGAAAAGAACACAAGACAATATGATAAACATTAGAGGTTAATAAAAGTAGATGATACAAACACAATACGATGAGGAACAACAGATGGAAGTATATTGAAAATAAAAAAGACGGTGAAGCTATTGAACTAACTATTGCAAACAAAGTGAGCATAGCAGAATTAAAGTAAAGCGTAAAGACGACGTAGGATGCAGTTGAAAAGATGAAATTATTATAATTAAAGGGACGAAAAGAAGAAATAAAATAGTTTGACAGCCTGATGTGGTCGGATTAAGTTTGGACTAACAAAAAGACTGTAAATTCAACCATGAAACTTATAATTATTTTGCAAAAATCTGAAACAATATTATGAATTATCATCTTAATCCACCGAAATATATTCATATAATTGAAGAACGAAAATTACCTGAATTAGAGATTTGCCTGAATTTCGAGTAAGCGGTGGCTTCGTGGCTGTTGCTTGACGAGTTACGAGTCAGCCTCCGTGAGAAGATGTTCGAGTCAGCGGTGGCTCCGTCGCTCCGTGGCTACTGGTTGAATTCCGAGTGACTGATGAAGTTTTTCGAGTGACTGATGAAGTTTTCCGAGTGAGTGATGAGAGGTTGAAGGAAGTAAGGAGTTAGGGTATTACATGTAATCTGAAATAAAGCGGCAAAAACTAGGGATTGTGAAAAAAAACCCGCCTTGAATATGGGTGATGATTTCTAAAAAAAATCGTGGCCCATTAAGTAGGTATCTTTTGATTTGCATCCCTCTTTGAGCGACAAAACTTCACTTTCATAGCACATAGTATATTATTTGGCGTCAAAATAGTCTCGCGTAGACCAAGAATATATTATGTGCAACAAAATTATCTTTCGTAGCCCATGAATATAGTATGTGAAACAAAATACTCATTCCGTCGTCCAAATATTAATTATGTGCAATAATAAAATTTTGTCGCTTAAATGTTGGATTGTGCGACGGCTTTTATTTTAGTCGCCCTATATTTAAAATTTCGACGCCCAATGTTGTTTTTCTTGTAGTGAGAACCATCCACTATTATTATGGTAACTTATGAGACATCATATATTCTTAATTCGGAATCGTCCATAGATCGTATAACCATAATTCATTAACAGAGTCATAAACATGACATTTCATAACATATATGAACATCGTCACATCATAACGTATCTCATCATGCCACATACAGATTCTAACACATAATCATATAACATAATTATCATCACATAGTCATATTAGCACATTCAGGCATATCATTACATATCACATTTACGGGCAATCACATAGGGTGTTGGACATGAAAGGTTACACATAACATATACGGGCAAGCATAATAGCTCGACATGAACATTACCTCAATCGGCTTTATCATTCTTTAACTTCGACAAACAAGAACTCCGAGAACTCCATAACTCCACTCAACCTTCTTCAACTCCAAAGTGGAATCCCAATGTCAATGTCACTTAGCTTGTTTACGAACTCAATCTTGAAATCCACCAGCACTCATTCCACAACAATGACATAATTAGCTAGAACTCCAATTAGTTAATCTTTCATACTTTAACCTAAAGAAAACATAAGTTCTATCTAGTGAAACTAGTAATTGGGTCTTTGAAAAGGTTTTGTGACATTCAAAACTTTTAAGTGCTTTGAAAACAAAATTAGCATCAAGGTAATTAGGCCCAAAACTTAATCTTGTTTAAAATTGGTAAAATTGGGCTTGAGTCAACAAGTAAAATCAGAATTTTAAAATAAACACAGAGGTGGGGTTTTACCTCTGCTCTACTTGAGCAGGGATGACACACAATGGAGGAAGGGGAGCAAAGCTCCTGTGAATGGAGACAACAACGACGATCGACTGGGAGGCGACAACGTAGGGAGGCGTTCGCCTGACATCAACGCTCCGGTGAGGCGGCGAAGCACAACAGTGAACGAAGCAGGGGAGAGAGCGAAGAAGGAAGGGGAAGCAGCAACGGGCTGCAGATCGGGTTCACAAGACCGGGTTTACCGGCGAGAGGGGAAGAGTGAGAGATGGAAGAGTTTCACGGGGAGGGGAGAAAGAGATGGGGTTTGGGGATTTTCCTTTTGGGGCTTGAGAAGTGACGAGAGAGATTGAGATGGGTTGGGGTTTTATTTTTAACAAGTTAAACCGACATAGGTGTTAGATTAGTAAACCTATTTTGTTTCTCATTTTGCCGGAATACCAATCAATTAATTGTACACAAAATCCAAAATATATTTATTTTAGAAAATAACTTAACCATGATCATTTCGGAAAAACTTAGGACACAAATAGGCTAATAAACATAATTAATAATTAATAAAACGAGATTAAGATTCTGGGTATTACATCCTACGACCCTTATAAAAAGTTTCATCCTCGAAACTTACAATAAGTTAATGGAGGAAACAACAAGCTAAATTCATTTAAACAAAACCAAGATCTCAAGCTTTCATGGCTTCGTTAGATATCCAGCCTCCATTTCACCAAAACCTTTTGTATCTCTACTTCTACTCGACTCGCGAAATCGAGGAGCAAAGAAAACAAAAGGGGCAAACTTGTTGGCAATGAATTCCAACTAACTCATGTGGTGAGATCTCATTTGAAAACCTTTTGATTACTCAAATCATGTAAGTAAAATTCATTAAAATACTATTAAAAATCACATAACACAATACACATCATAACCTTCACATACTCATATAGCTTAAGACCAACTAGGTCCAAGTATAACCACCTAAACTCCAAAAGTGAATCCATCATCCTATTTCTCATATCTTAGGCTCTATCAACCCAAATAGTCACCAAAATTAATCTCAACTTTCTCAACGTCTAAATTCCCAAATGATCATACCTAGGCGATGCAAAGTCTAAGACTCCGCACTTCCGGCTAGGTTTCTGCTCTTATACCAACTCAGTAACGCCCCGAAAAATACGTAATCTTAATCGTCAACGGAAGCATAACTTAAGCGTGTGGGTTATGGCCCACTAATAAAATAATAGCCTAAAATGGCCTCTTATACATACAAATGCTTATCTTAAAGCAATAATTATCCTTATTACATAGTATTATGAATAACCCAAATATACTCAGAGTCACTTCAATTCAACCTTTACGGAACATCCTTGACATAACTGATCCTTCGCCATCTTCATAATACCTGAATAATTTCATAGAACCGGGAAAAGGGAAAACACATAAAATAAACTAAAATGTGTTGAAAACTCAGTAACTTCACTCCATCCCGTAAAAATGGCTTTAGTTCGTAAACCTTTTCACAGGTAAGCATACATTATAACACTTTAGTAACTATTAACAGACAACATTATCATTAGAATTGAATAGTATGCTGGCAAGGACCATTTACGTGACTTTAGTTCGGCTTTGGACAGAGCGTAACTTTCGTAATTCGTAAACATAACATATGACCATTTTGGTCCGTTTCGTATATCGTAACATAATTACTCCACCCGTAACTCACCCATTTACCAGATTAGTTCATGACTCCAAACCAGTAGAACCATCCACTTTTATTATGGTAACTTATGAGACATCATATATTCTTAATTCTGAATCATCCATAGATCGTATAACCATAATTCGTTAACAGAGTCATAAACATGACATTTCATAACATATATGAACATCGTCACATCATAACATATCTCATCATGCCACATACAGATTGTAACACATAATCATATCACATAATTATCATCACAGAGTCATATTAGCAAATTCGAGCATATCATTACATATAACATTTACGGGCAATCACATAGGGTGTTGGACATGAAAGGTTGCACTTAACATACACGGCCAAGCATAATAGCTCGACATGAACATTACCACAATCGGCTTAATCATTCTTTAACTTCGACAAAAAAGAATTCCGAGAACTCCATAACTCCACTCAACCTTCTTCAACTCCAAAGTTGAATCCCAATATCATTATCACTTGTTTACAAACTCAATCTTGAAATCCACCAGAACTCATTCCACAACAATGACATAATTAGCTAGAACTCCAATTAGTTAACCTTTCATACTTTAACCTAAATAAAACATAAGTTCTATCTGGTGAGACTAGTAGTTGGGTCTTTGAAAAGGTTTTGCGACATTCAAAACTTTTAAGTACTTTGAAAACAAAATCAGCATCAAGGTAATTAGGCCCAAAATTTAATCTTGTTTAAAATTGGTAAATTGGGCTTGAGTCAACAAATAAAATCATAATTTAAAAATAAACATAGAGATGGGGTTTTACCTCTGCTCTACTTGAGCAGGGACGACACACAGCGGAGGAAGGGGAGTAGAGCTCCGGTGAATGGCGACAACAACGACGACCAACGGAAAGGCGACAACGCAGGGAGGCGTTCGCCTGGCATTAACTTTGCTTAGGTAAGAAAAAAATTTGGATTTGAAAAAAAAAACAACTTTGCTGACAATTACTTATATATTACTATTTTTTTGTTTGGGTCAGAAGAGTCCTCCGAATACTCGAGTCTTGATTAATAATCCATTTGCGTCGGATTGCTAATCTGTTGTACGAGTCATTAGTACCAAGGGTTCGAATCGCTCTCTTTCCGTTTCCATTGATAACTGAATCTTAGTATTTGATTTGTCTTTTGAATTTATTAAATCTTTTTTCATGTTTTTTTTTTCAAATTAGATATAGACGAAATATAGTTTCTAATTCGAACTAATTAGAATAATATTATCGATTTCACTTCCAAAATCTTGAAAGAAGCCCAAGAAATTCATAATTGTGATGAAAACCTCTTCTATTCCTCTCTATTGATACACTAACCAACTCTCCTCCTCCTAGTTCCCCAAACTCCCTCATTTCCTACTCTTTAGCTATCTCTGATTTTCCTTTAGAAGATTGGGACTTCATGACCCTCAACATGGCCCTTAAAAAATTAAACCTCCAATTCCCCCATCCTCCCCTCATACAGTCTAGGAGTTCAACCTCAAAAAATGATCCTTACTATCCCTTTTACCCAAGCTCTTCTAAGCCAACAAGGAGGAAGGAAAATGATAGGAAAAGGCGTTGGAACCCTGCTGGTTATCTTACTGAAAGACATCGCCAAACAAAGTTAGTGGGAAATAGACAAGGATCTTTCAACCTCTTCGATCTTAACCATGAACTACCTAAAAACCCTAGAAGGACACTAAAGGAAAAACGTGTCGCAAATTTGGACTTAGTCATAGGAGGGTAATTTATCTCAAGTGATGCCACTGCTTGTGTTTCTAAAATCTTCAAATATTCCACTCTAGGAGGAAATCAGGACTGATTACCAAGGGAAGGCAACGAAAATGGTGCGACTGACTTACAGTCTCCAGTTACAAATTGAGTATCTTAAGCTGGAACTGTAAGGGATTAAGAAAATGTTAGCTCCCCTTTAATTCAATTTATCTCTAGTATGGCTAGTAGTAGTAGTGTAGATTTCATCTTTCTCTCTAAAACCAAGTGTGAGGTTTCCTTATTGGAATCAATTGTTTGTACAATTGGGTTCATTGGGTGTATAGGGTGTAACTCTGATAACAATAATAGCGGAGGACTTTTCGTCTATGGGGATAAAAAAATGGTAGTATTAGTCATTTTCTCTTCTAAGTATGTAATATGTTGTAAGGATACTGATATATAACTGGTAACAAGTACTATGTTGCTTTTGTTTACGGATCCCCTCTTATTTCGGAAAAACAAAGCACCAGGAAAACAATCTCTCAAATCCTCAATGCCAACCAAGGAAGTTAGGTTTTAATTATGGATTTCAATCAAGTCAAAAATCATTAAAAAAAAACTTGGAGGATTAAAACCACTACAAGGAGCTAATAACTTTTTGAATAGGAAGTTAGAACAAGAACTAATTGACATCCCATTTCACAGAGTCACCTATACTTTGGACTAATAACATGAGGCACATAAGGCAATCTATGAGAGGATTGACAAAGAATTTAGCAATTAAACATGGAGCAACATCTTTCTAAATGTATCCATATGGAACTTTCTCATCCTCAAGTCATATCACAACCCTATTATTTTAAAATTGGTTCCTAAAAAAAATGGCCCTATAAATTATAAGTTTGGTGTTTGGACCACCTAGAAGTGAATGAGATAATCGAATCAGAATGAGCAAAAGGATTTTCAAGGCTCTCTTCCCTTCATAATCCAAAAAAAGTTGCAAAACATTTTGAATAAAGTGAGAAACTGGTGACTGGACTTCAAGGCTAGAAAAGATATCAATTGTATGAATATCAACAAGGCCTTCTACAACATCAACAATCAATTAACTCCTGCTTTCACGCTACTCGAGATAAACTCATAAGAGAGGGAACCAAGGAGATTCTTTATCATAAGTGGATCTTTTGAAAGCAAAGATTAAAGTGTCGAAGGGATGCTCTAGGAGATTGATCCACCTCCTTATTCTTCAAAAGTGTTAAAACAAGAAGTGCCCACAACACGATCAAAATTGTGAAAAACATTTTAGGGGTTTAGATCACAAATCAGGAAGATTTCAAAATGCTATTTCTCAATAACTTTGAAGACCTTTATAGGAGTAGCCATTATCGAGGGGACAAAATTCAACCTTCAGACCTATTTTGGATAACATGCCTATACTCACATGGGATCATATAAACTTCATCTCAACCCCGTTATCTGACAAGAATATAAAGGATGCCTGCTTCAACTCTCGTCCACTAAAAAAAGGCTTGGATGGTATTCCTTCGATCTTCTTTCAAAAAAATTGAAAGCAGGTTAGTAAAGAAGTCTTCAACATTGTCAATTTTTTTAATCTAGCTAGCAGGTTTCTTCTAAAGGAACAAAACAAGACATTCGACACCTTCATCCCAAAAGTAGATCGCCCACAAGAACTGCCATTTTCGTCTTATAAGTTTGTGCAATGCTTGATACGAGGTAATCTCTAAATTATTGGTGGGTCGATTAAAATTAATTTTGGGAGACACTATGGGAGAATTCTATAACGCATTCGTTCCAGGAAGACAAATGTCAAATAACTGCTTAATTTGTCATGAAATTATCATTGGGTGGAAAAGAGGAAACGTGGTAATTCTTTCGCGGGCATCTTAAAAATTGACTTAAGCAAGGCTTATGATAGAATCAGATGTGATTTTATTGAAGCCATCCTTCGAAAAATGAGATTTTCGGAAATTTGGATTCCATGGATCTTGCAAGGCATCACAACGGTTTTTACTCCATACTTATCAACGGAGAACCGACCAAATACTTTCATCCTTCAGTAGGGCTTATATAAGGAGATCTCTACTCTCATCATATATCTTTATTCTATGTATGGAGGTCCTCTCTAGAAATCTCATCAAGCTCCAGACTACTAATGATCTTCAAGGCCTAATAAAAGGTTACTAGATTTGCACCTTCGATATCTCATCTTTTTTCACTAATGACGCCCTAATTTTCTTCAAAGTGCTTCCTCAAAATTACTGGAATCAAAATTAAAAGGAAGCCATGGCTGAGTTCTGCGCAAAATCTAGGAAAATGATAAACTTTGAAAAGTCTTATGTGACCTTTAGTCCTAATACTCCTCCAAGATTTCTTAGACTAATGTGCATACCATAGGGGGTTATGAATAAAAACAACATTGAAACTTATTTGGGTTGTCCAATTAATGGAAGTAGATGGAAGATCAACATACAACTTCAATCCAATCATGTCAAAAACAATTTCCAAAATTCTATCTTAGAAGTTCGTTAACCTTTTCCAGACTGGTAAGCTAATCTTTATCAACTCAATCCTAACCTCCTTGGCCTCACGTGTCATCTCCATCTATCTTCTTCTTAAGAGAATCACAAAAAGATTAACTCCCATCTTCTTAAAGTTTTGGTGGTCTTCCTCCATGGTGAAAACCCCCATTTATTGGAGAAGAAGAGAGTTTATTGAAACTCACAAATTAGAGGGAGGACTTAGAATGTAGAATTTCTCAAACATGAGGAAAGCTTTCCTTTTAAATCAGGCTTGGATAATCCACATCAACTAACCCAAACTCTCTCATTCAAAAAATTACAAGACTAGATACAAAAAAGACCCAATTTCATTGGTTTCGAGGGCACTCAGCCAAAAACAACTCCTATGCTTTTAGAAGCCTTTTTCGAGCCCCTTTCTCTCTTAAAAATGGCGTACATAGAAGTTTAGAAAAGGTAGGAACATCAATCTTCATTCTAACATTTGGATAGGAAATAAGTGCACAATCCCAGAATACAAGTCCTCATCATAATCAAACCTTCATTCCAACTAAAGCATCAGATGTGCTAAAGGATGATAACAATTGGAACGTTCCTCTAATCTGGAACAACTTCACAAGAGCAGACACGGAGAATATTCTAGCCACTCATATTCCCATGGGTCTGGTTGAAGACAAGATTGAATGGAGGTTCACCAAAAATCGGAACTTTTCTGTCAAAATAAGTTATTGGCATCTCTAATCGGATCTTGGTATTAACAAAGCAAAAAGCCAAATTTTTAAATCTATCTGGAATTCAAAAATTTTACGGAAGTAGAAACACTTACTATGGAAAAGCATGCATGATGCTCTCCCAATATCGAACAACCTCAACAAAAGGAAAATTATCGTTGATGCCCTTTGCAAACTTTGTGCCAAAGATCAAGAAATAGTCAACCACCTACTTCGAGACTGTCATATTTCAAGGCACGTTTGGGCAGTCACAATGGATCTTGATATTGAAGGATCTCATCATATCAAAATTCAAGACTGGAAAAAAATTTCCTCAATATCTTCGGGGAAAAGAAAGAGGAGGATAGTGCTGGACCCAAGCTGGATTTTATCTCCACACTTTGGGGAATTTGGATTCATAGAAATGGATCGTTTATGGCAAGGAAAAAATTAATCCACTCAGCAGGATAATATATATCACAGAAGACCATAAGAATATATATTGGACTTAGACCTAGGAATGGGCCAGGCCGGGCCTAGGCTCTGCACGCGGGCTTGGGGCAATAGCTGGACGTGCCAGCCTGAGCTCGTGAGTGGCGGGCCGTGCCGGGCCTGAAATTTCCAGATTTTGTCCACAAACCTGCGGGCTGGGCTCTTGCCTCCTGCGGGCCTATCCCTTGTTTTATGTTATTTTTTTGGATTTTTGACAGTTTTAGACTTAACAACAAAGAGAATGGGTGTTCAGCCCGCGAGGCTGCCCATGGGCCATATAGGCAGGATCGTGCCGTGTCGGGCCTGAAATAAAATTCCTTGACCGTGGCTAGCCCACGGCCCACGTAGCGGAAAACGGGCTGGGCTGGGCAGGGCGGGGCAGCGTGCTAGCCTAACCCATGCCCACCTCGAATTGGACTACTACCTTTTCAGATGAACAGCAGCCCACGACAAATGATTAATTAAGACATGATTAATCAAGAGCACAAGGATCGCACTTTAATTTGGAGCTCTGGAATCATGGAAGTGTAACCTTCCAATCATCATACAGGTGGAGGGTGCTTGAAATAGAGGAAAGCTAGACAGTCTTGGCAAGCAGCAGTGGCCTAGGTTAACGAGAGTACTCTTCACAAAGATCAAAGTGCAGGGAATTTTTTTTTGCTATGTCTCCTCTGTAAGCAAAAGCGTATGCAAGTTCTTAAAGGAATTCAAGACTCCCAATGAAAGTGTGCGACATTGAAGATTAAAACTGATTGAGCGGAGATAATGTAAAGCTTACTCCATCGAGGAAAAAGCAACAAAGAGATAAGCTCTATTAATAGCACAATAAAGAAAGAAGCAGCTCACCTTTCATCATTTTAGTTGCATTTAAGTTTCTAGGGAAGAAGTGAAGGAAGCCCATAACCTTGCTACAAAACCAAGGAAGGACTAAACTCCTTCTCCCTTTTTATTTAACCATTGTCAAACAAAAAAAAAACATTCTTTGAATATGATTCTTTACTTCCATTCACGCAAATAACTTTGCAATGATTCTCCTTACATGTGCGTTATTTTAACTTTCCTTTAATTTCTCTACCATAAATCTTCTGTCCCTTTTTTTTTGTATCATTACATATGTCACACAATAATTTTGTCTACGTCATTATATTTAAACAAACTTGTTCTTTAATTTATTTTTATAAATAAAACAAAGAATAATTAACATTAACCAATAAGATTGAGTGGCATGGATAATAAATGATACAAGTAAGTGGGACAGAAGATTTTTTTCCCTCCACAGAGCCAAAACACAACCACAATATAACACAGGCTATGAGATTGATTTCCATTGCCACTTCATGCTTAACGAGTGTACCATACATTAAAGCCACATGATTTAATCTCAACAAATATGTTTCTTCTCCTCATTTGCATGTATGTACATCAACCAAGGGTCCAATCAACCTTTCAAGAAAATTCTAATATAATACTTCCACTAGCCTCCTACACACACGAATGAGCTATGCCAAGGAATTAAGAAGCTAATGAAATACTTTATCCAACTTTTTTAGGAAATTCGTTTAGACTTGCGAAAATCGACCCAAACTATATTATCCAATTTATGCTGAAAACTCACTTAAGGACACATCATGCTCTATTGTCCATGATGTGAACAATTTTCATCCCCACCCCCACTTCACCACCCACCAAACCATCACCCATCCTCACTAGCTAACTAGGCAAATGTGACACATATCACCACCAAACCTGGCTAACTGACAATATGATATCCCAAGTCTACTGACAAGTGGACACTTTGACTTCTGTTTGAGTGAAGTAAGTTGAAAAGTGGAGATGGTAAGTTGAGGTATTCCGGTCCGGTCCCGATCCAAAAAAAAATCGGATACCGGTCCAACCGGTCCGGTCCGGTTTTGGACCGGTGCACACCTCTAATAACTAATAAATTCAAATCCGATCCAAATCCATCAAATCTAAAATATGGATTTGTCCTAAATCCTGTAAAACAGATTAGTAATTAGTACGAGATGTACACCTGGAGGCTGGAGCTTCATCTACAAGGGTCATTCACACTCATGCTCAATTTTATCATCACCACAAAAGCCCAGTTCAAATTCAAGTCAAAACAAAGGGCAATGTCATCACAATGTAGCACGAATTAGGCCTACGTAAAAAGCATCATTTAAGGCCCATCGCATATCTCTCCCCAACTCTTTCCCTCTCTCCTCAACATTTGCTTCTCACCCTTCAAACTTTTCTGGAAAGGTGGAAAAAACAAAAATAAAAAACCCTAATTTTGATATCAACCTTCATTGTAAACTGCAAATTACTGCAGATTTTAGCTCCAATCTTCTTCGTGTTGCTCAGAAATTTTCTAATGCTTAATTCATCCATATATTTGCATTCTTCTGTTTCGTGAGCTTTGAAATTTAACAAATTTGCTCTCGAATTTTACTTTGGAGGTTTCGACGTTTAGGTTTGAGATTCTGTGATGTCGGAGAATTCGAGGTCAGGTTTTACCGTTACTCTTGGGCGTAGTGGTCGGGTACATTCTCTTCAAACTCACTTTTTTTCCGCAAATTAGGGTTTTAGTGTTTTCTTTCTTGCTTTGTGATTATCGATTCTGTACCTTGTTCTTAATTTTAGTTTTGAGCATTTTACTTATGTTCAGATATGAGCATATTCGATGAAATTTATAATGAGAAAGGGAAATTTTGAATTGTTTTAATGCTTGATTATGTGCGAAGATTTATCATGTAAAGCTGAGTTACTGAGAACTGTGATATATGATGCTTGCGAAAATTGGGGATTCATTTTGGAGATACAATGGTGGATATATGGGAAAATTGAAAGAAAGAATTTATTTGGGTTTTACTAGATAAGCAGAAAATTTAACTTGCTTATGCTGTTAAGAAAATGAGACTTTGGTGTTGTGAAGACTTGTTAGTGTTGGTGGTTATTGTTTTAACTAATGAGTTTGAGCGAATTTAGGTGGTCAAGAGGGCAGGTGGGTTATCTGAGGCGGGGATACTTAATGGCGGTCCAATTACAGGAAGCAAACGATCTATCAGAGATAGGCTGGGTGGTGGTAGTTCTGACGATCGAAGTCACCAATACAACAAGCGGTTCGTTGCCTTTCCCCCTGCTTTGCTGGATGTATTGAGTTAACAATGTTGGAATACTTTCTTTACTTATTGTAAGGGGTGCTCAGTTGTTGGCTATTACATCAGAATGTTGCATTAATTATATGATTTTCAATTTATTGGGCTTTAAATTAAATTTATACTCCATATTGCAACTAGCATTGGGAGGGATAGTTATCTGGTTTGCTAAGATCTTTTTTGTGTCTGGCATTTAACTCTTTTGTTAATCATTCCCAGGCAACGTGGGGAGGGTTATGGCACAAGTAGCGTAAATGGTAATGAGCTTTTATGAGCATTGCGGTGTTCTACTTTTCTGTATTTCAGAGCTTATTTTCCTGTTACTGACTATGTTGCCTTTGGAACTCGAAAGATGTGCATCTTCGTAAAGATGATCTTCGATTTAAACTGATGCAAAAAAACACGATTCGGCAATCTCAGAACAGTGGTTCACATGGTAATATTGATCTCCGAGATAAACTGTTGAGTAGGACTTCTCGTCCTTCAGTAGATAGTAAGATCATGCGTCCTCCTGAATCTACAGTTAGTATACGACATCCTTTGGGTGAACCCAGGGATCCAGGGATAGTAAGGCACACTGTGGTTGGAGCCAGGGACACCAGCATATTAGGGCGATATCCTTCCTCACGGAACCCTAGTGACTTGTCCACACTTGTCCCTAGTCGACCTTTTACTTCGTGGACTTTGGAAAATTTGAGACGAAGATCTCCGGAGAGGCTTTATCATTCCTCGGCTCGTAGGGAGCTCTCTCCTGAAAGGAGTAGAGAAGATTCCCAGAGAAGGCCAATCAGGGCATATGATGATGGGAGGTCAAGTTCGTGCATGAGAATTAGTCCACAAAGATCTGTCCATTCTTCACCCTTTATGACAAAATCTTCGGTACCTGCTGCTCCTGTTAAGCCTGCTGTACCATATCCTCCACATTATCCTCAAGCAAGTGGAATCGTGCACAAGATTCCTTCTATGGTACGGGTTACATTCTTTTTTAATTTTCTGAATAGTGGTGTGCTTCACTACACGTGTAGTAGAGAAGAGCTTGTATGTCTGTTGCCCTTCTGATTATCAGACTAGATGGGGCTTTTTTTACAGTCGTATGCATGTATTTGGTTAATTAGTCTGAAGAATATATAATGCAGGTACTGCTAGTTCAAGTGACAGTTATAGGGGTATTGTTGGTGGTTTTTTGTTTGTGCAAATTTAGATGAAATAAACGAATGCTCTCTTTTGGGATATATGGAAAATGATCCTGTTTCTTAAAACAAAAACACAGAAAGTAGATCAACAAGTGGAGCTTCATGCATTTTCTTATTAAGATACAATGATAATGATTTCATAATTGTGGTCATTGGAGAGGTCGTTGACCTAGGGAGTGAAATATCTGCAACTCTTGATAATATACCATAATATTTAAAGCTATTGTGTTTGGCTAAGTTTCAGTACCCAATAAGCAAATTGACCCAGAGAACCTGATTGTCAATTGTCTCTTTACTAAAGCAAGAGGCTAATATGAGTTACACTTGTTTTCTATCATTTGTAATGTAAATATGCTCGATGGCTAGGAGATTGTTTTGCTCCTTTCTGATATTTTATATGCCGCTTACAAAAGCAATGGGCTTATTGCTATCATGAAAAAGTACTCTGTTAAGTCTTATTTTAATGAAATCTGATTCTCGTTTATGGGCTGTGTAGTCTCTATTCTGGTTGCTCAGTGCTGACTATTATAGCCTTTGCAGGGTGCTGAACATCCCAGTGTGGAAAGCTTCTTGCAGTCTCTGGGATTGGAGAAGTATGTCATATCTTTCAAGGCTGAGGAGGTGTGTGTCTCATTTATCCGACTTTTGTTTGACTGTATCCTTAGTTTTAAAAAGCGCGCCCAAGGCGCTCCCAGGCGCTAGGTGAGTAGAGGCGCTGAAAAAATTGCCTCCTCAAACTCAAGCGAGGCGCATTACGTCAGGCGAGGAAAAGCGCGCGCCCCTTGCCGCCTTCGTGGGAGGCGCAAGGCGCACCGCCTGACCGCTTTGGGTACAGAGGCGCATGAGAGAAGGTTGAGAGTAGATCTGAACTGAGAATTGTCAAAAAAACAAATATCTTTCAAATGTAAACTTACTTGGCTTTAGATTCACCTATTTCGAACAAAAGCCCTTTGTTAATCGCGTTCAATTCAGCAAAATTGAACCCTAATTTAAAAAAACCCTAATTTGAGAAAAAACCCTAATTTGTGGTTTGGTGTCAATCGACGACCGCGAAGCCGCCGGAGGTGATAGAGGAAGACGGCGGGTCATCTACCATCAATTCCGGCACTAGATACGTGGTTTCCGGCACCGGCGACTTCGTTCTTCGTTCTTCTTCGTTTTTATTTTCGTACTTTCTTTCTGCTTTGTGCGATTATCATGGCTTTTTATTTACTGTGATTTACTATGACTTAATGAGCTGGAAGGCATTAGGACCCCACTTCCCTTTTCTTTTTAAAAAAAAACAGTGACTGCTGCATCATATTTTAGTAGTTTTCACGTGCTTTTCTGCCTCGCGCCTTTTAAAACTAAGACTGTATCACTAAAATCTCATAGTTAACGAGAGTTGTAATATGAATATATTCAGCTATTTAGTACCAGAGATGAAGTTGGAAATCAATACTTAATTTAGGCAGATGGATTTGCTTCTCTTTGACGGAAATCATGCTCATGTTTTTAATTTTTCCAAAATGGCAATGTCAAAGAAGTTAGTCAGATGTGGGACCTGTCTGTACAAACACGTGAGCTGAGGCTGGTAACATTGGTTAATTTAATATTCTAGGATTCATTGTAGTCATTATGAAGGAAGCGCTGACAGACTCTATATGCCAGTGAGAAGTTGTGAATAGTAGTGGTACATAAACTAAATAATGTATTATTTTCCGCTCAAAGGGAGTCTATGTTGTTCACACTATTATTTCACCTCGATTACCCATGTTGATATTTGATATTATGATATGGATATGGATATATGGTACTTCATTTTGGTTTAAAGCGGAACGGTTTCATATAATAGTCAATTAATGATATGGATCATGATGGTAGGAAGGTATTTAGATGTTTTTAGTGTATAAATCTTAGAAGGCAATGACTTCTAATGTTGATACTAGTGGTAACAACACTAATGACTAAACTCTAGGTTAACAACCTCGTTGACCTCTTAACAAGAACTCTTTCAAATGTATAACGACAAAACATATATACAAATTTGATTTCATAAAACATCCTCTTTAAAAATACAACTCTAGGTCTATATTTATAGAAAATAAAATACTTGTTCCCTATTCCAACTAGGCAAAGGAAACTAATTAACTAACTAAATAAAAATAATCTATTATCTAATTATTAGACTAAAATAGCCTACTAATTAGATAAGACAACTTTAGAAGCCTAAAGTCCCACAACTAATAAAAATAACATAAATTAAACAAATCCAACGTAAAACCTACTATTTAAGAGCCATGGTAAAACTGTTTGGTTCCTAGGAGAGCAATAAAGGTTTAATAAAGGGGTCTTGTTTCGCATTAAGTAAGAGACTTGGATGTGTACTTTTGTGTTGTGTTAGACGCTAATAGCTGAATCTGAGTGACAAAGAGGGGAGTTGGTGGATAAAGGTGCCTTTTCAAGAATCTGAAGTTTGTGTAGCTCACTCCAAGAAAGTCTGGACTCTGGAGTGATCTATGTGGATGTAGTGGAGCTTCTGGCATCTGGGAGATTAGATTGCTTTCTGCAGGTCTGACATGCTAATATGCGCTGTCTTAGAGACTTGATGCTACCTTTTCTTAAGCTTTGTTTGCTACAGTTTTGACCTTTTTGCATTAAGGACTCAATGTTTGCTCCATGTGTAATACTTCTTCCGTTCCAAACTAGTTGGAACATGGGGTTGGGGGAGGCACAAGTTTTGAGGTGTACATGTGAAGAGAGAGAGAGATAAAAAGAGGGACTCATGTGATGAGGAGAGAGATAAAAGAAAACCCATTACCAAATAGATTAAGGTTGCAGCTTGCAACTGATTTGCATCTTGCGAAAGAGGGAAGTGTTGCAACTAATTATGTATGAAGTGTTTCTTAGTATTCGTGCATATGGTATATCATGGTTGTTTGGAATATGCATCTGTGATGGCAATCTAGAACAGATCTTTTATACATTGTTCATGTTATCGTGGCGTTGATGCACTATGCTATTGCCATATTAGGACATCAAAACGAGAAGGGCACCAGCCGCACCACTAGTCATGTTATCTTATGTTGGTGGAGTAGAAGTTATTGAATGGCTGGCAAGTTACTTTCATGGGATCCATTTAGATATTGGATTACTGTAGAGAATAGGTTCAGTGCCCCCAAAAAACCTTTCAGCGAAGAAGAAGCTTCGATGGTTAGTTGGATAAGCTTTGAAAGCAGCTAGCCTTTTCAGAGGATATGTTGAGAAGATTATGTCTAAATAATGGTAAGTTTACTGAGATGGAATTGGACGATTTTCCTTGTATATTTAAAAATAACAACTAACAAAAGAGAAGAAGATTGTGGGATGGAGAAAGCCTTTCTTGGATTTCTTGTCCTCTGTTTGACAAATGACATCAACCCAGTGGCTGTATATTCCTGAAAATTTGAACTTTGATCTAAAAGGCTTCATACATTAGTTCTTGATTCTACCTGGACTCTTCATTGTTATTCGAGTATACATGACCAACGTTATAATACTAATTTATGATAAATGCAGAAATCCCCATAGCTCTGCACCTGTGCTTAATACTTTTTTCTGTGTTTAATATGGGAAATGATTAGGGATCTTAATGTTATGTGCTATTGAACTCTTTCTTTCTCCCTTTCTGGGACTTCTTATGGTGATTGTATGTCTTTCTTAATTTTCCCTTCAACAGATAGACATGAAATTATTGAAGCAATTGGGTGACCATGACTTGAAAGAGTTGGGTATACCGATGGTAAGTTCAAAGTTGTCTCTGTTTTCTGTATTTATTTTCTTATGCTATTGTCTGCATGGCAACATGGCATTGTACGATCTTAAAAAATTTGGAGAAAAATGACAAAGATAACTCAAGCTACGGACTTGATGCCATAAACAATGCAACATTTACACGACATTACAGATTTCGTTGAAATTTTCATTGTATGCACCCTGTTAATTAATGGTGTCATGGAAATTACCGCGGCAAGGTGGTGCTGCTCTTGGCACTAAAACTTTAGTTGGTGCTATTGTAGCTAATCAGTCCAACCTTTAAAGATCTTTTTATCTTCTTCCTTCTTTCTACAGCTGTGTAGTGGTTTGTGGCATATTGGCATCTATGCAGCTTATTACATGAAGTAATAATCTTATGTGGGAAACATAGTTTATAAAACTACACATTATTAACTAATGGTGTTGCATGCGGTTTTTAGTTGCTGATTTTATTGTAAGTTCACCAGGACAAGTTTGAATTCACTGGTTTCTAGCATTACTCTTCCTTTCTTTTGGTCTACTTTTCTGTCTTGTTACATAATTCCAATTTTGCCTTTTGTGAAGAAAATGGATTATGTAAGCTCCTCTTTTGCCGATGCTACTCACGTTCACAATCTTAATTTTAGCCATGACAACTCTTCCTTCAAAAAGATATTGTGGGTTTGTGAAGAATCATCCCCAACAAAATGGAGGCATAGATGTTTTTGATCGTGATATTCAGACTTTCCACTTCGAAATGAGTTTCAAATGTTGGGCAGATTGCAGAACGTTGGCTTTCATATCTACTTTTTTTTTTTTCCTTTTTTCCTGATCATTGTGTTTGGATGGTAGTACTTGAAGGCAAGACAAGGGGAGGGGGAGTCATTTTTTCTTCATATGGATATGGATAGAAGAAGGGGGGGGGTGGGAAGAGAAATGAAGGGATGAGAGTACCTTGTTGCGTTTTTCTTATGCTCTATGAGCTAATAATGATGATATTCTTTTGTTATAATTAGGGTTTTATGTTTGATGGACTTTATGCAGGGTCCCAGAAAGAAGATTCTCCAAACTCTCGCGCTTTCTAGACGACATTCATAAGCATGCATACTCTAGTGCAAAGATATAATGAAGACCAGATTCAAATCTATTTCTGGTGTGTATTCAACTGTTCATCAAATTTCATCAAGTTTCTCCAGTGGATGGATAACTCTTAGTTGTTTCACCTTGGGCTGATAAGAGGTCCTTATATGTTAGTCTACTTTGACCTACTACAACCATTGTTAAATCATGCATGTAGGATGGGAAACTGGAGTGGTTGATGTATGTATGGTTAATCAAACATTTTTGCCATGATTTTGCAATCGAGCTTCAAAGGCCGAGGATTATTTTAGCATCAAGTTTAGGTTTGAGCATGATTGATGCGTTCCACATCGAGCAAGCTGCGGGAATGTATTTTTTTTTGGAACAAACAGTATTACTCCTCAATTTTTGGAATGTGCAGGTATTCCGTATGCATTAGTTGAATGTTCTGGATTCTGGAGTTTTGACAGGTACAGGGTGAATTTGTTGACCAGTCTGCGGTTAATGCTGCAGTATGTGTATTGTCATGTACATTATTTTCGCTGTTTCTATGTTAGGGACTGCACATATCTGCTCCAACCAATTGGACAAGGACTTAAAAGTTGATATCTAACTTGAGTTTCACTGTTTGAAGTTTTAGAGGCCCAAAATTTGCTTAATTTTAGGTACTTAAATAAAAGACAAAAATATACAGGGTCCATATATATAGAGGAAACTTGTGAATGAAATGAATATGTAATCTTATAGCTAGGGTTGTGCATTATTGGATATCGGATCCGATTTGATGTGAAATTTCGAAATCTCAGATCACCAAAAAAGCGATTTGAATTCCATAAATTGCAGAGCGATTTGAATTCCATAAATTGCAGATATTCGAAATTTCAGACTTGATCTGAATATCCGAAACTTGTTTCAGTCAAATATTTTTATTTTTTTAAATCTGGGCGAGTGTAATATCAAATTCAAAATAAAACGAAAAGAAAAGATTGTTGAAGATTGAAAATTTTGGGCGAGCTGAAGCTTTAAATTTATGGAAGTGAAAAAGATTCAAACTGAAAAATGAGAGGAATAATTCTTGAAGACTGAAATAAGAGCAGAGGAAAAATAATGAAAGAAGGGCATTAACCTTTAAATATCTTGGCGAGCATTAACCTTAGGCGGTAGATCTAAGCTGAATTTGTGAATCATTAAAGATTGTTGAAGATGGAAAGAAGAAATTATGAGCAAAAAAACCCAGAAAAATAGAAATATTGACATGAATAATCCCAGCTTTCACTAGTCTTCTAAAGATAAATCCTAACTTTAGGGGGCTATTTTTTGGTTTAGTTTGAGAAGATTCCCTCAAAAGTTAGGATTATTCTGGAATAATTCTAAGTTGGGATTATTTTGCGAAGACTGGTTAAAGTTGGGATTATTCATGTCCATTTTCCCAAAAAAAAAAAAAAATAACAGAATTGGAGTACTGAAGAGAAAGCACTGAAGACTGAACAAAAATGGCGTGAAGACTTAAAAGTTAAAAATATGTGGCGTGAATGCGGAATAGAAGGGTGAGGCGTGATTGTGAGATTGACAACTAAAGTTAGGGTTCCTAAATTAAAGCCCATTTCGATATCCCAATTGGTTTTTACTTTGAAATAGGTTTACTAAAATTTTCTCTAGTGAAACCTAATTGTGTTTTATGCGGGTAGAACAACTTTCAAATAAAGAGAATATAGTTTTATTATAAAGTGAATCAATCTACATCTTTTCTTTTTGCGTAAAAAAAAAAAACGAGATTCTTTTCAATTCACCTTTAAAAAAGCAAATTTAGCAAAATAAGTCCAATTCAATGTAAATAAATTGAAGTGAGAAGAGCCTAAAGTGGACTGAAAAAAGCCTAAATCATATAATATTGCGCATCTTCATAAATGTTGTGATGAGAATCACCTTACTTTCCTTCAAAAAGAATAGTATATCCATTTCAGCTAGTTATATTGTTTGCTTTAAATTTTTGGATTAATTGACAGGAATAATCCAACCTTTGTCCGGTCTTCTGAAAATGGTCCAACCTTTTAATAATCTCAAAATAATCCCATCTTGTCACTCAATCTTCTTATAATGGGTCATAACCTGATGGTAACTTATATAAAGGTAATAGTTGGGACGTGTCTAATTTTAACTGGTCTAGGATTGTTTTTATGTTTTTATTTTTATTAAACCACTCTTTTCTCTCCTCTATCTCTCCACCTCTTTATCAGTATCCCCTACTAAACATTCATCTTTCTCTACTTCTCATGAGTCACCACCGCCCCCACCACCACACCTCCCCTCAAAGACTTGTGTGCTTGTGCCAAATACAACGACCCATACCCCTAACTCATCCAACCGCCACCCAAAGACCAATAATAACCATGACCAATTGTACCCACCACCACCACTTACTGCATCCCACCTAAGCACCAACAATAATCCTGACCAAAGTAGCCACCCATCACCAACACCACCCTAACACCAACAAATTCCCTTGCTGCTTTTCAGATTCATCATTCAAAATTGAAGAAGCCAAACCTCAAAATCCTCTCTTTCGTTCTCACGACCTTTTTCTTTCACCTTGACCCGCCATTTCGGCCAACGCACTTGGGTCTGCCGCAGCTGCCGCAAGTCACTGCCGCTGGTGTTGCTATTTTTACAGTGCGTCTCGGTTGGTGTTGCGCCACCCAGTGTTATCGTGGTCGACAACCTCAAACTTCTCTGTATTGTGTTTCTCTTTCACTCCCCTATTCGAATTAATGTTGGTCTGGTGTTTCGGTTTTGTCGAGTTAATGTTGCTGACCTACTTGATTTGGTCGGTGGTGTTGGTAGGTGAGTGATTTTGTGGGTTCTAGTGAGACTTCAAGACTGTGCTGGGTGGTTCCTGTAAAGAGGTCGGGTGGTAGTGTTGGTGGAGGAGACCAGGAGTCCAGTGAAGGATGGTGAAATAGATTTTTTTTGGGGGAAGAAATAGGTTGTTGAGAAGGTACAATAGTATATTATTGAAAAAAAAAAGCATCAAGTAAATATAACCTGTTCAACAGGTTCTAGGTAAAAAGACCCATTTAAAGAAGATTAAGTGTTAAAATGGGATTGTTTTGGAATTATTAAAAGGTTGGACTGTTTTCAGAAGATCATGCAAAGGTGGGATTATTCCTGTCAATTAATCCTAAATTTTTTCCTTTTCCAAACTTTATATAATCTTATCTGGATATTATATCTCATATTCGGATCAAACTATTGTCCTCGGATTAGGCCAGCCTTGAGACGAATTTGGGCTACGTTATCACTTAAGACCACAAAGATTGGAGTCTTGATAAACTATATTTACTTGAATTTTAATAATGCAAGCATAAACATCATATAGCCACCTTAACCGACGCCAAACTCACATTTTATTCCCAATAGGTAAGAGTGTCCATTCTCACTTCAAAAAGTCTATGCTTTTGCATGCTATGTGCACAAAAGTCTCGATCCAAATCAAACTTACATTTCTGTTGTTTGTATGGCAATTGGCAAAAGTGTGTCGCATGTTCGAGCGTCAACACGTTCAAACTGTAATACATGCCAAAGATTTCAAAAATAAAAAAATGAGGTAAACTATATACCATCCAAAATTGAGTTAGGTTGGTTGCCAAATAGGAAGAATGCTCTTAACACTACAAGAAAATTTATTTTTTGCAACAAGTTTTAGCAACAACAATAAAATTTTGTTGCTAAAAACTATTATTAGCAGCAAAACGTTTTCAGTTGTGACTAAAGATGGTTGCCGTAAACCAAAATTCATCTACCCTCCAAAAATTTGGAGAGGCGGGAATTAGGAGGGAAGTGTGTTGTTTTTGGCAACAATTGATTTGTTGCTATTAAAAAATCAACTTTTGACAACAAAATGTTCTTGTTACTAAAAAATTAATAAAATTTTGCAACAAGTTTGGTTTGTTGTCAAAGTCAACGTAATATTTTTCTAAGTAAAGAATAGAAAATAAACCCCCAACAGTTCAAACTCTGCCACTCCCATTCGAACCCTAGCGTCCTCCTTCTCGTTCACACAGTGAATTCGAATGTGGAATCACACTTCGTTCCATCTCCTTCGTCATTCTCACTGGTTTGCCTATGTGAAATCTGAATTTCTCCTTCCTTTTTTCTTTCATTTTATTCATCGCAATTTCTGTTTTGTAAAATTCACTCATGCTCTTCAATTTGTTTAATTTCCGGTTGATTTCCGTTTTTGTAAAATTCAATCTGTTTTGTAAAATTAATTATTGATCTTTTCTGCGTTTTATTGTTTCAGTGAATTCGAATGTTAATTGTGTCGAACTTGCCGACGACTTGTTTTCAGCAGCGAACTCCGACAAAATTCCAGCAGGTTGGCCATTCCTCTCTCTGGCACTGATTTTGCTGAAGGTGAAGAATATTTTCTTGAGTTCCTTATATTTTGGATATTTACTTGTTTTCATTAGAAAATTTGGAGTTAGGTTTCATCCCTGTAATTTCTTGCGAATTCAATTGGAATTTTGTTTTAGGCATTGCATTGAAGAACTAGCCCACTAATTTTGTGCTGCTGTTGTCTTGTGCTTCTGCCGTCAACCAAGACAATTGCTTCTCTCAATTTCTCTATCTTTTTGCTATATTGTCATTGTGTGAAAGAAGGGAGAATGAGTGATACATTAGCCTTTTGTCATAAAGTACCTGATAAATGTCTATTTTGAAAATAACTACTAGTACTTTGTAAAAAATTGCTGCAAGATATGAAATTTGCTTGAACTAAATTACGTATATTGTTGGCAGCTTTGTCGTGAATTTGTATGGGCAGTATTTGCATGAAGTTGAGTGCATGTTTTGATATGCTTGTCTTCTACCCTTTGTTTGTTGCTTTTGATGTTTAGTATCATCTATTTTTCTCTAGGATTAGTTGTTTAGGCCATGTTCTAGTTTCATTTTCTTTATCCATCTTGCAGTTTCCGCTCCTAGTATAAAACTAAAATTCTGCTACTGGTGATAAGACATTCTGATTTTTGCAATCATCAGGGGAAACATCATACAATCCACCTGATTTTTGATGATCTTTGTTTCATAGTATGCTGAATTTAATCTGGAAAGATGTATAATTCACCATCAAAGTGGCCTTTTGCTTCTTTGATAAACTTGTAGAGCTGCATGTAACACAGTAGTATATTACCTTTTTTATGAAATCAGTTTGATTCAATAATGGAGTTCACTGCCAACCTATAGTTATTAGGGATATAGTGGTTCATGTTCCCTCACTTAAGGCAGGAGATCAAATAAAGAAAAATTACCTATCGTCATGATTATTTGACTCTTTTTTTCCTCCTGTACTCATTAAGTTAACTTATCTTGAGATTATTATTATTAATCCTTTAAATGCTAATTTTTATTTATTTATTGTGAAGTACACATTAGGTACATTTGAAATCTATTAGGATATGTCTATGGATAAGGAATGGATGAAAATAAAAGATCGAGGTTCTAAAGCATTTTTGGAAGGGATTGGCGGTTTTCTAGATTTTGCTTATGCCAATTGTAATGCAGATGAGGGTTCTAGCAATGATAGGACAATTAGATGTCCATGTTGTAGATGTGCTAACGTACATTTTAAATTGAGAAGTGAAGTTCGATTTGATTTGCTGAAGTTTGGCTTTTTGCAAAGCTATATATTATGGGATAAGCATGGTGAGAAATATAGTGATTCGTCTCATGAAAGTGAGGATATTGCTGATGGTGATGAAGATATGCTTGAAATGTTTCAAGTAGGATGTGGGGTGGCCGGAATGGGATTGCTTGAGAATGGTAATAGTGAGGAAGCTCAAGAGCCTTCACAAGAAGCAGCTCGATTCTATCGCCTATTAGAGGACTATAAAGAGCCATTGGTTGTAGATGGGACAAAAATCTCAAAGTTAGAATACATTATGAAATTGTTACATCTTAAATGTTTGAACCATTGGACTGATACTTCTTTTACTCAATTGTTACAATTTCAAAATGAGATACTAGGTTCCAACTTACCGAATTCTTATGATGCTTGTCGCAAAATTGTTAGTCAGTTGGGCCTAGATTATGTCAAAATTGATGCGTGTCCAAATGATTGTATAATCTATTGGCGCGAAAATAGTGATGCACAAGAGTGTCCGAAATGTCAAACTTCGAGGTGGAAATGGAAAGGGAAACGAAAAAACATACCGCATAAGGTTTTACGCTTTTTTCCTATAAAACCCCGATTGCAAAGGTTGTTTATGTCAACTAAGACAACAAAAGAAATGCGTTGGCACAAAAAGGAAAAAAAGGATGACATAATGAGACATCCTTCAAATTCCATAGCATGGAAGTCATTTGATAAGGAATTTGAATCATTTGCAGCAGATCCCAGAAATGTGAGGCTTGGTTTAGTAACAGATGGCTTCCAACCATTCAACAATTTTGGGGGATCTACTCATAGTATTTGGCCCGTTGTTCTTATTCCTTATAATTTGCCTCCATGGATGAGCATGAAACCTCCTTATATGATGTTGTCTCTACTTTTTGATGGTCCTCATTCTCTTGGAATGGATTTGGATGTGTACCTTCAACCTTTGATTGAAGAGTTGAAAGAGTTATGGGAGTTTGGTGTTGAAGCTTATGATGCATACTCAAAACAGAATTTTTTAATGCGTGCTAGCCTTTTGTGGACTATAAGTGACTTTCCAGCATATGCAGACTTGTCTGGATGGAGTACAAGTGGATCTTTTGCTTGTCCTTGTTGTCATAATAACCCTCCATCATGTTCAATAAAAAATAAGACAGCTTATATGAGGCACAGACGTTCGATCCCATTGAATCATAGGTGAAGAAAATTACGAAAGGCCTTTGATGGAACTGTGGAAAAAGGAATTGCCCCTATTCCATTGTCCGGTGATGAAGTATTGATGCAATGCAATCAATTTACTCAAGTTCCATTTGGCAAGGCTGGTACAAAGAGGAAATGGGATGCGACAAATAGCTTGTGTGGATGGAGAAAAGAGAGCATATTTTTCCAGTTACCTTACTGGAGCAAGCTAAAATTGCGTCATAACTTAGATGTTATGCACATAGAAAAGAACGTTTCTGAGAACATCATAGGAACACTGATGAATATAAAGGGTAAAACTAAGGATACCATATAAGCTAGATTGGACTTGGTCAAAATGGATATAAGGAAAGAACTCCATCCCATTATTGAGGAAGATAAAGTGCGTATACCTATGGCATGTTATACATTGAGAGGTGATCAGAAATCTTTATTTTGCGAGATATTTCAAAATTTGAAAACTCCTGATGGATATTGTTCCAACATCTCTCGATGCGTAAAGGAAAATGGACGGAAAATGTCATGTATGAAAAGCCACGACCATCATGTTTTCTTGGAACAGTTACTTCCCATTGCTATTCGCGGTCTCCTTCCAAAGAATGTGTGTGAGCCGTTAATTGAGTTAAGCTCATTTTTTAAGAACCTGTGCTCAAAGAGTTTGTCCATGGATGATCTTAATAGGATGGAGAAGCAAATTCCCTACACAATGTGTAAATTGGAAATGATATTTCCACCATCTTTCTTCACTGTGATGATACATTTAGTCATTCACTTGGTAGCAGAAGCAAAGATCGCGGGTCCAGTGAGATATCGTTGGATGTATCCAGTAGAGAGGTATAGTCAGAACTTACTACCTCACCTTTTTTTTCCTTCACTAGTTGTTTTCTTTTCCTTTTCCATATGTAACTTTTCACATATTAGGTACTTACGTACTTTGAAATCCTATGTTCGCAACAAAGCACGACCAGAAGGTTCAATTGCAAGAGGCTACTTGGCCGATGAATGTTTAACATTTTGTTCTAGATATATGGACAACATGACCACAAAGTTCAATCGCCAGTCGCGAAATGATGATAGTGCACATCACGAGAGTAAAAGTGATTTGGAGATTTTTGTTCCAAGTGGTCGTCCTTTAGGAAAGCCTTCACTTCATCATCTTACGATCGAGGAGTTTGAACAATTACACTTATATGCTCTCCATAACTGTGATGATCTCTTACTACTTGCAAAGTAAGTCAAGTACTATACGTCACTCTAATAATTTATTTTCAATATAAATATATATATATATATATATATATATATATATATATATATATATATATATATATACTCATTTTATTCCCAATATTAGGGAGCACAGAGAGATACTAGCTACTGAAAATCCCGCTCCTAGGAATATTGAGAGGAGACACAAAGCTGAGTTTTCTGATTGGGTCCGCACTCATGTACGCAATTTGCCCCTTTTTTAATACTAAATTAGTGTTATGATTTATCTTAGTTTCATAATATCATATTTTTTTAATTTTGTAGGTCGAGCGTTTGTATACAAAAGGAATGGTTTCAAAGGACATATATTACTTAGTTTGTGGTCCTTTGCGGACGGTAAGGCGTTACCGTGGCTATATTGTGAACGGGTTTAGGTTTCACACCCTTGATCGTCAAGAAAATAGGAAAAGCCAAAATAGTGGTGTTATGGTTCGGGGAGATGATAAGTCAGGTAAGGAGTATTTTGGTGTTCTTAGAGACATTTATGAGCTAGAATACCCTGGTGGAAATAAAGTGTTTGCCTTCAAGTGCGATTGGTATGATGTTCAGCATAAGGGCGCAGGATACAAAGTGGATGAATTTGGAATAACTAGTGTATGCAGTAAATTTTCTTTATCCACAAATGAACCATTTGTATTAGAATCTCAAGTGGAGCAAGTGTTTTATGTGGTAGAACCAAGAGATAATAATTGGCTTACAGTGATAAAAATAGAGCCTAGAGACTTGTACAATGTACCTAAAATGGACATTGATGAGAATGCATTTGATCCCGTTCATGATGAAGAAGCTATGCAACAAGAATCAATTAAGGCTACCAATATGTACACATCACCATCAGGATATGGATATGCAGAGAACATTTGTTTGGCTACTAATTATTATATGGTGGAAAAAGGAGCGGAAGTCGTCAAATGGGTTAAGAAAGAAATGGAGAAGATTGAGCAATGGAAGCATGGGAAACAAAAGAAGCCAAAAAAGAAAAACAATGATTTGGATGGTTTTATTGTTGACGATGATGTTGAGGCATAGAGAGTGTGTGTTCTTTTTGTTGTGTGACTTTTATTTTCATAGTTACTTTTGAATCGAAGGTGTTGTGATATTATTGCTTTTCTACTTTTTTTTGTATCACTCATTCCATTTTATAAGTCATTGATGGATTATTATGAAGTAAGGCAGAGTACGTGACTTACAATCAATTCTTATATATAGAGGGAATCATTTTTACTTTCTCCTGTTAAGATAAACTATTCAAGAGTAGTGGAGTTTTACTAAAGTTTTATATGTACCTTCAGATCAGATTTTGAATATACTGCACATGCTAAGTTATTTTATATGGTAAGGAATTTTCATTTTGGCTAAGTTCTTTTATATGCACATTTTCTTGTTATTTAAATGGTTATGAGATCTATTAGCCACTTATATAAGATATGTTGTCACTTTTTTATGCAGATATGGTAGGGAGAGGCCTAACTAAGAAAAAGAGTGATGGCGGCATTGGAAATGGAAGAGCCACAAACTTTATTGGTGAGTCACAACGCCGCCTTCGAGATGTATTTGGAGATGACTTTGAAATGGATGAAATTGGATCCAATACGCATAGCCCTGCTCATGGAAATCCAAATGAAGATCCAATACAAACTACTTCAAATATAGGTAATTACGTGTTCTTCCTTTTTTTACTTAATTTCATAGTACTACATTAGTTTATTATTTAGAAATGAATATATCATATGTTTTGTAGGGGGGAGCAAGCGTATATATGCAAACAAGTTTGATAGTAGACTTGAAGTTGTTTTAAGTGCTCATGAGGCAGCGGATCCTACTCCAAAGGTAAGAAACGAAGGAGTTGAAAATCCACCAAAAAAGATCAGAACCAAGTACATGCATGCAAATCGACAAGTGTTGGATGGAACCCAACATAATGATCCTAATAGCAGCCAAGGTAATTACGTTATTACTATCTCTTCTATATGTTCTAAGTATCTAATCTGGAGTTTTGAAACAAGCATCAACAGAATTTTGTGCCTTGTTTCACCATACTATATTGTGGCAATTTGCTTGCTGTCACTTTTAGTGTTTGGTCACCACTTCCAACTGTACCACTTAGTCTAACTATCTATGATTGTGATAATATTTTAGCCTCCGCTACTAGTGTTATCAAGAAAAGAGGTCAAAGAGGCAAGTATAGAAATTTAGCTCTCGAAAAGAAGACTATGGGTGGTCAGTTTAAGTTGGATATCGAAATACCCCCATTTGTTCTCCAAGCTGTTGGAGAAAATGCTCGTTCAATGGTGAACTTTTGCGGTTATGTTGTGAGAACAACAACTTTCATGGATGGTGGAGATTGGCCTGCTATTTTTGCCAAACATGGAGCTTCGATGTGGTTGCAAGTGAAGGTATATTTTCTTATTTTATTGTTGTCAAATATGCATCTACATTTGTCGTGTAAAGTGTGTAATTATAACTTTAATTTGAAAAAAAAAAACAGAATAAGTTCAACATTAAAGACTCCTCTACCCAACTACCTCGACTTCAAGCTTTTGCAACTGATGCAATGCAACGCTTGTACCGGTTCTGGAAGGCTCGATTACATGCATATTACAAGGAATGTGGAGAGAGTTATGAGGAACGTTTAGCCAATCCTCCTCCTGATTTTCCCCAAGCAAGTTGGAAAGCATGTTGTGAGAAATTTAATTCTGATAAATTTAAGGTAAAATCTCTTCCATTATCTTGATTGTATTTTTATTTGGTTAACATTGATATTTCATCCATTTACTTCAATCTTAAAATCCAGAAAAGAAGTGAACAAAATAGCAAGAATCGAAGATCTGAGAATTGGATCAAACACACCACTGGAAACTTATCTTTCCCTGAGACTGAGTATATATTGGTATGTATGGTTATATGAAATAGCAAGTATAATAGGGTAAATTTTTTTAATGATGTTAATGCAAATTCTGATTGTAGACTAAAAAGAATGATGGGATATTACCTCCTGCCGACGTAGTTTGGCTAGCTCAACACACAACAACAAATGATGGAGGAGTATTGCAGTGGGCAAATGATAGTCGTTCCAAGGAAATACATGTGAGCATCTTATAAAAGAACTTTAAAATTGCTATTAGAGTACTAATGTTGTTACATATCTTTGTTAGGAGCTTGTCTGAATTATGTGATGTCTTAGTTCCCACCAACTTGTTTCTAACATCTTATCATTAGAGGAAAAAAGGATTGTGTTTTTTATTGTGGGTGTTGTAGTTCCCGTGTTAATTATTGAGCTCACCCATTGTTTTGATTGTGAAGATTATCAAGTGAAGGACTTTGAGTATGAAATTCTTACCTCACATCTTGTTGGTGGTGTTTCTTTGATTTGTGTAAAGCAGCGAATGAGTGTTTTTACATCCTTGGCTCTAACCTGTGTAAAGTAGTGGATAAGTGTTTTCACAGGACAAACATACCTCACTATTATTTGATTAATTGTCTTTTAAGAGATTTCTCAAACACATCACAGACGATGATCTTGTGTCTATCATAGTGTGTGGCTTCTCTGCATTCGTGTTTAAAATGAATAATGTTATCCCTTTGTGAAGTGGTGCATCCGATGATTTTTAACTGAGTTGCATTGATAGTGAATTTTTATAATCCCTCTGTTTCATAGTTTACCTTAATTATTTCAAACTTTTAAAAGCTAATTATTGCAGTATTTGCATTGGCTTATATCTTTTTGTTGGCTTGAGGAAGCTAAGTAATCTTACCTTTAGTAGTGGGATGGATAGTTAGTGAGCTTGTGGAAGTGTGCATTAGGGGAGGTCACCTCAAAAGGGGGTAGCTTAGAAATTGTGCAGGAAGAAGTAATGAAGGGAGCATAAATTAGGAAAAGAGAGGACGGAAAAATCATTAAGAAAATGGTAAGGATAAGCTACTGGGAAAAGAGTTCATCTCTTAAACGTAAACATTGTATCTGTCAACATTTTCCAAATTAAGGAATATAAATCTGTCTTTGGTTGCTATTACGCATTGTTTATTTTGATTTTGTGAGTAATTAGTGGCTTATAAATATCGATTGTCATAATATTTGCACTCTCAACTTCTCATGTATCATTTAATTGTAAATTCCTAATACTTATAGGCACAACTCCATCAACTTATGCAAGATAAAGACAAAGAACCGGAAGGAGATCAAACACGCCCTCAAACACAAGAAGAGATGCTTCTTCATGTACTTGGCCCTAAGTCTGGGTACACTAGAGGCAAAGGAAATGGATATGGAGGCTCAGCTAAAGCAAGGATACAAGAAGAACAACAACAAATCATGCGCAAACAGCAAGACCAAATTACTCATCTACAACACGAGCTAGAGGTGAATAAGAAGGATATGGTTGAATACAAAGAAGAACAAAAACACATTATGGCAGATGTGGAGAAAAGATTTATGGAGCTGATAAACAACATGAATAGGTAGTCACGTCACCTAGCCTTGTTTATTCATCTTATATTACTCAAACTTGTTCACTTAGTCTTTCTTTTTATTCTCTCAATTTTGCAGGAGTGGCTATAATGATGATGAATATGATCTCTTTAATTGAGAAGTATGCAGATAAATCTTCCAACCAAGAACAACTATCAAGTTTGGTCGACATTTTTTTTGTCAAAGTACAGTATATAAATTAGTCTCGCCATTTTTTGTCAAAGTATAATATATATATTAGTCTCACCATTTTTTGTCAAACTAACTCTTAGTATTAACATATATTTTTGGACAATTGGATGTAGCTTTTGTGTAACTGTTGTTGGATTGATTCTGAAAGAATGGATACAAGTATGCAACTTATTTTGGCTACCATTAATCAATTAGCATTTTTTTTTTAAATATTGTTTCTGTAATAAGATATTAGTCTCTCTTTCTCTCACTCTCTCTTAAGCACCGAGAACGTGTTATGTATTGTAAACTGAAAATAAAAATACTTTTTGGCAACAGCATGCTTTGTTACTATAAGCAGTTGTTTTTGCAACGATAAATGTTGTTGTGAAATTTATCTTTGTCACAACAAAAATTTTGTAGTGAAAAGTCCTTTTGGCAACGAAATCCTTTGTAGCGAATTATCAAAATTTTCGCAACAATTGAAGTTGTTGCCAATAATAAAGTTCTCGTTCCATCCCAACATGAAAGTATGGCAACGAAACATCTTCAGCAACAAAAAGATTGTTGCGGAAAATGGATTTTCAGCAACGAAATAAAGTCGTTGCAGAATTTTTTGGTAACGGCATCTCACATAACGGAAGAAAGTCGTTGCTAAAAATCTGTTTTCGTTGCAAAAGATATTTTTGGCAACAAATTTGTTCGTTGCTAAAAATCAAATTTCTTGTAGTGTAATACATACAAATGTTGCAATTCTCAAGGTCGAAACTCGAATTTTCTAGACACACACTATAGTCATTGCATAAGCTATGCTTTTTATGGTGAATAGAGGATTTGGCACAAAATTAGAGGTGTCTTTTTACCATTTTAGTGGATTGATCAGTCAAATTCTATATCATTTGTGTTTGGTAAATTGAGGATTGCAAGCAAATTTATTGACTTAAAACTTTAATATTTAAAAAGGAACTTTTTAGTAAGAAAGGATTGGAACGTTGAGGTAAAACAATTAGGGTAAACTACAATCAGCTATCAACTATTTAACAAATACTCTTGTATAGACACTAATACAATCAATTATTCAAACTCACTAATGCAATCAACTATTCAAACCCATCTAACTATTTAAGCTAATAACTAACACTAACCCTCACATAGGACCTTAGTATATTTGTCATGTAAGCTTCATATCTTGTATTGGTTCCATTGCCTTGTAATATAGAGGTCATAAGAAGATTTTAGGAAGGACCAAGCAAAATTTGGTATAATGATGAGGTTTTTATCTCACAATTACAGATTATAGGATCAAATTCTATTAGAAGCACTTTAGGGGTTTAGATTCATCATCTTATCTTTTTTCTACTTTAAAAGGTGCTACCAGTAAAATTGAGACAGATCTATATACAAATCTAATAAAGTGATGGGGCTCTTCTCCATATCAATTTAAAAGGAGTTACTTTGGATATAATCTATGTTGACTTTTCTTTTGGCTGCATAAAGTTTATTACTAGATCCTTCGTATGTAACACTTTTTTCATGGACATAATAATCTTTTACAAAAAACTGAAACTTACTGTGATGAGAACTAGAGCCAAGAGTGCATCCTTTTTCGGCCTCTTTTAACTCTTTTGGGTTTTAAAACAAATACTTCTATTAAAATTGCCACGATATAAGTCAGTCAACAGTTTAGTGCTGCTTTCTACTTCCTATACAAACAAAAAAGAAGGAAGAAAACTAAAAAAAGCAAAGAAAGAAACAATGTACTGCTGCCTGCCTATACTGAAATTCTTGGATATGGATTCAAATAGTAAGTTCTAAAAATCATGATTGCATTTCATTCTTTTTCCATAAAAGACTACCGTCATTGCTTGAGAATCTAGACCAAATATATCATGTATAGTTGGTTGTAGTTTAAATTTTTTATTAGTTTATGAATCATCACATGTTCTCTACTCCTGGATCGCTGACGATATGCCAGATTAAATCATCTCATCAATTACTACGCCAATCCAAAAAAAATTCTTACATAAACTTTTCATCAGCTTATAATCCTGAGATATCTCTATTGATACTGCATTTTTATAATTATATACTCCCTCTATTTTTAAATAGATGTTTTATTTTAACTTGTATATTTGTCAATGTACAATTTTGATCACTTTCATGTTAATTAATACTAGAAAAATTATTAAAAAAATCCATATTTCAAAAATGTATGTTTAGACAAATTCATAATCTGGCATGCTAACATTATTTTTTTTGACACAGAGGGCATGCTAACATTGAGTATTGTACATATAAAGAAAAATATGTTCAAAATAGAGTCTATGGAGTATGGATAGTGCAAAAGTTAAAATGGTATATAAGAACAAAAGGACCATTGTTTTTAACTAGATACTCTATTTTAACTTGCACACTTGTCAATGCACAACTTGGACCATTAATATCTCAAATTATCCATTAGTAAATAATTATAAAAAATGATATTTTAAAATTTTATGTCAAGATAAATTTATCTTCATCTTGTATGCTACCATTGATTCTTAAAATTACAGTTTGTGAATAGTGCACACAAAAATCAAAGTGGAAAATCTATTTTTAAAAAATAGAGTATATATTTTTGTCAATTAGCTTGATTAGGTTGGGTTTGAATCGAATAACTTTGGATTCGGGTCAAACCATGCTTGTTTAAGATCCTCAACATTTAGGGAAAGTTTGATTTGGGTTTCTAGGAAAGGGTAAGAGAATCAAATTGGTTGATTCCTTTACTTATTTGTTAACACATAATAATCATTTCCTTTACTCTCCCCTCTTGCCTAGCTAAACTCATCTACTTTCATTACCCACACCCCATAAGGTTTCAATTATCCTTTCTCTGTTCTACTCTACGATCACTTTGACCAATGGTTGATCACAACTAAAAGCACTACCTCAACCACTATAAATACCACCAACAGCTAAACCACCACTCCAACCACCGACCCCTACCCTAGCCACTGACACCACCTCTCCTACCACCCTAACCTCCACTTTATCCACCGAAACCACCACCCTATGCACGAAAATTACCACGACACCATCTTAGGCGCAAAATTCACACGTAAGCCACCACCACCAACCCGAAAAAGCCACCCATCTAAACATCCACCAACACTATTTGAAAACCCATAAATCGAAATTTTTAAAAAAAATCAAGAGTAAGAACCGATGTATATCTTTTCTTATCGTTTTGGATGGTCGAATTTGACCTTTAAAACCTCAAATTTCACCTTTAATAGTGGTGAAGAAGTAAAAGAAAGAAAAGGGTGGTGGTAACTGGTAAAGGGCAGCGACGCGGTGGTGAAAGGGTGGCGATGATGGGTGAAGGCAGCAGTCGGCAGTACTTAGGAGATAGAGGGGGAAAATATGGTAGAGCGGTAGAGCCATTGTGAGAAGTGGAAGAGGGCTTCTCTATCCAAACAACATTTTTTAATCAGAGGGATTTCCTTTCCATTCTTCTTGTTTCTCTTTCTCAAACCCTTTCCCTTTCCCCTATAAACCAAACACCCGCTTAATTAGGTTTACTCAAGGAGTCGAAAATTGTAAAATTGCCTATCTATTAATCAATATACTGAGCATGAATATATGATACAACTCAGCCTTATAAAATTCTTCAGATTATGTATGGACTATATAGCAAGTTAGTCGTAATACCCTTCAAAAAAACAAAAAAAAGAGTTAGTCTTGAAAAAAATAGTTAGTCAGCATTGTTAAACCAAACCATAAATATGATCAAGTCCAAAAAATAATATCCTGAACCCAATTATAGGAGTATGTTATTAGCTAAATGTGGATTGTATATGTATTTATATATTTGTATGGGCTTGTATTGTATGTGTTGTGGCTTGTTGGCCCATAGATAGCTTTGTTATATTAGGGATATATATATATATATACTTACCTTTGAGGAGTACGAGAGAGATAGAAATACACAAAAATATTAAATCTACAGTTGGTAGCTTTCGTAACATGGCATCAGAGCCGTGTGAATAGAATGGTGTTTTCTGACTTTGATTCGTCAACCGTGCTAGCCACCTTGCTTCACCCGCATGGACAGTCAGGGAATCGATAAGCACCATGGTTGATGATAAAAAGACAATTGAACATGGGAAGGAAGAATGGAACTTCACCATCTCCTCTCCTTATTACCAGGGATCTGGCGACCTGCCGGGAAATCTGATCACCCACGTGACCTTCTCCGGCGAGAATTACGTGGCCTGGGCGAGCGACATGATTCTCTCATTTCGTGCGCGACGCAAGTTAGGATTTGTTGATGGGGCGATTTCCAAACCGACTGAAGCGCATGCTTTACTTGATTTGGACACGGTTCACTCAATGATCGTGTCCTGGTTGCTGAGTAGTATGGAACCGAAGATTGCCGGAACTATTCCTTTGCATGACAATGCGAAGGACATGTGGGAGTATCTTGAACGGCCATTTTATGTGGCGAATGGACCACGTAGCCAACAAATTAAGGGGGCAATTGCAGATTGCAAGCAAACAGAGACGATGACAATTGATGAGTATTATACACGCCTTGTTGGACTCTATGATGAACTAGCCCGTTTGAAGCCGCTACCATCTTGCAAATGTAAGAAGTGTGAGTGTGGGATGGGGTTGAAATTATCCAAGGATAGGGATGAGGAGATCTTTCACCAATTTTTGATTTGGTTGGATAGCAAAGCTTATGGAGCCTTGCGAACCAATCTTATCTCACAGCTGCCACTGGGGGATTTGAACTGAGCTTATCAAACTTTGGTTTAGGAAAAGCAGTCACGGGCTGCCGCTAGGGGTCGAGGCACTCACGAGAATGTTCACGCCTTCGTAATTCAAGCAGACCTTAGGAAGGGAAAATTTGAACGCATTGATAAAACGAAGCTTGTGTGTTCGCATTGCCGTCGTTCAAGCAGACCGTGGGAAGGGAAAATTTGAACGCATTGATAAAACGAAACTCGTGTGTTCGCATTGCCAAAAATGAGGACATGAGGTATGTAGTTACCTTAAGATACATGGGAATCCAACCTGGTATGTGGAGCACATTCGTGCGTGCCAAGCTGGGCGAACTGATGGTGGGGCTGATAGGGTTCTACGTCTGCTGGTAGGTCGACTGCTGGTTGCCGCCTGCTGCTGCTGGGGCAACGCGTAGTGTAGGAGGCACGATCCCATGTTGTGACTGGTGGAGTCTTTAGTGATCCTGGAGAAGTTGGTACCCCGCTTGCTAGTTTAACACCGGAACAAATGCAAGTTCTTATGACCCTCATTAATAATGAACAAAATCATGGTGACCGTGTGACAGGTGAGGTTTGTGATATGGAATGGAACATTGATACAGGTGCCTCTCATCACATCACTGGAACATTGTCTTCTTTCAGTGATATGATGTCGAAGGGTGTCCGGTTGGCCTCCCTAATGGGAGCTCTGCTCTTGCCACAAAAGAGGGAGATGTGCATCTCACCGATTGTCTTGTTTTACGCGATGTGCTGTTTGTTCCTGAGTTTTATTGTAATTTGATTTCAGTTTCTCATTTGGTGTCTGATAATTCATGTATACCTAATTAACTCCCTCTATGTGTGCTTTACAGGACCGAACTTCCAAGACTCTGATCGGAGCAGGTGAACGGAGAAGGGGACTTTATTACTTCTGCAAGGTGGTTGTGGTGCAAGCTGTTGGTGTTCCTGATTTGAGTGAGTTTGAACTGTGGCATCAAAGGTTGGGTCATCTTCGGAGAGAGTTGTGAAGATGCTTCCTATTATTCATTCTAGTACTCATAGGAAGAAATTGAATAAAATTTATGATGCATGTCCTATGGCAAAACAAACACGTGATAGTTTTCCTGTTAGTTCTCATAAAGCTAGCCGTTTATTTGAGCTAGTACATTGTAATTTGTGGGGACCCTATAGTGTTCCTTCCTCTTGTGGAGCAAGTTATTTTTTAACAATTATTGATGATTATTCCCGTGTTGTGTGGGTTTATCTGTTGCAAAATAAAACTGAAGTTCATAAATATTTTACCTCTTTCTTTGCCATGGTGGACCGTCAATTTGAATCCACTGTTAAGATTGTTCGAAATGACAATGGAACTGAGTTTAATTGTATGCTTGCTTTCTTCCAACAAAGTGGTATTTTGTTTCAAACTTCTTGTACTGGGACACCTCAACAAAATAGGCGGGTTGAAAGAAAGCACCAACACATCCTGATGTAAGTCGAGCCTTGATGTTCCAGGCTAATTTGCCTGTTGAGTTTTGGGGTGAATGGTGTTCTTACTGCAGTGCACTTGATTAATCGTACTCCTTCTGGGGTTTTGGGGAATAAAACTCCTTATGAAATGATTTTTGGCTATGTTCTTGATTTTGATGTTTTTCGTGTTTTTGGGTGCTTGTGTTTTGCTCACAACTAAAGGCCAAAGGGAATATGTTTGCTCCTAGAAGTCGGAAATGCATATTTGTTGGGTATCCCATGGGCAACAAAGGGTGGAAAATGTATGAATTAGAAACTGGTGAAATTTTTGTGTCGAGAGATGTGTAATTTTTTGAGACCTCCTTCCCTTATTCTTCTCTCTCGACTTCTTCCACTTCTTCAACTTCAACCTCTCCTTTGTTTCCTGATGGCCCCCTCCCTTTGTCACCCTTGGCCCAGTCCATCACCCATCACGAAAGCCCGATGCCTCCCTCTACTGATCCCTCTATTGCTAGTTCTCCTGGTCCAGCTTTCATACCTCCTACCACTGCCAGCCCAACTGACCTCCCTGCCTCTGATCTCCCTGGCCCAGCTCCGTCTTCTCCCTCTCTTGGCCCATCTGCTGTTCCCTCTCATGGCCCAACACCTGAGCTCCCTCTTTCTCCCTCAAGCACAGACCCCCCTAGGCCCAGTACTTTGGGAGTGTCCTCTTCTTCCCCCACTGATGGGTCTGCTGCCCCTCCTTCACCTCCTTTGGGCCGCGAGCATCATAAGAAGCAACCGAACACCTTGTGACGTGATTATGTTGTGCATATGGTGGAACCAGAAAGTCACTCACCAGATTCATTACATGCTTCAAGTCCCCAAGGTACTACTCATCCTATAGCTCACTTTGTGAGTTGTGATAAATTTTCTTTGTATCACCGTGCGTTTCTTGCAGCAGTTGATGAGGGGGTTGAGCCTCACAGTTTTAAGGAGGCCATGAAATTTTCTGGGTGGAGAGCGGCTATGCAAAAAAAAAATCAGTGCCCTTGAAAGTAACCAGACTTGGGTAATGATTGATCTTCCTCCTGGGAAGAAAGCTCTAAGATGCAAATGGGTCTATAAAATTAAATATAATTTTGATGGGAGTGTTTAGCGTCTCAAAGCTCGTTTGGTCATTCTTGGCAATCATCAGGTGGATGGAATTGACTACAATAAAACTTTTGCACCAGTTGCTAAGATGGTCACTATTCGAGCCTTCTTGGCTGTTGCAGCTACCCAACATTGGGAGGTTCATCAAATGGATGTCTATAATGCCTTCCTTCATGGTGATCTTGATGAGGATGTGTATATGAAGTTACCTCCCGGTTTCAGTCGTAGTAGTCCTGGTAAGGTGTGTCGTCTTCAGAAGTCTCTTTATGGTCTTCGTTAAGCTCCTCGGTGTTGGTTTGCTAAGCTTGTAGCTTCTTTGCGATAATATATTTTTCTCACTTCTACTATGATTACCTTCTGTTTGCTTATTGTCGTGGAGTTGTTCGACTGAATGTTCTAGTCTATGTTGATGATATTATTATCTCTGGCAATGACCCTGCTGCTTTGTCTTCTTTTAAACAATATCTTGGTGATTGCTTTCGCATGAAAGATCTCGGACCTCTGAAATATTTTTTGGGTATTGAGGTTCCTCGTAGCTCTGATGGTTTCTTTTTATCTCAATGGATGTATGTTCTTGATATTATTTCTGCGACAAGGCTTCTTTCCGCCAAACCCGCAGACACTCCCTTGGAACATAATCATAATCTGGCTCGTGATGACAGTCCTCTATACTCTGATCCTGCGCAATATAGCCGTCTTGTGGGGCGCCTCATTTATTTGGCTTTCACCCGATCGGACTTGGCATTTGTGGTTCATGTCCTTGCACAATTTATGCATTAGCCTTGCCATCATCATTCGGAAGCTGCTCTCCGAGTGGTCCGTTATTTAAAAGGCTCTCCTAGTCAAGGGATTATTCTTTCTTCTCCCTGTGATTTACATTTGACTGCTTGGTGTGACTCTGATTGGGCCACATGTCCTTTGAGGCTTTGACACGACGCTCCATCACAAGGTGGATTCTCTTTCTTGGCTCTTCTCCTAATACATGGAAAACTCGAAAACAACACACCGTTTCTCGTTCTTCAGCCGAGGTTGAATATCGCTCGATGGCAGATGTCACAGCTGAGCTCAAATGATTGCGCGCTCTTCTTGGTAGCCTTGGTGTTTCTTCTTCTCGCGTTAGTTCTCTTTTCTGTGATAGTAAGTCCGCACTCTACATTGGCCAGAATCCCGTATTTCATGAGCGTACTAAACATATTGAGCTTGATTGCTACTACATTCGTGATGCTAGGTTGGTCTTATTGCTATCATGTTCCTACTAAAGAAAAACTTGCCGAAACCTTTACCAAAGCTCTTGAGAGCCATAAGTTCTTGTATTTGCGTGGCAAGTTGGGCATTGGTGATCCCCGTGCTCCAACTTGAGAGGGGGGGGGTGTTGGATTGTATATATATTTATATATTTATATGGGCTTGTATTGTATGTGTTGTGGCTTGTTGACCCATAGATAGCTTTGTTATATTAGGGCTGTATATATATACTTACCATTGAGGAGTACGGGAGAGATAGAAATACACAAAAATATTAAACCTACAATCGGTAGCTTCCGTTGCACTATATGTGCTTTTCACGATAAATAAAAATGTTATTAGATTACCCTACATACAATAGTGTTCGTATTTAGAGGTGTGGCAAACGGGTCATTTAAGTTGTGTGGGTCTATTTCATGACTGATTATATTCGAGTCTGGTTCGAGTTGGATCGGATATGTTTCAGATCTATTCAATTAGATTGAGTTTGTTTTTGGTCAAGTTTGCTCTTAAATTAAATAGACATCTAAAAATAAATTAGTAATTGCCATAAAATATTTAGAAGAGTTAGTAATTCCAAATAATAGATAGGAGATAATATTAATAATTAACATAGTATCAAAGTAATAAAAAAGTTATAGTATATATATATGTCAGATAAAGTTGTTCAAGTCTGCCTTACTTAGATAGAGTCCAGGTCGAGTCCAGTCATTTCGGGTCTCTAGTTTATTTCGAGTTGCCATTTTCGAGCCTGATTTAAATCTCGAGTCGGATTGCTTAGATCGGATCATTTGGATCGGGACATCTAAGACCAGTTAATTTTACCATGCCCATTCCCGTCAAATGGGTAAAAAACATATTCGGTCGTATCTCATCTAAAAGAGTTTGGGTTGAGTTAAAATCAGGTTTTACTGTTTTAGGTCACAAAATTGAAAATTTGAGTGAAAACCTATTTTTGTTAAGTTCGGCTTGGGTCCGCGTGCTCAGTTTCATTCTTCTTTTATCCTTTAGCCATATATTCCTACTTAATTTCCATCAACAGGATCAATCATTCAATTGTCTATCGCTTTGGTATCCAGGACTGTGCATGATGAAAGCCAGAATATAAACAAGAACATCGTTGCTTTATTGTCCCGTTGTCCCCATCTCTTTAAAATAAGGACCAATCACGAAATGCAAGTATGCAACATTAGAATTACCAAAGGTCTTGGTATGTATTTCATAATGTCACAGTTTTGTTTTTCTTTTTTTGTGGGTTATTACCGTTTATTACTCGGCCTTTAGCTGTGGTTTAGTGTTTAGAGGCAAGGTAATTAGTTGTTGGTCTGGGCAATGTCCCGAGTAATTTTATAAGATAAAAATAATGTATAGTTTAGAGTTAGCATTTGGTTACAAGTATAAGTCGTAGTTTAATGGTAAGATCGTGACATTATAGAGTAAGAGGTCATGGGTTGAAGACCTCTTAGACAAATTGTTTGAACATTTTCTGTGAGAATGTCATGTTAGCTTATGTCGGAGACAAACCGGCACCATGTCGGCGTATGAGGTGGGATAACACATAACGGCGTACAATGCTTGCGTACGCGTTTTAAGAATATTTATAGATGAATAAAGCATTATTAATATTATCATTAACATTGGGTTTCTTTGTATAGTTAAATTGCTTTGGTTTTATCTATAACGTTGGAGGAGTGTTTAAAAGATTTGGGGTTTATTTGTGATAAAGAGAAATAATTTGCAAGTTAAGATATGTGGTTTGGTGGTAGGATGATGCGATTGTTAACTAAATAGTTCGGGGGATTAAATTCTATTAAACTATTTATTTTTGAAGATTGAAAAGCAAACTATCAGGCGGCGACGCCATGTCAGCATGTGAAGTTTGGTGACATGTGGTTTCGTGGTAGAATGATGACATTGTTAACTAAATAGTTGGAGGATCAAATCCGATTAAACTTTTTTTTAGATTGAAAATCAAACTGCCATGTAATGCAATATGTGGCAGCGTCGCCATGTCATCATGTCGAGTTCGGTGACACGTGGAGGACATCAATCACTCCTCACACGTTTTAATAATATAGATTGTTATAGTAATTATGATAAGGACCTATTCATCTTGTTGGAGTTGAAATATTCACTAATCTTCAAAGTTAGGCTGTAACCATGGCAAGACCCAACTAGTCCTCATGGGAGCAAACACATCCCCATTTTCTAAAAATTGTGACCAAGCTAAGTTTCTAGGTGTAATCCAATTCTAAAGATACAATCTCCCATTTCTTACAGCCTCATTCTTCAATTGAAGGGGAAGTGGAGAAAACGGTAAGGCAACCCCAAAAAGTTGACTTGTTTGTCGGAAAATCGTATTTTTTTTAGATTGAAAAGCAAATTGTCATGTAATGCAATATGTGGAAGCGGTGTCGTGTCAGCATGTGGAGTTTGGTGACATATGGCGGGTGTTAATCGCTCCTCACACGATTAATAATAATACTATATTTTTCATTTATTAATAATTTATATTAGAATTATTACACCAAAAATATATATCACTTGGTTTAGTGATCAAAACTTTATTAGTATATAAGCTTAAAGTTATGGGAGCAAATCTTGTACAATGCATCTATTACTTTTTTTTATATTATGTGGATTACATGTAGTAAAACACCCTAAGGAAATACTCCAACTTCATGGTTGGGGAACGAAGGGGATGATCGCCACTTTACAAAATGCTTTACAGGACATAAGGGATTTCGTGGACATAAGAATCAATAAAACATATTAGTTTAGATAGTAAACATATAGTAATTATTATTAAAAGTTTAGGGTTTCGATTCAAGATATCAACATAATTTATTTCAAAAATCATGCATAAACTTTGACAAATAAACCTTTTAATATATTTGTATAGATAGATCATTCTAGTAATTCTGATAAGGACTCGTTCATCTTGTTAGAGTTGAAATATTCACTACTCTTCGACGTTAGGTTGTAACCATGTGTAGATCCATCTAGTCCTCATGGGGAGTAACCACATCTCATTTTCTAGAAATGTTGACCAAGTTTCTAGGTTTAATCCAAATTTAAACAAACAATATCTCATTTCTTACAACCCTATTCTTCAAATGAAGGGGAAATGGAGTAAACTATGTTGGATTATAGTATTCAATATGTAGTTGGGAGATTGTGTGTGGGTGTTTTGTCCCACATGGAAGGAATAGAGTGTTGTTGTTGTCTTTATATTAACCCATGTGATAGTTATATTAAATTGGATGATGGCCTAACTACTTGGGCCAAGGTTAGCATTGGGCTTGGATGTGCTTGTATTTGGGTTATTAATATACTTGTATATTTCTAATCAAAGACTAGCACTTAGCACTTGGAACGACGCGCGGGTTAATTAAGACTTAACGTTTTAATTTTCTGGGCTCATTGGGATCTATTGATGGCAGCCCAGATTGAACCTGGAAATAGGGAGGTCTCCACAAAACTTGAAGAGATTCAAAGTTTTGTATCTAAGGAAAAGTCAAACATGACTCTTGCCAAGGACATTTCACAAGATTTTGGGCTAGGCATTTCTTCTTCCAATGAGAAGGTAACGGAGGGTATGCAGCCTAAGGGTAGCTTTGAAAAGGATGCTGACCAAGGGCCTGTCTCTTTGATTGACAATAAGGATGCTCAGGATGTTCCTGTTACAGAGGACATTGAATCACATAATTGTCCAAGTGATAACGAAGGCAATACTTTATCTGACCGGGGGATTGAGTGGATGGAGGTTGTCGAAAGCGTCCCTAAATTGGAAAGTCCTATTATAGTTGAGCCTAAACATAGAAGCCCAGGGTATTCCTCTAAAGCTGAGTATGTAGCATATGTTCAAAGACATAGACCGTCTCAGCCTCTTCATATCTCCAGGAAGGATATGACGAGATTGCAGCAATGGAAAGAGCTGCATTATTATCATCCCCATTTGAGGTACATGACTATTCGTATTTCTGTATCAAAAAACAATATCATGCAGAACGTCATACAGGAACGAAGTTTAAGAGCATCGGTCACTGATATCGGAAATCAGTCAAGCGTTCAACAACAAGAAGTTCAGATGCAATGCAGTTCTTGAAATAGCCCAACAGAAGGCGAGTCATGAGACACAGTCTGGTGCGGGAATACTGAGCAAGGGTCAGTTATTTACAAAAGTCCCAATGGTGACAACAAAGGGGAAAGCAGTTAGGGAGGCACGGATGCGAGCATTAAGGATTGCTAGGTCTAACATTCGAAAGAATGTTCTCAAAAGGCGTTCAAGCAAGGACACGAATCCAGGCAAGTCAAGGGTCAGGTGCTTTACGTCTGCAGCTTCACATATTCGTCTTCCTGGTATTGGTGGCAAGCGTAAGGCATTAGGATCAATTGTGTTCGATGTCCCTCCCTCCCCATTCAAAAAACGTATTGTTACTAGTGAGTCTTGTACCATGTGTTCTAGTCCTAGTGTGTCCACCCATGGGTTCACTTGTTGTCATTCTGCTAAATCCATGGGTCAGTTTGTTTGTTAGTTTGTCAGTCTTGTTTTGCTGTTCTTGTGTTTACTTATTGCCAAAAAAAAAAAAAAAAAAAATTTTTGCCGAAATATTTTTTAATTATTAATTAATTATTATTTCGGATATTGAGATAATATTTTATTGACAGTTTTCTATAATTGCCATCTAATTTTATCCCAATATATACCTTTTGGCAGAACGTTATTTGCAATCAGTTTCTCATTTTCTCTTCTCCTTCACAAAACATTTTCTCTCAAAACTCTCTCAACCATGTTCATGGAGGATGGTTTAATTGTTGTAAATCCATTCTTAGATTAGGGAATCCTGGGGGTAAATTAGCGTTAATCCCATCAGCGTAATAGTGGGGCTAATATTATCCTAAGGACAGAGAAATACTCGTCCTAGTCTAGTTTCTGTAATTTCGTTTTTGTTTTCAATTACTTTGTATCTAACAAACTATAAGTCAACCCCAAAAAGCTGACTTGTTTTTGTTCAAAAATCGTAATATGAACTTAAGTTGCCACGGGAAATTAAAGCACTTATTTGGTTTTTATTTTCCTATAAAATGTTTTATTAGGACTTTCCTCATAAAAAAAACTATTCTATTTGATCTTATAGGACAAAAGCTTCTTTTAATATTAATAATCCTGATTGACAGAAATAATGGAAGACCAATAAAGTGCTGGCAAAAGCAAAACTATATATTCTTATTACATTATTTACAGAAATGTTTTTGGTAAGAATAGTAGAATGTCATTGAGTAAAAATGTCATGATAATGCTTAATCTGAAAAAATTCAATGTTTCTTAAAGTATCACATGATTTTTTTTCTCATAAAAGTACCTTGTAAGTTTACCTGGTCAATTTTGGTATACATTTTCATGACAAGAATTGTCTAGAGAAAAGGTATTAAAATGAAAGCAGACTAGAAAAAATTGATCAAGATGGCTGAATGGTGGGGTTATCTTCGGATCCTCTTGTTTAACAAGAAATTTTGAAATGATGATATGTGATCAGATTAAAATCAAATCAATCAACCAACCCACCCACCTAGCTAGTCACCTAAATCCAATAATCTGAGAAAAAAATGTATTATTTTATACAGAATTAATAGAAAATCCTCTCATATTTTTCCACATGTCAAGATAATAAGACTGCTCAATGACAACACTACTCTTATGTGGAATTTTTCTCCCAAAAAGAAGAAAGCAATTTGAATATGATTGATCGAAAAGATCAGATGAAGGAGATAGGAAGGGAGAAAATTAGAATAATAATAATAATAATTTATTAAAAAATTAATAAAAAGAGTGGGAATTGATGAGTATGGGAAACCTATTGGTGGACTCTTTCCACCAATCAAAAGATAGATATGAAGACAATAGAATAAACAACATGATCTAAATTAGTTTAATTTGTTTTCTGATGTCCTTAAATAAAGTTAAACTAAAGATGGGGTCCAACCAGAACAACTGTCCAACAAAAACTACTTTGTTTCAATTTTAATAACAATAGTTGATGACTTGATTCACCTATTAACATATGCTTTTATGGGCTTTATAATATGGGTTTTGCCTGCTCTAAGAAGATATGCTGAGATCTTAACGAAGACCTTCCATGATTATTTTATTACTTAAAGTATTTAATATGCTTGCATCATTGCCCACTTCTTAATATTCCTTGTTGTAGCAACTACTCGGCTGTTCTAAGAGCTTTTTTTTTTTCCTCACAAATATGTTGAAGATAAACGTATCCAAGAGGTTCTGTCTTCTTTCCTTCTTTTAATTTTCCTAAAAATAATGTAAAAGATAGCTTTAATGACTTTGTAAGAGAAGTAAAAGTAAAAATTAATATTAATTATTTACTTACTCGCTTTACCTCATGTCTCTAAAGCTAGTTTATCATTTTCTCTCTTCTCTCTTCTCTCTTTCCCAAAATCCTAATTTTCTTTATCGATTTAAGGGCACCGCGACCCTTCTTGGAGATAGTACTCCCTCCCTCAATTTTTCTACTACTAATTTCTAAGTTCATATTTATAGTAAAACTACATTTTCTTTCTATTGAAGACTTTTATCACCCATATATATTTATGTGTACCCTCAAGTTTTATCTATATCCATGTGCGAGATTGAAGACTTTATTTTCTTGTTTTGATTTTCTACTACTAATTGATTCGTTGGTTCCAATACATCCATCTTGTGTTAAGGCAGATGCCAGTTTTTTTTTATCTATCTCGATTCAACTAGATCAAGTGCAAGTTTCATATAAATTTAAATTAACGAATTATTTAAAAAAAATTATGTATATACTTCGTTACCTTATTTCTTAATATTATACTCATTTAGTGTAGCAACAAACATCAAGGACAAGAGACGTCATTCATGTGATTTTACTTTGAGAACAGAGAAAACGATGAAGTTATAATTCTTCTTTTGGCCAAGGAAGAGAAAAATTAGGTTAGAGGGTAATATGGAGAAAAAATATTAGCAGAAAAAAGTTAAAATAAATAGAACAAACTGAAATGGATAATATGAAAATTTGGCAGAAAAACAAGAAGAGTATCATTGATAGTGATCAATGAGTCAGTTTTATCACAAATAGGAGATTAATGCTTAGTTCATGAATATTTTTTATGCTTGTACATAACTCTTATATGTATGATAAAAGCTTTAGAATTATTAAAAAGAAAAAAATATGTTAGATGTAAAGAAGCTTCATCTAAGTGCTGAATAATCACACCTTCTACAGAACTATAGGTTATAAAAATAATGCATCATGTTTGAAGCTCTTGTAGTGGATGGGACTGGACACCAAAGTGGTATTCATTTAATTAAGTTATTATTAATTAATTTAATGCAGATCTATATGATAAGCTTTTTGGTAGATGACATTATATCATGACTCCACTAACTTATTAGTTGGTCAATAAAAAAAATATAATTATTATAATTAATTTGATTATTGTTAAGTACAGTATGCTAGATTTGTTACAGACCAGGAACCTTAACCTGGGTGATGACATCTCTATCTTTCTTTGACTTGCTATAAAGATTAGTATAATAGTATTCTCACATCTTTAAACTTGGAATATTTGCGTATAATATTCCACATTTGTTCCTATAATTGCAAGTTAATTAATCAATTGATATAATGCTTATCGACCATAAGTAATCTTGTCATTTATTAAACCAACTGAATCCTTTTTGATAGTGAAAGTTAGAGGTGTATCTTGTATAATATACAAAAGCTTCATACATTTTTTCTTCAATTTTTTTTTCATAAAAACCCACCATTTTGCATGCATGAGCTTCCCTTATCTGACTTTTTTTTTCCTTCCCACCTTCCCTTTATTTTATTTAATTTTTTATATTGACCCTTGCTGTTCAGGATAATTAAACTAAACCAAGGTGTATGTTGCTTGAGATGCAACGCATCGTCAAACATATTATATAGTTCTATATAAGGGAGAAGAAACCAAACATACAAGTAGAGAAAACAAAGCAAGAAACAAAAACCTACTAAATATTAAAACCTAACAAGCTAAGCTTTTATTTGTTCTTCTGCTCTTATTGTTGTGAGTTCAAAAAAGATGGAAAGCAAGCTCAGATTGTTCGGATTCGAGCTCGATCCCTACAAAAATAATGAAGGCGAAGAAAGTACAAACTCATCAAATACTGTATCATCTGGTAATAACAAAGAAAAATCTGATGATAACAGAAGGTGTTCATCTGTTAATAATATTGTTGAGATTGAGCAGAAAAAGTTTGAGTGTCAATATTGTTACAAAGAATTCGCAAATTCGCAAGCTTTAGGCGGGCATCAGAATGCCCATAAAAAGGAGAGGATGAAGAAGAAGAGGCTTCAATTACAAGCTCGAAAAGCGAGTATGAATTTCTACCTTCAACCATACCATCAGAATCTGATGAAAAACAACAGTTATTCTTCATCTTCATCAGGTTCCTTGTGGTACTTTGATCCTTCATACTATGCACCAGCATCAGATAATCAATTTTCAGTTTATGAAGAATCTCAGATTAGTTTCGGAGCTTTTGATCAGGATCATCACCGCCATCAGACGGCTGCATTACAGCAGTTTACGGTCACCCATGGCAGCAGGTGCACAGAAAGTAGGCCTGCTGTTATAGTGAAGCCTAACTCTTTGGCTGTTGCAAAAAAAAGCTGTAAATCTAATTTAGATCTTCAATTAGGGCTTAGCCTAGATTCTAATGTTATCAAAAGCTCTTCCATAGCTGGGAAATTTATATAAAAATTTAGCATTGTTCATTAGGTTTACATATCATATTCATATATAATACTTAAATTTTTTTTAACTAAGATTTTGTGCTTCCATTAATTAATTATGTTTTCTTTAATGGGGAAATTTATCTGAAAAGAATTCTTTAAGCATACAGAAAATGAAATACCATAACTACTATGCCTTTAGGCTCATCATCTATGTCCATGGATGGTTGATTAGAAAGCAAGGCTTGTAAGTTTCATGATAAAATATCTTTGTATAATATAGTAATAATTTATTATGGGATCTAATGATTTTTTTATCAGCTTGCTCACCCACCAAATAAGCTATTGTTTAAAGGAAGAGTGTTCAATACAATGATATGGAGTCATTTTGCATACTAAAATTATATTACTATAGTTTGTCAAGTGTTTATTTTCTTTAGGAAGAATGTTAATACAATGAATATGTAGTTGAAAAGACTTTGAGTGATTGATGAGTATATATTACCAAGTTAGGAGAAGATAATGAAAAAGGGATGCCGTGATACATTCACGTAAAAATCCTCCATTATACTTCAACTATCTAGTAATAATATATATATGATTCTGATCATGATTTTACCAAATAAACCGCTTAAATAAGAGTAGAATTATTCTTTCACTAACTCTTCCAATTACATAGCTTATTGGACTGTATAACACTCCAATAATTCTCTTCCTTAGAAATATACTTATTTTTGAATCCCGTGCAATGCACGGGTTATTTTTCTTATGTGGTAGAATATTCATATGATATTAGATGCGCTAATAAATAAGATAAATTAAATATTTTTTTCATTTTATTTTGGGATTTATTTGGGACTTTTTTGACATAAATATTTAATGATTAACATTGAAAATAACAAAATTATTTTACTCAGGATTATCAAATTCTTAGGTAATTTAGTACATCCAAACTCTAGATTTCTTTTATCAAAACTATTATGAATCTATTTTAATTTATTTTGAATTTGTTCATTTAATTCAGAACTTATTTGAGGATAAAATATGTCGCCCCCATACTTTTTAAGATTTTCTCTTATAAACAAATAGTTACTTATAGTCCTACTATTGTTATAATATATTTTGCGGTTTTTTCACTAAGTACCTCCGAGTTTTCAGAAAATTCACCAGGTACCCTCGCACTTTTCAAAATTCATCAGGTACCCCCGAGTTTCATGGTAATACATCAAAATACCCTTAATGACTAACGGTAATCAACTTTGCTAGTCATTAACCCTAATTAACCTACCTAAACCCTAACCATTAACCCCTAATCTCTAACCCGACCTAACACTAACCCCACCATCACCCAACCCCCACCACCTCCCCCCACCCCATCCCTACTACCCCCCACCCACCACCATCCCCCAACCCCCACCACCTCCCCCCACCCCATCCCTATTGCCCCCACCCACCACCTCCCCTTGACGAAATTTCGTAGGGGCCGGGAGGGGTTGCAAAATTTCGTCAAGGGGCCAGAGTGGGGGGAGGGGTGGGGAGGGGCTGTGAAGTTTTGTCAAGGGGAGGTGGTGGGTGGGGGCTCCAGGGATGGGGTGGGGCGAGGTAGTGGGGTTAGGGTTAGGGTTAGGGATTAGGGGTTAAAGGTTGGGGTTTAGGTAGGTTAATTAAGGTTTAATTAGATTTAATGACTAACGGTGGAAATTAAGGGCATTTTCATGGCTAGTTACAGTTCATATTTCTTTTTCTATAGTTCATTATGTAACATCCAATAATTTTTATAATATATTAGGTTGCACAACTATATGATAGAATAAAGATTTTATTTTGAAAATATTTCGAGGAATCTCCAATAGTATACTAACAATAATAATATTTTTGATTACTTAACTTACATAGTATAATATTCTAAGATTGTTTTTAAAAATCAAACTCTAACTTTTTCATCATCCAAAAACTCTAATACATATGTAATATTCTCGCTATATAACTTCATTTTCTGTATAACAACAAAGTTATGATTTTTTTTTTTGGTAAGTAAGTAAGTATATTTCTTCCAAAAAAAACCATCAAACAACCTAGGTCCTTAGACAAAGGACTGAACTATGTAGGCCACACAGGCCATAGAAACAAACATTTACAACCTATCCAACCAATTACAATCTCTAGTGCTCCACTTAGTGGAAGAACAAACACTAATTCTATGTTTGACTATACATTATGTGTCTTTAACTACATGTTCTATTCTTTTGAAGACTAGTAGGCTTCATTCCTAGCCTTCCAAATCTGGTAAATTGCAGCTGTAAGCACAGTACATAAGACAATTTTTCTCACTTTAGATCCTGTGTATCTTCTCCTGAGCCAGCTAAACCATTGCTGAACATTTCTGCTTGTGTAATTGACAACAATCCAAGTAAGCAGTTGATTAAGAAGATTCTTACTATACATACTATTGAAGAATAAATGTGTGTGACTTTCTGTTTTTGTTCCACACAAGCAGCATAGATCATCTGTGCTGATGTTGAATTAATGAAGCTTGTCTTTAGTTTTCAATATGTTTTGGATACCAATCCAAGCAGTAAACTTATGCTTAGGAAGGCTCATTCTATTCCAGATTCCATTTGCCCAAGGAACATTAGGTTTATCATTCATGAGCATGTCATACACTTTACTAATTGAGTAAGTGTAATGATGACTCCATTGTGACATCCCTATTTGTTCCAGATCATTTTTTATCTTGCACAAGTGTTTAATCACCCAACTTACTCCTGGTGGGGGTTGAAAATCCCACCAACTGTTGTTCTTGACATACATAGTGTGAACCCACTTCACCCAGAGCTAATCCTTATTGCATCCAATATGCCAAACCAGCTTACCAATTGCAGCCTTATTCCACTCCTTGATGTTTCTGAAGCCTAAACCTCCTACCTTTTTATGACTACAGACATCAGTCCATTTAATGGAGCCTGCTTTCTCCCCTATAGCTTTCCCACTCCATCAGAAATGGCTGCAAACTGAATTAATTGCTTCCAAGACTGAGCTAGGGAGTATGAAGACCTAAGCCCAGCAGCTGTGGATGCTAAGCATAACTGAGTTGATAAGTTGAGCCCTTCCAGTTAATGAAAGATGTTTGGTGCTCCAGCATCTGATTCTACAAGTCATTTTCTCAACTAAAGCATCACAATCACTAGCTTTCAGCTTCTTGGAACTAATGGGAATCCCAAGGTATCTGAAAGGTAAGTTTTCATGCTTGAAACCTGAAAATTGCTCAATCCTTGCTATTTCAGCATTATCCACTGCAGTGCTGTAAATGGCTGATTTGTTGTTATTTGCCTAGAGACCAGAAGTTTCTATAAACAGTATGAGAACTTGTAATAGGAGATATGCAGAAATGGCCTCCCCTTTACAAAACAACAGTAGGTAGTCTGCAAAACAATGGTGGTTAACCTTCAAGCTATTGCATCCTGTGAAAAATTTGAATTCCTTCATATCACCTATGTCGCTTAAGATCCTGGTCAAGTAGTCCATGCATAACACAAAAGGCAAGGGAGACATGGGGTCCCCTTGCCTAAGTCCTCTATTAGCTGCAACATACCCCTCAGTAGAACCATTGATGAGCAAAGTGAATTTAGGTGTGGTAATACATTCCATAACACAGTTTATAATGTTAAGGGAAATTCAAAGCCTTTAACAGATCATTCACAAAACTCCATTCTATAGAGTCATATGCTTTCTTTAAGTCCACCTTCATAAGCATGCCCTTGACTTGAATTCTAGACTTCCTAAATTTCTTCACAAGGTCTTGACAAATAAGAATATTATTTATAATATTCCTTCCATTGATGAAACCACCTCTGGCAAAATCTGGCTAAGTCTTGAACAATCAGCTTTGTAATTATATAGTTCTGAACAACAAGCTATAGGTCTGAAATCCCCTACCGAAGCAGGGCATTATACTTTAGGAATCAAAGTTATAGCTGTAACATTAATCTCCTTAAGTAATTTACCACACCTGAAAAAATCCTGGATGGCTGCAACTATATCCATTCCCACTATGTGTCAGCTCTTTTTGAAAAAATAATTTGAATAACCATCTATAGCTGGTGATTTATGATCAGGTATAGAAAATAAGGCATGATTTATTTCATCTGCACTAAACACTAGACTCAAGCAATGTTGTTGAGCTTCAGTAAGGATGCAACCTTTAGCTATTTTTACATTTTCAACCTTCCTTACTTGACCATCACTACCAAGTAAAGCATGATAGAATTCTAAAAAGGCATCAGTTACCTCTTGAGAATTGTTGGCCCAGGTGCCATCTAATTTCTTGAAAGTGTTTATTCTGTTCTGTAGTCTTCTGGTCCTGATGCTTTGATGGAAGGTATTGGTGTTATCATCATCTTCCTTGAGCCATCTTATTTTAGCATTCTGACTTAGGAATTGGGTGTAATTCCTATGAGCAATATGATAGGCCTCCCTAGCCTCATTTTCAGCATTTCTTACAGTAAGGTCTTCAGGACAGCTATGTAAAGCCCGCTGGGCTGAGATCATCTTATTATATGTGTGAACATGATGTTCAGAGACATCACCATATTGAGTGCTATTAAGATTTTTTAACTCTTTTTTCAAGAGTTTAATAAGCTTGCAGACAACCTAGAACATTTTAGTTCCTGAAATGTGTTGTTGCCAACCCTATGACACAATGTTATGAAAACCAGCTGCTTGACACCACGTGTTGAAAACCTAAAAGGTTTTATCTTCTCTTCAGTAGCAAAAAATTTAAGTAGCAGGGGCAGTGATCATATTCTCCCTCAGGTAGAATAATGACCTCAGAATCAGTCCACACATTCACCCAAGCATCATTCCCTAATACCCTATCCAATCTACAAAATACCCTGTCAACACCTGACAGGCTAAAGTCGTATTACCTTATCAAAAATAACCTAAGGTCCACTAACAAGTAGTCAGGGAAGTCAGGATCGAATCCACAGGGATAAAGTTATATTATTGTATCTGAATTCTAATATTATACTAACTAAATCAGTTGAAAATGGGTGTGTGACTAAACTAATAGGCAGATGATAGAACTAAATATGAAGGTAAGAATCAATTAATAAAGAACTAGGATTATGGATCACTATGCATACAATTCGGGAAATCAGAGACGAATAATAACTACCCAATAAGTCAATTTATCTAGGGCACATGTAATTTCTCTCGAACATTACCTCCCTCAAAGATCACCTAGCCGCTCTCGCATGGTCAAGGATCACTATGCCTAATGATTGAAAGCCTATACGAAATCTCTCCTCTCGAAGTAGATTCAGTATTGCGATAATAGAAATACAAATCAGGCCTAATTCATAAATCTAGCATGAATGATTCAATCACAGGAAACAATTGAAATAAAGGGTAATTATATTAATCTACTAATCCCTCATTGCATACATTGATCCCCACAATCCTAGAAATAAAACTACTCACTCATGTTTGAGAATCCAATAACAAATTTCATATAAAAATCCATACTTTGAACTATTGCAAATAACTAAGAAATTACTCTAATCAATAATAGAGGAAGCAAACAATAATGGAGAAAACAACGGAGAAGATTACCAAATTAAAGAACTATATTGAACTTGCGAATAATCCAAAGGTTTGATCTTGAATCACAATGAAAAGTAATACAAACTAGGGTTCTTGAGAGAATGAGGACTAAAAACCAAGATGAATCAAAGATGTTCTAAACTTTCTATTTATACCAAGTAGCCCGAAACTCATTAAATGAGCGCGCGGAACAGACGCCCGATCGGGCCAAGTCAGCCCGATGAGATCGGGCTCAAAACAGCAGCTGGGCTTCAAAACTGGACCTCGCCAGATTCAATCGGGCCGACACGCCCGACGAGATCGGGCCGCACACCAAGCCTCACAATCCAGCGCAAAACATCGCCAAGTATGCCCGATTAGATCGGGCCGAACCGCCCGATCGGGCTCCTCACCGAAATAACGACCGGGCGACGTCGCCCGATCGGGCCCGCAACGATTCTTGTTTCTGATGGAAATGAACGCCCGATCGGGCATGAGGCGCCCGATATCATCGGGCTTAGGTCCGATTCTTCCTTCCTTAGCTTCAGACGCCAAGGCTTCACTTCTTCTTTTGTTTTAGGCCTCGGAAAGTATTCTCGGGACCCCGGAACTCATCATATATGTATTCGAACCTCTCCAGTCCAGTGTAATGGTCAGATAATAGTAGAAAATAGGGAGATAACTCCCTAAAACCTGCAATCAGACACAGAACAGAAAACCACAACTCGATGGAGAAAGTTAGCATAAAATGGCTCCTAAGAGCACCATTGATACACATTTTAGCTCAAATATAGGGGGAAAAACACTATATAAAACCATAACATCAAACTCCCCCAAGCTAAACCTTTGCTTGTCCTCAAGCAAAGCACAATCATGAATAAGGATAGGATTGCTTCACCCCTCAGATAGGAAAGTTTAAACTCAATTATTTCCAACTCAAAATCGTTCAAGCAAGCAAAATTCAAGTTCAGTTGCTCAGATCACCTGACTACCAATCACTTAAGTAAACCATCAAATGCAGCTGCCCTACATATCATGCGAATCATGAAAAGGTGCTCACCAAGGTGTCACTCCTCTCAATTTTGTGGCAGGCAAAATATGTGCCCGATCGCTCACCAACCCAACCATAATAGCCCTTCCCACTCACGCTCTCATGTGTTTGAAAATGTATAATATCGCTCATCCTAATCAGGTCGACTCAAATAACAAACTTAATCTTCAACTTTGGCATATTGACTCAGTATTATTCCAATAAACAATCAAACACGTGCTTAAAAGGTCTTTCTCAGGGTTGTAATGGGGCTCGGGTAAAGGTACGGAAATTATTTAGGGAATGTGGTGGAAAAGCCAAGAAAGGGGAGCAAAAAACACTAGTAGGACTAAGTGTGGTCGAAACAACTCCCTTGGCATCAACAACATAACCAAAATAACAACCAACTCTTGAAATTTCACGAACCAACCAATAATTGCATCTTTCAACATAATTTCCAATGCTTTGAAAGTTAATGAGTGAAGATCATAGAAATTTTTCAAATTTTTTCACTATCATTTTTCACTTTATTTTTTTCTTTTTTTTTCTTTCTTTTCTTTGTACCAAAATATCATTATTTTCCAACCGCCCTACGGAATCAACCACACAATATGATATAAACTTAACAAATGCTCCCCCAAGCTAGGCTTGGGACAATAGTCATTGCAAAGGCTCAAGGTGTGTAATGTGGCTTAATATAGATCCAAAAAAAAGTCATTAGGCTCAGCGGGGCTAGGGGGGAAAAATTGATTCATTAAAAACTCTGAGGCTTAAAAATTAAACAAATGAACGCCTCTATCACAGCACATGTCCAAAGTCACCAGAACTCAACGAGTACAATGCCAAAACCAAGATAAGAATGCTACGAGGAACTAACACACAAGAATAGACCGGATATAGACATAAATCCGAGGGCTAGAATGAATCCTCACAATCTAACCAATTCAAGCATGCAGTTAAAATAGGCACTTTATCATCAAAATTCACTCAAAATCAAGGCAATAAGAGATCACATCACAACATCCCAATCACAAATGCCCAACTATCCAGTATAAAGAGTTAAAATCGTTTTGCAAAACAAAGTTCGGGCACAGGGAAGCAATCAATCTATTCGTATTCAACTCGTATTTTTGTATTTTTTTCAGCAATATTTCATTTTTTTTTTGTGATTTTTCATTTTTTTAAAGCAATTAAACTAACTTAACTAACCTAAAAAGCAATAAAAACAAAAAGGAAAACAATAAAAACAAAAAGAAAAACAATACTAATACTTACAGAAATCCTCCCCCAAGCTGAACTTGGCAATGGCCTCATTGCAACAAGGGAAAGGAAAGGGACATGGACATCAGCCGCCCAACAGTCTGGATCGAGCAGTTTAGAAGCCACATGTTGTACCACCTCTTGCAACCCGCGTTGGACTGTAATGCTAGTGTGGTGGCCTTCATGTAGATGAACGCGATGCTCATTAAAGTCAGGGCTTATTCCTGTCAAGTCATCAGTGCTATAGCCAATGGTCTTTTTGTGAGTCTGTAAGACCGTTAGAAAATGTTCATCACCTGCAATAGGCTCTAAGACAAGCACATCATTTGAAGTAGCATGGGAGGGGGAATGAGGCATGCAATCATGGATCGGTTCATCTATAACATCAACACTATAACATGATTCCTCTAGCATTGGGCTTTTAGGTGCATTGTTTAGGCTAAACATGACCTTATCATCCCCCACAGTCAGTGTCAGTTTCCCACTCTTAACATCTATCACTGCCCCAGCAGTATGGAGGAAAGGTCTCCCAAGGATAATGGGTGTTTGAGTGTCTTCGGCCATGTCTAATATAACAAAGTCCACAGGGATAAAGAATTTACCTACTCTAACAGGAAAGTCCTCTAATATACCTAGGGGGTATTTCACAGAACGGTCAGCCATTTGCAGAGTAATGGTAGTACATTTTAATTCACCCATGTTCAGTTGCTTACAGATAGAAAGAGGCATGACACTTACACTGGCACCCAAATCACATAAAGCTTTGTCGATAAATATGGTGCCAATGTGACAGGGGATGGAAAAACTCCCTAGATCTTTCAATTTAGGTGGAGACTGGTTTTGTAAAAGAGCGCTGCATTCAGCAGTAAAAGCCACAGTCTCCACCTCATTGAGAGTCCGCTTCCTCATCAGCAGTTCTTTCAAAGATTTAGAATAAGCAGGCACTTGATTTAATAATTCAGTAAAAGGAACTGTTACCTGCAGATTCTTTACCACCTCTAAAAACATACCATATTGGTGGTCGAGCTTCTTCTTGAGCATCTGCTCGGGGAATGGTAGCTTGATCACCGGAGGCACAATTCTCTCCTTAGTCACCTCCATAGTCTTGTCTGCAGCTCCTTGCTCTGCCTGAGGTTCAGCATCCTCAGGCACTTCTTGTGGTTTCTTAGCACTTGGTGATTCCACTTCTAGCATTGCCGGAGCATCGTACTGCACTCCACTGCGAAGGGTGATAGCATTGGCGGTGTCCCTGGGTTGCATTGGTTGCGAAGGCAGTGACCCAGATGGCCTACTAGCAGATGAACTAGCCAGCTGAGCTATTTGTGACTCCAACATCTTATTATGTGTCCCTTGTAGCTTATTCTGAGCATGCAGGCTCTCAAATTGAGACCTGGTATCTGCTTGAAAGGAAATAATACCTTTCTGCATCTGCAACATTAGACTTTTGAGTTCAGCAATAGCTGGGTCTGAAGGAGGTGTAGAATGATGCTGTTGAAACTGAGTTCTCTGATATCCAGGAGGAGCTTGTGGTTGGTATTGTTGTTGTTGTTGAGGATAATGTTGTTGTTGCGGATTCATCACATTATTACTCCTATACGAGAGATTTGGATGATCTCTCATCCAAGGATTATATGTATTGGAGTAAGGATCGAACTGGGGCTTGTGTTGGGATTGTAATGCGTGCACTGGCTCACTAGAATGTGAGAGAGCGGGGCACTCTTGAGAGTTATGTCCAGCTATCCCACAAGCATCACATATGAAAGCATTGTAACCAGACACACTAGCCATAGCATTGACACTCATGTGAGGGGAGGAATTGTTACCTAGCTTCAAAGAATCAATCTTATGGTGAAGAACAGCTAGTTGCCCGGTCAGTAAAGAAATGGCTTCAACATCATGTTTGCCTCCCTTTGTCATAGAAGAACGAATAGTAGACGCTTGGTTAGAAGCGAGTTTCTCCAGAAGTTCATACCCTTTGTCTACAGCTTTATCCATGAAGAACCCACCAGCAGCTCCATCAATTACCCGTCTCGTATCTGCATCAACTCTAGTGTAGAAAATGTGGCACAGATACCACTTGTCAAAACCATGATGAGGACAAAGACGCTGCAGATCTTTAAATCTTTCCCAAGCTTCATATAGTGACTCTCCAGGATCTTGGGTGAAAGTTACGATGGCATGACGCATATCTACAGTCTTTTGGTACGGGTACCACTTGATGAGAAAAATCTTTGAGAGCTCTGCCCAGGTGGTGATGGTGGAAGGCAACTTATTATACCAAAATAGAGCTTTGTCGCGCAGAGAAAAACCAAATAAGATGAGTTTCATCTCATCAGCAGTAACACCAGCTTGCTTCTGAGTAGCACAACATTGTTAAAACCACTGCAGGTGCTGATTTGGATCTTCAGATGGTAACCCAGCAAACTGATTATTCTGAACCATATTCAGAACATGAGACTTGATTTCAAAGTTTGCAGCAGCAATAGTAGGCAACCGTACCCCAGTGGGCACATTATCAGGAGATGGTTGTGCATAGTCTCTGAAGGTCGGTTTAGCTTCGTCACCCATTCTAGCAGTAATAGGTGAGGCAGGGAAGCCTTGTTGTGGTGAAGATGGTGGAGAAGGTGCCTTTTGGGAAGGTGTCCTTGCAGACAACTTGGTTTGCTTAGTTGTCTTTTTGAGTCTACGAGCAGTCTTTTCAATCTCCGGGTCAAATGGAATGAGATCTGGGCATTTCAATTTCCTACTCATACACCAAAAACACTAAAACAAATGTGAGATGCTCCAAAGAACAGGTGTTCTTCGGAGTAGAGGTTAGTGTAATACTATAATTCAGACAAAATAAAAAAAAACAGTCTCCCCGGCAACGGCGCCAAAATTTGACAGGCTAAAGTCGTATTACCTTATCAAAAATAACCTAAGGTCCACTAACAAGTAGTCAGGGAAGTCAGGATCGAATCCACAGGGATAAAGTTATATTATTGTATCTGAATTCTAATATTATACTAACTAAATCAGTTGAAAATGGGTGCGTGACTAAACTAATAGGCAGATGATAGAACTAAATATGAAGGTAAGAATCAATTAATAAAGAACTAGGATTATGGATCACTATGCATACAATTCGGGAAATCAGAGACGAATAATAACTACCCAATAAGTCAATTTATCTAGGGCACATGTAATTTCTCTCGAACATTACCTCCCTCAAAGATCACCTAGCCGCTCTCGCATGGTCAAGGATCACTATGCCTAATGATTGAAAGCCTATACGAAATCTCTCCTCTCGAAGTAAATTCAGTATTGCGATAATAGAAATACAAATCAGGCCTAATTCATAAATCTAGCATGAATGATTCAATCACAGGAAACAATTGAAATAAAGGGTAATTATATTAATCTACTAATCCCTCATTGCATACATAGATCCCCACAATCCTAGAAATAAAACTACTCACTCATGTTTGAGAATCCAATAACAAATTTCATATAAAAATCCATACTTTGAACTATTGCAAATAACTAAGAAATTACTCTAATCAATAATAGAGGAAGCAAACAATAATGGAGAAAACAAGGGAGAAGATTACCAAATTAAAGAACTATATTGAACTTGCGAATAATCCAAAGGTTTGATCTTGAATCACAATGAAAAGTAATACAAACTAGGGTTCTTGAGAGAATGAGGACTAAAAACCAAGATGAATCAAAGATGTTCTAACCTTTCTATTTATACCAAGTAGCCCGAAACTCATTAAATGAGCGCGCGGAACAGACTCCCGATCGGGCCAAGTCAGCCCGATGAAATCGGGCTCAAAACAGCAGCTGGGCTTCAAAACTGGACCTCGCCAGATTCAATCGGGCCGACACGCCTGATGAGATCGTGCCGCACACCAAGCCTCACAATCCAGCGCAAAACATCGCCAAGCATTCCCGATTAGATCGGGCTGAACCGCCCGATCGGGCTCCTCACCGAAATAACGACCGGGCGACGTCGCCCGATCGGGCCCGCAACGATTCTTGTTTCTGATGGAAATGAACGCCCGATATCATCGAGCTCAGGTCCGATTCTTCCTTCCTTAGCTTCAGACGCCAAGGCTTCACTTCTTCTTTTGTTTTAGGCCTCGGAAAGTATTCTCGGGACCCCGGAACTCATCATATATGTCTTCGAACCTCTCCAGTCCAGTGTAATGGTCAGATAATAGTAGAAAATATGGAGATAACTCCCTAAAACCTGCAATCAGACACAGAACAGAAAACCACAACTCGATGGAGAAAGTTAGCATAAAATGGCTCCTAAGAGCACCATTGACACACATTTTAGCTCAAATATAGGGGGAAAAACACTATATAAAACCATAACATCAACACCTTCTTGCTTGTTGTTCCATGTGTAGTATTGCCCACTAGCTTTAAGATCTTGCATTTGGCAACTATCCATGCATCTCTTCATGTCCACATTTTCTCTATCTCTCACGGGTTGGCCAATCCTGTCCTCTATGCTCATTAAAGCATTGAAATCTCCTAGTACTATCCATGGAGAATCATCCTTAGAAAATCTTGCTAAGTCTTTCCACAACTTAATCCTGCCTTGTCTTTCATTAAGACCATACACAAAAGTGCATTTAAACTTTTTACCTCCATTGATCACCTCAACTTCAGTGTGAATTAGTTGACTAGTACACCAAATCACATTCACATTAAATGCACTTGGATGCCATCCCAGCACTATTCTACCATTCCCATGCCATTGGTTATTTGCAGTTATACAACATCCTGGACAAACATTAAGATAATAGTCTCCTAGGGAGGGAGCTTTTATCTTGGTTTCCAGGAGGCTAAACAACCTGATATTGTGAGTAATTAAGAAATTCCTCACTTCACCTTGCTTCTTCCTGTTGTTTAACCCCCTCACATTCCAACTGAGCATGTTATCCATTCATGGCAGGGGGCTCTCCCTCCCCCCTCACCATGTTGAACATCATCTTGTCTCTCCTAAGTGACCTCAACTTCATCATTCTCATCCTCTTCTTCCTCCAGTACAACAAATGTATTATCAATGATCATTGGTTTTGTCACATTTCTGACCGCATGAGCTTGCTTTTTGGTCATTTGAAATCCATATGCATATGTCTGAACTACTTTATGTTTTGGAACCCATTTTTGCTGCACATTCAGCTGTTGTCTATGCTTACAATTCTCCTAAGCATGACCCACACCCTTGCAAATGCCACAAGAGATTGGTTTCCACTCATATTTCACATCATGTGTCATCATCACTCCTTTTTCATTCCCAAATGTAATATAATCAGGGAAATCCTGATTCATCTTAGCCTCTATCATGATTCTAGCATACAACAACCTATCTTTGTTAATTGTAGCTTGGTCAAGTTTCAGTGGTTTCCCTATTCGTGCTACTAACTTGAAAAGGCATTTTCTCCCCAATATTTTAGATCAAGGGCAGGTAGTTGAATACTTGAATCCACATTGGAACCGTTTTTAAATCCTCCTTCTGTATGTTCATTTTAGAATTCCACTTTTTCACAATAAGGGGTTTCTTGTCAAAAAATTGAAATTCGTCATTAAAGATTGAATCACGTTGATCAACATTAAAGAATCTGACAATGAAAACTCCTTTGTTAACAGCCACAAACTTCTCAACACCATTTTTTGCCCATATTCGGCTCAAAAATCTATCCATTATAGGAAATGGTGGATTGCTCCCAAAACATAGCAAATTACAGAAGAATTCCAATATTCAATCTCCTCTTTAACATCATCTATGTCAATTTTAATAGTATGATCATCATCATTCCTAGCAGCAGGGAAAATGTTCTCAAATTCTGGCATTAATTGACGAAATTGAATGTTACCTCCATTGATAGTATCCAAACGATTTTGCGTTTACTTCATTATAGTCAACCATTCAGATAGTTTAGCCTTCTCTTTCGATTGATTCTGTAACTCCAATAATGAACTTCGAGGTGAAAGTGGTTCATCAAATTCGGGGGTTTGAATCGCCATTGTTGCAACTCCATGAAGCTCAGCTAGGGATTTATGTTTCTGTCCGGAAATTGGACTTGTAGGTCCTTTCTTCCTCTTCTGGTTACTATTCATTCCTTGAGATTTCTTCGCTTTCGCCTTCGATCTTCCTGCCATGGCGACGACGTAGTATAAGAAGGGGTCTCTCATCCTACGCCGAGAGAAAATTAGGGGCGAAGAAAATTTGCTTTTTTTTCGCTTCAGTAACCCGATGCATTTGAAAGACATAATATGTTTGATTGAGTAATGAATTTTGTTGTAATACTAATTTGTTTTGGTTTAGTTGAGTAAGACTAAGATTTTAAAACACATAATTTGTTTAATCCTGTAAATTGCACGATTTGCACCTAATGACCAAAGCTATAATCACATATAATACGCTATTCTTATAGTTATTATTATATATAGCTAAAAAAGACTAAATAATACGTTACTATTCATCTAAATTGATATATTTTCATAAGTTGTAAACCTATATTGTAAAAGGATCTTATTTCAATATTTCGTGCACTCTCCAATGGTACAAAAATTATATAATTCCTAGTATGTAGAAAAAGTTATATTCAATTACTTACCAAAAAAAAAAGTTATATTCAATTTACCATAACATATTAATTTAGGTTGTTTACTCAAAATCAAATCTAATTTTCCCTTATCCAAAACTTCTTATATGTATTAAAAACTAGGTAGAACTCTATTTTTTAGAATAAACAACTATAATGATATAACAATCCTACATTGCATGTTATATGCTCTCTCTCTATATATATATATATAGCAATCCTACATTGCATCTACCGTCCAAAATTTTTCCAAATTCCGGTCCACCGGTCTAGCCAGTTCCAGTCCGGTCCAGACCGGTGCACACCCCTACATTGTAGTACTATATACATAACTCTTAGACATGCACGTACCTCATATACACAACTCTTGATGCCACTTTCAAACTTAGAAGTCACTTATTGAGAAATCTTTTCCCACAGTCTACATCACAAAGTCAATACAATTTACACAATAAATTTCTAGCAACTATTTTAAAATTTATAAACCCTTTTAAAGTCCTCAAATCTCCATCTTATATATTTAATTCTTACTTTATAAATCAATGCAAATATATACTATGAATTTCCACTTTAGAAATCCTTCAAAACCATTCATTTCCCTTTTAAATCATCATTGTAGAGTAAATTTTTAAATTTGGAATTTATGATTAATTACTATAATTATTAAATTTGGAAATTATAATGATTAATACTTACTCTGTTCTTTTTTAATTGCAAAGTTTCTCTTATTTGGAAAGGTTCATATTAATTGCAACGTTTCCTTATTTGGTACTATATTATCTTTACCTTTCTCCTATCACATACATGGGTTCCACTTTATATCGATCTCTATCTCTTTCTCCTCTTTACATGGATTTCTTAAAAAATGTGAAAATGGAGTATGTTGCAATAATTATAGAATGGAGGAAGTATAAAATAACAATAATTAATTAATTGAATTAAAAAATAAATATATCAATTAAATTAATCAAACATAATAATCGAAAAAATAGAAGAGCAACGAAAAGAAAAGGACGAAGCCGCTAAACAATAGGGGATGTTACAGCAAGCATCAACACTAATGCACGGCGCGCGATGAGACAAAGCAAAGCAGCAACAACGACAACGACGCAACAACAACACCGGAAGAGGAGAAAGAAGGAAAGAAACAAGAGAATATAAGAAAAAGAAAATTAAAGAAGAAGAAGAACGGTGCTGGTGGCCGACGGGAGCTAGCAAAGCAAGAGGGAGAAAAGAAAGAGAAGGTGTGATGGGTATGAGAAAAAATAAGTTAGGGTTTTGCAATTTAATGTAAAAGTAGAAACTTTTGGGTTTAATCCTCCTAATTTATAGTTTTTGGGTTTGCTACTCAAATTAGGAAACTAATTAATTAATTTAAATTAGGTAATTAATAAATTAACATTTATTAATTAAAACTTAAATTATATTAAGTCAACATTTGACTTTTAAATTCTTTTGGTTTTAAAATAGTCAAATTAAAGAATTCCTTTAATTTCAATGTTAAACTATTATAAATATACTTTAAATTAATTAAAGTATATTAACCAATACATAAAAATATAGGAGATTACAGGTTTTGGAGATGATACTTGACGTTCGTATGGGAAACATTAGTGTACATATACGTTAACTTGAAAGTGTATTAGGGAATGTATGTCTCAATTAAAGAATGAAGATACGAAGAGAAGCTATTGTGCCTAAGTCAACAAAATTGTGTTGCACTAGAGATGGTCGTGTGGCAAGTGACACATTGGTGTTTCTTAGTGCACGATCATGGAAATGGTTGTGTGCCACATGCTTGCTAATAACGTCCACGGTCCACGCATGTTGCCTGGTTCACTTTATTGGAAATGGTATTTTTGCAAGGTGACATGACCATGTTTCCTAATGCATGTTTGTGGAAGTCATCGTGTGCTAGGTGACATGATTGTGTTGCCTTGTGCACGCTCGTGTAATTCGTCTTGTGCCATCTGCCAAATGACATGACCATGCTGCTTCATGTTAATTGATTTCTTCAACTCCAATCTATTCCCGGGTGGCTATTGAACTTCCTACATATTTGTGACGAATATGACATGTCAATGTTGGTCTGGAATGTTCAATAACCCCGACGTAGAAAAGACTCATTAATGTGTTGTGTATGAGCCTATACAATTTACCGTTATTAATAACGAGAGAAAGCTAAATCTGATAGTTGGGAGTTTATTACAACATTATTGAATATCTTTGATTATATTCTTAGTGAAGATTTAGTGGTTTTTCTCTCGGATCATAAGTTGTGACGTAAAAACCTTTGTTCCCTTTTCTTCATTGTTTTTTCTCATTTCTATATCATTGTTTCATACTCCTTTTATTCTCTTTAGTTTTTCCTAGTTTGACTTTTTTTGTCTCGTAAAAAGATTCCAAAAGCAAGAACTAAAATAGAGCGGATGGAGCATATTTGTTTGATTCTTTCTTGCTATATATATTGGTATAATCAATGAGATCTACAAAAATAATCTAATATGTGCACAATAACTAACTCATCAATGTGTCGTATCTTAACGCTAAAATAAGTATGATTTGCAATTTGTATTAGGCTATTAAAGTCAACTAAAAGTGAAAGAAAGCTAAAAATAATTATTTAGAGATTTGTACACCATTACTGAAAAAATGATAATTTAGAGATTTGTACACGATTATTGAAAAAATGATATTTAGATATTTGCTACTTTGGTGGTTCTTCCAATACTAGGCTTGTAAATATTTCCTAGACGGTTTCAATGTTAAAGTTGAGTACGTTGTTGGAATATTAATTTGGATTTGTTTGGATAAAACGCCCTTATGTTTGGTCATTTTTAAAACAATCCCCCTTTTGTTTTTTTTTAACTAAACCCCCAAACGCTTTATAAAAATTCAGGTTGCACCCCTAAACCCTAACTTCTGTTAAATCTAAACTTTTGTGGGGCCCACCTATCCTATTATATAACTACCTCTTCACCTCCAATTCAGGATCCTTCCTATCTCACAATGGTCACTTTCCGACACTTAGAAATTGAAGCTGGTACTCCAAATTTCGAATGGGAAATTGCAATTCCACTCTCAATTGACAATTCCTGACATCCTTGAAATCAGGTAAGTGTTACATTCGTTTCTATTCATTTTAATTTTGGGAAGTCAACGATTTTAGGGTTTATTGGTATTTTAATTTGGGTTAATTGTTCAATTAGGGACTTAGGGTTATGGCAACCAAACGCAATTGTAGAATTCCTGCTAAGATTTTGAGGTCATGGACGCATGACAATCCTGGGAGGAGTTTCTATGCCTGCAAATTCTCAGATGTTCATACTGGAAGAGAATGGTGTGGACTCTTTGGATGGGTTGACAAGAAGCAGGAGGAGTGGCAGAAGGTGGTCATTAATGAACTGGTGCTGGAGAAGAGGTTGGTGACACATGAAGTAACATTTTTGAAGAGTGAAATGGCAAGGATTCAAGACACTAAGCCAAAGGTGGAAAATTTGGTGGTGTTGAACAAAAAACCAGGAGCATCAAGAAGGCAAAATGCACCAAAAACTTGTGGATTTTTCACGAGAGAGAGAGAGAGTGTTGTAACCGTAGCTGGATGAGAGAGACTGAAAGAGAAGATGAAAAGGTATTAATCATGACAAGAGAGAGAGATGAATTTACTGAGTGAAGCAGGTGAGAGAGATGAAACGAGAGTAAGAAATTGAATAAGAGAGATGAAGGGGTTTGTTGAAGGTTTTTAATTACCCAAGGATACACAGGTCATTTCACGTAACAATTAGGAGGGAAAATGGAAAAAAAGGCCCCACAAACGTTTAGATTTAACATAAGTCAGGGTTTAGGGGTGCAACCTGAATTTTTATACAACGTTTGGGGGTTTAGTTAAAAAAAAAAGGTGGATTGTTTTAAAAATGACCAAATATAAGGGCGTTTTATCCAAAAAAATCCTATTAATTTACCACTACTCTTCTTGAAACTTTTGAAAACGTTTTATTGTATTGCCAATAACTAAAACTAATTGTTAACACAAATTCTTTGGCATGACTATTACACCGTAATTTATGGTGTAACATCCTACAAACCACCATTTCTTTTGTAAAAAAAAAAAAATCAAATGACATAAAATAAATGATAAAATGACATGAGATTCATGTCATTATTTGTATAGTCCATGTCATTCTTGTTGAAGTGTAGTTCATTACGCATGTTACTCAATAAGTTATGGTGTAACATGTTACACCCAAAGATTCACTCAATTATTAATTGATCAGATAATGTCAAGAATATTGTATCACATCGATTAAAGATATTGTCATAAATGGTTGTCTCGTTGACATGTGAATATGATACCATAGCTACGTACCATGCATGATGCAATAAGCTGGTCCCCTTTCTATTTCATTCTTACAAGGCTTGCTCCATTCTAATTCTTGAAGAAATCCAAGGTGATATGAAACCAACAACACAACCCTCTATCCATGATCCTCCCCCTTATTTGAATCCTACTAAGGCTTTATAAAATCTCACACTCACTAGTCTTAATATAGTTGCAATGTTGTTCAGCAAGCTTGTCATGCATGATCCTCGAGAACCTCACTTTAAAGCTCTCATGTGCATTGTCCATTACCTTAAAGGCACTTTAGACCATGACACACTTATTTACCCTTTGAGAACAACCAAACTAATTACACAGACACTATAATATTCCTCATGAAAGCTTCAAAGCTATTAGCAGACCATTCATTCCAACCAGATGCATCTTTCTTTTAGTGGGCTCATTTCCTTAGTTATTCCACAGTTAAGCATGCTTGGCTGAGAGTAGTCTTGGGATGGGTGACCTTCTGGAAGTTTCTCAGGATGTATATAAGTGAGGACAAAATGTGCCAGAAAAACATTTGATGGTTATTGAGGACAGTTGTGGCCCTAGATGCGCATTAGTGACGACAAGCGGGACTCTGTATGGGTCGGGTGTTACAAATGGTATCAGAGCAACCCTGCGACCGCGTGCTGTTCGTGAGGATAATTAGTCCAAGATTAATTGCCTAGTGGGGGAGGATTCTAGGGATGCATCACCGGCTACGATCGAATATGTGATTAGTTTTCTAGGGCGACCCACAGGTCGTTGTGGCCGAATATATGGAGTATTCAGGTGCAACAAGGGCGTTATACTCATCAATGACATATTCATGGATGATGTAAGCATACTAATCATTAAAATATTCCGTCCAATGAGCTTAAAATAACCAAAACTTCTAGTGCATATAAAACCGATTAATAATCACTTGAGAGCAATTGATTAGAGAAGAGAAGTTTTGGATTTGAAGGAAAACAAAGAACAAAAACAGGTTTGTATTTCTACAAACACACACCACTTTCAAAACCAATGAACCAACTGTCCTCAATTGGGGGTGTATGTAATACCCCTCATGATTGCTTTCACTAGTGGAAAAAACCTTAAATGACACAAAAGAACGGTACATGTTCTACAAAATCAGATCGGTTAAATCAAATTTTTGTGCGCGAAAATAAAAGGTTAAATAACTTATCCGGTTTGCCTAAAAACCGGAGCAATTATTAGCCAACCAGACCAGCTAATACATTTAGGCCCATTATAAACGCGACTCTTTTCCACAGCTCATAGCTCATTATATAGCACCTCCCCCCCCCTTTCCCTCCACGCTCAACCTAATACCTTTCACTCTCCTCACTCTATCCTTGTCCTTGACTCTCCTCACTAAAACCCTAATACTCTCAAGTCTCAACGCCACCTCTTCTCGCTCATCCTCTCAGCGCCACCTCTTCCCGTTAATCCTCTCAAAGCCACCAACACCTTCTCCTCTACGCAACACTACTTTCTTCTCTGTCATCCTCTCAGAGCCTGCCACCCTATTCTCTCTCATCCTCTCAATGCCACGCCACGCCACCCTTATATCCCAAACTCTGAACGCCACAACCACCAACACGCTTTCCTCACGAACACCCAGCAAATCTTCTCGACGCCTTAACCATCGCAGTTGGTCTTCTCTCTCTTCACCCAAATCACAGATCTTCAATTGTGAATATGAAAATGGCGTGAGCATTGCGTGTTTTTTCTCTATATCTTCATCCCTCCCATGGCGGCTTAAATTCAAGGTTTTTCATATTTAGATTCAATCAATTAATTGATTAATTATTAAATCAGTTGAGGTTGATATCAATTTTGTGTTTTTAGGGTTTGAGATTATTTATGTACTTTTTTCTGTAATTTCACATTTTTAGCATTTTTAGGGTTTTCTGTAATTCTCTCTCTTCACTTAATTACGTTTTCAGGGTGTATATTATTTCTGTAATAATTGTAATTATTTAAATAAACAAACTTGTATTAGTGATAATCTTCGCGCCTATTTTCTCTCGGCGTAGGATAAGAACACCCTTTCCTAATCCTACACCATCGCCATGGCAGGAAAATACAAGGCAAACTCGAAGAAATATGGAAGTAAGAAGAGTAAGATGGTGATGAAGAGAGGCCTTACAAGTCCAATAGAAGGTCAGAAACACAAATCCACCTTTTCCGGTGATGGATGGGTATATTAGAGGAAAAAAGGGATAGAGAAATTTGTTGCAGTTAATCAAGGGATATTTTTAGTTAGATTTCACAATGTTGAACAACGAGATATAATTTTGAATGAACGTTTCCAATTCTTTGACAAGAAACCCATGATTGTAAAATCTTGGAACTCTGATATGGATTTTCATAAGGAAGATCATAAGATTGTTCCCATGTGGATACAGTTACCTGCATTAGACTTGAAGTACTGGAGGGAAAAATGTTTTTTCAAATTAGTGGCAGGGATTGGGAAAGCCATTAAACTGGATCAAGCAACAATAAACAAAGATAGATTACAGTATGCCAGAATTATGGTAAGCACAGGTGAATCATAAGTTCCCAATGCATATAGTCTTTGAAAATGAGAAAGGGGCCTTGGTGAAACAGGCTGTGAAGTATGAGTGAAAACCCACTAAATGTGAGCAATGCAATGGCATAGGGCATACAATGAATGAGTGTAAGCATAAGCCACAAAAGAAAACACAGCAAAAGTGGATACCAAAGAAGAACATGATTCAGAAAGTGCAGAAGGTTTTCAATTGGTGCATAAGAAAGCTGCTATTGTAACTCATACAACACAACCAGCCAATATTGTTAATTCTTTTGCAGTATTGGATGAAATTGGTGACAAGGAGGATAAAGGGATAGAAAATGGAGTTAATGTTGATCAAGGGTTAAAAGAAGGTGAAAGTAAAGAAGGTGATGGCCATGGTGAGGAGGGGGACCCTCCTACTATGGATGGATAATTTGCTTTGTTGGAATGTGAGGGGTCTAAACAATAAGAAAAAACAGATTGAAATGAGAAACTTTATAAGTACTCATAATATCAGGTTGTTTAGTCTCCTTGAGACTAAGATAAAAGCTCACTCCCTTGGTGACTTTTACCTTACAGTTTATCCCGGATGGTGTATCACTACAAATAACCAGTGGCATGGTAATGGAAGAATTCTTTTAGGGTGCCATCCTACTTCCTTAAATGTGTCTATTCTTCACTGTACTAATCAACTGATTCACACTGAAATTGAAGTCATTAATGGAGGAAAAATATTCTATTGTACTTTTGTGTATGACCTGAATGATAGACAAGGAAGAGTTGATTTGTGGAATGATTTGAAGAGTCATGCTAATAATGATAGACCTTGGATCATTTTGGGGGACTTTAATGCAATAATGGGTATGGAAGATAGATTCAGACAGCCTGTCAAGGAAAGAGAAACTGGAGATATGAGATAGTGTATGGATTGGTGTAGGATGATGGAAGTTAAATCTTGTGGTTAGTTCTACACCTAGAATAACAAGCAAGAAGGCATTGATAGAGTTTTTTGCAAACTGGACAGGGTAATGGGCAATGAAGCATTGGTAAATGATTGGCCTTTCACTGAAGTTATCATTCTCCCTGAGGGAGAATATGACCATTGTCCACTGCTTATTAGATCTTTTGTAAATGAGGAAAAGAAAAAACCTTTTAGGTTTTTTAATATGTGGTGCAAGGCTGAAGATTTTCAAGCTATTGTCTCATAAGTTTGGCAGAAGCATATTTCAGGAATAACAATGTTCCAAGTTGTCAGCAAGCTGAAACTCTTGAAAAAGGAGTTGAAAGGCTTGAATAAAAGTCAATTTGGTGATGTTTCAGAATAATACTCTCTCAAGTATCACCAAATGATTTCAGCACAAAAAACAATGCATGATGATCCTGGTAGCTATGAATTGAGTCAGCAGGAGAAAAATGCAAGAGAAGAGTACAAAGTGGCTCATACGAATTATTCTCTTTTCTTGAGTCAAAAAGCAAAGGTGAGGTGGTTGAATGAAGGGGATGATAATACAAGATTCTTTCACCAGAGCATAAAAATGAGAAGGCTTCAGAACAGAATAAACACCATTAGAAGAGATGATGGTTCCTGAGCTAATAATTCTTCTGAGGTGGTGGAAACTTTCTTAAACTTCTATCACTCTCTCCTTGGGAGTGACAGCAATGTAAGGAAAGTTGAATATGCTATAATTGCTAAAGGTAATGTCCTTAGTGCTACTCAGCAGCAGATGTTGGATTTGACTTTTAGTTCTGATGAAATCAAATTGGCTCTCTTTTCCATTCCTGATGACAAATCTCTAGGCATTGATGGATACTCTAGCTTATTTTTAAACAATGCCGGAACACTGTTGGTCAGGAAATTATAATAGCAATCCAAGATTTTTTATACCTAGAAGACTCTTAAAAGAGACCAATGTCACTGCCATAACATTGATCCCTAAAGTCAAAAGTCCTGCATCAGCTGGGGACTTTAGACCAATTGCATGTTGCTCAGTTTTATATAAGACTATCACTGAGCAGATTAGTTCAAGATTATGCAAAGTTCTTCCAAATGTTGTCTCTCAGAATCAAGGGGCATTCATCACTGAAAGAAGTATAATTAGCAACATTTTGCTATGTCAGGACCTTGTAATGAGATTTGGTAAAGCCAGAAATCAAGTGAAAGGGTTTTTGAGGAAGGTTGATTTAAAGAAAGCTTATGACTCCATTGAATGGAGACTTTTTCAAGACCTATTGCAAGTTTTGAAGTTTCCTAGCCACTTTATCAAGTGTATAATGGAGTGTCTCACTACACCCAAGTTTACTCTTCTTATAAATGGCAACACAGAAGGATTCTTTGCTGCAAAAAGAGGACTCAGACAGGGGGATCCTATGTTCCCCCTGCTGTTTGTATTATGTATGGACTACTTAACAAGGATTTTGGCTTACATAGGACAACTTCAAGAGTTTAAATACTTTACAAGGTGTGCTGCTGTGAAAGTAAATCATCTGTGTTTTGCAGATGATTTACTCTTATTTTGCAAGGGTGAAGCTAAATCTAGCTACCTCTTATTACAAGGCCTTCAGTTGTTCACTGAAACTTCAGGATTGCAAGCCAATAAGAGTAAATCAGCTATCTATTGCATAGCTATGCCAGATGATGAAATAGCAAGAATAGAACAGTTTTCAGGATTTCAGAAAGAAGAGCTTCCTTTTAGGTACCTTGGTGTACCTATCAGCTCTAAAAACTTAAAGCAGCTGATTGTGAAGCTTTGGTTGACAAAATGACTGCAAGAATTCGAGTTTGGTGTACAAGGAATCTCTCTTATGCAGGAAGGGCACAACTCATAAATTCAGTTTTGTTGAGTGTGCACTGCTACTGGGCACAAATCTGTGTATTACCGACTGCTGTTTTAGATAAAATAAATGCTATATGCAGACATTTTCTTTGGAGTGGCAAGGCAGAAAGTGAAAAGATAGGGCATGTCAAATGGGATAATGTTTGTGCACAAAAGAAACATGGAGGTTTGGGTTTTAGAAATATCAAATGGTGGAATAAAGCAGCAGTGGGCAAACTTATCTGGCACATTGGATGTAAAAAAGATGAACTTTGGGTTAGATGGGTGCATTCTGTGTATGTTAAAGACAGAGATTGGTGGAGTTATCAAGCTCCACCAGGTGCTAGTTGGGTCATGAAGTATTTGTGTAAAGTGAAGAGTGAATTGGTTCAGGTTAGAATGCATCAATGGCCTGTTAATAGTCAATATTCCATTAGCAAAGTCCATGACCTTCTTGCTGGAGAGAATCATGTAATGCAGTGGGCAAAAGGTATTTGGAACAGAATGAGTTTGCCTAAACATAGATTTAATACATGGTTAGGCATACAGATCTACAAGCTCAGAACCAAAAACAGACTGTATCAGTATAATATTAGTCTAGACAACATTTGTTGTTTGTGTGGGATGCATGTTGAATCTCATGAACATCTGTTCTTTGAGTGCTTGTTTAGCAAAAAGCTTCTCAATCAGATGGTTAATTGGCTTGGAATTAACTACAGAAGCAGTGGGTTACATGGATCAGAAGAGGATATAAAGGTTCTAAGATTAGGAAGCAGGTTGGTTTTATGGTGCTTGCAGCAGTCTCTTATCAAGTGTGGAAAACAAGAAATGAGGCGTATTGGTTAATGAAAGTAAAGAACATTGATTGTATAGTCAAAGATACAAAATGTATAGTTAGACATAGAGTTTATACTGTAAATCTAGCAAATGGACCATTACAGATTGTAATTGGTTTGATAGCATGTAAATGTGCAGTTCTAGGCCTCTTGTGGCCTGTTCAGTTCCCAGTCCTTCACATTGAAGGATTTAGTTTGTACGATTTTTTGGTCTTAATACAATTTTCTTACTTACCAAAAAAAAAAAAATTGTAATTTTTGCTTGATATATTGAGGTTAGATCCGAACCATGATTTTTGTAATTTTTTTTAGTTTCAGTAGTTAAGATTTTTTTTGTAATTTTGTTGTGAATTTAGATAGAATTGTTGAATTTCTTTTGCAATTCTTGGATATGAATTTTGATTATTTTGTGAATTATATTATATATTTGCACTTTGATATGTGTATTTATGTATTTCCCCAGTTAACATATTATGTATCTATGTATGTATTTTTGTTAAGTATATGTATTTTAATTTTAATTATTATGTATGCATTTCGCCAGTTAACATATACGTATGTATTTACGATTTTACGTATGTGAGAAACATGTTCTCTGCCTATGCCCTCTGTTTCCTTGACAAACGGGACATTAAAAAAAATGAAATTGAAGGTAACTTATCCGGTTGAGCTGCAAAATTGGATCAGTTAACTCAAAAAAACTGATCCGGTTTTGCAGCTCAACCGGATCAGTTAAAATTTAACAGATTTGGTTTTGAATCGGATCAGTTGAATTCACTCAACCGCTCCGCCCTTGACTGATCCGATCCATTTTAAGATCAGTTAAGCCTGATTTGACAGAATTAGTTAAGGTTTTTTCCACTAGTGTTTAATGGGATTTAGCAGGCTACTCATTCCAACAAGATGCATCTTTCTTTTAGGGAGCCCATTTCCTTAGTTACTCCATAGTTAAGCGTGCTTGGCTGGGAGTAATCTTGGGATGGGTGACCTCCTAGGAAGTTTCTTTGGGTGCGCATAAGTGAGGACAAAATGCACCCGAGAAACTTGTTGGGGTTATCGAGGACATTTATGGCCCTGAATGCGTATTAGTGATGGTAAACGCGACTATGTAGGGGTCGGGTGCTACAAACCGATTGGGGTGGTTGATCAGTGACTCAACGCTCTTTATGTTGATGTTCTTTAATAATGACTTGTTATATATCTTAGCTTGGTCTTGTAAACAATAGACTACCATCACCTATACGAGTACTGAAGGCTTCACCAAAGTTGTTTCCAAGTCGTCGTGTTGCCTCTGTGATCTCGTTGTTGAGTCACATTGCACTCTCTATACTATTGTGATGTTATGTGAATACTAATCTAATATGCAAGGGTACTTCTATTGTGTGAATAATACTCTAGCCCTCGTTTTTTTGGTTATAAGAGAAGGGAATTATATAGATTGATGATGCTATGAGGTTGTGAACCTTAATCTAGCCTATAATACAAAGTAGAATTTTGTGCAAACTAGATAAACAAGTCTTGAGCCACTTTCAAAATGGCTTGAGGTTCCCTTGCACCAGCTAGCGTGATCCGTAACCTAAGGTGGCTTAGAAGATCATACAAAGGCTCATCCTTCAAAAGGATCCCGCTATTGATTATATAACGAAACATATTCAATATATTGTGAAAACTAGAGTGCATAATGTATAGGAAGGAATATATTGCAATGGCCTATTAGGCCTTGTATGTTGTTCTTTTCGTTGTGGAGGGCCTTTTTAGAAGGTTTGTCTTTCTCGAAAAAAAGAATTAGTTTGTAATTTTTTTTTCTATAAGTATACATCTTCTTTATGTTTCAAAGAAGAAAAAAAGTCATCAAATTAATGGTCCCTAACTAATTAGACAATAACCTAGCTAAGCTGCCGAACATATGTGGTTCTAGTGTGTTTTACACTTAAAAACATATACTTTACGACTTTAAAAAAGATTATGTGAATCTGAAATCCATGACATGCATCCTTTATATTACAAAATCAAATATAATTGGGACAAGGTGATGGAAGCAAGTAGTAACCAATTAATTGTCAGATTATGAAAGGACAAAACTCCTCAATCCTCATGTTCAATGTTTTCAATCCAGGGTGAATAAACAACGAACCCAAACTCAACGGGGCAATAGACATTTTGAGAGAGAATGTTTGAGAGGGAATCCTCTCTAACTTTAGAACCCTGCCTTTTACCTCCTTTAGAACCATTACCCCCACAAGCCAAAGAACCCATCCACGCCCTTACGGCAGAGAGTTCGAAGCCTCGCCATAGCCTCCAGCCATGCACCTTTGGGATCGTCACCAGTACCAAGAGTCAAGTGTCCGTTCCGAAACCCGATCTGCCGCCAGCCGGGTTTTCTCACCCCTCGCATAGCCATCAATCGTTTAAGGAGGCTCTTGTGCTTCAAGGAAACCAGAAAGTAGTGGAGGATTTCATCCCACTAAGTTTGCCGGAGCTTCCATTTGCGACATGTCACCAAAATTTGATCAAAGGGGAGGAAATTTTTATCCCCGTGTCCTCGGAAAAGTAATTGGAGCTGGTGAAGCCTTGGAAGGATGCCATAATTTGCAAAGTAGTCGGGAAATCCTTTTCCCAGGATTTCTTGAGATAGGAACTTTCGAAGATGTGGAATTAGAAGGGGGCCTTGAGCATGACCTCCATGGGGAGAGGGTTTTACACTATCCGCTGCCCTTCTAGTGTTGAAAGAACAAAAGTTTTGGTGGGTGGGCCTTGGTTCATAATGGGAGCTTTGGTGTGGACCCAACAATGGCAACCAGGCTTTAAGCCTTCGAAAACGCCAATTACACAGTATCCCATCTGGATTCAATTGCCGAAACTAGCACTTGAGTTCTTTAGGAGGGAAATATTGGAGGGTATAGGAAATTCTATAGGGAAAACTTTCAAACTCGACGCTCACTCCCTTGATGGTGAGCGTAAAACATATGCTGCGGTATGCACTTTGATTCATGATAATCAGCAGCTCCGGAGTCGTGCGTGGTTAGGACGGTATGCTCAAGAGATTACCTATACGGCAGAACATCTCTAGATCAAAATCTCGACCTAAGTGGATCAAGAAAGTAAATGGGGCTGGGCCCACTGGAAAAACGGCTGGGGAAGGATTTCCTCAGGAATTAGATGGCCCCAAAGTGACGGTTAGGCTCCACGCAAAGTCAACCTTAAATGGAAAAGGGAAGGGAAAGAAATCCACTGCAAACTCCTTTGAGGCGCTCGAGGCCCTGCAAGGAAATGACGGTCGTCCTCTATCTCCCTCTCCCATGGCGAAACGTGGATAGGAGACGTCAAATCGCCATGCTTTCCCCCAGCTGAATGCAGGTAATTCGAACCCCTCTGCTCCCAAAAAAAGGGGGGGTCTCAGAACCAAAATCCCCTGGAATTGTGCCCAGTTCAGCCATCACCAATTAAACCCCCCCCAGCCATAACTCTCTTCCTCCCACACGTGACCAAATTTATCCCTCCACTACCGATTCCCTCCCGGCAAATACAAAAGTCAACCGGCAAATGGAGCACCCATCAACCCTTAACTTGTGCGAATCTTTCTCCCCTCCCCCACCCTTATCTCCTCCCTCTCACCCCCATTACCTCGCATCCACCAAGTCTCGGCCCTCGACCCGATAATTTTTTCTCGTCCGGTGAGGCCTCTGTTACAGGAACTGACGCCGGGGTTTTGTAGACTATTACCTTCCGGATGCATTCGATCACTCGACCGACCACATTACAGAGCTAACACTCCAAGAAGTGAAGACAATTATGACCAACCCTTATGTGGAGGCCGAAGTTCCGAACAATCTGATGATGCTGGCTAACTCCGAGTTTCGGCCATCGTACATCCCACAACTAATGGATGCGGCTCACCTCCCAAAAATCCTGGGGATATTTGTGAAATGGTTTCTCAAGCAGGAAGTGGGGGAGGAATACGAGGACAGGGAGATGATGATGACGCTCGGTTCGTGGTTAGACCCGACCCCACTCCTTCCTTTGATAAGAGCCGTGGTAATGGTGGGGAGACAGGAAGCCATAATGGTGATCATGAGCAACACCGACGGGGTGTTATGTGCGAAACTACGGCGCCCATCGAAGCAGATGGGGATCACGGTAGCTTGGGCTGCGGCAAAAGGCAGCGAAAACCCGCGCGAGGCCGAAGCCATTCTGTGGTCCCACAAGAGGATTTGGACATCTCCGGCCAACGGGGTAGAAATTGACCCGTGGGAAGTAGGAAACGAGGAAATTCTAAGGATGCCTGTGGGGAAAACTTCATTGCAATAGGGATGACAGTGCTGCTTTGGAACATGCGGGGCCTAAGTAGGCCTTCTTTCAAACCGAATTTTCGGTTACTCATGCAGTAGCATTATCCGGCCTTTGTGATTTTGGTTGAGACTTGGGTTGGGAGAGACAATGTTGCGGGGATCATTAGGGATATGGGCTTTGACTCTTGGTACTACGTGGATCTTGTAGGTTTCGTGGGGGCATCCTCCTACTTTGGAAATCCCATCTCTTGGATTTCCAAGTTGTTGGAAAGGGTGCTCAAGGAGTCTATGGCGTCATGGAGGTAAAGGTTTCTAAAACATCCTTTGTGATTTCTTCTATTTATGCTAGTACAAAGTTTAATGTTCGAAAGACGTTATGGGATGAACTTAAAAGTTTTGCATGTAATCTTAATCTTCCTTGGCTAGTGTTAGGTGACTTTAATGAAGTTACAAACCAATCGGAAAAGTTGGGGGGAAGACCTATTATTCGGAGTAGGGAGGATTTGTTTAAGTAGAAAATGGATAATTGCAATCTAATAGACATAGGGTTTCATGGGCCGAAGTTCACTTGGACTAATAAAAGGAAGCAGAATCCTATACTTGAAAGACTTGACCGAGGTTGGGCTAATCCGGAATGGGTTAATATGTTTCCTAATGCCAATCTTTGGCATCTCTCGTGCGTAACATCTGACCATTGCCCTATTCTCCTGAAATTTGACATGTCTCCCCTTGCCCAAGGTCTAGAACCCTTTAGATTCGAGCCTATGTGGACCCTTGATGACAATTTTATGGGGACGGTAGCTCAGATTTGGCCTAAGGATGACAGTGAGATTAGAGAGAGTCTAAAAGTCATGCAGAAGGGTCTTTCTAAGTGGAACAAACTTGTGTTTGGGAATGCGTATAAGAAGAAAAATTATCTCCTGGCCCGTCTTAAGGGGTTCAGAACTACCTCCAAACGAACCCTAGCTCCGTATTTCATCAAAACCTTGAGGTATATCTCCAGGAGGAGCTGATCCGAACCTTAGACTAGGAAGAGATGTTGTGGCGCACAAAGAGCCGTTTGGATAGGCTAGCAGAGGGAGAGAGAAACACGAGGTTTTTTCATAGAAGTGTGATCATTAAGAGGAATGCGTCTCGTATCTTGTGCCTTAGGGACTCAGTGGGTAATGAAGTCCAAGACCAGGACAGTATTAGAAGTTTGATTCTCTCCTTCTATAGGGACCTCTACACGTCAAATCATAGTACGTTTGTGCAGCATGTAAATACCTCTGAGTGTTCTGTTAGGATTGGGGGGGTCCCTTCTTATGAGGAGGTTAGGCATGCTTTGTTTAGCATGAAACCGCTAAAGGCTCCGGGTCCGGACGGCTTCCATCCTATATTTTTTCAAAAAACTTGGGTGATCATAGGTCGTGATGTGTGTAAACACATTCAGCTGTGGCTTAAAGAGGGGAGGGTCCTGAGGAGCTGTGCCAGGCGCTTATTTGTCATATCCCTAAGCAGCCTTCTCCCAAAACTGTCAAACAATTTCGCCCTATTAGCCTCTGTAACACATTGTATAAGTTGGTCACCAAAATCTTGGTAAATAGGCTTAAACCCTTGATTCCTGCGTGGATTTCAAAAAACCAGAATAGCTTCATCAAGGGGCGAGGCCCGGATATTAAACTAGTGGTAGCCTCGGAAGTCCTTCACTCTATGAACAAGAAGAAAGGGAAATGGGGGTGGTTTGCCTTAAAGATTGACTTGGAAAAAGCTTATGATAGGGTTGAATGGGGTTTTGTAAGAAAGTGCTTGCAAACTCATGACATGGATGATGACTAAATTAAGCTGATTATGGACTGTATCTCTAAAGCTTCTTCATCTATTTTGGTTAATGGTAGGAAGACGGATCACTTCACTCACTCTCGAGGCCTGAGATAGGGGGACCCGATATCACCGTACTGGTTTAATATTTGTCTTGAGTCACTTTCTGAGGATATCAATAGAGCTAGTCATGAGAGCCATTGGGCCCCCTTTTGGGTGGGGAAAAAGAAGGTACTTGTTTCTCATCTGCTCTTTGCGGATGATTTGCTGTTGTTTGGGAGGGTGAATGAAGGCACGACTTTTTCTGTTAGAAAGGTCCTCGAGGATTTTTGTGTTGTGTTCGGTCAAAAGGTTAATGAGGGTAAGAGTATGACACTTGTTCCAGGAAACCCTTAATGTTGAAGCCGACGAGAGCCTAGGTATGTACTTAGGTCTCCCAATATCTCATAAGTGACCTTCTAGATCCCAAGTCCAGTTTGTGGTAGATAAGGTTAGAGCTCGTCTAGCTAAGTGGAAAACGTCTTACCTGTCCAAAGCCGGGAGTTTGTGTCTTGTTACGTCCACCTTGTCAGCCATCCCTGTCTACTATATGCAGGCTACCTAGCTCCCCAGTAAGACTCTTAAGGACTTGGATAAAATATGTAATAACTTCCTATGGGGGGAAGATAACGGTAAGAAGAAGATTCACTTGGTGAATAGGGAAACGACCTTCCGGCCTAAAAATGGGGGGGTCTGGGATTAGGGACCAAAGCCTGATGAACATTGCTTATATGGCTAAGTTAGGATGGAAAGTGGCTCAAAACACCTCTAACCTAGCTCAGGAATGTATTGTGTCCAAATATATCCATCAGGATCATGTGACCCAGTTTAAAAATGGGTCCCCTCTTTGGAAAAGCATTGGGAAGGGATATGAGTTGCTTAGAAAAAAATAGCAAGTGGAGCCTAGGTAATGGCCATGGGATCGACTTTTGGCATGATGACTGGCTTGGGATTGGGAAAATCAGGGGGTGGGTTCATGGCCCCCTCTTTGAGGCCGAGTCTCATAGAAAATTGGTGAGCCTTGTGGTGGGGAATCAGTGGGATCTCGATCGTCTGTCCTTGTCTATTCTCGTAGAAGTCACTCAGCATATCTTAAGTATCCCTCCCCCTCCTGTTGATGCAAGAGAGGACCTGATAATTCCAAACTTTGTTAATCACCAAGGATTCTCCCTAAGCCTGGCATATAATGCGCAGATCACTACTCCCTTGGAGTGGGAAGACTTGTCCTGGATTTGGAAAGGGGTAGTTGAACCAAAAATTAAATTCATCATCTGGCTTCTTTGGCATGATAAAATTCCTCACAAACAGCTCCTTTTTATCCGCTGTCTTACTCAAGACCTGTTGTGCCCCCGATGTTCTCAAGCATCGAAGGACTCTGATCATCTTCTTAGGCAATGCCCCAAAAGCGCGCAGATTTGGAATTTGCCGGGGTCTCCAGTAGTTCAGGGTGTTGACTTTAGAAAGTGGTTGAAGCTAAACATGGTGTATAAGGAGGAATTTAGAGGTCTTCCTTGGAGCTCAATCTTCCCGTACATTTGTCATGAAGTTTGGAAAGATCGTAACAATTGTGTGTTTAAGAATTCTGACCCTTCCCCCATTCAGGTGATTAGTTGTAAAGCTAGTGGGTGTGTGCATGAGCTTATGCAGTCCTCCTCCCTTAGGAAGCCTGGTCACCAACAATTACTGTGAGATTTACCCACCTTCGGAATTATAGTATGATTCATGTGGATGCTTCCTTTATTGGTCCTGTGGCTTTTGCGGGTTTGGGGGGCATCACTAGTAGAAAAATGCAATTTTGTGTCAGTCTATGTGCGTCGCACGCTAGAAGCACTGACGCAAATAGCCTATTTGCATCACACATAAGAGAACGTGCGACGCAAAAAATAACAGTATATGAGTGGTAGGGTCATTTGCATCGGACTTTGATGAGAACGCGACGGACATGGGTGGATCCCATGATTTGCGTCGCATGCTAATTGGATGCGACGCGACGCAGATCGTCTTCGTCTAAAAACTGATGACTTGGATCATTAAGTTATGTGCGTCGGACATTTGGGCCCATCCGACGCAAATGATGTTAGCGCGTTTTATATTTTTTGGACTTTCAAACCTAATCTCTCATTCCCACACCAGCCGTTTTATTTCTCCAACTCCTCTCTCTCTCTCTCCCCAAATCCACTCTCGCATGGTAATATCTCATGGCTGGATCTCCCACTCTCGCCGGCGAAGGGCGACTAAAAAACAAAGCAAAGGGCGAAAAATTACTCTCTTTAATTGATTACGTCCCTTCGACTATATTCATGAAGAAAAGCTGCCAACTTTCCACTTCCATGCTTCAGGTTCTCCGCTCATCCATAATTATTTTCATGTATTCATTCTTCATTTTCTCTTTCTCCTCTCTTCTTTTTCTCATCATTGATCATCTTCACTTGGTCAATTGAGGATTTCATGTCAGAGATCTCCTTTTCTGTGTTTAATTTTAGTTCTTCATTTATTTGTGAGTTTTTTTTTAAAAAAATTTTTGGTGGACATGTGCGAGAAAATATGTGTTTATGCGGTGCGATTTAGCTTGAATTTGCTGCAGTTGTGCATAGATATTGTAATTGAGCAATTTTTTTGTTTGATAATGCGCTTTAATTTTGTATTTTAATTTTTTAGTTGTCTTCTTTTCTGCCTTCAACATGTTCGACGAAATGCGTCAATGAAGGAACGAAAGGAAGAAGAATTTTACCATCTGGATTTCGTGTAGTAGCAAAGAAAACCGAGGTAGCGATGTCGAAGAAGGAATTATAAAAGATGCTATGGACTGAAGCCGCCATTAAAGCTATTGAAAGTAAAGTTGGTTCAAGAAAGTATAAGAATCTGTGGCCAAAAGCTGTTTTGGAAGCCTTAGAAGATGCTATACACCACCTTAAATGGGACTCTGCTCTTAAGGTAATTTCGAAGAAGGAATTTTGAGTCTTTTATGCAGCTATCTTTGAGTCATTATTTAATTGTTTGGAGTCGGAACTATAGTATATTGTTTTGCTTGTGTGTGGACATTTATTCATTTATCAAGATCTGTAATTTATTTCATTCATCCGTGTTCTGTAATTCTGTATTTTTCTCTTTTATAATTTTCTGTAATTTTCTCTTTTATAATTTTCTGTAATTTTCTCTTTTTAATTTTCTGTAATTTTCTTTTTTTATTTTTTTGTAATTTCTGTAGTTTTTTTTGTAATTAGTGTTTGTAAAAAACACCACTTCTACTCAATAATATAAAAATACCACTTCTAGCTCTTCTACTGTTTTTTTTAATTAGTGTTTAATTTTTTTGTTGAAATTTCAATTGATTTTCTGTAATTTATGGCTCATGAAATTAATTTTTTTTATAAAAGTAGCCATTTGCATCGGATGAGGACTTGTGTCCGACGCAAATCAATGTTTTAGTGTTAAATAAGGCATGGGTGGCATGATGTTAGCAATGTGCGACGCAGATGAGTATGGGATGCTGTGGCTTAGCGTCTTGCCATCTGCGTCGCATGGTAGACAGGGTCTGGCGCAGATAGCTAATCAACTGCGTCGCGTCGTTGTCCAACGCAGATCCTGTATCCTGATCTGCGTCGAGACCTGTGCCGTCGGACCCATATCCGACGCAAATGGGCGCCTCGCATCAATGATTCTGTGGAAGCAGAGATTTTGGGGATTTTGGAGGCGCTCTACAGTGTGGAGGCCCGAAACATCCCCCACTCTATCATTTATTCAGATTGCAGGGTGGCAATTGATATCATTCATCTCACGGGACATTCTGACAGATTTTCCCACTTGGTGTCCATTCGTAGGCAGTGGAGCGCTAGATACCCAGATGTAAAGAACCAGTATTGTAGCAGGGATTTTAACAAATCGGCGGCTGCTTTAGCTAAAGCTTGTAGAACTTCACAGTTAGACTGTGCTATAATTAGGATATTGCCCTCCCCCCTAGTTATTGTATGCAATTTCTAAACTCGAATTGTATGACGTTTAATATTTCTATGTGATTGTTTGCTGTTTTTACCAAAAAAAAAAAAAAAAAAAAAAAAAAAAATTTGTCAGAATATGAACCTAGGAAAGATCATAGGATCATTTGACAATTAGTATGTACCTCTTCGATGGGCAATGGACAAATATTACTGCCTCTTCGAGAGTCGGAAAACAAAGTATATATAATAATCAATCATCGATGTGTTCTTTCGAGATTCCTACTTACTAATTACTATGATCACTAAATATATATACGCTCTAGGATGTAGCAAGCCGGACATTTTAGCTCTAATCCTGAACACTCGGCCAAGCACCGCATGATTAGCTATCAGCCTATCAAGTAGGAGACACGAAATATATGCTCGTATAATCGTTGTCTCATACTTATCTCACTAAATCTGAACAGGAGATGATAGCTTAGTGAAATTGGCTTCACTTTTGATCTTATAGATTTTATGGTCGAGCTTCAACCCTTGCAAATGGGATTCCAATTTCCCCATATCCTTGCGAGGGATTTCAACTTATTTATCTAAAAAAACTTATCTTACTATTTCTAAAAAGTAATAAAACTAAAAAAGTAAAAATGTTATATATTTCCTCCCAATCGAATTACTGGAATACGTTGACTTTTCATATTACATAATAACTTTGACTTCATTTTTCTTGCTAATATATAGGAAAACAAATGATATTGTAAAACGTTTTAGATTAGTTGCATTATATATTTGGAAAATTGGTCATGATTATTCCCACCTTTTCCCGATATGTCAAAAATAATTCCACCTTTGGATTATTCTGGAATAATCCTACCTTTGCTTACTAAATCGATTTTTTGGTCCCAAAAACTTGTAACTTGGCAAACCGATAAACCAAGTTAGTTTTCCCTCCTAGGACCCCACCCCAGCCATCGTACCACACACCAGCCACCAGGCCCCTCCCCACACCTCAACCCCCACCCCTCCCCCTCCCCCTCCACCGCGCACGCAGTAGATTTCCCCCTCCCCGTAGATTTCCCCCATCAGGCCCCTACCCGTCGATCTGCGACCACCTACCGGTCTGATTGCGCTGGTGTGCGGCTGCGGCTGGTGGAGATGTGACGAAGGGACAGAGGAGGGGAGTAGGGGAATGCGGCTGGTGTGCGAAAACCACAGTGATGGTGGTTGGCGGCAGATGCGAAGAGGAAGACGAAGGAAGAAACAGGGGGGAGGGGGGTTGCGGGTCTAACGAGTAAGGGGGGAGGGGGATGGGGTTGCGGGTACCCGGTTTTCCCGGATCGGGTCATAGGGTACCTGACTCTTTTTTCTTTTTTTTTTAGCTAAATCAAACCCACTGCCAACTAAAACTTCAAACATAATGGCCCACTGCCAAAGTCCATAAAAGTTTAAACATTACACCTAATTTGATGATGATAAAAGTGAAAAAAAACCAAAAGGCCACTAGCCCACTACTGCCACTGCCGAGTGCCTAGACTGCCTATTGCCTTCCTCTTCTTGTCTTGATTTGCAAGATCACTTCATTTTTGGGAGGGGAATTAAATCAACGATACAACCTTCAAACATCACCAGTTCACCACCCACAAATTACAATAAAAGGGAGGGAAATTAAATAGTTTAAAAATACAAACTTCTTAAAGTTTTTCATAGTATATAAAGAGAAGGCAATAGGCGCTCGACGTGGTGGTGCGGCGCTCGACGTCGTGGTGCGGTGGACGTGGTGGTGCGAGACTGAGTGTGACTGTGACGTTAGAGACTAAAGAGAGGTAGTGAGGGCGTGAGGCAGAGAGGCAGAGAGCCAGAGAGCCAGAGAGGCTATGTGTCAAGTGACTAAGGGTTCTTCTTTCCTAATGAAGTACTGGGCTGTGTTATTGTGGGCAAAAGTTTGCTCACTTGCTGCTGGTCCAAAACTAAAAAAAAAAAAAGAAATCCAACCTATATCAGGGTACCGGGTACCCGCATATCAGATTTCCGCGGGCCATTACCCGACCCGAATTTCTTTGTTTTTACCGGGTCGGGTACCCGGCCCGATAAAATCCAAAAAAACTGGTATTGACCCGACATTTTTTGGCTAGGTCAGCGGGTTTTCGAATCGGGTTTTTCTGAACACCCCTAGTCTTTGCGGGGTCATGGGCCGGTGGGGTAGTGGGTGGTCAGGGTGGTGGAGGCGGTGGGGGCATTGGGTGGGCGGGGTGGTGGGGGCAATGGGTGGGCTGGAGTAAGGGGGTGGTGGGGGAAGTGGGGGTCAGGGTGGGGGGGGTGGTGGGGTGGGGGTGAGGTTGGGTGGGGGAACAGGGAAGGGGAGCTGGTAACTTGTTGTTACCGGTCATTATGTTCCTAGGACCAAAAAATCAATTTAGTAAGCAAAGGTAGGATTATTCCAAAATAATCCAAATGTGGGATTATTTTTGGCAGATCGGGCAAAGGTCGGATTATTCCTGTCCAATTTTCCTATATATTTTCAAAATGTCAATATTTTTTATACTCTTTACTTATAGACAATTTATTAATGATTAAAATTTTGTGCTGGCACATATGAAAGTCAAAGTGTTGTATTTATTTAAAGACAAATAAAGTATTGAATACCATAATGTCCAATTTTCCTTGCATCATCCCCTCAAAAAAAAATTCCATGAATCATCCTAATTTTTTTATAAAAAAATTTCCCTTAATTAACCATGTTAAAATTTGATCCAGCTATTCTCTAAAATTTTTACAATATCCTCCTTCGAAAAAGGCCACAGAAAGCGTGCAATGTGAACCAGTAATTTGTCCACATCAGCATTACACGAATTGTTGACTTTACCACGTCATATAGGTAGTTCCTTAATTTATGCAGTTTTAATTTAGGCAGTTAACTGTTTAATTCCAAAATTATATTTAATAAATTCTTTTCTTTATTTACTGTATTTGGTATATAAGTATGATTTACGAACTTATACTAAAATTAAATACATGACATTATACCTTTTAATACTACTATATGATTACTTATACAGTTATACTAGAATAAAAAACATGACATTATACGTTTTACTATATGATTACTTATACAATTATACTAAATAAAAAAAACATGATATTATACCTTCCTCTATATGATTACTTATACAGTTATATTCAAATAAAACACATGACATTATGCTTTTTAATATATGATTGTTTTCTGAAGGTATGAATAACAGAATTAAACTTTTATACGAAATTGTGCTTCACAAATTATTATATATGAACTTTGAGCTTATGGCATACGAAATATTAATTCATTAAAAAAATTTGGCACATATTTATCACTCTTAAATTTTGATAAGTTCAACATGTATATGCATGTATTTATATATTTTATATTTAATCATATCCCAGACCTTAATTAACGGCGAGCATGGTAATTTGTAGACAATTAGGGTCCTTATTTCGATTTTATAATTTGAAAGAAATTAGGGTTCATGAAATTGAAATTCGCTCAGTGTTTGTGTAGCGTAACCACAAAAGAATCTGAAATTACCGGTGCCTAGGTCGAGCTTGTTGTTCAGTTGGCCGGCTATAATGGTGTTTTCCGACTTGCCTTAGGTAGAAGATAACAACCATTTATCCGTAAAAATTCGCTTAGTAGTTGTGGTTAGTGTTATAATTTGGACATCACCTTACCGTGGGTTGGCCATATCATAGTAATACGTACATCAAATGAGTCTACCATGTGGGCAGCCACATTTTGACAATGCCCAAACAAAACTGTGTAGTTGACCAAAAATAAGTTTTAAGCCCCATTATCACTCTGTCAATATACAAGTTAAGTACAACATGTATAAGTTACGTATTTGGAAAATGTAATTGATCCTTAGTTAACAACGGTAATATTAAATTCCCCTCTGAAAAAAAACAAACAGTAATATTTAATCTGAACCCCTACATTTTATAGTTTAGAATGAAATTGTAAAGGGCCAGCAGGCTAATGCTATGTCCACATAACATTATGGAAACAACAAAATAAACCATCATGGCCCATTATTACCCTTTAGAAAAACAGTCCAACTTCTGTTAACTTCTCCATTCACACAAATTTGAGGAACTGTATAATAGTAATTGTACCTTTTGGCGTTTTGTATCCCCCTTTTTTGTCTTTTGGCGTATTTAACACCCTTCCAGGAACTTCTGTTAACTTGTATTTATTCTTCCCAAGTATTTATCTTTTTTCTCCACTTTATCGATTTTCTTCTTGTGTCATCTTTCTCAAAAAGGTTATTTTTAACACAATCCACTCATCTTATGTTCCTTTATGATGGCTCAAAACGACGATAATCCATGGTCCCATCTTGTTAGGAAATTTCCAGACCTCTCTCCTCCAAATGGTAAGTAGTCTGTATTTTTTAAAATTTCGAAATCCTTTGTTTATTGGCATTTTTGCTGAAATGTGTGAAACAATGATTGTTTATTTGTTTGTGGTTGTAGTAATTTACTTATTTAAAGAGTTTTTTTGATGTGAGATGGTGTTTGTGGTTGAGCTAATTAAAACTGAACTTAAATATTTTGAAGTTGATGTCTGTAATTTTATAATACTTGTATTGTAGTTGATTTAGTTAGTTTAGTAGTCGTGGTTAGTGTTATAATTTGGACAACACCTTACAATGTATTGGTCATATCATATTAGTACGTACATTAAATGAGTTTACCATGTGGTAGCCACATTTTGACAATGCCCAAACAAAAATGTGTAGATGACCAAAAATCAATTTTAAGTCCCATTATCACTCTTAAATTTTATTAAGTTCAACATGTATACGTTAGATATATGGAAATTGTAGTTGAACCTTAGTTAAACACAGTAATAATAAATGTGAACCCCTACATTTTATAGTTTAGAATGAAATTGTATGGGGCAACAAGACAAATGCTATGTACACTTGACAATATGGAAACAACAAAATAAACCATCATGACCCATTATTACCTTTTAGAAATGATGTTAGTTTAGGATGATGCTGAACTCTCCTTTTTTTTTTTTTTTAATGATAAACTAGGTTTAACAGCTCTGGAGAATGCACATGAAATCTACAGGGATATGGAAATTCTGCGCTTCTATATCTTTATCAAGTTGCACTGGCGGAATAGAAAGAATGTTGAATCTACTTGCAAAAAATGGCGCATATGGTCAACGTATGGATATCTTGGTTTCCCACAAGGGCGTACTGGGGGGGTTTAAGTTTTTTGAGGGGTTTAATACATGGGCACTTGATGATATCATCTACAACGATGCCAGGGACCTCATTGCATTCTTTGAAAATGATATTACGTTCCATTGCTATTCAAGGAGGATTAGAAGATTAATTACAATTAGTCTTGTTGGTTGAATTTTTTTTGTTGATGTAAATGGTGGGTAGGCATAGCATTTTTTTGAAATTAAGCTGCCTACATTGTTATGTTGATTGTTGGATTTTTTTTTTGTTGATGTAAATGTTGGATTTAGGTTTGTGTCGTAGTTTGTTTTAAGTGAATGTGACAAACAATTATTTCCTTTTGTGTTTGTCACTGCTATGACACAGTACTTGTTTATGGAAAGCGTGGCTAAACACTATTTGGTTGTTAATGTAAAGTGTTTAAGCCATTAAGTAATATATACTGTGAGATGATTTATGGAATGAAATGAAATGACTGTTTTTGTTACACACTCCACTTCGTTTACATGTTACTTATTAGTTAATAATGTACATTATGCAGAAAAATTTGAGTTAAGTCATTGTATAGTTGTGCACTATGGGGGATCATGGAGCATGGATTGTGGTGTGGTTTACCATGGAGGACATGTCAAAGTGTTTAAGTAGTTACCTGCCTCTTTTAGTGTGTCACATATTAAGGATATAATTAATAGCCTTGGTCATATTGTAATTTTAATAGCACGTATGGAAAATCATTCAAATACTAAGGCTTCCTATTGTGAAAGACCACAAAAGTAGCTCAACAAAACTTAATATACTAAAGTTAGGCAGTAGCCAACCAATCCATAAGTTGTAGTGCAAGTTCCAATGCGCCAACCAATCCATAAGTTGTAGTGCAAGTTCCAATGCAGGATGTTTGGTAATAACTAACCCAAAAACTAAAAAAATTCATGATACAGCATAGCAACTACACTTAATAAACCAACATAACCTTGGTTAATCAAGATAATAACAAGTTAACAACTCCAATGCAAACTAAAATAAAAAGGCATAACATAATTCTTAATCATCTTCGGGGTCGAAACGAACATCATCCTCATCATGTTCGGCATCATCATCACCGGAAACATCATCCTCATCATCAACACCATCCCTATCAATACGACGCTTGCATGCACCATCATCTCCCTCTTCAGCATCCAAGTTATTGCCATTGTCGTCGCCTGTGAATCACACAATAATTTTATTGGTTTAAAAAAATGCAGCTAATGAGGTGTCGACTAAAGATAATACACGTGATAAAAAAATCCATATATAACGCCATCTGATAGTAGCATTCCATTCTAACAATAGCAATATGACCACAGGCGAAAAAATACACACAAATTGGAATCTACAAGTTCCCACAATGTTTGGTCCTGTCCATGACCACAATTTGGGCATTTCCCAGTACGCATTTCAAATCATATATAAAATGGTATCTAACAAATTAACAAAATATGTGGGTATGTCCATAAGCGCCAGAAACAGCTACCAAATACTCATGCGAAAATACGAGTAAATGAAAGTGGCCATGCTGGTGTAATTTAAACAGTAATACTAGTATGAATTAAGGTTAACAATACCTAAAGCTGTATTTCTAGAAATGTTGTCGCCCGTTTCGAAATGCTTGGCCATCTCTTTCGTTGCTACTACACGAATGTCATTCATAAGTGAAGTAGTGAAGACCTCCGGATGTAGTCGCCTAAGCATCTCCTGCACCACAAGGCTGTCCAACACAGCATTCTGAACTAGCTCCTCATTCACTCCTAATCTACCATCTCCTTCGGGATCCTTAGCTGGTGCCTTCACATATGGAGTTGCCCTTTTCAGCGCACGCCTAACACCACGCTTCTTACATACACGCAGCGTTGGATCGAACGTATATCCCAGAGCAAGAGTGATTGTGTTGCTATTGAACGGCATTGTGTATTTGTAGTCTGCAATCACCTCATTTGAAAGGTCCACTTTGAAGTGCCTATACACCTTAGTCAGCCACATCCTGTTAGGAAGGAATCCCTTTTTTTTACTATTGTGAGCAGCAACCATGTAGTTGATCATCATCATCGGCATGTTCATCTTCTTCTTGGCAAGGACGCAGTACATCACCAACATGTCTAGATAGCTAATGGAAGATTTCCTACCCAAACGACAAATGAAAGTCTGCATCAGAATCAAGTAAAGAAGGCGAGAGGGCATTGGCAGTTCATCGATGGAAGGCTTATTTGTTCCTTCGGCATCTGGATCACTCAACACAAGCCTGATTGCCTCCGTGGGATCAAAACCATTAACTATACTCCACTTGTTTCCTAGTAAATTGTGTAGCCCCATCGTCGGAATGTTTAGAATTTTCCCCACTCGGTATCATCTAGAACTATTGATTTCCCCTTCACCCAAGTATGTATGACCCCCTATTCTAGGTTTGCGTGGTCGAAGTGAGTGTAGAATTGTCGCACTAGCTCGGGGTACACATCATCTGATTCTTCTAGAAGCTTATCCCACCTCTGATATTGAAACCACAACCTCACAAAACCCGCACTTACGTCGTCCAAGGAATTAAAATCCACAGCCCTCCCAGATGCAATTTTTCTTGCCCCAAATACTTTGTTGTACAACCTTTTGTAGTTCATTGTCTTGAACCTTTGATCTGGTTGTGTAGGTCCTGTAGTTGCACCTTGGCGACTTTGGCAGATCTTTATTATTACACGGACTTGAGATTTCACCAACTGATGAGTGAGATTTATCTCACTAATAGGGTAGTTTTAAGGCCATTTTTGCTTAGTTTATTTCCGTTTTATTTCGTTTCCACTTAATTTTACCTCTTGTGTTAATTAATTCCCTCTTGCTATATATATTTGTTTCCCCTCTCCCAACTATTCTATTTGACCTTTTTTGTAGGAATTTGAATAATTATAAGTGGGAATCACTTGAAAGGGGAGGAAAAGAGAACCACACACCAAGCATAAAGTGGAACAATTTTGCTAAAATAAGAGCTTTGGGAAGAATTTGTGCATATAGGTCATAGTCAAACAGTCATAACTTTCAGCACACAAAGTATTTTTCAGTGATTCAAGTTGGAGATGAAAGTTTAGCTCGATAGCTTTCCAACGAGTGGTCACAATCCTGATTCCGATGAAAAATGAAATAGATATGGCTCTTTGAAATCAGGCGCGTCTGCTGGCCCGCCCGGGCTCCTCAGCCCGCCCGAGCAAGTGCTGCCCGCCTGGGCTGCTGAAGAGTGAAGCTTCTGCCTCGACAAAGAAGAATAGCATGCCCCGCCTGGTGGATCAGCATGGGCCCGACCACCCTGCACCGCTCGGGCCTTGACCCAGCCCGCCCGGGGTGCCTTGGTCAGCCCGCCCGGGGTGCCTTGGTCAGCCCGCCCGGGCTGCTGTTATTCGCACGTTTTTCTTCGGCCCATTTTGTTTACGACGATGTAATTGAGGGGGAGTATAAATACCCCCCTTAGCCCATTTTGAGGAGCCAAGTTTTATTTTATTTCCCCACTTTTAGTTTTAGAATATTTTTAGGGTTTTAGGGAGGATTAGCCTCCATAGCTTAGTTTAGGGAAAAGTGAGAAAACTCAAAGAGAGATTGAAGTTTGGAGATTCAAGGGTGACAACTTGGATTTAAAGATTCAACAATTTATCAATGAGCATTTCTTACTCTCTCTCCTCTTTTATTGCTTTATTTTAATGTTTAATAATTAATCTAGATTAAAGTTTTCATCTTTGCCTAGTTTCTTCTTGTTTGTTCTTTAGATTTTGTTTTGCTTTTACTTTAAAGTATTAATTTTTGGTTTTGCTATTTTTAGATTGGTGATTAAATGCTAGTTTTTCCATGTTTAGGATGTTTGGTAGTATAATGGGTAGTGAGTAGTTCATTAACTAGGATTGGGAGTAGCTCAATCATTGTTTGCATCCTATTTTCATGAGTAGAGTTTATTGGGTTGAGTATGCTTGGGATTTGTGCAATTTCAATCTTTAACGTTGATTGGTGACTTAGTTGATGTGAGCTCCATCATCTTTGATCCTTTTGTTGCCCATTTAATGGTTTACTTTTATGTGGTTGACCTTCATGATCGATTGATTAGTTGCTACACATCACTTGTTGATTGGTATTAACTTGGGTTTGATTTCAATTCCTAACTTAGCCTAGTTAGGTGATAACACCTCGAAATATAGGTTTTGTTGCCATAATTAGGACTCTAAACTCCCTAACAACGATTTTAGAGGTGTTTAGGTTTGTTTATTTCCCTTTGCATATCCCCGATACATGTCAACCCCCTTACCTCTACTTGGTTGTTGGATGTGAACTATGATTGTGGTGATTCCCCATTCCTAGTGTTTTTCCTAATTTTATTTCAATAGTTTATACCCTTAGTTTAACCAAAACTTGACGATTTCTTCAGCCTAGCTTATTGTTAAATTAATACACTTCGATGTTCCTTAGTCCTTGTGGAAGAATGACCCTTGCTTACCACTCTACTTAGTTTAGTGGTCTAGTTAGGTTTTATTTGACTTTAGGAGACTAGTAACGACCTAGTTTCTCCCTCTGTCACCAACCCCTTCCCACTTTCTTTTATTGGGGGTAATTACTTGTTCCATTGGTTTTGGGTTCTCTTCCTCAGCTACTGTACTTTGTTCTCGGTTTTTTCTTCGCAGCCTTTGCACTTGCTAGTTTGTCCTTTGTCGCAACTGTCTTAACCCTCATTATGCTTCAAAATGGCAAAGGGTCATAGAAAAGATGAAAAAAAATTATGAGAAGATTACATATACATTTGGACATGACCTGAAATGAAGTTGGTAATTGCCATACGCAATCAAAATGTAAAACATTTCATGCAATTACATCAACAAGTGGCAATGACCAACAAAAAGGAATGTCATTGCCAACAAAAAAAGTACGTTTTCCATGTACTTAGCAAATCATGCACGTTTTCCAGGCTTAATGACTTATAAAAGGCAAGTTGTAGGTAATCAAGATAACTCCTACGCAACATACGAAGTAGTATAATATAACACAAACAATATGAAATTATGTGAGCATAGGGCAGTTTGTTTGGAAAAAAAAACAACTTAAAGCCTGCTTACCAATACAATCACTCGTATATGCACAATGTTAAACTCCATATCACCATAAACACAATTCTTACCACATTTGCAAAACAATTGGAAACAATTGCTGAAGTATGGACACAGGAATGGAGTTTACAAAACATAAATAATCGACCACATATGAATAATTTCATTCTTAATGTATCCACCCAAGGATCACCCAACAAATGTTCAGCCATTGAAAATCAAATAGAATGTACCAATTACAAGTAGTTATAGTGCGAGAATACGATACCAAATTAACAATAGTTACAAATTCACAATATGATTCCACTCCTAACATAACAAAAATAGACTTTTGCATGAAACATAAAAACAACATGAGGTACAGTGAAAAAAAAATAGTTGTAATCAAGCGAATTGAAGATGATAATTATGGCGACAGTAAAGAAATTAGGTAATCTAACCTTCGATAGAAAGTTGCACAAAATTTGCAGTTGTCAATTGGTAGTTTTATGGAGCTTATTTTCAGAGAATTGAGAGAGATTTAGATGGAAGGAGGCGGTTTCAGAGAAAAGGGTTTGAACACAAAGGAGATGATGAAGGCACAACCCGTAAGTCGTAAAAAGGGCGTTCAATGTAGTCATGTGTCATGTCAGCTTTTTGGTTATAATATATTTAAATAATTTATAGATCTGCTGGAGATTTTGTTTCTGAGGGAAGTTAACTTGCACATTTAATAAGAAAACATAATTTTATATCATAAATACGTTACAATTATACACTCATATTAATAGTAGTTTATCACATATATTAGACGCCCTAAACCACAAATGAGAAAATTTGGAAAATATCCCATAGTTACGGAAATATCCTATAAAAAAGGAAATAGGAATGTTCGCAACATTTTACAATTAATAATATCCCATAAATAAGCAAATTAATAAACTTAGACGTTATGTATTTTGGTGGGATTCGTTTATTTAATTAAATCTTTGTGTTATTGGTTGCTAAATTTAAGGAGGCTTTGATTGATTGCACGTAACCCAAATCCCGACGGTTATTGGCTATAATTCTGAAACATCATTTAATTTAAGTTTTTAGGAGACGACCTTTTTTTTTAATACTAGTCTTATATGCAGACGATGCGTGCGGAAGCACATAAAATTCTTCATATATAATAGAGATAGACATATGATTTTCTTATTTTTATTTGTTTAATTAAAGCAGGTACTTAACTTCCTCTTTTTTTTCCTTTTTCTATTTTTTGGTATCCCCCATTTGTTGCCTTATATAATAGAGATATAGTGTATTGAATATGCATTTGACAAATATATAGCAAATAAATACACTTTAGATGGAAAATGTTCTTCAAATATATAGCAAATATAAATATACTTAAACAGAATTTGGATGGAAATTGGTCTTCAATTGATATTGATGATTTCTATGACTTTTTGTTTTTTTGCTTGTTTCTCCGAGGTGCAATGTGAGACTATTTCACCATTTAAGTCATACTCGACAGTGTCCTCTACGTTAATTGGCCAGGCAGCAATCCTGAATCTTTTTTTATCCATGGATCCATGCGTGTACACGAGCTTTGTTCGATGAGTATGTTCTTCTTCAAGTTGAAAGTATTCATTGATTAATTTTGACTGCTTTAATTGCACCAACACACGTACGTTTTCAAGTCCACGGGATGCAATTAGGTATCATATGAAGACTCTGAATTCGTTCAAATCTTTAGTATGTGTTGCTTTGTCCCCAATCTCACCAGGAGGATCTGAAAACAAATAAATACACATAGTACAAATGTAAAATTATAAGTCAGTTACGGTAGTTCATTTAGTGCAATTGATTACAATTAAAACACACAGTGTATCTAGTTTGGAGATGTATACAATATACAAATTAATTACCTTTGGCGTCCCCATCATAATACCAAAGCCCCTTTGTATAATGAAAAAGGTCAATTCTGATTGGTAAATCGATTTCATGAATGGTACAGGGCCTTCTTCTTTTTCGATTCTAACCAATGTATCATAAACAGGTTTTACCCCAATTTCATCCATCAATGTAGGCGCAAACAAGCTTATGAAAACTGTGTCGCACAAATGAGCTAGTTTCTTGTCGACAGACATTGCAAAAAGCTTAGATTTGGAGGGATGGTGGTTTCTAAAATGTACACATATTATGTCATATATTTATAGTAAAAGAATTTCCGCCAAATTAATGGGATTTCCCACCAAAAATGAGTCGAATTTCCCACCAAAAACAAGCCCTACAAATATTTTATTTTTAAAAATAAGATAATATTTACTTCAAAATGTTTATTGACCACCCTACACTTTCCTACTTCATCTTATGTTTTTAAAATTTAGGCCTAATTTGACCAATGAATAAGTCTCTTTGCTTTAAGGTAAAAAAAACTCTATTAATGTTAAGACTAAAATAAGAAAAAAAAGCTCTTAATATTAAGAGTTGAGAATACATACAAAAAAGTACTATTCTGCTGCTCCTTTACTACATTTAGTTATATATTGCAGAAGTTTACAATTTAAGCATTGCTAACAATTAGTGTTACAAACATGTTAATATATATTTCAAAAGTAACCATTAAACAAAGTATTAAAACATAAGTAAGACCCTGATTTTCCTTTAATATACAATAGTCACTAAATCGTTGTTGGTAATGTCCTAAAGTGTGTCTGGACAGTCTATTAACGCTTCATAGTGTCATTTCCCATATGGCTTAAACTTTTAAGTAGTATTGTTATTGTTATATCTTTGAAAAAAATAAAGAGGTAAATCCAATTAAATCTTATAGTACATCCCACGTACTATTTTATGCTTTTGGTAATGACCGTAATAGAATATGTAGAGTGCGAGTTATCAAAAAGACGATTTTATATTTGACAATATTCTTGTTATAGGCTTGATTTTATGCTTTTGTAATGTTTTTATTAATTGAGATCTTAGAGTTATTTAAAAAAATTGTTTAAAAGTTATCATGATATGACGGAATATGGGTATATTTATTTATAAAAATCACTATTGTGACCCCATTATCCCCCACTTTCCCCAATTTATCTTTCCTTTTATTTAAAGATTCAGTTGACCAGTGCACATTATTTTGTAATTTTTAAAATCTCTAAATATTAAGATTACACTAAAAAAAGACGTTTGTGTTTTTTAACAAATGTGTAACCTAATAAAATCATAAAGTACAGCGGTACAGCCTATGAAGGATTATATGCTCTTAATTTTGATAGTAATAAGTTTAAATTTTAATTTAGGAAATAGCAACACTGAAATCGCTATTATAAATGGCAACATGGGTGGGACATGGGAAAAAATTGTAACTAAGGATAGTTTTTATACCAAAACATATACAACCGGCAAAGTAAAATTCACCAGCCTACAAAAATATTTGGTTGTTGACATATGCATTTTGTTGGTGACATTTATTGGACATCGAAATGACCAAAATAGTGATTTGACATAACCATATTAATAATCATAGTAACTTCTGGGGTCAGTGAATAATTGAATACTTTGACCTCTTTTTTCAAGAAGCTTATGGACTTTTAATTGATTATTATTTATTTCAAGATTACCAATTTGTTTATAAGTCTTCAAATTAATATGTCATCTTTTAGGCATTTGGGCCTAACATTACTTCCTTAGGTGTATTATTCATTTCATGAACAACAACCAAATCTGCAATTGGTACATGATATGGAAGTATAAAGAAATGACATAAATCGTAATCATTTCACTGATTGAAATAAGATATTTTACTGATATAACATCTTTAAAAAGATGTTTCTTAACTCAGAAATAAGTACACAATTCCTATGACGGATTCAAGACTTGTACTACCATTAAAATATCCTAAACATTACTTGATCTATCCAGCAAGGAGATGAGTAAAACTAAAGATGACACTAGTGGAAAAAAGTGCTTTTGCTACTTGTCAAATGCTTTTGTTGTTTCACAAACGGAGCATTTGGTGAGTTCCTTTAATATTTTAATTAAAAAAATTCACAAATGCTCCGTTTGACCGGAGCATATGTTATTCCTACCTACTTTTTTTTTTCACTCGCTCCTCTCCTCTCCTCGATTCTAGTTACTACTCTCCCCCTTTTGATTTTTCTCTTGCTCTTTCTATTCGACACACTCTCTCTCTCCCTTTCCATCAAACTAGTTCCCTTTCTTTCTCTTACCCTCTCCACTCTCGATCTCTCTTACCTACCCTCTATCACTCTCGATATATATCGCTGCTCTCTCGCTGGCTGCTATGCTCCGGTGCTAGTTTGGTTCTAGGGTTCAATTCACTGCTCGTGCTGAATTTTAGGGCTTGATTTGGATATAAGGTAGACTTGGGATGTCTCTCACTCAACCACCGTCCTCTCTTTTTACTCCTCTCACTCAACCATCATTTTCTTTCTCGCTCCTCTCACTCAATACGACGAATTTGGAATGTTGATCGAAACCGGAGCCAAGCAATACAGGTGCCAACAACCCTAGCAACCATCGCCAGGAAGCTGCTACGATGGTTCTTGTTTCTGATACAACAGAGTAATTTTCGGCTCCTTCTGTTGGTAGATTGAAATTTCATTTATCATGTTTTGTTTCACTGACTTAGGGTTAAGATTGCATTTCTAGGTTTAAATTTTTCTCGAATTTTATTCTAGTTAGGGTTATGATTGCATTTCTAGGTTAAAATTAGGGATATAAGATTGTGTATATACTTTGAACTGTCTGTATTTTGGAAATTTCGCCTCCTTCTCTGTCATAATCATGCTGAATTTGTTGGGTAAGATTTCTAGGTTTCAAAGCAAACTATTATAGCTATCAAGTCTTATTAGAATCAGGCTGAAAACATGGTGAAGAATTGTTTGTTGTCTGATACTGTAATTCCTTACACTTCATTTACTGCTGGCATTTTAGTCTGCAAAGTGGTATATTTTTAAAAATCATTTTTTTTTCCTTTTTACTTTACTTTTTATGACAATTCATGTGAACTGACCCCAAATCATATTGTGAGGCTCTTAGTTTTTTCTATTTTGTGACAATTATACAACTGATACTGCAAAATTGCCAATTTAGCTCTCTGTTATGTTCAGTGTATTAATGAACTACTATATGTTCAATATGCAGATGAAAGTTTCATCTTCTTTCTTTATTTTTTCTATACTCCTTCATGTTTCTCTTGTGGTTATTATTGGATGAGGTATATCTGCTCTCATTGTGGTTTAAAATGTAATTCTCAGGAATTGTTCGTTTATGGGATATATTCATCTTTTTGACATGTATAGCATGACAATATGGTCGAGCTTATAGAGTAGCTAGCACTTGTTGATGATGCTTTTCATAGATGAACCATGTATATATGCGCTCTATGCTTCAATGGGAGGGGGAGTTGTAACTCATAAATTGCTCATCATAATTGGGAAAAGGGAAAACCCCATTAACGTTTTCAAAATCAATATATGTTCTGGAGATTTTTGATTGTCCCATCTCACAAACCATTTTATTTATAACAAGGACACCCTTGAATTTTCTATTTCAAAAATGCGGTGTCAGTGGTCAAAATCAATCTGTATATAATAAATAATGTATTACAGAATTGCTAAAGGGCAATGAGCTAGTAACTAATAAGGTAATTCCCAAGGCATCTCAATGTTGCTGGGCCTAGCTACCTATTCGGGGACGTGGAAGGACTATTATTGTCAACATGATCACTCAACACTTTCAGCAACGTTAAATAGCGAGAACTGTAAGCAAATTTCATTGCTTAAAGATTAATAAGGCTATGTTATTCATGACATCGTATACTGTTGTTGTGACATGACTAATGACTTGTGGTCTTATAGGTTGTAGCCTGTAGAAGATAGTCCATATGAAAGGGTGACTGTCTATACATTATCATTTCCATAAATTATATAGCTTGATGTTTGGATAGCCTCAGCTTGATCGTGATTCAAGTCAATCTTATCTTGAACTTCATCTCTTAAGGCACACCCAAATATAATCTATGCTGACTTTGCTCAACTTTCAGACGCGATATAATCCACTTAACAGGCATCTAAGCAGTAGATGGTTCTACTTTAGTCGTACTTAATTACTTGTTTAAACCATCTTTTTTATGAACTTATAGATGCATTACTTTTTAAAAGATTATGCTGTTATGAAATGAGAATCAGAGCTTAGCTGCTTGTATTGAATACGATTGTTAGGAAAGACTATATTTTTGGGTGAGACTTTTGACATATGATAGAATCGTCTTTCATGGATTTCTAGAGCTAATTCTTCAAGCAATCGACATTTTTAGCAGTGGCACTCTGGTATGTTTAAGCTCATAGCTCTCTATATTATAATTGAACAATGATGTAAAATATATTGGCTTTAAGTTATTGACAATGTATTTGTGTGAAATCTGCACACCTAAGCTTTGAGATAGATGTAGGTCAGTTAGTGAAATAGAACAAAATTCTTAGTACATGCATTTGGATGTAGTTGCGCTGCTGAAGCTCAGATATTTATCTTCAAATGTTTACTCTCCAGGTTTTGGCTTAGCTTGTCACCTTGGAGTTATGGCCTATCTTCCAACAATTGGAATAGGAAAAAATGTGAGTTATGGCTGTATATGGCTATATGAATTAGTTGATACATTTCAGCATCTTATGTAAGCTAATTCTGAGATCTCTATTATTCGTGGAGGAATTTGAACACTTACTGGCTTACACTGAGGAATTGTGGTAAAAGTAATATGCTCAACATGTTGAACTGGTACTCCGTTTATTTGGTTGCTGCTCTTGAGTACCTGCTGGTGAGTGGTGAGGTATTCTCTTTTTTTTCCTCTCTCTCTTCTTTGACTTTCGCATTTGACCTTACATGACCTTTTTGGATTGGTGTTTGTTAGTATTGTGATTTGGTTGTATTCATAATAGAAGCTTAACAACTCTTGTTCAGGTTCATACAAGCAGAATGCTTAATCGAAGCAGTGAATCACAATTCTCAAACTTGCAATGTTTTACTAATCAACAAGTTCAGTGCCAGATCAGGGTGGCACCTCAGGTAACTGGGTGAATGAAATATCTTTTGGATTTTTGATTCCTATCATCTTACCTCATTTAGATAAGGACAGGGCCATGCAATTCACATCTCTGTTTGAAAAACTACAGGTTTGCTTCTATCTTATGTCAATGAAATTTGGTTTCTTTCCTGTTCAAGTTCAATGGTATAGTTGAGGTCTGTCTCTTTTCCTGATTCAAAGCTTTTATGGATGATTACTAGTAAAACGAGATGTCAAGAGATACATTCTTCAGGCTTATGATTAGCATTGTTGGGGCTAATATGCTGAGGTGGGCTATGAGTAAGATCAGAGCAAAGGTATGTTGACTTTTCATTTAATTCCCTGCTGCTGAAGAGGCAGTCAACATTTAGGATGAGAGGACCTAATTGATTTCTGGTGGAGTTAGAGAGAAGTCGTAGTCAGCCGCCACACCGAAGACTGAAAACTGGCATTGCAGCCCAATTCGGTAACCCAATTCTCTGATCCTTATTCATTTGTGCAGCTATATCAGAAGAGCCATAGCACTCCTGCCCTGACACGGACTTCTACTTCAACCATGCCTCAGACCAACATGTCCACTATTTCAATGCAACATACTCCTGTTCCTTGGCAGGTAAGAAAAAATCAGACAATTGGCGCTTCATCAAACATGAGTAATGTGAAGCAGGAGCCTTCTGAGCAGGCTTTTGAGAAACAACCAAAGCCCCAACCATCTTTATCCCGGGGGCCTATTATTTTGGGTTCTGTACTGGTTGATCAAGGAGAATCACTTCCAGTATCCTCACATAATGAACTGTTGGGGAGATATAATCCTGGAACTGCCTTTCCAACTTCGTTGAGGACGGAAAATGTGGCGACTTCAGCTTCTATTTTGTTCCCTATGAATACAGATTTCCAGGTATATTCTATTTTGTCCCCTATGAATATAGATTTCTAATTGATTAGATGATAGTTTCGTTTAATATTGAATTCGATGATTGAATTTGGGCTAATTTCTCCTCTAATTTTGAGATCAAATCTTTGTTAGGCTTGATTTTGACTGTTTTTATAGCAATTTCTGTGATAATTTTTGGTGATAATGTGAATTATGGGAGTTTAGGGTCTGATATTTAAATTGTAAAGTTAATTCTCCCCTAATTTGAAGATCATATCTGTGTTTCGCTTGATTTTGACTAATTTTATAGCAATTTTTGTAATTATTTGTTTGATAATAATATAGATCAATATGTGAGGATATCCTTATGTGCTTTATACTCCATATATATCCTAGTTTGATAATTCCAAGCAGGATCAGATTTGTACATTTTGGTGTTAGTTGCTTTGATGTCTATTTACATGTACTCCATTACTCCATATATCCTTGTATACTGCTAGTATAAAGATGTATGGTAAAGTTTTATTGATCGCTAGATAGCTTATAGGTACTAGTATGACATATACATAAATTGGCATGATAAATTATTGAAAGTCCTTTGTGGGAAAATATTAGCACCTTCTGGACAAACTTATCTTTTAAATTTAAAACTATAGTCTCTCACATATGGAGAGAACATTATAGAGAATATAACCTTCGAAAGTGACCCTTAAAACAAATTAAAGGTGCTTAACCGACAAAATTTTTAATGACAGCTCCAAGAATCCTACACTGTTATGAGTAAGCAATTTCCTAATATGTATTGTTGACATTCTACAACATATAGCCCAGATAGGAATACTAGATCAACATTGGACCACAAAGCTAGCATACAACTGACCGCAATCAAATAGATGGGCGGGGGATTTACTGGGTGGATGGACTGAACACATACACACACCAGGAAGGTAGTATGGTTTAGATTTCAGTGTTCATCCCAATTCTTACACGGCCTTAGCAGAAAAAAGGTGCCAAAACAACCAAATTACAAGCCTCAGGAAGATGAGATCTTCGTATAGAAATGTAGCCTTAACTGCAGATATACATTATCACTATTTAATTTGATCAATAAACCTTCTGATCCAGTCTCCTCTAAGTTTCTCAAAAAGTTCGACAAACCCAAATTAATAATGGGATACAAGGTTTGGAAAGCGTATACTTAATCATTTAGCTTATTGAACACCTCAACAACTCCAAGTCTATTGAAACCTTTACACCCATAAGGCGATAACAATGTCCTATTTATAGGGGCTAAAAGGATGCAATCTAGCTTAAACTACAAAGATAATTTTCTACATCAATGGAAACGAATGAAAGCCTCTCACTAGCACTGCAACTCTATTCGTCATAAGCCTTTACGTCAATGCAAACTAACTTCAGCTCTTACAGAATCTGAATCACCTTACATCCAAAAAGTGTTTATAAAGATCATCATCAAAGCTATTTCCCCTCTAGAGGAACACTTTCAGACATGTTCCAAGCCCCTACAACACTCTTTATTTGCTAGAATTCAATTTGGTGTTTTGTCGAGTGAATTGTGATCTTCCGTTTACGTACATCTTCTTAATGCATCTTGTCCTAAAAAGGTCCAGAGAAGCGTTCTATTTAATTAATAAAGAAAATGATCAATTGTTAAGCTTGCTTGATCGTTTTAAGTAACATTTGTTGCTGCTTTTATGGTATGTGAATCTATTATTAGATGAGATTGCAATGGTGACTGAAACAATTGGGAAAAGAAAAACATGATGAATGCAAGAATCTGCTTTGAATACTGATACTTGGTTATGTTCCAGGTATCGAGTGTTCAACAACTGTACATAATATGTACCCTATATTGGGACGACGACTATAATACCAGAATTGTACTTCGAGTCTCTCCTTGGTAAAGTATCAATGTCAATGACAGAAAAAGAAGGTAGTGAGAAATTTTCCTTAATTGGACTAAGCATTGTCAGCTTATTGATCATAGTGCTAGTGAATTTCTTTTCTCGTTCAGTTTACGATTGATGCTGCTAGAAAGTTAGCAATTCTAATTGATATCCTTGAAATTGAAGGCACATGAAATTAATGACAATGTAGCCAAAAGTTTTAGCAGGTTTACTAGATTTTGTAACTCGAATCTACACTTGTTTTGTAACTAATGTACACTTATTTCATTTTATCAACAATAATATTTTGAATGTGTTGGATGTATGATTTTTGTGTGCCTTTTGTGAATATTATGTAAGTGAGAGGAAGAGGAGGTGTGTGGTGGTTGAAGCGAGGGGCACAAAGAGTGTCTGGTATATGTTAGATTTGGAGTGCTACTGTTGCTGGTCTACTGTCCTATTGTAATAGTGTAAGCACGCTGTGCATGCAGGCAGTAGCTGAATTTTTTTTTTTACTATATAAAATATACAAATGCTCCGGTTGTTTAAGAAAACCGGAGCATTTTTGTATGCACAAGTGCTCCGGTTTTCCCAAAAAACCGGAGCATTTGTGGTATTTTACTCATGTAAAAAAGCTCAAATGCTCCGGTCTTAGTCACAACCGAAGCATTTGATAAACCAAATGCTCCGGTTAAGAATCGGAGCATTTGTAAAATGCTCAAATGCTCATATGACGTCTGCTACAGGTCAAATACGGAGCATTTGAGGGGTTTTTAACCGGAGCAATTGAGATTTTATCCACTAGTGTGATTTAAGGTTCTCCCTCTTCACCAACATCAGGGACATATCATCTGGATGATCTTCTAAGAATAAAGGGATGTTATCTTCCCTTATTTCTAGACGTTCATCTGGATTTCTTATCAAAAACACCCAGGCTGCCCTCATAGATTAGAGACCTATTGTACTTCAACTCAATATCAGGAGGAAAGTATCGTTTTGCAATACACTTTCCCCATGCCTTGCAGATACTTAATTGCTTCAACAATTCCTCCTTCTCCACTTTAGGCCAGAAGTTCAGTGCTAGGAAATCTATGTCATTTCCTATAGTAGCAGCACCGGACCCTTGCTCTTTTAAATCTCTAGATTGGACCTTTAGATCCATTCCAAAGAGCTTGATGAGTTTCGAATTCCATTTCTTCATTTCTTGTTCCTTGAATTCTTCCCAGTCTTCTTTTGAAATGTCTCTAATACATCCATGCTCCTTGCATTCTCCCGAATAGAGTGATGGAGCAACAATTTACTGATTCGCCATACTCGAGACCTTTCTTAGGGCTTTGATTATGAAACGGAATGAAGAATTTATGAGTTAAAATAAAGTATTTATAATACTACTATGATAACTGAAACGTATGCTTTTGTAATGTTTTTACTAATTGAGATCTTAGAGTTATTTAAAAAAATTGTTTAAAAGTTATCATGATATGACGGAATATGGGTATATTTATTTATAAAAATCACTATTGTGATCCCATTATCCCCCACTTTCCCCAATTTATATTTCCTTTTATTTAAAGATTCAGTTCACCAGTGCATATTATTTTGTATTTTTTAAAATCTCTAAATATTAAGATTACATTAAAAAGGACTTTTGCGTTTTTTTTAACCAAATGTGTAACCCAATAAAATCATAAAGTATAGCGGTACAGCCTACGAAGGATTATATGCTCTTAATTTTGATACTAATAAGTTTAATTTTGATTTAGGAAATAGCAACACTGAAATCGCTATTATAAATGGCAACATGGGTGGGACATGGGAAAAAATTGTAACTAAGTATAGTTTTTATACCAAAACATATACAACCGGCGAAGTAAAGTTCATAAGCCTACAAAGATATTTGGTTGTTGACATTTGTATTTGGTTGGATGCATTTCTTGGACATTGAAATGACCGAAATAGTGATTAGACATAACCATATTAATAATCATGTGCGGAAAATTACTTTCTGTCATGAAGAAGCTACTCCCCAATATTAATTGAACAAATCAGTTAAGAATTTATATAGTCTCGGAATATAGGATGCTATTTTTTCTCCTTTGTTGAGCTATCATAATGACGTTTTATTATTACACATGTGAATGTGCCACCCATAAAAAAACACATGAGAAGTGTGTCTACTATTGAAACAATACAAATCAAAGAACGCAAACATAGACAGGTGTTAAAACCCACAACCTAAGACATTATTTGCATTATTGTCTAAAATTGGGTGCTAGGATCCCAATTGAACACAGTCGGCATTTTGGTGAATGTGATCACTTCATAGCAGTCTTTAGCATTTGATGCATCACCTTCACAATATGTCTTGGGCATGAACTGTTTCAATAGGTTGACAAACCTAAAACAATCGCCAAAATTAGCAATTTCTTGCTTATAATTAGGATCGTCAGCAACCATTTCTTCCATAGGATCAAAGCTCATTCCCATTTCTTCAATAGGATCATAATTCCTATCCACTTCTTCCACCATCCTCTTCCTAGTACCTTGCCCCTTACCCTCACCCTCACCCTTTCCCTTACCCTTGTTACCCTTCCCTTCTAATTCATCTGTATTTTGGGTCACCTTCTCCTTTTCTGTGTGCACAAGCATTTTCTCTAATTTGTCATTCAACCACATAGACCGCTCGTATGAGGTTGAAACCATCCTGCAAAGTTGCGTGCTCAGGTCATTTAGAAATGAAAAACGTCCGGTAGCCGATCTCTCGTTGTTTGTTTTATGTAAACTAAGGTGTCCACATGGGTTTGAAAGATGCAACTTCGCTCTGATTGTCCATCTCCGAAGAATGGAACCTTTTGGTATTTCAACCATGCCTTCAGCTTTCATAACAACAAACATATGTCGACAAGGAAACCCAATGGAATCGAGTTTCATACAGCAGCAAAACATCATCTGTTGGTTTATATTGTAACATACTATATATTTCATATTTTTACTTATGCAATCATTCAGCCAGTAGGTGTTTGATGGACCGTCACAGTGGTCCAAGCATCTTTCCGTCTTAACCACAATGTGCCTTGACTCGAACTCTAGTTCCTTACAAAACAACTCGTATGCATTCCTCGTGTAAGTCCGTGCTGCGTGTGTCTTGATTTCCGACATGACGCCTTGGATGACAGGAAAGGTGTATGTGGAAATATACTCATCTTGATCTTCAACAAAACGGAGATGTTCAAGCACTTGATCATACAATTGAACAAACCTGTACAACATTATTTTCTTGGTGAGAACGGTCTTCAACGTGATGTTCAATGACTAGCATCTTTGTGTGCTTCTCATCCCTACAATACGCAGACGTTAAAATTGTACTTTCCAGCAGTGTACAATAGAAAAGGAAATTAAAGGTCAAATAACAAAAAAAAAAATAGAAATAAAAACAAGATTAGAGAATGACTAAATTAATAAAGGGGCATAACCAATATGTTTTCACTGGAGCTTACTAACTTACCGGCATAAAAATCCCCATGCATAAAAGCTTCAGCCCATTTTTCTTTGTCTTCATACAAATCTGCCCACTGCATTTCGCTAACGTCATAAGAAGTCATCAATTCTCCCTATGCTTGTTCCAAGTCGTTTATAGTCCTATATCCATCCACACATTTCATGAAACCACTACAGAAACGCTTGTTGGTATGACCTTTAACGTTCCGCATCAAGTGCCACAAACATAACCTGTGACGAGCATTTGGGAATACGACCTTGATAGCATTTGCCATGGCCCCAACCATCAGTGATAACAGTGTAAGGAACATTATTTCCACCAGACTCTAATAACTGTTGGAGCCCCCACTTATACGTCTCTTCCTTTTCATTTGCAATTAATGCAACGGCAAATGGAACGGTCCTCCTATGGTGGTTCACCCCAACGATGACAACAAATGGCTTCCTATATGCATTGACTTTGTAAGTTGCGTCAAATGCAATTACTGTTCTGAAAGCCTTGTAATTGTCACGACATATTCCATCGCACCAGAACATCTTGTCAATCCCACCTTGCTCATCACGAGTGTACCTCAAAAAAAAAGTGAGGTTTGAGGATTTTTTTCCCTAATAAGTATGCAACCACAATTTCGGTGTCTCCATCATGTATCTCTGCCTTTTTTAACTTTTCGTACGTGTTGTACAAATCACTAGTTAAGAATCATACTTTCCTTAGCCCACCAGCCTGTTGAGCTATATTCCTCATAGTGACGGAAGGACGTACTCCAGAGTTGATTAACGATTTAATCTGTATTTTATCGGCTTGAGTGACCTCTCTCTGGCTCCTGCAATTTTTTAAAACAAAATAAGAATTTTTTTAAGTGAAATGAGCAAAGTTAAAAAAGAATGTAATATATCCTATTTGTATATGTTCAGTTCGACATTTGAAGTACCTAATGAAAGGGACTTGGCTCATTTGAACAAGTTCGTGATTGTGCTCTTCTATAAACCGTGTCACGTGCCATGTGTCAGAGTTTTGATCCCATTTGAAATTGATCAACGCTTTACAACCGCATCGCGTGATAGGTCTATGTTTGCGCCTCTTGTCCTTTCTCTCCAAGTAGCTCACTGATCGGAATCCCTCCCGATTATACCAAACCAATTGAGATGTAATGTGTCCGTTCACTTTGCTCCTGATTGGATTCTTACGGCGTACACCAAAACCTTTCACTTTGGAGTACATCTTATAGAACTGCATACAATTGTGATGGCTCTTGAAAGAAAGTTTTTTCATGTCATCTACTATAAAATCTTCTAAATCCTTGCCAATTTGATCCCAAACTTCAAGGTCGAAGAATGTCACTGTATTTTCATCCATGTCAGATTCTGAGTCAGAGTCCTTATCACTCTCATCCCCATCTCCAGCTTCAATTTCCTGCGAAGTTTAATTGATTATTGCGTATTTGCCAAGTGGGTTACAATTTTGGGATTAAGATCGTATATTCGTATTTAACAAACGTCCAAAAGTGCATAAAGACGTACCTCTTCAGAATTGTTGTATTCGGTGTTATGTTCTTTATCTCCAGCCACGAATTGGTCGAAGTTAATAGCAGTACTGTGGTGCTTCTCGGTTTTTTTTAGGGTTCATTGCAAAAAAAAAATAGAATTTAAAGTACGCTATTAAAGTTACATTAATTTCGGGTGAAATTAATCACCTGTTGTATTTACTCTAAAATTAACAATTTGAGGACTAATATGTGACGTACTATATTCCTATTTGCATCGTACTCTAGATGTGGTAAGCGTTCGTCAATAGATGTGTCCATGCTGTATATAATTAAACATGATCACAATCTTTACAAAGGGTTTATCATGTGTATGATATAATCATTAAATTTATAAACAATTGAACATTAACTTCTGGTTACATACGACACAAGTTCAACAATTTATTCATAGCACGAATCAAAAAAGTGTAATTTCATCTACTAAAAATTGAAACATACCTTGAAAAATTGAGAGGCCGAAATCAATATGTGAAGATGAATTTAGTCTCCTGACGCGGAATCCTTTTTTAATTCAGTGACCGAAATATATTGGATCCTTCAAGTTCAGTTTCGAAATTTACGTGGGAGGTGGTTTTCATAGATCTAAATAGTTTACCCTAATTTCTACCTTTTAATAAAAACACTAAAAGAAAGTTGCTTTTAGTAAAAATGGTGCGATCTTATGTAATATTAAAAATAGGAAAAATTGACGCTATGGGGCTCAACTATTGGCCGTTCGCTTTAATAGGTACCAACTATTGATATTCCAGTGGGGGGCTCAACTATGACATAACCTGTAAATACGTGCACCCAGCAGGTTAGGTAACCTGCTGCTGTAGGTTAATGAAGTCACGTGACTCATTAAATGAGCACATGACTTAAAAACCCACCCCAAAACCACGATTTTAGATCTTCAGCTTCATTCTCTCATTTTCTCTCATTTCCTCCCTCTTCCTCTTCGTGTTTTCCCCTTTCCCAACCATGGCTGCCCTAAATTCATCCGGATCAACCTCAGTGAATTCAAGAAATCTGGGCTGGGAAATGTGAAATGCAACCATGATATTCCTGCGAAATTGCGAACAGTGAAATTTGGGGCCAACGTTGGGAGAAAATTCTATGGGTGCTCCTTGTGGCCAGTAAGTGTGAGTTAGATTAGGGTACAAATTTTGAATTTTTCCATTTTTTTTGTTAAACCGTTATAACATGAGTTTATTTTGTTGTTATTTTAGGGTGCAGATTGTGGATTCTTTAAATGGGAAGTGAATGGAGGGAATTTAAAGGAGTGTCATGAATGTGAGGACTTACAAGCGAAGTTGCTAGAGCAATTCACTTCCATTGCTGAGTTTGAGTTGCAATTCAAGCTTGTTGAAGAAAAGTTAAGCAAGCTGAAGATGAAGAAGGACAAAATGGCTGCTGAAGTTGAAGAAATGAAGATGGAAATAGGTAGACTTAATGCTGAATTAGTTAAGAGTAATGCAGGGGAGAAAATTGCTATAAGGGCCTTGTTTATGTCCTGGATTTTGTTTGTTGTGGTCTTTATTTTCATGAACTGATCAATCCTAGTAGGAGGGGATATGTTAGTATGATGGGAGTGTTAGATGGTGAGGTCTTAATTTTGTGTTGCCTTTAGACCAACTGATGTGTAGTATGTATGTTGACACCTTTAACATGAATGAAAAGTTTGCATTTTGATTGAAATTTAAATCCTGGATTACAACTGTTTGTTTGCATAGCACAAAAACAGGGATGTGCTTGACAATACAGTACAAAAGTAAGCCTATTATGGTCTTAAAATTACATAACACAATGTAACAGGGATGTGCTTGACAGATTTCCAAAAACTTTTCACACTACATTAACATCCTTCAATTTCATGTGTTGCTTGTTGATGCTTGACTACTGTTGAATTGAGCTGTTGAGGGTAAAGTGAAAGTTTGAGAAACCTCCCTTGCACCACTTCTTTGACTTGGTGCCTGCACATTGTTACAAACAATGTTAAATAACAGATCATGTTGCAAAGTGAGCTTAAAAAACAATCAGTTACTTACATTCAAAAAAGTGCTGCCATCATCATCAATATACACTCCAACTCCTTTTGGGATCTGCATGATAGGACAAAACAGTTTAACCAAGTTAGGGGGAAAAAAAGTCAAAGGCATGAACTAAGAGAATTAAGATTCCTTACCCTTCCACCTCTAGATTGCCTGCCTCCCCTAGAACCTCTGCCTCCACTTGATGAACCCCTAGCTTGTGCTCCTGAGCCACTGGCAGTACCCCTTGAACCTCTCCCACCACCTGCTGACCCAGTTCCTGCTTCCCTGTCCACATTGGATGAACCCCTGCCTCCCCTAGAACCTCTACCTCCTCTAATTACCCTGTCACCTTTCCCTAACATGCTTGGTTGAGCAGTGGCAGTTAGGTGTGCACTGGTGTTGTCTGTTCCACTTGGCGCAGGCTGTGAGACAATCTTAGCTTTCTTTGGAGCTGTATGGGAAGAGTCATTCCCTTTATTTGGACATGTCCTTTTATTGTGAGTTTTGCATTTACAAATGCTGCAACTCATTTCCACTCCATGTTTAGTGAGCCTTCCAGGTTTCTTAGGGTTCTCATGGGGGTCCTTCTTTCTATTTTTTCTAGGTCTTCCAGGTCCAATCTTGATAGGTGGAGGGTTTAAAGGAGACACAACCCTAGGCCAGTGTCTTTCACCAACAACTGGGGGTATTGAGCCTGCATAAGACTGTAGGTATGTTTCCCTCTTGTAATAATCAGATACAAAGTCTTCAGCATCCTTTCTACAGAAGAAAATGCAAGATACTGCATGACAGCAAGGGATACCACATAAATCCCATTTCCTACATGTGCATGAATGTGCAGCCAAGTCAACTGTCAAACTGTCCATCTTATGGTTAACTTGGAAAATTGTGTTTGTGGATGGGATTGGTATGCAGTTGGCAGCCTCAGCTTTTTCCTTATTCAATCTAGCCTGTATCCTAGGGCAGATCTTAGCATTACTAACCTCCATTTCTTGCCTCTTGACCACCAATCTTTGCATAAGGGCTACCCTAATGTCCTCCAGCATGTATATGATGTGTTTTGTCCTAGCAGCTATAATGTACCCATTGAAGGTCTCAGACAGATTACTAGTAATCACATCCACCTTTGTGTTTGTTTTAATGTGTGCTCTACAAAAAACAGAAGGGTCATGTGCTTTGAAAGCTTTTGTTGCATCAGGGTTAACCTGGTCCATTTCATCTAAGGCATCATTGTAATCTACAATACTGTATGCCTTGGCTGCCCTCCAAAATAGTATTTTCATTTCATCACCCTTAAAATCTTTGTGCCAATGGGCAAAAATGTGCCTAGCACAATGCCTATGCTCACAGTTTGGAAAAACAGATGCAACTGAGCTTAATATTGCCTAGTTAAAACAAGAAAGAATAAAATTAACATGATTGTGCATTAGTATGTAATAGAAACTAAATCCAAAAAAACAGAAAGGAATATAATATGTGGATTCTTACCAAGTGCTCATCTGAAATAATAGTCAATCCTTCACCCTGTCTAAGGTGCAAAGCTGTTTGTACCTCACTCAGAAACCAGCCCCATGAAGAGTTGTTCTCACCTTCAACTATGGCCCATGCAACTGGATACATCTGATCATTGGCATCCCTGCCAACAGCTGCCAGTAATTGACCACCCAGAAAGGTCTTCAGAAAGCAAGCATCAATGCTGAGAAACCTTCTGCATCCCTCCAACCAACCTTCTCTCACCCCATCAAAGCAGATAAATAGTCTTTGAAACACAGGAGTTGCACTCCTCCTTGGCCTTTCATCATAGAGCAACTTGATAACAATCTCTGCATCACTGTCCCTCAAGGCCTCAAGGTATCTACCCAACTTAGCATAATGCTCTTCCATTGAGCCATGAAGCAGTTTATGGGCCTTGTACTTCACCTTATAGGCCAAGGCTCTCTTAATGGCAACTCTAAATGCTTGTCTAACTGTTTCAATGAGCTCCTTGGCTGGCCAATGAGGCCTTGCCTTGAAAATTTCTAGAAACTGCTTTGCAAGCCATGTTGATGTCATCTGTCTGTTGGCTTCCATGTTCCTAGTACAGCTATGCTCATCATTAACGGATTTTACCACAAAACAGGCCCTCCTTGAATCCCATGAAGCAAATAACCTAAAAGGGCAGCCTGTGGTGCACTTCACTTCCATTCTCCCCTGCCTCCTACTATTACTTGTAGCAAAGTACAAATTTCTCCCACATGTAATAGCAAACCTAGCCACAACACTCCTAAAAGCCTCTCTACTAGGAAACCTAAGTCCAACTTTCCAAACAAAATATGTGAAGTCTGTATCCTCACTCACTAATAGTCCACTCCCTCTCCTTCTCCTACCATCCTCATTTTCATCACCACTATTCTCTGGGGTATGAATATCATCCTCACTGTCCTCATAGTCACTCACAAACCCTGCTTCACCAGCTTGTGTGTCAGTGTTGCCACTGGTAGCACCATGACATCTTAGACCTAATCTTCCCTCAGCTGCATCCTTCTGAAGCTTCTTTGCCAACTCAAATAATTTTGTGTTTGTGCCTCTCACCCTATCCCTAGCTACTCTAAGCTCATCATCACTACTGTCTGCTTCACCTCCATCTTCAGTTTATTCAAAAAAACCAACCTCAGGTTCTTCTTCTCTTTCAAGATCACTCAAGTTCTCAGGCTCTAGTTCAGTATCATCCCTATCATCTTCATCAGTGTCAACAGCAGGTGGTTCATACCCAGGATCTGAATCTTCTGAAGAATATTCTTCCCCAATCAACTCCTTCAAGGTTAATGGGCTTTCTGGTCTATTATCATACCACTCATAGTAATCATGTGGGAAGGTTTCTTGGTCATAGATTACCCCTTCTTCAAGCTGCCTAACTGGTTGTTTTACAATTTTAGGATTAGGTGCAGGAATGGGTATTTCAGGTTCAGGTTGTGATTGGTTTTGTGGAGCTGTTTGAGATACAATTTGTGAAACTTAGGTTGTGTTAAACTCTGCATCATGGGTTGACTGTTGTTCAACATTTAATGTGGAGGTTGAAGGAGATTCTTCAGCAGTAGGTTTATTAGGGGTAGGCTGATCTGCTCTAGATGTGTGGTACATAAACTGCACTGCTGCTGAGGTCTCCCTAATCCTAGCACTTGACCTAACTGGTATTAACTTTTTAGCAGGGGATTTTTTATTTCTGGTATTTGGTACAGTGTGGGACCCCTGTACACTTGTGCTAACTGCAGGTGGGTTTTTTGTTGGTTCACTGACCATTTCAGCTGGGCTTTTGGATGGCTTATCAACTGAGCTTTTGGATGGGCTTAAAGTTGGGTCTATGTGGGGTGGGTTTATGGGTGCTTGGTTTATGTGGGGTGGGTTTATGGGTGCTTGGTTTATGTGGGGTGGGTTTATGGGTGCTTGGTTTATGATGGGTGGGTTTATGGGTGTTGGGTTTATGTAGGGTGGCACTGTTGTTTTTTGCTGGCTAACCTCTTTTTTAGGCCCTTCCAACAGCCCAGCAGGTTGTTCATCAAGCACTTGGGGCTTATAACACCATGTACCACATACAAATCCAAAAACCTGCTCTTCAAAACTATCTATGCCATTTCTAATACTTCCTTGTCATTGTATACCCTAATCAAGCCATCATCCACTTTTTTCCCAGGAATCAAATAAAAGATCTATTCAATAACCCTATAATTACCACATTTTCTAGCCATTTCCTCAAGAAACCACCAACACAACACATCTGGGTCAACAGCAAATGTTCTCCCACTTCCACCAACATACTCCAAGTACCCTCCTTTCTCATGTTTCTTAAACAGACCCCCATGCCAAAACCTCAAGGTCACATTATCCATTCCTAAACCCTAATCAAAACAAAGACACAGAAAGTACATACATTCAGCCCTAATAACACACAGATTCATGAAATTACATTTAACAGGATTTTCTTTAAAATCGACCCTAATGTTTGAAAAAAAAAACCCACATTTTACAGTATTTCATTCATTGTTAGATTTTTAGGGTTTTCCTTGATTTTAAGCTTATAATACCAACATAATTCCCAACTTCAACAATGGTGATTAAATTACATGGATTAAAAAAACTTACCTTGAAGCGCAATCTATGGTAGTTGATGAAATTATCTGTCTACAACACCTTCAGCAACTTCAGTAATGGTAAAATTCAACTTCACAAACCGCGAAAATCAATGAGGGGAATTGAGCTCTGACCCCTGTTAATGTCGCTGACACAGGGATCAATGGAGGAAGGGGAAGGGTTGGTTACTGTGGTGGGTTAAAAAAAAAAAAGCCGTTTTACTCTTCAAATTCATTAAAACAGGGACCCACTTTGTACCCATGACTGCCATCGCCAGTCACTGGTAAACTGGGTCCACGCATTTACAGGTTATGTCATAGTTGAGCCCCCCGCTGGAATATCAATAGTTGGTACCTATTAAAGCGAACGGCCAATAGTTGAGCCCCATAGCGTCAATTTTTCCTTTATCTTATAATAAATGATCTTTTTTCCCTACTTGACATATATTGGAGATATGTTGTTTATATGTACAAAACATCATTTTCTGTCATTAAAGATTACGTTTGGATGGTAAGCATTGAAGACATGGATTCATTTCTCCGTAACATTGTGTCTTTTTTTCATTTAATTATTTGAGTAGCTTATTGGTTTAGTGTTTCAGTTAAATCTCTTTAAGGAAAAGGGATCACATTTTCCATATGACTAGAAGTTGAGACTTTCATTTTTATCATTTGGCCACTCCATCATCTCCTCAAATAAGAAAGGGAAAAATATTGTTTTATCAAAGCCACTTTATTGTATTTTGTATATAGTTAAAATAATTGAAATGGTATTCATATGTATCAAAGTAATTACCACTTTTTGCAGTTATAACTTATAACATGAAATACCCCCTTCATCTTTTAATGATTACTCTCATTTTTCATGGTCTCCTATAATCTTATAACATTAGATCATTGATTTAATATAAATATTTGTAATAAATTTATACTTAGTTAACTAATAACCTAGATTTGAAATGAAAACACTGATCAAAAATTAAATTTTTATTTATAACTAAATTGGTACAGTCAGAGAAAAAAATAAAAAATTGAATTTCATATAAGCAATTATACTGATAATATTTTAAAACCTATATGTTGATTATTATTCGGTAATCTCATCTATTATATAAATCAAACTTTTCCACTCTATTAGTATTCAACGATTCAACCCCGTTTGTGATTTATACATGAATAAAAACATAGTCATGTGTGATATTGTTAGATTCGTCTTAGTATGTATTTCATTAATATGTACTTTTTAGAATTTTTACAAATACAAAACTAGAGATATATATCCTCAAAGTTTTGCATTGGCATGTGTGAAAATTGTAAGTGTAACAATTAAAAAGAAACGAAGGGAGTATTTATTTCTCGCAATGCAATATTTGAATAATGATGAACAAATAGCTAAAAAACCAACGAAACATACATTTGAGATAACATATTAAAAGATTTAAAATAATTATAGTAATTAAAAGTTATGTTAAAACATTCGAATTATAATAAAATTAAACAAATGTATAATTGACAAAATTACCATTTGAAGTAACTTGGATACATTTGTCTTGGCTACATTTGCCTCATGACTTATGTACATAATAGAGATATAGTCATTTTTGACATATCAATTAAAAAGACTTTCATCTAGAGATAACATTTGTAAGTATTCGCTATATACAGTATCTACCATAACGTCGTCTTCACTGGCTTCTAATTCGCGCCCCGCAATGCTCTTGGAAACTCCTAAATAGTAGCCATCTTTAGGGGAGTTGTTGAACCTTGCCTCGAAGATATTCCTTTGGAAACTGTTGTCCCACGCATATCTCCTGTTGATCAATGCAACATACATCCAGGAAAGGAAGTGTTCTTGTACCAATAGATTCCATAGTTTACACATACACTTAAAGTGCACTAATCTCCCCTGATGATCATTTTGACCTTGTTCCATCCTCACCACTTTGAGGGAGGACTGGGTACAAGAAAGAACTAGACTCTTGGCATATGTCCAGTTCATCCATTGAGGTCTTGGGAAATTTAAAGTAGTGGAAACCTCCTTTCCCCACTTCTTACAAACTATTAGCAGTTTGTCTTGCGATTTCCCATCCAATTTAGGCCATAGGTGGGTGGACAAAATGTCAATATCAGAACCGACCTTTGCAACACTTTATCCAACTAGCATAGTATCTTTTGGCTCCACTACTGGTTCATCGCCAAAGATCCGTGCCATCTTCTCAGTCCATCTGGCTCTCTCATTTGTAATGAAAGATTCTTTGTCTTCCTCTATACCGTTGAAGGCGAAAAGATGATTATAACAATCATCATCAAACTCAGCTGCTATGTTTGCAAAGTGTTCGTTGTTCATTTTGATTGTTTGAAATGAAAATGTGATGTTAGGATGCTATGGTTAGGTCCCTTTAAATAACAAGCCCATTTGTTCAACTGTTATTTTGGCGTAATAACTTCTGGGTTCATTGAATAATTGGTACTTTGACCCCTTTTCGAGAAGTTTATTGACTTTTCGCTTATTATCATTTATTGTAACGTTATGTAATGACCCAATACAACTGTGGTCATGACCAAAGCATTTGTGCACGCCAAGTAATATATAAAAGGGAAATTCCCACTAGTAATCCTGTACTATGGAACATTTGCAATAGTGAACCGTTTTTTTTTCAGTTTCAAAAATAACCCTGTACTTAGTAATATTATACAAAAGTGACCTTAATGATGGTAAAACAGTTAATTCAACCGTTAGTTTTATTGGTTTACCTAACCCACGTTAACCCCAACCCCCAACCACCACCCAGCCCACTGACATCCCACCCAACCACCACAGTTTTTACCAATAAAACTAACGGTTGAATTAACGGTTTTACCATCATTAAGGTCACTTTTGTATAATATTACTAAGTATAGGGTTATTTTTGAAATTGAAAAAAAAACGGTTTACCATTGCAAATGTTCCATAATACAGAGTTACCAGTGGGAATTTTCCTAGATAAAAAGTTGTCACTTTTAATTTGGTAATTTGTAAAGGCCATCATTTCATTCTCACTTACAACATGTACTTTCATAGTAGGGTAGCGTTATATTATTAAAAAAAGCATACAATAACAAAAAAATACCACATAATAGTAGTGGTGTGCACTATGAAGTACTATATGGGTAAGTGGTTACTGGCTACACTACATAAAAATGTAAAAAATTGTTAAACCCAAACTATCTTTTGAGTTTTACCATCATATTTGTTACACAATGCATACCTAATCAAATTTTGCAAGTAGAACATGCATTGGGAGGAGGGAGGAGGGAGGAGGGAAGCCTATTAAATATTATCTAATGTGATTAGACACTTATAGGTTGCTCTTACACAACCCACTACACCACTAGGCTTTCATTGCATTCGTATTATTGCTATTTAATCAATGACTTGTTTTTTTTATGTCGCCCAAAAATGATTTGAAGGGTTTGAATATTAGTATACTTCATTAATTGGTGTGTCAAATATTAATTGTTAAAATTAAAATTTTATTTATTGTTAAAAAAAATCAGAGCAGACAATTGTGAAAGTGGTGACTTTTTGCAAAAAGATCAAACATACAAATTGGTTAGTGGTGCAATTTTAAAAATTGAAAAAATGAAGGAAATAAACTTATACCCCTTAATTTTCTGTTCCTACCATTTTTATTAATTATCATACCTCATAATTACCACACAGGAACTAGTGTGTTGACCTCATATTGAATAAGATGGCTTATTCATAAGTACATACTAAAAGGAAGAATTAGGCCTATGAAATTAAAATTAACTTTATTTCCATCAAATTCTTTTGATCTACTACAGTCTGAATCTGTTTAATTCATTATTGTCCCGCATAATTTCTATGTTCATAACACAAGGGAATTAAAATTAAATCAGAAAAAATAATCTAACGCCTTTCAATTTTACAACATATGATTAATGACTATGATTTCAATTTTATTTTCTCTTCATGTCTTAACCTAACTTATCATATTTATATCCAATTACGCTTTTTCAAGTATAGCCATTTTAAATTTTTAATTGTCGCTAATGAACATTAGTTTAAGCCTAAATTATAGTGTCATGTCCAAAAACAGGATATGTCATGTCTAAAGTTGGTCATTTTAAAGAACAATAGTTTAATCATATCTTTTGCGTACATAGGGAACTGTTATTCAATTTTATTGACAGGGCATTTGAATATAATGTAGCCATAACTACTTGTTAAAAGGAAGACTTAGGACTATTAATTAGAAATTTACTTTATTTTCATCAAAAAAAAATTGATCCACTACAGTCTAAACTGTTTAATTAATTATTGTCCCATCTACTTTATCTGCATAATATTAATTATTATATGTTAATAATTCTTTAGTTTATAACACATGTTATTAAAATTAAATAAGAAAAAAGAATTAAAATTAATTCTTATGTCTAACTATGACTTCAATTTTATTTTAAACTAATCATGTCATAACACAACTTATCATATACATGAAAAATTTCCCATTTAATAATGTTCCATTCTAGCCATCTTAAATATATAAATATTTTTCCGTACATAATGAACTGTAATGTAATTTTGTTGACAGGGCAAGGAAATGCGGAAATATAAAATTGAGACAACATAAGAAAATAGCATAAATAAATTGAGAGACAATTTAAGAAAAAACATACTTCATTCATAATAGATTAAATACATTACAAAAGTATTAATACTAATTTACTACAACCTAATGTCAAACTACAGACAAAAACAAGAAAAAAAAGCATAAAAAAAGAAAACATAAGAAAAAAAACCCAAAAAAAAAGAACCCTACACAGAAGAAGACATGGAAAAGGCCATGCAGGGGCATGATCAAACCCAATCTTGTTGTGGAATTATCGACAAATGTCAGTAAATCCGGTCGTAGTTTTTCGGAATTCGATTGAAGGCGTCGGAGTCCGTGTCTGACTCCGATGCATCGCCAGGTTGTGGTGATGCATCGTCAGAATGGGTGGAGGAGGAGTGTGATAAAGATGAGTGGGGGGTGATGATGATGGTGTTGTTGGTGCTGACGATGGAGGGGAGGGAGCCTGGAGCCTCCTCCTCTTCCGTTCACGAGAAGAGGATGATGATGATTTTGGAGAGTTGGAGGAGGAGAGAGATGATGATGATGATGTATGAGGGGTGGAGGAAGAAGATGGTAATTGTAGTGCTGATGGTGGCGCTGATGGTGGTGGTGGCGGGACGGTTCACCAACCTCCATTTTTTCCTTTCCCTTGTAAGACATGTTTTTTTTTTTTGGATGAGTGTAGGACCGTTTTTTAGGAGGAAGGAATCTAGGATGTGAATAAGAATATTGAAGTGCCTAACCTTATATAGGAAAAAAAGTGACTGTTGGAGGCACCCTATTAATGAAGTAGTACTTAATTTTAGTTTGGAAAAATGGTGCCATTTTGAGAAAGAAAAAAAAGTCCAACTAAAGTGTATGTTCCCAAAGCATGTATTATATGAAGGGAAAATTGTATAATTACTATGTAATAGAGAATTATGAACTAGTAAATTATGTACCGCTTTTATTTTGACCACATACTATATCAATGTTTTGGAATTGCCAAAAAATAAATTTTTATAGTTATATGTATTATATTCACTGCTTTGTGTCAACATATTGTTACAAATGGTTGCCGAAAATACATGCTTATGTAATTACCAAAAATGCGATTATTGTATTGTAATTTATACAAGTTCTCCTTATTGTAGCCACCATAACTTGTGTAATATCTCCATTATATAAGGCGACATATTGGGAGACACATCAAAAAAAAGGTTTAAAAAAAAGGACCTTGGTTAACTTATTTTTTTTAAACAAATAATATTAGGGAAAAAATAACATGTAAACCGGACATGAGTTTTTGGAAAATAAAAAAATATATATGGACTTGGTCCACATTAAATAGTGTTGAACTAATGCTAATTCATGTGATTTATGAAAGAAAAAAATGAGTTAGACCATTAGATCGGCTCAGGTCCATGTTAGACCAACTCTTTTTGAAAATCCAAAGGAAATACATTTAGATCCCTTGCATTTATACATGATCGTATATTAAATCAAGACTTATAAATTATTAATTACTTGCTTCCTGAATAAGGGTTTGAAGTAAATTGTGAATATACATATGTATGAGACGGACTAATATTACTTAATTTAGATAAAATTATATAAGGCACTATGTAATAGACAATTTTCAACTAGTGAAATATGTACGATTTTTTTCTTTACCACAACTTGTCAAGAATGGTTGCTGGAAATACATGTATAAGACATTACCAAAGATGAATATGTAACGTAAATTGAACAAGTTATATTTATGGTAGCCACCATAACTTGTCTAAATTAACTTGTTTCGTGATTAAGGAAAGAAAGAAAATTGTGAGTATCGTAAAATTGGTCACGTAAATAATTAGTCACATCAAATTACTCTACTTTGGACTTCAGGTGCAACTGGTAATGATCTGTATCCGATTGTCGAGGTATGTAAGAGATTTGCGATGATCTATCTGTGTTTATCTCTCTCTCTCTCTCTCTATCTCTCTCTCTCTCTCTCTCTCTCTCTCTCTCTTCCTCATCACTCCATTTATAATCTCACATAGAACTCGAATGTGGCATACCTCACTATCAAGAAAAAGGCAAACAATAACTATTGAATCGAAAGAAGGTATGTTTGTATATAAATTAATTAGTTTTTTTTTACATATTATATTATTTATCTTTATATATATGTTTATAATTTCCTTTATGTTGTTTTCGTATGTGGTTGTGTAAAATATTGTTTCGGTTTGTTTTAAAACTGTATTTATTTGTTTACAAAATTGTTTGTTTTGCAAATTATTAAGCCTAATATTGCATAACTTGTTTGCTCAATGTTAGGTACTATTAGTGTTGGGCTTATTTTAGTCGTTCAATGACTCATATATATTTAAATTGAATTGTTATTTAAACCGGGAAAGGTTTATAATTACACAATTATTTCGCATCTAAATTGGGTTGTGGTTTAAAATTTAGAACTAATTCGTACCTAGAAAAGGTTCTAATTTTGTAAATATGAATTTTGTTATTTTTATTGTTATTTTTATTTTTGTATATTGCATGTCATATACTAAAACCATTGTTTATTAGGGTTAGTTTTGAAGCTATGGTTCTAACAAATACATTAGTTATTGTTTAATTTAATTTATCATAAGAAGGTGATATGTTTAGGTTTTTGATTTGTAATTGTTGAATTGACCTAGGTATGGATGCTTTGAAAGACGCACATCCCCTTTTTTCCAATCAAAACATACTGGTTACTCACATTTTCAGTCGGCTGCAATGGGAAGATCTGCTAAAGATTGAACTCACTTGCACCAAGTGGAGGGTCTGGTGGAGGCTTAGGCATTATGGAGGTGTTACTTGGCCTAATCAGAGGACTCTGACTGAGAATTGGATTCTGAGGGACATTCCCTTCAATAATGGGAGGGACTTACATACATGGATCAACAAGGACATGACTGTTTATTTTGATGGCTTTCCATGGCTATTCAAGGAATATTAAATAGATGTATTTTTAGTATTTTGGATGTTGGTTTTTGAAGGCATCATGACATAGATTGGATGTCTGTAAGAATGGATGTTCTTATTATGATATGTGCTAGGAATTATTGGTTTTTTTTCGGTGGATAAACTGATATGACTTTTTACTTGTATGAATTTAGGATCATATTACAAAATTATTTTTGGATGTTGCATATTCTCTGGTATGGATTTAGGTTCATAGTACACTATTAAATTATTTTTACTTGTATGGTTTTTTTTCGGTGGATAAACTGATATGACTACATATAAATTTTGCATTTTACACTCCCCTTAAATTAGGGATGTTATAATTTTTTTTTAAGAATTGTTTTTTCCTTATTTCGTAAACCATCTTCCCTGGTTGTCATATATATTAGTTTTTTTAATGTGTAAGTTGGAAATAATATATTAGCTAAATCTGTTATTCAGGTAAGGGGTAAGATTTTTTTTTTTTTTTTTGAAAGAGAAAAGGTAAGGGGTAAGATTAAGGTAATAATATATTAGCTAATATTTTGTCTTCCATATAAGGTAATTTCAATTTCGCAAATTAGCAATTGAAATTAAAATGGACAGTTAATAATAAACATACTACCAATGTGAATGTTGGATATTACATAAAGCGAAATAAACTTTAGTGGCAATTTGGACACTCAACACAACATAGTCACGTGACGGGCTGTGCAATGTCACTTCACTGAACTGTTAAATGCAATAATGATCTTAGTTGGTGTGGCCTAATTCACCACTCCATATAAATAAGAAGTCCTTATTCAGTCTATTTTTGTTCTCTTAAAAAACAAGTATTCTCTGCATATCTACATCACATTCAAACCTAAAACAAAACACAACTACGTTTAAGGAATAATGGGGTGGCCTGTTACAGAGAAGCGTCGAAGATTGTCCTATCCTGGAGGTATGTTATTCACTATATGCATGCTTTTTGTTGTGCACTTGTGCGGATTTGATTTCTTAGATTTATCCTATAATATTGTTTTTAAAACCTTATATGATTTGTTACATTCAAAAATCTTAAATTTAAATTCTTGTTTGGTTATTTCTCCGAATTTTTAGTATAAAATATAATAGTATGAATTTTTTTTATATAGCCACAAATAAATAATGGAAGGTGTTACGGTTTTAATATTAAATAGAGATAAGATGACTTTTTCTTAGCTGCAAACATACCTTTTTTACTATTGTTATTCCTAAAATTTTGACGGTTTTATTTAAAAATAACATGAAATAATTTTTTAAACTAAAAGATAAAAAAAATCTTTACGGTTTTTGTGTAAGATATAATAAGATGAATTTTTATACATTCAAAAAACAAAAGAATTTTTATGAAGTCTTATTGACATCCTTCTATTTAATGTTTCTCGTAGGGTTGACGGCCTTCGATGACGCTCATCCAATATGCAGAGATTGCGATCTACTAACATTCCACATTTTCACAAGGCTTGCTTGGGAAGATCGAAGAAATGTGGAAAAAACTTGCAAAATTTGGCGATGGTGGTGCAGGTATTTGCAATTTCGAAGCCATGGTTTGCCCTGTTATGGTCACCGTGACCAATTAAAGCAATGGATCATCAAGTACATCATTTACAACAATAGTCATGACTTGAAGGCGTGGTTGGAGAAAGACATGACTGCGTATTTTGATGGTTTTCCATTTTTGTTCAAGGAGGAGTAAAGTGTACAACCATCTGTTTTGCTCCGAATTCTTAGTTTTTATGGTATTATTCTAAGGAAATATGTATGACAACTTTTATTTTATCAACAATATGGACGTATTTACTCAAATCAATGAAGTGGCTGTTATTTTTGTTTGGTTTCATGTATTTTACAGATCGCTTACAATCTTATGTACTAGATTTTTAAGCACGCGATGCGTGCGACGATAATTTTTTCATTGTGATATTTCGTAATGTCAAGTAGATAGTTTTACATGCACGCAATACATGCAGCGACAACTCATTATAATAGTTTAAGTTGACAGTTTTTTCAATAATTGCTTTGTTTTGTTCAACTTCTTATAAGTTATTTTCAGAAAAAATAAGTTTAGATCGGTTCTTGGTCTGACCTTATTTTCTTCTATGTAATTGACTTACACAAATTTAAATTATATAAACCCATTAAAATGATCATTTTTTTACATGACTATAATTTTGGCAATTTTACCTTTTGATGGAAGATTTTGAAATTCTTAAATGAATTTGTTATCTTTATTTTTTTTTAAATGAATTTAGTCTTTATTTTTTTTTAACCTAAACTTTTAAGCTATTCTAATTGTAGTTTTTAAAATGGCAAATATTGGGATTGATTGATTACCCATTATTATTTTAAAATTTAAACAAAATTGATGTAATTAAAAAAATAAGGGTAATGTAGTCATTTAATATGGGGACACCATGTCACCATGCCGCCCCTTCACTTATATAATAGAGATTTTGATAACAATATCAAAATTATAGCATTATAAGATGTCGTTATAAAAAAAATCATGTTTGGACATGCAACGCAATTTTACATTGATCTAATCTTAAATATTGTGAATGGATATACAATTTTGTTGTTACAATTACTGGTTTATGGCATTGCCAAGGTGTATATGAACAAAACCACCCAATTCATCTATAAAGAATATTGTGGTGGTCTTAAGTAACACAAGTAAGTATTATAATAGGTCTCTTCAACAAAAAGGTTTTTATTAGGTATTTCCTAACAAAATAGCTATTTGAATAGGTCTTTCCCAATAAAAAGTTCTAGAGAATAATTATATGTTTCTAAAGTTCAATTATACTTCGGAGATCACATAATTATTTAAATAAAGGAATATTAACATTTTAAAGCAACTGAACCTATTAAAATCTTAAAAATATGGAAATTGTCCTTTTAAAAAATTTTAGCTACATTTTACTACAATCTCATTGGAATCCAAATAACTATCATTAAATTACATGCTCTTAAAATTTACCTTTTGGTTTTATGTAAACTATTTTTTACAGTTAATTGTGATGAAGCTATTTCGTTTTAAATGAGACATGTCTTTTGGCCTTTGGGTTCATATGCCTTTTGGTGTGTACTTTATATACTTCAATTCCATTTTCTTAAAAAACATAACCACCCACAAAATCAAAACCGCTTTCGCTATTTACACTTATTCTACAATTTCACATAAACTTATTTACATCAAAATGAAGAATTTAAACAACATATTGAAGCACACTATGAAATTTCCAACAAGGAAGAGATCGTCAAGAACAAAACCACACTTAATTAATTGTCTGCCTAGTGAAATTCTAATCGACATTATTGGACGGTTAGCAAAGGATTCTCCATCAGATTTCCTGAATTGCAAATTAAGGTCTAGTATGTATGATTTGGTTCTTTTTTTCCAAATGCATTAACAGTCATGTTTATTCTTTTCAACATGTTTGTTTATTGGTTGCACAGTTGTAAAACACTAAACAAGATCTGTGGTGAAGACAAGGTTCTTCAACAGGTTAATCTTGAGCCCTTGGTCGGACTAATGTACAAAGATTATACGAATGCCTACAAATTTTTTATGGACTGCGAACAGTGCAACAATCCTCAAGCGCTAGTGCACTTTGCAATGGTATATGTCAATTACTTGTACGAAAAACACGTTGTTAACTATTTTACACGTCCATTACTTGTCTTATTTTTCTTAATAACTGTTGCAGAAAAAAATTTTTACCTACAATGAGCTCGAAGAGAGAATCAGTAAGTTGGAGAAGGCGTGTACACAAGGCCATATGGTGGCAACGTATGTTTTAGCCAACATTTTTATATGCAACAAAGATGTGGAAGTAAACAAAAAGGGTTATGAAATGATTGTCAATATTAGAAGACAATTCGGTAAGGTTGGAATTAGAGAATGTGAAGACAAAACCTTGATGCTCTTCGTAAGAGTATGCAAGAACTATAAAATCAAGGTGGAATCCAACCGTCTGATTTCATGTGACAAGCACGAAGAACATTTACAGAAGTTTGATTCTTGGGAAACGGGTGCTTACCCTTGTGCAAAGGATAATGAATTCAACTGTGACGCTTGCCTGTGCGATTGACAAGTTTATTTTTTTGTTAGGCACGCGTGTTAGATTGTAGTTGGAACTATTTAGATTTTACAATACTGTAATAGAATCTTTATGTCACATTCCAATTTCATTCTAAAAAGCATTCTATTTTGTGTTTTTATTAGTACAATTGATTCCAACATTAAAATTGATATATATTTTGTTATTTTATCATCATTTAATGGTTCATATATATTTATGCTAAACGTTATATACTAATAATTTGATGGGAACAATTTTGTTGGAGTCATGAAGTACATTTTCGTTGGTTTACCTACTAGCAAAGTATAATGCGAAATTGCTGGCAAGTGCTTCTTTTGCACAATTGGAGTTGCTAAGCCAATTTGATTGACCTATGTGGCAATTATGGTAAAATCTATATCATATTCTATGAAAAAAAATTATCTTACTTTAAGTGGGACTACTCAAGCAACAAGTATATTCCCATTGGCTAACCATTGAGGGAGTTTTGGCTTAAAGTTGAGTTAGCTAGAAAACCTAGGTGACACTCATTTTCCCTTTATTATTTTAAAACTAATATAGTTTTAGGTCCTTTGTAATTAGGTGTATATTGGTGAAAAATGGTGGACACAAAAGTCCCCAAAAGTTCCCAAATATAATAGAGATTGGTTTTTATTTTATATTTGACAGCAATAGATTGGTAGGTTAAATATATATTTATCTTATTGGAAACAAAAATTTTAAAAAAATTTCTTAAATTTGGCAGTTATATTTTGGAAATTACATAATCTAGTAACAGTTGATTAAATTTTGAACGCATATCAATCTTTTAAAAATCTTAAAACTTTGGAATTTTGCCATTTTAAAATTTTAGTAAAAGCGCTAACAATTCAAGAAACCGCCATCAAGGGAATTAAATTTTTGTTAACAAAAAAAAAAGGAATTAAAATTTGTCACTATTCTGCCTTCCAAAATACCTTTACTTTCTCTCTCTCCATTAATTAATATCTTTGTTTATTTCCTTGTCACTGAACTCCGAGAAAGTATCCTCAAATTTTGGAACCAGCAACGATGGCGGGGTCATTCATCGGTGGAAAGGTACAGTTTTTTTAGTTGAAAAAAAAAATCACATCCACCACTTATTTGTATTTTATGTTGTTTTGCAAATCATAAAAGAAGAATTGTTTCTCAAATCTTGTGAACATCGGTTAGAAAGCAATGGACTTCGTAATTGAAGTGCAGTTGGATTTTGGGTGTTTGTAGCATATCAGGAGTGGAGTTGGGTTTCGTGTTTGAAGTCAAAGAGTGTTGATGCATGCCTTAAATTGAAATTGTACTCATAATTATGAACTGCATAGATGTTGCTTTTTTATAATATTAGTGTTTGAAATTGATTTTCGGTTGGCCTGAATGTTTGTTTGTTGGGTTGCAATTCATCAAGATTTGTCCCAGCAATTGTTGTTGCTTTATTGTTAGTTTTCGTACCAATTTGTGGTCAACAATTAATATGTTTTATTCAACTGAAATATATGCAAACCATATAGTTAGATCTAAACTAACAAGAAACATCCCTCGAGAAAATATATGTAAGAGTATCATCTGACCAACAAAATTCAAGGGCATTCATATTTTTCTAAGTTGTTTCCAATATAAGATTTGGCCATTACTTTACATTATTATGCTATGCTCAGCATACTGAACTATGAAATGGTTTATAATTCCAGAACTACTAGCAATTTCAAGAATGTCTGGTAATGTGTTGAGGCTAAAGGGTACTGAGTCAGGTGACCCGAGCCGTTTACGGAGAAATAAATTTATACAAACAGCATTACAAACCACACAGGTATACTAATTTTAATTTTTTAGGTTAGATAAAGTTAATGTGTTATTTGTAAATCACTATTGTTCGGCAAATGATAGTTTTACAATATCAGGGTACATGGAGTCCAATGGGTGATTTAGATGAACTTGTGACTCTTGTAAAATGTTTTCCACTAGTTAAAAAAAAGGTGTTAGTGACATTTGGGTTTGAGTTTCTCCTTCATTACAACACCAAAATATTGAGGAGAACAATGTGTAGATGGGTGATAGATCATTTTGACCCAGTGACAAACACATTGTCTACTTATGGGGATAAGGTTTTGATTACTCCAAGACATGTTGAGTACCTTCTGGGATTCAAGGATAGTGGAATTACAATTGAGGAGGATGCCTTTAAGAGTGACAACCTCGACGAATCGCTAGTTTGGTTTTTACAGTTGGACGTAAGAGGCATGGCCACGCAACTCAGAAGGGAACAACATGATCACCCATGTTTCAAGGGTATGTTCACACTCTTCGTCATGACCGCCCTGTGTTCACCAACACTGGATTGCAAGCCAAAACCAGAATGGCTTCACCTTGTTCTGAATAAAGACCTTATTCCTAATTGGAATTTTGCGAAGCACATTTTTAATGACACAGTGAAGGCCATCATCGAGTTCAAAGGGAGAGACATACCACAACAATTGGGCGGATGTCCCCTGTTTCTAATGGTATGACCTGCTATTTGTATTGTGTTAATAATTTCTCCTAAGGTACTATAATTATATTCTCTTCTTATGTCCGGCCATATACACATATAGTGATCAGGTATAGTGTACTTGGTTGGTTTGTTTTTAGGTAATATTGTGAATTTGGTATGGGCATTACAATGCAATGGCAGTTGTGTCAAAGTTGTAAATTCATGGTTTGTTATCTTCGGCAGGCTATTTTCTGTGAATACTCTCCGAAGGACAAACTTCAAGAAATATGGAAGTACGATCTTCCAAGGATTAGAGACTGGAGTGACATAAACACAAAGGCATTGCATGATGCAATTAACAAGCTCCCACAAGGATACAAAATGAGTAAAGTAAGTGTCCCTAATTTATAACATTGCCATCAAGTACATATAGGTGAATTTTTAATGCTACAGATTGCCATGAACCATATAAGATCTGGCAAGTTCGACAATCTGAATATGATACGTGGGAAATAGGTTTTGGATAGTGCTAAACAGGATCTATACTTGGTTATCACTAATTTTATTCATGTTTTTTCCACCTTGGTTGGAAAAGGTATTTACTCATATATATCCTACTTTTTCTGTGTAGTTGTTGCTGGTGGTCGAGAGAGACAAGTGTCAAATAACAGGAAAGGTTCTAACTACACATGCACAAAATGTAGAAAAAGCGTTTAGTCAAATACTGGACAAGGTGGATCGTTGGGGTAATGTTGTAAATGCAATGTTTAAATGGGTATCTGACTTTGTGGATAGAACATATTCTCAAGCAGTAGATGACGAAGAAGAAGAAATTAGAGCAGAATCTGGGGATGAACAAGACGTTGACAGAAGGAAGAAAAGGAAGAAGGAAATTGTAAAAGGAAGCAAACGGAAGAGTTGTACGAAAAATGTTAAGGAGTGTAAGGATGATTATGATTATGAACGGGAGGATGAAGAAGGACAACCTGATGATGTCAAGGAGCGGAGATGCCGAGGGAGAAATAGAAAACCAAGAAGCCGCCAAATTGTATTAAAAAGCATTCAGGAGAAGCAGGATAATGTCGCGGCGAATGAATCATCTGATTTAGGGGTAATTGGGGGCGCAATCCCGGATGAAGATGTCGATGAGAAAGATACAACAGCTGAAGTAGAGGAAAGAGAGGACGATAATGACAAGAAGGTTGATGATGATGATAGGAATGATGATGACAATAAGGTTGATGATGATGATAAGAATGATGATGACACAAAGGTTGATGATGATGATAGGAATGATGATGATAAGAAGGTTGATGATGCCGAACACGAAGAAGCCAATACGACCTCCCCAGTAGATGAGGAGCATTCCGCCTCAACGATAGAGGAGGATCCTCCAGAGGAGAAGCAAAAATCAAAGAATACGAGGAAAACAAACAAAGGTACAGCTCCTGCGGAAAAGATTGAAACAACTCAAGGAAACGATGAAGAGGTTAGTTAGTTGACTAAGTAAGAATTTGTGAATTTTAGAATTTATATTATTTATTGTACTTGTTCATGTATGCAATCTGGATAAAGTAGTTAGGACATTACCAAACCAAAAAAAGCGTAATTATATAGAATTTTTACATTACTTTGAGCATCATTGTTTATAGTTGCTCACATATGTTGTGAACTGACTGTAATGTCAATGAGTTCAGGTTGATGAAGAGGCGATGTTCCAAATAAAACATGTTCCGATAGCTACCGCGATGAGAAAATGCAAGCTTGAGACAAAAGCAATGCTGGACTTTGTTCTATCCGATAAGGAAGACCCTGGGTGAGTCGGTGAAGTTAATTCAATTTTATTTATCTGATGGCCGATTTCATTTCGAAACTTTTGTGAACTTGAACCTTTAATTTTGTGTTTTTACTTTTGCAATAGCCAGGTGTTGTTCAAGTCACAGTGGACCTGGGCAGATAGGACACACCTACGGACCTTGGATCCGGGGTGTGAATTGATGGAACAAGTAAATAATTCATTACTAAATTAAATATGTAAGAATGTTTATAAATGATTGAAAACCCATTGCTGCTTAAATTGAATGTGGGATTTATTTAAGATCATCAATTTGGTGGGGATTCTAGAGACAATAAATAGGCAAACAAGTTTTTTCATACCAACGACACTTCGGGTTAGTTGCGATGTCTTTGAGCTGCTGTTTATAATGGTTGAAATTTGTCATGAAATTAAAATCTATTTAATATTATTAAATTCTTCAATACTGAAGACAATGGATGTGAAAAGGACGAGGAAGGGAACAAAATATTTGTCGGATTCACCTATTATGCAAACATCATACTTGCCAGATGATCCAGACCAATGCAAAGAGGTAATTGTAATTTGCCTATTATATTGTTCCGCAAATAGCTGTTTTTGGTTTGAGGAATAGTCTAATAATATAATATATATTGTAGATCATGGTTCCGTTGTGGACACCGAAGCCAGACCATTTTTTACATGTGTGTTGTTTGTTTGGAGGACTCCAAAATTTACATGCTTGATTCGAACCCTGATGAAAACACGAAAAAAAGGATAGATAATGCCAAATGTCAGGTATTCATCTTCTATTGTCTGGTTGGTTGGATGTTTTCGTGTGTATGTAAAATAATCGCCGCATTTCTGACACAGATTAGGAAACTCTCCACACTTAAGTCTTTAAACAAGTCGGACGCGAGGCTAAAAAGGTTCAAGGCATTTTCCGGTTGGGAAATCAAGCAGGTTAATACCCCAAGACCGTCAAACGCGTACGTCATTCACAATTCAACTTTTCTATTACAATTTGTTTTTGGAGACGGCTATGCGTTTTTCTTAAATCTCCACTTTTGTTTTAGATATGACTGTGGGATGCATGCAATCAAATACATGGAAGCACATAACAGGAGAAAGTGGACGAACAAGAAATACTTTAAGGTAATGGATGTATATGGTTCATCCTATCCAACCTTACATAGTTTTCATGCATTATTACTCCATTGAAAGCAACTAATTGTGTGCAAATGTTTTCCAACAACTTAGGATCTTGCAACACATCGCAAAAAAACTCTCACATTGTTGATTGATTGGGATGCAAATCAGTTGAAAGATATTGTCTACAAGTTGGCACTGGCGGGTTGAGAGAACAAAATTCGATCTTGGTGTATTTTCCTTGCTATTTCTTTGACATATTTGTACTGTACAACTAAGAGTTGTGTTAAAAACTTGGAACATGAGTTACTTGTACACTGTCGAATATTTGTCGTTATTCCTGATTTGGTAATGTCTCGTGACACAACTATACTCTAGACTTGTTTGTCATAGTTGCAATTATCATTCCTTTAGTTCAATTTACACATGACTCCCTAAATTTTATAATTTGTGACATTGTTTGATAATGACCAAAATCATGGTTGGAGATTGCCATAAACTTTGCTGCATGTACCTGAAAGACAGTTAGACTACTTGAACAATCGAATTACACATAATATTGGTATGGTAAAACGAAGTGTTGTGTTGAAAACTTGGACCTTGTGTTACTCAAATATTTGTCTGTATTATGATTTTTTAATGTACACGATCATTATAGGGCATAACACAAAAGGTACTCTAAGAATCAACAAATAGAATGAACCAATCCGTTGTTTCATGAGTAAAAGTTGATTTACTTGTATATATGTAATTGTTTTTTGTATTCATGAGTCATGATTCATGAGTCATGACACATGGATTACAACGTATTTTACTTGTGACGTTGTTCAGTAATGACCTAGTTCGTGTTTAGACATAGCCATAAACATTGCTACAAACATTACTACTCATTAACGAAATAAAGTTTAGTTCTCCAACAATCGTACACATAATTTTGAGGGAATATAAAATTTTAAAAGATTGTTGTATAAAACAATTGAGAATGCTAACGATACTATACATAACGAGGACTTTGTCTCGACGCACAGTTATATACTATGAAGCACATCTCGAATCAACACCGCTGAATTTTATGATATTTGCCAAGTTGTTATTTTTGCTTGTAACTAGTTTAGCCAAACACTTCAATCGTTCGGTACGCATCTCGTCAGTCTGGTGAATTAGAAAACAACGTTAATTGCATTTTAGCCCCAATACAGTAATTGAAGGTTCTTACTGAATATGTAATGTCTTGCATGGCTTTGATATCGGCACATTCGATGTACTTGAGGACATACATTCCACAGTCATGACTGAAAAAGGTGAATTCGTAATTTTGATTAGTTTATTTGGATAGTAAATAAAACTAAACTAAATGTGTATATTTGAAGTTACCAATTTGGCTGTAACGGAACATCTACGAAGTCATATAAAAAGTCTTTGTACTCCTTGAAAAGTCTGCCTAAGCGATTTCTTCGAAGAACTGTCGCAGCTTTACTCATCTGATCAAATTGAAGTTATTATGGACGTTATAGTCACTACATTTGAAAAGTACAGCGCGTTAGATTGAAATAGTTACCATTTCCTCAGCGAGATTGAAGCGGTTGTTCGAGGCTCCTAGTGAATCTATGATGTACACCGTTTTTTTGAAGTCATGGAAAACCAACAGGAACCAATGTCTCGCCTCGTTATCTAACACAGGAATGAAAACCTACAAAAAACGAAGATATTGAGAGCTAATTAACTAATAAGATTAATTAAATCTCAAATAAATTGCAACACTTGCAAATATGTAAAACCTGTTCAATTGTTTCGACGTGTTCCGGGATAAAGGTGTCATTCACTGCTGAACACCTATTCATTATGGCTTGACTTCCTCTATATGGATTCCGTTCATCGGACTTAAGTATAACACCCTGAAACATTTTTATGGTCTGGTTCAAATAAATAATCGTAAGGTACGAAAGTCATTTTAGTGTAACCCATAATCGATAATGTACCTGGAAAGAGGGGGACAATACCATCTTCGTGGAGTTGGTCTCCATTAACCCCAGTTGCATGTCATATAAGTAGACATTGATAAACTGTAAAAAAAATACAACTTTATAAGCATATTACTTGAATTAAAATTAGCTAGTACTGATAGTCAAGACTTGAGTAGACAACTTACATGATTAGACAGCCATCCATCTGGAAATATACACATAGAGTCACCAACTGTCAATATGTGCATACCCTCACTTGGACAATACACTTCGTCATATTTGTCAAACTTGTGAAGATTTAAGCATATTTGCTTGTCCCGATCTACTAGTTGAGGTAGATACTTATGGAATACTGGCTTTACCAATTTGTTTGAACTTCGTCTTTTGGAAACTGGAGGGCTACCATTACCAGGTACAACCTCTTCATCCTTGCCAAATTAATTAAACAAGAAATGCATCAAGCAAATGTCAGTCCTTAATAGCAAAAAGTGATATGCGTGTGGTAATGTCTGGAAATGTTAAATGTGATGACCACAATGCACCTGCAATACAATAAGCTCTTTTGCGTTGCACTTCTTCCGCCTCTTTGCTTTCGAAGATGTGGGCTGCGAAGATTCAGATTTTGATGTTTTTTTTACTTCTTCCCCTACCTGGTATATACAATGTAATATGGTAATGGCCAGACAAATTTATTTGTACGGCCAAAAGGAAGCATTAACAATTTGGCTACTAAATTATTGCCGAATCAAATGTTAAGGTGTGCCTGTTCGTTTTGTGCATTTGAATTGCGCTTTTTGTTTCCCTTGGGTTTTGCTGTCTATAAATTGGGGACATAAGTATCACCTTTGAAATAACAAGTGCTGACAACACAATACACTTTCAAAACTTACGGTTTCATTTGATTTTGAATGCTCCTGTTTTATCCGCCGAGGAGTCCGCTTCTCCATTGTTTTATCTACAGTGTTCGCTCCACCAGATAAGTCAATGCTGCCCTTTGATGTTGAGATAGTGTTTGGAGTCTTCGATGCATCAATAGGCTTTTCGGCTTTTTTTACTTCTTTTTTTGCCTCGTCCTTGACGTCTCTCAGTGTTTCCAACCCTGGAGGAAATTGAGGCGCATTGAAACGAACATTTTGGATACTAAATGAATCAATTTCTAAGGGTTCTTCTGCACTTTCCTCCTCTTGTCCTCCCAAATCAACGTCCAGCTTACGCTTAGTTTTTGATTTTTGTATGCAATCGACCAAGCCACCATCAGGACATAGGAAAGAGGAATTCGATCTATTATTAGTAGCGCAACTAGCACTCGGAGTTCTTGTTGATTTTTGTACTCCCGGTGTGAAATCACCTTCTTCATTGCCCTTTGGTGACTTTCCACCATTGGCTTCACCATGACAATCATGTTGCTTTGAATGTAGTTGAGCCAACGACAACTCGATGTTGGTAACTCTTGAGCGTATTTCATTGATGGCTTCTAGAATCACACCCAAGTTCTACACAAAGAAAATGAAGGCAAAAAAGGCAAAATCAGGTTTCGGATTCATAAATGTATAAGATATATTTTCCAACTGCATATCTATATAATTTATATTGAATATGTAATTACAATATTAATCATTGGCGCTGCTTATTAATAATTAATTGGCTACATAAATGAAGGAAAATAAAGAAAACCACCATGTAATACTTACACATGAGGAGTTGTTTTTCTCTTCCGCCATTTTCGGTTACTCCAATGCTTTTGTAACGAGAGTGAGGGGGATGTACAGTTGGTTTTGGTGTGATGACACAAGGCAAAAACCCTAGACATAACCTTCCTTCCTAAACTCCTAACCACCCGTTAACCCACGTAAAAAAGATTGCGCCGAATATAATTTTGAGATCTTCGTTTAAATTTATGAAGATAAAATAATATTATATTATCTCTCCTTTCCAAATATGCTAAACAAATAATTATTTTCCTTTCAAATCATTAATTATCTCATTATGATAAAAAGAATGTTTTGGAGAATCCAAATAACTAATAGAATATATCAGATCATTAATAATTATATACGTTATTATCATCTAATTCTTTTTTACAAGCAAAAAATGAAATAAAAAATCATATTCTTCCTTTTCAACTATTGCATAAAACCAATAGTATTATAAAATATAACTGTCTTTTTGTAAATTCCAATGTTTTTTTTTTGTTCAAATGAGGCACAACCAATAACTGCTATTTTGTAAATAAAAAACTATTTTTCCTATGTATTAAGTATATCCTACTGTTGTTGAATATCGATATAATGTTTGATCAATATTTGAACATGTCCATCACATGAAATACCAGTGACCAAACAATTAAGGTACACAAACAATAGCAGTTGATGTAATTTTCGAAGCTGAGTATAAATATAATAGGAGTTAAGCTTATGGCAATGCAAGGATAACAGGATGGTCATAGCCATAAAAAATATCACTATCCAATTGGCGGCTATGACCAAAACAAGTGCCATATTTGGACATGTCCACAACCTGAAATACCATCGACCAAACAATTAAGGTTCACAAATGAACAACGATACATATTTTTCGAACCTTAGTACAAATATAATAGGAGTCAAGCTTCTGGCAGTGCCTGGATAACAAGATGGTCATAGCCATTAAAATTATCACTATACAGTTTGCGATTATGGCCAAAACAATTTATGAATTGTCACTATCCAATATTTGGACATGTCCACCACGAGAAATGCCAGTGACCAACCAAGTAAAGTTCACATAAGGTTCCTTCGACATATTTTTCGAAGCTGAGTTAAAACCTAATAGGAGTTAATCGATTAGCAATGCCAGGAGAACACTATGGTCATAGCCAAAAAAGTATCACTATCCAATTAGCGGCTATGACCAACACAAGTTATGGGACTGTCCAACGCACCAAACCAAAGGCAAATTGTCTTCAATCATTCATATTCGAAAAATACCACCAACGTCGGCCAACTGAACTAAAAACTCGACCATGGCACCGGAAATTTCAAAATTATTCGTCTGAATGGCATGCTGCATATAACTTCGCAAGTCAACTTTATGAACCATAAATGTCTTCAAATTAATCAGAAACCCTAATCGTCTTCAAATTAGGTTCCTTCCCGTTAATAAAGGAGGTTCTGGTTCATTGAAGAAGACAATAATGGAGTTTAAATAATATGTGCCAATGTTTTATAAAGTAATATTTCGTATGTCATGATTTTCATATAGTATAATTTGTAAAGCACAATTTCGTATATGATAAGATTTAATTCTGTATACCTTGAAAAAACAATATAATCGTCTTCAAATTAGGTTGCTCGTCGTTAATAATGGAGGTTTTGGACTATTGAAGAAGACGTTAATGGGGTTTAAATAATATGTGTCAATGTAATATATTATAATTCGTATAATATAAGATTTAATTCTGTTATTTACTTATTTTATACCTTGAAAAAAAAATGTATAGTGAAACGTATTATGTCGCGTATTCTTTATTATTGTATAAGTAACCGTATAAGTTAGTAAATCATATAATAAATACAATGTATGGAGAAAAGATTTTAATACATTTAATTTTTGAATTAATTCTTAAACTGCCTAAATTACATGGTCAAACTATCTCCAACTTCCTTAAATCATGCGGTACAATCAGCATTATTGTGTGTATGATGTGGCGAAATGAGTGGCTCACATTCATTTCTTACGGTGGCCTTTTCTATGAGAAATCCATCATAAGAACATCCAGCTCTTCTCCCATCCCCTTCCCCATGAGGCCACACATATCTTACTACTAATCATTGTTGATACTATTCTTCAGATTCTTGTTTTCTACAATTTGAACAGACTATATCATTCGAATTAGGTGCATTACATCTCAACCTCATCAAATTTGATTAGTTATAGGATTCACATATGGCCTTGTCGTCGTTATTGCCATATTAAGTATGCCCTTATATTATGCATGGAATACAATTGATATGTTCAGGAAGTATATGAGCAGTAGATGATAGCTCAATGGTGTTGGTATCACCATCGATTCCAGAGAACCTGAGATCGAGTCTTATCTTTTGCAAGTGACGCAGTCGGAAAATTCAAAGAAAAGCAAGCGCTAATCTTTAACAAGAACAAACAAATTTACAAGCGATAAATCTGTAGAAACTCCGGAATCCACCAGAAAAGAGTAAAAACTCTGAAATTTTATTTAAGATCAAAAATTGCCTCCTAATGATGACCTAATAATGTTTAAATAGTTAAAACAAAACCCTAATACGGAAATAAGGAAATAATAAAATCCGAAAATAAGTAAAATGTTATTTTCGAGCCTTAAACGAACTCGGATGGCTTAAAAAACCTATCGGTCACGGCGCAGCGGTGTGTTTGACTCGTTGGCCCGTTTCGCTTCCAGAAAGGTATTATAATTAGCAATCTGACTCCAGAAGCCTGATTAGTAGAAATCATTTCAGGCTATTTTGACGAACTTCTTCGTCGAAATTATCCGCTAACCTTCCTACGTCAGCAAGAAGGATCCTCTAATCTCTCCCCTACTTGCAAGGGACTTTAATTTACCTTTATGAAAAAATATTCGGCAAGCATATTGTGAACATCAGAACATAAAATCTGATCTGGTAGAAGACATTCTTATAATTGGTAAATTAACTCCTAAAAGTTCTTCGTCAAAGGTACAGGTAATCCTTTCGGAAACCGGTCTGTTTTGCTCCATCATATAAAATGTGAACCAACAATCTACTCAACAACCTCTAATCTCTATCATACTTTAATTTTTTTATGAAAAGTTTATGGATCCACTATTAAGGAAAAATAATCGTACAAGAAATAATAAACATGCATCATCAAGAATTTTAAACACTGCTAATAATATAAGATGATGGAAGCTCATTATTCTAAAATGAAACTAATAGAGCTCCAAAATTTGACTGGTCAGCGCAAATATATAAAGAAATATGTAGCAGATATATATAAAAATAATAACAAACACCAAAGACCTCTTCTAGTTCCATTCCACTCAAAAAAGACGCCTTTATAAGTTGTTGGAGAATCAAGCTCATCAAACAAATGCACACCTGCATAATTGCTCATCTCTTCGTTATTCTAGTATAAGATAAGATATTGAAGATCAATTATTGATGGAATCACATGCTTGGTACTAACATTCGAATAACATTGACTTGGCTTAAATTACATGCTGGGTACTTGAGTTTAATCTAACTTTTTAGATTTTTTAGCGAACAAGGTGAGGGATTATAAACGGACAAAAAGAACACATGTTAGAAACTATATCCTCAACACTTACAAAACTAATTGTAATTAGATCTGATTAGATAGGGTAGCTGAATGGCTAAACGGTTGGGGTCAAATTTATAAGGCTTTGATTAGATAGGGCTTTAATAGACAGGGTCATTATAGGGCCGATAAAATATCCCAATAATTTTGAAAGTAAATTAGATATTATAAAAATAATTACATGTATGGATTCCATTTCAATTATACTCACTTTTGTCTCTCTCCGTTCATTATTTTTCTTACCTGGTTGCCAACCAACCCATTATCGGCCCGTCATCGACCCACGACACGCATTGACCCGACCTGCTAGCAATCCCTCATGAAGTGACCCTTTATGACCCGACCCGCTATCCCGCACTGACTCTGACCCAATCCGCCCAATAACCAGGTCTAATTGTAATACTTTATGTCCTAAAATCTTATTATTAAAGGCGTATTATAGTTAAAATAGACTCATCACTTTATTTAAAGGGGTGTTTAGGAAATTAATTGTTGACTATTTTACTTTGACTATAATCCTAGGCAGCCAGTTCAGTGGTCTCACAAGCCTTAACATGACCGAAGCTAAGCAAGTTGCAGTGCCCTAACAAGATACAAGTTCAAATTAGAGAAGTCGAATGAGTCATTGAATGCCTGTTTGCTAATGATGCTCTTGCTGCTGAGATTCTTGGTTTACAGGAAGCTTTCAACATGATTGAGCTTCACAACATCGGAACAACCGTTCTTTCACTAGTGGAAAAAGGCCCATCTGATGCGGTCAAAATCGGGCTTACTGATGCGGTTTTGGTCCGCATCAGATGGGCCCGCAGCAGCTTAACCAAAAAAACTGATGCGGTTAAAAACCGCATCACTATAGCAAGAATCTGATGCGGTTCTGAATAACCGCATCAGATGGTGTGTCTTTTGAAAAATAAAAAAAAAAGTTACGCGCGGCCTAACCAAAGGAGCGAAATGAAACCAAAAAGTAATGGAAGCCAAAATATGTAGAGAAATTAAACAGAAATCGGAATATACAAAATTAGTAAATAACGAAACTATAAATTAGTAGAGAGTGATTTACAAAATCACCAAACCAAAAATTAACCGAAAATGATAACTAAATTACATTATAATTACAAAAAATACAATAAAAATACAAACAAAATTCCAAAAAAAATTAAATCCTCATCTGCATTTTTTCTTCGAAATCGAACTACGCCGACTTCAGCTTCGAGCCAATCGAAATCCTCATCACGAATTTCCGACGAAAAGTTGGATGGTTGCGAGTTTTCACGACTTCGAGCCAATCGAAATCCTCATCTGCATGCTTTTTCTTCGAAATCGCAACGAATTTGAACTGGGTTGCGAGTTTTGACGGCGGCGAGCAAGGTGTTTTGGTCGCGAGTTTAAACAAACCCTAAATCTGATCTTGAATGAAGGCGGCGGCGATGACAAAAGGTTGGTGTTTGGTCTTGGTTGTTGGTTGGTGGTGATTGTCGTGTGTGGTGTGTGTCGATGAAAGGGGGAGGAGAGATAGTGAGGTGAGGAGAGAGAAGACAGGGAGGTGAGGAGAGAGAAGACGGGGGCTGGTGAGAGAGAGAGGGGGGGAATGTTGAGTGTGAATGCGTCTTGGGGTTAGGTTTTATTAGGGATGACTGGGCCAGCGATTTTGGCAAACATTGGGCCAGTGGTTTTTTAATCTGATGCGGTTTTTTTGAGGACCGCATCAGATTTTTTTGCCAAATTTTCCTCCCATTTTTCAGTTGATTTTCGGATGCGGTTTTACAAAAACCACATCTGTTACTAAGTGACATATAAGGTTTTTTCCACTAGTGTTTATTCTGATTGTAAGCATACCATTGAGTTAATCCTAAAGTAGGCATATTCTGACAAATATTACAATATCGTGGACTTATGCAGGCAGTGCAGCGGGAGGTACCCTCAGGTTCAGCTTAGATATTGTCGTCGGAGAGGAAATCGCGTGGCGGATGTCTTGGCCAAAACGGGTCGATCTTCAGATATGGACTGCTCTGTAACTAGGCTTTTTCCCACCCCCTAGTTATTGTTTGCCGTCATACATTGCAGATTGTAATAACTTTACTCTTGTTACTTATATGATATGCTAATTTCTATTTTCACAAAAAAAAATGAGTCATTGAACTCTTGCTCATTGTGTACAGTCATTTCAATCTGCTAGTTTGACCAATATATCAGTTTTTGACTATCGAACATCTATAGTTGTGTTTCAAAGTCAGTTGTTAATTGTTGGTTGTTAAATACAAAAAGGAGTTATAGGACATTAATTCTTTTACTGGATTCAGAAAGCATGGATTAATATATCAAAAAGTTAGGGTAAGCCTAGATTTTAATTTTGAGTGAAATATTAGCTTTGTCTACCCAAAATGTCATTTGGCATCAAACACTATATTTTGGTTGTTTGACTTACATGTAAAGCCAAAAACCAACGAAAAAGCTAAGCCAACCTAAAGCCATTAAATAAACCGCAATCCCCCTTAATTTGAGAAATTATATTCCAGATATTCTAAATACTATATAATGTAAGTTTTTGACGAAAACAGTATAATACACTAGATGTTATTAGTCTATTCGTGTCAAAAATTAAGGCATGTTCTCCCATTTGTCGCATAATAAGAATTAATAGATTCTAGTTAATTTTATATCAGTGAAAAAGATTGATATTAAATAGGAAAAATTGACGGGAACAGTCCCAACTATGGGCGACCCGCCATTTTCAGTCCCAACTTTTGATTATTATTCACTGGTCTCAACTTTGGGGTATTGTTTATGAAAATGGTCCCGATGGACTGGCTACCGGTTTAACAAGTAAATTTTTTTTTCAATTTCTTTTACTGGTTATCCCTTCTTTTCCCTAGTTCCTCCTTCTCTCTCCTCTCTCCCTCCTCCCATGCCAACTCTGCTCGTTCCTCACCCCTACCCCCTCGAAACGCCCCTCCCTTGAAACCCCGTCCTTGCATACCCCATAAACGACCCCCCCCGAAAACGCCCCTCCCTTGAAGCCATTGCGCACTGCTGTCCTTTGTTGTCTTTCTCTTCATTCATTGTTGTTGTCTATCTCCTCTGTATTTTACTTCTTGTCGTGTCTACTGCGCGCTACCCTTGCCGGCGCTGCCACCGGTGCTCCACCATTGTTGCAGCCATCGTTGTCCTGCACTGTTTTGTTCTCCCTCTCTCGACCTTAGCTTGTTTTAATAATTGTTTGTCGCCTACCGGTGCCGTTGCACCATTTCCTAAATTCACTATAGTCACAGCTTTATGGAGATGGGTTATTTGTGGCCTAGAGGAAATCAAGGAGCCTGATGTTTGAGTTGTTGTTTGACTATTTTTTCTCCCTCCATTTTCAATTTCTTTGAGAATTAAAGAAAGCATAGTTGAATTTGTGTTATTATGATAATAACTGTAATTATTATGTAGTTGTTATATTATTTTGCATTAGATTGGAACATTATCTAAAGGAACTGATGATGATTAGGATGGTGATGATGATTGTTGCAACGGAATCGAATAAACAAACAAACAAACGCGAAAAACGAATAAAGAACACGCAAGATTTAACTAGGTTCACTATCAATTTGATAGCTACGTCCTCAGGGCAGAGATAAACTCTTTCACTATGATCAAGCGGAACAATGAATACAATAGGCAAGAGAATCACTTGAATACTCTCTTCAATGAATCTCTCAAAGCTCTCTCTCTAGAACTTCTCTATTGTTTTCTCTCTTGTGTTTTGATGGTCTTGCTCTCCATCATGCTAAATGGCTCCTAAACCTATTTAATCTAGGTTTAGGATTGGAAGAAACGGCATTAGAAGAGCCGAATCGCGCGTTCCGTCGAAGTGCGCGACCCGGGCACCAAAGGCGCATGACCCGGGCACTGAAAACTGACAAAATTCCTCTTTCGCTCGATATGCCCGACCCGGGCATCTTTAGTGCCCGACCCAGGCATGAGGTCCTGCCTGGCGTCTTTGTCTTCAGTAAATTCCCAGCTTCACCCAACTTCTTCTCCACACCATATTGAGCCCCCAAGGCTCCTAGCACACGATCAAGTCACCATTCTCACAAATCTCCACCTTGACTTGCATCTTCTACAAGTACTCCACCTTGAAAAGATAACCATGATATCTCTCAACAATACATGAGATATCGATCCATCCCAAGTCTCACACCTTTAACCTGGTGCCGGGTTTTGCCCTCTTTATCCCGGGTGCGGGATTTTCCTCCGCCTTGAGACAACAACCCCGAAGGGTTATATGTGACTATCAACGTTCAACAAGTCCAAGCAATGTTTGAACTTGCGAACCGGAACTGGCTTGGTGAACATATCAGTTGGGTTATCAACAGTCCCAACTTTCTTCACCACTATCCTCTTCTCACTCCTCAGAAATTGATACCGCACATCAATGTGCTTAGTTCTATCATGATGCACCTGATCCTTGGCGAGACAAATAGCACTCAAGCTATCACAATACACAGTCGCACGATCATGATGTAGACCCAAATCACTGACCAAACCACGTAACCATATACCCTCCTTTGCCGCAGCCGTTAGAGCCATGTACTCAGCCTCTGTAGTAGACAAAGTCACTGAAGACTGCAACGTAGCCTTCCAACTAATCACGGACCCTCCTAGAGTGTATACATACCCAGTCATTGACCTTCTAGTGTCTATATCCGCAGCATAATCCGAATCAGAATATCCGGTCACCAAACACTCAGCATCATTCCCATATATGAGACCAACATCTACCGTTCCCTTCAGATAGCGGAAAATCCGCTTCACAGTTTGCCAGTGTTCCTTCCCAGGTTGAGTCATAAACCTACTAACAACACTAACAGCATGAGCTATATCTGGCCTAGTGCACACCATAGCATACATCAAACTACCAACAGCACTAGCATACAGAACCTTAGACGTGTACTCCTTCTCCTCATCAGATTAAGGAGAAAGAACAACAAAAAGACGAGCATTAGCAGCAGCAGGAGTATCAATAGATTTCGCGGTACTCATACCAAACCTGTCGAGTACCTTCAAGATGTAACTTTTCTGAGATAAGAAAAGTTTCTTCCGAGCACGATCCCTATAAATCTCCATGCCTAGAATCTTCCTTGCTGCTCCCAAGTCTTTCATGTCAAACTCAGAACTCATAAGCTTTTTCAATTTCAATACGTCTGACTTCTTCTTCGCTGCAATAAGCATGTCATCAACATATAATAATAAATAAATATAAGAACCGTCCTCCACCTTGCTATGATAAACACAACAATCATAAGGAGTCCTGTCAAATCCATGCTCAACCATGAAGCTGTCAAACCTCTTATACCACTGCCTAGGTGACTGCTTAAGTCCATACAAGGACTTCTTCAGTCGGCAAGCAAAGTTCTCCTTCCCTGGAACAACGAATCCCTCTGGCTGACTCATCAGAATATCCTCCTCCAACTCTCCATGTAGGAAAGTTGTTTTCACATCTAACTGCTCAAGCTCCAGATCAAAATGTGTTACTATTGCTAATAACACTCTAATAGAGGTATGACGTACCACAGGTGAGAAAATCTCATTGTAGTCTACCCCTTCCCGTTGACTGAACCCTTTTGCAACTAGTCTGGCTTTGTATCTGACACTGTCACCCTCTGAAATTCCTTCTTTCCTCTTGAATACCCACTTGCAACCCACCACCTTACGACTATGTGGCACCTTCACAAGTTCCCATGTCTGATTCTTGCGAAGAGACTCCATCTCCTCACTCATAGCAACTAACCACTTGGATGATTCGTTACTAGCAACTGCTTCCTTGTAGGACATTGGTTCAGGTGACTCTATATCATCGGCTACATGTAATGCATAACCAATCATCTCCTTTACACAGCAGTTTTGCCCAGGAACTTTCCGGCCTTCTATCTGTTCAATTTGTCTCTGCGTCTTCTTCCTAGGTCGTTTCTGACCTTCATCAGCAATTTCCTCATGATCAGACTCAAGTCCAGTTGTTTCATCAGCAACAACTCCATATGTATGACTAGTCTCCACAGTAGGAGAATCTACTGGAACATCATCCTCCACCTGAATTCGAACCTGTGTCTCAAGATTAGGAATTGCCGCAATTACTTGCTCAATTCCTTCAGTAGTGCTATCATCAGTATCACCTCCAGGTTTGTTAGCAGATACAAACATAGTATTCTCATCAAAAGTAACATCTCTACTAAGTATGACACGCCCTTCTGATGGGGACCAAATTCGGTAACCCTTAACACCATCTCCATATCCCAGAAAACAACCCTTCTTGGCCCTTGGCTCAAGTTTACCTTCACTAACATGATAATAAACAATACAACCAAAGACACGCAAACTAGAATAATCAGCACTTCTCCCAGACCATACCTCATAAGGTACCTTCCAGTCAATACCTGTATGTGGACCACGGTTTATCAAGTAGCATGCCGTTTTCACGGCTTCACTCCAGTTTTTTCTAGTCAACCCTACATTAGAGAGCATGCATCGAACTCTCTCTAGCAAGGTTTGATTCAACCGCTCTGCAACACCATTCTGCTGTGGTGTTTTCCTGACAATGCGATGTCTCACAATCCCTTCTTTACTGCAAAACTCATTGAATTCATCATTAACAAATTCAAGACCATTATCCGTACGTAACCTTTTAATCTTCTTGCCTGTCTGATTTTCCACTAAGACTTTCCATTGCACAAAAGTCTTAAAAGTCTCTCCTTTGTGCTTTAAACAATAAAGCCAACTGTACCTGGAGAAATCATCAATAAAAGTCACAAAGAAACTGAATCCTCCTATATCTTCTACCCGAGCAGGCCCCCAGCAATCTGAGTGAATATAATCCAGCGTAGCCTTAGTCATGTGAAGCCCCTTGCTAAACTTAACCCTGTGTTGCTTACTCAACACACAATGTTCACAAAACTCAAGGTTCTTCACCTTGTGGCCATCAAGAAGATTCATCTTGGATAATATCTGCATCCCACGCTCACCCATATGACCAAGTCGTCTGTGCCACAACTTAGTCACCTCCTCAGGACTAGCAGATGCAACATTTGCAGAACCAGTCAGAATAGTACCCTGCACAACATACAAAGTACCAACTTTGGCGCCTTTAAGCACCAACATCGAACCTTTCCACACACATAATTCCCCATCCGAGCCAGAAAAATTAAATCCTTCTTTATCTAAGACACCCAGAGAAATCAAATTTTTTCTTACCTGTGGAACATGCCTAACATTCATTAACGTACGAACCTCACCCTCAATGGTCCTTATCTTAATGGAACCCCTCCCTACAACCTTACAAGCAGCATCGTTACCCATAATAACATTACCACCATCACAAGACTCATCAGAAGTAAACCAATCACGATGAGGACACATATGGTAAGAACATTTCGAATCTAGAACCCAATGTTCAGATGGACTAGACACATCAACAACAGCTAGTGCTAAGTCCTCCTCGGAGCCATATTTCGTACCCTGTTGTGCAATGTTAGCATTGGAAGCTTTAGGATTCTTAGGGCATTGATGCTTCCAATGGCCAGGTTCTTTACAGATGTGATAGACATTCCTAGGATTGGCCCCTTTGCCCTTAGAATTTTTCTTGTTCTTAGGACCCTTCCCCTTAGCCGAGTTTACCACTAACCCAGCCCCCGAATCTCCACCACTCTCTGTCGTTGCCGCCTTCTGGCGCAACTCCCTAGTAAATAGTGCTGACTTCACTTCTTCTAGGGTCACAGTCTCTTTCCCAACAACAAATGATTCAACAAAGTTTTCATATGTATTTGGAAGTGAAACAAGCAAAATCAAAGCGGCATCTTCATCCTCATCTTAACATCTATATTACGCAGATCAGGTAAAATAGTATTAAGTTTATCTAGATGATCTCTTAGAGACGTACCTCCTTGCATACGCAAGGCAAACAAGCGTTGCTTCAAAAGCAACTTGTTGGTGAGTGACTTTGTCATGTAGAGATTCTCCAACTTCGCCCACAGACCAGCAACAGTCATTTCGTCTGCAACTTCTGTGATCACATCGTCTGCCAAACATAGCAAAATCGTGGAGTGAGCCTTCTCCGCCATCGCCTCCAATTCGGCCCCACTAGGGCCTTCTGCAGCTTTGCTTTTATCATCCTTTTTGACAAGAGGTTTCCAGATGCCTTGTTGCTTTAATAAAGCACGCATCTTTATCTGCCATAGTCCAAAACTGTTCCTCCCGGTAAACTTGTCAATCTTCGAGTTCATCGTATTCATCTTCCCGTATCCCTTACACTGATTTTAATCTCAGGCTTTGGTACCAAGTTTGTTGCAACGGAAGCGAATAAACAAACAAACAAACGCGAAAAACGAATAAAGAACACGCAAGATTTAACGAGGTTCACTATCAATTTGATAGCTACGTCCTCAGGGCAGGGATAAACTCTTTCACTATGATCAAGCGAAACAATGAATACAATAGGCAAGAGAATCACTTGAATACTCTCTTCAATGAATCTCTCAAAGCTCTCTCTCTAGAACTTCTCTATTGTTTTCTCTCTTGTGTTTTGAGGGTCTTGCTCTTCATCATGCTAAACGGCTCCTAAACCTATTTAATCTAGGTTTAGGATTGGAAGAAACGGCATTAGAAGAGGCGAATCGCGCGTTTGTCGAAGTGCGCGACCCGGGCATTGAAAACTGACAAAACTCCTCTATTGCTCGATATGCCCGACCCGTGCACTTTTAGTGCCCGACCCGGGCATGAGCTCCTGCATGGCGTCTTTGTCTTCAGTAAATTCCCAGCTTCACCCAACTTCTTCTCGACACCATATTGAGCCCCCAAGGCTCCTAACACACGATCAAGTCACCATTCTCACAATGATGATGATGGTGATGATGATGATGGTGGTGAGGGGAAGAGAGAGATTGGCCATTTTTGGCTCAAAAAAGCCAGAGCTTTTTTTCAGGGAGAGAGTGGATTCCGGCGATGGGGCAATTGTTTGGGTGGTTTTACCTGTTGCAGCAGGTCATTAACCTGCCGGGACCATTTTCGTAAACAATACCTCAAAGTTGGGACCACTAAATAATAATCAAAACTTGGGACTGAATATGGCGGATCGCCCATAGTTGGGACTGTTCCTGTCAATTTTTCCTATTAAATATTGTATTTATCATAATAGAAGTATAATATAATGGATAATCTTACCTTGGTTTTATAATGTTGCAGTTTATCATTGCATTTTGTAGAATGCATGTCTTGTGTTCCGAAATTATTTATTTGGCTAATTTATCATATTATTAGAAGAGGACAGAGTAACATTTATATTTTATACGAAAATTATATAAGCAACGTAACTCTAAGGCCAAGTTGACTGCAATAAACTAAAAGTAAAAATATTCTACAATAATTAAGAATTGACAATCCAATTTGATATGTGATTTCGTCAAAATTCGCTAAAATAATGTCATGCTAAAATAATATGTGATATGTGATTTGTGCTGGAATATTGTTGCCATAAGCAAGTTAGCATGGAGTATTGCTCAGAAAAAGGATAACCTTTGGGTGAAGTGGGTGAATTGCATTTATATAAAGGATGCCAATTAGGGGTCTTATGATGCGCCTTCTCATGCTAGCTGGACATGGAAAAGCATCTGCAAAGCTAAGAATGACTTAAGTACAAAGCTGAACAGTGATCAATGGCTTACAAATAGTAATTACAACATCAAGAAACACTATCAGAGCATCATTGCTTCATCTCCTTCTAAGCAATGGACTGCTTGTGTTTGGAATAGGTATAGTCTACCTAAACATCGTTTCATCTTATGGCTTGCTGTTCAAGATAGGTTGAAGACCAGAGTCAGATTGCAGAAACTCAACATTTGTGACTCAGATAGATGCTGTTGTGTCGGCGACGGCTGAGCACGAGAGCAAGTCTTCTTTTCTTTGGCTGTGAATTCAGCAAAAATTGTATGAGAAGTGTGATGACATGGTTGGGGATTACCTGGAATGGTAGGAATATTTTTCAGATGAGCAGATGGATTAGAGGGAGTTATAGAGGGTCTAAGTTCAAGCGCAAGGTTGTTTTGGCTACTATGGCTGATGTTGTTTATTTGACTTGGAAGAACAGAAATAGAGCTTTTTGGGAAAATGTAATTAGCACTATTGACCACACTGTAAAGGAGGTTAAATACATAGTTAAACATAGGATTGTACAGATTATGAGTCACAAGATTAGAGATGGTGATAGGAGCTGGTTTGAAGGTTTGTGATTAAAACTGGGCATGTCCAGTGTTGTTTTGGGTTGGTGAGTCTTGTTCTCTCAACCTTTTAGGTGTATTGTGGTTTTGGGCTTAATTTTACTCTTAATTACCAAAAAAAAAAAAATCATTCTAGAATTATAGCTTTCCTTTGAGGTGTTCTAAAGTTATCGTTAAAACATGCTTATTGTGAGTCCATGTTTATACTATTGTCTCCTTTGGATTTCTACTATCGGATCGGATTTATGTAATTCTTCATTGGAAAATTCAGTTAAATGGAGGTGGTATGAATTTCTTAGTTGGTGGAAATCAGCTATTTCCTAGAAGCTAAGCAGTCAACTAATTAAACACATACTGGTTCATTTGCACCTAAAATAAAGAAGTTTAAAAATAAGTTGTAATATATGGTATAACATATTGATACGGTGAGAATGAAATCAGAGATATTCCTTAAGTCATAATCAATTAATCATCCAATTTCTTGTCACTAAAAAAAAAAAAGAACCACGCACCGAAAAGTTTTAGAAAAGACAAAAGGCTAGCTAAGAAGAAAGAACCAATTATGGTTTTCATGTCAGTAAGTTCAGCTAGAATTATTGAGAATTTTTAACGTACATTACTAAAGAATAAAGATGCTATTATCACTTTATGACGGAAGAGCACCAGATATTTCCGTAGCAAAAAAAAAAAAGGAACCCAGTTGGAGCACTTTAAAAGGTATCAATTGGAACATTTACGTGATTAATATACTTCATATATCTCTTCCCACCGAACCTTAAGTTTTCATGATAAGCCAAATTACTGAGGATTTGGTTAAGTTAATTAAGCCCACTTTTTACTTCTGCCGACAATTAGGGCTGTAAAATGTATGAACATATTCAAGTTTCTAGGGCCAAACCCCGCCAAAAAAAAAAAAAAAAAAAAAAAAAAAAAACAAGATGACAACTTTTGTATAGGGCTTTCCTCATCTCGCTGCTAAATCATAATTGTCGCAGAGAATTGTGGATCTAAAGATGATATAAGTTGGTGCAGCACTATAGTTTTAAATTCTAGTAAGAACATGTCAAATGAGAAAAGTGAATATGGGAATGTTTTGACTTTTGATTGCGATTGTTGATTGCGGCAGAAGGGGATTGTTTGAGCTCAATATATGTACTTACCATCAAGCTAGCTAGCTTATGTTGAGTATATGAGTGTGGAGATGGTGATCATGAAGTAAAGTGAAGATTATTAAAGAAAACAGAAAAACATAGGGGATCAAAGCAGAAACTTTGAGCCAGCAATGAGCGAGGAGTGCCCGCTCAAATTAACAAGGAGCTCCCGCTCCATAATGTATTTCTTGCTTTTTCTGGTTTTTTATCTGTTTTACTGTTATGATTGTAACCTAATGTAAATACTTATCTAGGCCGTTTAGGCACATAATTCTCATATTATTATAGAGAGGATAAGCTATGGAGAGATATTTTGTGTCACCATAATTGATCGATAATCTTGATTCCTAGTGCATACTTTGTGGATTTCTGACTTTCTCCCTATATTAGGATTTTTGTGTAAAATTCTTAGTGTCTCTATTATTGCTTTCTTTTGTTCGTTGTTCGATTATATATTGTTTGAGATTGCTTGCAAAATTGATAGTCAATAGAACTTACAATTGGAAAATGAAAAAAAGTTATTTTCCTCCTCTCCAAGTTTCTCTTGGTGCACGTTGCTAACATGCACCACTGCCATGGCTAGAAAAACTAGAGGGTCAGGGAAGAGGGTGGAAAAACCTAAGGGTCCAACATCAGACTCGCAGACATTGAAAACTCGTTCGACTGATGAAGTAATGGGAGTGGAAGCAATAGATTTTGGATTTGGCGTAGGGGAAATTTTGACAGTGAAATCATCGTTGCAGAGTTTACAACAGCAATTGGAGATTAGGCATACATTCATTGAATGGCTTGATTCTATCCACAAAACTCGGCGAAATGCAGATAAAGAGGTACTAGTTTCACCTATTCCTATACTTGAGCCATTAGAGAATGTTGATGTTGATTAGAATGATTTGACTGTGAATCCTATAACTGGAAATGATATGAAAATTGAAATTGATGATATACAAGAGGAAATTAATTTCTGAAATTCTGTTGTTATATGTTATGTTGTTGGATCAAATCCTCCTATTCAAGTAATGGAGGGATTTATTCGACGCATTTGGAAGAAGTATAATGTTGAGAGTTTTTTGCGGGAAATACCAGGGTAATAGGGCATTTCGTGGGGATATACCTCACTAATTTTTTTTTTGTGAGGATATACCAACTTAAATTTAAGTTTTGTTAAAAGGTGCCAAAAACACTATTTCCACCAAGAAAGTCGAATTTTCAGACTTTGACTTGGTAGGAACTCGCGAGTGAGCCATAAATGTTGTGTTTTACCCCCTCAACCACGCACATACTATTGAAATGTTTTTTTTAACAATTTTTTTAAGAATTCCCTCCCTTAATAACCAACCCCCTCCCTTAACATTTCCCTCTCCTTAAACCTTGAAAAAGAACGCTCTTTAATTCAGCAAGAAAGGGCACCCCAAAATCATCAATTGCAAGGTATGATGTCTTATCTCAATTCAATTTACTTCTTGTGTTCTTCAATTGTACTATGTGGTTTGAGTCTATGTTATAGCCTATAGGGTATAAATTAGGGTTAAGTTACTAAGTCAAAGGCCGAAAATTTGACTTTCTCGCCGAAAATAGTGATTTTGGTACCTTTTAACAAAACTTAAATTTAGGTTGGTATATTCCTACAAAAAAAAAAAGTTAGTGAGGTATATCCCCACAAAATACCCTATTACCCTGGTATATCCCCGTAATAAAGTGGATTTGATTAAGAAAGGGATCTATATAGTTCGATTTCTGGCGATGGAAAATAGGGATAAGGTATTGCAGGGGCATTACTTCTTTGATAGTAAGCCTCTAATTGTAAAACCCTAGACAGCAGACATGGATGTAGAGAAGGAGGAATTTCAATCTTTGCCAATATGTACAATTGAAGATTGGGATTAAATATTAGGGAGAAAGATCTTGGTTTAAGATTGTTGAACAAATTAGTACACCTATACAGTGTGATGAAGCAACTACAAAGAGAGACAAGGTGCAATATGCAAGAGTATTGGTGGAAGTTATGTTAACACATACAACAATTTCCTGATCAGATTTACTTTGTGAATGAACGTGGAGAGAGAAAACAGGTTGACATTCACTAATGAATGGAAGCCTATTGAATGCAAAACATGTCATCTCCTTGGACATGATGCAGGTGATTGCAAAAAGGGTAAAACTAGGCAAATCTGGATGCAAAAGCAAGCCCATAAGAGTGAAGGTGAATCAGCTCAAGCCTACTCATACTAGCAATGTGTTTCTTGCTCTGGATGAAAATGCAACAGAAACAGATCCTAGTATCCTTCAAGTAGCTGCTGATACTGAGGTGGGAAGGGGGGACCCTTCCACTTCTCATGGATAGGGTGATGTGTTGAAACGTTTGGGGGGTTAATAGTCCTATAAAACATAATAAAGTGAAAAAATTTATTCACAAGCATTAGGTGAAATCTTCTCACCTTGGTGATCTATATCAGAGGATGTTTGGAGGGTGGAGCTTCTCCTCAAACATCAGTTATCATTCTAGTGGCATAATCCTTTTAGCATGGAAGTCTGGTGTCTTTCATGAGAATATTCTCAAAGCCTCAAGTCAAATGATGCATTGTTATGTCCAGTCTGTCAGTGGAGTGGCTGGTTTCTTCTACACCTTTATGTATGTCTTCAACCAAAGTGCTGAGAGAACTGTTTTCTGGTCTGATTTGTGTGCTCTTAAAACAAATCAAGCTTGGATTATTTTTGGAGATTTCAATTGTGTAAGAAATCCAGGGGAGAGAATAGGTGTTGCTGTTAGAAGTCATGAGATGAGCCCAATTAATGAATGGTGTGCTGAGAATGGATGATATCAAATGCATTGGGAGTTTCTATACTTGGAATAACAAGCAGCAGGGGGTATGCAAGAGTGTACTATAAGCTTGATAGGGTGTTAGCTAATGAGGCTTGGCAAGAGATCTATCCTGCTGCTGAGGTGAATTTAATGCTAGAAGGTGAGTATGATCACTCACCTGCTCTGTTAACTGTGCACCCTATCATGGATTTTGCGATGAAGCCTTTTAAATATTATACTATGTGGAGGTTTTCTCCTCAGTATAACTATATCATTTCTTCTTGTTGGAGTGAGGCTGTGAATGGCACCAAAATGTATGGTGTGATGAAAAAATTGAAGAGACTGAAGAAAGATTTGAAAGAACTTAACAAGAGAGGTTTTAGTGATGTTTAAGCTGATGATAATAGAGATTATCATGCTATGAAGAAGCTCAAGAAATGATGCATCAAAATCCTAGAAGAATTGATTATGCTGATGCTAAATTGAAAGCTGTTAAAGTGTACCAGTTGAAGCATAAAATTTACATAGAGTTTCTGAGGTAGAAAGCAAAGCTTGATTGGATCAAAGATGGTGATGAAAATAGTACTTTGTTTCATCAAAGCATCAAAGCTAGGAAAGTGCAAAACCATGTTTATGGCATCAAGGATATTCAAGGATGTTGGCAGGAGACACAAGATGGAGTTGAAAATGCTTTTCTCACATATTACAAGCAGCTGCTTGGCTCTGTTCAAGTAAACAGTAAGCATGTGGTTCATCAAATTGTTTAGAGTGGTCTTGTCATCAATGAGTCTCATAAGAGTCTTCTGGGTGCCCCTTTTACAACTGAAGAGGTAAAGTGTGCTTTGTTTTTTATCCCTGGAAATAAAGCTCCACGGTTGATGGTTTTGGGTCCTAGTTCTATTTAAGGCAATTGGGATATGGCTGGCCTGATATCACTACATTAGTATTGGATTTTTTTACTCACAGTAATATTTTGAAGGAGGTCAATTCCACTGTAATCACACTTATTCCTAAAAGTGTGCAAGTAATGTGAGTGACTTCAGGCCAATATCCTGTTGTAATACATTGTATAAGTGTATTACAAAACTCATTTGCAGCATATTGAGAGCAATTCTTCCTGATCTTGTTGCTGAAAATCAGGGAGGTTTTGTTCATGGAAGGTATATAGTTCACAACATTATGGTTGTGCAAGATTTGGTGAAGCAATATGGAAGATAATCAGCTAAGCCTAGTTGCTTGATCAAGTTAGATCTTCAGAAGGCCTATAACACAATAGATTGACAGTTTCTTCAAGAAATGCTAGTGCACTTGGGATTCCCTAGTTCCTTTTGTGGAGATCATCATGGGGTGTGTTACAACACCCAAATTCTCATTGATGATAAATGGTGATATGAAAGGGTATTTTAGCTCTTCAAGGAGGTTAAGGCAAGGAGACCCAATGTCTTCCTTGCTTTTTGTTCTTTGCATGGAGTACTTATCCAGAGTGCTTTAATTGATGAGTGAGCTTGAGCAATTTAAACTTCATCCCAAATGACATGCTATCAAACTGACACACATGTGTTTTGCAAACGATTTGATCTTATGTTGTAAAGGTGATTTCTTTTCCATCTACCTTCTTCTACAAGCCTTTAAATTGTTCTCTAATACATCTAGTCTTAAGGCTAATATGAATAAGTATGATATATATTGTTATGCTATGGAGGAGAATGTTATTCAGAGAGTTATAAATGTGTCAGGGCTTAAAAGAAGCTATCTCCCATTTAAGTATCTAGGTGTTCCCATTTATTCTAAGAGAGTCTCTAAAGCACAATGTGAGGTCTTTATAGAAAAAATGGTGGCTAGAATTAAAGTATGGAGCTAGAATCCTCTCATACATTGCTAGAGTTCAGTTGATTAATTATGTGCTTATGAGCTTGCATATGCATTGGGCCCAAGTTTATATTCTGCCTAGGCAAGTTCTTCATGCTTTAGAGAAGGTGTGTAGAGCCTTTTTATGGTTTGGAGATGCATATACAGCTAAAGCAGGTAATATAGCTTGGAATAGACTGTGTTGTGGGAAGGTTAATGGTGGTTTGGGCTTTAGAAATGTCATTATTTGGAACATTGCAAGTATGGGGAAATATGTATGGGCTTTGGCTACCAAACAAGATAATGTTTGGGTAAAGTGGATTCATGATGTGTATTTAATGGATGCTGATTGGTGGGAGTACACTCCAAGATCCAGTGGAAGCTGGTACTGGAGAAAAGTGTGTGAGATAAAGCAAGTGTTGAAGAATTACTTCAGTAAGGCTGAGTTTTACAACATGGATTCCTACTCTGTCAAAATGGTTTATCAGAAGATGTTAAGGGAGATTGAGCATGTGCATTGGCATCACTTGGTTTGGAACAGGTTGAATACACCTAAGCATAGATTCATAGCTTGTTTAGCTGTTCAAGGTAGACTTCAAACAGCTGACAGACTAGCAAATATTGGTGTTACAAGTTCTGATCTGTGTCTGATATGTGCTTCTGCTCATTAAAGACATGATCACTTTTTCTTTCAGTGTTCATTCAGTAAGAGATGTTTGCATAAAGTTAAGATTTGGTTGGGTTTGCAAGCCCAGACTAATGATCTGCACAGAATGTTGTAGTTCATCAAGAGGCACAAGAACTCTAAATTCAGGAAGCAGGTTTGGTATGCTGGCATAGTTGCAGTCATATATTTTGTGTGGATGAGTGGGAATTATTCTTATTGGAATCAACAAGTCCATACTGTTAATGCTATTGTAAAGCGTTTGAAACAAGTTGTAAAAAGTAGAATTTTAGTTATACTTCCACATAAAGTTTCTAGGATTGATTCCAATTGGTTCTTGAGTTTGTAACTTGTTGTTGAGGCTGTTAGCAGTTTTGGAATTTGTGTAGGTGTTTTGTGCTTGGCTAGAGTTGAGGGGTCCAACTTAGTTGGTTTGCTCTCTCTAGTCTAGCTTAGATTGTTATTGAATGTTTGAGTGAATATATATACTATACTTACTTAGCGAAAAAAAAAGAACTTACAATTGGTATCAAGAAGCTTGATGAGAAATATTTCGCCTTTTGGAAGATGCACATTAAGATTTAAAACGTTTGGCTATGAATTGTACTGTGAAAAATCCATGTAGTCTAGTTATATTTTTGAATTATGGTTATATAAGAACCTCCGAAGGCATATTTAATTACTTAAGAATATCAAATTATGTTACTTCTAAATCGATTTGCTTTCATAATCAAATATTTCTATATGACTTGCAACTAAAAGATTTATATGAAGTTAACGGAGGTTGGGTTTGGATAATTGAGGAGGATTCTAATTTGATTTATATGTTTTTATTTATTTTTTGTACTTATGATAAGTTTTTCGAAATCATGCATGGACATTGTGAATTTCGATTGCAATAGATTATGAATTTGAATAAATTTTTAATTATCATTTGTCTTAAATTTCCTTTTATAATGACTTGAAGTAAATAATGGTTGAATTATGGGTTATGCGTTTGGATCATATTAAATATTGAGATTCACGTATATGTTGGATTTGTCAAATAATTTATGAGGATACCGTGAGCCACATCACAAAGTATTTATTTGGATTTACCCTGACGAAGTTAAATATTTAGTATGAATTGCTTCAAATGATCATCTCATGGCACAAATAATTGAGCCAATTACTAGTTTATGTATTAAGAGATGGAGATTAAAGGTAAAAAAAAAAATGTATTGGCCATATTTCATACTATAAGTACCTATCCAAAACATTATATTTTAAGTACGTAATATATATACAAGTAATATAGACACTTTAAAAGACCATCAAATGTTTGAAAAACTATTATTAATTGAGTAGAAAGAACTTGTTTAAGGATTTATCCAAATAGACTTATAGTCTATACCTAACAGATTTTTCCAAATCAAATACTCAATTAATATAATATTGTTAGGTTTTTTACACATTTAATGAACTTTATGTATCTTTTACTTATAGATATTGCGACAAATCTAATATGCAATATACATTTAAAGATTCTCTACTCTTTTTTTAATGGTAATGAGAAGTAATATGTCTAAACCTCAACCCGCACGGTGTTCTTGGTCTAGTGTTTACGGGCCAAATACCTGAGAGTAGGGGGAAAATAATGAGAACCCCTACCCCCAAATACTGCAATTGAGAGGATATTCGACCTTGTGACCTTAAGGTTACAAGGTGAATCCCCAACCAAACAACACCAAGCAAGCTTGGTATATATCATACCCTAATGCCTTCATTGTTTTCTTAGTTGTATATTTTGACTTTTCACTATTCTTAATTATAACGGTACTAAATTTGATTCGAATTTTAAGCTAACATTTCTTCTTGAAGTGATATATAAGCAAATATTAGCACATAAGATATTGTTAGAATTCTCTCTATAATTACAAGTATATAATTTTTCATATTTTTTGTCAATAAAAATTAGAAATATTCTATATAGTGACCCTATATTTTGCAGAATTCCTGCTAGTGGAAATTCTTTTTTCTGACTAATGACTCTTAATTTTTACAAATTATTAATTATATGATCATATTTTCTAAAATCCATTAATGAACTGAAATCTAACTAAGAAAAAGTCTTTTTTTTTTGTAAAAGAAAACAATAATTCTTTCCATTTCTCTGCATGTTTTCAATGTGGCGCGTACTTTTTCTTTCATAGCTTTACTCTTTATAACTATATGCCACTTTGTCAAAGCCTCTAATACACCTCGGGAACGCCGCCACTTTTTTATGTGCACATTTTGTTTGAATTCAATTGCTTTTCAATATTGTAAAATTCTCTAGCATTATGTACTTTATAATAAGTCGTGAATGAATGTCATATTCAACTACCCATGAATGACCAAAATTTTGTTTTGAGAAATCTTCTTCTTCAGTTAATTTGACGGAGCTTGCATATGAAAATTATGGGTATTTTTCACATTCACTAATTCCTAGTTTAATCAAAATTTAGTATTGAATGTTTCATTCGATGTTGGATTATTGTTGTGTTGTCGGAATTATTGTTAATACATCTGGAAAAGTGTCATTATTCATCAATCATAAGAACACCAAAGTTTCATGGAATTCTAGTTTGGCTATGGTGAGGTGTTCAACGGCTACTTATGAACAGCCTCGGTCCTAATCTTTTCGAGGACCTAGACAAAATAGTAGTTTAGGTCCCTTTAAAAAAATACAATGTGTAATAGAAAAAAAATAAAAATATATGATAGTAATTCTATTAAAATAATCCATTGTTTAAGTAGATACTCCCTCCGTTTCATTTTAATTGTTACACTTTGACATTTTACATTATTCACAAGTTGCACACTGACCCTCATTTATGATTTATACATGAATAAAAACATAGTCATGTGGAATCTTGTTAGATTAGTCTTAGTATGTATTTTATTAATATGTACTTTTTATAATATTTACAAATACAAAACTAGAGATATACGTCCTCAAAGTTTTGCATTGGCATGCGTGAAAAGTGTAAGTGTAACCATTAAAAAGAAACGGAGGGAGTATATTTTTACTAATAAAATTACCAAAAATATTTTTTGTTCAAACGACGCATATGCCATCATTTAATACATTATATTAAAATAAAAAAAATGGGTTCTATGAGCTTTGCGAGATGCAAAATCATTACTGATGACATCGACTCCAATGTTATCCTAAAGTTCCTAATGCATTATTCAAATGCAATTTATCCCTATTTAAATTGTAGAGAAAAGAATTCATTTGCCATAATTAAGAATGGGTCAAGGAGGTTTAATGTTAATAACGACTCAATGTTTTTGGAAAATATTAAAATTATCCATGACTTTTTTGGTGGTTAGTGATAAATTTGGGAATTAGAAGAAGAAAATTGGATCTGACAGAGAGGAGGGGGTTGAAGCCAAACAGTTTCGCTAGTGAAGATTGAAGAAAATATATTTTTCTTTTTTCTTTTTCCCTAAATCATATTTTTGTTTTCCTACTACTATTTCAAAACCTAGAAGATTGGGTCCCTTTCAAGCTTGAGCCCTAGACCATTGCCCCTCTAAACACCCAAAGGAACTTAGAATATAAGGTCATGAAAGTTACTTCATACAAAGTTAAGGTTCACCATTTAGATACATTTTTAATAAATTTTACCAAATAGAAGTTTGCAAAATATAAGGTCGTCATCTAGATTTTCCAATAAATGAAGATATCAAAAGTTGAAATTATACGTCAGTAAACCTTAAATTTAGAGCGTGGTGACCAACAAAAAAAAGCTTAGGTGATATGCAGCAGACATTTCTATCTTAAAAAAAGTACAACAAGTCTTGTGCGGTATGGCCGTACGAGATTAATAACTACATAGCCGCACGCATAAAAGACAAATTAACTAAAATAAGAAATATACAAGTAACCACAAAAAAATTATAAGTAAATCCTATTATATTAACTATTAATAAGATAAGTAATTTCAACATGGACATAAGTAACCCCAACAGTTATCCACATCCCCTACTATAGTACTTCCTTTTCTCCTAAATAATTACAACACTTGTCTTTTTTAGTATTTTTTAATTAAAACACTTCTATACATGGAAAAAAAAAACCCAAATTACCCACCCATGAGACCACTTACACTAAACAAATTCTCTTTCTCCTTAATTTAACATAATTTTTCACACAATATCCACTTCCAACTTTGTCCTACATGCCAAAGGCAAGTGTTGCAAACTTGCAATAATTTGCAGCGAGTGAATGAACAATTATGAGTAACCTTAGTTAGGGGGTGGCAATTTGGGTCAACAGATCGGGTTCGGTTTGATTTCGGGCCTATTTCAGGTTGTGTTGAAAAAATATCACAAATAGTATAAATCTTAAAATTACCATAAAATATGATTATTGGGTCAAATTGAATTGAGATCGATCGGATTTCTCTTAGTAACTTTAGATCGAGGTGCAAATCGAGTTAGAGATGGCCAGCTCTAACCTTAGTATATTAATTAATAACCTCAAAACACAATAAACAATTGATGACATCGTTAAGTGGTTAACTAGGTGTGGACGTGTGGTCGGCCACACATAAGACTTTGGTTGTTTGGTATACAGGAAATTATGTAGGCAAGAGAAACTCCCATGATTTCTGATTTAGGTAATTGTTTGGTTGACCATAAGTGGGAAATCAGTGGCAATGAAAATTCGTTAGAAAATTGAAATTCCCACGTTTATTCACCCACTCCCCTCTCGATCATCCAAAATTCGCACATCAATTCATAGGAAGTGCAAATTCCTTGATGTTAACCAAACATATTAAAGCTATTTCTTAAAAATTACATAAGTGAAATAACTTCCTAGAAAATAGAACTTTCCATAAGAATTGAATTCTCATGTATACTAAAAAAACTAGTATACCAAGGATGTCTTGGCCTAGTGGTTAAGATTGAGGTGCTGTGAACAATAGGTCACATGTTCGAATCATCCTTCCCTTTCTTTGTACTTTGTATTGAATTCGCGGCTCATATAAATAAAAATAAAAAACTGGTAAGAAGAAAAAAATAATTGACATTTCTAAAATAAACGATCCGTTTGTTTTCTGTTGGAAAAAAATAAAACTTAGAAAAGTAAAAGTCTCTAACCCTATCCCTCGATTACAATTCTCCATCCAAAAAGTTGACAATTATCAATTTTGGATTTTCAGCTTCACGTCATCTTCCCCAAATTTGAGGAACAGATACGAAGAATTAGAGAAAAGGATTGCGGGCAAATTTAACTTCTTTTTACGAGACCGGAAATTTGGATCTTCCCAAAATTTGAAGGTTTGTTGTTTAGGAGTAATTTTAGTACAATTTCCAAGCTTTAATATCGTATCTTACTCATATTTGAGCAGAAATTTAGAATTTATCTATTTAATTTTTTGCACTGTTATGCTAAAAAAGTTTCAGATTATGTAGTACGCCATTTTATAAATTACGTACTGGAAATAATTGTTTGATAGAAAATGTGACAATGGCTGTGATATGAACTTGATTTAGCATTACAAAAATTTGATTGTCATTGTATTAGTAAGCTTAAGATTTTCAAACAATAGTTTTAGTATTATGTAATGTACTTTCAAATTAAATGATATTATTATGACCATTAATTAATGGTTGATTGTGTTTTGCAATCTTTGTTGAATGTATTAGGGCTATCTAGTTCTGATAATTTGGTTCAAGTGAAAATAAGTTTGCTTGTTTGGAGAGGAAAAATCTATTGAACCCAATGATACTTCTGCAGTCTCAGTCAAAGTATCTTCTCCAGCTTCTCACGAATCGTCTTCAAAAGTAAGCTGTAACAGCTCTTTCATTGTGTTTTAAGTCTTTGAATTTTATTTGTGCAATTTTCAGCTATTTGGTTTTTAACCAGACAAATGTGGGCTATTGGCCTATTGATATCTGATCCGAAAGTCATCGTTTTATTCTTTATGAGTCTTAATTGTGAATGGTTTCTTTTCGTGTAACCTACTGGAAATTGTGAGAGTGTGTTTGAACAGTGGGATATGAGATGTTGCTTGAATTTCTTCTTATTAGACCAGAATATATAGAACTATACAAAAATAGCTGAGTACGCCCCTGAGTGTGTCCATGGCTGGCAAATAGCATCAGGTCTTGTAATAAAATTGGACAAGGGTATGTAGGGTTCATCTTCATTGAACTCGATTGCCTCCTCCTCCCCCTAACCCCTTGCCCTATAGGCTATAGATAAAGAGCAAAAAAGAAAGACAAGAATAATTTTCATGTGCGCAATTTTCATCATGGCTGTGATCTCTTCACCTGAACTTATCGGAATTGTTTGGTCTTGATCAGCCTGATTGCACCTTATGTTCACCCTGAAACTTATTTTTTGAGGTGAAGATCCCCCCATAGATTTTTTTAAGGTCCGTCATAAAGGGGAGCTCAACAAGGTCGAGTTGACCAAGAAGAGATGGAGTGTCGCCAACAAGATGGTCAATGTTTCAAGTGTGGCAAGAAGGGCCAGTTTGCTCAAGATTGTAGGTCTAGTCGGGTGGAAAATAATGCTGCTACCTTCGCTAGCAATGACAGTGAAGAAGAATGGGATTTTGGAGGATCACGTGCCATAAGTGAACCAGAGGGTAAATGTTTTAACTTTAATATAGTTGTTGAGATGAATTATGAAGAAGATTGGGACTGGGTGATGGTTATTTTGTGATCCATGATTTGGAGACTGATCAGATAACTTATGAAGGTAAAGAAGATATGGTAATAAAGAAAGAGATTGAGGAACCTCAAAAAACTTAATGGATTTTGGAGGAAGGAAGGTTGAATTTATGGGGCATGACGAAGAAAAAGAAAGTATGGAGCAAGAGAAAAAGGGGTGCTGTGTGAATTTGGATTAGAAGAAAATTGAGGAGGCTCATAAAGAAAAAGATGAAAGAATTGTAAGTTAGCTTGAAGAGTATACTAGCATTTCTGGAGATCAAGATGGTTGTTTTGCATTTATGCTTAGAGTACAGTGTCCAAACAAGCCGTTAGAGGTGTTATGGCTATAGATTATGTCAAGCGTGATAAATTGGAGAAAATCCACTAATAAAGATATTAGTGAACTAGTGAAAGAAGGGCTAAGAGAGCTCAAAGGAAATAAAGTAATTCTTGGTATGTCTATGGAAATTATGGAGAAACGAAAAATGTAGATAAATTGGAATATTGGATTATATTGGTAAACAATATAAAGAAAATTCTGTAATGATACAGAGCCCAAGATCTGCGTGGTATGACTACATTGGGAGAAAGTGATAGTTAAAAATATTAATTACCACTTTCTCTAGAATAAATACTACAATTAGTAGGTTGGTAAAATAAAAGTATAAGAGAACAGCAATTGGCTTTACCCCAATTTACAAGAAATATCTAGAGAATTCTAATAGCTAATGACCACAAGTCCACTGCCATTAACCTTGGAAATTTGAGCTTAAAATGCTCGTGCAAGTATTAGTAAAATCTAGAAATTGCTAGCATAATGTGCGAGGACGATTCCAGAGTCCTGCGGACTTGTCCACCGACTTTTTCATTGCCGACATATTAGAGTATATATATGTGATGTTAGGTATTTAGGTGTATAGATAAGCATGAGTAAGATGTCAAAAAAAAAGATAAGCATGAGTAAAGTGTGAGTTCCAAAGAGTGTGTAGTTATTGTGTGAGTATGGTAATCTCAATAGAGCTCCACACAAAATAGTAAATACGACCTCCGTTTCTTTTTAATTTACTCACTTCACTTTGGGGGAGAACCAAGGAGAAAGTGCAAAAGTATGAGAGAGAAATTGAAAAGGTGGAGAGAGAAATTGAAAAGTGAGAGAGAGAAACTAAAAAGTGGGTTAAAATATTAAAAAGTGGATGACATGGGTGGAAAAAGAGGAGAAAGTAGATGTGACATGTTACCAAAAATAGAAAAAGCAACACTGTGTAGATTAAAAAGAAACACATCAAAAAGGAAAGCGTGTAGATTAAAAAGAACGGAGATAGTATATTTTAGAGTGTAAGGTATTCCCAAACATATTAGAGTATGTGTCTCCTCTTGTAATAACTTATCTGCATTGTAAAATTTTCTTATGGGTATAGTAAAGTTATTATATTATTACACCACCTGTGCCCATCAATATCCAGCTGTAAACTTTAGTCTTGGGCTAAAACCTCGGCTAACGAGCCTTCACTGGGAAAAGATAAAGTGCCTCTTCAAGTGCCATGGATTTGAATAATACTCTAACAAATTGTTTGCCATGTAACCTAAATGTGATGGTTCCTGCTACTTCAATTTTATCACTGCTTTTCCTTTCTGCTGTCTAAATCCTCTTTTGTGGTGTTTTACAGTCTTGATAAAGGAGTTGAGCTGGACTGCCAATGGGTTGAGTTTGATGACGTGCGATTCAACGTCCAGGTGATTTTCTTGGGGTCTTATACTCTCATCACAGTTTTTGGCCTCAAATTAGATAGACAATTAGAACTGACATAGACAAGTATCTAATTTTCTGTATGTGTCTATTGTCTTTTCCAGTACTTAGTATGACCTGTCTTATATTTGCAGATTTCTATGAAGAATCCACATATCTTGTTGTTGTCATTATCATTACCAACACCACCTCCTGGAGCGATGTTTGCTGGAGGACTGCCATATGGGGCCATCGAAGCTATAAAATCTGCATATGGAACAACGGTGCAAATTCTTGATCCTCCAAAAGATGGCTTTAATCTCACACTCAAGATGAACTTCTCAAAGCTTTCTTCAGATGAAGGTCTTACGAGTTCTTCTTTCTAAGGTCATTATGATCTTGCTGTGACTAGCTAAATTATGTGATGTTACTGATTAAAGTTCTTTTACCTATTAATCTGCATAGTTTAGACGATGACTATCTCCATTCTTTTTCTCAAAGTCATTATTTAAAACAGGAGGCAGAATTTTACGTTGTAAAAGTTATTTGGTCCCAAGAAGCTGATGATGATTGGAAAGTTGAGAAGCAAGAGACAGTACTTATTTTATGATTTTACTATTTGTAATAGCTGTTCATACCGGTCTTCACATAATATTTGTCTTGCTTACGCTTTCCGTTGCAACTTCAAATTTACATTGGAATAGCCAATCTTAGCAAATTTTCCTCACTATATATTGGGAAGGAAGGAGTATCTTTGTGATTACTTTTTATGGTAGATAGTGGCCGAATTACATTTTCTTAGATGTTGGCTGTTAGAACTTATCAGTATATCTGAGTTACATTATCCTAGAGGCTATCTTTGGAGAGCTGAAGATTTTTGGTGTTTCTTTTCTTGCCACCATATAGACCTCGCATAGATGATTGTCTTGGGTCTTTAGTAATTGTTTTTTAGGCAAGACTGTAACCTACTTGCATTATCGTTTTGCACAAACTTACATGTCTTCAGAAAATGAGTCTCTCGATGTGTCTTTGTTGTCTCTCTTGAGCTCAGGATGCCTCTAATTCTACACTTTTGTTGGACACTGGTTTTAGGAGGAATCCTCACGTTCTGTATCTTGATGACCTACTGGTGTTTTCACGTAGTCTACAGCCACACTTAACGCATAATTACATCTTTGCTCTGTTTTTATTTGGAAGGTTAAGGTTCCAAAGTGAATGAAAGCTTTTCTGTGGAAATGGGAGAAATTCAGTATACATGTAGAACTGCAGGTCTGAAGCCAATAAGGCACTATCTCCTGAGGTCTGTCTGATTTATCCAATTAGTAGGGAAATGGACTGTTACTTGTTATTATATCTTAAGCTGGTAGCTGCTTGGTGATGTAAAGTAAGGACTACTTGGCTTCGTCCTTGTTGTGCACATTTTCTCATACCTTATGTAAGTTTCAGTTAGAATGTAACTGAATCCACCAAAACACGGAATTTAGGGGATTTGAATGTAGGGATATGGTCTATGGACTTAGATTGAGATAAGCATCTAACAGTAGACCTAAGCTAAATTATATAACAAAAATAAGGATTTATGGAGCCAACAACAAATAAGGAGATGGAGTGCCACTCATTCTTATATAGCTATATCTTAAGCTGGCTTCTACTTGGTGATCTAAAGTTGGGACTACTTGGCTTTTTCCTTGGTGTATAAAGTTTCTCATAGCTTATGTGACTTTGAGTAAGGATGTAACATAATCTACCCTAACATGAATTATAGGGGAATCAAACATTGGGGTATGATCTATGGACTTAAATTGAGATTAAGGCATCAAGGATCCAACCCTAGACCTAAGATCAATTATACAGCACAATAAAGATTTATGAAGCCAATAAAAGATAAACGTCCTCAATTGAAGAATCAACATGAGAAATATATACCTAAATTGAAAGGGAAGCGTAAACCTTTATGCTTCTGGGCTTAGTCTACATATCTGTCAACAACTATAGCTATTTTGGGATGAACCCTTACGCCCTTATCTATGTGGAGACTTAACAATATTACTTCTTGATTTGCCATTTCTTCTGTGCATTTATCTCTAAGGTATTGATATGTGTAAGCAATTCTAGGTCCTATTCCTAGGTTTTCTACTGTTCCATAGTGTTTTATCCACTCGTCATGAATTTGTTTTCCTAAAGTTCCTGGCAATTTTTGAAAATATTTTTCTGCTAAGGAATCGTCTAAAGCTCTGTTTGTTAATGCTATATTACGCATAAAATCTCTAGAGAATTCATTGATGTCTATAACCCATCAGATGAATACATGATTGGACCTACAGACAGACCATTATGGAAACAGTCAAGGGAGTACAATCCGGCTAACGAAGGATTAAAATCCTTTGGAAAACCTTGCCTCTAATCCGTAATCAACGCCTTATTTGGACTCTTCAATGTAAATTGAATGGCTTAAGATGAATTGAAGGAGATAAATAGCTTGAACCGAACAGTGGAGGTTTGCGGCTGCGTGAAGCCTTTGAGGTCCTTTCTGGCTTCTGTGAGCTTTCCACCCATGGCTGTGGTGGGTCTGACAGCCCACCTCTGAGTTCTGAAGTGTACCAGGAAGTCTTTGCGACTACCATGACCGTCAAAACAGGCACCCTATTGGTCGGTTGAGTGTTCTGCCAAGTCTAGTAACTGTCTGTTCGGTCATATTGGTCGACATGGCTGGTGGTGGTGAACTCTGTCTGTGGACAACATCACTTTTTAGGAATATCTCATAACAACTTTCGTTTTCAACTGTATCCCTAGATATGAAGTTATGTCACTCGAAAATAGACTCATACACAAATTGGTCCACTTTGCATTTTCATTTTTAAGTTTTTAACGCTTTCATAATCACCTCTAAGCCACCAAATGTAGCCATAGTTCATTTAAAGCCTCTGCAAGCGTAACATAGGAACTAGGATGGCGCCAGGTGAAAGCAAATCATTCCAAGATGGCCGTTGAAATTATAAATCTCTGTAAGCAGACCAAATGAAACTTTGCCGTATCAGGCTCTCGAGTCTTGACGAGATCAAGGCTTATGCATCAAATTATTTATAATGATGGAAACCTGAAAGTACTTGCAATATTAAACAATGTGGAGCAAAAATTCATGGCAAAAGCAGTGCACTGGATGAATGGCTTGGTATACTTGAGTACTTTGAGTGTACTCATATTTAGCTATCCACAAAAAAGACCGTTCAGGAAAATATGGGGGCTTGACAATATTTTATATTCCATCAAATTTGTCAGTGGAGAAAGCAGCAATAAAGTATCTGATCCATCACCTCCATTTTAGAAACTTTTCTTGGTGCTGGTTGACCTTTTCGGTCAAGGTCTCCTGGATAAACTTTTAACTGTCAATTTGACAAGGGACATTGTCAATTTTCTTTTGACAATTATGTTCTTACATCTCATGCAGTTATACCTGAAATTTGTACTTTCTCTGCATAACCATCAATTAAATTGATTGACGACTTTGATAGGTCAACTAGGACTATCATTTTGAAATTGCGGGGGTGTTCATTTAACTCTTGCAATTTTCGATCTTACCATGTCCTTTCCGTTGTTGTTTATATTTCAATAGCTACTTTTGGAACAATATGACAGTCTCTGTCCTATATGACGTGCATGAGATTACAGGTAATAACATTGGTATAATTTGCCGGCTGCCAAATCTGACATGATCTGTCTCTAAAAATATGGTGGTTTATAACTCTGCAGAGAAGTGCAATGTTTGATTTTTATTTTCCCATTTGTGGTTTATAACAATGGATAGAATTTTGTTGTCTCGTTGGTGCCAATCTTGTAAAGCACAATAATCATATCTACGTATGTGTGTTTGGGGTTTGCATATTTGTTATCGATAAGAAGTTGTGTGCACAATGTTTGAATGTGGGCTTAAATTCTTTGAGCAACAAAACCTATGTTAGTCTGTTCTTAACTTGAAAGTGAAATCATTTTAAATTCAGTTAAATGTGAGAATTAATCATCAATAACTTTGCTGAAACTAATTTTACCTTCCTTCTCGATTAATCTTTGCTTTCTGCCATTTTTTCAGTGATACTCTTGTGACAGTTGTTTTCTTGTGCTTTTCAGACACTAGACAGGCTCTGTTGATGAAGGTTGCCTCTGTCAGGGAAGTGGTGCTAGGTGCACCTTTAAGGCTTGTCCTAAAACATCTTTCTTCAAGGTCACTTGCTCCTGATATGGATCAGTTAGTTGCTCTAGTGCACCGGCCTAACGAATCATTCTTTCTCTATCCCCAGGTCTGACTTTTGATTCATTATTTTTTACGCAAAAGTTTGAACTTTGGCCAAATTAGTATTCTGCAAAGACAAATCTTTAAGGGACTAAATTTACATGTATTCCTGTCTAAAATTTTCTAAACGCAACTCATTGAGAACATTATCTGTTATCTCATGGCAGATTGATAAAGTGACGGTCATATATCCTATGAGATTCAAGGATTCCACAGATACAGTTCTCGCAACTTCTTTTCTTCAGGTACAGCATCTTGTTCTTTGTATTTGTGGCGAGCACACATTTTATTTAATGATTGCTGTGTTATGTATAGTGCAGTATATAGGATGTGCACTTCCAATACATTTCCATCCAGTGTACTTGGTGGTGAAGTTGTCGTGCTTGTGCTGTTGACAATTGTCCTTGTGCTTCTCACCCTCATGATGATCTTGTTGTTCAATACCTTTTTGACTTATGTTTCAGGAATTTGTTGAAGCACGGCGAAGTGCTGCTGCTGGACTTAATAATGCTCCTTCTTGTCAATGGTCACCTTCACCCCCTCAAGAACTTGAAGGAGTTCCTGAAGCAGCGTTATCTGCTAATGCTGGCTTTGTTTCCTTTGGTGATGTCCACACTAGCTGCATACCATGTGTCCTATACTTGTATTTATATCTAACTAGATATCTTGTTACTTCTCAGTCATTTTCCCACGCCATGTCGACAACAAGAAGATTGATAGAACTGTTTGGAGTTTGTCAACATTTCACGCATATGTTAGTTACCATGTCAAGGTGATGGTTCTCAAGTCCATCTTTATCTCCTTTTACGCCCCTAGATTTTACTGTTTTCTTATAATTTTATGGCAAATATCAAGTTCATAGCTACAAACAGCTGTTGCTAACTTCTCTGCTGCAGCAAGAAGACACGTCTGAGAATCCCTGTATTGTCATGTTCATGGACTTGATCAAAATTTGCAGTTAGAGACTAAAAACTACTTATGATACATGGGAGATTCTGTCCTGTTATAGAAAGCTTTATTTTTTATCCAAAAACAAGAAAAAGATTCACGAAGAGATACTGTTTCCGTTCCTTGTCTTTTACAGTTCCTTAATATGGATGCCTCGAATTGCTTTAACATATCTTTCTTTGTCTTAAAGAACTTCCATCATATACCCGAAGATTACCCTTACTGGCACAAATCTTAATTGATGTCTTCTTTAACACAAGGACGTAAGGCCTGATATTATCTGGCCTTTGGTAGATTTCTGTGACTTCATCTCATATCCATTGTAAGATGTGGAATTCAATAAAATGATGCATTTCTGCATGAACTATTCACATGAGAATCCAATACAGCTACCTGAGCTTGTTGTCTTGATGACTAACTGAAACTAACATCTAAAATTCTGTTTCTTTTTTATAAGTGCATGTCTCAGACAACTTTGATTCTGAGCCTGAAAGTAGCGTGAAATATATCTTACTTTAAACTTGCACATTTATATGTCACCAGTGCTCTGAAGGGTTCATGCATACTCGAATGAGGCGCCGTGTAGAATCTTTGATTGAGGTATCCATTTATTCACTTTGGTATTCCTTTTTACTCTGGCAATGCTCTCTTTTCTTTCACCAATTGTGTTAGTGTGAGTGCCTGAGTTCCGTCTTGAATATGACACTGCATAATGTTGGACTCCTGTTTTCTGGGCAAATATACAGGTTTCTGTGCCCCAGCATCTTCTCTGCTGTTATTCATTTGAAACCGGAAATGGTGTTATAGCATTATGGACTGTTGCGCCATTTCTCTAACAACGGTATTATCTAGGTTTAGGCAAAAGGGAGTTGGATGTACCATGTATGCAGCCTTGTCCTGCAGAAGGAGTGCTCATAAATATTAGGGGGATTAAAACATAAATTTTCTTGTGAAAACGGGTACTTCTTTGGTACTGTGGCTTATCTATAATAGACAAGGGCTAGAAAAATGTCATCAGTTATGTTTAGATATCCTCTATAGCGTGCCTGTAAACAGCAATTGAAGACTGTTTGTTTGTGCTTCCAGGCTTTGGATCGTGCCAAATCAGATCAGGAGAAGACGAAAAAAGTTGGGAGTAAAACATCCTTTAAGCGACTGGTTAGCTTGCACTGTTTCTTTGTCTATAAACTGATAGTAACAACTATATATGAACTTTCCCCTGACCGTTTTATGTCCCAATTTTTCCAGAGCCTAAAGGATTCTCGAAGCAATTCGAATTCAAGGGGTTCACCCAGTTGGAGATAAAAACTTCTTTAGTTAAATTTGGAGGTAATCTTGGAATTTCTTGAACTCTATACAATTGCATTAGCTAGCTTTCACTCCAGCTTTTACAAATTGTATCGGGTATATCGTTTCACATGGTCGCTCAACGAGTTCTGTTTTCATGGAGAAGAAAGCTGAGGGAAAGTCAAATGCACCATTTTTTCTAGTCTTGAAGTTAGGTGGATTCTTGTCATTTAACTTGTGAGTAATCGGTGCTTGTAGTTGACACTAATTGAGATTATAATTCTTAATCATGCAATGCTAGTTGATGTTAGCATACTTTCAATGATCTTGTGTCTGATGATATCAAAAGGTGTTCGTACTTTGTAGTTCCTGAGTAAGTCATTATGGGCATGGTTCATTTCATTTTTCTGTTGACTAAAATCCAAACGATGAAAAAGGAATTCTAACTGCTAATTAAATCGTATAAGAGTTGGTCACCAGTCAAACACTTATTTTGATTATTGCTTCATTTGCTTGCATTTTATAGATGTCCTCGACATAATTTTTAGGATTTGTTTATCTGCATAAACGATGTCTCTATGTCTCGTTCAACTAAAGACTTTTAGTAAAAGGTTAGACTCAGTCTGGCATCGTCATTCAATTTATTTTAATGCTAATGATTAATTAAGGATATGACTTCATTTGCTCAAAAGATCCTTTATGATGAAAATTTGCAACACTTCCTTCATTGAACTCAGTAAGGGTAAATGGGGAAGTTAATTTTTTTTTCAATGAATTTGGTAAGATAAATTATATTATCGCTCTCTCACAGGGCATCTCTCACAGGGCACCTAAGTACAATATTCTCCAAATATTTTATATTTTTCATAAAAAATAATTATAAAAATTGATGCCTATTTATGGAGACGAATCTAACTTTAACCCATGTGATTGTGTTATTATTTGTTTATAAATTGTCAAAGATGGTCAAGAGAACGGATGTTGGACGAGGCACTATTTTATTAGATAAGAAAATTACGCATAACTTTAATATATTATTTTATTTTGGTGAGATGATCCAAGTGGACATCAACTCTCAGTAGTTTCTTAGTTCAATTTATTGTATTAACTTCCTTGGAGCAGGAGAAATAGATAAAGGGATCTCAACCCAATAACCTTTGTTAATGGTCAAATTCTTAAAGTCACAAGATAGATCTCCTGCTATCTATTCCAAGCAAGTTTGGCTAGGCAGAAGCTATTACAGAAGCGTCAACCACAAAGACATCGATGATGACTTATTTATAGTACTCCTTCCGTCCCATTTTATAGTTCCCGTTTCATTTTGGGCACGGGGATTAAGAAAACAATGATTGTGGTATACATACATTGGGAGCAAATTACTAGTAGTTTGCATTCAAATTAGAGACAAAGCTCACAGATATCAAGTAGTGGATTAGGTATGAAGTCAGTGTCATGGCATGTCAGAAGCTGCAAGGGAACCCCTCATAGCTTTATTAAGGAAAGATCTGCGTCTAATTACTGCATATGCTAAAATCATAGTAGTATTAATAAGTCTGGAAAAAAAACCAACATGTGTGCTAGAAACTTTGAGACAAATACAGTTTTGTATGAACAAATGAAACTAATACAGTTATACTACTCCCTCCGTCTCAAAATATAGTTTCCATTTCCCTTTTTTCACGGTAATTTATGCAAGTAGAATCTAAGAGGAATAGTAAAGATTTTTTATTTATTTAAATATATGTTGTATGGGAAAAAATGATTTTAGGAGAGAGAATGGTGAATAATTGGTGAAAGAGCATTAATTGTAACACTTGGGTTGAATAAACAAAGCAAAAAACAAAATTCAAGAAGCAAATAAATGATGGGACACGGTTTTTCTAGACAAATTATGGAAAAATGTGGAAAAAAATATGGAAATGAGAACTATATTTTGGGACACCCAAAATGGAAATGGGAACTATATTTTAGGACGGAGGGAGTACTAGTAATTTGCTCAGTTTCTGTCTCTCACCTTTTGTTTTGGGGAGTTCAAGACTATATTAGCAAAAGAATTCCACTTTTGTATCTATCTATTTGTATGGATCAGTAGAGGCAATGCCACCTTCAAAATTCAAACATCGCAACGCTTGTCCTTTGATCAAAATAAATTTGAAATCTTGAATATTTAAATATAGTCTTATATGCCTATCTAATAAAATAAATTTATATCCTCATCTAATAAAGAGTAATTTTGTGAAATTATAATATCTATTTGTAGAAAATGTATCTATATGCTTATCTAAGTTGTAATTTGTATGGACAATAGTTAGCAAACCCCTCTTTACGAATTCTTCTACATGATGCTCTACATGTTTAGTAAATGGTGCGATGTGGGAACTGATTAGCACAAATAGAGTTACTAACCATACATAATTAATGACATACTAATAACAATGATTAAAGTTGTAAAATAGTTACCGTTAATGTATGTATATATTTTTTTTGATCCATATGAGCCACGAAGGCAGTACAAAGTACAAAGAATGGGAGGGGGGATTCGAACCTGTGACCTATCGTTCACAGCACCTTAATCTTAACCACTAGGCCAAGACATCCTTGGTATGTATGTATATATGGAATTTGATAATGTGTATATGGGGTCAGTTATCATGCCGCACCATCATATAGGTACAAAGAAATTTATAGGCCGTTTATAGGGAATTTTTTTGTTGTCTTTGGATGATTTTATTTTCCAATTTTTTTTGGAAAAATTGACAAGGACGGTCCCAACTATGGGCGTCCTGCCATAAAAGGTCCCATTTATGGAATATTTTATAGCGGTCCCAACTATGGAATATTTCATAGCGGTCCCAACTTTGTCATGCATTTTACACGCTTTGTCCCACATGACGGGTGACTGGCTGAGTGGTTAAGTTCTACTTTTACTTTTTTTTTTTTTCAAAAAAAAAAACCCTCTGAAGTCTGAACTACTGTTCCTTCCTTCTTTCTTTTTCTTTCGCTAAAACCTTCAAAGACCACAATGGTAGTAATCCAAAATCTCAAACACAACAGCAACACAACTTCCCGAATGTGTCGTCTCCCACAATCCAAATACATCGATGCAATTCGTTGGCTACCTTCATTTTCCTTTCGTGTTGCTCAGTCGCCATTTTTTTGGTCAATTGAAGTTTTGAAGGATATTTTGAGTTGTGATTATGATGTAATCTCAATTATGAAAAAATCAAGCTGGACTATTGTTAGCACGGTATATCTAACAGTTTGAATCATGATGTTGCTTTATTGTTGGATTATGGAATTTCATTGAATTAATTGATAATCACTTGCTTCAGCACCCGTCACCATTTTTTGAGGAAGACTCACTCTTTTGAGGATTTGATGATTGGGGTTGAAGAAAAATTGGTTACTCAACCCCACCCACAGTGATGTAGAACACAACCCCATTGAAATTCACTATCTCAAATTCACAAAAACCCAAAACTCATTATCTCCCCTCTCTCATCCTCCCTTTATGTCTATGGAACCCATAATCCATCCACACGACATAGTCAAAGATGATGCAAAATTCATCATTTCCACAATAAAAATTTTAACATAACAAAAGGTGCAACAAAATCAATTCCGTATTCACTCCAAAATTTCAGAGAATTAGAAATGATGGCTATGGAGAATTAGAAGGGAAGGAAACTCGAGGAGTCACTCATATCAACATAGAGGCAACGCAGAGTTAAGGTGGATATGAAGAGTGGTGGAGCCGTGGAAGACCTCAAAGGTGGTGGAGATAATAATTAGTTATTTTAATATATACTTATAAGAAGAAGGAACGAAGCTCTTGGGCAATTTCATTAATGGTGGTGTTTGGAAGAAAATACAGAAGCTAAAGATGGGAAGGGAGTGTTTGGAAGATGGTCATGTGAACAACACGTGATCATATTACCTGTTGTAGCAGGTAAATAACCTATAAGGACTGCATTTGTAAAATATGATATAAAGTTTGGCCTGTTGTGAGATATTCAATAGTTGGGACCTTTTATGGCCGGACGCCCATAGTTAGGACCATCCTTGTCAATTTTTCCTTTTTTTTTTTAAAGTAAGTTGAACATCCCTTAGAGGGGAGTTCGAGATTCCACTTTGCAAGGAGCAAGAATCGAAGCCCTCCAAACTATATAATATATATTCATCGGTTCAAGAAATCTCATTCCTCTCCATACAAAAAAACTCGATTTTTTTCCTGACCCTTTTACATATAAAATCAGTTGATATAGAAGACAAAAAAGTTGAATCAGATTGTGACATTTCCTTTTTTTATTAGGATCCTTCTACTACTAGTTCTATATGTTTACGCAAGATAATGAGTAGCCGCAAAAAAGAGAAAGTGAAGTGCGATAGAGAGCCCTCGAGAAACTCCTACACAGTGACTCCGAAGCCAACGACTCTACCCAACCAAAACCCAGTCATCTCGCTCGTTGGCGGCCAATTTCATATCTAGAGGTCACCGGCGAGTCTGCTTCTGCCTCCTTTGAGTCCTTTCTACCTCCTTTGCTCTATTTACTCAGTTTCAAAGAAAGTAGGAAACCCTAACTTGCTTTCAGCGGGTTGAGCACTCCTCGGCAACTTCGCGGTATTCAATCAGCCTTCAGCGTCAGCATCTCTCTCCCGTTTTTTATTTAATTTTATCATTGTGCCGTTCACAAGTGTGTTCTTCCCAAATCTTCTTTTTTCTTTTTAGTTGGCGTCGGCGTGAAGGGTCTTTCCCTGTTCTAGTTGTTTGATATCAATTACATAACGAATTGTGGTTTAGGCCAAATTACAGCTTGGTTGTGTAGTTGTCGTGTTCTCTGTTAGTTAGTTTCTCTGGGTTGTAAGTTTGTTTGAGAAAGTTTTTAAGCCATGATTTCATTAGAAGTTTGCGAGGACTTGAAGGGTGAGCTCCATAAGCTCCTTAATAATGATTTTAACCTAAGTTCCGATGATAATGAGTTCCTATCCTGTGTTTCTGAATTGGACAATCCCAAAGCCTTATTGGATCTAGTTAAGTCTTGGAAGGAAGAAGGAAATTCCCTATTCAGCCATGGGGATATTGACGATGCCTTGGAGTCTAATGGGTTTGCTGGTGTATTGCTTAGCCAAATTGTCTTGGACGAGGATGATGTTGGACGCTTCTGCGAATTATCTTTTTGTATTTTGCTGAATTTAGCTGCATGCTTTCTGAAGAAAAATGCCTTCGATCAAGTAAGTCTGCTTTGCTATGTTGTTTTAAGCTTCGATTCGTGCAATGTTAAAGCCCTATTCAGAAGGGCTAAAGCATCAGTGTGGATAGGAAGGAGCGATTTAGCTTGTTGGGATTTGCTGCAAGCCTCTAAAATTGACCCATCAAACAAAGAAATTGCTAAGAAGTTTAATGAAGTAAAGAGTTCACTCATCAATCAAAGATTAGAGGGTCATCCAATTGGATTAGGGGTGGAACCATTACCACCAAGGAAAAAGATGAAGGCACAATTACACAAAGAAGGTGAATGTTCTGATAGAATGATAGACGGGGTAAGTAGTGAGGTCATAAACTCGCTGGATAAAAAAGAAGAGAAGGATCATGACGTATGGGAAGAGAAGGATCATGTTGTATGTGATGAGGAGGATGCTAAAATGGAGTGTATGAATGAGAGTGGGAGCGATCCCAATATAGAAAAATCAAATCAAGCGGAGCCCAAATATCGATTCTTTAACCGAAGAAGGCCGGGCTCCTCATTACAAATGTCAAACAATGATATTCAATTGCTAAAAAAGGGAAATCAATCCAATTGTATAATCCAAAAATAGGATCATACATGGTAGTTTGCATTGCTCAATTGGTAAAAGAGAATACTAATGGAAAAACCATAATGCATGATGGTCGGTCGCAACAACATTTCTCCTATCCTATGAATGAATATAATCACCCTAACGGAGCACCTGAAAATGAAGATACTTTGATGGAGAGTACAAAGTCCAAGTCCACAAGTGACGTTATGAAGGAAGAAGCTAGTGAGCCCCACATGGTTCAGCAGAGCTCGGTTGTTTCATCCATCCTTCTAAATAAGGAATATATCTCATCAGTCTCCAAGGTAAATAACAAACGATGTCTCAGCAAAGTAGCAATGAGCAGGAACGACCAACCACGATCGCGGAACTCCAAGAGAATTTTAAAGACTTGTCGGAAAAAAAGCTCCTATTTCCTTCCTAAGTTTGATCTTATTGGCAGGTTCTGTGCAGGAATAAAGAGGAAAGCAGGTTTTAGTGAAGATTCTACCCAAAGTCCAAGGAAAAAACATGCTTCAGGTTCTTGTGTTAGTAGTGTCGCCCCTTGTGCTAGCAGTAAGTCAGAAGCCACTAGTGGAGAGAAACGCAAGGGTTGCGGTCAAAACAACCCTAAGGGCTGCGTTTTTTGCCAACATCCCTTTCCGTAGCAGCCCTTCACAATGAAGGGCTTTGGTTTAGGCCCAAAACCACAACTCTTCCGTATTGGAAGGGTTGCGTCTTTGGGCCTAAACCGCAGCCCTTCTTTGTACAAAGGGCTGCGGTTTTGACCATATCCGCATCCCTTTTGACCCAAAAAAATAAAAATAAAAATTTTTTTTCAAGAAAATTACAACAGGGAAAATCAAAAAACGAATCAACAACATAAAACAGTCGAAATTTAAACGAAATTATATATTAACAATCAACAATAACATCAAATTAATTCCACAAAATAAAATAAAATAAAAAACCTTACGACGAATGAGGTGTTTTCAATGGATCAAGCAAAAATTACAGAAAATACAGAAATGAAAGAAAACAAAAAAACGAACGAAAATAAAAAAAAAGAACGAAAATAAAAAGACGAACGAAAATAAAAAAGGAATGAAAATAAAAAAGAACGAAAATAAAAAACGAACGAAAATACAAAAGAGAGAAGAAATTATAGATCTGAAATTACATGAAGATTAATCAAAACAAAGATAAAGAAATTATAGATCTGAAAAACGAAAAATTATCACTTGTTGATGTCGTTGCTTGGCGAATTGTAGACTCGTTGTTCAAGTCGGAGTTGAGCGGAGTTCGACGACGAGGAAAAGATGAGCGGAGTTCGACGACGAGGAAGAGATGAGCGGAAGAGTTCGACCGACGGCGAGGAATTGAAAATGGAAGATGAAAATGGTCGGCGGTCGTCGTCGTTGGGAGAAACGTCGTCGTCTCGTTGGTGTTGGTGCTGTTGTTTGACGAATGAGGGTTTTTGGGAGGGGAGAAAGATGACCATTAATGACGAATGAGGGTTTTTGCGAGGGGAGGGTCGTCGTCGCTGCTTTGAGAGAGAGGAGAAAGAGGAGAGAGAGGAGAGAGAAAGTTCGTGAGATTTTATGTTCGAACGCCAAACCCTGAAAGCCCACCTATCAAAATAAAAAAGCCCGCGAACTAATGATAAAGGGCTGCGGTTAGCCCAAAAACCGCAACCCTTCACTAAAAGGGCTGCGGTTTTTGCATTGATCGCAGCCCTTCGTATACGAAGGGCTGCGGTTTTTGGGCTAACCGCAACCCTTCATTATTAAAAAACGCAGCCCTTGCGTTTTTTTTCCACTAGTGAGTTAGTAGTGTCTCAAGTCCGTGTATGAAATCATTTAGTAGTACTTCTAAGGATGGTTATGTAAATCTATGTATTAGGCGTACCCAAATAAACGAAGCCCAAAACCCAGCTGCAGAAGCTAGGGTAATGGACTCACTTGTACTCTAATGTTTTTACATTAATGTATGTCCTTGTTGTCAAAAAAAAAAAAAAAGATAATGGGTAGCCTAACACATGTTCACTCACGCATGCTCACAGTCACTGTTATGATTTAGAAACTAGTGCTAACTAATAATGCAGTTAAAAATAATTAAGACGAAGCATGAATTGAAATAACAACCAAGCAAACCAAAGAAAAAAAGAAAAGTAAGGAGATAACACACCAATATAACGTGGGAAACCCAACCTTTGGGAGAAAAACACACAAACTTGCACAACACAACTTTCCCACAAACTTTATCTCTCCTAAAATCCTAGAAAAGATGAGATACAAAGTTTGAACATGAAATTGTTTGCTACATCTTCTAAAACCAGAAAATAGGGTATTTATACTCTTAGAACTAAAAGCAATCCAAGGGCAACAATTTACACTTAAACCGCTAAAAACACGTGCAATGTGGGTTTGCCCGCCCCGGTAAAAGCACCGCCCCACTCTGGGCAAATTTCCTGGAAGTTCCTGCCTCGAATATGGAAAAACAACAATCCTACAGAGACCGGGTGCCCCCCGGGGAAGTCGTTCGCCCAGGCTGCCTGCTCGGGCAGTTGTTCCTTGGTCGTCTTCTTCGCTCATTCTTCCTCGTGCCTTACTTATTTGCTTTAATCGTCTCCATAATCCCAACAAGCTCCCACCTGGAGATCATAAGCAAGAGAACATCCTACCATAAGTACTCGAGACCATCACCATCATCTCTCCATACATTGGCCATATCCAATCCCGCTTCCGTTTCAGCAACCCTAATCCGTCAGGCTCATGCTCCCATCTAGATGCAACATCCTCCGTGACATCACACTTCCTCTACACCAAGGAAGGGTCATCGAAGTTTGCACCAACTCTAATACTTAGACATCAAAGTCTACACCGACTTGGATTCTCACCAACAACACCTCCAATCCGTTAAAGCATCTCTATGTGAACCTACACAAGTATACACCCTCCTACCCCGGAGGTCAGTTCATCTAGGAGACAACCACAACTAATGAAGATTCGTTCCTCTCCAACCAAGGAAGATAATTAAACCACTTCCTCTCCAACCAAGGAAGCCCATTAAGGTAATCCAACCCCAACAAAACAATCACCACCTAAGCCAAAGAAGGTTCATATCATTCTACGAACAAACTCACATTGCTCCCACTCGAACAAGACACTCTTTGCTCCACTTAGGATTTTCGGCACAACATGCTTGTGTCCCACCTTCACCTTGTGCGCTTACCAGTCATAATGCTAAGACATCGCTTCACCATGTTTCTCATTCCTTGGCCGACTATCGATAAATTACCGGCCAATTGACACCTTCCATGAAGTTTCCATCCCAATTCCGGGCCCCTTTCTTGTGCTCCCCATGGTGTAAAGTGTTCCACCTCTTGTCCCTAGAGCTATGACAATAGTTCTCTTATCAATCTTCTAAGAACCACCATCAAACACAACCTTGTAACCCAATTTGGCAAGTTCAGTCACCGATATCAAGCTTTTTTTCAACATCGGGATGAATTTGACATCCTTCAACTGGCCATGAGTGAGTTTCACACTTACATCACCTTACCCCATGACTTCCACTGCCTTGCCATCCGCAAGATAGATTTTTCCAAGTTTTTCGGAGTTGAAATTCCAAAACAACTCCTTACATGGTGAGGAATAATGTGAAGAACCCGAATCCAAGACCCATGATCCCGATCACCCAACCAACTCTTCCTGATCACCCATGTTTACCACCAGAGCATCGGAATCGTACTCCGAAATCAAGTTTGTTGATGCATCTTCATCAGTATCTTGAAGCTTCTTCTCCCTTTCCCATTCCCCCTTTTTGGACATTCTCTCTTCAAATATAATTCCCCTAATCACCATAACCCTAATACATCGAATAAGCTCCCACATTCGATTTACCTTGCCCTCTTGACTTTGATCTTCCATGATTCGCATTCCCCCTTTATTGATTACTTCTCCTCCTACCTTCACTACTATAAGCACCACTGAACGATTTACCAGACTTCTTTTCCAACGCTCTCACTCAAAATCAAGTATCTCACATGGTCATACATCAACTTCTCTTTACTGGGGGAGTTACTTATGACGGATACCATAGTTTCCCATGACAAAGGCAAAGAAGACAACAAAATCAATGCCTTAACTTTATCGTCAAATTTAATACTCGCCGAAGAAAATTGGCCCAAAATTGAATTGATCTCATTAGTGTGTTCAGAGGCTAAACTACTATCAACCATAATTTGTTGATTGCCGATGGTTTCTGATACATACTTGACAAGGTTTCCATCAATCCCGTCGTTGTTTTTCATCTGTGACATTAAAATCCACACTCCGGGTTAATGTTAATTTTACAACTCCAAGTGCTTTTCTATCAAGAACTTTCCATCCATCCACAAGCATACCAGTTGGTTTCTTTCGCGCAATATCCATCCCCTATTCTTCAATTTGCTCAACTTTGCTTTAATTAATGTTAAGTTGTTTTTCCCCTTCAATATATCTTCATTGTTGTGATTGAAGAACAATTTTTTCATCTAACTTGGCCCCCTTTGTTTTTTCACTTATATGCAACGTGAGTTTTTTTTTCCTAAATTGGATTAGCTAGAATCTAAATTTTAATTTTGTTCTAGCTTTAATTGACATATTTTTGTGAATTTATGTTTTTGGGTAATAATTGTGTATGTGTCATCAAGAAATTGGTGTGGTTGGTTGAATTATGACAATTTTCATGGGTTAATTAGTAAATTATCCAATATGATGATTTCAAATTTTCAATGCATTAGTTGCTTCATTTTGCTCTTAGTTTACTATATAAGTGCTTGATACGGGTGATTTATTGATTTAGAATGGTTAAAGACTGGTTTTGGGTTGTGGGTAGAAGAGGTAGATTACTGAATTGGGTTACTAGGAACTATGGGTTATTACTTATTTGAAGAGAGATTGTTGGGTGACTTCTAACTTTTGTGAGATTGGTATATTAGCCACGTATGTCTGAGAATATTAAGTTTGTAGCTTAACGTACAAGATTATTTGGAGATGGTTAAAGATTGATTATTAGTTGTAATGTCGTCAGTAGACGTTGGTGTGACCAACCATTTACAAATTCCTGGATTCGATTGATTGTCTAGTAATTAATAGAGATATTGTCACGAAGTAAATTCACAAGCTATGAGATAAGAAGGTCGAATTCCGTAAGAAGGGACTTGTTTATGACCTTAAATGACCTGTTAGAAGTGACAATATTGAAATTCTGCACAGGGCCACTCACCCAGAGGCCCAACAAGCCCCAAACCCCCCTTCCCCCAACAATATTGAAATTTTGCTTCCACCAAGATTTGAACATTGGTCTCCCATGTGGGAGATACGAAGCCATACCATTGGACCCAAGGGTCCTTGGTGGACACATATACGCTAATAGACTTCTTCCTTTTGATAGTAAGGCAGGAAAGCAATACTATCGTCTAAGAAACGAATTACCCACCCCATAAGATTTGGCCAGAGAAAGTAGGTTAAATGTAAATAATCATTGAAAAGCGAGTATATAGCCTTTAAAGTTGAATATGAAAAATGTAAGCTTATATCGGACAATAACATATTAACTAGAATATAAGTTATGAGATATTTTATTTCAAATTAGTACATATTGTGATCATATATATATATATGATGATGATAATGGGTTTTGTTGAATCATCGTATACTTTTTATACAATTTATTAGAATAGGCGGTCTAATTTTATGTTAATAGTAGACAAATCCAAGCCTACATTCTCTTAACAAGTCCATTCCATCTCATTCTAACCTAACATTATCCCTAAATATCTCGCACCAACTTAGTCGTCCCTCCTCTTTTTGTTCCTTTGTTTCGCTTTGAATCTCGAACTACAACAAACAATATTAAAAATATAATCAGGCAGTCTTACTGAATGGATTAAGCTAGTCACTAAATGGATTAAATAATGTGATTACTGTGTGGATTAAATTAGTCATTAAATGGATTAAGTTGGTCACTATAATCACAAGGTAGTCCGTTCTTTTCTTAATCTTGGGCTTGGGCCGTTGCCTAATCTTAAACTAAAAGTAGCTAAGTAGGCAGTCTCTTACAAAATCAACTGTATTTTTAAACTTGCGTAAAGTTTAAACAAAAGCTATATGCAAGATATTTATTTAAAATAATTCTTTTTGCAATTTGACAGTTGCTACTAACCATAGAGTCAAAGTTCATTGAAAATTATTAATAGTCTACTTTGTAAGTAAAACAACTCTTTCACCCAAATCGAATCTGAATAATTTGGTTACATCGGTTTCCAAACAACTAAATACCTAGTTAATCTAAGTTGGAATTGGATTACTCCATCAGTTCTTATTTGATGTTCCTCCCTAGAGTATTCCATTTGAAGAGAGAAACTTTATCCATAAGCTTGGTCGATATCTATGCCATGAAAACAAATCATTTAAGATCTAGTTAGATTCATCTAGAAAGAAGTGTAATATTTTATAATTTGAATATCAAAATAAATTATTGCTCAAATATGTGCAATAAAAAATGTGCAAAAAGTATATAGGAAAACAATAAGGAAAAGATAGAGTACAATTTTTGAAGCTTGTATGAACGTCTTTTAGTGGAGTCTCCTCACGCAATGGGCAAAAAATTTAGTACTACAATACGGTTAAGTTGGTATCAAAAAGAGTCAAGTTGGTACCCAAGTTAGAATTTTGAACCAAATTTTAAAGTTGATTACAATTTGGTACCCTTATAAAGTCAAGTTGGTATAAACTTACCTCTCTAGCTTGGAAATTACCAGCGTCCCCATTATTTGGTGGAGATTATGATACTCTACCAAATTGTCACCAACACTTTCCCTATTTTATTTGGTTCAAAAAACATATAAGTGATTTAATTTGCTTTAAGAAATATATAAAATTTGGATCTCCATCATAGATAGATACCACCCTACAATGAATCAAGTATAACCTAATTCACATTCACATTGGGCAATCCAAATATACAGCTGTTCCTACTCATTTGTCAGCACACATTGTACAAAACATGCATAGAACTTAGACGATAATACTACCACTAACTTGGAAGCAAACCATGGTAAACAGTAAAAACATCATCATATTCCAATTAGGAGTCATGTGATGACATGATGTATACTCAAAATCAAAAATAAACAACAGTATATGAATTGAAAATCAAGTTTCCTTCGCCTCTATGATCCCCAGCCTACTAATTGTGATTTCAATACCTTACATTTTCTGCTTTGATTATGACTATTATCAACCTCATTTCTCATTCTCTCTCCTCCCTAGTCTTGGTTACATAGAAATTCGTGAAAGCCTCTCTTTATCTACTTATTAATCTGATTTTATCTACCCTGTATGAGGTGCACATTGCGCACACTCTTCGTCGTCACTCGGGATCCCAATTAATCTATAACCAAAACCGAAATAAATACTTCATCAGTGCATGTTTGAGGTCTCTACACAATTTTATCGAACATGTAAAATAAAATAAAATTGACTGTGTACCCTACGCCTAGGCGGCGCATTCTAGTAGCCAAAAAAAGCCTGAAGTTCAATTTTAAAAAATTTGAAAGCATTGATGCTTTGTTAGCAATTAACAAATCAACTACTTTCCACTAGTATTCCCTCCCCTCTCACACACACACACACACACACACACTCTCTCTCTCTCCCCTCTCCCCCCTTTCTCTTTCTAAGCTAAGCTGCAGCTTGGTGACGCAAATGGACTCACTCTTATAATTTAACACAACTTCCACATCTTTCTTTTCAAAAATAATTCTTTGAAAATCACATCTTTCAACAAATTTTTTTTTTTTCCAATTTTCATTTCAACACTAAATCCTTGATGTTCATTACTATTATTATTATGTCGGAAGTTAAATTTCAAAGGAAAAAAAGTGTAGATTTCTAGGCTTTTTTTGTCGGATTTTATTTTGGTGGAGGGGAGAGAAATTCTCGGAATCGGTTGTTGAAAATGCCGGCAACTCAGAAATCAAAGCCGGAGAAAAATGAACAACAGCAACAACCGCAGCTTCGGCGTGACCCGTATGAAGTTCTTGGCGTTTCTCGAAACTCGATCGATCAAGAAATCAAATCCGCCTATCGCAAATTGGCGCTTAAGTATGTTATTTATTCTAAGTTATAGTTGATTTTTTTTATTATTTTACGGAATTTAATAGGCATTTATTGTTTACTGTTTATCGAAAATTAGGGATTTTAGTTTTCAATTCGTGTGGTTGAGTGAATGATGGGAAGTTAATTTGTGGTAATTGGAAATTACAGAAGTGCAAACATATTCTGGTGAAGGATTCAATCAGATTATGTAGTATACTTACTTTTGAGTAGTGGAAATTGCTAATTATTTGGTAAATTGGACATTTTTATATGGTACTTCTTTAAGAAAGATTGAAGTAGGTTGTAGTTCATATAAAGAGAAGTGATGAGTGGGTGTCGATTTTGGACGACATTGATAGATGACTTGCATCTGGTAGAATGGAGTTGGGAAGTACTGTGTGTAGTGTAGGCTCATTCAAGATTCGATTAACAGCAACAGCAAACTGGTTTTGGTGACGGCGTTTGTCAAGAAGGAACCATCCATTGGTGATTTCAATTGGATGGTTTTGTTGGACTATGTTTACTGGGAGAATGGAACTCCGCATAATATTCTGTTATCTTTTGGTTGTTTTTCGTGGAATACAAGCTAATCCAATAGAGCCTTTTTCACTTTGGGACTGTGATTACTGTATTTTGTGGAAGAAATAATTTACAAGCTCTTGGATGGACGGGACTTGAGCTCACTTGAACAATGGGGATGCTGATCTGCGCAACGGCTTTATATATGTTGGGTTTTCTTGAATATGTTGGTTGAAATTACTAACAGAGTAGAAATACTAAGCTGATAATTTTGAAAGAGGCTTCTAGGTATATGAAGTGGATATGGGATGCTTAGGAAGCGAATTACTAATAGTTCTTGAAAAGATCCAAAACTGCTTTTCCTGTCATTGCTGGTTGTCAGAGGGGAGATTAGACCCTCACTTTTAGATGGTTAATTGATGAGAGGACAACTCAAAATCTGTGTATAGATCGGCATCTTGAAGTTATTTTTGGACTTGGAACGTGTCAACAACATAATTATGTGATGGTAGAGACCTTTGAACGTATAATTATTGTGGAAAAGTCATACTGACCTTGCGAAGCTCACGTGGAAGGCTTACTGAATGTTGATAATCTATGTAAAGTTTTGTTTTCAGAATTTTAGAAAAAATCGATTATTTTATCTAGGAGCAGGAAAAGAAGAGAGCAAGGCCTTAAGTTGGACTTTGGGTTATGCATATGAGCGTATCTGATTATGTAGCTTGATTCAATCTATCAGATGCGGGATATAATTACTGTAACTACAAATGACCAGTTTAGATCTGCAAGGAACATGAGAAATTTACTCATGGTAATTATGTCTCTACTCTCTATTACTAATAGGACCTGCACCTTGAAGAAAGAGAATTAGCATGTCGGAAACTATATGCAATACGTGTAGCTTAGCTGATATATTTGACACAATGTTGGCTTGTTAGTATTTACGTGGTTGTGTTGATTGATTGTTGCGTGTTGCATCAAACTGCCATTTACCTTCTATATCTCCTCTTGCAGTGGAATTGGTAATGGTGCTGCTGTAAGCTTTTCTTGTTCCTCTTCAGTTTTATTAACTTATTGATGAAGTTACATCATAGTGGATAAATCAAGCCAGTGCCTGATTTTCTAGCTAGGGCGTGCTCAGTGACTTCATATCTTCAACATCCTAGGAATACTTGATAAACCAGTTGCATGTCTTCTGACATTCCATATCACTGTGAAATTGTTGCAAATTTGCCGCCCAAGCTTCTCACAAGCACGTTGCTCCCCTTCTTCAACCTATCTACTGGGACCACCCATGCTGGTTACTAGCAAATATTAAGGGAATTAGAGGTTTGCTAGAACCCTTGTGGATACCTGTTACTGAAGTTCCTGTTCTCCACCCTCTACTAGTTCCTGCTTGGCTGTCCTTTATATCTATTCCTTCTTTTTCTCTGTGCAAGAACAAGAGAGAAGTGGAATGGGGTCTCCTTGTAGGCTGCTTCATTATGGCAAGAAGCATCTTTCTTTTCCATGATCAGTTATTAGATAAATCTGTCGTTGAGGTTGTCTCTCTCTCTCTCTCTGTCGCGCGCGCACGCTTTCTTTCTGTGATTAGTTGTCTGTACTTCTTCTAAGGCCTTCATTTTTGACCAAATTCAACGAAATCAGGTTTTGGGGTGTAAGTGAAACTGTCAAATTTTCAGTCTAGGACTCTAGGTGGGCCTTGTAGTATGTCTAGGAAGAAGAGGCATTTTGTATTATAGAGCAGGAAGAGAAACGAGGAAAGATAAAGGTGGAGGGTTATTGGTGGGGGGCAATAGACCTTCCAGGAAGCTCAGTGGACCTTGCTTGCTGGCTATCCAGTTCCATGCTGCTTGCCCCTCCAAATAGGGCATTAGGTGGATTTATTAAAGGGAATGATACTGTTTATGTTTGTACTTTAATATTAAATTTATTCTTTTTTACTTGCACTGTAAATTGAAACCTTTGTAAAGGTGCCTCCACTCCCTTATCTATTATCCAATATCAATGTTTATTATCTAAATGAAGAGTGATGGTTGGCTAAAGCCATTGGTGAAGGTCACTGGTTTGAAATACTTGATAAATAATGAGATGTCAATGAGTTACTTATATTGAACTTTGAAGCTTGGAATTTGAAATAGATAGAAGTTAGTATTAGTAAAATTATAAATGCAGTGGCCAATATAACTCTGATTTCATCTTGGTGAGGGAAGGGTTTATGGGGTTGTAGAAATATGTGCATGGGGAATGATTACACAGATTAGGTTGTGGTGGAAAGTAGAGTGATTCGAGGATCTGCATAATACTGTAGACCTAGGGACTGATCCCTTTGTTATAGAAGATTTGTCAAGGTTATTGTAATATAAGGTTGATTTTATACGAAGGGATACACCACAATCTAATCTGTGTAATCACCTAACTGATCTCTATCTATCACCTAACATCTTGAAGGGATGTCAAAAGGACTGGGATGATGAGTGGCCTTTAAATCCTATGATCTGATCCTGGCTCTTAGTTTGTCAAACGAATCAAGGGGAAGGAGAGGAACACACATGCCTTCTCCTGGACATTGTTTGTAGTGTTACACGTGATATTTAATCATAGACTGTCTGAAACACATTGTTAAAGCATCGTTTTTTTGGAAATATCAGGTGGGAATTATTGGTTTTTTGTATTACCTCTCTTTGAATTCACCTTAAGATAAACAATGTGTGGTGTGCACTAGGTGATGTAGATGACTTAAATGGGAATGAGAGATTAGATAGATGAATCAAGCGTGTGCTTTCTTTTCCAGAAATTCTGTGACAGTGTGACTGGGCTTTAGGAGTTAAAGGCAAATGAAGGTCGTGTATTGCAGCCTCCGAAAGCATGCCCACTAACAGTAATGATGATGACAAACATACCAAGCTGTTATTATGTACTACCTCCGTTTCTTAAAGATTGTTACGCTTTGACATTTTTCACTATTCACAAATTTCACTTTGACCATCGTGGCATCGTTTGTTATTATACGTTAGGAAAAATATGGTCATGTGGGATCTTGTTAGATTTGTCTTAATATGTATTTTATATTTTTATAATTTTTACAAATACATAACTAGAGATATTAGTGCTCAAAGTTTTGCATTGGTATGCTTGAAAAGTGAAAGTGTAACAATCTTTTAGAAACAGAGGTAGTATGATTGTAGTGATTATTATTGCAATTGAATTAGACAATTATTGCGAATTTTTCAGGTATCATCCTGACAAGAATTCAAATGATCCCAAGGCAGCGGATATGTTCAAAGAGGTCACATTCTCTTACAACATACTATCAGATCCTGAGAAAAGGCGTCAGTTTGACGCCGCTGGTTTTGAGGTGAGCAACCGCAAAGCATGTTATGTACATGTGTTACTACTATGTGTTTTCTTTTCCAAGCGAAGCTATGTTATATCGCAACTATATATTCTGGATCTCGAATCCCGATTCATATCTCTTCAAGCTGGCTGAATATGTTTTATTTGCAAACTAGGCTGTTGATTCAGAAAGTCAAGAACTTGAGCTGGATCTTTCAAGTTTGGGAACTGTAAATACAATGTTTGCAGCACTATTTAGGTCACCATTTTCCTCCTTGTTTGGATTTTGTGCACTTATTTTTCATGTCATATTATACTTTGATACCGGAATTATGATCTTTATCTGTGTCTTCTAACTCCTGGTTATGGTTGTTTTGTGGGACAGCAAACTTGGTGTACCCATCAAGACCACAGTCTCAGCGACAGTGTTGGAAGAGGCATTAAATGGCAGGGTATCTGTCTCACCTCTTGCTCTAGGCCAGCCTCTATTTAGAAAGGTAAAATTGAAGTGTATGTCAATAATCTCTCTCTATTAGACTTTTTAAAAAATGGCCTCTTCAATTCCAACTTGGTTTACAGGTAGAAAAACAATCTGCCCATTTTTACTCTGTCACAATAACTGAGGAGGACGCTGTGGGTGGACTTGTCTGCCGTGTGCAATCATCTGATAAAAGCAAATTTAAGGTTTGTGTTATACTGCAGACTTATTTTCATTTCGCATCTTAGTTCTCAGGTTTTGTGCTGGTCTAGGCTGACGTGTGAGGGTGTAAACTAGTCTGATTGGATCTCGATGCCTTACCTATCTTTGCTAATGATTTGCATAAGATAGTGGACATGCAAAGTAATGTTTAATAATTGTCTGAGAAGATGTACCAAATGTTTTTCTTATTGCAACTTGGCATTGACTTATTTAATGAGTCTAGACAATAGTAAATCAGTTTGCATCATTTGTTTCCACAAACAACTCTTCATTATACACTTATGGTATGCATCACTCATCAAAAGGCAACAGTTATGGGCCTCACTGAAGAGGATGTTTGACCTTCCCATTTCTTTCCGTACTTGTCAAGTTCTGGAAAAGAAACAGAGAAGTAGATTTTTTTTCCTTCAAAAAAAATAAGAGTTGGTTTGAGTTTCAGATATGCATTATCCATTGATTTGACAAAAATAATGTGCAGAAGTTCGGATGTAGTTATTCTGGAGCTGGCTCTTGAATTTCTTTGCTAGCAGTATTCTAGTCGGAAAACTGACACGCGCTGGCTTTGAACTTGACACTTAATATTTTCTCTATTTTTTCTGAATTGACCACTATCGCACTGTCATTACGCTTATTGAACTATGCCTTTTGTGCAGCTATTGTATTTTGAACAGGAAGAGAATGGTGGTTTAAGTCTTGCTCTACAGGTACTTCATGATTTTCTTTGGACTATGAATGCTTCGTAACACTGAAAGCTTAAAAGCTAATGTTTTCTTTTTGTGAGCCTGGGTAAATAGCTTTAATTAGAAGCATAACTAAGGTCTTTCATGATGTATTGTTATTATCATCTAGGCTGGTCATAGTTCTTTCAGAAAATGAGGATACTGTGAGGATCCCTAGATATAGATGATCTTGCTTTCTGTAACTTAACCATCTTTCACATCAGTAGAAGTGTTGGCAATTGGAAATGACTCGAGGATATGTTTTTTTTTTTATGCTGGTGTTTTGGAAGTGCTAATGTCTCACTTCTTTCAATGTAGGAAGACAGCACCAAGAGTAGAAAGGTTACATCTGCTGGAATGTATTTTCTTGGGTTCCCTGTTTACCGGTTGGATCACGCTGCTAATTCGGTGAGCTATTGTTATAAGACAGTCTATCAGTTATTTACTTTAACTAGACAAGTATATGTTATTCGAAGTGTTGTGAACACTGTAGGCGGCAGCTGCAAAGGATCCAGATGCTGCCTTCTTTAAAAAGCTGGATGGGCTTCAACCGTGTGAACTGACTGAACTAAAAGCTGGAACCCATGTTTTTGCAGTTTATGGTTAGTGGATTTTATATATGCTTGAATTTTGGCGCTTGCTTCTGCTTTCTACTAAATCATAGCTGCTTTTTCCATTTCCTAATGACTTTTATACTACCATATTGACTGTCCAGAAATAATCTTCACCCTTATTTTCAAATTAAAGATGCTAAGAATTTACTTTTTCTGATCTCCCCCATGTTATTTATCTTTTTCTCTTCCCTTCTCTACACTCTTTCTTACCTTGTTTTCTCTTTCTCTCTAGTCTACGTGGCCGACCTAATTGTGAAGTTGTCTATGGGACAGAGTATTATGTTCTTCTGTCAGAACTGTATTAATTAAAATTATCTGCTACTTGCATGCTAACAGGTGACAACTTTTTCAAAAGTGTGAGCTACACAATTGAAGCTCTTTGTGCTTCACCCTTTATGAAGGAGAAGGATGACCTTAGAGAGGTGGAAGGACAATTATTAACTAAAAGGGCAGAACTCTCAAAGTTTGAGAGTGAATACAGAAAAGTATATGCTTGCACTTGCTAAATATTGTGTGTAAAACTAGTTGCTCTGCCTGTTTTATGTATCTTACGTAATGTTGCATGTGTAGGTTCTTACCCAATTTACTGAGATGACAAGTAGATACACAAAAGAAATGCAAGCGGCAAGTCCTAAAACACTTAATAGCCTTTTAAGCTTCGACCATTTAACATTCAGCTACTTCCGGCTGTTAACTTAAGTGCGAAACTCATCCATGCATTTGACGTCATGATTCTGCAGATTGATGACCTTTTAAAACAGCGAAATGAAGTCCATGCCTCATATACAGTTGCTCCTCCAATGAAGCGTAGTTCGAGTAAAACCAAGAGGAGTTCAACCAAAGAGCCTAAAGAAGAGGGTTACCCAAAAGAAAGGAAGCCTGTTAGGGAAAGGCTGAAGAAGAAGAAATGGTTTAACATCCACTTAAAGGTCGATAAAAGGAAGGCATGTTGAGTCCTCTAAGTTAATGTGATAATATATAAGTTTTTTCATCTCAGAGTTTGAGATACTTTTTTCAGTCGTGGCGTGCCAAGAATCTCTAATCCAGCTGCTTGGATTAATGGATAATCCATCTGTGACTGTCATTATGTGCCAAGGTTCAGGATATAGGGCAAGCATTCTTGGAAAAATCAGATGCATCAGGCATTCATGCAATTGCCAATATGTAAACATATTGGTTTTCACAACTCTTGTAAAGTGTTAGGCATTCATTTTATTGTAAAATTCATTCATGTAGTGCCCCCCCCTCTCTTTTTTAAAATATTTATCCTCGTAAGAGATCCTCTCTTCTGAATTCATGTAAAATGCATAATTTTCATTTCTTGTTTTGCTGATTTAGTCGTTAACAAGATTAATTGGATGGTATTCTTCTTCTTGTAGTAGTTCCACTTCAAACTTTCAAGCTATTTTCTTAGTAGTACTACAATTATGTAAGGGGATTGTTAAACATCGCCTCAAAATTACTTAAAATCGCCTCGATCTACAAAATATTTCCAACTTTACCCTTCCCTTTTTTTTTCTTTTCCACAACCACCACCCAAGAAAACCACCACCGAAACCACGCAAACCACCACTGGGGGCATGCACACCACCACAGAAACCACGCAAACCACCACGAGCAAGTCGGAAAACATAAAAACTTATGGGTGTGGCCAGACGTTTCCACCATCGCGGAAACATCCTGGGCAGACATTTCCATGGACACAACGTCTGACCTGGACGTTGTGTCCATGGGGCTAACGTGTGGCCTGCACGTTGGCCCCAACGTTGTGTCTAGGGATGGCAACGGGTCGGATCTGGACCGGGTCCATATGGATCCGGATCCGAATCCGTTTTCAGACATTGGATCCAGATCCGACCCGGATCCGACGGGTCCGAAAAAGTTGGACCCATATCCGGATCCGGGTCCAAAACGGGTCCAAAACGGATCTGAGCATGATTGATAATTTACAACTAAGTTCAGCAACTTTAAACGCAAATTTCAATCAACAAATAAGATTAAACAAATTCAGCAATAAAATAACTAATTCATATAAAAACCTAATAAGTTCGTAATAATTAGGAAGATTACAGAAGAATATAATAACAAAAAAACTTAACAAAAATCAGAAAATTCCATAACAAAAACCTAGAACTTGAACAATTACATGAGGAAGATGGTGGTGCGAAAAGACCTACTAGTACGCGCTGGTGGTGCGGGCTGGTGATGACGCTTTTGCGTCGGAGAAGACAAATGCCAGTGTTGAGTTTACGCCAAGTTTGCGCCGGAGAACTTGTCCCCTTCTCTTTGCGCTGGTGGTGCGGGCAGATCTGTCCATTACTCGCCGCCGAAAAGCGTAGGGAGGAAGGCGGGGATTAAAAACATGAAAATGGCTACGAGAACTCCTCCACCAAATGGGCGACGGTTTGTTGTAGAGGAGGAGTGCGTCGGAGATAGCGCCGGTGGGGAAACTCGCCGAATGGCTGGAGAGAGAAAAGGGAGGTGTGAAAGTGAGAGGGACTTAGGGTTTGGAAGTTAGTGAGGAAGGTGCAACTGTTTGTCATATTTGGTTTATTTATTTAAATCCCACCAGCCCAGCCTCTTTTTATGATAAACGGATCTACGGATCCGGATCTTGGGTCAGATCCGGACCCGGATCCGCAATCTGACAACAGGATCCAGATCCTACCCGGATCCAACGGGTCTGAAATTTTAGGATCCAGATCCGACAAAACGGATCTGGATCCACGGATCCGGGCCGGGTCCAGGATCCATTGCCATCCCTAGTTGTGTCCATGGGGCTAATGTGTGGCCTGCACGTTAGCCCCATGGAATTCGTTAAAAAAAAATTTTACCTCGTCAAAATTTTGTGCTCGTCGGTGGTGATCGTCGGTGGGTTGGAGGTAGCGATTGGTGGTTAGTGATTTTAGGTGGTGGTGGAGAGAGAGTTGTAAAAGTAGCCAAAGATATTGTATGGGTATAACCCAATTATGTTAGCGGATCTCCATAAAGAGTCTGCGAACATAATATCGGTATAAATGTCGTCTATAGCTCTAACAAGTCAGTTCATTGACATGATCCGACAACGTTGGCGGTCGCATAACAAGATAAAATAGGGGAATCTTCCCAGCGGTCAAACGCACCACAACCGTACACGTGTAAAATGATTACGCACTCTGTCAGAGGAATAATACTTCTATAGATACCCCACTAGTACTATTCTGCAGGTACATTCTCTCACACTCACAATTCTTATCTCTCTCTCTACTTTCTCTCTCTAAATCCTATTTGGACACGTACTGACTTGAGCGTCGGAGGGGGTTTCCTCGCATCCCCCCGAGGGTAGTTCACGTTTGTCTCTTGTGCAGCTATTCACTAGCGGATGCTAACCTCCAATTTCTGGCGGACTCTTCTCAAGACTGCCAACCGTTTCAATACCGGAACAATTTGGCGCTAAAGGGAGGGGCCTCCCATCTTTGTGAACGCTATCATGGATAGAGCAAACAATGACGGACGTAGTCCATTAGGGTTCGAAGTCGATCAAGGGTCTACGCCACCCATCATTAGCGGACCACTCGGCGCACCTCTGTTCAACACCAGAGGGACCGAGAATGTCACTGAGCAGCAAACTCCTGAGAACAATGTATCTCAGTCAACACTGGTGGCAGACCACTCAACCTGGCTCAATTCAGTCAGTTTTCTCTCGAGCACCTATAAACTGTAGCCTCTTTCATCCAAATGTTACAAGCGGGTACTCCTCAGCTTAACAACACCCCCACTCCTCATGCGAGAGGTGGCCAAGTTCGTAGGCGGATGCCGTCCATGATTGGTCGCAACGCCGATGATACACCGATAAGGAGATTGCGTAGCTTCACTCAAGAAGGGCGCCAGATGGAAAGACAAATTGAGGATCCAGAGTATGAAGAAGCACTCTTAGAGACTGAGGATCTTAACAATTCCGAAGACGAGAATCAAAGTCGTTCTTACCGAGAACACAGCACCAATAGTGCAAGTAATTACATTACTGGTGGACATCTATTGATCAAGCCTAAGCTGTCTCCCTTCATCCCAGAAATCTTGAACCACTCCTGCAAGTATGACGGCACCTACGACCCACCCAGATGACCATGTTGCAGCTTATGAGGGGCATATGTATTTATACACCCAGGTGGACGCCATCTGGTGTAAGGTTTTCCCATCCACTCTGACTGGGATTGCCCAAACATGGTTTAAGAGCATCAAGGCTGGTAATGTTTCTAGTTTTTCTCAGCTTTCATCTATGTTCAGCACTCACTTCGTGAGCAACAGGCGCCGCGAGCGCACAAATTGCGAGTTGTTATCTATCAAGCAGCGTGAGAATGAGAGCCTGCGAGATTTCGTTGGCCGTTTTAATGCCGAGGCGGTCACCATTCCTCGTCTTCAGCAGGACGTGGCAGTCCTAGCTCTGATGACTGGGCTCAGAGAAGGGTCCGCATTCAGGAGCTACATGGGCCGTAAAACCTTCACATCTCTAGAGCCCGTCTTAAGAAAGGCAAACAACTTCATCAGAGGTGAGGAGTTTGACAAGGCCGCGAGCAGCCAAAGCCGCGAGCCTGAAAAGAAGAAGGATGATAAACAAAAGAAGGAAAAGGGTCGCGAAAATGATCGCAACCGAGATGAAAGAAAGCAGGTTTCAAATGTGGTCAAAAAAGGAAATGACCGCGAGAAGAATGACTGCGAGAGGTTCGAATACAAGGATAAGTTCGATGCCTACACGCAGCTCACGACCTCAAGAGATCAGATATACCTGATGAACAAGGACAATGATAAATGGCAGCGTCCAAAGCAAATGTTTCACAAAAACGTGATAAGAGCAAGTGGTGCGACTTTCACGGGGATCACGGTCACACTACTGAGAACTCCAGGCATTTGAAGGATAACCTGGAGGATATGATAAGACGGGGGTTACTTCACTCAATATAAGGCTCAGTCAAAGGATGGAGACGTGGTAAAGCCTAATAACCAGAATGTGCAATAGCGGATCGCTGAGATCCATGTTATAAGTGGCGGTGCGATTCATGGCGGCAGCATAAATGGGGCAAAGGCAAGCCTGAAAGAGTTCAGGCACCAGGTCAATTTCAACGAAAGTATGCAATAGAGAAGGCCACCGGTTAATGCCCTCCATGTCTTTCACGGTGGAGGACGCGAAGCACGTCATCTATCCCCATGATGACCCTCTGGTGGTCACGTTGAAAGTATCGAACTGTTTGATCCATAGAATTCTGGTAGATGCAGGAAGTTCTGCGAATATATTGTATTTCTCAACTTTTGAGAAACTGATGATTGGTTGGGAGCATTTGAAACCTGTTCGCTACCCGGTAATAGGATTCACGGGAGCATCTGTGATTCCCGAAGGTCTAATAACTTTGCCGGTCAGGGTTGGAGAAGATAATGACGCCAAAGATGTAATGGCAGAATTTTTGGTGGTTGACGTACCAGAAGCTTATAATGCAATTATTGGACGTCCCTTTATCCATGAAGTCTAGGGAGTTGCGTCAACATACCATCTGACTATGCTGTACATTTCCAACCTTGGGACGACAACAAAGTTAAAAGGAAATCAGGAGATGGCGAAATCATGCTACCTAACAGCATTAAAGCAGCCGGCAAGGAGAATTCCAGTAGAAGACCTGAATCCGCCAACTCGGAAACAAAGGCGAGCCCAGAAGAAAGCTATGACAAATGAAGTAGAACCCGAGAAAGGGGATGAAGAGATGATGGAAATACCAATGGAAGAGCTGGAGTCAAGGCCGGACGATACGCCAAGACCCAAGCCAGATGGAGAAACAAAGCAGGAGATGCTGGCAGAAGACCCAGCAAGGACAGTTGCTGTCGGAATAGACATGGACCCAAAGGTCAAGGTCAACCTGGTGACTCCCCTAAGAGAAAACGGTGATGTATTCGCGTTCTCAGCGGATGAGATGCCGGGAATAGATCCTGCCGTGATGGTACATCGTCTAAATGTCGACAACACTGTCCGTCCTATAAAGCAAAAGAAGCGAAATTTTTCTGATGAGAAGAACAAGGCCATCAAAGAGGAAGTTGATAAGCTATTGGCGGTTGATTTCATTGAGCCATGTGATTACCCAGAATGGTTGGCCAATGTGGTCATGGTGAAGAAAGCTAGCGGCCAATGGAGAATTAGCGTGGATTTCACGGACCTCAACAGAGCCTACTCAAAGGACTGCTATTCGTTATTGAGAATAGATCAGCTAGTAGAGTCTACTAGCGGTCATGCACTGCTAAGCTTTATGGATGCGTTCTCGGGATATCATCAGATTAGCTTGCTCGAGGCCGATAAAAAGAAAGCAGCGTTCATCACAGATTGTGGTGTGTACAACTATAAGGCAATGCCGTTTGGGCTCCGTAATGCAGGAGCGACCTATCAAAAGCTGGTCGACAAAGTATTCGCGGATCAGAGAGGAAGGAACATAGAAGCATATGTTGACGACTCCATCGTCAAGAGTAAAACTGACTGCGAACATTTGGATGACCTGGAAGAGACCTTCAAAACATTGAGAAAATATAAGATGAAGCTCAACCCAGAGAAATGTGTCTTTGGGGTGAGAGCAGGGAAGTTTTTGGGCTTTTTGGTAAGCAAGAGAGGGATTGATGCAAACCCAGACAAAGTTCAAGCCATTGTCGACCTACCTGAGCCAAAAAGCGTCAAAGATATTCAGAGGTTGACAGGAAGAATGGCGGCCCTCACTCGATTCATCTCAAAATCAGCAGACAAGGCTTTGCCTTTCTTTGCACTGCTAAGGGGAAATAAAAAGTTCGAGTGGGGAGAGGAGCAAAGCAAAGCATTCCTGGCAGTAAAAGAGCACTTGAAAAGCATACCCACCATTGCAAGGCCCGAGACTGGAGACACGTTGCAATTATATATCTCGGCCTCGCCTAAAACAGTCGCGGCTGTGTTGTTGGTGGAAAAGGAGAAGAAGCAGCAGCCAATATATTTTGTCAGCCATATCCTTAACGGTCCGGAGAGCCGTTATCAGCTGGTAGAGAAATTGGCTTTGGCTGTGATAATCGCTGCCAAGAAACTCAGACCATACTTTGATTGCCATCCGATCCAAGTGTTAACCAATCAGCCTCTAGAAAAAGCATTGCAGAAGATGGACAGTTCAGGCCGTTTACTGAAATGGGCAGTTGAGCTATCAGAGTACGATATACAATATAAGTCCAGGACCGCTATCAAAGCACAAGCCCTGGCAGATTTTATTGTGGAAGCCTCATCTGAGGAGGAAGAAGTGGAGGAAAAGGAAGCCTGGCTACTGGAAGTTGACAGATCTTCCGCTGTTAGCGGATCTGGGTCTGGTATAGTGATGACCAGCCCTGAAGGAAATTCATATCAGTACGCCATCAAGTTTGCTTTCCGGGAGGGGATCCTATTGTTCCGACCTAGGATAATAAGCCCATGAGCTTGGTCTTACTTCACCGCCGAGAAACAAAAGAAGACTTCTACCTCCAAGTTTAACTCAGACGTCGCTCGCTTCTTTTTGGGCCAACATGACGAAATACGTGGAAAAGGCCAAGGAGTTGATTGCTCAATTGAATCACTTTGAGATTCAAGCAATACCTAGGGCCGAGAACACTAAAGCGGACGCATTGTCCAAGTTGGCAAGCTCTGACTCATTCAGCATCGAGAAGACAGTCACGGTGGACATCCTGAAGGAAAAGAGTATCACAAAAAGGATCGTAACCGTCAACAACATAAACCATAAGAGAGAATGGTTCAGTGAGCTGGTAGCTTATAAGCTGAAGGGGACGCTTCCCAATGATCCTTCGTCTGCTAAGAAACTGAAGCGACAAGCCAGCTGGTACGTCATATATGAAAATGAGCTGTACAAAAAATCCTTGAGTCTACCTCTGCTTAAATGCGCAACCGCATGGGAATCCGCGAAGATTCTTGAAGAGATACACGAAGGTATCTGTGGCAATCATATTGGCGGCAAAGCTCTAACGCTGAAAGCATTGAGAGCCGGGTTTATTGGCCAAGTATGCTGGCGGATGCCCAGAATTACGTTAAGAAATGTGATTAATGCCAGAGGTATGCTCCCGTCATCAACAGGCTCGCCAATGATCTACAACCCATTCTATGTTCAATTCCGTTCGCTTAGTGGGGGATGGACATCCTGGGACCATTCACCACAGCAACAGGAGGGAGGAGATTCCTGATAGTGGGAATTGTTTAATTTAGAAAATGGATAGAAGCAGAGCCGACAACAAAGATAAAGGCAAATCAGGTCAAAAAGTTCATCTGGCAGAACATTATGACGAGGTTTGGGATCCTAGTGGCTATTGTATTCGACCATGGCGTCCCATTTGATTGCCGTCCCATATAAGCTTTCTTAATGGAGTTTCGTGTAAAGTTCGCGTACTCGGCCGTTTGCCACCCTCAGAGCAACGGACAAACCGAGGCCGCAAACAAACAGATCTTAAACGCCTTGAAAAAGAAGCTGGATGAATTCAAGGGAGGATGGGCCGATATGGTACCAGCCGTACTCTGGTCAAATAGAATAACAGAGAAGGAAGCAACGGGAGAAAGCCCTTTCAAGCTCACCTTTGGTGCAGAAGCGGTGCTACAGGTGGAGGTGGGGTTACCCTCTTACCGGATCAAGCACCAAGACCTTTAGAGGAATGAACAAGCACTCAGGGAAAACCTGGACTTCCTGCCAGAAACGAGGCTCATGGCGGAATTGAAAGCAGCCACGTACAAAGATAGAATCAGCAAGGCTTACAACAAGAAAGTCTTGGAAAGGTTGTTAGAGGTTGGCGACTTAGTCCTTCGCAGAACAGCAGCCACTGGCAAGGCGCATATTGAAGGGAAGCTGACAGCTAATTGAGAAGGTCCTTACATAATAGCCAAAAAGCTTGCTCCTGGTTCGTTCATTGTAAAGGGCATGGACGACAAGGAGCTTGAGAACTGTTGGAACGCTAGCGTCTTAAAAAAGTATTATGTCTAATCTATAGAATGTAATACTGAGAGCTACCTTTCATTACATAAATAATACTATCTTCCGCTAGCAGTTTATCAACCGTCTTATTGTTTTCATAGATATTAACTGACCGTATGAATGGTCAACAAATTAAATACTTAACGGTCATATGACAGACCTAGCACAAAATCAAAAGCCATATGACAGGCTCAAAGTGCGCCAACGGTCATATGACAGACCTAGCACAAAATCAAAAGCCATATGATAGGCTCAAAGTGCGTTAACGGTCATATGACAGACCTAGCACATAATCAAAAGCCATATGACAGGCTCAAAGTGCGTTAACGGTCATATGACATACCTAACACAAGACAAAAGCCATATGACAGGCTCAAATCAACGGTCATATAACAGACCTGGCACAAAACAAAAGCCATATGACAGGCTCAAAGTGCATTAAGGGTCATATGGCAGACCAAGCACAAATAAAAGCCACATGACGGGCTCAATTGCATTCGCGGTCGTACAATGGACCAAATGTTAATTAAACGGATTGATAGATAAAAGACGATAACGGCTAACGGTCGTGCAGCAACACACAAGGATTAAAGCATTAGCAAAACAAGGAATGACCAGAGTGCAAAAGTACTTTTCCATAAAATAAAAGCTACCGGCTTGGTGGCCAACTACAGATGAAAAAAGATGGCTGCCAATAAAAAGGCTTTCGGTTGGAATTGTACTCGCAAAATTAGAAACGTAAATTTGATGTTTACAAACGCCAACATGGGCCGAATTGAGTGTTGCATAAATTCAAAATAATTACAAACTACAAGCTGTTAGAAGAGCAAGAAGAGCTGATAGAAGGCCTCCAAAAACTTCAAGAGGTAGGGACATCATGATTTGTCTGTTCCGCAAGGTCCCGGGGATCCGCATCTGCTATGGCATCCTCATCAGCAAATTTCGGATCCCCCTCCATAGGTGTGAGATGTTGGTGGTCAACATGTGCATCTTCGATAACGTTCCAGTCAAATCCTGGAACGGACTTGCACACACATCTCATGGCGGTCGTCCATCTGCCATCGTACCTCTTGTGAAGGGCCGCCACACACTCATCAGATTGATTAAAATCAGCAACAGCTTTGGCGGCCCCCCTAGCCTCAGCTTCAGCAGCAACATCTAGAACAACAATGTCCTTCTCTGTCTGGGCCGTGTCAAGAGCCTTGGTCAACATCTCGACGTTAGCTTCAGTCTCCTCCAGAAGAGCTGCTCGCGTCCTCAATGTTACCAGCTCATCCTCCAAAGGCTTCTGGGCTTCAGTCTTGGCCGCTAGCTTCTCTTCAGACTCCTTAAGCATGTCCTGACAGGTTCAAGAGACTGCTTGTAGCTGTCCGCCAATCTCTGGTACTCAACATATTGTTCAATTAGTTCTTGAGCAGCATAACGTGAGTAATACAACAATGTATATATATAAAAATAAATAAATATATATAAAATATATAGCAAAGTGAAGAAACATACCACAAGCTGGTCATGAGCCAACCTAGCAGTATGAGTCATTAAGGACCCTGCCGGTCTATCCAGAGGCAGCTGCATGTCCTTCAGGATACGGTAAGCCAGAATGCCACCATTCTCAGGGACGTCGGCATACAATGACTCATCTTCCCTGACGTCCCAGTCGAGTTGATAAACTTTGCCAGGAACAATAGGCCGGCAAGCAAAAGAGGATGCTACAGCATCACTTATCGGCACCTCCTTCTTCTCGATCCACTCACCGAACCGAGAAAAAATACCGGGAGACAAGTTCGATAAAAAACTCTGAGATGTGAGCATCTCCTGGATTTTCTGGCGGATAGTGGAATAAGAGCCGGACAACCAAGAGGCACCGCTAATATGACCAGGGCCAGTGGTCGCAACCTCATTCGTGGGGGCAGAAGTAGCAGGATCCGCCAAGGCTTGTCTTTTGTTGGCAGACGTATCTGCCGCAACTTGCTCACACGGCCGCCTCCTAGTCCCACTACCCCTAGCAACGAGACGGGAGGTAGAAGACCTGAGGGGGAAGACAGGAGAAGGTAGGCCGCCAGAACCAGCAACAATGGTAGCGGCACACTGAATAGGAGTGCGACCCACTGTTACACCACCGCGACCGCGACAGATATTCCGAGGGCCGGTACGATTCCCCCCTCGGCGTCCGTTGGTGTTGCCGTGCATGGTCTCGTACTCGTAGGTAGGAGCAGACGACTAATGGGTTAGCGGCTGGAGGTTCTCGTCAACACAAAGTGCGTCGAGATCAAGACCATCAAAGCCTGCAAACGACAAGAAGCAGTTAAAAAAAAAAATTAATTATTATTATCATCAGATGGACCAGTCCGATAACAATACTTACCATTTTCATGGGTGGGACAGAGCAGTATGGCCGACAAAGGTTTGTTCCCAAGGATGTACTTGGAGTGAGGAATCCAGTATTTGGGCTCCTTAACCCTAGCCTCCTTCCCGTCCACATAAGTGACTAAATAGTCTTCAGTATAAAAAAAATCAAAAGCCGTTAGTTCCTCCCCAGCTAACGGAACTAAGGGCAAATGCTCCATGCGAGGACAGGGCTCGGTGACGGCGCACGGGATAGTCCTCGGGGCTTGTAACCAAAAGAAGGCATCCTGCCAACCCTTTAAACCAGTCATCTTAGGCTGAACAGTCATTTTCTTGTCGGCCGTAGTCAGCAACCACCAACCTGCCTGCCTAGAAGATCCATTCTTCTTTAGCCAGTGGATGTGGCGAAACAAGTTTAACGTTTGCGGAAACTCCAAAAAGCGCACAGTCTAGATGTACGCGATCAAATTCCGGACCGCCAAAGGAGTTAGTTGAGCCAAGCATACATTAAAAGCATTTAAAATCTTCACCAAAAAAGAGTCCAGAGGAAAGCGGAGGCCAAACTCAAAATGATGAGTATACACGGCCACGTGGCCGGGAGGACACTCCGTCACAACAGCCCCCTTTGGCGGAACTACTAACCGATAACCCGCGGGAAGATTATATAAATCCCGATCAACTCTTGGGTACGCAAGTTCAATGGCGTCCCGACGCCACGGCCCATCAATCTCCACGCTGAGGGGACCAACACTAAAATCCGCGGGCAACCATAGAGCATCAGAACCCGGTCCGGTTACGACCTCTTCCTCCATTTGATTGGAGCTGTCGGCCCTCATTTCTGCAGCACGGGAACTCTCCCCAATCATATGTGCCGACAAAGGCACACTTGTGCTAACATTAGCGGCCATAGAATCAGTCGCGTCCTCGGTAACGCGAACAACAGGGCTCGCAGGAACGGATCGACGCTGATAAACGGTCTCCTGACGAACCATAACAGTAGCAATGGAATCGCTGTCGTCACCTAAATCAATAATAGGAGGGTTAGGAGCCACAAATTGCTGTAAACGGTCGTAAAAGTCGGCCGCTACCTCAACCCCAGCATCCGCCAAACTATCCAACCAGGCGTGCTCTCTAAGAGGGGCTACATCAAGGCCGGGAACAGCATTGGCTGGAGGATGCCTAACGGAACGTCTAGCAAGAATTTGATGTCCAAGTTCCCTAAGCGTATGCCTGTCACCACTCTGACTAGCGGATAGATACTTCCTAGTCAAATTATGCTCTTCAGGAGTAGCAGGGTCGTTAAGAAACTTGGACCTCAGTTCTTTTTCTCTCTCGGCCGTTAAGGGTATGTCCGACAACAACCTAGTCCTCCCCACAGGGGTAGAATCTGAAGAAGGGTTGCTATCGGCCAGGGGGGAAGAAGGTTCACTCTCGGTCATAAATAAGTCACTAGGGGCATTCTGGCTATCAGACTGGTCCGACATGATGAAAACTCAAAGAAACTAAGGAAACTTGGAGAAAAATTGAGGAAATACCTGGAAACGGAAAGTAAGAGCAGGAAGCGAAAGTCGCCGGAAAAGGACAAACAAAGTTTCCAAATAGCGAAATTGCGCAGCAAAACTCGAGCTTGAGCAAAAGAGCCGCCGTAAATGTGGAGCAGGTACCGGGAAACACAAATCTTCGAACCCAGAAAAACCCCGGAAGAAATTCGTCAAGAAAAGACGAAATTCTTAGCACACTAGGACCGGAAAGTAAAAACTAGAGGATCTGGTAACTTTTTGGAAGCATTTAAAGGCAAAAAGGAGAACTTTCGAGCAAAGAGAAACTACGAAATGGAGTTCGTCAGAGAAGAAGAAAGGGAAGTTGGGAGAATGTGAGATAAGAAACTCAGGAAAAAGACAACTGCCATATATATGCAGTCAATCAACGGCTAAGATTGAAAAGCTTCTCAACTCCCTCTCCATATTCCTGCCAAGTGTCAAAGCACAGCAGAACCCTAATAAAGTAATGGGCGGGATTTTCGAAGAAGTAATCATTAACTTTTCAAAATTCTTCAACTCCCTGCAACGACACGTGGCATCCAACGGATTAACTTCTCCGAAAAATTGAACAAGGCAAAACAATGGTTCGCGTCCACCGACAACATCATTAGCGGTCAAAACCCCCAAATGTAGCTAGGGGGGCTAGTTGTATGGGTATAGCCTAAGTATGTTAGCGGATCTCCATAAAGAGTCCGCGAACATAATTACGGACGCGAACATTATGAATGTCGTCTATAGCTCTAACAAGTCAGTTCATTGACATGATTCGACAACGTTGGCGGTCGCATAACAAGACAAAATAGGGGAATCTTCCCAGCTGTCAAGCGCACCACAGCCGTACACGTGTAAAAGGATTACGCACCCTGTCAGAGGAATAATATTTCTATAAATACCCCACTAGTACTATTCTGCAGGTACATTCTCCCACACTCACAATTCTTATATCTCTCTCTCTACTTTATCTCTTTAAATCCTATTTGGACACGTACTGACTTGAGTGTCGGAGGGTGTTTCCTCGCATCCCACCGAGGGTAGTTCACGTTTGCCTTTTGTGCAACTATTCACTAGCGGACGCTAACCTCCAATCTCTGGCGGACTCTTAGCTTCTCAAGACCGCCAACCGTTTCAATACCGGAACAGATATAATGGTACATTTATATGGTAGTTGGGGCGATTTTAAGGAATTTCAGGACGATGAATAGAAGTTTAGTTATGTAATTATTAATTTTCATGCAAAAATATTCCATGACCATGCAAGATTGCAAGTTATTTTGCGATAACAGGCCATTTCTGGTCTATTTGAAAACGGAAAAAGCAACCTCTTGTTTCTCGATCTTCTACGAGGGTCAAGTATCAAGTGGTTTATCTCTCTCCACATTTTCAATTCAGTGCAACTTAAGTATTGATATTTCATGAGATTTCTACAACTTTTACCTTATTGGAAAAGAGTAGAGCAATAAACCAATTCCTATATAAACTCGAGGAGCTACTTCTTCACTCGTCATTTGGTTTCAGGATGGATCCTCCATTGAAGTTGTGGGTGGTTCATACGCTATCTCATTGATTTTTGGGTACAAACCACACCCATTTGACGATGGACAAGAATTAATTATTCAGCAACTATAAACAAAATAAATTAATTTCTATGTAGTAGTAGTAGTAGGATAATATGACGCAAATGTATACTAGAAATATTTTGGTTACAAACGAGAGTACTTAAATACAGGAAATCAATTAAACTATAAAATCATGAACAAAGGATAACAAAGCCAATAAAATCAATAAATTTGATGATCATCTCCCTCACTAATAAAACATCATTACTTAAAAATTTTTTAGTTCTGTATTTATCTTTTATGTCCAACATTTCATCGCATTCCTACAAGAAAATAAAGCAGTATTTTTCTCCCCCATTTTTTTCTCCTCCTAAATAGTATTGATTATCATCTCATATTCAAGCTCCTGATTGTTTGTTGAAGGTATCACACCTGTGTCTAACTTCTCCATTCTTGTCAGTTTTAATATCGTACATACTCACCTTCAACATTGCCTTAGCAAAGTCATTAAAGAAAGCTGTCTCATTAGAAGCATAGAGATCCACAATGGGCTTGGTTCGTGGGTCGTCGATTAAGCCCTGATCCGTTGCGAGGAGGCCCAGCCCACGTTGGAGGTTTTTGTAGTACATGTTGTCAAACTTTCCAGGGGTCATGACGTCGTTGAAGGCCGCCATGGTTGGGTCCTTAGTGTAGTTGGCACACAGCTTTTTAAGCCCCTCGGCGTATTTCGGATTCATCCTTGGGTCCACGGGCTGCGTTTTGCTATAGTGGAAGATTCGGTTGCTGAACTCAGTGCAGTGGGAGAACCCAATTGTGTGAGCCCCTACAAGAGCCACCATCTCTTGAACTGTGAACCCTTTGGCTTTGAACATGTCTATGATATGACTTATGGTCATGGTTGGAAGTGCTAAGTTGCCAAGCACCCTTGAGGCCTAGGATGTATCAAGGAGGTAATGCAATATGTTAGTAATATGTAATATGTAATTTAATGTAATATGTTGTTGCCAATAATTTGTACAACAGTCCCCGTCCCTAAATGTTTTTTTGCATTAGGGTTGGGAACGTATATATTAGAAACAGCTTAACTCGTTATTGAAGTATGGAGAAGTTCTTTGGACAACCTTGACAGAAAAGTTTGATAACCACTAATTAAAGAACAGGAAGAGTAGATTTTACATGTTGACTTGTGTAAATAATAACTTTTGATGGCCACATATCAGGGAACTGAAATTGGTTGGTTAAGAATGGCACAAATTCATCCATGCAAAAATTTGGTATAAGAGAAACATCAAAATTTTTATTTTTTGGAAGTTACAAGGAGGAAAGTAAATGACCCTTGTCACAAGACAACATTTTCGCATATAGTTCTCTAAAATATAGCCAGATCTAACTCTGTAATTATGATATGTTACTTCGTTTTTAGTAAGGATTAGAAAAAGTCCGATCCCCAGCCACTTCATGTCCTCAATCTTTGATTGTATGTAAACATGTAATACAATTATAAGTACTCCCTTTGTTTCTTATTAGTTTATCCATTTGCTAATTCAAAGTCAAAGTTCATTAACTTTGACCGTATTTGAACACTAAACATTATCATGTAAAATCTTGTTAGATTCGTTCCAATATGTAAATTAAAGTCATCAACTTTTTATAATGTTCATTAATACACAATTGAAAGGGACGTCTTGGAGAATGTTGGAAAGCAAAGAGGTAAATTAATAAAATCAGAAGGAGTATAAGCTAATTTTTAAAATTGGACAATATTTAGATATGCAAATGCACCATTGTATCAAAGCTAAACCTAGAGAAACATAAATTTTTATGTGTTGCCCTTTCCCCTTATGTATTATATCTTCAATTTGTTACATTGCAACTATTGAGAAGAAACAATATATATATGTATACCCTTGACACCTGTTTTCAATTAGTTAGATAACCAAGAGAATACGAAAGTTTTGTGTTGACAAGTTAATTGTGTCACGTAGGATATACAGCGGCTGCATTGTATATTTTCCCAAGATAATACCACATAAACCATGTTATGATGAGATTCAGTAAACAAACCTGAGAAACAAGGCCATCCTTACGTCCAAGAGGAACTTCATAGAAAGGACCACCAGTCATCTTAATAAGATTCCTAGCAGAGGTAGCGAGGATGTCCGTACAAGAAACAATTCCAGGGCACTCCAACTCAAGGGCTGTCTTAATACGAGTCACAAGATCGAAGGCGTCTCCAGGAAGCGAAAGATTGATGTCAGCATCTCTTTCGGCCTTGCCATGAAAATGGTTCGACGCCACGAGCGTCGAGCCATCACATCCGTCCACCATGCAGTCATGGAAGAAAACCCGAACCACGGCTGCTGCTGTAGTTGGTGTTTCTGCCTGCTTGGCTGTTATTATTTGAGTCGTAATCTCGTCGAAACGAGGGCATGTTTTTGTGTAGTAGTCCTTTGTAAGTTGAGGTTTAGTATTAGTATGAGTATGAGGATGAGAATGTTTCTTTGTTTCTGCTGCCAAGGCAATGAAAGGGAGGACAAAAACAAGAAAAAAGATAACAGAAATTTTGTTGATCCTCATTACATTATTTGATGATAATAACCCCGCCATTGTAAGAAATGGCGTTTATTTGATGTTTTTGTTTTATGTTATATTTTTATTTTTCTTTTTAATTTTTCAAGTTTTTGTTTAGGTAAAGAGGGGTTGAGGAATTTTAGGAGGGAGGAGATGAGATTGATAAATGTGTGGAGTTTAGTGGGGGGAAAACTTGGAAATTTGTCAGAGATTAAGGAGTTTAGGGGGTTATTTTTTCACATTTGAAATGAGAGAGGTTTGTGGTGGAGAGGTAATAAAGGAGAGAGTTGGATATATTTGGAGTTCTTGAAAGGAAATAAGAGTTGTAAATTTGTTTTCTATTTTGCTTGTATTTGGATAGAAATTATGGTTATGAAAGAGAAATGAGTTAACGATTTAACTAAAAAATTGAAAGGGGTTATGGGATTAAAGGAGAATACATAGGTGCTATATTTAGCTTGTCCAATACCTCTAATTTGATCCTTCTTGACCTAGTCTTACCGTATATCTTTAATCACCCTAGCTTAGTCCTAAACAACTCATTTATGTGTTGTAAATTGTTATAACTGTGTTCCTCTTGTCTACTAGCTAGTTCAAGCTTAAAAACATAGCCCAAGAAGAAGGGACATATATAGTATCGACTGAGACCAGTACTTATCAGTTATCAATAATCAAAGTGTTTAGGGGTCGTTTGGTTTGAAGAGTGGTATGAGATCTGTATGCATGTGTTAAGAATGAAATCAGTATTATGGATTATCAATTGTGATGAGTGCGCTCCTCTTGTCCTCAAGCCCAAGCACAAGCTTCAGTTTCGTACGTAACTGCGTAATTTAACTTTTAACTCTAACTAATTCTTTAAAGGGGGGACTCTCTACTACCTTTGAGCTCTCTAATTGGTCGCAAGTTAGCAAATACTTCACAACTTCTTCAAATATTCTGGGTGTAATTGTTACACCATAATTTATGGTGTAATAACCTACAAACTACCGCTTTTTTTGAAAAATAAAAAACACAAATGACATGAAATAAATGACAAAATGACATGAGATTCATGTCATTATTTGTATAGTCCATGTCATCCTTGTTGAAGTATATGTCATTATGCATGTTACACAATAAGATATAGTGTAACATGTTACATCCAATACGCACCCCTTTTCCTTTTTATATATCTTTTTTAGCTACCTTTCGAACTTTTCTTTCACTTTGAACTTTCAACAAGCTAGCCTTCTTTGTATGGTTTGGACATTTCGTTTAGTTTGAATAAGCAGGCGTTAGAAAAGAAAATTACTCATGGGATAGAGACATACAGTTTGATTTAAATCTTTTTGATAGAGTTTGTTGCTCGGTGTTCTTTCTGAAAGTTTTGCTTAATTATCTCTAAGATGGTTAGGTTGTTTGCATTGGCGGGTTGTTTTGACAATGTAGTTTTATATGACAAGAAAAGGTATACAAAGTCTAAAACCAATTGGCAATGGTAAGAGTAACTTCTCTATCTTATAAGGTGATAATTGCTCTCCTTTTTCTCTAATGTGGGACAACTCACATGTGCACATCAAATAAGGGGTTCACCCGCATATATATTAGATTCTTCTCCTAATTATTTTTTGGATTTTTTTTCTTGATTATCATCAATCGTAAAGTTCGTTTTATCATTAGGTTCATTATAACAGGAAAGCTGGTGCAGTATTATATATACCTAATCCAAACAATTACAACACTAAATGCTAAAACCTCCACTTTAATGAGAGATGCAAAGTTAAAGAACACTACCTGTATGGGGGGTGTACAAGTTCCCTACGTTCCCGTTAGACCACCATTGACCGTCATGGTCACCTCAGTCAAAGGAACCCTATATACCGAGTATGAGTCAAGCTCGATGCCGGCATATACTCCATGCCGGTTGTATTCATATACCTTACCGGTGTCCATTAAATGGGCCATTGCCAAATGGGCCTTGATTGATCCAGTACTTACTCAATGCGCCTATGGGCCTAAAGATAAGTATTAGAAGAGGATAGAACTGTATCCAGCCAATAGGAGCAGTGTCCTACCTTGCTAAGGACACTGCCGGCTCCTATAAATACCCTCATGATCTGAGTCATAAGGTACGTTCACATATACTAATATACTCTACTTGAGATATACCGGCTTTACCCTTTACTTACTTAGGCATCGGAGGGGCATTCCTCGGATCAACCCCCGAGGTTAGTTTACGTGTTCTATCTTGCAGGACATCAAACCGGCTTACTGTATTAAGGAGATACCGGTTCACTCCCAAGCATTTATTCCATATCGGAACAATTGGTGCTAGAAGGAGGGGGAAACTATACCTTGGTCTTATGCCGCGATCGAGCCAGCCTACCTACCTGCCTCATGGATCCTAAGAAGAATTTTAGGATACCAGAAACTGATGAAAACAACAACATTGTGGGGGATGTACCTCCCAGTTTCAAGACCCCACAACCAGTGGTGGGATCCTCCAAGCCCACTGCAGAGAAGGATAAGGGGGCCACTGAGGCCCCACATCCCAGTGTATTCGAGGTGCTGCAACACATGTTCAGCCCGGAACAACTCAAAAGCGCCGCCGAGGTCTTTCTGGCCATGGCGAGCCAAACACCGCACGCGGGTCGCGCCAACAAGCGTCCCCTAGTACGGCCGCACAGTCCTGTCAGGAAGATGCGTTCTCTCGTAAGTGGTCGGCAGGGCGAGCCAAGCCGGCACGACTAGGAGCAGACAGAGCATTTGAAAACTCCCACATAGCCTGTGGGGGACGGGTATGAGGATGAGCAGCAAGACACTGAGGTCCAGCACTCATCCCAGCCCTCTAGGAGAGACGGTGAGTTTGCTCGTCGCAGAGCACCAATATCCCTTCGAAACTCTCCATTCTCAACTGCCGTACTCCAGGATCCCATAAAAAGGTTTAAGATGTCGACATGCAAGTATGACGGTAAAACGGATCCCGAGGATCACATCTCCGCAATGAGGGACACATGCTGCTATACACCGACACTGATTCTGTGTGGTGCAAAGTATTCCCCTCAACTTTAGCTGGCCTAGCACAGACTTGGTTCAAGAGCATCCCGCCGGCAACTATCGCTGATTTCCGGCAGCTCACATCCATGTGTGGCACTTCGTTAGCAATAAGCGGAGGGAGAAGACGACTAGCCAGCTGATGTCTATCAAGCAGGGCGAGAAGAAAAGCCTGCGAGATTATATCAGTCGCTTTAATTCTGAGGCCGTCACCATACCCAGCCTGCAGCAAGAGGTCGCAGTTCTGGCACTGATGACCGGTTTGAAGGAGGGCACTGCCTTTAGAAGCTACTTGGGCCGCAAAAAGCTGACCAACCTTACTGACGTCCTCAGGAAAGCTAATGAGTTCATCAGAGGAGAGGAGTTCGATAAGGCGGCAACTTTAAAGCTGTCTGAAGGAGACGACAAAGAGAAGGAGAGAGAGAAGGAGAAAGAAAAAGACAAGTACCGGAAGGACAAGAAGTTTGATAGCTCAGGAAGACGAGGAGAGGAGAACAACTCAGTCAAGAAGGGCCAAGAAGGACAACCAGACCGATACCATAACTACACTCCCCTGACAATGTCTAGGTCCGAGATCTACGAGTTGCACAAAAAAGACGATAAGTGGCAGCGCCCCAGAAAGATGTATTTCAAAGGGCGCGACAAGTCCAAGTGGTGCGATTTCCACAAAGACTATAGCCACGTCACTGACGATTGCAAGGATCTGAGGGACGGGATAGAGGACCTGATACGGAGATGCTATTTTAAGCAGTATCAGGCCCGGCCGACCGAGCTAACCGTGATAGGTCACCTAGAGAAAGGTCACCAAGAGAAAGGTCGCCAAGAGGGGGTGACGATAGTAGAAAGCCCGCTAAGGAGAGGATCACTGAGATACACGTCATCTCAGGCGGACCCGTCCATGGAGGAAGTATTCACGGTGCTAAAGCAAGCTTGAAGGAGGTGAGGCACCAAGTGAACTACCACAATGCGGGCAAGTGGCCGGCACCGCCAGCGATGCCATCCGTGTCATTCACAGCGGAAGACGTCAAGGGGATCATCTACCCTCACGATGACCCTTTGGTAGTGTCCCTACAGATTTCTACGGCGATGGTCCATCGCATCCTGGATGGCGGTAGCTCCGCCAACATTCTCTTTATGCCCACGTTCGAGAAGAGGGGCCTAGGGAGATCATGCCTCAAGCCGATCTCGTACCCAGTAATTGGTTTCACAGGGGCTTCTGTCGTCCCCGAAGGCAACATAAAGCTATCGGTCAAACTGGGAGAGGGATCCCAGTCCAGAGACCTCTTGGTGGAATTCCTAGTGGTGGATGTGCCGGCCGCATATAACGCCATCATAGGGCGGCCGTTGGTCCACGACGCCCAGGCTGTGGTATCCACCTACCATCTGACGATGATTTATACGTCAAACTTCGGCAAGCCAGAAAGGTTGAAAGGGAACCAAGAGTCAGCCAGAGCATGCTACCTGACGGCTCTTAAGAATTCCAACCACAAGTGACTAGCCGAGTCCCCACCGTCGGAAAGGAAGAGACGGCGGGACGAGAATAAAGCAAATAAAGACCTGTCAATGCAGAATTTCGAGGGAAGGCCGACAGATTCACCGATACCTAGTCGAGAAGGAGAGACTGAGGAAGTCAGCCTCGAGCAAGATAGGCCAGAGAGAACGGTCAAGATTGGGTCCGATCTGGTCGATAACGTCAAAGTTAATCTAATTAGTTTGCTGAGAAGCAATGCGGATGTCTTCGCGTTCTCAGCGGCCGAAATGCCGGGAATTGATCCCGCATTCATGGTGCACCGGCTGAATGTCAGCAAGGACGTAAGGCCGGTAAAGCAGAAGAAGCGGAACTTCTCAGCCAAGAAGAACGCATCCATCAAGGAGGAGGTCGACAAGTTGCTAGCGGCCGACTTCATTGAGCCCTGCGACTATCCGGAGTGGCTGGCGAATGTGGTGATGATGAAGAAAGCCAATGGGTCTTGGCGGATGTGTGTTGATTTCACCGACCTAAACAAGGCTTTCCCCAAAGACTGCTACCCATTGCCTAGAATCGACCAATTGGTAGACTCCACTAGCGGCCACGCGCTGCTAAGCTTCATGGATGCCTTCTCGGGATACCATCAGATCAGCATCCTGGAGGCTGACAGAAACAAGGCGGCATTCATCACGGATGCTGGAGTATACGCATACAAGGCCATGCCATTCGGCCTAAAAAATGCAGGGGCTACCTACCAAAAGCTAGTAGACAAGATATTCGCGCATCAGAAAGGCCGGAATGTCGAAGTCTACGTCGACGATAGCATTGTCAAAAGCTTGACAGAAGAAGCCTACATCACGGACCTCGAGGAAACTTTCGCGACTCTGCGCAAATACTAAATGAAACTTAACCCTAAGAAGTGCGTATTTGGGGTAAGATCAGGTAAGTTCCTTAGCTTTATGGTCAGTGAAAGGGGAATAGATGCTAACCCTGACAAGATCAGGGCGATAAGTGAGCTACCGGAACCCAAGAGTATTCGGGACATCTAGAAGCTGACCGGCAAGATGGCGGCACTAACAAGGTTCGTCTCCAAGTCGGCTGAAAAGGCCCTGTCGTTCTTCAAAGTTCTGAGAGGGAACAAGAAGTTTGAGTGGGGGGATGAGCAGAGACAGGCCTTTGAGGCCGTCAAAGAACACTTCAAGCAACTACCGACTATTACCCGACCCGAGATGGGGGATAAGCTGCAGTTGTACGTCTCGATGTCGGCTAAAACGGTAGCAGTTGTACTGCTAGTGGAAAAGGATAAGCAGCAACATCTTATCTATTTTGTGAGCCATGTTTTGGCTGGGGCAGAGCAGAGGTACGAATAAGTAGAGAAGATGGCATACGCCGTGCTGATAGCGGCTAGAAAACTACGACCGTACTTCGATTCCCACACCATCCAGGTGCTCACAAATCAGCCGTTAGAGAAAGTGCTCCATAAGCTAGATACAACCGGCAGGCTGCTGAAATGGGCAATAGAGCTGTCCGAGTTTGATATCGAGTATCGGCCACGCACAACCATCATGGCTCAAGCTTTGGCCGACTTCATTGTTGAAACCACAAGCGAGGAAAACAGGGGACCAGCCGGCACCAAGCTAATATATGTGGAAGGCTCGGCGGCCCAAACAGGGGCAGGCGCCGGGGTGGTCATGACGACTCTAGAAGGGGACACGTTTGAATACGCCGTCCGCTTTGGGTAAGAAAATACGGATGACAACAGATTCCCAGCTCATATCATGCCAGATCGAGGGCACCTACGAAGCCAGGGAGCCAGTAATGCAAAAATACCTACAAAAGGTAAAGCATATAACGGCCGTACTGCAAAGCTTCGAGGTGGTACTAGTCCCTCGAACAGAGAACATGGCAGCTGATGCTCTGTCCAAGTTAGCCAGTTCAAGCACTACAGATCTCAAGCGCAGCGTCATGATAGAGATGCTGCCGGAAAGAAGCATAGAAGCCGTTAAGGTGGAGGTGAACGAAGTCATACAGAGGAAAGAATGGTACGACGAGATATTGGTGTACAAGCTGACAGAAAGTTTACCTGTCGATAAGATGGCGGCAAAAAAGCTGAAAAGAGAGGCTATCTGAATCTGTGTTTTTCAAGGTCTACTGTATAAGAAAGGTCTTTCACTCCCGCTCCTAAGGTGTGTAACGGCCCACGAGGCCACAAAAATCATCGAAGAAATCCACGAAGGGGTATGTGGAAACCATATCGGAGGAAAGACACTAGCACTAAAGTCCCTGAGGGCTGGTTTCTACTGGCCAACAATGCTGACGGATGCACAGGCCTACGTAAGGAAATGCGACAAATGCTAGAGGTTTGTACCGGTCATACACCAGCCGGCACATAATTTGCAGCTAATCCTGAATCCAATCCCTTTTGCTCAGTGGGGGATGGATATCATAGGACCATTCACACCAGCATCTGGAGGAAGAAAGTTCCTAATAGTAGGAATCGGTTACTTCACAAAGTGGATCGAGGCTGAGCCGACTGCAAAGATAATGGCTAATCAAGTTAGGAAGACTTTATGTAGTTAAGACTTTAGTATACAAGTTTGAGGTCATGAGATCAAATCTTATACCATGCATTTTGTGCAACATGATGTTATAGATAGAAGTTATAGAATTCTTCCAAAGAAGACCAGTAGAAAGGATAGAGAATGGCTAAGATGTTTAGCAATTGACATGTAAGGTGTGCTGGGTTTAAGCGGTTGATATTTAGGTTGTATTGTTTGGTTTTGGTGATATAATATTTACTTACTGAGCAAAAAAAAAAAAAAAAAAGGTTAGGAAGTTCAACTGGCAAAACCTCATCACAAGGTTTGGAATTCCTATGGGAATAGTTATGGACTATGACGTCCAGTTTGACTGCGGGCCGATAAAGAGATTCTTGAACCCCTACGACATCAAGTTCGCGTACTCATCCGTGTGTCATCCCCAGGGTAACGACCAAGCCGAAGCCGCCAATAAACAAATTCTGAACGCCCTCAAGAAGAAGCTGGATGATTTGAAGGGCACCTGGGCCGACATGGTCCCAGCGGTACTATGGTCCAACATGACCACCGAAAAAGAAGCGATCGGGGAAACCCCCTTCAGGCTGGCGTTCGGGGCCGAGGTGGTGTTACCGGTCGAAGTCGGATTGCCAAACTGGCGGATCTTGAACTATGACCCGGAACTAAATGACAAACTGCATCGGGAAGACCTCGACCTCTTGCCAGAGGTTAGACTCGCGGCAGAGCTCAAGTCGGCAGCATAGAAAGACTGGATTAGCAAGGCCTACCACAAGAGAGTAAGAAGCCGGCCGATAAAGAAAGGAGATTTAGTGCTCAGGTGCACAACAGCTACAGGAAAGGCCCACGCTGAAGGAAAGCTAACGGCCAATTGGGAGGGACCCTACCTAGTGAAGGAGGAAATAGTCCCAGGCGCTTACTGGTTGGAAGATATGTCAGGCAAGCCGCTCAAGAATAGCTGGAATGCCAGCGTGCTCAAGAAATATTTCGTTTAAACCGCTTTCCTAGTATAATTACATAGCGATAATGAAAGGGCAGTGTTGCCAGGATCAGCAATACTTAGTACTATGGCATTGAAGCCAGAACTAGTGTTATTCACTTTCAATAAAACGAATATCTATTAACAAATTACGTGTACGATTTATTAGAAGTTCCTTGACGGTCAATGACATACGTGGATCTGCCGTTAAGGGAGAAAAAAGTAACCCATAACAGAGCCCCTTGATAGTTAATGACCTACGTGGATCTGCTGTCAAAGGGGGGGGAAGATAAAGAAGCAAGATCCGTGGCGGTCAATAACCTACGTGGATCTGCCGCCAAGAGAAACTAACAATATCAAGATTCCTGGCGGTCAATGACCCATGTGGATCTGCCGTCAATGACCTACGTGGATCTGCCGCCAAGAGAAACTAACAATATCAAGATTTCTGGCGGTCAATGACCCATGTGGATTTGCCGTCAGGATAAACCAAGCAGGCATTAAGCTTGGGGTTGGTCAATGACCCTCGAGGATCTGCCAACCCAAGATATACACTGCCGGTCAATGACCTTCATGGATCTGCCGGCAGAAGAATATCTCGCCAGAGAATCGGTCAATGACCCTAGTGGATCTGCCAGAATAAAATAGTAAAATAAAACTATGTACATGTCTATGAACCCTTGTGGATCTGCCGTTACGATAAAAGAAAACAAACAAAGAATTGCATAAATAACAAAATAAAGGCATAACCGACATTAGAGTTGAGCAAAATCAATATACTTAATGTTGAGTCAAATACAACCTATAAACTAACATAATAAAAAGTCGGCCACAGACGGCACGACAAGGACAAGCTCAGCAAAAACAAAAAGGCTGAGAAGAAGCCTGAAACAAGACTCTACACTTGCCCTGAGATGACAGACTTGTCGGCACCAATGTCAGTAGCAACTTCGGTAGACGCTCCAGCAGACATCTGGTCGGGACCGTCAAGAATTACAACGTTGTCATTCTTCTCGACGACGTCGCCCTCAGTCTCCTTGGCAAGGCCCTGATCCGTCGCCTCCTCAAATTCAAAACGGGTATCAGCATTTGCAATGTCTGCCTCAGTGACCCCATAGTCCAGAGTCTCGTTTTCGACCGGGGTTTCAAACTCCCGGCGGCCATGGGCTTCCTCCAGTCCAGGATTGGGAAGGTATGCCGGGTACACCTCATAGCGGCAGCCTACCCCCCCGTTGTACCGATTGGCTAGACGGGTGACAAAATCCATGGACTGCCGGTATTCAGCCACTGCGTTGGCTTCCCGGCCCTTGGCAGCTTCCAGCTCCTCCTTTACCTTCTGAAGCTCGACATCCTTGTTCTTCAGTAGGAGCTGGCTGCTGGCGTTCTGTACTTTGGCAGTCTGGTGGTCTGCCTGGGCTTTGGCCAAGTCAGTCTGCACATTCTTCAATTTATTTCTCTCGTTGCAGACATTGAACAACTCCGCGTTCTTCGCGGTAAGCTGATCTTGGGGGGCCCGGTGGCTCTCAACCTCACCATAGTACGCACCCTGGAAGTACCGGTAAAGATCACAGAGTTCTTTACGAGAGTGCGCTGACTGCACAAACAAAACATAGGAAAAGTTAAACAAGGATAACTAGAATATAAAGTCGTTAAGATACTTGGAAAATAAAATCAAAAAGATATCTTACCACGGCCAAATTATGAGCGTGAACGGCGGCAACGGCTTGGACCTGGTCCATCGGCATGTCGTATTTAAGCTGGAGGCCTTTCAGGAGCCGGTAACCCAAATTACCGCCCTAGAGGGGACGGTCCAACAGAAGAGACTCGTTGTCGAGAACGTTGAGCCTGGGTTGAAACAGCCCGCCGTCATTCACTGGGGACTGGGCCCACCTCTTCCGGAGGATCTCTGGTACCTCCACCTCAGCCTGCTCGATGAAGCCGGATTTCCGCAGCCGGGCGAAATGCTCTAGTTCCGGAATCATCGTCGGCAAGTTCAGCTGCTTGTAGATTTTAGGCTTAAAGAGGAGGTCCCAACCTCGGCAACACACTCCGTGAGCTTGCCCTTGGGGTCCTTCTCGGCCACTTCAACCTCCTTCTCGGATGTCTCCTTCCGAGGGACTTTTGAAGGAGGCAGTTTTGACTCTTCCCCTTCAGCCTTCCTCTTAGGAGGAGCAGGAGTGGCCTTCTTGGGGGGGGGGATAGCCCTCACAGGGGCCTGGTCGCCGCCATCACCACGGCCGACACCTCGACCTTGCTTTCCACTCCGGCCGCCAATGCTGGGGGGAATAGAAATAAATCTCTTGGCAGGTTTGGGAGGCATGTTGCTGATCATTATGAAGTTTAGGTTGAGGTGGAGAGCTTCCCGAATCAGATGCTCCCGGACTGAAAAGCGAAAGAGATAAGGTCAGCTGCATCAAAAATTACTGAAGAAAGAAGAATACAGGCAAATAGCAAAAGTTCTCTAAAACCGAAATGACCCTTGATTACCATGAGGTTCAGATTGACAAAAGCCAAGTGCTGAGAGGGGCGCATTGCCCAAAATATACTTGGAGTGCGGCAACCAGTTTAACGGTATTGGAACCGACTTCCCCCCCTTAGGCCCTAACATGGTGGAGGCGTCGAAAAACTTATAAGCCTCCAGCTCTCGGCGTGTCAAACGCCGGTCAGGAATGTGCTCTAATACCGGCGCAAGGGAAAGTTGTCGGGAACCCTAACCCAGAAAAAGCGGGGTTGCCAGTTCTTCAGGGAGGTCAGCTTTGGATACACTGTCAGCTTCTTCTGCTTGGTGTACATAGACATCCAACCACCCTGGCCAACTCCTTCTCGGCGTTTGATCTCTTTCTCTTGCCTTTCCCCTTACCCTTCGCAGAACCGTCTTCTTTGATCCAGTGAAGCTTCCGGAAGAGATTCAAGGTTTCAGGAAATCTCTTATACTGGACGGTCCAGGCGTAGCATATTAGATTGCGCCTAGATAGCGGTGTAAGCTGGGACAGACAGATGTTCCAAGCTTTGAAAATCATAACTATAAATGGGTCTAGAGGAAACCTCAACCTAAAACCCAACATATGTGCGTAGACCGCCACGTACCCAGGCGGGCAATCTGTCACTCGGCATCCTTCGGACGGCATCACCAATTCATACACATCAGGAAAGGTAAAGTATTCGGCTTCCTTTACGGCAGAAATCGCTATTCAATGCCGTCCTCCTCCAGCTTTTTTTAATCTGTACAAATGATGGGCTACCGGCCTCACAGGGAGGCATGTACAAATCGTCCAGCGTCTCGTCATCATCCTCCGGGATGATCTCTGGCGGGTCTTCATTTACGTCGGCTTCCAGAGATATCGACTCTCCGTCCGACATCATGTCACGAACGACGCTGGCCACATCTTCAGAGGCAACAGAGGATACTTCATCCTCTAAGCCGACGTCATCATCCCTCTGATTATCAGACGGAATGGAGTGTGGCGCATCCTCCTCCAACACCCCTGCCGGTCTAGACGAGGAGGGTTCACCAGGGAGATCTTTAGTGGTGCCGGCCAGGGAGGGAAATAGTAGATAGGAGCGTTCAGCTAACCCCAGCAAGGTACCGTATTGGTCGGATAACGGTACTCCTATGGCTGCTCCGAGAGCCCTAATGGCGGTAAGTGGAGAGGCATGCAATGTTGGCTCACCAAAAGTCCTACCGGAAGTGCTACAATCATGGCTAGATTTACTCCTATGTTCTTTGGAGGGATCTACTATCGGCGAGTTATTAGACGCGGTAGGGCTAGAAGACTTGCTATCAGAGTTAAAGTCGCTATCGGTTAAGGATTGGGGGCTTTCAGAGAGATTTTGAGAGTCAGAATGAGAAGACATGATTAAAAGCAGAAATTACGTAAGAAGAAATTTTGTGAAGTACTTGGAAAGAAGAAAAGAGCGGGAGTTGACGCCGAAATCAACCGGTAAGACAGTTGATAAGAATGGCTGGTCACGGCTCGGAATGTCACGACGAAAGGGTAGTAACTGAAAGACGCTAGGGCTCAGAGAATACGCTGAGATTAAACGCTTGAAAGTTCAAGAGCAGTGTGAAAGTGTGAAAATGAGGTTGGCCAAACCCTATTTATAGAAGGCTTCATGGATTGGATCAAGTGACTGTTCGTCTTCCCGTCCGGATCATGTCACGTGGATTTCAGCTAAGAAATAGCTGTAAGGAGTTACTGACACACTAGTCAAGTCATCACGAAGATCAAGGCGACGATTCGTATTCCGTTAACTAACCCATCTCCGGAAATTTCTAAACGCCTTGAGGGTGAAAATCATGATTTTCATACCATCCATCACGGCTCAATATTGAATAAGCAGGATATGCCTGTACCAGACATACCGGCTTGGGGGCTAGTTGTATGGGGGTTGTACAAGTTCCCTACCGGTCCCGTTAGACTGCCATTGATCGTCATGGTCACATCAGTCAAAGGAACCCTATTTACCGAGTGTGAGACAAGCTCGATGCCGGCATATACTCCATGCCGGTTATATTCATATACCTTAGCGGTGTCCATTAATTGGACCATTGCCAAATGGGCCTGGATTGATCTAGTACTTACTCAATGCGCCTATGGGCCTAAAGATAAGTATCAGAAGAGGATAGAAATGTATCCAGCCAATAGGAGCAGTGTCCTACCTTGCTAAGGACACTGATGGCTCCTATAAATACTCTCAAGATCTGAGTCATAAGGTACGTTCACATATACTAATATACTCTACTTAAGATATACCGGCTTTACCCTTTACTGACTTAGGCATTGGAGGGGCATTCCTCGGATCAACCCCCGAGGTTAGTTTACGTGTTCTATCTTGCAGGACATCAAACCGGCTTACTGTATTAAGGAGATACCGGTTCACTCCCAAGCATTTATTCCATATCGGAACACTACCAATTTATGGATTTGAAATTGTGTTCGAAAATGATCTTAGCTATATGTTATAGATTACAAGAATTATGCTAACAATTTAGATCTTAATTTTGTAGATCAAATGGAGATACGTACACTATCGAGTTGATAATGTATGGAGTTATAAACAATATAGCGGTGGATGAAGAAAGGTAGGATAGTACATTTCTTCCCGTCATATAAATGCAATATGCGCATGGTTTACATTAAACTCTATCGGATTTTTTCACTCGTCCTATTTTGACTTGACACACAACCAAGACATAACTTTGAACATTAATGTTTTAATTTATATATGAATATACATTATAAAAGTTTAATATTTTAAGAATGTATGTATATTGAAACAAATTCTATAACATTTTACATAATAAAAAGATCTGATTTTATTTATTAGTAAAAAGATACACTTCAATTGAAGTATAACATTTATTGTGCAGAAACCAGAACAAGTAAAATAATAACAAAGGCAACACCTATAAGGCTATCAACGACTTACAACGAAGGGTGCGTGCATACATATGTGAAACTTACAAAAAAAGAAGTATAAATTATTTGTATCAAGTTGCAAGTGACTATCTCTAATTACCACCAAATGATAAAGAGAATAGAAGACAAAGCAAAGGAAAGTAGCTTAAATGATGGATATTGATAAATAGAAGAGCTTTGAGATTGCGGAGAGTTGAATGTTCTTCCATTATAAGGAGATAAATCAGGCGGGTTGGCATTATAGTTTGGGGAAAGAGCTCGAAAATTCGAAGGCGGTCGATTATTAACGTTGGTTGGTGGAGTGAAACGAGAAGGTCTTCGCCTTCCTATAGGAGTCCTTGTACTTTGCCCTTCAACCATATGTGTAGTAAACTTACTAAGAAGAATAATGCATGTGACAATCATAAATGTTGTTGTTCCTCTTTTCTGTAAAGAAGCGATTCTATTTCTGTATTGATTAAATTTGTGTGTTGTATTATGATTTAGTGTATATATATATATATATATATATATATATATATATATTGGTCATACTACTATTCAAATGCTGCTTCTCAGATACTACTTTGGGCGAGTTTAGATATTGCATGTGAACAGGAAATTTTTTATGTTGTAGCTGAATTGTTCAATTCAAAACGAGGTTCATTTTTGTTGCCGTATTCAAAATGAGGTTTCCCTACACGATATATGTTGTAGTGAGTAGTGACTAGTGCGCATGTGATTGTTGACGTAGTCTGATAAGGATGTTTGCTTTAATTTTGTCGACCCGTCCACAAAATATCTATTATTTTGCTGTTACCCACAGAAAACAAAAATTAATAATAATTTTTTATTTACATTTAATTAGGAAGTGGAAAAACTAACTCATTATTTCGGAGAATAGAGGAAAACATATCATCACAAGAAGTAAAACAAATGCAGCGTGCAAGGATAATTATATTATGCCACAGTTTGATATAAAAATTTGCCGCCTAATTGGCCTCTACAAATTAGTGATTAAGAGAGAAGAAATAGATAAAAGTAAGGTGGTGGCAGAGGCGGATATAGAAATTGGGTAATGGTAATTTGTATACCATACAAAGACATTTGTCAATAAATTCACTGTCGTTAATTAATTGTCACCCTTCCAAGGATATAACAACATTTCAAACATCCTTACAGCTCACCATTGATTATCTACCCTTTAATTTGTAGTAATTGTTAGGACTTTAGGAGTGCGTTTGCGGTGTAACATGTTAGACCATAACTTATTGTGTAACGACATTTAACACGTGTGGACTAATTCATATCATTATTATTCATTTTTGCGTCATTATTGGCGTATTTCATATCATTTATTTTAGAGTCGTCTCATGTCAATGTTTTTATAAAGTTCTTTCATGTTACTTTGTGAATTGTTAGTGTACAATTTTTCCAGTCGCTAACCGATGTTTGAAGGTGCTGCTACAAGAATCATATGATACTCTTATTATGCGGTTACACTAATCACTTTTAAGATTAATGAGATTTGAGCGCGAGAAAATAAAATTAAACACAAAGAACTTGGTGCAATAAGAAGTCGAATAGCAGACCTTAACCTAAACGCATCTTGCTCCGTGTCACTTACCATCACTACAAATACTTTTAATCAGCTACGATTTACAAACTTTATTTTTATACAGGAAAATGGGCCGGGATATAATATAAAATAATGAAGGATGCTCTAGAGAGAGAAACTCTCTCCTCTCTCTAGGATATCAATGAAACACTAACTCCATAGCTGCTCTGATAAAGCTTACTAGGATTCTTTCGACGCTTTGTTCTGTTGCCATGGTACGGAAAACTAGTGAGAAATCTCAGAGTACGAGTCAAGATAAAGGGAAGAAGAAAGCTAGAGGACCATCTTCGGATTCTCAAGCTTTGCGAACAAGATCGATGGATGAAATAATGGGGATTGAGGCATTGGATTTTGGTTTAGGTGAAATTCTAACTCAAAAATCATCAATTCAGCATTTGTACACATTCAATGAATGGTTGCAATCAATCCATGATAGTGCTGGAAAATCATTTCGATCTGAATATTATGATCCTCATTCAGGTAACATTCCAGTATATCATGCTGATTTGAATGTTGTGAATGATGTCATCACTATAAATCTTGAGGATGAAATTGAGAATGATGTAGTTGTAGATATGAATGGATTTAAAACTATTGATAGAACTGATAATGGTAATGAAATTACTGCTGTGCATATTGAATTGGAGGATATAGTAGATGAAATTAATTTCTAGAATTCATCTATTATATGCTATATTGTGGGAGCTAATCCACCAATTCAAGTAATGGAGGGATATTTGCGTAGAGTTTGGAGACAGTATGGAATTGATAAGGTTATATTGGTTAAGAAGGGGATGTTTCTTGTAAGATTTAGAGCTATGGATTGCAGAGACAAAGTTCTTGCTGGACATTTTTTCTTTGACAAAAAACCTGTCATTGTGAAGCCATGAACAATTGATATGGATCTAGAGAAGGAAGACTTGAAAACTTTGCCAATATGGGTGCAATTGAAATTACACCTTAAATATTAGGGGGGAAAGTCTCTTCATAAGATTGTATAACAAATTGGTTATCCAATTCAAAGAGATGATGCAACTAGGAACAAAGATAAAATACAATATGCAAGGGTCCTAGTTGAGGTCACTTCTGGAATGAGCTTAGTGAGTTGACAGAGGTGCCTGTTACATTTGAATGGAAGCCTGTACAATGTCAAAATTGTAAGGCTATGGGGCATAATACTCAACAGTGCAGAGTGAAGAAAATGAAGCAAGTTTGGATACCAAAAAGGAAGGTGCAAGATGAGAATAGTGGAGTGGTAAAGCAATCTGAAGCTTCTGCTTCAACACAAGCTCTTATTCCAGTGCAAGCTGTAACAGAAGAGCAACAGCCTATCCCAGCTCAAGTGCCAAGGCAAAAAGAAGTTGAAGTGGACCAGGATGAATTTCAAAAGGCCTTAAAACCTATAAGGTTAGGCAATATCAGGTAAAACAAACAAATACTCAGAACACATTCCATGTTTTGAATGGAGTAGAAATATAACAGAATGTTGAGATTGTTAATGATGGCAACAAGACTGGTGCAAATTCAGGAGGGGGAGATCCTCCTATTCCACATGGATAAGATCCTATGTTGGAATGTAAGAGGTGTTAACAACATCTATAAACATAAAGAAGTGTATCAGTATATACTCAAGTTATCATGCAGGAGGAAGGCTAGTGTTGGCATGGAAACCCGGGAGTTTTCAGGTTAATGTGCTATTGGGAACAAGTCAATTATTGCATTGCTATATACAAGCAATTAGTCGTGGAAGTGGTTTTCATTATACCTTTATCTATGGGTTCAATGAAAGGGCAAGAAGAGAAATTTTATGGGAGGATTTGCAAAAACTTGCTGTAAATACACCTTGGCTGGTCTGTGGGGGATTTTAACTGTGTCATGAACACAGATGAAAGAATGGGTTCACAAGTGAGGGAAGCAGAAATGAGAGATATGAAGCAGTGCATGATGCAATGTGGTTTAGAAGACATAAAGAGCTCAGACATTTTTTTCACATGGAACAATAAGCAGCAAGGTGAGAATAGGGTCTTCTCTAAATCTGGATAGAATGCTGGTAAATCAAGAATGGCAGGAGGTATTTTCATCTGCTGAAGCTTCATTTCATGGTGAAGGTGATTTTGATCATTCACCAGCGGTGTTAACTGTATATCCTGATCATAGAGATGGCTATAAACCATTTCAATACTTTACAATGTGGAGACTATCACCACATTTTGAAGCAAGAGTCAGGGAACCATGTAATACAGAGATACATGGGACTCCGATGTTTAAAGTGGTTAAGAAATTGAAGGCTGTTAAGCTTGCATTGAAAATATTGAATAGAGAAGGATTCAATGATATTCAAGCTTCAGAGTTGCAAGCTCACCAGACCATGACAGAAGCACAAAAGAAAATGCGTGATAATCCTGGAAACTTGGAAATTGCAGAAGCTGAACTCCAAGCAGTTAAAGATTATCATGTGAAACATAAAGCTCGTATAGAATTTCTAGCACAAAAGGCTAAAAGTGCTTGGATAAAAGAAGGTGATGAGAATACATCACTCTTTGATCATCAGAGTATCAGAGAAAGAAAACTGAAGAATCAGGTGTATAGCATACATGATGCAGCTGGTGTGTGGCAAGATACCTCAGAGGGTGTGTCTAAGGCTTTCTTAGAGTATTATGAGAAACTTTTGAGTAAAGATCATAATTCTAGGAAGTCTGTAAACATTCAGCTTGTACAAGATGGCCTTGTAATTACAGAAGAGCATAGAAGTATTCTTAATGCACCTTATACTGTGGAAGAAGTGGAAAAGGCACTTTTTTCTATTCCTGGTCGCAAGGCTCCAGGTGCAGATGGGTTTGGGTCTCACTTCTACATGGATGCTTGGTCTATTGTGGGTGAAGAGGTCACAACAACTGTCCTTGATGCTCTTCATAGTGGTAACATTTTGAAGGAGTTAAATCACACTGTTTTAACTCTAGTACCTAAAACCATATGCCCTCACAATGTCACAGAATTTAGGCCCATAGCTTGTTGTAACACACTGTACAAATGTGTTACAAAAGTAATATGTGGAAGATTGAGACAAGTGCTTCCAGATTTGATCATGGAGAATCAAAGTGGTTTTGTGCATGGCAGATATATAGTTCATAACATTATGGTGCTTCAGGATCTTGTGAAACATTATGGGAGGAAGCAAGTCAAACCCAGCTGTATGATGAAGATAGATATACAGAAAGCATATGATACAATAAGTTGGGAATTTTTGAGTGAAATGTTAGTAGCATTGGGGTTCCCTGAGTCATTTAGGGGTTTGGTGATGACATGTGTATCCACTCCAATGTTCTCAATCATGCTCAATGGCACTATAAGAGGATTTTTTAGATCCTCTAGAGGATTACGGCAAGGTGACTCTATGTCACCCTTGCTATTTGTTTTGTGCATGGAGTATTTGTCACGGATTTTGACAAAACATAGTGAATTAAAGCAATTCAAGTTCCACCCTAGATGCAAAGAGATGAGGTTAACACACCTTAGCTTTGTAGATGATTTGATACTTTGCTGTAATGGTGATTTTGTTTCTATCTATTTGCTATTAAGGGCTTTTAAGCTCTTTTCAGACACTTCTGGTTTAAAGGCAAATGTTAGTAAATCAGCCATGTATACATGTGGGATGGATCCATTTGTTAAGCAAAGGATTGCTGAAGTATCAGGATTTGCTCAACACAGGTTACCATTCAAGTATTCGGGTGTTCCAATCTCTTCCAAGAAGGTATCTGCTGCTCAATGTGAGGTACTCATAGAGAAAATGACAAGCAGGATAAGAGTATGGAGTTATAGGAATCTCTCATACACAGCAAGAGCATTACTTGTGAACTCAGTACTACTCAGTTTGCACATGTACTTGGCCCAAGTCTTTATATTGCCTAAGAAAGTTTTACAAGAAATTTGTAAAATTTGTAGGGCATTTTTTTTGGAATGGATAATATTTCAGTCAAAAGCCTGGTGCTATAGCATGGGACAGATTATGCAGGCCCAAATCAGCAGGAGGATTGAGATTCAAAAATGTTGAACTTTGGACTATTGCATTTTTAGGCAAGTATGTATGGGCTGTTCAACTAAGCAGGACAATGTTTGGTTGAAATGGATAAGTTCAGTATATTTGTAGGAAGGTAATTGGCGGAACTATGTGCCTAATGCTGGTGCTAGTTGGTATTGGAAGAAGTTATGTAGAGTCAAAGAACAATTGAAGGCAGTACTGACACAGGGTGAACTTAATCAAATGCAAACATATTCTGTTTCAACAGTTTATGAGAAGCTATGTGGTGAATTCACTACTGTTACATGGGATTCTGTGGTTTGGAACAGAAAAGGTATACCTAAACACAGGTTTATTAATTGGTTAGCTGTCCAGGAACGATTACAGACAACATCAAGACTTGCAGCTTATGGGATCAGTGCAACTGATCAATGTTTGATCTGCTCTACTGCTGCTGAGACACATCAGCATTTGGTTTTTGAATGCACTTATAGTGCAATTTGTTTAAGACAAGAGGCGTGGCTTGGTGTTCATTTCATTGCAATAGAATTACAGTTGTTACATAGAAGAATACAGCAGAGCAGGAAGTCCAAATTCCATAAGAATGTCATACTTGCTAGCATTAATGCTTTAGTGTATGTTAATTGGCATGCTAGGAATTCAGTATATTGGAATCAATGTATTAAGAGACTAAAGAATTATGTAAGGGCCAAAATATTAGCCGTGATACCTCAAAAAGTGTATGGGAAGGATTACAACTGGTTTATGAGTTTGTAATCAGTTATATGATTATGTACTAGTGACCTCTTGGTCTGTTTAACCTCCTAAGGTGTTAAGGGGGTCCAACCTAGTTGGTTCACCTTCCTTTAGGTTAGGTTTTAGGTTGTAAACATGATGTTTCATTAATCTACTTACTTAATTAGCAAAAAAATAAAATAAAATAGGGGTATAGTTCTACCCCAATCTCTCCCCTAGATCTGCCACTAGGTGGTGGTGGTGATGACGTTAATGGTGGAGGAGAATAGATTAAGGTGGTGGTGTTAATGGTGGAAGAGAGAGGGGGAAGTGAGTTAGTTGGGTTGGAGGATAGAGATTAAGGTTGCATAATTTTGGGCTAGTGGGTTAATTAGGTAATTAGGAGAAAGATTAAAGAAAGGTAGTTAAGGATTAAAAGATTAATTAAGTTTATTAGATATTCATGACTAACAAATTAAAATACTTAAGCCGTTAACAGTTGCTAGTCACTAAAATCATTATGTGTATTTATGAAAACTCAGGGGTATATGGCTAATAAAAAACTTTATCAAGAGTATATGGTAAAAAAAACAGATTTATGCTCTATATTATCGTTAGGAACAAAGATAGAAATAATTGTTTCTACTAGATGGTGGAAGGTAGAAACTATTGATGACGTACTATTTAGAAATATTCCTTATCTTCGAAGTGATGAACTCATTAACCTTGACTTTTGGCCACGTGACTAGAGAGTAGAGATCAATTAGATAGTGGCCGGGAAAAGAAAAGTCCAATTCTCATGCTAATATTAGATTTTGGTACCATTCCCATATTGTCATCATAGCCCTTCAGATGGATTGGGCTTAGCACTATTGCCCGAAAATCTGATGGGAGTGTAGTATTTGCTGCCACTCGACGCGTTCGAGCGTTTTGGACTGCTGAAATTGCCGAGGCAAAAGCCATTGAAATGGCCGTGAAACTGGGTAAGAGATATGGTCTCCATGAAGTTGTAGTGGAATCGGATTGTCAATCTTTGATTCACCGTCTCTCTAAGCATGCTATTTTTCTTGCCGATCTAGATATTATCCTCCATAATATTTTATCTTCCTGTACTTGTTTTAAGTCCATTGTATGGTCTCATATGAAGCGTGATGGGAATTTCGTAGCTCACCATCTAGCTAAGCTTATTCCTTTTGGAGTAGAACAAGTTTGGGGGAACCACTATCCCCAGGAAGTGGCTCCTAATGTGTTGATGGACAATTTGTCCCTTAATCTATGATAGATTGCTTTTCCCCTCAAAAAAAAAAATCTTAGCCCTTCAAATTTTGAATAAACGTTTTAATTTCATTAGAATTGTCCATTGCCAAGATGGGTTGGAATGTTATTGGATAAAGGGTTATGATCAAATAGACTTATTTCTAAAATATTTTTGTTTTTTTGAAAGGTATTTCTAAAGTATTTTGTCTTTGATAAGATGGACCCAATGATTATGAGGTTCAGTCAAAATACTCCATAAATATTTATTGAAAGGCTTTATTATTAGTTGCTTCCAAATTACGAAATAGAGACCCCCGCAACAATTTTCTTTGCAGGATTTTGTTTCAAAATAAGTTCCTATATGATTTACTACTCTCTTTGTTTCAAGATTGATGTTAGTTATGCAAACCTAATAGTTCAACACGATTAGTATATAGATCGCGGAGGCAGGTTGTGGGTTTCAAGAGTGTTTGAGGAAAAATTGTTGACGAATTGAAAAGTTTCTATTTGCTCGCAGGGTAGAACCCGCGCTCGCAGGGTGGAACTTTGACTTGCGGGATTTTTCTATTTCTTTTCTCTTTTCATCTTTTTTTCCTTCTAGATCTTGTTATCTTAGAATTAGTTAGAGATTATTTATTTCCTAATAGATTGATATTTGTATTAAGAAGATAAACAATAATTACTTTCCTAAGTCTAGTTAGGCTAGATCTTGTTAGATGTTAATTCTATTACAGATAGGATTTCATCATCTATATTAATGGGGATTGGGATCATTATTTTGTATGTTCATAAAATACGGGGAGAGAATACAAAGGATATTATGTTTCTAGTTAGATTTCCTTAGAGATATTGTAACTCACGGGATTTGTGAGTTTGGAGTTTTGCTAATATTTGTTGAAGGATTAGTCCAGCAATTGGTGGTTTTTCCTCTACTTATTGTTAAACGAGAGATTTTCATGTTATATTTGCGTTTGTCATCGCTTTAATTTTTGCTCTTTAGATTTTTTTTAATATTGTTTACTTGCTATTACACTTATGCATAAAAACCTAGCAATGACAGGCTCATAATTTTTTCATTCTTCCCCTCAGTTTTTTAGCTTTTAGCTTTTCTCCTCTATGACGATGTCGTTGGAGTGGTCGTGCCATATCTAGTTGCTTAACTTTTTCCTTATTTGTGGCTTGCCTCTCTTCTGCTTAAACAAAGAATTTACTCCCTATGTTTAAAAACAAAAGGCAAGTACAAGATTCGAGCTTGAACTTTGACCTTTAGTTACTCTTAATTCACGGTGAAAAAATATTAGAAATCTATGGTATTTTTCATGACAAATATGATGATATAGTAATATTTATAATTTAATTTTTCATATTATAAGTGTTTTGTCCACTTGTCCAACAAGTAAGCTGTAGGCTTAGCTTCCTTGTCGAGCAAGTAAATTAGTATCTTGAGTGTTCTTCAGATGGAGACTTGTGCAACAATGCCTGAATTATAGCTTAATCCTTAGCCTTGGCTTCGCTCCCGAACCTGCACAAAGGGACCCACCCTGGAGGTTTGGGTGGTGGTTCCCCCTCCGATGCTTAAGTCAGTTATCAGGAGTTGTAAAAGAAAGTAGAGATAGAAAGAGAAAGTGAGAGAGAATTTTATCAGAGTAACTTTACACTGTTTGCCTTGAATGTGTTTTCTCCTGATTTCAGGGGTATTTATAGTGATAGCAAGTTGACAACTAACCTTAAAAACTGACCTACAATAGTGGCCTCTGATTGGCTGAGGAATCAGATCATGACACGTGGCAGGCCATGACTGGGGGATGTCTATTAACCACTCTCCTTCAGCCATTTGGCACTGATGGGCTCTGACTATTGGGCCAGAAATTCAATCCTTTTACCCAACTGAGTATAGCCCAGAGATTAAGCCTTATTTTTATTTTAAATAGGATGACACGTGTACGGCTATGATGAGCCCATGTGTCGTTAAGGGAGCCGTAGATGTTAGGCTACAACATTTGCCCCTAAAAGGGCTTTCACTGTTGGCCCATCTGACGGTTAATGCCCTTTTACCCAAGGTAGCTTTTTGTTGGCCCGTCTGACGGTTAAGGCCCGTTATACAGAAGGTAGTGTATTCAAAATGAAGGAAATGACGCGCCCTTTCTTGTGTTATACCGATCATATTAGACCGTGGGATTCCCTTTTCGGTCATTCTTGACCGCCTGCGCAGGTTTCTTATTCCTCTATAAATATCCTTGGTGTGAAAACATTCAATCATTTAACACCTCGAACAAATTTTTCTAGAGAGAGAGGCTCTGCAATTTTCTAGAGAGAGAGAGATCGTCCAGCTTCAGCATCCTTCACCGAATTTCCCAGACGTTCTTAGCAGGTATCGTTTCTTTGATCCTTTTATTCTTCTTTATTCTTTATTTTTTCTTAGAAAATCAATAAAATGGAATCATCTTCGTCAAATAATCCTAGCCGACCAAGAGCTTGTCTTGACCCTAGAACCGATACTTCTTCTTCGGCACATTCTAGAGTTGGGCCTCTTCTGGCCGAGTACATATTTTTTCATAGTTTTGGCCGAGAAAGTCAGACGACCCAGTCTTTACCTGTGCAGGGTAATCTGGTGCGCGTCAAGCAAACGGCCCGTCTAAGACGAAAAGCAATAATTCCATCAAATAGCTCGGATATGGAGGAATCGACCGGACGAGTGCCAGATGAGGCAAGAGAGGTCCAAAGTGCTCAGTCTTTCGACAGGCCTCCGTTTGACCATGATGCAGAGACTTCAGAAATAAAAACTGAGACCAGTACTTCTGGCCGGGACGCCGATACGGAGGAGATCGGCGAAGGTAATAATGGTAGCGATCCTGAGGCTGCCGAAGAATCAGACGAGGCCTCTACCACCTCGTCAGAGATTAGAAAACGTTTAGGTCCCCTTTCTGATCCTGGCTTCATTTTAGTTAACCGTAAGTGGTTAGAGAAACTAGGACCAGACCCTAATTTCTTGTCGTCTTTCATGCCCATGCCGGGCTTCTCCTTTGTCATTCCTAATAACGACGCGACGATCCTGAGTGCTCCCAGGAGCCATTTCGCCGTCTATAAACTGGCCTTAGATGCTGGATTGAGGTTTCCTCTTCACGACTTCGAAAAAGTTCAACTACCACATCGGCCATAACCAAAGCTGGCACAACATCCGACGTTTATTGCCGTGCGAGCTACGCGGCCTAGCCCTTTCCCTTCAAGCCTTTACCCATATCCATTATGTCTAAGGTACACGGGCTATGGACGGAGCATGGCTCGGCACGAGCCAGGCTTCATGACGCGGGAAATCGCAAAGATGCACGATTGGAAAGCCGATTTCATTTTTTACGGGCCCAGCGACTATGTCACAGAGAGCTACAGATATTATAATAGATCCGTCACTAATACCGGACGGAAGCGGTCTTGGCTGGAGCTGGAGGACGAATTTGACGAGGAGGTGGTGGAGTACTTCAGAGTGAAGGAGTACTCCAGACCCGGCCAACGATCTTTTAAGGGACCGTCTAACTGGATACCCTTTAAGGAAATGTTTTAGCAAGACGACTTCTTGGTCGCTGCCGGCTTGCGGTTGGCTGAGGATAAAGGTATATTTAAAATCATCCAAGTAAAACTCTTCGTCCATAACTCATATGACGAACACACATATATTTTTTTTTGTATTTTCAGACTCGGCCAGACAACGCCTCAAACCATCTTGGACGGGGGAAATCAGCATGTCCCAATTTACAGATAATCTGTGGAAGGAGTATGCAAAGAGTAGCGCCGAAAAAAGGGCGGAAACATTGGTAAATTTTTTTTTTTTTTTTTTTTTTTTTTTTTGACGAGGACCATATGAGCTCGTCCGGAGTTGGCATCCAATTTTTGGACGTGGGTCACCCCAAGAAGGAGAGCGTCTAGACTTGGACGGTCACCTCCTTGGGTCCACGCTCGTCCAAGAATTGGTGCGCAATTCTTGGACGATAGTCACCCAAAGAAGGAGAACGTCCAGACTTGGACGGTCACCTCTTTGGGGTCTAGCTCGTCTAAGAGTCGGTGTCCAATTCTTGGACGAGAGTCACCCAAAGAAGGAGAACGTCCAGACTTGGACGGTCACCTCTTTGGGACCATGCTCGTCCAAGAATTGGTATCCAATTCTTGGACGAGAGTCATCCAAAGAAGGAGAACGTCCAGACTTGGACGGTCACCTCTTTGGGACCATGCTCGTCCAAGAATTGGTATCCAATTCTTGGACGAGAGTCATCCAAAGAAGGAGAACGTCCAGACTTGGACGGTCACCTTCTTGGGGTCTTGTTCGTCCAAGAATTGGTGTCCAATTCTTGGACGAGAGTCATCCAAAGAAGGAGAACGTCCAGACTTGGACGGTCACCTTCTTGGGGCCATGCTCGTCCAAGAGTTGGTGTCCAATTCTTGGACGAGAGTCACCCAAAAAAGGAGAACATCCAGACTTGGACGTTCACCTTCTTGGGGCCATGCTCGTCCAAGAGTTTTGCACTAAATCTTGGACGAAGATCAGCCAAGGAAAGAGATCGTCCAGACTTGGACGGTCACCTCTTTGGGACCGTACTCGTCTGGATTCTTGCATCCAATTTTGGGGCGAGGGTCAGCCATAGAAGAACGTCCATACTTGGACGGTCACCTTCTTGGGGCCATACTCGTCTGGATTTTTGCAATAGTAGTTATTTATTTTTTATTTTTTGGACGATCAATCTGATGCCTTTACTTTTTGCAGAAAAATGCTCCTACAAACAAGCTTCCACCTGGGAAGTCGTCCTCGTCCAAGAAGAGGCCCACTACAGCCGCTGACCAGCCTTCAGCGAAGAAGCCTAAGGGCTTTACAAGGAAGAGGGCGGATAAGGCGGCTCCTGCTGCCGAGAGTGGGGAGAAAAGAATGCCTCCCCCACAAGCCAAGGCTCTTAAGAGGGAGCCTTCGACTGCCGGATCGGCCGAGGAGGGAAGGGATGCACACGCAGCTGTGCCGCTCTGCGTTTTGCCGGCCGACTCTGCCGAGGTCAACCCAGAGTCCGCCTTGGCTTTGGGTGCACCGGGATCTGATGCTGCTGCCGAGAACTATCCAGGGTTCAGCGGCTCGGTGGCAAAGCTGGTGACACAGATGCCTCTAGCTGTTAGGACGGCATCAATTTCGTCTGGTGAGTCGTATTACCCCAACATAGTTAGGACGATGCGGGTCGGTGGACGGTCCATGAGTCCGTCCAATAGACAAGCCATCGTCTTCCCTATCAAGATAACTGACTCTCCCCCCCTTTCAGATAAGGGCAAAGGCCCTGCCATTCCCCCAACTCCTCCCACTACTGACTTAGACGAGGAGTCCTCTCCTGCCTTCGCCAAAATGTCAAGGCTGGAGAAAGAGCGGCTGAAGCAGGAGCTCTTCAAATGCTTCCCTGAATCCTACATCAAGGGATTAAGGGGAGCGTCCGCCGGGCATGTGGGCTACATGTCTCAGCTTGCTGCCGAGGTAGTGCTTTATGACTGCCTTGTTTTATTCTTGTATAAATTTTCACTTTGCAAATCGTCTAAGAACTTGATTGTTTTCCTTGCCCCAGCTTCTGGCTCGCAGCATGCTAACTGAAGATTGGGCGAGGGAGCTTAGAAAGGAAAATAAGCACCTCGTCCACCAAGCTACAACGGCAGGGGACAAAGCCATTTACGACATCGAGATGGCTAACACCCTTCATCGCCAGTCGCTGGAGGCCTTGGAGAAGAGATCGACACTCCTGGAGTCTGAGAACAAGAATCACCTTGTTAAAATCAACCAGCTATATTCCGAGCAGGATCGTCTAAAGATGATCATAGACGCTCTCTCTGCTGAGTTGAAAGGCGAAAGGGATGTCGCTCTTATTGCTGCCGCTGAGCTGAGAAGAGAGAACATGCACCTAAGGGCAAAGACTGCCCGTCTGGAAAAGGAGGCGACCAAGTCCTTCGACGATGCCAAGGAAGGGTTGAAACAAGTCGTCAAAACGACCAAGGACTGGGCCGTCAAAGCCTTTGGGATGCTAGCTGAGGAAGCCGAGGTCCCCGGCCTTCGTTCGTCGTCCCTGGAGTATCAAGAGAGCGTTCATCGGGCTATGGTATGCGCCGAGGAACCTCCGGAGTTTGAAGAGTCAGACGACGAGGCTGCTGCTGAGGTGGAGACCCCAAAAGACGACCAAGAAACCCGCTCTGAAGACGAAGCCTAAGCTTAGGTTTATTTTCATGTTTCTTAGCTTGTTCGCTGCTGTATCTTTAACTCTTCAGCTCTTACGTTGTAATTCTTTACCAATTATATATGAAAGAGTATTTTTGCCAATTTCCTGCCTTTTATCTTTCTGAATTCTAATTTTGACTAAGTATAATATCACCTTTGTCCTGAACAATCGGACGATCTGCTTTTCCTGAAGAGTACAAAATTCTGTCCGAAGTAAAAATGTGACTCGTCCTGATATTATTGGACGGTCTACAATATTTAGAGCCTTTGATAATTGCATATGCATCCAAGTACCAAAAGAGGCTCGTCTGGGACGGCTTGCCAAACAGAAAAACAAGAAGATTGCCATCCTAGGATTGAACGATTACCAATTTTTGGACGAGGGTCACCCAATGAAGGAGAACGTCCATACTTGGACGATCACCTTCTTGGGGCCATCTTCGTCTGGAATTGGCCTCCAATTTTGGACGAGGGTCACCCAATGAAGGAGAGTGTCCATACTTGGACGGTCACCTTCTTGGGGCCATCTTCGTCTGGAATTGGCCTCCAATTTTGGACGAGGGTCACCCAATGAAGGAGAGCGTCCATACTTGGACGGTCACCTTCTTGGGGCCATCTTCGTCTGGAATTGGCCTCCAATTTTGGACGAGGGTCACCCAATAAAGGAGAGCGTCCATACTTGGACGGTCACCTTCCTGGGGCCATCTTCGTCTGGGATTGGCCTCCAATTTTTGGACGAGGGTCACCCAATGAATGAGAGCGTCCACACTTGGACGGTCACCTTCCTGGGGCCATCTTCGTCTGGAATTGGCCTCCAATTTTGGACGAGGGTCACCCAATGAAGAAGAGCGTCCATACTTGGATGGTCACCTTCCTGGGGCCATCTTCGTCTGGGATTAGCCTCCAATTTTTGGACGAGGGTCACCCAATGAAGGAGAGCGTCCACACTTGGACGGTCACCTTCCTGGGGCCATCTTCGTCTGGAATTGACCTCCAATTTTGGACGAGGGTCACCCAATGAAGGAGAGCGTCCATACTTAGACGGTCACCTTCCTGGGGCCACCTTCGTCTGGGGCCATCCTGGTTTTTGGACGACCTGCTCTCCTTAGCTCGTCCTATAGGCTTCTATAATCCCCCCGTTCTTGGGCTTAGCTCAATCGTATATTGAAGGGGAGCTGAAGTCCAAGAAGGAGAGCGGCCAGCCTTGGCTGAGCCTGCTGAAGTTGATGGGCGAGCGTGAGATACATGTTCAAATAATGTTTTAGCCGGCTTCCTTGAGGGAGCAACACTCGTCATTAAGTAGCGATCCCTTACTAGGGTCTGGACTACCTAGCTGTCCGTATTTTTGAAAGTAAGTATCCTTTACTAAGGGCTTATTTCAGGCCAGCTTTCTCTCAGAGACTTTGACGTTACTCTTACTAGAGGATTTGTCAATTTGACGGCCATATATGCATTAAATATTTGGCCGGTCTCTTTGAGGGAGTGATGTTCGGCGTAAATGCGAGCAATTCTGTCGTTCTGCTATTGTTTGTATTTTTGTCCAGGTTATTGTCACTTTTAGACGAGTAACTGATTTAATGCCCCAAAGTGAAGTAACTTGGTGAAAATAAACAAAAAGATAAGATAGTAGGAATTGTATTATATGGATTTTGCTTGGCTGAAAGCCAAGATGCATGTATACAATTCTTTTCTTACTAATATGTGCCGTGGCACTTTGGAGTAACTACAAATTACCCTACTTATATCTGACGAAGATCTGAGCTAGACGTGGTACTTCTTTAAGTTGTCTGAATTCCAGGTACGCTGAATAGATCTTCCATCTAGACCTTGCGAGACGAAAAGTCCCACTTGTGTATCTCCCCGGACAATCGAGATAAGGTCCTTCCCAATTTGGTGTAAGTTTTCCCAACTCTTTAGCTCATCCAACTGGCTTCCACCTTCCCCGAACAAGATCCCCCACCTTTAGCGGTCGTCTAACAACTCTTTTGTTAAACTCCCGAGCCATACGCAGTTTGTACAATTGCATTCTTAGCAAGGCATTGCCCCGACTTCGGGACTTGGTCCAAGGCCGTACGCAATGCGGCCCGGTTGGCTTCCTCTCGTGTATAACATGACTCGTAGGGTGGGCTCCTCGATCTCAATAGGCAAGACGGCTTCGACTACCATAGACTAGCATGAAAGGCGTCTCGCCTGTAGAATTCTTAGCAGTTGTTCTAATGGACCATAACACCAATTGCAGTTTTTTAACCCATTGCCCTTTGGCGTTGTCCAGCTTCTTCTTGATTCCATTTGATAGAATCTTGTTGAAGGACTCGACTTGCCCATTAGCTTGTGGGTGGGCGACTCGCTGCAAAGTGAGCTTTGATTTCTCTTTCGATAGCCATTCTTTCAGCTTAGGCGTTTCGAACCGTGGACCATTATCAAAGACGATTGACCGAGGCATGCCAAATCGAGTTATAATGTTCTTCCGGATGAAGCCCTTGACGTCATTTGTTGTTATTCCTCGCATGGCTTCAGCCTTCTATCCATTTAGTGAAATAGTCCACTGCTACAATCACAAACTTCTTTTACCCAGGCCACAGGGGGAAAGGTCCTAGGATATCCATGCCCCATTTGGCAAAAGGCGAGAGGAACAAAGATGGGGGTCAAATAGTTGGACGGCTTCTGATGCACATTTCCATGCTTCGACAACCGTCAAATTTCTTTGCATAGACTAAAGCATCCTCCTTTAAGGTAGGCCAGGTAGTACCCCGTCCTTAAAGCCTTCTCGCCTAAGGCTCTTCCCCCAATGTGAGAGGCACAAGCTCCTTCATGGAGTTCTTTCAGAATCTCCAGACCATCTTTTCTGGTGACGCACTTGAGCAGAGGCCGGTTGAACGACTTTTTGTAAAGTGTCTCGTCCCATAGTTCAAACCACTTGTCTCTGGCCTTCACATACTTGGCCTCTACAGGATCCGAAGGCAATCGCCCCGTCTTCTTGTATTCTATGATCGGCTCCATCCAGACATTCCCTCGGCTGAGAAACATAATCTCTTCTTGGTCGATGCTCTTTTTGGGTTTAACTTCCCAAAAGACTGTTCTGGGCACATCACCCTCAGCCGAGCTGGCCAATTTCGAGAGAGCATCTGCTTGATGATTTTCTGACCTTGGTACTTGGTCGAGGACAAATCGTTTTAATGGCTCAATCTCATCCTTGATCAGTCGCATATATTTGCCCATTGATGCTTCTTTGCATTCAAAATCTCCGTTGACCTGGCTGACAACTAAGAGAGAGTCCGATTTGGCCTCAATCTCTATGGCTCCAGCCGCCTTGCACATTTTGATTCCAGCCAAGAGTGCTCCATATTCAGCTTCGTTATTGGACGCTTTGAATTGGAATCTTAATGCATATTCAAATTTGTCCCCTTCGGGAGATTGACAAATGATTCCTGCCCCACACCCATTGGATCGTGGGACGATCCATCAACCATGAGCGTCCAATGCTTCCTTCCTTCAGCTGGATCAGATATTGGCTTTATGGTTGGCCGAGTAAGCTCAACTATAAAATCAGCCAAGGCTTGCCCCTTAATGGCCTTCCTTGGTTCAAATGATATGTCAAACATGTTGAGCTCAACCGCCCATTTTAACATTCGCCCAGCGGCTTCCATCTTCTGCAGAACTTGCTTCAAAGGTTGATCAGTATAGACGAGTATACTGTGTGCCAAAAAATAGGGCCTTAACTTTCTGCTGGCCATGACAAGGGCCAATCCAAACTTTTCAACAGGAGTATACCGGTTTTCCGCGTCCTTGAGTACGTGACTCACGAAGTATATTGGGATCTGGACGGATTCTCTTTCAGCTAATAGGACGGCACTCACAGCTTGAGTGGATACAGCCAAGTATACAAACAATTTTTCCCCCTCTGCGGGACTGACCAACCTAGGCAGCTGCTGAAGATGATCTTTGACATGCTGAAGGGCTTCCTCCGCCTCTGCTGTCCATTCAAACTTGGCTTTTTTCTTGATCGTGGCAAAGAAGTGATGGCACTTGTCGCCCGACTTAGACAAAAAATCGTCCAAGGGCCACAAGAAACCCGTCGCCCCGTACACCTCTTTTACCTTTGAGGGAGACTTCATGTCTAGAACAACTTGAATCTTTTCAGGGTTAGCTTCTATTCCCCTCTGATCCACTAAGAAACCTAAAAACTTCCCTGACAAAACCCCAAACACACATTTGCTGGGATTCAGCTTCAACTTGTATTTCCTGAGAGTTTCAAAAGTTTCTCTCAAATCACCAACATGACTTTCCTCTTGACGGCTCTTGACTATCATATCGTCAATATATGCCTCCATATTTCGTCCTAACTGCGGCTGAAAAACATTATTGATCAATCTTTGAAAAGTGGCCGGGGCATTGCGTAGGCCGAATGGCATCCTCACCCAGCCATACAGCCCTTTTTCAGTAATGAAGGACGTTTTGTCCTGATCCTCTGGCCACATTGGGATTTGATGAAAACCTGAATATGCGTCCATGAAGCTCAGCAAAGCATGGCCAGTTGTGGAGTTTACTAGACGATCCAACTTAGGCAAAGGGAAACTGTCCTTAGGACAAGCCTTGTTGAGGTCCGTGTAGTCCACACACATTCTCCAGGTGCCATTAGGCTTTGGCACCATAACCACATTTGCTATCCAGTCTGGATAATAGGTTTCTTTGATGAACTTGGATTCCAACAACTTCTGAACTTCTTGGTCGACCGCCTGGTTTCTAGCCGGTCCCAAATGCCTCTTCTTCTGGCGAACCGGTTTCAAATTTGGATCAACATTCAACCGGTGGACGACTACTTCCGGATCAATTCCTGGCATTTCCTCGACGCAATAAGCAAACACATCTTGAAACTATTTCAACAAGTGGACTAGATGACCCTTCAAACCAGGACTGAGCGAAGATCCAATTTTGAGGGTCCTTTCTGGACGAGCTTCATCCAGACGTACTTCTTCAGGGGATTCAACTGGCTCTGGACGTTCTGCTGTTAGCCCCATGATGGCCATGACCTCTTCAGACGAGGAGGGTTCTTCCTTGACGATTTCATATTTCCTCTTCTTGCTGGGGAGATATTCAGACGCCTTCCTTGAGGGAGCAAGAGGCGTCTGAGGGCTCTCAATGGTCAGCTTTAACGAGGCGACCTGATCTTTGATAAATCCAGACGTTTTCCTCTCGCTAGCCATCTTCGTCTGGTCTTTCTCTATTCCAGACGTTCTCCTTTCGCTAGCAACCTTCGTCTGATCTTTCTCTATTTCAGACGTTCTCCTTTCGCTAGCAACCTTCGTCTAACCTTTCTCTATTCCAGACGTTTTCCTTCCGCCAGCAACTTGCGTCTGGTCTTGCTTATCAGCCTTCCATGATGATGGTTTCAAAGTAGTTAGGTAACATTCCCTAGCCGCCTGCTGGTCTCCATACAAGGAGCCAATCCTGCCGTCATCACACTCATACTTCATCAACATCAGGTGAGTTACTATTACTGCTTTGACATGATTCAGCGTTGGTCGTCCAAGAATGACATTGTAGGCTGTCAAGTCTCGGACCCCAAAAACTTGATAAACAGAGTTCTTGAGGCTTCCTTCTCTCCCACTCGAACGGGCAAAGTCACAGTTCCCATGGGATGGATGACTCCTCCCCCAAACCCTATGATGGGATGGTGAACGGGAACTAAGTTCTTCTCCTCAAACTTTAGTCTGGACAGGCAATCAGCACTAATGATGTCCGTCGAACTTCCGGTGTCGATCAGGATCCTTCTGACTCTCAAGTTTGCTATTTTCATTTCTACGACCAAGGGATCATCATGGGGAGTCCTCAACCTGCCCCGATCTTGTTCACTAACTACCACCCTTGGAAAGGGCTCAGCCTTCGTCTGATCAGCTAATAAAACTTGGCCGAGCTCCCTAAGGTAGTTTTTGTGCCCTCTATTAGTTGGTCCCCCAGCAGCAAATCCACCTGAGATTACGAGAACAACATCTTCGTCTGTGCTTGCACTCTCTTTCTTCTTGTTATGCCAATCATCTTTCCTTGGAAACTTCCTTCCCCCTTGCGGCATATAGGAATTCATCTTTCCTTTTCGGGCTAACTCTTCCAAAGCTCTCTTGAGGTGCTTACATTCATTAGTCTCATGACCACAATCCTTGTGGAAGTGACAATACTTGCTCTTATCCCTATTTCTATAAGGGGTTTTCATCTCAGCTGGGGCCTTCAACTCATATTGATCCTTGATCTCCATGAGTATGGAGTATTGGTCTTTGTTAAACTCAATAGGATTGGATGAGGATGGCTCGGCCTCCTTTCTCTTGCTCCTTCCGGGACGAAGTGGTGGTTGCGGCTATAGCCCGGGTCTCGGCCTTTTTGGGGTTGCTTCTTCTTTGGTTGAGCAACCTCTTCAGGCTTCTTAGACTCGGGATGTTTTGCTTCAGACACACTTCGGTAGCGTGGATAAACGCTTCCGCTTCTCTTAAAGCCTCAAAGAAGAGTGGAGATTTTCTTCTTAACAAGATCAAACTTGAAACTTCCTCGCCCTTAGACCCCCGATGAAGGCGTCAAAGGCTACTCCAAAGCATTAAGATCTTGGATCTCGAAGTGCTTCTAGGTTAAATCTCTTAACAAAACTTCTAAGAGCCTCCTTAGGTCCCTGGACGACCTTGCCTAGGTGCATGCTTGTCTTTTGCTCTTGCTTGTTGGCAACAAAGTGACTAGTGAATAAGAAACTGAGTTCAGTAAAATTGTTGACTGAATTAGGGGGAAGATTATTGAACCACTTCTGAGCTACTCCCTTCAAGGTAGCTGGGAAATTCTTACACCAAGTAGCATCGTCCACTCCTTGGACGTACATCTGATGTTTGTAAGCAGACAGGTGATCATCAGGATCAGTTGTTCCATCAAAAGGCTCAATGGTTGGGAGTTTTACCTTTGGGAAGGGGGGCGCCTCCATGATCCTGGCCGAGAATGGGGTAGGCCAGTTGATCCGGAGGGCTCCCAGCTATCCCTCGATGGGTATGAACTCCTTGCGATATTCCTTCATTACAGGATTGGATGAAGTGTTTGCAGGCACTGGACGCCTATAGACCATGGGCTGAGCCACTGTCTTCTCCTGTCGCGGATGAACAAGAGAGTGACTTAAACTTCGTCCCTCCCCTCTGGACGACAACCTCAAAGGAGGGTCTCTCAAATATGGTGTAGATCCTGTCGCTGATCGCTGTAATGCAGCAGCTTTCTTTGCTTCTAGATACTCTCTGGCATCTGTTTCCATGCGGTGCCCGCTTGGACGAACATGGTCCTGAGTCCTCACCACCATGTTCCAGTCCATCTTTCTTCGTTGATCATTATCCTCTGGCTGCTTTCCCCTTGACGTCCTCCTAGAGGGCTCCTAGCGAACATGGCGACTAGGACCTGGACGATCTACTTGAGAACGTCCTCTAGGACGAGGTGGATTGTTAGCAGCTGGCTCCGGGTTGTGATGAAAAAACAGCATATTGCTTTTAATCTGTTCCTGGACGACCGCTGCCATCTTAGTCTGAAAGTCATTCAGCACATTCTCCAGGTGGGCGGCAGTCACTGGACGATCCAGATTCACTTGGATGACCGGTTGCTGGCTTGGTCCAGGAACATTGACAATGGACGGGGGTCTATCTCTTCCTCTAGGTGGTGTTTCATGCTCCACCGTATCTTCGACATTAACTTGAAGGCTTCGATTCCTAGCAATGTTGGACGATTGACAATCAGTCATCGTTGCGTCTCCCCACAGACGGCGCCAAATGTTTTGTCCACTTGTCCAACAAGTAAGCTGTAGGCTTAGCTTCCTTGTCGAGCAAGTAAATTAGTATCTTGAGTGTTCTTCAGATGGAGACTTGTGCAACAATGCCTGAATTATAGCTTAATCCTTAGCCTTGGCTTCGCTCCCGAACCTGCACAAAGGGACCCACCCTGGAGGTTTGGGTGGTGGTTCCCCCTCCGATGCTTAAGTCAGTTATCAGGAGTTGTAAGAGAAAGTAGAGATAGAAAGAGAAAGTGAGAGAGAATTTTATCAGAGTAACTTTACACTGTTTGCCTTGAATGTGTTTTCTCCTGATTTCAGGGGTATTTATAGTGATAGCAAGTTGACAGCTAACCTTAAAAACTGACCTACAATAGTGGCCTCTGATTGGCTGAGGAATCAGATCATGACACGTGGCAGACTATGACTGGGGGATGTCTATTAACCACTCTCCTTCAGCCATTTGGCACTGCTGGGCTCTGACTATTGGGCCAGAAATTCAATCCTTTTACCCAACTGAGTATAGCCCAGAGATTAAGCCTTATTTTTATTTTAAATAGGATGACACGTGTACGGCTCTGATGAGCCCATGTGTCGTTAATGGAGCCGTAGATGTTAGGCTACAACAATAAGACATAATTGTAGTCACAACAAATTTTCATTAAGTGTGTGCTTTGTATTTTGACATAGAGGAGGTACCTCCTTTTTTATTAATTCCTCTATTTTTTTTAATGCACCATTTCATTTTTTGCACTAGTTATCAACCAACTTTAATAAGTTATCTCGAATCATTATATAAGAAAAAATATAGTCAAGTACTAACACTAATCAAAAAGGCCAAATGACAAAACTAGATCCGTTACTTCATTTTTTCGCACAATATTTAGATCAATTAACTGATCCTATGGGGAGGAGAACCGGATCAGTTAGTTGATCTAAATACCCAGGCCCTAGCTTTTTGTCAGCCCAATTTTGCAAACTCGGTCTAAACATTCCCCTTTTAACTCGACCCTTAGGGTTTCCTCCTCATTCCCCCATAAACTGATTTCTCCCTTATTCTCCATTTCACCCTCTCTCACATATTCCTCTCTCACCATGAACCAACCACCATCCAACCAACCACCACCTTCTCCCTCAAACACCATCCCCCACTTAGTGTTTCCTCTCTCCTCCATTCCCGACAAACACCAACACTGCAAATTCGTCGCACTCCACAACCACTAGCCATCAGTTCTATCCTCATTCCTCTCTCCTCTTTTCCTCTCTCACCCTGAACCACCACCAGCCACAAATTGTCTTCAATTGTGACCAACTACCAACAACACCAACGGTGGTGGATCAGCAGATTTGCTCTTTCTCTCAATATATCTCTCTCCTCAAGAGCAAAAATGGTATATATGCGTGGTTTTCGTTGATTTATTTTGGGTCGATCAAATCCAAGCCAGGTTAGAGTTGGGGTTTATATGTGCGTACATGCGTGATTTTTGTATTTGCGTATATGGGTTTTGTATTTGCAACAATGGTTAGGGTTTGTATTCTTCTTCTGGTTCGATTTTAATTTAGTTTCGTTTTGTATTTTCTTAATTTTCATTTCTTATTCTTCAATTTATTTTGATTTTTAACTTAGTTTGTTGGTTTTGTAATTCGTTTTTTGTTTAATGTATAATATTTTTGTAATTCGTTTTTTGTTTAATGTATAATATTTTTGTAATTCATTTTTAGTATGATATCTGTATAATGTACTTTGTTTTTAGTTTGTATGATATTTAATTTTTATAATGTAATTTGTTTTTAGTTAGTATATTATTTGTATAATGTAATTCGTTTTTTAGTTTGTAAAATACTTCCTCTCTTTTCTTTGTCATTCTCACTTTTCTGTACGCGTCTCCCAATGCACCTCTTTGAACTTAAATATCTTTCATTCTATATTCGTAATATTATAAACGATTGAATATAAATAAAGTACTAATTGAGACAAATCAAACAAGACCCCACATGAATATATTTTTTCTTATAGATTGAGAAAAAGTGAGAAGATTCTCTCTAAGTATGAATAATGTCAAGATTCCAAGTGAGAAATATTTAAAAAACAGAGGAAGTATTTGTTATTCTTTAGTTTAGTTTACATATCAGATATAAGTTAGATTGTTAATGTATGATATTGTTCATCTGTAATTCGTTTTTAGTTTATATAATATTTCCATATTGTTGCTTCGAAATTCGTTTGTATAATTTAGTTCGCAGTGACGATTTTTTTTAACCACACCAAGAGTTAGGTGGTCCGATTTTTGTGTGAAAACGGGGTCAGTTAACCATTTCCTGATTCGATTTTCACAATAAACGGACCAGTTAACTATTAATTGGTCCGATTTTTGGTGAAAACTGGATATGTAAATGGTTAACTGATCCGGTTTGGAACTGGATCAGTTGCCTTTGGTCAACCATTGCCCATTAACTTATCTGGTTCATTTTCAAATCAGTTAAGCCCGATTTATCCGAATCAGTTGGGCTTTTTTCCACTAGTGTGGGGTCTTGTTAGATTCATTTCAATTCCAGGATTCCAAATATGAAATTTCTATATTTTTTTTGTAATTTTTACAATTTTTACTTATACGTCAATTAGAGATATTAACGTTCAAAGAAACGTCTCGACAAATGTGAATAAACAAAATAGTGCAATTAAAAATAGTGGATGAAGTATTTGTAGAAAGTGATACGCTGATTAAGGTTATTTTTTTTGTTAAAAACACTTATTAAGTTTAGTTGTATAAAGGTAGGGGCGGATCCAGTAATCCAACCATGTGGGTTCGGAGTCAATAAAAAAATAGACTACAATTATCTACTTAAAATTTTTACAATAATTCAAATATCAATTATGAAACTACAATCCGACCATGTGACTTTTCCACATGATCTTTCCAAAAAATTATAAACCCTTCATAGTCACAAAACAACTCTACATACCACAATCTACGTAAGCAAGAATAAAATTGGTCACTCCAAAAATCTAATGCATTCAACGCTTCAACTATTTATACAACATATATAAAACCAATCAATACATTCACATTGCTCAAATAATGTGAACATAATAAAATTCCAACTATTTCCACTAAACAAGATTCAAGAACAACAATTTTCTCACTTATATACCAAACTAGTTTAAAGCCCGTGCAGAAATGCATGGGATGCTAATTGTGTGCGTTCATTTTAAAAAAAATTTAAATAGTATGAATGTGACATAAATAAAACAAACGAAGTCACACATAATAAAAAAAAACGAAGTTATCTTATAATATGCAACAAAGTAGACGATAAAACAATTATGAGTGACTATATGAACACATTGAAAGATAAACTAAGCATATAAATTAAAAGTTTTCATAATACTTATTACACATTCTGAAATACTTCCTTATACACTACATTTGTAGTAACATTTGAATTCCCACACTCTTTATCACATATTAAAATCTTCAAACCCTTTTTGCTTGTAACTCTTGATACAACAACATATATTTCATCAAATCAAAGAAAAGATCAATTCATCTATAAGAACGGATTTTAATCAGATTGAATAAACAACGAATATAAATGAAACGGTAAGTAGATAAATATTATGAGTATTGATTTCACATTTTGAAATATTTCCTTGTACACTATATTAGTGGTAACATTCGAGTTCCCATGATAAAAGTTTATTACAAATAGTTTTATGAACATATGGGTGAAAAAGTTTCAAAAGGAATTATCATAGGTAAATTTATTTTCTTTCGTTTCCCTAAATCTTGTCTGACTATAGTAAGTTTAGTATCTTATTGTCTTCATCAAACCAAAAAATATAGTCATTCTCTCTCTTTCCTTTCTCTCTTGAAATCCTAGGTTTCCTTTTTTATATGGGGGTACCACCCCTTTTGGATGGTGGCAAGCCCTGTTTTTTTTTTTTTCTTCTTTTTGCTATTTATTTCTATGTTTTTGTTAACAATAACCTACAGTCTCTTTGTAATGGAAAGTTGTTCAACCCATGTGTTGTATTAAGTTTTATCCCCATTTTACTGCTCCCTCCGTCCCAGAATAGTCTGAACACTTTCCTTTTATGTTTGTCCCAAATTAGTATGAACACTTCCATTTTTGGCATGGTCCCACTATTAATATATTATTTCTTTTACATATCTTTGGCCCACACTCTACCTTTTATCAATAAAAAGTTATCCAACTTTCTCTCTCCTCTAATAAAAAATACCTCACCAACTCCTATCACATATACTTTTTAAATAAAATAACATTTGATAACCACACTACAACTTATCACCTTAAACTACGTGTCCTAACAAGTGTTCAGATCTTTCTGGGACGGAGGTAGTAATAATCTTTGAAATATATGTTTTTTCTCTCTTAAAAAAATCCTAGTTTTCCTTTTTCGATATAGGGGCTACTATCCCTTTTGGGAGGTGTGGCAAGCCCTAATTTTTTTTTTTTTATTTATTTCTATGTCTTTGCTAACAATACCTCCATTTCCTTTCTAATCAAGAGTTGTTCTATCTATGTATTGTAATAAATTCTAAAATATTTTATTGATTACTAATAAGCTCTAAAATACATGGACTAATGAGTATTTTTCATTATATTAGGATGTAGATCTTCATGCTTTATAATCTATTCTCTCGATCTTCTCTGAAATTTGGTGGTTGTAGTTTTATCAATGAAAAATCCTATGCGGTGATGTAAGATAAAGTAATAAGATTTTGTTGTCTTCATACCTAATGTCACTAGTGGAAAAAACCCATATGATGCGGCCAAAATCGGGCTACTGCTGTGGTTTTGGGCCGCATCAGGTGGGCTCGCAACAAATCCCAATTTTTTAACTGATCCGGTCCAAAACCCAAATAGATGTATGCAAAGCACACAATTTGATCCGGTTATTTAGGAAAATCGGATCAGATTGTATTATATATACTTAAATATTCTATATATATATATATATTATATTTTGAAAATGTACTACAAATAAAGTTGTAATAAGTACTAAAATCAAAAATAAATATTTGGACCTATATAACTAGCTAGTAACATAATAAGAACATAAAAACTCAAAGCCTCGACATCATCTTCACATGCAAAAGTCGGTAAGGTACCGTGCTAGCAAATCCCGAACCTCGTCTATCTCGGCCGTGGTGAAAGAACCCTCCCTTGGTTTGCCATCGAGGAATAACTTATAAAACAAACATAAGGAAACACACATATGACTTTAGTTGACTCTAAAAAGATTGAGGAAATAATATAATGTAAGAAATTAAGGAAATCGAGCTTAAAATGCCAAAATCGGCAAAAAATGACAATCATTTACCCATAATGGGTTTCACAGCATGTCAGTGGACTTTAGTTGACTTTAATACTTACATATATACTTATTAGAACTATATATGACCTTAAAATGAGAGTAAGTGCGGGAGATTAAGGAAAGTTGAGCTAAGAAGGCCAAAATTGGCCCAAAATGATATTCATTTACCCAAATTGGGTTTCAAAAGCATATGAGTGGACTTTACTTGAATCTAATGGCTATACAAGTTGTTATTAGAACTATACATGTCCTAACATGTGGCTAAATGTAAGAAAATAAGTAAAATGAGCTTAAAAGGCCAAAATCGGCCGAAATGACATTCATTTACCCCAATTGGGTTTCAAAGCATGAAAAATGATTTTGATTGACTCTAATGGTTATATATGTTGATATTAGAACTATATATGTCCTAACATGTGGCTAAATGTGGGAAACAAAGTAAATTGAACTTGGAAGGCCAAAATAGGCCTGAAATGGCATTCTACTACCCAAATTGGGTTTCAAAGCATGAAAATTGATTTTGCTTGACTCTAATGGTTATATATGTTGCTATTCGAACTATATATGTCCTAACATGCGGCTAAATGTGGGAAACAAAGTAAATTGAACTTGGAAGGCCAAAATCGGCACGAAATGGCCTTCATTTACCCAAAATAGGTTTCAAAGCATGTGAATGAATTTTACTTGACTCTAATAGTTGTATATGTTGTTATTAGATCTATACATGTCCTAACATGTGGCTAAATGTAAGAAAATAAGTACAATGAGCTTGAAAGGCCAAAATCGGCCCGAAATGGCCTTCATTTACCCAAAATGGGTTTCAAAGCATGTGAATGAATTTTACTTGACTCTAATGGTTATGTTGTTATTAGAACTATACATGTCCTAACATGTGGCTAAATGTATGAAAATAAGTACAATGAGCGTAAAAGGCCAAAATCGGCTAGAAATGGCATTCATTTACCCAAATTGGGTCTTAAGTGATGTGAAAGTAGTATGCTTGACTCTAATGGTTCTATATGTACTTGTTATAAGTATATATGACCTAAAATGTGGCTAAATGCGGGAAAGTAAAAAAAATTGAGCTTACGAGGCCAAAATCGGCCTTAAATTGAGCTACTTATTATTTATGTATAATACCTTCTCAAGATACACGGCTTCCTTGTAACTTGACATCATATCGAACATGAACCTCAACATATAGTAGCCACACTCGGTTCCCCGGGGTTGTTGAGCACACTAATTATAAAATTACATAAAAAAAATCATGTAAGAAACGTACATGTTTGTTTTTTATAAAAGAAAGAAGTAGCTTAAGTAATATCTATTACCTTCATTGCTTTCCACCGAGAAACTTGTCCTGTTCTCTCAACTTTCTTCATAGAACTGTAGTTATGTTAATTTCATGTGAGAAGTGGGCAAAGGATGAAATTCGTGAAACATGTTATGCTAATAAGCATTTTAAGTAACGAACATACCTATTTATGCATGATTTGAGGAGTAAGGATCGTGGTGGATCTTGAGCTACATAATCAAACTGATATACTGTGTTGTTTGAAGGACAAACCACAAGGAGCGACCAATGGAAACTAAAATCCCAAAAAAGTTAGTAAGCAATCATATGAGTACTTGTATTGTATAATAATGAAGTGGCAAAAATGGATACAAGGTTAAGAACTATACTCTTCAAAACAAGGGGCAAAAATGAACTTATGTTGTGCACGTTTAGCTGTTTTGAGACATAGTCAAATATACTCCTTAACCTCACTTGTGTTTTGCAAACAATTGTCAGCTCGGACAAAATTTGAACATAACCACCCAAACTGATCGCGTCCACGAGGATCATCTTGGAGTAATCTTCAAAGCACAACCAAGTACGTAACATAGATATATTATTAGATATTGCAAAGGAAGTTCATATATTTCATAAGTACAACTATTATACCTCATGAAGGCTTGAATCAAGGAAACATTCAACATCTCCACGGAAAGGAACTCCTTCACATTAACCTTAGACACCCATATCGATGTTTCCTCGTGGTAGTTGAATTCCGTGGTACCCAACTTCACCTCCACAGGTGTATCATTCGGCATATCACGCACATTTGCATGTAGCCATAAGCGTGACTTAGTGAGACACTGAAGCGTTGGTTTCTCAATCCAAGTATCTTTAGACGGGTTTTGTTCGCAACTTAAACCTTTGGAGTCTTGCGTTCCTTTACCCGAAATGGCCTTCTTTGGCCTGCTTGTAACCTCCTTCTCCTTCGCCTTTTCTAGAGGAGGTGAGTCATGTGATGCTTTTATATAGTGTTTTTCCCCCTGTATTTGAGCTAAAATGTGTATCAATGGTGCTCTTAGGAGCCATTTTATGCTAACTCTCTCCATCTAGTTGTGGTTTTCTGTTATGTGTCTGATTGCAGGTTTTAGGGAGTTATCTCCCTATTTTCCGCTATTATCCGACCATTACAATCGAATGGAGGAGTTCGAAGGCATTTATGATGAGTTCCGGGGTCCCGAGAATACTTTCCGAGGCCTTGGACAAAAGAAGAAGTGAAGCCTTGGCATCTGAAGCCAAGGAAGGAAGCATCGGGCTCATCAAGACCGATCGGGCGTTAGTGGCCATTGGATCAAGTTGTTGTGCCCGATCGGGCTATGTCGCCCGTTCGTTGTTACGCTGTGGAGCCCGATCGGGCGAGACGGCCCGATATCATCGGGCGTTCTTTGAGTGCTGGATGCTCATGTTGGTGTGCGTGGGCAATGCTGCGCGATGATCTTTGTTGAAGTCCCAACGCCCGACAGAATCGGGCGGCCAAGCCCGACAACATCGGGCGGATGCGTGCTTGCTGCAGTGTGCGTGGGCAATGCTGCGCACTTACCTCGACCAGCCCGATGTCATCGGGCGGCATGGCCCGACTCCATCGAGCGTGGTCTGCTTTTGAGCGCTGCTACTATTTTTTGTGCCCGACTTGATCGGGCATCTCTCCGCGCGCGTTCATTTAATGATTTTCGGGCCACTTAGTATAAAGAGGAAAGTTAGAACTTTTATTAAGGATCTGGGTTTTATCTTTGTTTTAGCTCTTATTTTCTCATAGATTCTCTCAAGAACCCTAGTTTTTATTACTTTTCGTTGTGATTCAAGATCAAACTTTTGGATTAATTGCAAGTTCAATTTAGTTCTTTAATTTGGTAATCTTCTTCCTTGTTTTCTCCATTATTGTTTGCTTCCTCTATTATTGATTAGAGTAATTTCTTAGTTATTTGCAATAGTTCAAAGTATGGAATTTTATATGGAATTTGTTATTGGATTCTCAAACATGAGTGAGTAGTTTTATTTATAGGATTGTGGGGATCTATGTATGCAATGAGGGATTAATAGATTAATATAATTACCCTTTATTTCAATTGTTTCCTGTGATTGAATCGTTCATGCTAGATTTATGAATTAGGCCTGATTTGTATTTCTATTATCGCAATATTGAATCTACTTCGAGAGGAGAGATTTCGTATAGGCTTTCAATCATCAGGCATAGTGATCCTTGACCATGCGAGAGCGGCTAGGTGATCTTTGAGGGAGGTAATGTTCGAGAGAAATTACATGTGCCCTAGATAAATTGACTTATTGGGTAGTTATTATTCGTCTCTGATTTCCCGAATTGTATGCATAGTGATCCATAGTCCTAGTTCTTTATTAATTGATTCTTACCTTCATATTTAGTTCTATCATTTGCCTATTAGTTTAGTCACACACCCATTTTCATCTGATTTAGTTAGTATAATATTAGAATTCAGATACAATAGTATAACTTTCTCCCTGTGGATTCGATCCTGACTTCCCTGACTACTTGTTAGTGGACCTTAGGTTATTTTTGATAAGGTGATACGACTTTAGCCTGTCAAATTTTGGCGCCGTTTCCGGGGATACGGTTTATTTTTATTTTGTCTGAATTATAGTATTACACTAACCTCTACTCTGAAGAACACCTGTTCTTTGGAGCATCTCACGTTTGTTTTAGTGTTTTTGGTGTATGAGCAGGAAATTGAAATCCTCAAATCTCATTCCATTTGATCCGGAGATTGAAAAGACTGCTCGTAGACTCAGAAAGCAAGCTAAGCAAGCGAAGTTGTCTGCAGGGACACCTTCCCAAAAGACAACTACTCCATCATCTTCACCACAACAAAGCTTCTCTGTATCACCTATTACTGCTAGAATGGGTGACGAAGCTAAACCGACTTTCAGAGACTATGCACAACCATCTCCTGATAATATGCAAACTGGGGTACGGTTGCCTACTATTGCTGCTGCAAACTTTGAAATTAAGTCTCATGTTCTGAATATGGTTCAGAATAACCAGTTTGCCGGGTTACCATCTGAAGACCCAAATCAGCTCCTGCAGCGATTTTTACAATGTTGTGCTACTCAGAAGCAAGCTGGTGTTACTGCTGATGAGATGAAACTCATCTTATTTGGTTTTTCTCTGCGCGACAAAGCTCTATTTTGGTATAATAAGCTGCCTTCCACCATCACCACCTGGGCCGAGCTCTCAAAGATTTTTCTCATCAAGTGGTACCCTTACCAGAAGACAGCATATATGCGTCATGAGATAGTGACCTTCACCCAAGACCCTGACGAGTCATTATATGAAGCTTGGGAACGATTTAAAGATCTGTAGCGTCTTTGTCCCCATCATGGTTTTGACAAGTGGTATCTGTGCCATATTTTCTACACGAGAGTTGATGCCGATACTAGACGGGTAATTGATGGAGCTGCAGGTGGGTTTTTCATGGATAAAGCCGTAGACAAAGGGCATGAACTTCTGGAGAAACTCGCTTCTCACCAAGCGTCTACTATTCGTTCTTCGATGACAAAGGGAGGCAAACATGATGTTGAAGCCATTTCTTTACTGACCGGACAACTAGCTGCTCTTCACCAGAAGATTGATTCTTTGAAGCTAGGTAACAATTCCTCACCTCACATGAGTGTCAATGCTATGACTAGTTTTTCTGGGTACAATGCTTTCATCTGTGACGCTTGTGGGATAGCTGGACATAACTCTCAAGAGTGCCCCTCTCTCTCACATTCTAGTGAGCCAGTGCACGCACTACAATCCCAACACAAGCCCCAGTTCGATCCCTACTCCAATACATATAATCCTCGGATGCGAGATCATCCAAATCTCTCGTATAGGAGTAATAACGTGATGAATCCGCAACAACACCATTACCCTCAACAACAACAATATCAACCACAAGCTCCTCCTGGATATCAGAGAACTCAGTTTCAACAGCATCAATCTACACCTCCTTCAGACCCAGCTATTGCTGATCTCAAAAGTTTAATGTTGCAGATGCAGAGTGGTATTATTTCCTTTCAAGTAGATACCAGGTCTCAATTTGGGAGCCTGCATGCTCAGAATAAGCTGCAAGGGACACACAATAAGATGTTGGAGTCACAAATTGCTTAGCTGGCTAGTTCATCTACTAGTAGGCCATCTGGGTCACTACCTTCGCAACCAATGCAACCTAGGGACACTGCCAATGCTATCACCCTTCGCAGTGGAATGCAGTACGATGCTCCGGCAATGCTAGAGGTGGAATCACCAAGTGCTGAGAAACCACAAGAAGTGCCTGAGGATGCTGAACCTCAAGCAGAGCAAGGAGCTGCAGACAAGATTAAGGAGCTGACTAAGGAGAAAACCGTGCCCCCGGTGATCAAGCTACCATTCCCCGAGCGGATGCTCAAGAAGAAACTCGACCACCAGTATGGTAAGTTTTTAGAGGTGGTAAAGAATCTGCAGGTAACAGTTCCTTTTACTGAATTATTAAATCAAGTGCCTGCTTATTCTAAATTTTTGAAAGAACTGTTGATGAGGAAGCGTACTCTCAATGAGGTGGAGACTGTGGCTTTTACTGCTGAATGCAGCGCTCTTTTACAAAACCAGTCTCCACCTAAATTGAAAGATCCAGGGAGTTTTTCCATCCCCTGTCACATTGGCACCATATTTCTCGACAAAGCTTTATGTGATTTGGGTGCCAGTGTAAGTGTCATGCCTCTTTCTATCTGTAAGCAACTGAACATGGGCGAATTGAAATGTACTACCATTACTCTGCAAATGGCTGACCGTTCTGTGAAATATCCCTTAGGTATATTAGAGGACGTCCCTGTTAGAGTGGGTAAATTCTTTATCCCTGTGGACTTTGTTATATTAGACATGGCCGAAGACACTCAAACACCCATTATCCTTGGGAGACCTTTCCTCCATACTGCTGGGGCGGTGATAGATGTTAAGAGTGGGAAACTGACACTGACTGTGGGGGATGATAAGGTCATGTTTAGCCTAAACAATGCACCTAAAAGCTCAATGTTAGAGGAGTCATGTTATAGAGTTGATATTATAGATGAACCGACCCATGATTGCATGCCTTACCCCCTCTCCCGTGCTATTTCACATGATATGCTTGTCGAGTCTATTGCAGGTGATGAGCATTTTTTAAAGGTCTTACAGACTCACAAAAAGACCATTGGCTATAGCACTGATGACTTGACAGGAATCAACCCTGATCATAATGAGCACCGCATTCATCTACAAGAGGGCCACCACACTAGCATTCCAGTTCAATGCGGGTCGCAAGAGGTGGTCCAACATGTGGCTACTAAACTTCTCGATCCAGGCTGACGGGCGGCTGATGCCCAAGTCCCTTTCCTTTCCCTTGTTGCAATGAGGCCATTGCCAAGTTCAGCTTGGGGGAGGATTTCTGTAAGTATTAGTAGTGTTTTTCTTTTTGTTTTCCTTTTTGTTTTACTGTTTTTTTTAGGATAGTTAAGTTAGTTTAATAGCTTTGAAAAAAAAAATGAAAAATCACAAAAAAAAATGAAATATTGCTGAAAAAAAACACAAAAATACGAGTTGAATATGAATAGATTGATTGCTTCCCTGTGCCCCGAACTTATTTTGAAAAATGATTTAACTCATTATACTGGATAGTTGGGCATTTGTGATTGAGATGTTGTGATGTGATCTTTGACTGCCTTGATCTTGAGTGAATTTTGATAGTTAAAGCGCCTATTTTAACTGCATGCTTGAATTGGTTAGATTGTGAGGATTCATTCTTGCCCTCGGATTTATCTCTATATCCGATCTATTCTTGTGTGTTAGTTCCTCGTAGCATTCTTATCTTGGTTTTGGCATTGTACTCGTTGAGTTCTGGTAACTTTAGGCATGTGCGGTGATAGAGGCGTTCATTTGAATAATTTTAAGCCTCAGAGTCGTTTAATGAATTTTTCCCCCTAGCCCCGCTGAGCCTAATGACTTCCTTTTGGATCTATATTAAACCACATTACACACCTTAAGCCTTTGCAATGACTATTGTCCCAAGCCTAGCTTGGGGGAGCATTTGTTAAGTTTATATCATATTGTGTGGTTGATTTCGTAGGGCGGTTGGAAAATAATGATATGGTGGTACAAAGAAAAGAAAGAAAAAGAAAAATAAAGTGAAAGAAAGAAAGAAAAAAAAATTTGATAGTGAAAAATCTGAAAAATTTCTATGATCTTCACTCGTTAACTTTCAAAAGTGTTAGAAATTATGTTGAAAATGACAATTGTTGGCTGGTTCGTGAAATTTCAAAAGTTGGTTATTATCTTGGTTAAGTTGTTGATGCCATGGGAGTTGTTCCTACCACACCTAGTCCTACCAGTGTTTTTTTGCTCCCCTTTCTTGCCTTTTCCACCACATTTTCCAAATAATTTCCATACCTTTACCCGAGCCCCATTACAACCCTGAAAAAGACCTTTTGAGCACATGTTTGATTGTTTATTGGAATAATACTGAGTCAATATGCCAAAGTTGAAGATTAAGTTTGTTATTTGAGTCGACCTGATTAGGATGAGCGATATTATACCTTTCTAAACACATGAGAGTGTGAGTGGGAAGGGCTATTATGGTTGGATTGGTGAGCGATCGGGCACATATTTTGCCTGCCACAATATTGAGAGGAGTGACACCTCGGTGAGCACCTTTTCAAGACTTTGCATGATATGTAGGGCAGCTGTGTTTGATGGTTTACTTAAGTGATTGGTAGTCAGGTGATCTGAGCAACTGAACTTGAATTTTGCTTGCTTGAATGATTTTGAGTTGGAAATAATTGAGTTTAAACTTTTCCATCTGAGGGGTGAAGCAATCCTATTCTTATTCCTGTTGTGCTTTGCTTGAGGACAAGCAAAGGTTTAGCTTGGGGGAGTTTGATGTGATGCTTTTATATAGTGTTTTTCCCCCTGTATTTGAGCTAAAATGTGTATCAATGGTGCTCTTAGGAGCCATTTTATGCTAACTCCCTCCATCTAGTTGTGGTTTTCTGTTCTGTGTCTGATTGCAGGTTTTAGGGAGTTATCTCCCTATTTTCCGCTATTATCGACCATTACAATCGAATGGAGGAGTTCGAAGGCATTTATGATGAGTTCCGGGGTCCCGAGAATACTTTCCGAGGCCTTGGACAGAAGAAGAAGTGAAGCCTTGGCATCTGAAGCCAAGGAAGGAAGCATCGGGCTCATCAAGCCCGATCGGGCGTTAGTGGCCATTGGATCAAGTTGTTGCGGGCCCGATTAGGCTATGTCGCCCGTTCGTTGTTACGTTGTGGAGCCCGATCGGGCGAGATGGCCCGATATCATCGGGCGTTCTTTGAGTACTGGATGCTCATGTTGGTGTGCGTGGGCAATGCTGCGCGATGATCTTTGTTGAAGTCCCAACGCCCGACAGAATCGGGCGGCCAAGCCCGACTACATCGGGCGGATGCGTGCTTGCTGCTGTGTGCGTGGGCAATGCTGCGCACTTACCTCGACCAGCCCGATGTCATCGGGCGGCATGGCCCGACTCCATCGGGGGTGGTCTGCTTTTGAGCGCTGCTACTATTTTTTGTGCCCGACTTGATCGGGCTTGGCTGGCCCGATCGGGCTTCTCTCCGCGCGCGTTCATTTAATGATTTTCGGGCCACTTAGTATAAAGAGGAAAGTTAGAACTTTTATTAAGGATCTGGGTTTTATCTTTGTTTTAGCTCTTATTTTCTCATAGATTCTCTCAAGAACCCTAGTTTTTATTACTTTTCATTGTGATTCAAGATCAAACTTTTGGATTAATCGCAAGTTCAATTTAGTTCTTTAATTTGGTAATCTTCTTCCTTGTTTTCTCCATTATTGTTTGCTTCCTCTATTATTGATTAGAGTAATTTCTTAGTTATTTGCAATAGTTCAAAGTATGGAATTTTATATGGAATTTGTTATTGGATTCTCAAACATGAGTGAGTAGTTTTATTTATAGGATTGTGGGGATCTATGTATGCAATGAGGGATTAATAGATTAATATAATTACCCTTTATTTCAATTGTTTCCTGTGATTGAATCGTTCATGCTAGATTTATGAATTAGGCCTGATTTGTATTTCTATTATCGCAATATTGAATCTACTTCGAGAGGAGAGATTTCGTATAGGCTTTCAATCATCAGGCATAGTGATCCTTGACCATGCGAGAGCGGCTAGGTGATCTTTGAGGGAGGTAATGTTCGAGAGAAATTACATGTGCCCTAGATAAATTGACTTATTGGGTAGTTATTATTCGTCTCTGATTTCCCGAATTGTATGCATAGTGATCCATAGTCCTAGTTCTTTATTAATTGATTCTTACCTTCATATTTAGTTCTATCATTTGCCTATTAGTTTAGTCACACACCCATTTTCATCTGATTTAGTTAGTATAATATTAGAATTCAGATACAATAGTATAACTTTCTCCCTGTGGATTCGATCCTGACTTCCCTGACTACTTGTTAGTGGACCTTAGGTTATTTTTGATAAGGTGATACGACTTTAGCCTGTCAGTGAGTCCGCCTTGCTTTCCTTGGGCTTGTTTATTCTCTCTAAAACCTATTAATTCAAAGGGAAAAACATTCAACTTAGTTAGTTAATATCTAATAGGTATGAAATAAATCAATATGAATATGGATTTTAGTTTCTCATTTTACCTCGTCTGAAAACCTCACCCATGCCGATGGCCACAAGCCCACAACACATAACCACCACGAGCGTCGATCAAGACATTTATATCAACTGACGGTTTAGGCAACGGAAGAGCAAAGTCTTCGTGACCAGGAGTAATGGTGACTACACTAACAGCCAAGTGCTCATTGTCCACACACTCGTGATGGACTATTGCTCGTTCACTTCGTGGTTGCGCATTTCCTTCAGCCACCACAATCAAACCCTCATCTTTTACATCTAGTAAAAGCTGGCAAGGTGTTTCTTCCTTCCAAAAGTAAATGGATTGAGGTTAGTTTATATTACTTAGTTTGAAAAATTATAAGAAGAATAGTAGTTACCTCTAACTCAAGTATAGATGGTGCTGATTTTTGTGTGTTAGGATGGCTAGCTTTGTCCTCCAAAGGATGATCCAAAAGGACGTATCGCCGGTATACCAAACTGTGAAAGGACTGCGTTGAAACTTTCCGTGATTTTAGCCGTCACTTTCTCTGTAATTTCCTCCGTAAGCTTCTCCCGCATAGCTTGTGACATAGATTCGTTAGAGCGTGATCTTGTACCCACGGAGGAATCTTTAGCATAGGCTTTTTTCACACTGAGACGAATACCATCAAAATCCCTCAAACGTCCATTGTGGTCCTTTCCAAAAGTCTCGTAAAGAGCATCTTTGTTGCCTTCGGGAGTGAACACGCCGCTAACCTCTTTTTGCTTGATCCCCATCTACAAAGATTATACAACTACAAGTGTAAGTATAAAAAATAACAAATTAACAAGGGGGGTTGTGCAATGGGGGGATTGTGCGGGGGTGTGGCAGCAAGGGGAGAGGGTCCGCGGGGGGGCGGCAAGGGGGGGTGGGGAACAACAGGGGGTGGGGAACAGCAGGGGGGGGGGGGGGTCTGCAGGGGGGCACGGGCGCACAGCGGGGGCGGGGTAGCGGGGGGGTAGCAACGGGGGTGGGGCACAGCAGGGGGAAGGGGGGTCTGCAGGGGGGGTGGGCGGAGCAGGGGAAATGGGGGGGTCCGTAGTGGTGGGGCAGCGGGGAGGGGGTCCGAGGGGGGGTAGCAACAGGGTGGGCGGTTTGGCGGGGAGGCGGGGGGGAAGGGGGTCCGCAGGGGTGGGGCAGCGGGGGAAGGGGGGGTCTGCAGGGGGCAGCAGGGGGGTCGGCAGGGGAGGGAGTCCGAGGGGGGGGGGGCGGGGGGGGGGGTCCGCGGGGAAGGCAGCAAGGGGACGGGGGTTCGGCAGGGAGGCAACAAGGGGACGGGGATCTGCAGGGGGATGGCAGCAAGTGGAGGAAAAACAAATGATTGCAATTACTTACAACGGCATTTGCTATCTTCAAGGTCCCCGGATCTGAAATGGTCATTTTATTTTTTGAATCACGCCTATGCATGGAGCACCACCAATCAGCGACACGGTCAACTTTGACAGATGCGGTATTGGAGGCAGAAGATGTCGTTGTAGATGCATCGATAGAATGGTAAAATTTATCGTCAATCTACACCTGTCTTGCCCTCGCATTAGTGTAGGAACCCATATGATGGTAGTGGTTCCTCTGTTTTGAACTGTGTACATGTTTCTCACGCTTAGCCTATAAAATCACATGGTTAGTTTGAAAACACATCTAATTGTATTAAAAGTAAATATACAAAGTCGAATATGCGATAAATAGCACAATACTTACTACCATCTCCGGCGTAGTATTTTGGGCAACAAATGCCTCCCAATCCTCTCGTTTTATATGGCCCCAAATCTCATAAGACATGTTATCCGGTTGTCGTGGCTCTTCCTCTCCCCCGTCCTTTTCTATTTCTTCTGTCTCATTTTGCTTTCATTTTACAATTTTCCTTCTCTTTACATTCCTCTTTTCATTCCACTTTCTCCGTTTCATGATCCACCCACTAACTAGTTTACTTTTGAAAGCTCTAAATCTTTCGGCCACCGCCGATAGGAACAACGCCTTTTTGGCTTCATTAGGAGTAATATGGAACAAATTCTATAGAAACAAGAAACCAACAAATAGTTAATTACCATATACATATATATCAATGAAAACATGTTATTAGAGCTATATATGTCCTAACATGTGGCTAAATGCGAGAAACTAAGTACATTGAACATGAAAAGCAAAAACCGGCCCGAAATGACCTTCATTTACCAAAAATGGGTTTCAAAGCATAAGAAGTGATTTTTCTTAACTCTAATGGTTGTATATGTTGTTCTTACAACTAAATATGTCCTAACATGTGGCTAAATGCAAGAAACTAAGTACATTGAACATGAAAAGCAAAAACCGACCCAAATTGGCCTTCATCTACCCAAAATGGGTTTCATCTACCCAAAATGGGTTTCAAAGCATGTGAATGGATTTTAGTTAACTCTAATGGTTGTATATGTTGTTATAAGAGCTATATATGTCCTAACATGTGGCTAAATGCGAGAAACTAAGTACATTGAACATGAAAAGCACAAACCGGCCCGAAATGGCCTTCATTTACCCAAAATGGGTTTCAAAGCATAAGAAGTGATTTTTCTTAACTCTAATGGTTGCATATGTTTCTATTAAAACTAAATATGTCCTAACATGTTGCTAAATGCGAGAAACTAAGTACATTGAACATGAAAAGCAAAAACCGGCCCAATATGGCCTTCATCTACCCAAAATGGGTTTCATCTATCCAAAATGGGTTTCAAAGCATGTGAATGGATTTTAGTTAACTCTAATGGTTGTATATGTTGTTATAAGAGCTATATATGTCCTAACATGTGGCTAAATACGAGAAACTAAGTACATTGAACATGAAAAGCAAAAACCGGCCCGAAATGGCCTTCTTTTACCCAAAATGGGTTTCAAAGCATGTGAAGTGATTTTTCTTGACTCTAATGGTTGTATATGTTGTTATTAGAGCTATATTTGTCCTAACATGTGGCTAAATACGAGAAACTAAGTACAATGAACATGCAAAGCAAAAGTCGGCCCGAAATGGCCTTCATTTACCCAAATCGGTTTCATCTACCCAAAATGGGTTTCAAAGGATGTGAATGGATTTTAGTTAACTATAATGGTTGTCTATGTTGTTATAAGAGCTATATTTGTCCTAACATGTGGCTAAATGCGAGAAACTAAGTAGATTGAACATGCAAAGCAAAAACTGGCCTGAAATGGCCTTCATTTACCCAAAATGGGTTTCAAAGCATGTGAAGTGATTTTTCTTGACTCTAATGGTTGTATATGATGATGCATACATAGGTTTTTAAACAACAAAACATTTTACATCTAATCTCAATTCAACGATAAATATATACATATTTTCACATATAAACCAATTTACTATGAAAGAAAGTTAAATATGAATAATAACATACCAATATCAAGGTTGTAAATAGGAAAATCGAAGTCAACACTCCGTCACTAGCTAGCTTCAATCAACAACAAAGTGAAAGTTAACATTAGTATAAATTAGCAAATCAAACAAAACTAAACAAAACTAAACTAAAGTAAACAAAACTAAACCAAACCAAACTAAACTAAACTAAACTAAACTAAACTAAACCAAACTAAACTAAACTAAACTAAACTAAACTAAACTAAACTAAACAAAACAAAACTACACAAAACAAAACAAAACAAAACAAAACAAAACTAAACTAAACTAATTAAGTACAACAAAAACAACAACAACAACAACAACAATACAATAACCACAAAAATAACAACCACGACTACAACAACCACAACAACAACAACCCCACCCAAAGCCCTAGTTTTTTAACCTAAAAATCAAACTAACTACTTAAACTAAAATCAAATTAACTCAAATCAATCAAATTTGAACCCTTTAACTATTATACAACCTAATTTCACTAACAGTTATACATAAAACTACAATGAATTATAAACTTGAAGTTTCAAATATGAGATTAAAATAAAAGTTATGAACTTTTAGTTACCTAGGAAGAGGTGGAGGAGGAATGTAGTTGTTTAGGGTGGGGTAGAGGACGAATGTAGTTGTTTAGGAGGAGGAAGGTGGAGGTGCGCCGAAAATCGCAGAGGAGTCGAGGTGGAGGTGCGCAAGCTAGGACAACAGTAGTAGTGCGTGGTGGAATCTTCGGGTGGCGGCGGAATCAGGTGGTGGCGGTGAGGTGTGGTGGTGCGTCGTCGAACCCAGTGTGGTGGCGCTTAGGTGTGGAGACTTGAACTAGCTGAGGATGAATTGAAAATGGGTGGAGGGAACTGAAATTGGGTGAATTAAGGAGGGAAGAAAAAACACGGGCTTTTGTGGGTGGGAAAAAAACCGAAAAATCTGATTCGGTCCTAAGAACCGGATCAGATTATTAAAAACCGCAACAGATTATATAATCTGATCCGGTTCACTAAAAGACCGGATCAGATTTTTTGCCCAGATTTCCCTCCCATTTTTCCATTGCTTTTCGGATGCGGTTTTCTAAAAATCGAATCTGTTACTAAGTGATAGATGAGGTTTTTTCCACTAGTGTGTGAGGCTGTGTGCTTGGTACTATTATATCTATTGCAAACAAAATCTCATGGTTTACCTAAAATAGCCCCCAAAACTTACGTTTTACAAATTTATATATTTAGAAACTATTACTTTCTACCTCGACGTCTGTCTATTACATACAGAAGAATGATCCAATACATCTAAAATTATCTTTAATACTACTTCCTCATTTAAGGTAAAAAAAAATCATTTTGTTGCTAGAGCATATAGCCTATTACCTATACGAATAATCATGCTTAGTCAAACTTATAATCTATCACTTGTTGTATAACAAACTCCTGCACTTGGGACTAATGATATTCCTTTCTGTTGATATTTATCTTTTTTGTAACTATTCTTCCTAAACTATAGCTCATTATTTATATGATGTATACTATATAAGCTGTACACTTTACTCGTGAATGATAAGCTTAATTCAGACCTTTAATGGTAATCTGAGCGGTTCAATCTTTGAACCTGGTTTTCTTTTCCTTCCTCTTTCGCCTTCAAACTCGAGCTTCCCTCCTACCTCCCATGGCTTCTCCAACCATCACCAATGATGCTGACCCTTCCCACCCCCTTGTCGTGGTTAACCTATCCAGTATCATCAAACTGAACTCCACAAATTGTCTCTCATGGCAGCTCCAACTTCAAGCCATCCTTTTCAAGTACGATTTGTTCAAGTTCCTTGATGGGATGTGATCTCTTCAAGTTCCTTGATGGAACACATCCCACCACTGCCCCTACTATCACCGTGATTGCCTCCTCCACCTCTTCTTCCGCAACCGAAAAACCCAACCCCCAATATCTCACTTGGCTTCGCATGAAAACCTCCATTGTTTTTCCCCTACGGCCCAAATATCTTTTCCCATACACTTTTTTTATGATGCTCTTTTGCACGAAAATTCCTTGTAACTTGCTCATATTTTTTCACAATCATTTGGGACGCATTTAAGAAAATGCCGACAATTTAGCATCATTATACTAAGACTCAACACAAAAAAAAAAACAAAAAATTAGTACAAACCCACATATGTAATCTATGCCAAATTTAGCATAAACAGAGTTGTGATCCCTCCTTCATTGCACAAAAAAACTGATTTCGCCAACCCCTATGTAATATATGCCCTCAAACAAAGGAAAAGCAACATAAACCAAAACTGAAAAAAGCAAGAAAAACCCATTAATTTAAAAGAAGAATCAATTTTTTATTCAACCCCATTATAGAGCGAAAATTAGTAGATAAACATACATGTAGTAAGGTCAATGGAAAAGAGAGAGAGAAGAGAGGATATGATATGGAAGGGTACTTGTAGGCGTGTTTTTATTTCGCCTACACAGTGTGAGCGCGTATTGGTATTTGACTATCCCAATATAAAGGTTTTATTGAAAATTGTTTTATATTGAAAGAAGTCGCAAAACTTTCTTTTTAGGAAGAATCATAAACCTAATTGGATATTGAAAAATCACAAGGACAAATTATCCAATGTAGATTTCCCCGTCATGACTCCATATATGGTCAAAATGAACCAAAGATTGAGTTTAGGGGTGAGGGTAGGAATATCGTCATAATGAACCACATTCGCCCAAAGTCGGCCTTTACTAAATATCGATTCATTGTAGATTCTATGCCAAAGAATATTCAAATATTATTTTAAACACCCTAAAAATATTTAGTCTAAATTGGTTCAAGAAACACATAAAAGACTAATTTTTAGTGACAAGTTATTATGCAATCAATATTACATGGAACCTAACAGGTTGTCCAAATTAATCTGATTAATGTTAGAACAGTTCTTTAGGTCTTGATTAGCAATAATAACATGTGGGTGATGAAAGCATTAAAGCTGGACAATCATATAATATGCATAGAATGATCAGAAAAGTATAATAATATGAAAAAGAAAGAGAGAGGAGGTTTAGAATATACAGCAAAGCGATTTTATATTAAAGATCTACATCATGAAAGAAATAGTTAGTAACTTAAATATAAAAATAATTGATTCACGGATGCTCACGTATTATACTTATGCGACTTGGATTGAGAAGCGCAACGATCATTAGGCGGAGCAATCGTGAAACCAAGAACGCAGTATGACGAATTGATTGAAAGTATTGGAGGTATTGAAAGTATTTGAGTGTTTGAAGTATTCGAAGTGTATTTCGGAGTATTCGAGAGAATTTTGTGTACGTGAAATAATAATATCCAAAAGCCATCATTGATTCGGGGAATCACGGAGTATTTATAGGAAAAAGAAGACATGCGCTGCACGCAAGCCTTGCGCCAAGCGCAAGCCTACGTGGCAGGCGCAGTCCACGAGTCAGGCGCACATTGGTGTGCCTAACGCAGCTAGCCTAATCAGGTTTAGGCACGTGTAAACGCTTTTTGAAAAGATAAGAAAGAAAGTTGCGTCTCACACAAGACTTGCGTCAGACGCAGCTTTATGTGTGAGTCACAAAATCTACGTGTCCGACGCTCATTAGCACGCAACCCCCGCGTCCGGCGCATATTCTGGAATATTCGAGCATATTCCATTGCGCGTCTTTCGAAGATACTTTTCTATACCTAAAATTCCGGAGATTGAATTTTATGGATTAAAAATCTGATTTGTTTATCAAAGATTATAAAATAGTTTATGAAAAATATCTATTAAAATAATAAATATTTGATTGGGCTTTTAAAATGGACTTAAAATATTTTATGGGCTTTATAATACAATTAATCATCATGGACAATTAATTGGGCTTTAGAATTTTCGTTTCAAAACACATCTTGGATTGCTTCTTTAGATTGCTCTTCCGTTGGGTCGCGCTAACTAATGCCGCGGTATGTTTCATCATTGGATCCTTAAACGGGGAGACACAGTTATGTGTCTACAGAAGCCCCTACTTTGACTGAGGTTCAGGAAACCGATAGTCAAAGTATACGGTGTTGGGACGGAGAACGATTCTAAACGCTCTGTAGTTTAGAACTGATCTATAACCGCCGGTCTTTGCAAAACAAAGTTAGTATACAGGACAATAACTACAAGCAATCTGATTACCTATAGGGAAAGATGTTAGCAGATAGGTGCAAACAACTCACATAAGCACATAGTGATGCACTAATGCAAACTTAAACTCTCTAAGGATGCATGAGATGCTATGCAAGGATTAAGGTTATGCAAAGCTAAGGGATGACACGTCATGCAAGGTCAGGGTTATGCAGGACTAGAATGTATGTAATGCAATGCAAGGTCAGGGTTTTTCAAAGCTAGGATGCAAGGTCAGGATTTTGCAAGGCTATAAGATGTATAGAATGATAGAATGATAGATTGATTAGAAATGCATAGAAAGATTTTTCAAAATCGTTTTTAGAAAATAATCGGGGTTCGTAAATAAGGTCCGCGGATTACAACTCTTCCGGAGTGTGATTTGAATCAGAGGAACCACCACACGTAGGAAGCCCCCACTTTGGGTGAGCTTACCGTGAATTAGGCATGAGCCTTAATCGAAATGTACTTGATCTGATACTGGAATGTAGTTGCTATGTCTTGAACATTGAAAGTTTTCACTAGGGATTGTACTGGGGATTCTTATTTAGGAAGATGATTAGGCAAAGTCAGATATCGCCAGAAACCATGGAATTATCGGAGAGTCCTTCGGGGAAAATGAGAGCATGGATTGACAAATAAAAGATTTGAATTTGTGAATCAAATGAATGTAGGTGGAAAAAGGCTTTGACGCGGCCAGGTACAGACTCGAGTCTATGTCGGGATTTAGAAATAATCTGTTCCTAACTTCTAGAAAGTCAAATCATTAGACCATGACTAATTTTTGTTCTATTGAAGCGGTCGGACCTCGAGATGAGGATTCCTACGTCTCCTTGCGGAATCAAACCATTCGTAGTTCCGGATCTGACTTTTTTTATTATTATATATTTTTTTGTGCCCAATCTTTTGCCTAGGCCTCCCTTTCGGGTTTTCAACCTAGCGGGCTTGGACATACCTTGAAAAAGGAATTAGGGTTGATGAAAGGTTGAAAGGTTTAAGTCTTGATGAACGTTTAATTGGTTGGGATAAGGTAAAGATGGATCGAAGGATTTGAATGAGGGGTAGAACTTGTGTGCAAGCCCCCTAGCTTGACTTTTCATTTCTTTGCCTTTGGCTCTTTCTTTTTGCCCTTTTATTCTTTTTGTCATGTGCGTTGTCTTTTGCTTTTTTCATTTTTTCGCACTTTTAATTAATTTTTTTTTACTATTTTGTTTTTGTCTGGCATTGATATCTTTTATGTAGTAAGTCTTGCGCACAAGTTATTGGTTTAGGGCATTTGAAGGCTATTTGTGGAGCTTTGATGTTGAAGGGATTGTTTGGTTTATTGATATGATGGTTTATGAAAGGTAATGGAAGGGAGAGGGGAATAACTCTTGATCAAAGTATGTCCTTTTTTTTTCTTTTTTTTTTATTTTATTTCAGATCTTTTTTTTTTATTATCATTGTTAGTCAAGTTCGTCCGGTGATTTAAGTTTCATCATTGAATTAGAAGCATAAATAAAATGATGGAAGGCCAATGAAAATGAAAATGCAATTATTTTACTACCTCCGTCCCAGAATAGTCTGAACACTTTCCTTTTATGTATTGTCCCAAATTAGTTTGAACACTTCCATTCTTGGCATGGTCCCACCATTAATATATTATTTCTTTTACACATCTTTGGCCCACACTCTACCATTTATCAATAATAAGTTACCCAACTTTCTCTCTCCTCTAATAAAAAATACCCCACCAACTCCTATCACATCTACTTTTTAAATAAAATAACATTTGATAACCACACAACAACTTATCACCTTAAACTACGTGTCCCAACAAGTGATCAGATCTTTCTGGGACGGAGGGAGTATTAATCATATATAAATAGGACAAGGCTTATTGGAAACAAAAATCTAAATGACATAAACTCGACAAGGAGGGAAATGAAGGAGCTAGGGGAGTGACTCTCCGACTCAACCTAGAAGACTAGCGTTAAATGACTAAGGCCCGACGTTATTCAGGTGCTGCCAAAGGGATTGCTGCTATTGCTGACTTTTGCTGCTGGTGGAATTGGTAATCTACCGTCTTCACCAAATATCCTGCAGTTGATTCTTTAAGGTCCAGCATGCAGATGTTGGGTGTCCATTCCCTTGGTGGTACTTGCCGTAGGCATTTGGATCCCACCTCTTGGACCTGTTCTCGGGAGCAGGATCTAGAGTAGGGCCAATAGGCTGAAGTGCCCCCCTTGCATGAAGTCTAGTGAAGGCTTCTTCTAAGGACATGCCTAAAGGTGCGAATGTTCTTTGAGGCTTTTGATAGCTTCTCTTTTCAGCAGCGCTATGGCATTGACCTCATTGCTTTTGGAGCTAGAAGGGCCATTGTTATTCTTCTTGAAAGAGTTGTTGTTGTTGTTGTTGGAACCCTTGTTCTTGTTGGCATGTACTTCTTCTTCAATCAGCAGGCCTACCTTATAGAGTTTCGTGAAAGACTCTATAGGTTGGAACTTGATGTGATCCCCATACTTCGGCTGCAGGTTATGGATCACCAGTCGGACTTGATCCTCCTGAGATGGCCTGTTAATCATTTGTGCAGCTTTATCCCTCCATCTATTAAGGAAGGTGATGAAGTCTTCGTTGGAGTTTTGTTTAGTTAACTCCAAGTCACGAAGGCCAATAGGAAGCTGAGTTTTGTAGATGTATTGTTTATGGAAATCTTCTCTGATGTAGTCCTAGTCATTCAGCTTAGCCTTATTCAGTAACCTGAACCACTTGGATGGATGTGCATCCAAGGTTAAAGGAAAGACATAAGCAAACAGGTCATTGCTCATGCCCTTCAGAGCCATAGAGATGGAAAACGCTCTCAAGTGGTCATCTGGGTCTTCGACCCCCTTGAATTTTGGGAGGTCACCCAATGTTACCTTTTTAGGGAGTTTATCCCTTAGTTCAGGATCAATGATGTCATGGCCATAAGCCTGACTCTCGAGCGCAGGAATTGACTGGATCAATTGCTCGAGTTTTTCAAACCTTAACTCTGTGTTGGTTTCGATCGGTGGTGGAGTGTCGCCTTGCTCGTCTTCCTCAGTGAGATTCTCCCTTAGTGCCTTGATCTCTTTGTCTTGTTCCTCAAGACGAGAGTTCATTAGTGTGAGTTGAGCCATAATGGCGCTAAGCTGTTCATTAGTATCCCCCATTTCGGATGATGATTCAGAAGAGTCGGAGGATTTGCCTGAAAAATTGAGGATGCGCTTGACGAGTTTGGGAGTAGGTCGACCTTGTTGCCTCGCTGTTGGACGTTCCCAAGTTATAATCTCACGATCTGTCCTGAATAGAAATCGAATGGACCTTGTAAATTTTTAGAAATGGCGCTTTCGAAATGAGAAATGGAGATGAGAAATGGGAAATGGATGTGGAAATGGAAATGAGAATGGGAAATGAAAATGGAAAGTGATTTGGAAACGGAAATGGAAATGATTATAGGTTTTGGACTAGTATAGACTTGACCATGATGCAGACATGGGCCTAACTATATGCAAATGCAGACATGGACTGGAGTGGACTATGCAAGCAGACTGGACTCTACGATTGGGTTTAGGAGAGACTAGACTTTGAACTTACGGGTGAGCAAGCAGGCTAGACTTTTAAGGAAGGTTGGACAATAAGGGAGACTAGACTCGTAACTTAAGGCAAGCAGGCTAGGCAACTAGACTTTGAACTTACGGGCGAGTAAGCAGGCTAGATAACTAGACTTCGGAACTTACATTAGACTAAGCGAGCTAGACTCAAAAATTGCCTATGGACTTATGGAAAGCTAGACTTTGAACTTACCGGTGAGCAAGTAGGCTAGACATTGAAGAAGGTTGGACAATGACGAGACCAAACTCTTAACTTAAGGCAAGCAGGCTAGGCAACTAGACTTTAACTTACGGGTGAGCAAGCAGGCTAGACAACTAGACTTCGAAACTTAAATTTAACTAAGCAGGCTAGACTCAGAAATCGTCTATGGACTTAAGGAACGTTAGACCTTGAACTTACGGGTGAGCAAGCAGGCTAGACACATAAATTGCCGATGGACTTAAGGAATGCTAGACCTTGAACTTACGGGTGAGCAAGCAGGCTAGACACAACAATGCCTATAGACTTAAGGAAAATGCTATACCTTGAACTTACGGGTGAGCAAGCAGGCTAGACTATAAGGGACGAACTTTTATAGTCCTAAGACTGGATTTTTATAGTCCGGAGACTGACTAGGGCCTACATGGAGATGCAAACTGGACCTAGGATATGAATTGGGCATAAATGGACCTAAGATTTGGATTGGACTAGACTTAGACTTAGATTGGAATTGATGGACTTGGGCTTCACATAAAGATGCAGATGGGCCTAGATTTTGAGATGAACTAGATTTATATGGGCCTAAGATCGACTCAATGCTAGAGAATGTATGGATTGAAATGCACATGGGCCTAAATGAATGCAAAATGGATTCTAATGCATATGGGCCTAAAATGAATGCAAGTGAATTGGATTTGGATTGGATTGAAGGTGCTTGGAATGGGATTAGAATTTTTTTGAATTTCATTTTTGAAAGGAACCCCTTGTTTTATCTTTTGTTAGGAAAAGTTGATAGATTAATTTTGAATTTTTTTTTATAAATGTCGTGCATAATTATGATTTGTAAATGTTTTTGAAAAAGAGTAGTAGAATAGAAGAGAGTATAGGATTGATTTTAAAAAATGTAAGTTTTTGAAATTGACTGAGTATGGTAAGGTAGGATTGACAGGGACGATTAGTTGAACAACAGGGAGAGAGTGGGAGGAAGTAGACATGTATGACAACTCTAACTCTACAATGACCACTTTTCTAGATGTACTTTTTAGGAAAGACTCGACCTTGCATGAAAAGACTGATTTTTTTGAATTAGGTGAGACTCCTAAGATGACCATTTTTTTTTTCACGCGACAGAAGACAAACAAACATAGGACTGAATATAGGATTGACCATTACAACGAATAAATTGATGAAAAGCGTGCGATGCATAGATTGCGTGCCGCGCAGCATTGCTGGACGCGCGCACAGCCGTGCGTCTGGCGCGTGAGTGGTGCGCCAGGCGCAACTTAATGCGCTTGGTGCACTACTCCCCGACACGTTTTTCGGGGATTTAGGCGACGTATTGGCCGATTGAAGAAGTTTTTGCTGTTTGTTAGACGCGATTTTAGGAACGACGCATAATAATGACAATCTGACAAAATAATAGCAGTAAAAAAATGCAATCACATGCAAATGTCATATAACATGGATGCAAAAGTTCCCACCTAAAGTCCAGTTCTATGTTTGAAACTATTGGTCTGGTTTAGGTTCAGTTTGAAAAGGGTCCATGACTAAGAGATTGATCCCACGCTTCGTACCTCTGCTTAAAGAGGTGGCCACGTGTAAGACGCACTCCAGTCTCAAGTCAGGAACAAGAGAACAATGCCATGGTTGAGTAGGTTTGCTTATGACTAAGATCCAACACTATCGCTCAGGAAGCTTTTTGGAAGGACAAATCGCAAACCCCCCGGGGGTGACCTCAAACATAGAACATGTGCTAATAAGGCAAGGTAGATTGTCCTTATGGTGGCTGAACAGTAGCCATGCATATGCAAAACTGTATATTATTCTAGGGCATAAAAAACAGTAGCCATGCATATGCCAAATTGTTCGCGTGTTTTTATTTCGCCTACGCGGTGTGAGCGCGTATTTGTATTTGACTAACCCACTGTAAAGGTTTTATTGAAAATTGTTTTATACTGAAAGAAGTCATAAAACTTTCTTTTTAGGAAGAATCATAAACCTAATTGGATATTGAAAAATCATAAGGACAAATTATCCAATGTAGATTTCCCCGTCATGACTCCATAGATGGTCAAAATGAACCAAAGATTGAGTTCGGGGGTGAGGGTACGAATCTAGTCATAATGAACCACATTCGCCCAAAGTCGACCTCTACTAAATATCGATTGATTGCAGATTTTATGCCAAAGAATAATCAAATAATGTATTAAACACCCTAAAAATATTTAGTCTAAATTGGTTCAAGAAACACATAAAAGACTAATTTTTAGTGACAAGTTATTATGCAATCAATATTACAGGGAACCTAACAGGTTGTCCAAATTAATCTGATTAATGTTAGAACAGTTCTTTAGGTCTTGATTAGGAATAATAACATGTGGGTGATGAAAGCATTAAAGCAGGACGATCATATAATATCCATAGAATGATAAAAAAAGTATAATAATATGAAAAAGAAAGAGAGAGGAGGTTTAGAATATACAGCAGAGCAATTTTATATTAAAGATTTACATCATGAAACAAATAGTTAGTATCTTCAATATAAAAATAATTGATTCAAGGATCCCCAGGTATTATACCTATGCGGCTTAGATTGAGGAGCGCAACGATATTTAGGCGGAGCAATCAAGAAACTAAGAACGCAGTATGAAGAATTGATTGAAAGTATTGGAGGTATTGAAAGTATTTGAGTGTTTGAAGTATTCGAAGTGTATTTCGGAGTATTCGAGAGAATTTTGTGTACGTGAAATAATAATATCCAAAAGTCGTCCTTGATTCGGGCAATCACGGAGTATTTATAGGAAAAAGAAGACGTGTGCTGCACGCAAGCCTTGCGTCACGTGGCAGACGCAATCCACGAGTCAGGCGCACATTGGTGTGCCTGACGCAGCTAGCCCAATCAGGTTTAGGCACATGTAAACGCGTTTTGAAAAGATAAAAAAGAAAGTTGCGTCTCACACAAGACTTGCGTCAGACGCAGGACTCTGTGTGAGTCACAAAATCTACGTGTCAGGCGCTCATTGGCACGCCTGACGCGATATGGCCAATGTGTTGGACGCAAGTGGCGCGCTGAGCACAACCCCCGCGTCCGGCGCATATTCTGGAATATTCGAGCATATTTCATTGTGCGTCTTTCGAAGATACTTTTCTATCCCTGAAATTCTGGAGATTGAATTTTACGGATTAAAAATCCGATTTGTTTATCAAAGATAATAAAAATGTTTATGAAAAATGTCTATTAAAGTAATAAATATTTGATTGGGCTTTTAAAATGGAATTATAACATTTTATGGGCTTTAAAATACAATTAATCATCATGAACAATTAATTGGGCTTTAGAATTTTCGTTTCAAAAGACATTTTGGATTGGTTCTTTAGATTGCTCTTCCGTTGGGTCGCGCCAACTAATACCGCGGTATGTTTCATCATTGGATCCTTAAAAGGGGAGACACGATTATGTGTCTACAATACTATGTAAGAATAGCGTCGCACACACTATTATCTTATTGCTATTGGTGCAGTAAATTTATAAAATTTGAATGGGTCAATTATCGGCGCCAACGAATCAATTTGGATGAACATTACAACTAATTTCTTTGCTTCCTCTCTTCATCCTCTATCTACACTGCTATTGATGTGGTGCTTTGTGGATTTTCTGTTTCCTCTTCCTCGTGGACTACCTACAGTTGCATTGCTACTATTGCTGCTTCTAAATTTCCTCTCTCCTCTTCGACCGTGGTTTACTTCCAATGTAGAGCTGTTGCAATTGGATTGTTGCTGCTATTGGTGGTCGAGCAATTCAATTATATTGTGCCTTGTGGTGGTTTTTACTATGATTCATGGATTTCAATTGACCCTATTTATAACAATTTCTAGCCAAAACGTACGCAATAAGCTTCAAAACATATTAAGTGGAAATGTTTATAATTGGCGGAAATCATGGATATGTAAAAGAAACTTAAGAAATTTTTTCCTATTTGAGTTGATTACAGTAAGTCATATATACAAATAATAAAGATTGATTGAATCAATCCCTAAAATCATGTCTTCTTATTTAGGATTGATTTTGATTTAGGTGATCAACTTGCACATGATTGAAGATTGTAATTGATTGAATTTCAAATGATTAAAGGGAAGTTTAAAATTTTCGGCCATTACATAGAGAAATCAATGACACGTGGCGATTTATCCTACTTGGACAATGTTTTAAGTGAAAAAACTGCCATGTAGGATTAATGAGGGTGAGAGGCTCGAATTTGAGGGAGAATTCGTGGGAGCAATTTTGAAGGTGACATGTAGGATTTATAAAGCAAGGTTTATTAGTATATAGAGATTAGTACTAACTAATTAAAATTAATAAAAACTCTAAACAGATTAATACATACTCTAATTTCTAATGTTCAAAATCAGAGAAATTTATATATCTAAACTATAATTTAAATCTGAAATACTTATGTTCTAATTTTTAGGGTTTAGGTTTAAGATCTGAAATTGAAATATGTAAATTCAAAAAAAGACAAATTACCATGTGGGTTGTGGTTATTGTGGTTTCGAGGAGGCAGTAAAGAAGTAGGAAAATGGCAAGGGTTTCTACTTCTACTTATTGGGTAGAATTTAGATTGAAACCAATAGGAAAAAAAAGGGGAAAGAAAAGAGTTGGGCTATCAATTATCATTGCTGCGCTAGATCTCGATTCTGCGACCTAGAATTCAAGGTAGGCAAACAAACTAACAACAAAAACCAGCGTGCCACTCATGAAGTTCATGTTTTTACTTGCATGCAAATATTAATATTTATAGTTTTAGCGTGAACAACATAATTTTTTTTTCAAAATTCATCGGGTTCATCTGAACCCAGTAAAGGTACAATAAAAATTAAACAAATTATATGCGAAAAGAAAACGTTATCCAAAAACCAAATGATACGATTAATTTAAAAAATCCCATAAATAATTATGATACAACTCATTAATAAAAGGAGGTAATATCTCACAATTTATCAATCTGACTTAGAGAAAAAAATTGCATTTTTGGTTGTTAACCCGTGTTGCTGACCGTTCTATCTTGAGAACGAGTTCCTGCTTCTCATGTAAACTGCTAGACATCTATTTTAATTTCGCGGGGATATTTGCAATTTTTTCTTTGGTTACTGGTTAGTCTCTTATGGGTGATTGAGCATCTCAATTACTTTCCGAGTAAATTTAAATAATCCATATAAAAATATATCAATATCTTGGATTTGACTATCTTAAATGTTGTGGTTTTTATGCAGATTTACGGCAATTAGACATTAATTAATACTCTTCCGTTTCTACTTAATCTGCACGGTTTGGTTTTCACTAGAATCAAGGAAAAAGTAAAATCGTAGGAGAGAGAGATGAGAGGAATTATGAAAAGTGGAGAGTAAGAAGTACAAAAAGTAAATAAAAAAATAGAGGAGAGAGAAAAATGGGTAGATGGGGGTATTAAGTGGGTTAGTTTATGGGAAATTCTCAATGGTAGTATTTAGTTTTGGCTTTTTATCATTAGTAGCCAAAAAAGCTTTGATTATTAGAAATAGCCTTGAGGTTGTGGCCATGTTTGAAAATGTCGCATTAACAACGATTTTTCGTAATTAAGGTCTCTAGTGTCTTAAAATAACATAAATTGTCCTTGACAAACTTTCTTTTGTTCATATCTTTTGTAAAATCGAGTGAAATAAGTTTTTAATAAGACACGAAGGCAAAATAGATTTTATACAGGAAACTCATACCATTCTAGCTTATGGAATCATACTTAGTTAAAAAACAACCTTTTCAACAATTGTTTTCACGAAGAATCGTTATTAATGCGATAGTTTCAAGTATAGCCAGAACTTCAAGGCTATTTATGATAATCAAACTTTTTTTTGGCTACCAATGATAAAAAGCCAAAGCTCAAGGCTACCACTGAGAATTTCCCTTAATTTATTTGGCAATTAAGGGACCACATGAGAAACAAAAGTGGAAAATAATGATTGGACATTTTACTCTATAAAGATAAAGTAACAGTGTAACCATTAAAAAGGAACGACCCCAAAAAGAAAAGTGTGTAGATTAAAAAGGAACAAAGGTAATATTTATTATGAAAGGAAAAAACTCTCTGTCGTGGCTTTCGCAAAACTCAAAGTTTCATTATTGCAAACGTTAAAACATGAATCTTCGTTTTTAAATTACCAGGAGAAACTCCTATTAGTTTAATTTTATTATCGCAACGTTAGTGAGATAATAATTTATAAAGTTATATTTTAAAAGGCGAACGGTGTCACGTGGCGCTCTCCATAAGGACATTTTACTCCATATAATCCACATACAAAAACAAATTATAAATTACATAGTATAGGATTTGATTCCCTGACTTCAAGCTTATATACTAAAGTTTTAACCACTAGACCATAAGTGATATTAGTGTTATCATATTAAAGTATAATATTAATAAATAAAATTTTCCTTACCCGGGGCATAGCCCAACCCTAATAACTAGTTTATAAAGTTATAAACATAACTAATATATGATAGGATCATATATTTCCGAAACCAAAAGGAAAAACAATACATGCAATATGCACCACATGTAATTCAATGTACTTCCTTTCTTTTTATTTTTTCCGCTATGATTTAACACAAATACACAATTGCCAATACATATCTTTGAAAATTAATATTTTTCCGAATATATATTGAGACAAACCCTATGATATATTACATGATAATATTTGTTTTTAGATATTAGTAAGGAAACAGGTGATTGAGCAATAAATTGTTATTGCTTCAATCTCCGTTCTAGCAGGCATCAATTCAATTCTTCTCTAAGGGTGGGGTGAGGTTATGGGTAGCTTTAGGTATAAAGTTGTAGATTCGCACCACATCCGGCATAAAAGCCAAAAGTGATATCCGCCATTGTAGTGGGTAGCGGATTGCTTTGATAGCTTATTCGCTCCATATTTGATAAATTTAATAGAACTAAAAATGGGTCTGGGAAATCCAATACGGTGGAGGAGAGTTTGATCCACATACAAGCCCAAAAGAGGTTCCACAATAAATCAATAGGCAATAGCAGGAGTAGCTCCTCTAACTTATATTGTGGTACGTTCTCTCATCTTTCTCCAATGTGGGACAACTCACATGTGTACAACATACATAACTTCCCCTCACATGTGAGTGTCCTCATAATTATAGCATACAGGTAAAGTACATAATAATTAATCCTCATTGGGAATGATCGTCCAATAGAGGTCCTTCTCCATTTGCTTGACAAATGTCCAATATAAAAGGCCCAACAACATGGGCTCTGATACCATGATAAATTTGATATGACTGAAAATGGGCCTGGGAAACCCAATACGGTTGAGGAGAGTTCTATCCACATACAAGTCTAAATGAGGTTCCACACTAAAACCAATTGGCAATAGCAAGAGTACCTCCTCTAGCTTATATTGTGGTACATTCTCTCCTCTTTCTGCAATGTGGGACAACTCACATGTGTACAATATACATGTGGTTTAACAATATTAGCCCTCTACGCATTGCATTAATCTGTCCTGTATCTACCTTTCCTACATCCACCTTTGAACTCTAAAAATCTTCAATATTAGTTTTTCCCAATGATAAATTTAGGGAATTGGTTTTCCTTGCTTTTGTATTACTGTATCAGTAGTATATATACACACTAAGACTAAATAGTACTATAAATTAGCTCTAAATAAGACTAATTACAACATTGACCTTATTTACAAAATAAAACTCACAAATTAAACCTTAATACCTCACAGTGCATGTATATATTGTAAATGGATATAAAAAAACAAAACCAAATTCATAAGGACTTGGAGCATTTCGGCAACGGTAGTTGTGGTGGTAGCGTTTATTTGTGAGAATAGTTGTTCGTTGTGCTCGTAGCTGTTAGTGGTTGGTGTGTAGGTGTTAGCTATCAAAGTAGTGGTGCAAGATATGGATGTTAGATAAAAAAAGGCTTTCAAAATAACTATTTACAAATAACTAGTCAAATACTCAAAAAAAAAACTTTAATATAAAATTGATACACCACTAAACACTATCCCAGTTGACAAACACTGCTAAAATACTACTTTGACCACCAAAAGCTACTTATACCACTATCTAACCAAACACTCCTATTTTTCTTAATTAGTATTTTGACTGAGTCAAAATACTAAATGTTACCTCAAGAGCTTGCGCCGAGGATATCCTAATTGGTAGGTGCTTATGTTCGTAATATATGGCCACTTTTCATATTGCTATTTAGAGCATTCACTAGGTTGATTTAAGGCGAGTAGTGGGTGGGTGGTGAAGGATGTTCAATTGGGTGGTGGAGTGGGAGTGGATATGGGATAGTGGATGTAGATGGTCGGAACAAAATCTTAGGTAAATATTGGTATGTAGGGGGTAAAAAACCGTACCTGCTCGCCCAATTTCCATCCCTAGATAGGTTGTAGATAGGGTCCTAGTAGTAGGACATTATAATATGTAGTTTACATCACCAATATTAAAAAAATGAAATTCTTTCTCCCTCCATCAATTAAAGTTCCATTTATTTTTTGCATAGTTTCTAAGACACACCTTTGAGCGTTCATAGTTTTACTATATATTTTTTTAATATAAAAAGTTGATAATTTGAGTATAGACATTGAGATTAATGTAACGAGATCATGTTGGGTCATGGAGCATGTGCAACCAAGAGAACTGAGGAGAAGCGTCGACAAGCAAACTGCACAACATCCCAGGCGAGCTCTCTTGGGCCCAGGTGAGCAATTCTAATTGCAGATTGAGGCAAAATGTTCCAAACGTGGTGCACCCGGGTGGGCAGCGTGTTAGGCCAGATGGGGGTTGTTTTTCAGTCATCAGGTGGTTTGTAGTATGGGCTCCGCAGGCCAGACGAGGAAACCCATACGTCGCAATTCTTTGTGGGTTGAGATTGGATAATATTTAAATCCTAGGACTACATAAAGTATAAACCCCCTTTTTAATGTTCTTAGAAGATATTCACATCAAAGAGAGTTCTTTATAGGGAGGGAGGGACGGAGGGAGGGAGGGAGGGAAAGAGTGTTTATAGGGAGGGAGGGAGGGAGGGGAGAGAGAGAGAGAGAGAGAGAGAGAGAGAGAGAGAGAGAGACTCATCCATTAATGCTTTTAATCATCTTATTCCATTGTTTTAATTAGTCTAAGTTAGTTGCTTGGTTGATTTTTTCTTTTCGTGCTCGATTTTTCCACGTTGTTCGTTGTGTTCTATTTATCGTTTTCTTTTTCATTTCGTTTTCCTCATTATTGGTTTTTAACGTTAATTAGAAGTGATTAGTGTTTGCTTAGTCTAATTCCCAAATATTGGTATTAGAGCCAAGGTTAAATTTTTGCGTGGTTGAATTAGATTTCTTGTGCACTCTAAAAAAATTGTGCTTTGTGGTCATAAAGTTGAGTTCTTTGAATTTGGGTTAATATTCAACAATAGAGGAAGGGAAGCTGATACATGAGAAGTTTGATGGTAAAGAGTTTGGGTTTTGAAAAACAAAAATAGATGACTATTTGTATTAAAAGAATTTTTACTTACGTCTTGAGGGTGACCAAGTGCGTGGATGATTGAGGAATGAAGAATGGGGAATGCTTGATCGTCAAGCTCCTAGAGTTGTGAGATTGACATTGATTTGGAGTGTGGCGTGCAATGTCAAAGAGAAGAAAACAACGCTGGAAGTGATGCAAACTCTATCCAATATGTATGAGACGTCCTCGGTAATTAGCAAGGTGTATATGATGTGTCGATTGTTTAATATTTAGATGGTTGATAAAAGTTCGGCCACCGAACACATAGATGAGTTCATTTTGATCATTAACCAATTGTTCTCGATTGATATAGAGTCTGAAGATAAAGGGCATGCGGACATTAATCTTGTCATCATATTTTTTTGAAAAAAAACACTATTTGTTTGTGCACAAACACGATTGATGATATAAACAAACTTTCTTAGATGCATCTTGAGGATAGATGTTTATCATTCCCGAATTATGTATGTTGTACTTGAATTGTTCATTGGTTTGATTGGTCAAAATGAGGTTGTCCTGGCTACACTTATGTAGTTACTAGTCCGCATGTTGACAATCGGACGTGCAGGACAAGGATGCCTACCATAATATTGGATAATTAATCGCATGTTGAGCTTGTACCTTATCTTATCTCAATCGTGAATACTGACTATGAAACTGCATGTAAATAAGCTAATTAGGAGATCATACCATTCTCGTAAAAAAAAAGGAGATCATACCATTATCTTTATGATTCTATATTATGATGACAATTTTCTTAAGAAAAAAGATTCACCAATCACCTAGGCTATAATTTCAATGATTCAGTCTTTACTACAGGTCAAGACATCAACTGCACAAACCGAGGCAGCTAGAAATTTCTTATTTGTTATTTTATCATCAAACAATAAAATAGTCAATTGATATACAACATGTTAACATATGCTCTTGAATCTAGCCAACTTGATCTGTTGATCATACTCCTTAGCTTCCTTATTAATATTGTTATTCAGAAACTTGATACTATTTAAATTATATAGAATTTTCTTTATAATTTTTTTACCAACATGTAATTATATATATTAATAGTTAAAGATGTTCATTGACAAAGGTGTAAGTCAAACTAGAAACATCAATAAACGGAGGGAGTATTTAAAATAAAAATTCAATACTATTTATGAATATAGTGTAGCATCACAATTCACACTTTATTTCTTTTTGTTCCTTTTGTAGCTGAATTCAAAAATTATATTGTATACAAGAAATCTGCACGCGATTTACAGAAACTACCAAAGTACAATAATTCATGGGGTATCCACATATGTGAAATATACAAATAACGAACAGAAAATTGTCTTTTAATTACTCACAAATGACGATCTCCAGTTACCATGATATAACAAAAAGTATAAGAGACACCCCAAATGAAACCAATTTAAATGACGGATGATAAATAGAACAGCCAGATGATCTATGTGCTGTTGTTGTTCCACGAGGGTAAATAGCCGGGGAGCTTCTTCCGGCCGTCGTCCTTGAACCGGAAGAGCCACCTCCTATCCTTCCTTCAACCAGTTGCATAATAAGAACACTAAGAAATATGCAGATGAACCATGACTGTTGCTCCTTTTCTCTGTAAACACGACATTTTTAGTTTACACGGTATATGTGTGTATCAGTGTATGTTATTCCTTTTTCACCAAAAAAAAGAGTGTATGTTATTCCTCAAATAGAATGGGTTATATCTATAACATACTTTTATGAATGTATATGTTTGATGGTTTGACATAATAATATAATTGATCTGATCTCTTCCTTTTGACCAACTTCGGGATCTTATAATTATTAGATTATTAATTATTGTGATTCGTTAGCTGTTATTGATATGGGGCACATGAATGGTTCAAAGAGGTTGTACGCATTACACTTAATAGTTGGCCCGCGTGTTGACGTAGTGGAGGCCTTGTTATGCGTTGATTGATTCCTACGTGGCAGTAAAATGCATGCCCAAAGTGTGTTAGTTCGCCTGGTTAAATGGCAGCACCTAATTGGGTGAATAAGGAAACAAGCGGATAGCTGACGTGTCAATACGGTTCCGAGATTCTTGAGAGTAAAAGATGTGCGCTGCATTGAGGGGAAAGTGGAGTTAGTTTCAACTGCCAAACAAGAGTACCTCAAAGAAGGCTCCTACAAAATAGGATCTACGCCAATAAGGAGCAATGAGGAAAACGACTGCATTTTAACGTCATTATTATAGCCTAGTATAAGTAGTCCATTAGCTCAGAAATTGTAAACCATCTCTCCCCTCTCTCTCTACTCCCTCGAGCTACTACTTGTACTCTCTCGCAAACTCAAGCAACTTAGTGAATTGGCAGGATACAAATCTTCCCGTGGTTTTTCCCTCATTCCCAAAGGGTTTTCCACGTAAAACTTGTTGTGTTCCTTTCTTTATTTCTCGCAACTTTACTTTGTGCAACTCACTTTTGCTCGCAAGTTAATTATCAACCCCCTCTCCAAGCAAATTAGCCTTAGTGTGAAATTTGCCCTAAACAATTTGGCGCCCACCGTGGGGTTGGTAATTAAAAAGCAATCTTAACACTCCATCAACTTGTCACGAAACATGTCCGAAAACAATGCTGATGAGTCGCCTGCAACTCCTCCGTCAGCCGTTGATGTCCCAGGGCAAGAAGCCATGGACCAAATCATGGGGGCCATCGACATAATGAAGCAATCTCTTAGAGATGAAATTGCAGCTCAAGGTGTCCAATTAAGAAAGAAAACCGAAGAGCTCTGATCTCAAATGCTGTCCAACGCGTCCAACGCCTCCAACTTCCGCAAACGCCAGAGTGATATTGGCAGCATAGCCAAGCAGCTCAACATGGACGACCCTATCCATGAAGACGACGGAGATGCCGTACCAGCTGCCAGCAAGTATCCTAGCTTAAACCGCCAAGCCGCCTATGAGTGGGTCTCCCCCTCGAGTAAGATGCTGGCAAGATGTCGGAGCAACCATCTCCGAAGGAGCGGCCACCCAAAGGGACCGCGGAGCAACTTCAGCGAGTGCAAGATGCCCGAAGCAAGCAACCTGCAACCAACCGGCCACAAGTCGTCCCCGCAGCTATCCATGCAGATCCCTTATATGAGCGCCTCAGGCAGGTCGAGGAGATGATACTCAAAATCCCTGGAGTGCCAAGACCCGTAGAGAAAGCTGCGCTAACCAGCTATGCGGACTCGCCATTTTCAGATGCCATCGCTTTGGTCGAGATCCCTAAGCGTTTTACCGTTCCCGCCATGAAGTTGTATGACGGAACGACGGATCCCAGCGAGCATGTCGGCCAATACAAGTAGAGAATGATTACTATCCCAGTCCTGCGCGAGATGCGTGAAGCTTGCATGTGCAAGGGCTTTGGATCAACCTTATCAGGTCTCGCTCTCCAATGGTTCATTAATCTACCTAATGGCGCTATTTTGACTTTTACAGGTTTGGTAGATATGTTCAATCTCCAATTTGCCAGTAGCAGGCGCCTGGAAAAACAAACCAGCGACTTGTACCGCGTCGTGTAAAGGTATGGCGAACCACTACGAGATTATCTCAACAGATTCAACCGCGAGAAAGTCTCCATCCTAAGATGCAATGCTCCTACCGCCATCGAAGCTTTTCGAAGAGGTTTGCTAGAAGAGTCGGAGGTGTATAAGGAGCAAACAAAATATCCTTGCCCAACCTTCAAAGATGCCCAGACAAAGGCTCTCGCGCAAATTAGATTCGAAGAAGATGCTGATACCAGGAAAGGTGCAGCAGACATAGATCAAGGCGCCAGAAAGGCCCCAAGTAACAACAATCGTAGAGACAACCGATATCAACCATATCACAAAGATGCTGTGCAAAATGTCAACGTCGCAGATTCAAACCATCCTCTCGCAATTCGAGAGTACAACTTCAACGTCAGTCCAGCAGGATTAGTTAGCAGTCTTGGCAAGTTAGGAGATGCGGTCCGGTGGCCCAAGAAGTCAGACAAGCCCTCGAACAAGAAGGATTCGTCAAGATGGTGTGACTTCCACGCAGATATCGGTCATACGGCAGACGAGTGCATTGCCCTCAGAAGAAAAGTTGCCCACTTGCTCCGGAAACGATTCTTGAAAGACCTCATGACTAACAAAGCCAAAACAATCATGCAGCGTGAATCAACAACTTCAGAAAGCCTGCCATCTCCCTCTCACCCTTCTAGAATTGTCAATCTTATTTCAGGCGGATCAGACGTATGCATTCGGCTGCAAAGCGTCATGCCAAATAAAGCGCCATGGAAATCCCATCAGCTCGTGTAAAAGGGCGAAGGCGGATTGCATGCCTATATCCTTCGACGAAGAATATGCCGCAGACTTGGCGGATCCGCACCACGACGGGCTCGTTATCTCACTCACTATTGGAAACTGCCACCTGAGGAGAGTGCTTGTAGACAATGGCAGCTCGGCAAATATCATCATGTTAGATGCCCTCAAGGACATGGGGCTAAGTGAAAGCTATATCACAAAAAAATCCACAGTGCTTGTAGGATTTAGCGTCGAGGCTAAGCATTCACTTGGCTAAATCACTTTGCCCACTTATGCGCAAGGCATTAATGTCCAGGTAAACTTCCTAGTTATTGATTGCTTGTCATCCTACAATGTTATTGTTGGCAGGCCATGGATCCATGATATGAAGGCGGTGCCTTCCACCTATCACCAAACTATCATGTTTCCCACCAAATGGGGAGTGCAAAAGATAAAAGGCGACCAAAAATTGGCGAAGGAATGCTACAAAACAGCCTTGAAGCCTTCGGCAACTCGCAAGATGCCTGCATAGCAACAACAACAACGGCAGATCATCGAAGAGTATGTTGAACCGGAAGCTGAGCCAATTGACGAAATCATCCTTGACCCGTCTAAACCCAAGCAAACTATCAGCATCGGAGTAGACTTACAAGGCGAATTGCGAGAACGATTGGTCGAGTTCTTGAGGAGAAACGCCGACTGCTTCGCATGGTCCCATGAGGACATGGTTGGCATCAACCCCGAGGTAATAACGCATAAATTAAATGTTAGCCCTAACCATTTGCCTGTCAAGCAAAAATGCAGGAATTTTGCACCTGAGCGCAACCAAGTCATCAACGAGGAAGTGCAAAACCTTCTAGAAGCAGGCAAGGTACGAGAGGCAAAGTACCCTGACTGGCTTGCGAACGTGGTGGTGGTGCCAAAAAAGAACGGGAAATGGCGAGTTTGCATTGATTTCACATATCTCAATAAAGCATTCCCGAAGGATCCATTCCCACTAACTCACATCGGCGCCATGGTGGATGCAACTGCTGGGCACGAGATGCTCACCTTCATGGACGCATTTAGCGGGTACAACCAGATCCTCATGCATCCTCAAGATCAAGAAAAAACGGCATTCATCACAGATCGAGGCATCTATTGCTACAAAGTAATGCCCTCTGGCTTGAAGAATGCTGGCACAACTTACCAAAGGTTAGTAAATACTCCCTCCGTCCCAGAATGATATGAACACTTGTTGGGACACGTAGTTTAAGGTGATAAGTTGTAGTGTGGTTATCAAATGTTATTTTATTTAAAAAGTAGATGTGATAGGAGTTGGTGGGGTATTTTTTATTAGAGGAGAAAGAAAGTTGGGTAACTTTTAATTGATAAAAGGTAGAGTGTGGGCCAATGATGTATAAAAGAAATAATATATTAATGGTGGGACCATCCCAAAAAAAGAAGTGTTCAAACTAATTTGGGACAAACATAAAAGGAAAGTGTTCAGATTATTCTGGGACGGAGGTAGTAAAATGTTTGAGAAACAGATTGAGGACACCATGAAGGTATATATTGATGACATGCTGGTTAAGTCCAAAAAACCCGATGACCACATTCAACACCTTGAAGAAGCATTTGAAATCTTAAGAGGCTACCAGATGAAGCCAAATCCCAGCAAATGCTCCTTCGGGGTTACCTCTGGCAAATTCCTAGGGTATGTCGTAACCTAGAGAGGCATTGAAGCAAGTCCAGAGCAGATCAAAGCCATCGTCAATTTGCAGTCTCCAAGATGCGTCAAAGACGTGCAAAAGCTAACTGGACGAATTGCAGCACTTAACAAATTTATATCCAAGTCGTCAGATAGGTGCAAATTGTTCTATGATGTGCTAAGGAAGAACAAATCATTCGAATGGACCAGTCAACATGAAGAAGCATTTCAAAACTTGAAGACTTACATGATGACGCCACCACTTCTCGCAAAGCCAAAGGACAAAGAAGAGCTACAACTTTATCTAGCTGTTACGCATGCAACTGTAAGCGCCGTTTTGGTAAGAGAAGAAGATGAATCCAATCTCCCATATATTATGTAAGTAAAGCTCTTGTGGACGCTGAAACAAGGTACACTTCATTAGAAAAACTTATACTTACCTTAGTCATGGCCTCTATTAAGTTGGGCCCTTATTTTGAATGCCATCCTATTTGCGTTAAAACTAACTATCCTATAAGATCTGTGCTGAACAAACCTGAGTTGTCAGGCAGGATGGCCAAATGGCTAGTACACCTATGTTGCTACGAAATCAGGTGCGAACCAAGGACAACCATTAAGTCGCAAGCTTTGGCATACTTTGTGGCTGATTTCAGTCCAAATCTGCAAACTGAAGCCGACGAAGAACTCTTGCACTTGCTGGAGCAAATCACAAGTCCCACGTGGACACTATGCACTGACGGAGCATCAGATACAAACGGAACAGGACTTGGATTTGTACTAAAATCGCCACAAGGGGACATCATAGCCCAAGCTGTGCATTGCGAGTTTAAAGCAACTAACAATGAAGCAGAGTACGAAGCTTTGATTGTTGCCCTCAACGCAGCAGCAGAACTTAAAGTCAAACGCATCGAGGTAAGTTGCGACTCCTTACTAATCGTCAATCAATTTAATGGATCCTATGCAGCAAAAGACCAGAAGATGGCGAAATACTTGGACATCGCCAAAAGCGTAGCCAACAAGTTCGATGAATTTACCATAAAGCAAATACCAAGGGAGTAAAATGTAGAAGCAGATGCCTTGGCCAACCTAGGCTCGATTTCAGCAGCGCTCAACCTGCGCAACATTCCCATTGTGCATATCTTGCAACCTACGATAGACAGACATCAAGTAAACGAAACCAGCACTGAAGTTGCCTGCGAAGACGCGGACTGGACGGAGGAGTACGTTCAATGGCTAAAGGAAGGCATCTTACCCCAGCAACTCGGAGATCTGCGAACTTTCAAGGTAAAAGCATCTCACTTCATCTTAATCGATAATGTGCTGTTTCGCAAGTCAGTTGCAGGTCCCTACTTGAAATGCCTCAAGGGGCAAGATGTACCCATTGTATTGCGCGAACTACACGATGGCGAGTGTGGCAACCACGCTAGAGGAAGGAGTCTATCTAATAAACACTCGAGATGGGCTATTTCTGGCCAACTATGAGAAAAGACGCCATGGAGTATGCTAGAAAATGTGATGCTTGCCAAAAACACGCTGCAGTTTCACACCACCATGCTGAGCAACTTCACCAAATCCTGGCACCTTGGCCATTCATGAAGTGGGAAATGGACATCGTCGGCAAACTTCCGCAGGCTCCAGGGCAACGCGTATTCATGCTCGCTGTGACAGATTACTTCTCCAAATGGATCGAAGCAGAAGCATATCAGAACATCACCGACGCTGAGGTAATTTCTTTTATAAAACACAACATACTATGCAGGTTTGGCATTCCTTCAGAGATAATTTGCGATAATGGATCACAATTCATAAGTGGCAAGACGAAGAAATTATGCCAAAAACATCAGACTACACACTTCAACCCCAAGATACCCGCAAACTAATGGGCAAGCTGAGTCTAGCAACAAAATCATCGTCAACAACATCAATAAGCACATCGACAGAGCAGGCGGCAGATGGGCGGACGAGTTGCCTCTAATCCTTTGGGCAGACAGGACAACTCCCAAGAACGCAACTAATCAAACTCCCAATTCTTTAGTTTTTGGTTGTGAAGCAGTTATCCCAGCAGAAGTGTACATGCCAACTGCAAGGTTTGGCCTCATGACAGAAAGCAGGAACGATGCATAATTCGCGCACAACTTGAATACCATCGACGAAATCAAAGATCATGCTAAAGTAAGAATGGCAGCCTATCAACAAGCAGTCGCCAGAAGTTACAACAAGCACATCAAGGTAAAACAATTCCAAATTGGAGATTGAGTCCTTAGAAAGACATTTCAAAATACGAAGGATCCAAAGGTAGGCAAACTTGCTGCAAATTGGGAAGGACCTTACCAAATCGAAAAGGTAATAGGCAACGGAGCATACAGGCTAATCACTAGAAACGTCGTGCAAATTCCATGTAGTTGGAACGCAACTCACCTCAAACATTATCACTTCTAAACTCGTCATTTTACTTTCTGGAAATTTATTTCTTTTCCTCCTAAACATTTACTGACTTAAGCATCGGAGGGCCGTTGGCAAAACGCCAACTGTCTAGGTTTGCCAGATCATCTCGCAAAGGGCAGCAACCTACCAGAACACAACTTGGCAGCTACCCATGTAACATCTTAATACAAAAATGCTTGCCAAGAACACTTCTGGTAATATCCCCTAATACCATTCTTTTGTCGCACCTACTTTTCTTTTAGCTAATTTACAAGAACACATACTGACTTAAGCATCGGAGGGTCGTTGGCGAAATGCCAACGGTCTAGGTCTAACAAACCATTTTGCAAGGGGCTGACATGCCGAGAGCAACTTCCGAAGCAACTTGTCCAGCAACTTCCTAAGAAACTTGTCCAGCAACTTCCTAAGCAACTTGTCTAGCAACTTCCGTAGCACTTTCTCAAGCAATTCCCTATACAAAGTTCCTCGGCAACTCAGCAGGCAACCTTCACTACAGAGGCATTGGGCGAATATGGATGTAGCAACTCAAGAAGCAAGATGCTGGATAGACCAGATTGGGTTTCCCAATTGGGACACCTTGCCATTATTTTTGAAGAACATTCCTTGTAAGCAAGTTACTCCTTGTATTCATTACTTGTATCCTTCAAATTATATTAAATAAAACGCGGTATTCATTCGAATTTATCCAAATACAAATTATTGCCCTCTCGCAAGTGATGCCAATTATTGAAAAGGTTATAACACAGCAGTAGCAAAACAGATGATTTCAAAAAGCAACTTCAAAACGGGTCGACGTTTTAGTTTGCTACAACATGCATGCATGAGACAAAATCACATAAGCACGCACTATTCTCAAAAACAGAATGGTATTAAGCAAAACAAAGCAAAATTGATAAAAGTTGCTTTCCTTAGGGAAACCAACACGTTAGTTCCTAATCTCCTGCTCCTAGCAAGCAGGAGAAGCACGCAAATTAAAAGATTGCTCCTATGAGCAAATGCTACACACACCAATATATCAAACCTTGCTCCCATGAGCAAGTAAAGCAACATACAAAATAAAACATTGTTCTTAAATCCTAAAAACAGAAGGCAACAAGCATTAAGCGGTATCATCCTGGGGCTTGTCAGCATCAACATCAATAGGCTGGAAATGTGCGCCAACGACAGAAGTTGTTGCATGAGTAGATGCGTCATCAACAACTACTTCAAATGCTGCTGCAACCTTCACATTTTGGCTCTTTTTGGCCTCTTCATAGGCCAACCTCTCTGCAGCAGGGTTCCATTCCAAATGCTTGCCAGTAGCATACTCTTCCATAGCCTCGATCCTGCCCAACCATAGTTGCATGCCAGTGTTGTCAAGAAGTTCATTCAATTTCGCCTCGGATTCCTCAGCAGCTTTCTCCACCTCCATCTTCAAACGCTGCACTTCTGCTTGTTCCTTTGTCAACTCGTCCAACCAATGTTGGCATCTTCCCTCTGCCTCTTCTTTCTCCTTGGTAAGGGAGGAAAATTTAGTAGTCAAGTTAGATAAATTTTGGTGCGTAGTAATGAAGGCTTGCATGTACTGAAAGCAAGATGCACCAGAAGTCATTATACGACAAAAACAAGGAAAATAGTTAGAGGTAGGAATAAAATTAACCTGGACAGATAAGCTGACACCCTCAGACGCGATAGTAGCAGGCGCTATAGGTTCATGACGCGACTTGGCAATAGGAAACCACAAGTTTTTAGCGCTCGGCCATATCGGAGTTACCTCAACAACAACAGAGCAGAAGTCTTCAGGGATTTCGATTTCCATGTTCTTTCTCTTCTGCCCAGTTAGCATAGAAGCCGCAGATGTTGCAGTCGGGCGAAGTATCTGATGAGCAGGAAGGCGAGTCGTCGCAGAAGGCGCAGGAGGAGTAACATAAACTCCACTTCTGTTGCACATCCCTGAGATCAGTTCGGAGTTGGAAGTTGGAGCAGATAGCTGGGATGCAAAGGTTTCTAACAACGAAGGAAGAAAAAGTAAGCAATTCGAAAAGGAGAACTACGCAAGAGAATAAGAAGGTGCCTACATACCAAAAGACATGTTAGAGGTTGATCGGGTTCTAGTGCTTCTCCTTTTCTGGGAGTCGGATGAATCTGCTTGTGCAGGCAAGTTGGCACCAGGATGCGAGGGAATAATAGGGAAAGTACTATCTTCAGCACTAAGAGCCAAGATCAAGTCTATGAAACCAGTCGATTCTTCGCGCCCAGAAGATTGCAAAGCAGCGCCTGCCCAACAAAACGAGTAAGCAAATTGTGAAAAATTAGCATGCAAAATTCACAGCAAATTAGGTAAATTACCTTCAGATCTCCAAGTACCCTTGAAAAAACCACCAAAATCACCCACAGAGTCGGCTCTTACAAAAAAGTATCTTGCGGCCCAGCCCCTGTCTCGACCCTTGTCGATTTTTTCTATCAATGCATCTCTGCCTTCATTAGTTTTGAGGGTGAATCTCCCTTTCCCGAAAGTTTTGATTTGGTAAGTGAATGCCAAATTATCTATTGTGAAATCAATACCCAAATTTTTGCTTAGGGTCTCTATACTTGTCAAAACCTTCCATGCCCCAGGGAGAAGTTGGCAAGGTGCCATGTTAGTTGCAGCAAAAATTGGCGGATAAAAGGCGAAAAAGGGAATTTCAGTCCTAATTTAGCAAAGGGGTAGGCGTAAAAAACCAACCAACCAGGGCAAACCCAATTCATTCTCTCTTGATTTATGGGCAACCTAATCACATCGCCAGGAAGAAAACCATAGTTTTTCCTATAAGTTTGCAAATCGGCTGCAGTTAGCACGCTAGGATCACTAGTACATAATTGACTATAAGTAACACCCAAAAAGTGTTCCTTAAAGTGTCTAAAGTGTTACAATAGCTAATAGGTAGCACTTAAGTGGGTGTTACATCTGCCTGTGTTACCTATGCTATTAAGTAACACTTTTGAAAGCTTACGGTAACATTTTTACAAGTGTTACCTAAAATCTACTTATGTAACACTTTCAATACCTATTGTTACACTTTTGAAGTGTTATTCATAAATTCTTAAGTAACACTTTCTTAATAATTAGTAACATCTTATAGTGTTACTATTAACCTATAGTAACACTTTATTCAACATTATGTATCACTTAACTGCCCTTTCATTTAGCACATTGTGCATTATTAAGTAACACTTTTTCCCATTTCATGTAGCACTTTGTGAGTTATAGGTAACACTTTTCTTTATTAGGAATTAAAATAAAAGTAATAATCAAACAAGAAGAAATTTGATATATGAATGACAATTATATTATTATGATAATATAGTTATGTACACATATTAGTGCTATTTTCAAACATTAAGAAACAATATTTTTTTTCAATATAAAATCAAATGATCCATCAAGCATCAAATACATATGGTAATCTAAAACTAAATCTAATAGTCATGTATCTCTTCTCCATCTTCCGTCATCTCGCCCAATGTATACATTTTCCTATTGCTCCTGAACTCTTGATATACATGCTACTTCAATTCATCATCGTGGTTCTCTTGATCCTATAAGAAACATTTAAGGTGAGATCCTCAACAATAATATAATTTATTAATAGGCAAAGAAATTAAACATGTTAGGAATTCAGAAACAAGGAATAATGGAACAATCAAAAATATCAAACATACATATAGAGAAAAGTGGCAATATTTGAACAACAATCAAAGTCATATGACGCTGGGAATTATTTTAAGTGCCACATGAAAGCCAACCAGAGAGAGCTAGAGAGGGGAGGGCAAAGAGATGTAAAAACACAGAGAAATCTAAAAAAGTTTAAAGCCATATGACGCTGGGAATTATTTTAAGTGCCACATGAAAGCCAACCAGAGAGAGCTAGAGAGGGGAAGGGAAAGAGATGTAAAAACACAGAGAAATCTAAAAAAATCTAGTCTGCGTCAAGCATTATACACAAGACATTTTAAAAAAAGTTTCCAATATACTCTATCATCACCATTTCACCTCCTCAAAACAGCCTCAATATCACCGTAATAATCCCTTCAACTGCAGCAACGAAGCTGCCATTGAAGCAGCAAAATAGGCCCAACGTCACGCCCAAAAATACCATCAATTACAGCAAGTAAAACACACAACAGTGGCAGCAAACATAGAGCCCAAAACTGCGGTCCTTTGCTGCCATTATATCCCTCCTTAACCCTCCTTTGCAACCCTCCAAATCACCCACATTTCAGCAAAAGCTGCAGCTCAAAATGCCACCTTTTGCTGCCCCAAACACCGCCTAAAACAGTCTTCAAACCTGCTGTAGTGACAATAGCTCTTACCACTTTTTCAGCCATTATTTCACCATCCATTCGCACCACCTTTCCTCCATAAGAAAACTACAACAACTAATTAATGAAAATTACACCTGATCATCTATATTTCAATGTCAAATTGTTAATATAGTGCTAGCATCTGGAATGCAGCTTTGGGACAACTGAGAATACATAGAAGACTTGGTTCCCTGAATTTTGAGACTGTAATAACTGTTAGTCAGTAAAATAAATCAAAGTGAACAGAAGTTTACTACTCAATAGAGGTCCTGGAAAGTTGTGTTTAAGGATATAATATTTACAATACCTTGTCAAAGTTCAGATGCTCAGAGTAGTGTCAAAGTTCAGATGCTCAGAACAGTATCAAAGCAAACATTACAAAACAGTAGTATATCTGCTAAGGATAAGTTCTCTCAAAAGCATTTGATCACATAGGGTCTCAGCATTAAAATCACATATCAATAAAAATCAAAATCAAAACATAGCATGACATTATTATAGAATCACTAAGTAAAAGGAACTCTTAAAACCCAAAATTCAGCTCAATATTGCTTACATTACCCATCAAAATTTCACCTTCTTTAGGTCATCTTATAGCATATTTTGGAGTATCACTCACTAAATTCAAGATATCTCAATTTAATTGCACAAATCGTTATAATTAACGGTTATAACTCTTGTACAAATTTGGAGAACTAGAAGAAACAATAGCAACATCCAATTAGCTAGATCATAAATTAAACATCATCAGCTACATCATACAACAAGCAACCACAATCCACAATCCAATTACTAATCTTCCACCAGAATTGGAAGAAATAAGAATAAGATCAAAGGAAGGAGAGAAAATGGTGTAGTACCTCTAGGAGAGCTAAACACAGCTGATTTCATAGAGAAAACAATTAAGCACCCGAAGCAGCAATGGCGACGGCGGTATCACAGCTACGGCTGCACCACTACCCCGCTGCAGCAGAGCAGGCAAAAAACGGAGGGGCCACAACAACAATCAACGCACCACAGACCAGAGATGCCGGAGCGCCAAAGTAGGGAAGACATTAGGGGGTGGGGATGGGGGTCCGAGGCGGCAGCACAGGTAGGAGGGAAGAGGGAGACGCGAGGGAAAGCAGAGAAGAGAAAATGAGGGTTTGAGCCTTGAGGTTTGAGTGTGGGCCGGGGGGGGGGGGGGGGGTGGTAGCTGATTTTGAGAGGTAAATAAAATATTTTGGTTTCCAATTTGGGTCTAATATTACTCGACTATTTTGCATCCTTAATACCCAAAATTCATTTAATCATAACCTAAATTAATTAGTTTAATAGATGTACTAAAAAGATGACAATTCAAAGATTATAACTATATTTATAACTATATTTATGTTTTTGACCCAATTGTTAATGGTAAAAAAATAGGATTTTGCACAATTGTTAATTTATAAAGTTATGCCAATATATATTGGTATTAAAAATTCACTTCTTTTTGACAAAATAAATTCAATAAAAAAAAGCTCAAGATTCATGCTATACTTTGAATTTTTGACGAATTGATATCTAATAAAAAAAAGTTCAAGATTCATATTATACTCGAACATAAAAAATAAAAAATAAAACAATCTTAAGTCTAATAAAAGTAAGCTTGCTTAATGTCAAAGATGTTTTATTTCCTTTCAAAAAAAAAAAAAAGATGTTTTATCATACATTTCTGTCCATCTGTCAAAGAGCCCTTACTATGTATAAATATATGTGCATTAGAGGTTCCGCTATAAGTGGTAGTGTAAATATTAAATAACCATACTACACCCTAAAATGTTACCTGAAAGACTATAAGTGTTACTTACAAAAAAAGTGTTACCCTCTAAAATTGAAATGTTACCAATCAAAAAGTGTTACCTTGAAGAGTTAAAATGTTACCTATAAAAAAAAGTGTTATCTTAAAGTGTTACATATCGAAAAGTGTTACCATCAAAGTGTTACCTATGAAAATGTGTTACCGTTAAGTTGTTACCTATCAAAAAGCGTTACATATAAGTGTTACATATCAATAAAGTGTTACTAAAGTGTTACCTATGTGTTAATGAAAGTTGGATCTCAAAAAGTGTTACCATAGAGTGTTACCTTAGATCAATTATGTAGTAGTGGATAAAGGTTCTTGTCTTCTAAAATCTCTAAAGGGCGAAAGACATTCGCTCCTTCAGGGGAGGAACTTTTTCTTGAAGAAGACCTATGGTTTGCTCTAGTCATGGCAAAAAAAGAAAGCAAAGGCAAATTCGTGTAAAATCGAATAACAACTTGAAGAAAAACGCAAAGAAAATCAGCAAGGAGAAAAGATTACTTGAGAAAAAACTTGGACGGACAAAGGAAGAGGATGAAGAAATTTTATCGCTTTCCAAAGAAGCGCATTTATAGAAGAAAGGAGGAGTTATATGTCTAATCAGTCCATGCAAGAAAACCGTCATAATTACGCGCGTTCTCCAAGGCAATTTTCTTTTTAAATCTTGAAATTTTTTTGTCCTTACTTTCCCGCCCAAGCAGGAAAAATTTGGGGCTATTGTTATGGGTTGGTTTATTTCTACGTGGCAATAAAATGCATGCCCAAAGTGTGTCTGTTTGCCTGGTTAAATGGCAGCACCTAATTGGGTGAATAAGGAAGCAAGCGGATAGCTGACTTATCAATACGGTTCCGAGATTCTTGAGAGTAAAAGATGTGCGCTGCATTGAGGGGAAAGTGGAGTTAGTTTCAACCGCCAAACAAGAGTACCTCAAAGAAGGCTACTACAAAATAGGATCTACGCCAATAAGGAGCAAGGAGGAAAACGACTGCATTTTAACGTCATTATTATAGCTTAGTATAAGTAGTCCATTAGCTTAGAAATTGTAAATCATCTCTCACCTCTCTCTCTAGTCCCTCTAGCTACTACTTGTACTCTCTCTCAAACTCAATCAACTTAGTGAATTGGCAGGATACAAATCCTCCCGTGGTTTTTCCCTCATTCCCAAAGGGTTTTCCACGTAAAACTTGTTGTGTTCCTTTGTTTATTTCTCGCAACTTTACTTTGTGCAACTCACTTTTGCTCGCAAGTTAATTATCAACCCCCCTCTCCAAGCAAATTAGCCTTAGTGTGAAATTTTCCTTAAACAGGCCTCGAGGGTAAGTATTTGCAATCATGCAATATTAATATAAAATATTAATACTGGCCATCAACTGAAAATATATAAAATATTAATTCATGCTTTCTTTATCATTTGAATTAAAAAGCATAAGAAGAAAAATAAATATTCTTGTCCAAAACTTTAATATCTAAATCAAAGGCCGCGCCGGGGGCCACTCGAGCGGCCGCACGAGGCTCTGGAGAAAAGGTCGTCAAAATTAAGTACTTCATTCATTTTAAAATAAATGAAATACTTATCATTTTTAGGTCGTCTCAAATAGATGAAACGTTACTATATTTGGCACTTGCTTTTCGCTATCTTTCTCTTCATCACATGGGTTCCTCTTTTTTTTCTCTATATCTCTATCTTCTCCTAAATCCCCATGTCAAGGCTATACGTTTTATTTAAAACAAAATGGGAGGAAGTAGATATGACTCCCTCTGTTTGCTAATTAAAGATTCTTTTTTGCTAAGTGAATCGATATATTATTAGAACCAAGCAACTCTACATGACCCATCCCACTTTGACAAAAGACCCACACCAAGTTCCATAGCTTTGGGTCCACTATCCTGATCTTGATTTTCCTACTCCGAAAGGGGAAAGGTCCTTCCCTTTGGGGTTGAATGTGGGCGAGAAGGGATTCGAACCCCCACGTCGTGGTTCGTAGCCACGTGCTCTAATCCTCTTAGCTACAGGGTCCACCTCGCCTTCACTGGATATGTTATCAGGAGTATCCTCCAATTAAGAATAAAAACAGTGCATTACGAGGTGCGTAAAATAAGAGCAAGACAAACCTTTTAGGAAGGACTCTCTAGACATTTTTGTTGCAAACGAACACAACTTTAAGCAAGCCCAACACTAATCTAATTACAAATTGTCAAGCCACCTACTATAATTCTGTTCTTTAGTATATTTCTAATTCTTATCTTAACAATATCTTGTATTTGCTATACAACGTTTTCTCTTTTCATAACTCTGAAGTTCCATAATGACCTATTTCAAACCTGCCATAAATGACATATGAGTAACGATCAATAACATATCACTAGCCACAAACCTTTCTCGTGAAAAGGAACCCCTTACATTGTCTCCGGTTTCAATAAAAAAGTGAAGTTACATCTAAGCCCAAACATTGTTGAATTTGTTGGAAACAAGGTTTTACTGTAGAACCATTGAATGTCTTCCTTTTTACTATTATCACACATAAATTGAGGAAAATGAGGAGAAGAAGTGTATTAGAGAAATTTGTTGTAAGAGAATGTAGAATTATATGAGTCCAATCAGTGAAAGGTAGTGTGGAAAAGAAATAAACCTTTATCGAATTGAAAAAAAAAGTAAAAGTAAGAAGATTGATCTTCGAAAAACGAACATAAACAAAAAGTAGAAAGATCCTTATAAAACGAAGAAAATTCTTACTAAAATATGTTTGATCTAGTGGTCAGTAAACTGGTAAAGTGTAGTTTAATTCTATATGAAGGAATCCATTAGGATTGTATCAAATAAATTTTTAAAAAAAAAATTATGGATCTTCTAAACCAATTCGGCCTTGTTTAGAAAAAAGGGTTTGAGGTTTAAATATCTCTCTTTCATCATTATTTTCTGATTTTCATCTTTCCATTTTATGTCATGTTTTTCTGGCACATTCGCTTCTAACATTATTCTCTCTCTTTTTTAATTTCCCCTCCTAACCTATTTCCTTTCTCCATCAATCATCAATTATATATATATTATTATATGGGGAAATTTAACAAATATGAAAAATTTGACCCAAAGATTATATTTTATGTTTAAAATATAAATAATTTCAAGTAATTTATTTTATGTATTTATACCTTTAATTTAATTTATTATTTTGGTAATTAAGTAAAAGGTATATATCTCCAAAAAGAAAATCAAAGATTAACTACCCAATCTTTATCTCTAATAATCCACTTAGTACAGCTACAAAAATTCACTCTATGTTTAACTATATACTGTTTTATTTAACTATAGAATCAATTTTATTCACATTAGGGAACCAGTAAGCCTCATTCCTAGATCTCTAAATCTGATACACCAGGGTTGTGATAGTAACAAGAAGGACCTGCTTCCTTACTTTAGAACCTATATAAGCTTTCCTAGTCCAACTTACTTGTTGTGGTAGAGTTCAATGCCTGGGAGCGACACCAATCTATAGGGTCGAGTTATGTTAAGCAGCTGCTTGCTGAAAACACACTCAAGAAACAGATGTTCATGTGTCTCTATAGCTTGACCATATAAGCAACAAAGGTTGTCCTGTAAAATGTTGTATTGAAACAACCTCTTCTTTGTTCTAAGGCTTCTTTGAATTCCTAGCCCAACATTAAATCTATGCTTTGGCAAATACATTCTATTCCATATACCAGCAACCCAGGGTACTTTGGTAAGATAAGCTACAATCTGCTCATGGACTTTGCTAGTTGAGTAATTGTAGGCGTGGATTTTTCATTCCTTTAATGCCTACACGCGGTGTGAGCGCGTTTATTTGACTACCCTATTACTAAGGTTTTATTAAAAAATATGTTTTGAAGTCGCCAACAATTCTTTAAAGAAACAATCATAAACCTAATTGGATATTGAAACGGAAGGGACATCTTAGAGACTTATCCAATGTAGATTTCCCCGTTTTGACTCCATAGATGGTCAGGAACCAAAAATTGAGTTCGGGGGGGGTGAGGATACAATATAATCAGGAACTATATTGCCCATTGCTGGCCTCTACTAAATAATGATTAACAACAGATTTTATGCAAAAGAATAATCAAATAATATTTTAAAGCACCCTAAAAATAATTAATCTAGATTGGTTCAGGAAACACACAAAAGACTAATTATTTAGTGACAAGTTATTATGTAATCATTTTACAAGGTTTCTAGCAAGTTGTCCAAATTATCTGAATTAATTAGAATAGTTCTTTAGGTCTTATTTAGTATAATAACATGTGGCTGATAAAGACAACTTGCAAGATAATCATAATAACATGAATATTATATACAGAAAATAGAAGAAAAGAGGTTAGAATTTCCAAAGAGACGCGATTATTAATTAAAAATCTACATCATGACAAGAAAACGTTAGTAACTTAAAAAAAAATAGTAAAAATAAATAAATAAATTAAAGAAAGTTAGTTAATTTTAGTTGACCCTCAGAAATTATACCACCTTCCAGGGTCGTTGATTTGTACGGATCTCGGAAAATTGAATATTGAACGAATCTTAAAACAGATTTGTGTTTTGTAAAACGTTGCGTTATATGTATGAGGCGCAGGGCGTGTAGTTTTTATGAGTATAGGTGAGATAGAATTATTAGGATGATGATGAAGAAGAATCGTGGATGAATATTGAAGGATGATGATTTTGGTGCGCTGATGCGTGGTAGTATGATGATGAAGAGTGATTAGTATTAGGTAATATTAGAGGGTGTAGGTGTAAGATGATGGTGGATTGATGATCATGCGTGTGATGATGAAAAGGAAGCAGGGGGTGGAGTGGTGCAAGGAAGATCGAGAGATCAGGTGGTGATGTATTGAAGTAATGGGCTTTAGGAATTTGTGAGGTGAGTTGGTCGTGTAATTGTGTTGTTTGGCCGCAGGATTTTGAGAGAATAGTGTTAGTTGGTGAGATTTGTTTGAGGGAGATGTTGTCGTGTAAGTTGTTCGATCCTCCAGATTGATTATTAGAAGAGTAATATATATAGGTTTAGGGTGGTTGGGAAGCAATAGGTTTTTAAAAGATTTTTATTAAAAAAGATTTTAGAAAATAGTTAGTAAGAGATAATTAAAACACTTTGGGAAAATATTATTTTTTTTAAAAGATATTTTTATTAATAAAATAATTAATAAAATTAATTAATTCTATTAATTAATTTGGGCTTAGAAAATAGGTTTTATCAAATGGGCTTTCATAAAACTATTTTTAGAAGGTTTTCAAAGATGGGCTCTTAAAAAAGTTATTTTAAAAAATTTTAGGAAGTGGGTTTAGTAAAACTATTTATAAAAAAGTATTTCGGAAATGAATTAGTAAAATGGGTGAGAAAATGGTTTTGGGCTTAAAATATTTTATTTTAGACTCATTCTCTATTCTTTCTTTGATCCGGACCAATTGGAGTAGGGTAATGGTCATCATAGGGTACTAAATGGGGAGACACGATTATGTGTCTACAGAAGCCCCCACTTTGACTGAGGTTTGTAAAACCGAAAGTCAAAGTATACGTGTCGGGACGGAGAATGATTCTAGATGCTATGCAATCCAAAATCACTCTTTTGCGCCGGTACCTGCGAAACAAGCAAAAGCTTCAGGAATAGGCATGTGTGAAACATATTTGTAAATATGTAAAAATGAGATGGTGTGAAAGAAGGTATCATGAGCTATTTCCGGCCCGGCTCATGTCGGAGTTTTGATGTCTCGATGGGTAATGGTCCGTGGACCTGGCGGTCGTATGTCGCCTCTTTGATTAATGATGGTCCATAGAATTGGCGGTGGTATGTCGCCTCTTTGATTGATGATGGTCCGCAGACCTGGCGGTGGTATGTCGCCTCTTGATTAAAGGTGGTCTGCAGACCAGGCGTTGGTATGTCGACTCTTGATTGAAGGTGGTCTGCAGACCAGGCGATGCCTCTTGATTGAAGGTGGTCCGTAGACCAGGCGGTGGTATGTCGCCTCTTGATTGAAGGTGGTCCGCAAGCCAGGCGGTGGTATGTCACCTCTTGATTGAAGGTGGTCCGTAAACCAGGCGGTGGTATGTCGCCTCTTGATTGAAGGTGGTCCGTAGACCAGGCAATTGTATGTCGCCTCTTGATTGAAAGTGGTCGGCAAACCAGGCGGTGGTATGTCGCCTCTTGATTGAAGGTGGTCCGTAGACCAGGCAGTGGTATGTCGCCTCTTTGATTGATGATGGTCCACAGACCGGGCGGTGGTATGTCGCCTCTTGATTGGAGGTGGTCCGTAGACCAGACGCTGGTATGTCGCCTCTTGATTGAAGGTGGTCCGCAGACCAGGCGGTGCCTCTTGATTGAAGGTGGTCCGTAGGCCAGGCGGTGGTATGTCGCCTTTTGATTGAAGGTGGTCCGCATACCAGGTGGTGGTATGTCACCTCTTCATTGAAGGTGATCCGAAGACCAGGCGGTGGTATGTCGCCTCTTGATTGAAGATGGTCCGTAGACCAGGCGGTGGTATGTCGCCTCTTGATTGAAGGTTGTCCATAGACCAGGCAATTGTACATCGCCTCTTGATTGAAGGTGATTCGCAGACCAGGCGGTGGTATGTCGCCTCTTGATTGAAGGTGGTCCGCAGACCTGGCGGTGGTATGTCGCCTCTTGATTGAAGGTGGTCCGCAGACCAGGCGGGGTTATATCGCCTCTTGATTGAAGGTGGTCCGCAGACCAGGCGGTGGTATGTCGCCTCTGATTGAAGGTGGTCCGCATACCAGGCGATGGTATGTCGCCTCTTGATTGAAGGTGGTCCGCAGACCAGGCGGTGGTATGTCGCCTCTTGATTGAAGGTGGTCCGCAGACCAGGCGGTGGTATGTCGCCTCTTGATTGAAGGTGGTCCGTAGACCAGGCGGTGGTATGTCGCCTCTTGATTGAAGGTTCAATGTTGGGTACCTGTAAATATAAAGAATACGCAGATATACTGACAAACAATTAGGGGACATGCTTATGTCCCGTGATGTGGGTGCTAGTGTATGGATAGGAACTGACTTGATTTAACTTGACTTAACTTGACTTAACTTGAAGGTGTTATCGTGTGTGCATACATGTATGAGAGTGTGTGTGTGTGTGTGTGTGTGTGACTCCATGACTTACGTTAGGATCCTATGGTTAAGGACGAAGGATGTAATGCAAATGAAGAGATGCGACACTAATGCAGATATATGACACTAATGCAGATGATATGATTTTATGCTAATGCAGCGATATGATGATTTTATCGTTCTTTTAGAAGCTCAAATTTTCGTTTAGAAAACTGTTTTTGAAATAGGAGAAATAGGAAGCCCCAAAGGATGATCCATGTAGGTTATGCTTGAGTCAATACGTGTTATAGTTGTTACGGGCCTAAGTGAGCCCGTAAAAGAGCTAGGATCTCTTGTGGGTCTGGAGCCCATAATTTTTTGTATCGACTCGTAATGAAGTCCTTATCAAGGTACACATGAAGCCCAAGGATGATCTATTCAGTTAATAGACTATGTTGGGTTTGAAATACGTTATAGAACAAGCTTTTGTAGCGCTTGAGTTGTATATGCTTCGAGTTTTGTATGCCAAGGGCCTAAGTGAGCCCATAAAGTGGGTTTGATCTTGTATCAGTGTGGGTTTTAAAACCCAAGATGTCATGTATGGACTCGTAATGAAGTCTTTATCTCAATAGGTCTGGACTTGGAGCCTACGATTTTCTGGGTGAACCAGTGATGAAACCCCAAGTAAGACGGAGTTGATGAAGTACCCAACTTGATTGCTTGATTTTGAAGACATCTCGTCACGTTTAGTGGAAGTTTCGACCAAAGATTCCATATAGGGTTCCTAAGGTGAAAAGACAAGAACGACCAAAGAAAAGAACACTCAAAAGATGAGGTGCGGTCATAGCGCTGAGTGTTGAAAGGTTATGCTAAGGTTGGCTTAGAAGCGATAATGTGGCTTAGAAAAAGGAAGTGATTAGAATAAGAAAAGGTAGAGTCATGATGAATCGACTCATGCAATGAGATAGGCCAAATGATGTAGGTTTGAATCCCAGTCTATAATCTAAGGGTAGGGATGAGCATTTAAGAAATTCATGATTTGAGTGATCGCGCTTTTCTCATGGGCCTAGGAGAGCTTGAAATATATGTTTTGAATTAAAATGGTCGGGCCTCAAAAGAGGTTACCTACGTATCCATGATGGAATCAGGCCAGATGTAGCTCTTAACAATTTAATCGGTGGCCTAGCATTTTGCTTTGGAGCCATTTGAAATGAATTAGGCATTGAATTAAGTATTGATTTGGAAGAGGTCTTTATCAAGGGTGTATAATGATGTAGGTTTTGTTTAAAGTAGTCGGACCTCAGGGTGAGGTTTCCTACGTATCTTTAGCAGAATCAGACCATTCGTAGTTCAGGCTGATGAATGAGAAGATGCCCTGACTTTTGCCTAAGTCGCCATTATGGGTTTTCGACCTAGTGGGTTTGGGATTGTCATTTTGTGGCTTATTGGGATGCGATATGCATGGTTGCTTGAGTGAAGGTTATTACAGAGATTTGAAGTTGGAGGTTTGAAATCAAAGGTTGAAGGTTTTGAAAAGAAAGTACTTTTTACAAAGCTATTGATGAGCTTATTTGCAACACTTCCTGGTTTTTTTTTTTTATATTTATTTTGAACCTTTTGTATCATTTTTGCTTTTGCCTTTTTTTTTTTCATGTTTGTTGCTCTTTTTTTTTAATTGCCCTTTACATTGAATAGTTGTCAAGTGTACTTCCTATGAGGTAGGTTAAAGGGAGAAAGGGATTATGAATGATAAGGATTGAAGAAATAGTTGCGGGGAAAGGGAGGAATGCCTCTTTTATTTATGCCAGTTATTCATTGCCTTCATTAGAATAGTCATAAGAATTAGAAATTCATTTCTTTTAAGGCGACAATCGTGATTTCCATTGATGCTTATTAGTGCAAGGTTAAAAAATTAATAAATACTCATTTATTATTGAAAATTATGAGTACATGCAATAAACAGGGAAATCCTATGTTAGACTGGGTAAAATGAGAGAGATGAAACAAAAAATGCAATCATAGGTCTGGACTCCTACGTCACGTGACAAGACAACTTCATTGCTTCGATCTTCATGAGGTCTCTTTCTAATTGAAAAGAGAAGAGGTGTATTTTCTTTTCGTGCTGATTGGACCTAAGCGAGTCCAAATGCTTTAACGAGCGATTGGGCTTATATGTCTATTTCTTTGGCATTGAGGTCATTGTCTTCAGAACTTTTACAGCATAAGGGATTGTAACCCTTCCATCGTCTATCATATCATGGATAAGCTCTTTTAACTTGTAGCACTAAGCAGTCTTATGTCCATTTCCTCTATCGTATTTGCAATAGGCATCCTATTGTATATTTGCATTACGATTCTCTTGAATAACAGGGTAGCGTGCCTCTAGTTGGGCGACACGTGCTACAAGATTTATAAGTATTCCCTTTAATTCATCAATTTGTTCTTGAAGGGTTCTTGACATATTGCGTATTTCCAATAATGGATCATCCAACAGGAGTGATGATGGAGATAAAGGAATGGAATGGGAGAATGGGTGTTTGGTTTAAAAGCGTTGAGCTTTCTAGGAACAAATCAGAATGCATGATGATTTTTTTTTGGATTTTTTTTGGATGCACCAAGACCTAATGCAGGTATGCATGACTCAATCTATGCGTTCGAACCTGTAAATGCTGCCTACATATCCCGAAAGAGGGAATCAGATCGCTTGTAGTTTAGGACTACTAAATGCGGAATGCATGAAATGAAATGGAGAGTATGGATGCAATGAGACTCCTAAATGCATGCCTACTAACTCTAGTTATGCATGAAGTGTATGAATGATGGACTATGCAATGCAAATGCATTCTAGTATGAATGCAGTCCTAATTGATATGAAATTCTAATGACTTCAGAATCCTAGACTTGATAGACTTCTAATGACGTTAGAATTCTAGATTCGATGGACTTTCAAGGATGCTAGACCCCTAATGTGCATGAAAATCTAATGGACCTAGGTTCCTAAAGTGAATGAAACTCTAGTGGACCTAGACTCCTAAAATGGACGGAATTGTAATGGTTTTAGACTCCTATTATGCATGGACTTATATGGATTATTTAAGATGGCAAGAATTCGAACGACCCTAGACTTCTTAGATGGGTGAACCTACACTAGTGTAAAAAACATCAATTGCTCCGGTTAAAAACAATACAAGCTCCGTATTTGACCCGTAGCAGACGTCATACGAGCATTTGAGCATATATGAAATGCTCCGGTTGATAACCGGAGCATTTATTTTATCAAATGATCCGGTTGTTTGTAAAATCGGAGCATTTGAATTTTTTTAACTGGTAAAAGAAGGTCAAATGCTCCGAAAGTTAGGAAAAACCGGAGCATTTGTGAGTAGAATTGCTCCGGGTTTTTTTAACAACCGGAGCATTTGAAGTTTTGAAATAATTAAAAAAAAGCACCAGCCAGCTACAGCCAGTAAGTACGCTGCACGCATAGCTGGAACTCTAGAAGCACCAGGCCGTGAGTATTGGGGCACATCTCAACCAAACATCAGCAAATCAAAACACAAATATGGGATTAATGAGTTAAAATAGTACTCTTTAATATCACATAATTTGAAATTCCAATCTTTATTCACATAGGTTGATGCACACTTAAACTAAAATGGGATAAAATCAGTAGATTTAAACAAATATTGGAAATCAGTATAATTCTAAAATAGAAGCATGATCTAGAACAAAATTATAAGCAATAGTGTCCTACACTTTGGCCATGTTTAACAAACAAAATATAAGAAAAGGATCAAAAAGATGCACGGGAAAAGTATGAAATCAACATGAGGATCTTTGAAATCATGATAGAAGGGAGAGGCAGTGTGATCACATCAACAATATTAGCTCCACAAGATTATGGTGATCACATCAACAATATTAGCTCCACAAGCTCCACCTACCAAAGACTCCCCTGACAACAACCTTTAGGTAAAGAACATTAAGCAAGAAATTAATGTAATCAACAAATCTTAAGACACGTGTATTATTATCATATCATAGGTATGATTACAAGAAGCTACAGTGAAGTAGTATAACTGGCACCTTAATTCAATAAAATGAACCTAATTCTGCCACCCAATTAAAAAGACCATAAATGTCGACAAGTAAGAAACTAAGAACACATAATGATCAAACTACAAGTGTATTTTCTAGAGCTCTTATGATTTCTTGTCTTGTCTGCCCCACACTCCAATTACTACAGATGAAGAAAGAGAGATTACAATAAGTAATATGTCAGAGGAAAATTTAAATTACATTTGAATTTATTGAGTGGATATATGCAGGTCGGCATTAGTACACAAATATTAATAAGCTGCATAGAGCTAAGCTCAAATTGATAGGCTTGATTTTTCTCGGCCAACAAATCAAAAAATTGAATTTCAGATTAATAGGTCTTAAAGAACAACCTAGAACAACTGCAATGTGCTGAATTAAAACAGACAACACATAGCACGTTTAGGGCTTGCCACATTCGACTTGCTCATAAGTTAAAACTTAGAAAAGAATATGGACTGGAAAACAGCAAGATGATAAAGATATTTAACACAAACCAAACCAACTCCTTCGTCGCTTGAGGTCTTGTAACCTTGTGTTGCTTTAGCTTATCACGAACTGTACCTTGCACCTACACATTGCATTACAGAGAGTCACTAACTAATCAATAGCTTATAATGCTCAAAAGAGTCTAAAGTTCTACCAATTAAACAATCACTATCAAAGAGTCACTAACTAATCAATGTCTCTGTTGCATGCCTAAAATAATTTAGCAAATGAGAGAGCAAAGCCTAAAACTTAGATATGGATAGTACCTATATAGAATCATCGACATCTAAGGGAATATTCAGTGACTCGGTCCCTGATAAGTTAGATGCACCAATCTAATAATCAGACAACCACACTATCCAAGCCTCAAGAGTGGAAAACAGTTTGCAGTTTGTACTAGAGAGATATTGGCATTCGAAGAAGTGTCTCGTTAAATGTGAAAAAAATATGGTGCAATAAAAAAACAGAGGAAGTATTAATAGGACCATTCCATTAATCTCTTTATCACTCAATCTCTGTAGTAAATAAAAGGTATAATGGTAAAATTGATCACAAACCATTATCATTTTAGGAAATGTGTAAGCTTTGTCCGCGCATCCTAAATCGGTAAATGTGACTATTATTCTCGAAGGAGGGACTATCAGAATTCTATAGTTTGACAAATGACCCAGAGAGATTGTCAAGAGTACGAAGAAGCAAGCAAGACAAATCTGTATTAAAAGTGTAAAAAGTAATGAGTAGGTTAGAAGACAAGACCACACAAAAATGTACCCCTGTATGTGCATGTTTGGCAGCTATCTGCAAACGAAATTGACCAATCCCATCAGGGGGATCGGTCTCAGCTCTAAGTTTCCTATGCAAGCTGCATGATGCAATGGCATGTTTCCATGCTGAGATAAATGTTCCAAGCATTAACCACTGCACAATATAGGTAACCTAAACAAGCTAAACATAACAACTAGAACAAAATGATTGAGGGATCTTATACTTCATAGCATGTGCAAGTTCTTAAAGTAGGTTACGAACCTCGTCCTTAGCATTGACGTTTGCACTATTATAAATCAATATTTTATCAATATGCACCCATCCCTTCTCAGCAGCACAGTGAAGAGCAGTTTGGACATCAATATCTGCCATGTTGACATCAGCTCCTGCACACAATTTCAGAGTCATTTTAACAGCAAACACTGGGCTAACACGTACATCGAGCAATAGAAACACTAAACAGCAGAGCAAAGAATACATCGTGTGTTAAAATTTGCAGTTAAAACATAAAACGACAATCCCCTCCCCCCTTCAGTATGGAGACTATCTCAGTTGGGGTTCTACTTTTGGGAAGTCAAGCTGTAAATAAGAAGGCACTGTCCCAAGCCAAAAAGGTGGATAGAAAAACTTACACTAGTATACATCAAAATTTGAAGATAATCCAAGTTTCAAATATATGTTAATTGAAAGAAAATTCTAGTAACACCCTTCTTTGTTCTCAGAAACATTATGTATGATACCTGGTATCTGTATTCAAGAAATCTAAAAGAAGGTACACAGTAAACAGCTTAGAGAGACTTACATCAAAAGCAATGGATATATGCATGGAAAGAAAAACGCCGACACATCCTCAAGTGCTTTAAAAATGTCAATCGCAAGTCTTGGCTCATTGCTATTATATGAACTGTTCTCTCTAATCTACCACTCTCATCTCATCCCAGCAAGGCAACAGATTAGGAAAAACTTCCATAGAGTGGGAACTCGATACATAATATCTGAATTCTTGTGTAGGCAATAATAGGACTTTAAACAAATAAAAATAACAATAAAACGAGAATAATACGAATAATACTCACATAGTTATTCAACTAAATTTTGAAGGAGTCAAGGAAGTCTATATCTTGACAAAAATGACACCTCCTCCCACTTGTACAATTTACACTCCAAGTCCAATACTCCCACGAAATCTATAAAATCGCCTCAAGTATGTTATTAGCTTAGTAAAGAAACCACAACCACTCTGGAAGAACTGAGCTACGATTATTCATAATTCCAAAATATTAACACTGCAATCATCATAAACATAAAATGGATCTATGAAGAGAAGCTATTAAAACAGCCGCAACGAATATATACTAAGGCTCATCTTTATTCTAGCTTCAAGACTGCAGCTGTGCATGTCAATGAGAGCTACTGGCCGGCACACTTTTGTTGCATTCCTCGCTGTCAATTTTAAAGAGACTTAAAATTGGTTAATCGAATAGAGCTTAAAAATGAAGAGTATATGACAGTTAGGGTTTTTGATTGTGAAATTCAAAAACCCTAACTTTTATATATGCAAATAAGACTCAACTAGAAAGATAAAAACTCGCACTCTAGAAAGACTAGAAATATCACAACATAATTCTCCCGAGAAACATAACGGAAGAGAAAACACTGCAAAGATAAGAGACCATCCATTATGTGCTGCAATACCTATGTATACATGATATAATTTATTCGAAACATCTATCAAATTCATAAACTAGATCTAAACCATTATTCAGGAAGCGGATCTAAACCACCGTGGGCGTGAACGCTGGCGAAGCTTCCAGTGGAGAAGCTATCTACAACATGATCGATGAAGGCTTTGAGAAATGATTGAATAAACTAATTAATTCGAGCAATTCAGAAAAACCTAGAAATTAGGAGAAAATAAAACCTGAAGGAGTTTGGGAGGTTGATTGAAGAAACAACGAGGTCGACACCTTGTCATTCAACTGCTTGCGGACTTGAAGGACGACGGAGGGAGGGACGGCGGAGGAGTACAATATTCGGGTCGAGAGAGCGAAAGACTTGGGAGGGAGGGAGGGAAGGGCTGATGAAGAGGGTCAGTAAATTAAATTACTTTACGCGTACATTACTGCTTTCATGAATTGATATAAGAGAGGGTCCAAGTTAAATGCTCGGGTTGATTAGTCAACCGAAGCATTTGACATCAAATGCTCCGGTTAACTAGTCAACCCGAGCACTTGTGAATTTTTTTTATTAAAATTTTCACAAATGCTCGGGTTGATTAGTCAACCAGAGCATTTGACAAGTAGCAAAAGCAGTTTTTTCCACTAGTGCTAGAGAGGGTTAAGACTAGGGATGGCAACGGGTCGGATCTGGACCGGGTCCATAAGGACCCGGATCCAGATCCGTTTATAGAGTCTGGATCCAGATCCGCCCCGGATCCGACGGGTCTGGAAAATTAGGACCCGGATCCGGATACTGCGGATCCCACGGATCCGGGTCCGAAACGGGTCCAAAACGGATCTGTTTGTTTTTACATTATTTTGCCTGCTTTACCACAAATTCGCCACCAAATTAAGAAACTTAACCACAAATTCGCCATAAAATTAAGCAATAAACCACAAATTCAACAACAGTAAGGAAAATTCAATTAAGCTAATTCAATAACCAACTGACATAATATCTAACACAAATTTGAAACTTCGAAAACGTGGATGAACAAAATTCAATAACGAAACGTGAAAGTTAGGATGTTGGGCTTGATGGCCATCGTGCCTGGTGGTCTTGTGTTCTTCGATGGTTGTCCAGCGTCGTGACGAGACCGCGGGCGGCAGCTGGTGGAGTGGATGGTGGCTGCTCGCTGGTGGTCGAGAGTTCGACACTGTGAGAGATAGAATCGCGGCTGGTGGTCGAACTTAGAGAGCATGGCCGGCTGGTGGGCTTTCGTTGTTCACCGGTAGGTGTTGGGTGTTAGCCGGTGGGTGTTGGGTGTTGGGGATTGGATGTTGGAGTCTGAAGAGAAGGGTCACAGTGGGAATTAGGGTTTTAGGGAGAGAATAGTGTTTGTGAAAATGCTATACATGTATTTTCTTTTAAATGGCCTTAGAATTGGACGGCCTAGCCCAGCTTCTTTTTTAAAAAACGGATCTACGGATCCGGGTCCGGATCTTGAGTTAGATCCGGACCCAGATCCGTAATCTGGTGGCAGGACCCAGATCCGACCCGGATCCAACGTGTCTGAAATTTTAGGATCCAGATCCGGAAAAACGGATCTGGGTCCACGGATCCGGGCCGGGTCCGAGATCCATTGCCATCCCTAGTTAAGACTCCTAACACGGAAAGAGTTAGATGAGGTGAAGAACTCTAAATGGAATGAAACTGGATGAATCTAGACATTTGGGTCAGACGGACTTCTAGTGCAGTTAGAATTCCTAAGCGGATGAGACTTTTACAACAAGATGGACACTAAAAAGAATCCTAAATGATGTGCACACAAAGGATGGATAAAATACATGAAATGATGAATTTTTGAAAAAGATACACTAGTGGAAAAAAGTTCAACCGATGTGGTCAAAACCGGGCTTACCGCTCCGGTTTTGGGACAGCATCGGTTGGACTCGCAACAGTTCCCAAATATTAAATGATCCGGTCCTAAACCGGATCAGTTAATCATTTACTGCAGTAGTTTTTGGTCAAAATCGCAGCAGTTAAGCAAGTTAACTGCTGTGGTTTTGACCCAAAACAAAACCTCATAACCGCAGCGGTTGACCACCCCAAAAACCAATTTTTTTTTTTTTTTTGCATTTTTTCATTATTAATCAATACAAAATCAATAATATATATATCAATACTCATTTTATTAAGCATATAATTATGCTCAATTGAAGCACAAAAATCCTTTACAATGTCTATCAATATTTTCGATTAGCTACAACATTTTTGTTGGATATAACAGTAAGAGACACTGTGAAAAAACAAACATGAAATTAGTAAACTACATCACCAGTGCAGATATGTAATGGATGCAGACAGAACTCCTAAGTTTAAGCAACATTACAGGCGTCCAGAATGAAGTAGCAGCACTAAGAACAATGCCGGGGGTCTTCTAGGGTCATCCATACTCTTTCGAGTCATAACTCGGACATCATCAGCACTGCTACCTGACAATGTCATCCATGTATGGGCTATTGAAGCTCCAACCCAACACAGAAGCTCAATACCATCCTCTCTGCTAGCTTCAACATACTTTTAATCCCTCCCTTGTGGACTTGTTATAACTACCACAATTTTCAACAAATAAAAAAATGTTAAAAAAAGATAAATGTTTGTAGGGCAGCAAATTAGAAAATATTAATTGAATATATTTAAGAAAATAGTTCAAATCTTCTTCTATCCAACTATGAAGAACAATCCAAAGCATTTTACATACACACGGTATATAAAAATGTGGGATGATGTGATTTAGAAAATGTGAGTCAAAATCTTTTGTCCCGCTTTTTATTTCAAGAATAATCCAAATCTTGTTCTATCCAACTTGTAAAAAATGATCCTAGATAATTGACATACAACCGGTACTTAAAAGTTGGACAAGGGATCATATTTCGAATTAAAGTGAAATTTTCAGAGGAATTTTAGAAGACAAAAGAAGCAAATTACCACCACTCTCCTGCTGGCATGTTGCTAGCCATACCACTAGCTAGCCTTTCACATTGCCTATCCAATGTTGAAACCCATCGTTTAGCTCCAAAGGCACCTGAGTTTACGAATGCCCTATATATGTTGTGCACAGCTCGATCATCCACTTCAACATGCTCAACCCACATCACCTTCAAAAATTAAGTTCATAGTTAAACAAGTTGCTAATAATAAAGTCCATATAATTACTTATACTTAAGCTATGATTGAGTTATCTCAATGACATTATACAGGATTTTTATTTATTCAATACCTTAGTAACCATTAGGTAACTCTTGTATCAGGCAACCAGATGGCCTTCTACGACACCTTGGAATCGGGCTAGGGTGCAAACCATCCAACGAAGCATCAACCAATGCCCAAGTTTTGTCCCCGTGCTGCTTACAATATCTCACAAAGTAGTTTTCACGCGTTGGAACAAGTGGTGAAGGGACTTGAAACTCAGCAGCCATCTGTGATTAACCACAAATAATTCCTGGCATATGAGTGAAATCACTAACTATACTTTTAACTACATAACTTAAACCAAATTAAATTATCTAAGTTATAGTTCAGTTAGTATTAAATACCACTTGTAAAGCTCCATTGTAATTTCCAGTAACTCCAGTTGACAAAACATCTAGGGTCATTGCTCTTGATACTATCCCATAGAATACACATGACCATTGATTCTACAAATACAAACTAACTTAAATTAGTTACAGAAAAATTTAATAGATTTAAAAAACAATAAATTGATTGTACCAACTCCAACATTTGTACCACTCACAGGTTGACCTTGTGCACTTCGTCAACAGCTTCCATAAACCCCAATATGTACCACCTCCAACATTTGTACCACTCAAACGTTGAAACTTCCCATTACGATCAACCTATATCATCTCCAAGTCCCCTAAAAAAAAATATCATCTCCAAGTCAAGATATATCTATTGTGTTGAGACTAACTAAAAATAAAATTCAGTCTGTTCATTTGCCATATTTTCATTTTTGTGGAGAGGAAGGTGTAGAAAGGCTTTACCTTTATCATACTAACACCAGATCCAATATTTACAAGAAGGTAAGGGAACAAATCATTCTGTTCTTTCTGCACGAACTCTTTCTGACCCTCCATATGCGTGAAGGCCTAATGACGAATTGCCTATTGATAAGTGCGTTTCTAACGCACTTTATGAGCTGTTTTTGGTTTGGTTTGATCCTCTTTACACCCTTTTCTTCCCTCTTTCTTCCTCATTTTTCTCTCTCTATATTCTTCACTTGATCATTGTTGATCATTGTGACATTTCGCTAGATTTTCGGTCGATTTTGACTGGATTTCTTGTACATTTGCTTTCATCGTGTTTTCCCGTGCTTTGATTGCAGGTATGATCTTATATAAGGTCAAGAGTTGGGAGATACGATAATAGGCGGGAGTTTTGAGGAGTCTGCACGCGCGAAAATGGAAGAAAGGAAGCATGAGATGAGCTCCATGGTGCGCCCGCACTCCCATAGCTGTGCCCGCACACATTGGTGCGCCCGCACTTGGCATCAGTGCGCCCCCACTTGGCATCGGTGCGCTCGCAACACCCCACAGATTGAGTATCCTTATTGTCAGTCAGCTAGGTGCGCCCGCACCAGCTCTGAGGTGCGCCCGCACCAAGCTGGTGCGCCCGCTCAAATTTCATGGTGCGCCTGCACCATTCCTGCGAAGATTGGCCACCTAAATCAGTGGCCTTGGTGCGCCCGCACCTGTTTCATGGTGCCCCCGCACCACCTATTTCCGCGAGAAAATTGTAATACTCGTGAGCATTAAAAACAATAGATGTTATTATTTTCGACTTATGATTATTTTCCAGAGTTTTTAGAAGAATATTAGAGCTTACATTAGAGAGATAAACACTTAGTTTTTGTTAAGATTGGAGATTCTAGATCATAGTTTGTGATTTCTACAACATTGAAGGTATATTTAAGTCAATTAGTTTTAAAGTTTCAGTTTTTATTATCTCTTTTCGTTGCTATTATTTATTCTTCCCTTTTATTAGATCTACTTTATTATAGTTTCATAATTGTTATTTTCATTAGATTAATTATCTCTTAATCATGTTTAGCCCTAGATTAGTTATTGATTTCATGTTTTATTGCTTAGAATCCACGATTAGTGAGTAGTTCCCTATCTAGGGTTAGGGTGAAAGTATGGATTAGGGTTTAAATGTAATGTTAATGTGATTGTGGTGATTTAGAGACGTTTATGCATTGATCTTGGTGTTTTGAGGCCTTAGGATAGATATTCATCACATTTGTGCTTTGGTATTTTGATTTCAAATGTTCTTAATTGAATTATGATTTCTTTTATCATCCCCATGAATTAACTTAATTTCTAGGCCAAGATAATTGGGTAGAAATTAAAGGGATCCTATATTAGGGGTTTTCCGAATTCATTGGATCTGTTAATCAATTGACTAAAGACCATTCGACAGAGGATTTAGTTGATTGATTAAGCGATTATTCTCGAGGACCATTTGAGAGAGGACTCGAGTATTTTAGAGGAAAACTAAACCTTGCATAATCGTTGCCTTTGAATCACCATTGTATTAATGATCGTTGTCCACTTTGATCCATACTAGTAACCTTAACTATAATGTCTTCCTTATTCATATTTACATCTCATATTATTTGCTAGTTCTTTGATATTAATTAGTTTTAATTCTTATAAAAAAATCACTTAAAACCCCCAAAACCCTTCAATTAGGTAATTTAGACTTAATAGACTTTAATTAATCCCATTTTCCCTGTGGATCGACCCTTGACTTGCCTTTACTACGTTGTTGGTAATTGCTCGTTAGGTTTTATAAATATTGTTTGAAAAGCGATTTTCGGTGCCTTAACGACACACTAAAAACCTCTTATGAAAATGGCGCCGTTGCCGGGGAAATTGTGCTATTAATTGAAGTTTATTTTTGTTTAGCTTTGCTTAGTTGAATTTTCTTTTATTTTCTTTTTTACTGTGGTTGTTATTTGCTAATCCTCTACTTACCTTTGTTGTGTTACATGAGAAGAAGAGCTCAAGGTTCACCCACCTTTCCTCTAGATCCAAAAAATTGACCGTACCTTGCGAAAGCTTCGAAAAATCTGGAAGATTTGTCTTTGGGTTTCGAACCATCTTCACCAGCCTCAAGTACAACAAGTGAAGTTGAGTCAGACATGAGTGAAGCAAATCCACAATTTTGTGGGGGGGTCGGATGAAGATCCTCTGGACCATCTTGACAGTTTTCTTGAGATCTGTGCCATGATAACCATAAATGATGTCTCTCTCGACTACATCAAGATGCATTTGTTTCGGTCTTCTCTTACCGGAAAAGCAAAATCATGGCTCAAGAGCTTACCTGCTAATTCCCTCACTACATGGGAGGAAGTCACAATGGCCTTTCTGAAGAAATACTTCCCAGAGTGGAAGACGGCTGATATAAGGAGGATGATCTCCTCATTTGAGCAAGAAAACGATGAGACACTTGCGGAAGCTTGGGAGCGGTTCAAGGAGATGATCCGTTCATGCCCTCCCCATGAGTTCACCAAGAATCTACTCATGCGATTCTTCTATGATGGCCTTGATCCTATATCACGTGCCAACCTTGATGCTGGAGCGGGAGGTCAACTTTCTAAGATCCCGCAAGCTCAACTTGAGTCCACCATTGAAGAAGTAATTAAGAACTATACATGGGGTGGACGTCGAAGAGGTGCTCAACCTAAGAAGAGTGGGAAGTTTAAATTTTAGATCCCATGGATCAAATTCAAGCTAAGATAGATCAACTTGACAAGAAGCTCTCCAAGATCAACCTCGCTTCATCTAATCCATCACAGGTAAATTCTTTTTCTTGTGATATTTGTGGAGGTACTAATCATGGTGCATCTTATTAAGGAGGTACAAACTTGGAGCATGTGGCGGCAATAAACTCTAGAGGAGATGGTTACCAAGGAAACCAAGGGTATAGAAGCAATCAACAAGGAGGTTGGAAACAACCCCAACAAAACTACAATGAAGGCTTCAACGAACCTCAACAAGGATGGAAATAACCTCAACAAGGGTACAACCAAGGTCAACACCAAGGGTATGTGCAAGGGTATAACCCAAACTATAATCAAGGTGGTTCATCCTCACAAGGGTCTCATGTCTACCAAGCTCCACATCAAAGAGCCAATACCCAAAAACCTCCCTCTAACCCTCCGTTCCCTAAACAAAATCCTGAACCCACTCCATCTCCCGATCCCACCTATCTCCAAATTCTCCAACAACTTCAATCCATGAACCAAATTCTGCAAAACCATGAGCAAAGGTTTTAAGAGCTACAAGCCCATAACAAAATGCTTGAAACCCAAATTGCCCAAGTAGCCGAGAAAAACCCCTCTACTCCCACAAATCAACTTCCAGGCCAACCAATTCCTAACCCCAACCTCCACCACGCCAAAGCCATCCATTTGAGGTCAGGAACAAATTATGAAGGTCCCAAGATGCCTACTGAGGAGGTAGAGAAGGAAGAAGAAGTTGAGGTCGTTGAGCCAGAAGTTGAGGTTGAAGAGGGTGATAAAGGAGAGAATGTGGAAAGAGATGCGCCACAAGTCCAAGTTGGTGATAAAGCTCCAATGCCATTTTCTCCACCAACTAAGACTTATGTGCCTCCGGTTCCCTATCCTCAGCGGTTAGTGGAGAGAAAATTAACTGACAAGTTCACCAAATATCTTAATGTGATGAAGAGCCTTCAAATCAACATTCCATTACTTGAGGCTATGTCTCAAATGCCGCCTATGCTAAATTTTGAAGGAGATCCTCTCCAACAAACGGAAGCTTGAAGATGAGCTTATCACTTTGCCCTTCCAATTGAGTGCTCTTGTGCAACGTACTATGCCTAAGAAGCAAAGGGACCCCGGGAGTTTTACCTTACCGGTGAAGATAGGCGATTTAAAGCCTAAAGGTGCATTGGACGATTTAGGAGCGAGTGTGAATTTGATGCCACTGTCTATTGCTAAGCACCTTAATTTTCCTCTTCATCCGACACGAAAAACTATTCAATTGGCGGAACGCACTGTGAGAGTCCCCCATGGTGAGTTGGAGGATGTACCAATCCAAGTTGGGCATGTATTTGTGCCTTGTGATTTTGTGGTAATGGATATGGAGGAAGATCAGGAGACTGCTCTTATTCTTGGAAGAAAGGCTCTAAAGACATTGGGTGCCGTGATCAATTGCAAAAATGATACAATCACGGTTGAGGTCCAATGAGCGGGTTATATTTGAGTTCTCTAAGACTTTGAAGAGGCCTATGATAGAGAGAATTTGCCGGGTCAGTCTAGTGGAGAATGAGATAGAGGATGCTGCGAGTGTGGTTCACACCGGGGATGAGTTGTATGCTTCTCTTACCGAAGCCCCGAGCTTCGACATGGAAGAGGTGAAGGAATTCTCCATGCTTTTTGACACTACTATTGAAGAGACAAAAGATGAAGCATTTGAGGTTCTCGCTACATCCATTGACAAAGAGGAGTGTTCTAAGCCTCCTCCCAAGGTAGAGTTCAAACCCTTCCCTCTTCTCATAAATATGTTTTTCTTAATGATGCATGTACTTATCCAGTTATTGTCAATTCGAGTCTTGATGACATCTCTATGTCAAAATTGATTGAGATACTACAAAAATATAAAGATGTCATTGGGTACTCGATAGATGACCTTAAGGGGATAAGCCCTTCTCTTGCTATGCATCGTATCCATCTCATCGATAGTAATGCCTCATCCATAGAGCATCAGAGAAGGCTTGATCCTAACCTCAAAGAGGTTGTAAAAAAAGAGATTATGAAACTGCGTGACGCGGGAATCATCTATGCTACCTCCGATAGCGAGTGGGTGAGCCCGATTCACGTGGTTCCAAAAAAAGGTGGCATGACTATTGTTGAGAATGAGAAAGGAGAAACTATCTCAACTAGAACTGTAACTGGGTGGAGGGTTTGTATTGATTATAGGAAATTAAACAAATCCACCCGCAAGGACCATTTCCCTCTCCCCTTCATTGACCAAATGTTGGAGAGGCTAGCTCGTCATTCACACTTTTGTTTTCTCGATGGTTATTCCGGATTCTTTCACATCCCTATTCATCCGGATGACCAAGAGAAAACCACCTTTACTTGTCCGTATGGGACATTCGCATATCGAAGGATGCCCTTTGGTTTGTGTAATGCCCCATCTACTTTCCAAAGGTGTATGACAGCAATCTTCTCTAACATGCTAGAAGATTCGATTGAGGTGTTCATGGACGATTTTATCGTGTGTGGTTCGTCTTTTGACACATGTCTGGTTAATCTTGAGTGTGTATTGGAAAGATGTCCAGAGACGAACCTCGTCCTGAATTGGGAGAAGTGTCACTTTATGGTCGAGGAAGGCATTGTCCTTGGGCATAAGGTGTCAAAGAAGGGCATTGAAGTGTCCGGTAAAGGTTTCGGTTATTGAGAAGCTTCCGCCATCGAACTCGGTGACGGAAGTTCGTGCTTTCCTTGGACATGCGGGTTTTTACTGGCGTTTCATCAAGGATTTTTCTCAGATAGCCAAACCATTGAAGAATCTATTTCAAAAGGATGTAGATTTTGAGTTTGATGAGTCTTGTATTAAGGCTTTTGAAACTTTGAAAAAGCCCCTCACTTGTTTAAGAAGTGCGCCGATGTTGTTTTTAGAAGGTGTGTACCCAACCATGAGATCAATTCGGTGTTGAATCATTGCCATACCTTGGCATGTAGAGGGCATGGTGGAGCAAGCAAAATTGTTGCTAAGGTACTCCAATGTGGTATATTTGGCCATCATTGCAAAAAGATGCTCGTGAGTTTGTTTTGAGCTGTGATAGATGTCAAAGGAGTGGTGGCATCACGAAGAGACATGAGATGCCTTAACAAAACATTCTGGAGGTTGAACCCTTTGATGTATGGGGAGTTGACTTCATGGGCCCTTTTGTCCCTTCTTTGGGCAACATGTACATCCATGTTGCGGTTGACTATGTAACTAAGTGGGTTGAAGCCATTGCCTCCCCCACCAATGACCACAAGGTTGTAACTAAACTCCTTAAGAAGATTATCTTCCCAAGGTTTGGGGTACCACGAGTATTGATAAGTGATGGCGGTTCACACTTCGCCAAGAAGCAACTGGAGGCCCTCTTGAAGAAGTAGGGGGTGAATCACAAAGTCGGACTTCCCTATCATCCCCAAACTCAAGGCCAAGTTGAAGTTTAGAACCGAGAAGTGAAGAATAACCTTGAGAGATTGGTAAATAAAACAAGGAAGGATTGGTCTTTGAAGCTAGATGATGCTCTTTGGGCTCTTCGCACAGCTTTCAAGACGCCTATAGGAACCACTCCCTACCGCCTCGTGTATGGCAAGGCTTGTCATTTGTCGGTTGAACTCGAGCACAAGGCTTGGTGGGCAATCAAAGAGCTCAACATGGATCTCCACTTGGCGGGAGATGCTCGGAAAGAAAAGCTAATTGAGCTAGAGGAACACCGATTTGATGCATATGAGAGCTCGAGATTGTACAAGGAACAAACGAACAAACGGCACGATCACCGGATTCAACAAAGAGACTTCCGGGTTGGAGACAAAGTCTTGCTGTTTAACTCAAGGCTAAAGCTCTTCCCCGGAAAATCAAAGTCCAAGTGGTCGGGACCCTTCCAAGTGTTGAAGACTACACCTTATGGAGCCTATGAGATTTTGGGCGAGAATGGTCCTTTTTGGTGAACGGTCAAAGATTGAATATCTACCACGATAATCAAGCCATCGGTTCTGTTGGTTGCTTGATCCTTCGCTCGCCCGAGCGCTTCTCTTGAGCAACATATCCATTTAGTCAAGCTAATGACTTAAAACAAGCGCTACACGGGAGGCAACCCGTTTCTCTTCTTCTTTTCCTTTTCCTATTTTTATTTTTTGTCTAGATTTTTTATTTACCACCTAGCCATGCGAGCCGATTTGATTCTAAGAGGATTTGAGTTTGTGTTTTAACAGCTAATCAAAAAAAAAATATTTCTGGCAGTCTGTCTGGTGCGCCAGCACCTCTTTGAGGTGCGCCTGCACCATTTGAAAAAAAATTTGACAAATTTTGAATGGTGCGGGCGCACTCCTGAGAGGTGCGCCCGCACCACTCCGTCTGCAGTGGGTGAATATAACAGCAACCTTGGTGCGCCCGCACCAAATTCCCCGACACTTCAGCAGCAGGCAGGAAGTTTGGTGCGCCCGCACCAAACCCCGATAACACTAAAACCGCGATTTCCTTTCCTTTTTTTCTGCACTCAACACTCTTCTTCTCCTAAATTTCGAACTCTCTCTCTCACTCCCTCACTTTCTCCCACTTTCACAACTCTAGATCTGGCGACCACCGCGGCTTTCCGGCGACCTCCGACCCTCCTCTCCCCGGAAAATTCATCTTCTTCCTCTCTACAACAATCAAGTACATCAATTTGGGGGGTTTTTGTAAGATTTGGATTTCTAGGGTTTCACAATTGGGACTTTCATCTCCAAGTTGGTAATCTCCTCCCAACCTCTTGTTTTACATTGATAATCTTGTTATTTGGACTACAAGTTTGTTTTCTTTATGATTGCATGCTTGTTTTTCTTCTAGCTTTGGTTTGTTCATGAATTTTTGCCCAAATTTGTGATTGGTGTTGTGATGAACTAGTTTAATTGTTTGTTCTTTGTGGAAATTTCATAGTCTCTGAGATTTTTGTGAATTATATGAACTATTTGAAGTGATTTGTTATACAAGTATTGATAAACTTGTTGTTGGATTGTGATTGTGTGAGTTGGGGAATTTTGTGAGTTTGATTGAGTTTTCGGATTAGAATCAAGTTCTTGCTTGTTAGCAACTTCGTTGCTATTGATTATGGGATTTATGTGCTGGTAGTTTTTTTCCTTTTTAGGTCTTTTGTGTGTTATTAGTGTGGTGATTTGTTTGACCAAAGGTTTTGAAGAGTCCCATTGATACGGCCACGCCCTTTGTTTTTCCCCGTTTGAAAGAAAATATCTCTCACATTGTTTTTAACACAACACCATGGGAAAAAAAAAGTGGCGAATGATCATCCTCCCGGGCTAAGAGGGTTAAAACAAGGTCCTCCTCGTAGGGACCCTCTTCTAGCTCTAATCCCCCTCCTATCTACCCTATCAAATTCTCAAATGCTGCACACTGTCAGATTTTTTTTCAGCTTTCGAACCGAACTCTGCGACCCACGAAGTTCTATGACTCTGGTACCTGCAAGCACCTTAATATCGACACGATAGTAAGGGAGATGGCAAGAAATCTAGGGTTGTCGAACTTCCTTCAAGTTCGGGAGCCTACTTATGACCAATTAACTCTTGAGTTCTTTGAACATAAGTAGGGAGCAAGAATCCGGTGCTCTGACTATCCAAGCTCGTCTATTTGATCAAGTCATAACACTGTCTTTTGACGAGATCTGTGACGCCTTTGGGACGGACTCTGCTGCTCGGGGTGAAAGTTCGGTGTGCGGTTTGGATTAGGGCCTAAAGCAATCCGATCCGAACAAAATTTGGATTTCAATTTTCCAATCCGAATCCAAACCAATTACAGTTTGAATCCGATCCAATCCAAGCCGTATTTTCATACTCTAGATTGGATCCGATCCGAAAATCCGATTTTTTAGAACTCTAGTTTTTCGATGAAATAAATTAAGCACAACAACAACCTAGTAGATTTAGGAAATGAGGAATTAAGTGTTCTTAGGGTAGGAGAAGGGTTGAAGTGCTATGCCTACTGGCTATGGATTAGGCTTTTATAAAAAAAAATCAGTTAAGCACTTAAGCCCAATCCAGATACATAATACAAGGCATATTACTATTCGGTTATATTGGATTTTTGGATTCAATTACCCTCAATCCAATCCGATTCGAAAATCCAATTTCTCAAAAAATCTCAATCCAAATCCAATCCGAACACAGTTCGAATCCGATCCTAATTACTAATACGGTGGATTGGATTGGATATCGGATTTTATCCGAATAACTTTCACCCCTATCTGCTGCCCCATGTGATGCCCCCTATTCAATAATTTGGGAGGGATACAATGAACAAGAGTGGTGGGCCAAGATCACTGATGGCACCACTCAGTTTCGGACGAACTCGTCCAAGGCTTCTCAGATTATCCATCTTGCTCTCTGCTACTTCCATAGGATGTTGGTTTATACCTTCTTTCCTAAGCAAGAAGTCGGGCAATTGAGAAAGGAAGAGCTATTGGTTTTGTGGTTGGCCACTGATGGGGCCTACCATGAAGCCTGAATCAACTTTGCAGCTATCTTCCGTAATCGATTGCAAGAGATTAGGGGGGGTACTACACTAGTTGGGGAGATCATTTGTGGTGGAATGATCACCCGGCTACGTCTTACCTCTCGTTGGACGATAACCTAGCCCGCTTAGAGGGAAGCGTGCTAACTGTTGGTCAGTCCAACTTATTGCATGGTGCGGCCCTTCAGCAGATGAAATTTCTGTGTGGCTTTATGAAGACCAGTTGCATTTGGCTTGTGGGAGGGAGACCCTACTGTTATAAGGACACGGAGTTCATTTGGAACCCCCCGCCTGAATGTAACAAATGGCGGGTTCCCCCTTCCCCTATTGACCCAGATCATTCCGCTGATATGACCTACCTTCAGTCCACCACTATGAAGAGGGTACCGAGGGTTCCGAGGCCCGAGCACCGCATTCCCGTGAGTGATGCGGCCGAGACCTCTTCCTCCCAGTCCTTTGATATGGCCTCCGTCATGGCGACCATAGCCCAGCTGCAGGCCACTCAAGAGCTCAACCACTGTGCGGTCACTGCTACCCTTGATGGTATCCGCACCGACCTTGACCATGTGTCTCGAGTGGCTTGGCGAACTCATCTCGTCAATGTCCACTCCGGACATGAAGCTCCCTTCCCTAACCACCCCTACTACCCTCCTGCCTTTGACCCCCGTGACGGGCCATTTGAGGAGGTACTTTTCCGCCCTTTCCCCCACTACCCGTCTTACTATCTAGACGGGTATCCAGGCGCGTTTTTCCCGATGGGGGCAATGATGGGAACTCTTAGGTGCTCTTTTTGAACCCCTCCCACCTTTTGCAACTCCGAGCGCGGAGTTTCGCTTAAGCGTGGGGACCCATGGATGCATGCCTATGTTTTTGGGAGTTTGGGGTCCTAGTTGGTTATTTAGGCGGGGTTCTATTGGTTGTGGGTTCGACTTGGTGATTGGTTATTCTACTTGGTCTTTTTCCCCCAACCCCTGTTTCATCCAAATCACCCTTGTATAGCTTGTTTTTGGTAGTTTATTATTAGCTTGTTTTTATAAGTTTTTTTTAGCTTAGTTTTGGTAGTTTGTTTTTGGTATTTTTGCATTGCATAAAAAAAAAACACAAAAAAACACCAAAAAAAAAAAAAAAAACATTTTGTTTTTCCTTTTTCTGCATTTAGGGAGGCTTAGTTGCATGCATGATTTGTGGCTAAGAGTGTTCATAACTTGATTGACAGACCTTTTTTGCATTTGATTTGATGATTTTGGAAGCCTCGTTGTGACGTTAGGCGATGTTTGAGATCAATGACTTTTAGTAGAGTCTCTTTGAAACTAGGCGAGTTGGTTGATTGGATTGCCTTGTCCCTTGTGCAGTGAACCCCGAAGGAGGGTCAAGAACCTCGTAAGACTCATTTACAACCCTTACCATTTATCACCTAACTTGTGACTTGCATTTTAGCTCCCCAAGATTGCATAAGACCGAGCCTATAGAAGAATGATTTACGGCATTTCTTTTTGCTAGAAATAGGAGCTCAAAAGCCAAAAAGCTTTTATACCTGCATAGTGGTCCGCTTCTCAACCCATTTGAGCATTTCTATCCTATTTTTGGTTAACCCTCATAATAAGTCATGGCCAAACTTTCCCCAAAGTGGAGTACATGTCTAGTTTGTGTTGAGTTGAGTTGTTTTGATACTAAGTCTTTGGTTGAAAGTAAATTTATGTGCGTATATAATTGCAAAAGTTGAGGAAAATTGTGAGAAAGGAAAGAAAAAAAAGAAAAAAAAAATGCTCTTAGTGCTTCAATTGGATTTCTATTGAAAAGAAAGAAAAAGCAAATTATTGAGAGAAAAATGTGTTCAAAAAGTGAAAATCAATGTTCCAAAAAGTAAAAATCAAAGTGATAACCAAATATGTGTGAGATTTCGGTTTGAGTTGGTGTTTGGACTAGCTTGGGGGACTTTTTACCCCCTATTGTGTACTCCACTTTACCCTTTTTGCACCACATTCCTAAATTGTTATCCACGCCCTTTAACCTATCCCCGTTACAACCTCAATAAAGTCCCTTTTGACTTCTAGATTCGACTTAGTCAATTAGTAGTGGCGGGTGAGATTTTGTGCAAGTCATGATGAAGGTCATCAAAATATGGTAGAGGCGAGCTATTATGGTTGAGCATCCCTAGGGGGGAGTCAAACTCGGGAATTGGAAGTGGAGAAGAGTGAGAAATCACTCTTAGAAAGCCTATTTTCAAGGGGACTCGGTTGATCGGTGGATTAGATCCCTTAAGTCACTCTAGTGCTTCCTAATCATCTTCCCTATTGTGTTTTGTTGGTCTCCTAAATCTTGTTATGAACTCATTTAGCTTGCATGTCATGTTTGTAGCTTTGCTTTTAGAGCATTTAGATTAGTTTGTTGCATGATTTTTTCTTTTTCCTCTTTTTCACCTCCTCTCTTTCTCCTTTCTCATTCTTGGTTTACTTAAGGACAAGCAAAATGCTAAGCTTGGGGGAGTTTGATAAGTGCGATTCTAACGCACTTTATGAGCTCTTTTTGGTTTGGTTTGATCCTTTTTATACCATTTTCTTCCCTCTTTCTTCCTCATTTCTCTCTCTATTTCCTTCACTTGGTCATTGTTGATCCTTGTGACATTTTGCTAGATTTTCGGTTAATTTTGACTAGATTTCTAGTACATTTGCTTTCACCGTGTTTTCCCGTGCTTTGATTGCAGGTATGATCTTTTATAAGGTCAAGAGTTGGGAGATACGGTATTAGGCAGGAGTTTCGAGGAGTTTGCACGCGCGAAAATGGAAGAAAGGAAGCATGATCTGAGCTCGATGGTGCGCCCGCACTCCCTTAGGAGTGCTCGTACACACTGGTGTGCCCGCACCTGGCATCGGTGCGCCCGCACCGCCCCACAAATTGAGCATCCTTAATGTCAGTCGGCTAGGTGCGCGCGCACCAGCTCTGAGGTGTGCCCGCACCAAGCTGGTGCGCCCGCACCAGGCTGGTGCGCCCGCACCATTCCTGCGAAGATTGGCCACCTAAATCAGTGGCCTTGGTGCGCCCGCACCAGTTTCATGGCGCTCCCGCACAAGGGGGTTTGAATGAGACTCAACTGGCCCGAAGACGGAGATTACTTAGTGAGATAGCGAGCTTGTGGGGGTGGAGAAGGTATACTGGAAGTAGAGATCAAGGGTGTTATGGCTTGCTGAAGGAGATAGAAACCCCAAAATTTTCCATCAGCGAGCGTCAGGTTGCAAGAGGAAAAATACGTTTAGCAGGATTAAGCATGATGATGGTGTGGAGCATGCTGGGGATAAGGAAGTGGCGTAGGTGGCTATGGCCTATTTTCATGATATTTTTGCTACTTCTCACCCTTCTATGATTGATGAAGCTTTGCAGGATTTTGTGACTCGGGTGACTAATGATATGAATGATGTGATGCGGCAATCGTATGATGTTGATGAAGTTTGAGTAGCTTTTGAGCCAGATGCATCCTATAACGGCCCCGGGCCCAGATGGCATGTGCCCCATGTTCTTTCATTCCTAATGGCATATTGTAGGGCCTTCTTTGACACATATGGTTTTGAGTATTCTTAATGGTGGAGCTATTTCGAGGTCTTTTAATCGTACTTTCATAACTCTCATCCCTACAAAGGGTAATGCGGATCACATGTCTCAGTTTCACCCGATTTCATTATGGAATGTTATTTATAAGTTGATTTCTAAAGTTTTGGCTAATCGCTTGAAAACTTTCCTGGATAAGATCGTGTATGTTAATCAAAGTGCATTTACTCCTGGGCGCTTGATCACAGATAACATCTTGATGGCTTTTGAGTTATTATCATATGAAAAATCTTAAGAATTCGGACTGTTGTTTGGTGTTAAAGCTTGACATTTCTAAAGCTTATGACAGGATAGAGCGGGATTTCTTAGATGTTGTGAAGGCTCGGTTTGGCTTTGATACTATTTGGAGGTGTAGAGTGATGGAGTGTGTTCGGTCAGTGACCTTCTCAGTGCTAGTGAATGGTAAACCTTTTGAAGATTTATCTCCATATAGAGGGATAAGGCAAGGTGATCCTCTCTCACCTTATCTCTTTATCCTATGTGCTGAGGTGTTCTCTAACTTGTTGAGGAGAGTAGAGGTTCGAAATTCGTTGAAGGGTATAAGAGTGGCTCCTACAGCTCATTCTGTAAACCATCTCCTATTTTTTGATGAGTGCCTTATATTTTCTAGAGCTTCTATGCAGGATTCAGAGGCCATTCAGTAGGCTCTTAGCACTTATGAGTTATCTTCATGGCAGAAAGTTAATTTTGAAAAGACAAATATCTATTTCGGAGTAGAGGCGGAGAAATATTGCTAGTCACCTTGGTGTCAATGAAGTGGATATTCATGATAGATATTTGGGGCCTTCCGACAATGGTGGGGCGTTCTAAAAAGGTGATTACTAGGGGTGTGAAGGAGAAAATTTGGAAGAAGTTGCAAGGGTGGAAGGGGATGGTGCTTTCTAAAGCTGCTAGTGAGGTCATTATAAAGGCAGTGGACCAATCTCTCCCTACCTACGCTATGAGTGTTTTTAAGTTTCCATCATCTTTTTGTGATGAGATTAGATCCATAATTTCTCAGTTTTGGTTAGGTCAAATGGGGGTTGAGCGGAAGATACATTGGGTGGCTTGGAAGAAACTATGTAGGCCTAAGTTGGAGGGAGGGTTGGGATTTGGCGATATGAAGTTGTTTAAGTGGACTATTTTGGGCAAACAGGCTTTGAGATTGGTCATGAACACTGGTAGTTTAGTGCAACAAATTCTCAAGGCTCGTTATTTCCCTAGTTCTTCTTTAATGGAGTCCAGGTTAGGTTCTAATATGAGTTATACATGGAGAGGGATTAGGGAGGCTAAATGGATGTTGAGGAGAGGGATTAGGGAGGCTAAATGGATGTTGAGGAGAGGTGTGAGGTGGCGTGATGGTGAGAAGATTAGGGTGGTGGATGATGCTTGGATTCCGGGAACCCAAACCGACAAGGTGTTATCTCTTAGGGGTGATGCTAATGCTAGTTAGGAGGTAGGTGCTTTGATTGACCCAATCTCGAAGTCGTGGAATGTGGGTCTTGTTAAACAAATATTTCTCCCTTTTGAAGTTGATCGTGTGTTGAGTATTCCTTTGAGTCATAGGCTCCCAGATGATTTATTGTGATGGGATCTAGAGAAAGATGGTAGATATTTGGTTCGATCCGCGTATAAGGCTATGAGTAATTATGCTTGGCAACTTAGTGAGGAAAGTTCGTCTTCGATGAAGGATGTGTGGAAAGTTGTTTGGGGAACTTCAGTTTTACCTCGAGTCAAGTTGTTTGCGTGGCGGGCATGCTTGGATGCTCTCCTTACTCGGTATTGCTTGAATAAGCAAGTAAGGAGTATTGATGCGGTGTGCGGTGTGTATGGTGGAGTAGAGGAAACGACATTCCATGTTGTGGTGGATTGCGGGCTCGCGCAAGGCGTGTGGGAGGAGAGTGAGCTTAACCTGAGAGTGCCTCGAGGCTGGCTCTCTATTGTGGATTGGAGGGGGCGAGATTTAAAGAGCTTGAGGAAGAAGATGTAGGGTTGCTCTTCACGTTGTGTTGGGCAATATGGGGTGCAAGGTGTAGAGCTTCCATGGAGAATGAGATTGTCAATCCACGCTCGACGTGGTTGTATGCGCTGAAGATATTTAAGGAGTGTCAAGAATCGCAGGTGAATAAACCGAACTTAAGCTCAGTGGTGCATGCGCCCTATCAAATGTGCTGGTCGTTGCCAAAGAAGAGTGGGCGAAGCGCAATGTGGATTGCGGGCAGGGTGAGGGAATGTTGGTCGGGCTTGGGGATGGTGTATAGGGACAGCATTGGAAGTGTGGTGGGTTGTGCTTCAGTGCAGTCAAGCGAAAAATGGGAAACAAGGGTAGCGGAAGCTATGGTTGTGAGAGAAGGAGTCAAGCTTGCCTTGCGGTGGGGTCTGACGAAAATCGTGGTAGAAAGCGATTGTTTGCAGGTGATTCAGGCGTTAAAGAACCTGGCTACAGGACTTAGTGATTTTCATTTAATAGTTGATGACATGTTATGTTTGAGTGTTAACTTTATAGGTGTTAAATTGTCTTTTGTTAAGCGGTCAAGGTAACAAAGTAGCTCATGAACTTGCACATATGCAACCTTTGGAATTTGGACACCGTAGTTGGGTGGATGATTTTCCAGAAAGCGTTGTTAGTATTGCTTCTCTTGATTTAATAAATTAGTCCCCTTTGGGGTTTCCTTAAAAAAAACAGCAGCTAGTTTATTGGACACTTTATGATCTACAAGTCGTAAAAATACTCGTTGAAGAGCACTATATGAGTGGTGAAAAGCATGAATATACCCACTAAATAGCTTCCATCTCCATTTGAGCTTGGTGTAATAATAATGTATGCTATTAATCTGTCATATTTAATGCCATTTATGCCTGCAAACTGAGGTCTATCCCATCCAAAATCTGCATCATGAAAATCTAATCTGGCCCACGATATGATTGTCAGATTTGGACAATTACAAGTATGTGGCCCACGAATAAGAGGTGTTGAATCAGGTCGTAATCAACAAAATCAATAGCTGATCTTAAATACACTATGTCATCCAATTTTTGTTGGGTATGGTGTGGAGATAGTAAAAGATGGTGTGTTGGAGCGTTGATGGTGGTGGCTTTTGGCCTACTATTTTTTTTGGGTTTTTATACTACAGACGATAGCTTGCGAGAAGCATGGAGACACACGAGACATAAGAGCCACATCAGCCCGCAACTTGGAGACTCGTCATTACTCGCGCCTGGAACCGAGGTGGGTCGAAGGCCAGGAGAAACTACCATCCCACAGGTTCTCGCCTGCACCCGCATAGTGGCTTGATAGGTCGCGGGTTGCTGCCTGCGCCCGCGGGTTCCAGCGCCTAGGATAGACATGTCGAGCTTTCTTCAGGTTTTCTTGATTAATTGGGAGACCTTGTTTAGCTAGGTTTTCTAATTGTTACCCTAGTATAACTATGTTATTGAAGCCATTTATTCATTGTCAATCTAAGCGTAAGTCAATTTATTTTAACTGTTAATATTTTAACTGTTACAAGTCAATTTATCCATTGTCATGTGTCACCTATGAGTGGGATGAAAGGCTTTTATTGTACTATATATTATCTATGCTTTTAATGATTATAGTAGGAGACAGGAGTTATGGAGTCATTTAAAGGAGTTGAATACTCATGATCCTTGGATGTTGGGGGAGATTTAAACTGTGTAATGTTTGTGGAGGAAAGAATAGGTACTGTTGTGAGGCAAGCTGAGATTGCAGATATCAATGCTTGTATGCATGAATGTAAAATGGAGGATGTCAAGTGTACAGGCAACATGTATACTTGGAACAATAAGCAGCAAGGCAATGACATAGTTTTTTCAAAGCTTCACACAATTATGGCAAATGCAGAATGTCTAGAGTGTTATAGTGCTGCTAAAGTGTGTTTTATGAGTGAAGGTGATTTTGATCATTCACCTGGGCTTCTTACTGTTTATCCTAGATTTGATGTTGGGAGGAAGCCTTTCAGATATTTTACCATGTTGAAATCTGCTCCAAATTTTGCTAGCTTAGTGCAGGATCAATGGAATGTGGAGATTCATGAGACAAAAATGTTTGCTCTGGTTAGTAAGCTTAAAAAAGTTAAGTTGATCTGAAGGAGCACAATATAGTGGGCTTTTGTGACATTCAAGTGGCTGACTTTAAAGGTTATAAGGATATGATTGCAATTCAGGAGGCTATGCATCATAATCCTAATGACGAAAGTATTGCAGATGCTGAAATCATTAATGTTCAAGAATATAAAGATAAACACAGAGCTTATATGGATTTCTTGAAGTAGAAAGCAAAAATTGCCTAGGTTCAGGCAGGAGATGAGAATACTAAGTTGTTTCATCAGAGTATAAAGAGCAGGAATGTTCAAAATCAGATTTATAGTATTCATGATGTGAATGGGGTATGGTATGATAAACCTGAGAAAGTCTCTACTGCTTTTCTTGATTTTTATACAGCTTTGTTAGGTACTAGTCAGCCTAACAGAAGCTCTGTCATTAAGCAACTTGTGCAAGCTGGCCCTGTTGTAAATGATCATAACTAGTTAATTTTGGGAGCTCCTTATACTCAGGAAGAAGTGAAGAGTGATCTTTTTTCTATTCCAGGCATCAAGGCCTCATGCCCTGATGGTTTTGGTTCTTTTTTCTATAAAGACACATGGGATATTGTTGGAGCTGAGGTTGTGCATGCAGTGTTAAATGTGTTGAATCATGGCAAGTTGTTGAAGGAACTTAATCATACTGTGATTACACTTGTTCCTAAGACTAGATGCCCTCAAAATGTGAGTGAGTATAGGCCTATTTCATACTGCAACATTTTGTATAAGTGTATCACTAAGGTCATTTGTGGTAGACTCAGACAAATTCTACCTGATTTGATTCTAGAAAATCAAGGTGGGTTTATTCATGGAAGGAATATTGTGAATAATATTATGGTGATCCAGGATATTGTCAAGCATTATGGCAGGAAGAATGTCAAGCCAAGCTGCCTCATGAAGATTGATCTGTAAAAAGCTTATGACACTGTAGATTGGGCTTTCTTGCAGGAAATGTTAGAAGCTTTGAAGTTTCCTAGGAATTTTGTGGAGTTGATAATGGAATGTGTCACCACTCCAGCTTTTCCTTTGATGCTTAATGGCGCTATGCAGGGTTTTTCAAGGCAAAGAGAAGGTTGAGACAAGGTGATCCTATGTCTCCCCTCCTATTTGTTATTTGTATGGAGTATTTGTCTAGAAGTCTGCAGAAAATGAGTGATCTTCCACAATTTCAATTTCACCCAAGATAAAGAAATGTTAAGCTAAGTCATATGTGCTTTGTTGATGATCTCATCCTCTGCTGCAAAGGTGATTATGCTTCAATTTACCTTATGCTTCAAACTTTCAAGCTATTTTCCAATTCTTCTGGTTTATTGGCAAATAAGCAAAAATCATCCATTTATTGTAATGGTATGCATTCTGATGAGGTGAATAGAGTTGTTGTTGCTTCTGGTTTTAGTAGGAGCAATCTTCCATTCAAGTATTTGGGGGTTCCTATCTATTCTCGAAGGATTTCTATAGATCAATGTGGTGTTCTTTAAAGTTTGGAGTACTAGAAGTCTGTCATACACTACTAGAGTGCAATTAATTAATTTTGTGCTATTAAGCTTGCACATGTATTGGTCTCAGATTTTTATTCTTCCTAGAAGTGCTCTTCCAGGGATAGTGAAGATTTGTAGATCCTTTTTGTGGAGTGATCAGGCTTTTAATTCTAAGCCTGGCAATATAGCTTGGGCGAGTTATGTTGTGATAAGAAAGTTGGTGGTCTTGGCTTCAGAGATGTGTTTATTTGGAACATTCCAAACACGGGGAGATATGTGTGGGTTGTGGCTACTAAACAAGATAATGTTTGGATTAAGTGGATAATTTCTGTTTATTTACATGAGGAAGAGTGGTGGGATTACCATCCAAGAGCTACTGCTAGCTGGTATTGGAAGCAAGTTTGTGAGACAAAAGAAAAGCTGAAGCAGGTGTACTCAAAAGAGGAGTTTTGTGGTATGACAACTTATTTTGTTAAGCAAGTTTATGAAAAGCTTGCTGGTTCTAGGCCTATGGTTTATTGGGGGAGCATGGTGTGGAACAGACTTAACACACCAAAGCATAGATTCATTGGTTGGTTGGCAATTCAATCAAAGCTACAGACAACAGGGAAGCTGGCAAAAATATGCATTAGCCTTTCTGATTCTTGTTTGATTTGTGGTCAGTTTACAGAAGATCGTGTTCATCTTATCTTCAATTGTCATTATAGCAAAGCTTGTTTGCATAATGTGAAGCAGTGGTTGGGTATCTACTCCAATTCTAACAGTTTGCAGCAGCTGGTTAGGGGTATAATACATGGCAGAAGCTCTAAGTTCAAGAAACAAGTTTATTTAGCAACTTTGGTTGCTATTGTCTATTTTGTTTGGAAATGTAGAAATCAAAGTTACTGCGATCAGTCAGTTCCTGCTGTGCAGCAAACAGTTGTTAGACTAAAACAAGTTGTTAGAGAAAGAATTCTTACTGTAATGCCTAAGAAAATTAGCAGTAGAGACATCAATAGGTTAACTTTGTAAGGGTGTTGGTTTTGTTTTGGTTGCTTTCCCTTTTAGGAAGAGACCAACCTAGTTGGTTTGTTCCTTCTTGGGTTAGCTTTGGGTGTAATCCGGTTCTTTGAGCTATAAAATTTCTTACTTATTTAGCAAAAAAAAAAAAAATCTAAGCATAAGTGGTTGAGAGAGAAAAAAGCCAAGATGTGAGGTGTTTGGGTAAACACGGGTTCGGGTGATTTAGTTGGATCAGGGAGATATTGGAAGCCTTGTAATTCGTTGTATCATATACATCATTGAAAGTCCCAGTGCATTGATTCGTGGTTTTTCTCCCAATTCTAGGGTTTCCAAGTTGAATCTTCTTGTGTGATCCTTATTGTTGTCTCTTGTGTTAATTCCGCGTTATTATTGCTTGCGAATACATAATTGAGTATGCTACCAATCCTAACATTTTTTTCACAGCCTCTTGAACTTTATTCGTATACCATAGTGGCATGCTCATGACATCTCCTGCTTTTTCTTTACACAATAACTTTCTGACAGTGTGTGCTATTCTACTAGGAAAAATAAAAAAGGGGGTGTATTGTGGGAAGCACTGTGTATATATGTTTATATTTGACCAAAAATATTGCATATCATATTGTCAGATAATTAAAATAGAACACAAAAAATAACAATCTAGATCTAGCTTGATAAGAAGTTGAAAACAACAAAGCTTCTAACACGAGCTGGAAAGCGAAACATGGTGAGGCGAACACCTATGGTGGAGGACAAAGTCGAGGATGGCGGCGAAGCGGTATAAACTAATAAATAAATGAAGGATGAGTATTAGCTTTCTAGTCTCTATAGCAGTAGCGATTAATTGTTCTAGTAGATATTAATTAGAGTGGTGCAGGTTAAGTGTTAAGTGTTAACGTATATGACTGGCTAAACTTATTAACTTTGACCGTATTTTAATACTATTACATAACAATAACGATTATCACATAAGATTTTATTAGATCCTTTTCCAATATGTAAAATAAAGTTACCAACTTAAAATCTTATAATATTTATTGTTACGCACCGAAGACATAAACGGGCAAAGAGATGTTTTCATCACCCTCCAAAAACAAAAGGCAAACTAATAAAAAATGGAGGGAGCAGGTAGTTAATATATTTTTTTAATAGGAAAGAAGAAATCCTTTGGATTGCCCTTGCACAGGGCTCCGACCTAGAGCCCATTACAACCATACACCTCCAACAGAACCCAAGTAAAAAATTTGGGTTAGGAAATGAATCCTAGACTTCGCAATGAATCCTCCAACACTCACCACTCATGCCAACCCCAACTTCTTAGTAGCTAGCTAATGTAGCAGCTCGATTATTGGACACTTTAATGATCTATAAGTCGTAGAAATGCTCGTTGAAGAGCGCCATATGAGGGGTGAAAAGCTTGATACCCACTGAATAGCTTCCATCTCCATTTGAGCTTGGTGTAATGTAAGTTAACCCGTCATATTTAATGCCATTTATGCCTGTAAAATGAGGTCTATCCCATCCAAAATCTGCATCAGGAAAAGCTAATCTGGCCCAAGATATGATTGTGAGATTTGGACAATTGGAAGTATGTGGCCCACGAATAAGAAGTGTTATATCAGGTTGTAATTCAACGAAGTCAATGGCTGATCTCAAATACTCTATGTATAAGTTATATTGTAATAAATAAGTTAATTGATTAGTTAGCTAAAGTTGTTAGAAAGTTATATAGGTTGTTAGCTTAGCTAGACTACAAATAGCAGCTTGTAAATATCAGTTGGATTTGATTGATTCTATTACATTGAATGAGATTCTTACAACACATTCTCTAATTCTCTCTCTTTTCTATATGGTATCAATTACCTTGGCATTACAAGACCTTATGTGTCATATGCAGTCGAGCATTTGAGCCAATTTATGCATGCTCCCAGATCACCACATCTAAAGGCTGCACCTCATGTAGTCAAGTATCTAAAAGGTACTATTGACTATGGATTACATTATGATCAAGAAGTTGATTTGAGTATACATGCTTATAGTGATTCTGATTGGAGTAGTTGTCATTTTAGTAGCAGATCACTCAGTGCTTATGTTGTGTTTCTTGGCTCCAATTTAGTATCTTGGAAGACTAAAAAGCAGTCTACATTCAGTAAATCTTCCACAAATGCAGAGTATAGAAGCATGTCTAATACTGCCAGTGAGTTAGTAGGATTGATGGTCTTCTTGAAGATTTACAAGTGCAGATACAGCTGCCTATCATGCTCAAATGTGATAATACTTCTGCAGAGCACTTAGCTCATAACCCCATGTTTCATGAGAAAACAAAACACTTAAAGAGGGATATGCATTATGTTAGAGAACAAGTAACAGCAGGTTTCTTAACTACTGCTCATGTTTCTAGTTCAGAACAGTTAGCTGATGTTCTTACAAAGGCATTACCATCTACTCATCATCATTTTATATGTTCCAAGCTTGGTCTTACTTCCCTAGTCCAGCTTGAAGGGGGTGTATAAATTATATTGTAATAAATAAGTTAATTGATTAGTTAGCTAAAGTTGTTAGAAAGTTAGTTAGGCTGTTAGCTAGACTATAAATAGCAGCTTGTAAATATCAGTTGAATTTGATTGATTCTATTACATTGAATGAGATTCTTACAACACATTCTCTAATTCTCTCTCTTTTCTATACTATGTCATCCATTTTTTTCACAGCCTCGTGAACTTTACTCGCACTATACCATAGTGGCTTGCTCATGACATCTCCTGCCTTTTCTTTACACAATGCAAAGAAGATGATGTTTCCACAATAACCTTGTGGCAGTGTGATATCCTTCAATCTTGATCGTCCATTAACTGAGATGTATAGATTAACGTCTTGATCATCTGCTAATCCACGCGCTCGACATGCCGTGCGCCACACATGCGCATCTTCTATCGCAAATGTACTTAGCTTGTAGCTTGGTGCTTCTTGAGATGTTGCGTGAAGTTTTAAGGTGTCAACTTGGTCTTTAGTGAGTTTGAACATACACTCTGTAGTAGTGACAATCTCTCCTGATAGATATGCATGTTTGATATGTGTGAAATTGGTTAAATTTGAATAGATACACCCTATTATTAAGGACATGGCCCAAGAATAGTTTAGTATCGAAAATAATGTCAACAGTATTAGTATATCAACACATACTTGTATTAGGTATTAGGTATTTTCTCAATTAGCCAAATGGGTATAAAACTTAGGGTTTTTTTGTCATAAAGTATATAATAAAAGCAAAATTGGCCTCAACACCCTTAACTATAGCTCAGGTGCACGCAACACCACCAACTGTGAATAGTAGCCTAAACACCACCAAGTGCGGGGTGGGGTGCAGTCTATACCACCAACTACGGAGTGGGGTGCAGTCTGTACCATAAAAACCCACCGTCTTCGGCAATATTTTAGGCTTCTGACCTCATTTATGGTACGGAATGCACCCCGCTCCATAGTTGGTGGTAATTAGGCTACTAATCGTAGTTGGTGGTATTGGGTGCACCCGAGCTATAGTTCAGGGTGTTGAGGCCAATTTTGCCTTTAATAAAATACAAGTTTTGTAGGGAATGATCTAATAAAAAAAAATTGTCTCAAAAGACCTATTAAAATACTTCCGATCGTTAATAGGAACCACTTTATGAATTTCAGGCCAAAATTACCATATTCCGGCGTTGACTTTTTGCAATTGGGACACCACAACTACATTTGACAGGAATTTTATTGCATGAAGATGATTTCGCAGACATTTTCTGGAAAAAAATTAGGGTTTTTTGGACTGAAATTCATAAATTGGTTCCTATTAACAATCGGAAGTATTTTAATAAGTCTTTTTAGACAAAAAAAAAATATTATTAAGTCCTTCTATACAAAACTTGTATTTTATTAGGTACTTTCTGACAAAAATCCTAAAACTTAATTCACACTTTTTCTGCCACATCGGCGTAAAAGTTGTCAATTGAAATAAATGAGTTTTAAAATTCACATCATGTGACAAATGACTGAAAATGATAATCTTGTTAGGACATTGAACCCTTATATTTTGTTCGAGGAGCCGTGTATGGTAAAATATGACTTTTACTCCATATGTTGTTGAGTCACTTATTATATTGCTACCATCTATATAAATAAATATATTAAAAATTCCTTTTTTTTTTAAAAAAATATTTTTTTTGGGGGTTTCTTGGGGTGAGTTTTAAAAAACTAATATGTTATTATTTTTAATTTTATTTTTTTCCTTTTTTTTTTTTTTTTTTAAAATTAAAAAATTTTCCCCCTCGAGGTAAAAAAAAAAAAAAATAAAAAGTTTGAATTTGAAAACAATACCTTAAAAGGCGTTGCGGTAAAATAACAAAATTCTCTTGTAATTACGTAATAAGAGTGTTAGAATGTATATCTTGTTCAAGTCTTTTAGTAAGTATAATTATTACAAGACTTATATTTTATTTAAAAACAAACATTAGTGTATTGATGGTTAAGCACTTTCCTCAACTTATACATTTTAAAAGGAGAATACATAATGCAAATGTTTTAGATGTTTTATGTCTATGTGTACTCCTCACTTTAAAAAAAAAATGTGTAAGTGCAAGGTATCGAACACGTAACCTTTGAAATGAAAAGTTAGAGCTTAACCATCAATACACTATGAATTTGTTGTCTAATGTTTCAAATAAAATATGATAAAGTCTTGTAATAAGTATACTTAACTAAAAAGACTTGAACAAGTATATACATCTCTAGCACTCTTATTACGTAACTTACAAGAGAATATTAATGTCATATTCTCTTAGGGTTCGTTCTGTTCAACTTATTTTCACTTATATAAGATTTATAAGATAAGATAAGATAAGATAAGATAAGATAATATCAGATCAGATAAGATCGGATAAGATAAGATAAGATAAGATAAGATCAGATAAGATAAGATAAGATGTTAGACATACTCAATAAACTATCTTATAAGATAAGATAAGATAAGATAAGATAAGATAAGATAAGATCATATCAGATCAGATCAGATAAGATTTTATAAGATCTTATAAGATAAAATAAGACAAAATAAGTTGAACAGAACAGACCATTACCACAATTCCTTTTAAGGTATTATTTTCAAACTCAAACCTTTCAATTTTTCTTTCTTATCACGTTGTGACGTGAATTTTTCAATTTCTTAATGGACAAAAAATACTAAAAGTAGCAAAATAAATTATAAAATTTAAAAATAATAACATATTAGTTTATTGTAACTGACCCGAGGCATCGCCGGGCAAAAAAAAAACTAGTTTTTTATTAAACCTATATTATCACCTAATAAAACGAAAAAAAATGATATGAGGCAACCTTGACATTTAAGGCGTTTTGTAGAATGATGACCCAAATATTTACACGCCTATCTCAGTTTACCCTTAACGGGTAAATATAATCGTCAATAATTTAACGATTTTGGAGGCGGTTTTACATAGGTAAGTCGAATATAATTATCTTTTGCAATACATATTTTCTTTTGAAAATTCAACCTACGCATCAAAGTTTCTTCTTCTTTGACATTTTCGTGGAAATTTTATATCTGTAATACAAGGTGATACAAATGAATACTTCGAAAGAAGATGTGGGGTGCAGTGAGCAACTAAATAGGACTTTATACCTTTGTAACGTTGTCTCTAAAATTGTTAAGTTTAATTATATTTTACAAGTGAGAGATTACCTAAGATAGGGGTGCAAATATGAGGGTCATTCCAGAAAACGATCTAAAATTCAGTATTACTTCATGTAATTTTTCTAATATAAAATGGCAGAATTAACTGGCCTCACATACTTTTGCTCTTTACAGGTGAAACATCAACATAATGCAACAATCATGAACAATTTGCAGTCATTTTGTTGATTTGATGAACGCATCAACACATCTTGACCAATTTTTTCAAAATTTATATACTGAACTATGCATATTTTTCGAATTAAAAAACAAGATTTTGATTATGATTAATGAACAAAAACGAAGAATATGTATGAGAGTCAGGGGCGTATACACAGGGGGTACAGTGGGTACAGCTGTACCCCCATTATTTTGGCTAAAAATTGTATAAAGTTTAAACATGCACTTGTTACTCATAAGCTAATGTTTGCTTCAGTGGTAAGGGAGGGGAGAATTAGTCTAAATATAGATTGGTAGAGGTCGCAAGATCGAATCCCTGCAAGATCTTCTTTCTCTTTACCCTTTTTTTGAGAATTTTCTTCCTCTTACTCCTTCATTCCCTTATTAGTCTAAGGTTATATAGACGTTAAATATGGATTCATATTATACATATAATTATAGAAAGTTGTCAATTTATATTAAAACTATGAGGTTATTTTCCATTTATTTTATCTTACTTTTATGTACCTAAATCATCTTTTATCTTCTATTAACTCTTTTTCCACCCTATTCCACTAACACGATTATATGACTTATATCAATTACTATTTTTATATAGAAGGAAATCCTTCAACTCAAAATTTTCTTAAATATTTTAGGTTTGATTATGCATTAAAAAAGTATTAAATTTAGGGATTCAAATTCATGGGAAATAGAAAATTCAAGAGTTGTATGTTTTACAAAAATATAAGAAGCTCCACTTTCTAGGAATATTCTAGCAATTTACACTTACCACATCCCACCAAACGATCAATTATTGGAGCACATTTTTATCTGAATATTTTTTCCCTTATATATCAATGGTAGTCTACCGTCAAACTTGGCGAAATTTGGCTCCAAAAAATAAAATAGAGCCAAAGATTAGCGACGGAGAGATTATATACATTATGAATCTAATTGTTCATATAACCGTACCCCCATTTCTAAATTTCTAGATCCGCCACTGATGAGGGTACAACACACAACAATTGCAAGTTGCAACTACAAAAGAAGGTTGAATATTGCACCTCATTATGTTCCGTCGTTTTAATTTATTTTATTACTCATGATGTGAGAATATAGGAAGATAAACGATAATGATATAATAAGTGACGTGACAACAAATAGAAGAAAAGAAATCATATTATACCATATACGCACCTCCTCCAACGAGAAATAAGGTTAAATAATAATATGTTGAATGAACCTTATATAATTATACTCATTTTCACATGAAGTTAGCTCTAAAACGAATTTGTAACAATTTACAACCAATGTGACAAAGAGGTATTAAATTTTAGATTTTTTTTTTTATTGGAAACCATCCTAAAGTGGGCCATTTATTTTCAAAACCACCCTTATATAAAAAAAAAAAAACTTTAAAAAACCACCCATTTGGCCGTGTTCTAATCCGAATTTCCCACAACAACCCAAACTGATTAATTAAGCAATTATTATATATATATATATATATATATATATATATATATATATATATATATATATATATATATATATATATATATAATATATAGGGTTGGGTTAGTGAGAACCACCTTATGGTGAGAACCACCTTATGATGAGAACTCTCCCATACCTATATAAGAGAAGCCCAAAATACTTTCCTTAAAAAAACAAAAGCCCGAAATACTTACCTTATGAGCAACAAAGTCGACGCTCCTTCTTTCTCTTCTCCCTCACGCAAATCTCATCCTCGTAATTTCATTCAATCTTCGAAGAAGACCAAATTCAATTCAAAATTCCACGAACATATAACAAGAAATCAATAATTTTTGAAGAAATTGACGAACAAATTCTGGAATTTTTATCGTGCCGCAACTTCTCTGTTACTTTGCGTAAGAAATTTCGAAACTTTATGTTTAAATTGTGTATGGTAGATTTTGAATTTCTTTATCTGTTGCTTTTACACAAGTTCGATTTTTGAAGTTGATTGTGTTTTTGGATTAATTTTGTAACAGTTGCAATAGATTGAACATATTAGGTCTTAATTCAATGGTGTTATTAAAAGCTTCGCCGAAAACTTTCGCAATTGAAGCTCAGAATTGGTAGAAATGTCGAAGTCTGCTACACTCTTGACATGTTAATTTACTTTTTCTCTAAAACAAAATATCAATTCCTCTTCTGTTACATATTCTTTACATTAACTCCTAATTTTTTCCTCCACTGAATCTCAAACTAATCTAAAATCAACCTCTAATTTCAATCTCAAAGAAAAGTGCAAAAAAAAAAAAAAAAAAAACTGAAGAAGAAAATAACGAGTTTCAACTTCAATAGTTCCGTTCCATTCATAATCAGTAAATTTCAGTATGAATTTTCGCTGATTTTTTTCATTTAAATTCTTTTGCAACATATTCGATTATACTATTTCCAAAACCGAGGAAGAGGAGCTTCATTAATGGAGATAGCAGCAAATTCACACTCGCAAGCGTTTGATTAAATTTATAATCAAAGTTACTGAAAACTAAATTATTGAACTTTATGTGCCATCCTACATTAGACTGCTCATTTCAATTCAATATGTTCTGGTTTTATATCCCTTTGAGTTTTTGTAATTTTGTCAAATGCTCTGCTAATTTCAAATCAATATGTTCTGGTTTATATACTACTGTTCTGTAAGTATTTTCAGGTCACTAATCTACTAATTTTCTCTAAGACAACAAAATTCAGCCTTATAGTTCTTAATGTGAAACAATTTGGCCTCTTTCCTTTCTGCCTGAACCTATCCATTTGGAGCTGCTTGGTGATACATCTACTAATCTGTAAGCTGAAAAGTAGAAATACACTAAATATGGTTTATGTTAGGGATTTCCAATATGTCGTTTTTTTAGGTGTTTGGATATTGAACAAGAGAGCAATTGGTGCTTCCAAGGAGTAGTTTGAATTTGATTTTCTTGAGCTTGAAATAAGGGGTTGACAATATGGTTTTTTGTTTGGTTAGATATTGAAGAAGAGAGCAATTGAATTTGAATATGATTTTCTTGAGCTTGAAATGAGGGGTTGATAATATGGTTTCTTTTTTTTTTGGTAAGATATTGAACAAGAGGGTAGTTGAAGCTTCAGAGGAGCAACGTCCAGTGCTAGACATCAGAACTGGAGACGTTATGCAAATTAGATTGGTTAGTAGTGGTTGTGAATTTTCATTATTATGGATTTCAACAGTAAGTGCTTACTCGTGCTCTATTGATTTCTTTAGGAATTTAGGATACAAAAATTAGTCACCAAGTCACAAGTGAAGCTATTTGATAGCCAAAACTAATTTATTTATACAACCTTTTTTTCCACCCAAAAAAGAAAAGTCATAAGAGAGGGAGAATCGGTTCATATCCGAGTTGTATGAACTATATCCGAGTTGTATGAACTTTTGCATTTTCATAAATAAATGTTAATTAGGTTGTATGAGTGAATTATCAAGTCGCAATTTCCCTTTTATAAAAACTTTTTTTTATTAAGAAAAATTCACATCTCAATATTTAACCCTTACGACTTAATATCAATCATATTTTATTTACGAAAATGCCACTTGATGTACAAAATTTGTATATCATGTTAATTTATTAATTCTCGTTAGTTGTCATAAGCTAGGTTTATATTAGATACCTTGAATCGTATTTGCAGAATTGAAGTTGTTTGCTTTGCTAATTTAGTAATAATGTGTATATTGCAGTTGCTAATGGCACTAGTTTTGCTAAACTCTATGGATGACTCTTTGGATATTGATTCTATGAAGCAACGTACAACAAATATGCATACTACTTTTGAATGCCCAACTAGTGGTCCAAGTATAGGTACTTGTAAAAACAAATACAAATTTGTTTTTTATTGTTCATTGATATTAACAGTGAGTAATAATATACTTAGGCCAATTTTTCCATATTTGAATATTGTTTTACTTGTTATGCTAGATCTATCCACGGCAAGCCCTTCAACACCACATGCAAGTCCTTCTCACTCAAAGGAATGGCATCCTTTTTGTTCATTTGATGTTAAACCACAAGTGGGAATGAAATTCAACACGTTGGAAGAGGGAATTACTTTTTATGAAAGTTATGCAAAGATATGCGGCTTTACAAGTCGTTTATCTACTGTAAAAAAGAGAAAATCAGATGGAGTGATTACTTCTAAGTATTGTGTGTGCAACAAAGAAGGGTTTAGAGAGAATACTAAAACTGATTTTGAGTGTAAAAGAAATAGAGCAGTGGTTAGATTTGGGTGTCATGCTAGGGTGAAGTTCACACTTTCCAAAGAAGGCAAGTATATGGTTTTTGCATTTCATGAAGGACACACACATGTTTTAGCCACCCCAACCTCCATGCATCATGTTAAACAGTCTAGAAACCTCACACTAGTGCACAATAAGTTCATCATAGATAATGCTAGGGCTAATTTAGGAGCTGTGAAGTCTTATAGAACAATGAAAGAGATTGTGGGAGGATACGAAAATGTAGGGGCATCAATGAGTGACTTTAAGAACTTCCAAAGAGATGTGAGGAAACATATAAGAGACTATGATGCACAAATGTTGATTGACATCTTTGAAAGAAAGAAATAAGCAGATGTGTAACTCATTCTATTATGATTATGATGTTGATGAGAAAGGTCACTTAACCAAAGTCTTTTGGGCGGATCTCACTAGTATCAAGAGTTATGAGGTGTTTGGAGATGTTGTATCATTTGATACTACGTTCTCTATGAATGAGTACTCAATGATCTTTGCACCTTTTACTGGAATAGATCATCACAAAAGCTGCGTGACATTTGCTGCTGGACTCATAGCTAATCAGACTATAGAGTCCTTTGTTTGGTTGTTTAATGCATTCATGAAGGCAATGGGTAATTGTGCACCAAAGATCATAATCACAGATCAAGATCCCTCCATGAAAATAGCCTTCGAGAAAGTGTTTGGTAATGAGGAGACTATTCATAGGCTATGCATGTGGCACATCATGGAAAAACTACCAAAGAAAATTGAGTCTGATTTGGGTGAAGACACAGGATTCTTTACAAAATTTTGCTCTTGTGTTTGGAGCAAAGAAATTGAACCAGAGGAGTTTGACAAGAAGTGGCATTCAATCTTGTCCAAGTATGATTTATCTGAAAATAAATGGCTTAAACACATGTTTACCATTAAAGAAAGTTGGATACCAGCCTACTATAGGGATGTCCCTATGTGTGGAACTATGAGGACAACTTCGAGATCTGAAAGCGAGAACAGCTTTTTCAATAACTTTACCACTCCTCATCTTACTCTTTTTGAGTTTTGGATGAGATATGAGAGTGCCATTGATGCCCAAAGACACAAGCAAAGAAAGACTCCTTTGGACTTGGAGTTTCATGCATCGGAGGAATTTACATATTCTATTTTCTATGAGTTCCAAACACAGTTAGTACTAGCTTGTTTCCATTGCAATATCCAGAGCATGACAAATGAAGAAGAGTTCGAGAATATATGCATTATTGATCGAAAAAGATTCAACAAGGTTTTCAGAGTAGTCTACAACAAACTTGAAAAAAATGCACATTGCTCATGTAAAATGTTACAAAGAGAGGGCATCCCTTGTAGGCATATGCTGTGGGTGATCAAAGAAAAAGGAATGAAACATTTGCCTAAAGGGTTTATAATGAACGGTGGAGTAAACTTGCATTGAATAAGCCTCTCTTAGATTTAGGAGGCAATGTGATTGAAAACTTCTTGCAAAGGGATGACTTGAAGAAAAAAGTTGGAGATTTGTGGTTTGAAATCTTTAGTTGTGTGAAACTTGTTGAGCAAAAGGAAGAGTACATTGAAGATTTTGCACAAAGAATAAAGAGTTTCAAGGAAGAATTGTTTTCTAAGGATAGTCATAAGAAATCCATAGACAAAGGCAAAGAGATAGAAACACTTATTGGTTGTCCAATTCCAAGTGAAGTCTCCGTCTTAAATCCAAACATATCAAAGAACAAAGGAAGACAAAAGAGGATAAAAGGAAAGATGGAAGAGGCCATGGAGAAAGGTGAGAAGCCTCTTAGACGATGCAGGGCATGTAGGGAACTTTCAAATCACGACAGTCGGAATTGTAAGAACAAAAAGGTTGATTGAAATGGTAAGAATGACCAATTGATATTTTATAATTCATACATATTAATGTTTCGTGTTGATTGTTGAGTAGGCAATGATAGATATTACCATTTGGAACAAATTATTGCTGCTTAAGTATCTACATTTTATGTTGACGAACAAGATACTAATTTATTTTAGACATAATAAGGTAGCAATATTATTTCGTTCTCTGTATGATCGAGATCATCTGTTACAATGACATTGTTCTGATATTTTTTTACTGATGCCTGACTACATGATCACTCTTGTAGTTGATTTAACCGACAAAAGTGAAGCATTCTCCAATAAGTTCATCTAATATAATGAATGGGTTTTCTTTGAGTTTCCAAGTCATGGATAGCTATTTACAAATACCATTTATTCATTTTTGCAGATACTTAGATGGTGATCAGTACATGCATTGTGACTCTTTTCAAATTTGAGGAAGTAAACAAGATAGAGCTGCTGTTTTTTATGGGTTTACAAATGGAGGAAACTGTTTTTATTGTTTTTTGAATTGTACAACTATTGGGTGAACAAAGTTATTCCAATTAGTTTTTCATATTGATACTTCTATTCAAGATGTGAAGGAGAAATGCTCTGCAATTTTTGCAATCTAATCTATTATTGGTGACGTGATTGTTAGTCAAGTGTAGACATCAATGTTATTGATTCTGTAATATTAAGGCTTATTCTTCAATGTTTTATGTATGCAGTATTGTTTGTGTTGCTTGCCATCTAGGGAGAAGAGTGCAGCCACATCCAGTATATTGTAGCAACCAACAGGAAGTAAAGTTAATATTAAGCACCACATTATTCTTGCCAATTACAGCTATAAGTTCCTTTGTAAAGTTTAACACGCTATTGGTCGTGGCAAAGAAGTTGTAGAGAGCAGCAGGTTGCCTTGTATTCCTTCTTCTCTGCTAGTTTTGAATTCATTTAGTAGGGGGAGATTATTCTAAATTGTACAACACCAAATTTCAGTGGCTAGATGTGTTCAGGGTGTGTTTACTATGTTATCCTCCTACTATTCTTGGAATGGTGATATTCGAGTTTCAGTTCCACCTTGGCTTGCCCTTGTTTGTGGATAATATTTTAGGATGGATCTAAATATTAGTCTTTTTTATGTTATTAACGTTTTTGTAAACTTCACTTCAATATTAGAAACATGACTCTCTGGAAAAACCGAGTTCACTGTTCCCTTAATTTTGTAGCAAACAAAGGATTATAAAAGCAGGAGGAAGGTTTTTTTCGAATTCCAAGATGAAGGATTAGTTTGTTCAAAGGATTTTTAAATGATTTTGGGGTTGATGAACTTTGGTGGTTTAGTGCATTATGTTTTGCGTTTGTTGGGGAGTTTGATTAGGGTATTTTAGCCTCATACACAAATTTCTACTCTTTTTGTGATTATTATGCTTGTGATAGGGGTCTAATTCTTACCCCTTATAAAGTCACTGATTACACCCTACATAATAAGAATGTAACTCATAAAAGTTTTTGGAAATTTTGAATGTGATAATTTTGGATCTATTTTTTAGGATAAGAATATGGTGTTTATTTGCCTTCATAATTACACGCGCCATGTAGGGCTGTGTGTCCTGCACACGTAGCGTATAGCCTAAAGCTAATTCTCGTAAAGCATAGAGGTACTTCTGTAAAGCATAGATATACTTCTTGTATTCCTTAAATGTACTTCTCGTATAGCTTAGATGTACTTCTCGTATATCGTAACGGTACTTTCCCTATACCCCAAAGGTACTTCTCGCATATTTTTTGAAAAATAAAAATATAACGGCCTGGCTGGCCAGCCAGCGGTAGTGGGAAATAAATAAAATATATAAATAAATAAAAAACCAAAAAAAAAAAAATCGTTTTGTGCATTTACAGACTAACACGGTCGTGTCATAAACGACACCGCCGTGTCACTCGCAAAATATGGAGGCAGTAGCTCCTGCAAGTCCAGCAGCAGACCAACATGTTCGTGTCGTTTATGCACGATCGTGTTATGCTGGGACAACACGGTCATGTTACTGGCAACACGTCCGTGTCTCTCGAAAATTTCCGAGGCAGTACTCTCTCACGCTACACCCTACTTCATCCTCTCCATACTCCATTGTTTTCCTCTCTCTCTTCTCACTACTCTTACCAAATTTCTCCATCAACCTTTTCTTCACATCTTATTTTTTCTATTCCATTGACAATCTCCATTCTTTTTCTTCCATCTTTCTTCAAACCCTAGAAATTGATTTGGGGAAAATTTTTATTGAGGCAATTGGAGCCCCTTTGGTCACTTAATCACCTTTACTAGCACAATTTGAAAGCAAGGAATGTTCATTGCGGGATTTACTCCCACGACATTGTTGGTAACATCTCTCTTTTCTCACTACATCGCAAAATTAGTAATTTACCTCCATTGTTGAGTACTAATTCTTCGTACTTTTACAAATTCCTTGGATATTGTGATTTTCATGCTGTTTGTGATTTGCTATTAGGTGATTTTTGGGATTTGCTATTGGGTACTATTTGTGGTTTGATCTTAGATTGGTGGTGAACTTGTGACATGGTTGTTTTTTATTGTGCTTGGTTTGTTTTTTTCCCTTTAATTGCAATTTACCTCCTCCACCTCCCTTAGACCTACCCGCTATTGAGACTTATGGTGTAACCTTCACCAACCCAAACCACATGCAAAACTACCTGCGCATCTCGCAACGACGCCTTAGGCCTACCCGCTTCTTTCACTCGACCACGGTAGAAGCCTTAAGTATTGAGAATGATGTCCGACAATTATTTCACTCTATGGGTTGGGATAATTGGCTAACTCTTCATGCCCCGACCTATGCCCGTCTGACTTATGAGTTTTTTTTCTACATTGCATGTGCATAGGAACACAAATAAATCCCCTCGGAAGCTTTCCTTCCAAATGATGGGAAATCAACATACCCTCACCATTAAGCAAGTCTCTGAGGCTTTTGGTTTGCCGAGAGGTGGCCAAATTGGCCCCCATCATCCCTACTCTCGTCAGTTCAACCCAGGGCACTTCTGGCGCCTCCTTACATCCCAGTTCACTTATGACCCCCGGTCTTCTAAGGCCACCGGGATTATCAACCCTGGCTTTCGCTATGTTCATCGACTACTTGCTAGTACCTTGTTTGCTAGGGGGGAAAGTTCTGGGGTTGTTTCTTTGAGAGAACTTTATTTTTTATGGCATATGAGTCAGGGGGATTGCCGTCTTGTGCCTTCTATGTGGCTCATGGACCATTTGGATGATGTTAGAAAGGGTAATAGGGAGATTGTCATTGGGGGTCTAATTTCTATCCTTCCTATATATCTTGGCTATGATCTTTCTAACTTGGTAGCTGTACCTGGAGGGACGCGTCTTAATTTACGCTCTCTCCGTGCTATGCATTGGATAGCCGAGCAGGATAATGTCTCTGGGTATGTTTAGTTTGTCAGTCAGCGACCCTATGCATATTTTCCCAACCCAGAGGCAACTGTTATCTACCTGCCAGAGAACTGGATCATGCAGCCCGACTTTGAGTGGCAACCCATTGCTGACCCCCATGGAGATCTGATGGATGAGGATCAGGGGGACGCTACCCCCACTGCTGCTGATGTTCCTTCCTCGTCCTCTTCTTCCGTGGAGGAGCAGCTAGCTTCCTTGCAGAGTGGTTTTGGTGACTTACGCTTGGAGGTCCAGTCTCTTAGGTATGATGTCCAAAACCTCACTTAGTCTAACCTTGCTATTGATGCCCATCTACATTCTCTACAGGGTAGCTATGATACAATGGTATCCGAGTTCCAGGGTTTTCGTTCTGACCTTCAGAATTGGACTCGCCATGTTGGATGGCCTCCTGGAAGTTCTGGTACCTTTCCTCCTCCTCCATCTTGAGTTCTGTTTTTTCCCCTCTCCTTGTCACATTGAGGATATTGTGACATGCTAGCTTGTGGGAGGTTATTTACTTTTCATCTCTTCTGCATTTTTATGCATTTTAGGACTTTAGCATGGTAGGCATTCTAGGTTGCATTTAGGGTTTGATAGTGCACACTTGGCTTGGTTTTCTGCTCATCTTTATGTGAAGGCTTGGCATGATTTGAATAACTATGAACTATTTTTTATCTCTCCTTGCTCGTTGTGATTCGAATGGTTTGTGGTAAGATGGTTTGATCCTTCCAAGGGAGACTTGGCCATAATTGGAAGCCAAAAATGTACCTAATGAGGATGTTTAAGCCTATTGGACTAACATTTTTTGGTCCCTCTATTCATGTGTGATGCTCTTCCTTGGCTATTATTCTCTAGAACTTGCATTGATTCTCCTTGAGACTATTTTGACTTGCTTATGCATTTGATATAATTGAGGCAATTGCTGTTTTTCTAAGCTACATAACCAAATGCCACCTATATCAATTTTCCCATTTTTTTAACCCTTGTGAGCCTAAGCCTATTTCTTTGGTTTACCACATCTCTAGGCTATTACTTTGTCCTACCTAGGGGATAGTGAAGCTATATTGATGAGGTTAATGTGTGACATTGGAGGTTCTTTAGTTGTTTGGGATGATCTAAAGCTTAGTTCATCTCCTCATAGTTACTTTTTGAAACTCACATTGATTTCCTTTTGTAGATGATTTATTAAGTCGATTAAGAAAAAAAAAATATCCACAAAAGAAAGATTGTGATTTGTCTCTAGTTTATAATAAAAGGGAATTGGAATTTCCATTTAAGAAGTTTGGTTTGGTAATTGGAAAAATAAAGTGCAATTTGGCATGTTTGTGTTTCGAGTTTTATGCTTCACTTTCCCCTCTAAACACCACTTTCCTAGAATTTTCCACACCCATACCTTGACCTTTTATTACAATCCTATTTAAATTCCTCATGATTCTTTGCACGTAGCTATGTTCTATGATGGTGGAGAGTGAGAAAATATGCAAGCTTATGGTAGAGTATGGTCAATTGAATTGAGTCTTGAGTTATCTACCCCTTTCATATACATGAGTGTCGTGTGCACGACTAAAGTGAGGGTTACCATTAATGGTCAAGGCGAGCTTGGGGGATCAAAGTGGTAAGATTGGGTGTCGAGTCATAACTTTGATATTTAGGAATTTGATTGAATAGTTTTGTGTTTATTCCCTTCATGGTTAGTTTTCACATTGAAGATTGACTCGGGAACCTTGTTGTGTGTTGTGCTTGAAGAGCTTTATCTTACTTTTTCCTATGTCTTATTTGGATTGCTCGGGGGCAAGCATTTATATAGTGTGGTAGAGTTTGATAAATCTATATTAGTTTATAATTACTCGAGGGCAAACATTTAGCTTAGTTTAGCATTTCGGACTAATTCTTGCATTTTTTTTTGTCTCTTTCTAGTTCCATGTCACTTCACGAGGTGTTTTGTTGTGTTTTGAGTTTCTTTTCAGGTTAATTGAACATCTTCAATTTCATGTGGGGCGTTGGAGTTATTGGATTCAGCTTTTGGAGTTAGCTTTTGGAGTGAATCTACTTGTCGAACATTTTCTGGAAAGCAAAAAGTCCATTATTGAACTTTGTGATCAACTTGTTGGTTACTTTGGATTGATTTTTATTCAAGTTATTCTACTAATTGTTTTTAAGCTATATTTATTTCCAAAATTCAGAACAAGTGTAAGCTAATATTCATATCAATTCTTATTGTTTAGAAAGATCATCGACGGTAGAGGTACTTCTTATATATCTTAGAGGTACTTCATATGTGGATAGTTTGTCATCGACGGTGGTAAGAGGAGATAGAACTAAAATTATTTTTGACACATTTGTTTATGATCAACGTCGTTTTTGTTGAGAATCTAAATTGTTAACTATATGATGTTGAAATTGTTGAGGGAGTCTATTCTAATACTCTTGTGTAATTGTGTTGCTTTGTCTTATGTGGGAAATTGGATGAAAGATGACTTCTCTAAGATGGTTGCGTATTGGCGTAGAATATTTGGTGGAAATATTGCATAGTGAGGTGTTTATTTGAGAGTTGTTGTATGTTGGTGTGCTAATAGCTAAGTAGAGCCCAATTATGTGGAGTTAGGTCCAACCCATTTAAATTGGTTTACACTTGCAAGATACAGAGCATTTATAGAAATTTCATTGGTTTAAGGTGGCGCAGGGTAAGAAGGATAACCTTATGGGAGTGGGTCAAGATAAATGACATAAGGAGGTGCTCTTGATCCTGAATATGGTATCGAAGAGGATTTCCTTGTGGGAAATGTCTATATGAATTCCCTTTGACCTACATTCCACTGACACCAAGTGTGTAGGATCAAACATATTTCAAATCTCTTAGGAACCATCTTTAGATGCAAAGCAAGATCTAAGAAGTAACTAAGCGCACCTATAGTTACTGATATTTGATTACTTGTTTCTTTGAATTTTTTGCCAAGAGTTTTGGTTCTTAGCTTTCATCTTGTGGTGCATACTTGTCCTTCCTCCAAGATGTGCCGTAGAGAGCTTCTCGTAAAGCATAGAGGTACTTCATGTAAAGCATAGATGTACTTTTTGTATTCCTTAGATGTACTTCTCGTATAGTTTAGATGTACTTCTCGTATATCGTAACGGTACTTTTCCTATACACCAAATGTACTTCTCGCATATTTTTTGAAATTTAAAAAAATATAACGGCCTGGCTGGCCAGCCAGCGGTAGTGGGAAATAAATAAAAAATATAAATAAATAAAAAACCAAAAAAAAAAAAAAAAAATCGTTTTGTGCTTTTACAGATTAACACGGTCGTGTCATAAAACGACACGGCCGTGTCTCTCGCAAAATATGGAGGCAGTAGCTCCTGCAAGTCCAGCAGCAGACCAAGATGCCCGTGTCGTTTATGACACGATCGTGTTATGCTGCAGGACAACACGGTCGTGTTACAAACGACACGTCCGTGTCTCTAGAAATTTTCCGAGGCAGTTATTGCTTGTGCAGCAGCAGGCTAACACGTTCGCCCGTGTCTCTCTACAGTCCAGTTGTTTTAAATTCAAAGGCTGCTTTCTTTTTCGAGCCTAATTACCATAGCCTCGCTTTGCAAATTGCGAGTCATAAATATGTGTAGCTGTCCACATTGTTTACGGCTTTTATTGATCTAGCAAATTAAGTTCCAACAATAGTCATGACGTTTGAATAAATTTCACAAATTTCGCTTTGTTCATAAGAGTCATGATTTCTTAAATTCAAATTTAAGATAATTTTACTTGATAATTTATTTTTGCATATTTCACAAATTTGGCTTTGTTCATAAGAGTCATGAGCTCTTAAATTCAAATTTAAGATAATTTTACTTAATAACTTATTTTTGCATATTTCCTTTGTTATGAAATAAATAAATATTATTCTGAAAAAACTCTCACATAAAAGTGACAAACGTTTCATGTGATATCTTGTTAGATTTAGTCTCAACATATATTCTTTCAAATATTTTCTTTTTGTAATTTCCACTCGTTTGTTACTAAGGTTATTAATTAGAGATGGCCAACAGTGCGGGCCAATCCAGCCCAGCCCGCCTCTTGGGCCGTGTGGGCTGAGCCCACGAAAAGCCCGGTCCAGCCCAACTCGAACCGTGAAATTGGTGGGTGGGCCGTGGGCCAGATTTTTTGAGCCCAACCCACGAAAGCCCGCTACTAAATCCGCCCAGCCCGGTCCACGAAATCGGTCCAGCCCGGCCCATGAACCGGACGGACCGGCCAATGACCCAAGTAATTATTCAACCAAATTGTGTATATTTTAATCAAATTGTATATATTTTAATCAAATTTCATATATTATAATTCAATCAAATTAAAAAATAATGAAATTATTCATTAATATTAATAATTGTATATATTTTAACTAATTTTAAAGGTTTTATGTAACAATAATAAATGATTCTAATGATTAAATAATTCTGAAAAACAAAATCTCATGTCGGCCCGCTAGCCCAGTAGGCCCACAAACCGCCAAAACCGTTGTTCGAACCGTGAAAACCGGTAACAGACCGGTGTGGGCCAAGATTTATCAGCCCGTGGACCAGCCCGCCCAAACCGTGAATTTCACGGTCCGGTCCTGGGCCGTGAAATCTCAGCCCGGCCCACTAGGGCCCGCGGACCAGCCCACCCAGCCCGCACCAGTGGCCATCTCTATTATTAATGATCAAAATTAGTTCTCGTATAGTCTAGAGGTACTTCTCGTATACCCTATAGGTACTTCTTGTATAGCCTAGAGGTACTTCTCGTGAAGCCTAGAGGTACTACTTGTATTATCTTTAGAAAAATAAATAAATAAAAAAATCCTTAAATTTTCTTTTTTTATCTCTTTTTTTTTTTGTAAAGTAGTTAATTTATTAATGATGGTAGTAACGTAATTTTCTAGAGCGACACCATAACTTGTTGTATACATTAGAGGTACTTCTCCTATAGCGTAGAGGTACTTCTTGTATACCTTAGAGGTACTTCTCATATAGCGTAGAGGTACTTCTCATATACATTAAAGATACTTCTCCTCTAGAGTAGAGGTACTTCTTGTATAGCATAGAGGCACTTCACCTATAGAGTAGAGGTACTTCTTGTATAGCATTGAGGTACTTCTCATATAGCCTAGAGGTACTTCTCGTGAAGCCTAGAGGTATTTCTCGTATATCTTTAGAAAAATAAATAAACAATAATAAAAATAATAAAAATAAAAATCCTTTCAATTTAACAAAATTTTCTAGGGGACACCATAATTTGTCGTATACATTAGAGGTACTTCTCCTATAGAGTAGAGGTACTTCTTGTATAGCATAGAGGTACTACTTGTATAGCATAGAGGTACTTCTCGTGAAGCCTATAGGAATTTCTTGTATATCTTTAGAAAAATAAATAAATAAATAAAAAATAATAAACATAAAGTAGTGGTACTTCTTTATAATTTATTTTTGCATAGTTCCTCTGTTCTGAAATAAATAAAATATTTTTTTCGCAAAAGTTTCATGTGATATCTTGTTAGATTTAGTTTCAACATATATTCTTTCAAATATTTACTTTATGTAATTTCTACTCAGTCCTATCCATTAGAGGTACTTCTCCTATAAAGTAGTGGTACTTCTTGTATACCTGTTAGAGTTTTATTTTAATACCGCAAGTGTACGGTGTCGTAGCACATACGGGTCGAACTCAGGGAGGTGCAAGACTAAACACTAGTCGATTTTAGACTATGAAATAGCTACACAATCCAAATATCCAGAAGAATCTATAAACTAATAACAAAATATGACAATTAAGTATCACCACTAATATTAATTGATCAAAATATAACTCACATCCCAGTTATTCAATTATAGCTTAGGCGAGATTGACATTCCCTTATGACTCAGTAATAATAAAGCACAGCTGCGAACCGAAACTAAATACTCGGTCATTCCTCAATACCTAGAGCTCACTTTCGTGATAGCAAAAGGCCTAACTAACATGTATGTCTCCTATTTTCATGGCTTACACACATAATTAGAAGCATTAAGAACCAATGTCAAATAATTCTCAATTCTAATTCTCACCTATTTTCATGGGAGAATTCAAATCAATGACAAGATTATCTAAATTAAGACCCAACTTTCGTTGATGAACTCAATTAATAAAATAACAATTTAACATCAAACAAATACTCCTAATCTCAATTCCAACTTTCGTTGATAATATAAATTAGGGCTAAATCAAGATGCACAATTGACAATAACAACAATCTTATCAAACCCTAAACATACAATCGAATTACATGGGAATTAGAGAATAATTTACATGATCAATCCATACTAGGGCTCAACTCAATCCTAGATAAAAAGACTACTCACTAATCATGGCAAAAAGAGCAATAAACATAATAGAAAACATAATTAATATACAATAGAGAGAAGAGAAGAGAATAAAACTTGATTAATATTGAAGATGAATAAGAAAGCTTGAGTCTTGAATCTCCAAAGTAACCATAGAAATAAACTAGGGCATAAACTAGAGAGAAAACTAGAGAGAAAACTAGAGAGGAAAAATAACGTGATATTGAAAAGTGAGTAATAGGTAATAGATCTAAGTCCTAATACTAGTAGGGAACCAAAATTACAAGATAAGGAAACCAAAATCATTAAATGATCGAAATTATCAAAACCGCGTGCGCGTAAGAAGTTTCTGGCAGACTGGGCCAACTTACGAAGCCCATATATCTCAAAATACAACTCGCCTCTGGCCGTGCAACATATCGTTGGAAAGCTCTTCAAGCCTACTTTCCAATACCGTTGGAATCAACCCAATATCAGAATTGAGTCAAAAGTTATGGACAAACGAGTGAACATGACTCGATTTCCATAATTCTTTCAATGAACTCCAACTCCAATTAAGCTCCAATTTGCACTCAAATACTTCTAAAGTGATCCTTATCAATGTAGCTTGCTCCCAATTGCTCTAAGTACTCAAGCTTGTCCAATAATACTCCAATTATGTTCTCAATACCTGAAATTCATCAAATAATACCAAAAAAGCACAAGAGGAGTAATATTTCGCAGATTAGGTAATAGTATGCAATTATGAACTACGATGCATCTAAATGCTCCTACAATGCAACCTAAATGCACCTAAAATCTATATAAAAATATGACACATCAAACTCCCCCAAGCTAAACCATTGCTTGTCCTCAAGCAATTAGACATAGACATTGGAAAAGAAAGACAACCTACAATATGGGACTACGATAGGGCGAAGCACACAATTGAGAACACGAGAGATACAATTACTACACGAACCAAGCATCGAAACATTCTCAAGCAAAGCCGCATAGCAAATCATGTAATGCAATCAACTCTCCTAACATACCACATACCATCTCCCCCAAGCTAGACTCAACCAAACCTGAGAGACCTCACTTTAGTCATGTGCACTCATACTCTCATGTGTTTATGGCATGATCAATGTCACTCAACCTAAACCATGTCGACTCAAATGAAGCATTTACTCTTTAACTTTGACTATCGACTCACATTCCACTCGAAATTATAACGCAAAAAGATCATGAGGACTTTCAAGGGTTGTAATGGGGCTGAGGTTATGGGTAGGAAATATATTTGGAAATGTGGTGCTAAATGCCAACTAGTGGAGAAAACAACACTTAACATCTATGGCCATTAGATGCAAACGTCACAAAAACTTCTACTAGAAGTTTAACAACACATTACCATTAAATCAAAAGAGTACCCATCTTTATCAACTCCAACCAATTTCATTGACCTTTTATTCAATTCTTTTCATTTTTTTCAGTATTATTATTCTTCACAACTTCTTCATCATTCTTTTCATTATATACTTCCACACTATTTCAAGCAACTTCCTTCACATCTTTTCTGCCAATATCACCGCAAAACCACGAATACAAGCTCAAAACATAAACTTTAATGCTACTCCACTTAGCAAGGCTTGGGTAGAGAAATCATAAAAGGCTAGAGGCTTGTAATGTAGATTGATTTAGAACAAAGTCATGAAAGGCTCAGCGGGGCTAGAGAAATGATAATATATATGAAAAGAAAATATATCTGAAAGCTCATAACAATGAAAAGAACGCCTCAATCATATCCAAATGCTTATAAAGTCAAGTGTCAAAGAGTACCAAGTCAAAGTCAAGATCCATGCAACAATGAGGAACTAGTCACACATGAAAGAACATAACTGACACAGATACATCAGTTTATAGGCACAAAAGCTCACTTGGGTAAAGATGTCTAAACAGTAAGGTTAAATCAAGCCAGAGAGAGATCAACCAATCTTACCACAAGCAATCAATCGCGATACAATTATGCTATGAAGAATCATGAATGAGATGGATTACGCTTAAGACCGTAGTAAGGATATCAACAAGGTTCTTAAATAGTGCTAGCAATAGTCCCATAGATGCAACTAAGATGAGATGAAATCTAATATGCTGATGCAACTAAGAAAGCAGTACAATTTTTTTGGTTACACGTAAACTCCCACTCCTAGTGAGCAGTACAAACCGTGCAACAAACTAAGAAAACAATGAAAACTACACTAGAAAGCAGTAAATGATAGAATATTCCTCCCCCAAGCTAAAAATTGCAGTGACCTCACTGCAATAAGCAATATTAGAGAAGGAACACTAATAAAATCCATCAATCATCGAATCACAAAATCATCGAGCACTCCTACAAACACCACAATCCACCATTATCGCCGCACACAAATCCCATTAGTGAAAGGAGTTAACTAATAGAGTCATAAGAAAACAAGTATGGCATCACAAACAAAAATCCAAGCAAAAACAGAGAAAGTCTTATCAAAAGTATGAACAATGTAGAGCAAAGAAGCTTACTACCCAATCTAATGGGAAAAGAGTTGAATAAGAGCAAAAATCAACATTGTTATGCTTCTTGAAGACCAACTTGAATCAATTGTAGCCAACTTGTACGAATCCTATAACAACCATCAATTAGAAAAATTAGAGAAATTAAAGAAAAAGTAAAAGATATTGAAATTAGGAGGTCAAAAGTAAAAGTAATAACTAATAATAAAAAGAAAAGGAAAAAGAAAAGAAAAGAAAAGAAAGAAAGGAAAAAGAGAAATAGAGAATCTGTATACAAAAATAGAAAGAAAAGAAAAAGAGAAATAAGATGAAAAAGGAGAAAGGAGACAGAAGAAAGAACAGAGCAGAGGGAGAAAAGGACTGGGCATCAGCAGCATGCGAACCACGAGAAGGCAAGTTGATGGAATTTCGAGGGTGCCGGTGTGAAGTCCGGTGGTGGTGGTGCTGAACTGGAGAGGATGGCTCGCTGTGTAGTGTGGAGGCAGACGCGACGGGAAGACAGGAGGGGATTGGGGAGAAAAAGGAGGAGAGGAAAAAGGGGGGTGGTCGGGCTGGGTGTATGCGGCTATGGGTGGGCTGTAGGGGTGGACCAGGAGTCGTGGCTGGCAAGCGGTGATGATGATGGTGGCCCGGTTTGAAATCGATGGTGGTGGGTCGAAGGAAAGTGCGAAGGAGGGGACTAGGGGCTGTTGTTGGTGCACGGCGGCTGGACACGGCAGTCAGTGGTGGTAGTTTGGAAGCAGTGCTGGTGAGTGGTGTGGGCGCTGAGGGAGAGGAGAGAGCTGGAGTGGAGGAGAAAAAGCGAGGAGGGGAAACAGGGGAATGGGTTGCTCTTGGTGCACCCCGCTAGGGAGGGCGGTGAAACGGTGGTGGTGCAATGGGTCGTCGGAGGTGTTGCGTTGGTGACTGGGCGGTGATTCAGTGGTGGCCATGGCAGCTGGCTGTGAGGGAGTGAAGACCACGCTGAAGCAGTGGCATCAACTGGTGCCTGCTTCGTCCTTGTTTTGTGTTGAAATCTTTCAACCTGTTAAAACGTGAGTCGCGGTATTTGCGGCGAGTCGCGGTATGCTCTCGGCATTTGTCCGCGAGCTGAGCCATTGTACCGCGACTCGTCTGTTTGAAGATCGTCTTCCAACCTCTTTCTATGAACCTACAAACACACCAAAAACAAAACACAAAGACATCAATGTAATTAAAATCACACAAAAACGGAAAAAAACAAAGGAAAAGAAAAGTAAAATAAGTGTAAACTCGGGTTGCCTCCCGAAAAAGCGCAAATTTATAAAGGTCCCGCACGACCATGTAAAATCAGTAGACTAATGTAAAACACTTCAATGCTCTAAGAAGCTTATCATATGTCCCTGCAAACATCTCAGAGCATGTTATATAAGAGTGAAAAGGAAAGAGCAAAAACACTAGTCCTAAAAATCTATTAAACCTAGAAAAAGAAAAATCAAAGGGGAAGTGATTTTTACAAGAGTAAGAAAAAGAAAATTTGTTAGTCGTTTTACAAGACTCAAAAGGAGAGATAACCACTAACTGTACATCAATTATATGGTCATAAGAGTCATTCAGATGGGGAGAAATAGAGAACGATGGGGGATATAATATAGGGGTATAAGGAATAAGGTCAAGCTTTCGAGAGAACGGAACATGAGACTCAAAAATTGTTGGTGGACCCGACAAAGACTCATGAATAACCTCAGTCTCATCTATAGACTCCATCAATGAGGGATTTTCAGCCAAGGGTTGTTCCTCATTCAAAACGTCCTTCACATCAATCTTCCCAGTAATTTGATAATCATCCCCATAATTTTCAAGTTCTTTCCAACCCTCATCATCATCATCATAAATATATGGGTGGAAACTATAACTCCGAGCAGATTGACAATCATAATGGGGAGAGGGATCAAAATCGTTTATTAATGTCACATCACATAGAGAAATATCATGAGAAGTAGAGTGACAATTAGAACAATAGGGAGGTGTTGTAGTGAAATTTTGAGGTGAAGGAGTGGAGAATGTTTCCGAAATTGGTCTAGCAGATGAAGACATCTCCCACTCATAGGTATCTCTAGCCAACCACTCAATTAAATCCCAACAATAATCAGGAGATTGGGACATAAATCTTCCATTAACCAATTTGTCTACAATTATCCTAATTTCTTTATTTAACCCCTCATAAACCACTAGGCACATATCCCACTGTCCAATTCCATGATTAGGACCAAAAAAATCACCAAGCCTATGATAGTATTTCCAGAATGCTTCATTCTCATATTGAGGACGATAGAAAACTGCTCTAGAATTACTAGCATGTATATGGGGATCACAACACATATCAGGTAATTGATTAGAACTCATTCAAAAATTGGAAGTATAATGACACGATGTATCAAAATAAGAAACATGAGAATCCAAAGAATTATAACCATTGGCTCTATCAATAGAATTGTCTCCATTATAGTGATAATATGACTCCATGAACAGTGAAAGGGAAGAAATTTACAAAAGTAAAAAAAAAAAATGTTATCTACCAGAGAAAATAAAAGTATATACAATGTAGTCTATTAAATCTATAATCAAACTAATTCTAATCCGTTACCTCCCCGGCAACGGCGCCAAAAACTTGTTAGAGTTTTATTTTAATACCGCAAGTGTACGGTGTCGTAGCACATACGGGTCGAACTCAGGGAGGTGCAAGACTAAACACTAGTCGATTTTAGACTATGAAATAGCTACACAATCCAAATATCTAGAAGAATCTATAAACTAATAACAAAATATGACAATTAAAACACTAAGATTAAGTATCACCACTAATATTAATTGATCAAAATATAACTCACATCCCAGTTATTCAATTAAAGCTTAGGCGAGATTGACATTCCCTTATGACTCAGTAATAAAGCACAGCTGCGAACCGAAACTAAATACTCGGTCATTCCTCAATACCTAGAGCTCACTTTCGTGATAGCAAAAGGCCTAACTAACATGTATGTCTCCTATTTTCATGGCTTACACACATAATTAGAAGCATTAAGAACCAATGTCAAATAATTCTCAATTCTAATTCTCACCTATTTTCATGGGAGAATTCAAATCAATGACAAGATTATCTAAATTAAGACCCAACTTTCGTTGATGAACTCAATTAATAAAATAACAATTTAACATCAAACAAATACTCCTAATCTCAATTCCAACTTTCGTTGATAATATAAATTAGGGCTAAATCAAGATGCACAATTGACAATAACAACAATCTTATCAAACCCTAAACATACAATCGAATTACATGGGAATTAGAGAATAATTTACATGATCAATCCATACTAGGGCTCAACTCAATCCTAGATAAAAAGACTACTCACTAATCATGGCAAAAAGAGCAATAAACATAATAGAAAACATAATTAATATACAATAGAGAGAAGAGAAGAGAATAAAACTTGATTAATATTGAAGATGAATAAGAAAGCTTGAGTCTTGAATCTCCAAAGTAACCATAGAAATAAACTAGGGCATAAACTAGAGAGGAAAAATAACGTGATATTGAAAAGTGAGTAATAGGTAATAGATCTAAGTCCTAATACTAGTAGGGAACCAAAATTACAAGATAAGGAAACCAAAATCATTAAATGATCGAAATTATCAAAACCGCGTGCGCGTAAGAAGTTTCTGGCAGACTGGGCCAACTTGCGAAGCCCATATATCTCAAAATACAACTCGCCTCGGGCCGTGCAACATATCGTTGGAAAGCTCTTCAAGCCTACTTTCCAATGCCGTTGGAATAAACCCAATATCAGAATTGAGTCAAAAGTTATGGACAAAAGAGTGAACATGACTCGATTTCCATAATTCTTTCAATGAACTCCAACTCCAATTAAGCTCCAATTTGCACTCAAATACTTCTAAAGTGATCCTTATCAATGTAGCTTGCTCCCAATTGCTCCTAAGTACTCAAGCTTGTCCAATAATACTCCAATTATGTTCTCAATACCTGAAATTCATCAAATAATACCAAAAACGCACAAGAGGAGTAATATTTCGCATATTAGGTAATAGTATGCAATTATGAACTACAATGCATCTAAATGCTCCTACAATGCAACCTAAACGCACCTAAAATCTATATAAAAATACGACACATCAATACCTTAGAGATACTTCTCGTATAGAGTTGATGTAGTTCTCGTATAGCCTAAAGGTACTTCTTGTATAACATAAAGGTACTTCTTGTAAAGCTTAAAGGTACTTCTCGTATAGCCTAGAGGTACTTCTCGTATAACTCATAAGTACTTCTTGTATACCTTAGAGGTACTTCTCATATACATTAGAGGTACTACTCCTACAAAGTAGAGGTACTTTTTAGGCCAAATTTATCTAATTTTATTTTCTAGTGTGCAATCTCAATATTTAGAACTTGGAATGCCACAATTTCATCATGCCACATGATAAGAATTATCCATATAGTAATCAATTAAGCAATAACATAATATAATAGTAGTATTAATTTTCCACCGATTTGGGAATTTTATGATAACACGTTCATGACACAACCGTGTCCCTCGTTCATGACACGATCGTATTAATGATCAAAATTAGTTCTCGTATAGTCTAGAGGTACTTCTCGTATACCCTAAAGATACTTCTTGTATAGCCTAGAGGTACTTCTCGTGAAGCCTAGAGGTAATACTTGTATTATCTTTATAAAAATAAATAAAATAAAAAATAATAATAAGAAAGATCCTTAAATTTTATTTTTTAATCTCTTTCTTTTTTTTTTTTTTTTTTGCAGAGTAGTTAATTTATTAATGATGGTAGTAACGTAATTTTCTAGAGGGACACCATAACTTGTTGTATACATTAGAGGTACTTCTCCTATAGCGTCGAGGTACTTTTTGTATAGCATAGAGGTACTTCGCGTATAGCCTAGAGGTACTTCTCGTGAAGCCTAGAGGTATTACTCGTATATCTTTAGAAAAATAAATAAACAATAATAAAAATAATAAAAATAAAAATAAAAATCCTTTCAATTTAACAAAATTTTCTAGGGGACACCATAATTTGTCGTATACATTAGAGGTACTTCTCCTATAGAGTAGAGGTACTTCTTGTATAGCATAGAGGTACTTGTTGAATAGCCTAGAGGTACTTCTCGTGAAGCCTATAGGTATTTCTTGTATATCTTTAGAAAAATAAATAAATAATAATAAACATAAAGTAGTGGTACTTCTTGATAATTTATTTTTTCATACTTCCTCTATTATTAAATAAATAAAATATTTTTTTCGCAAAAGTTTCATGTGATATCTTGTTAGATTTAGTTTCAACATATATTGTTTCAAATATTTACTTTGTGTAATCTATACTCAGTCGTATACATTAGAGGTACTTCTCCTATAAAGTAGTGGTACTTCTTGTATACCTTAGAGATACTTCTCGTATAGAGTTGATGTAGTTCTCGTATAGCCTAAAGGTACTTCTTGTATAACATAACGGTACTTCTTATAAAGCTTAGAGGTACTTCTCGTATAGCCTAGAGGTACTTCTCGTATAACTCATAAGTACTTCTTGTATACCTTAGAGGTACTTCTATACATTAGAGGTACTACTCCTACAAAGTAGAGGTACTTTTTTTAGGCCAAATTTATCTAATTTTATTTTATAGTGTGCAATCTCAATATTTAGAACTTGGAATGCCACAATTTCATCATGCCACATGATAAGAATTATCCATATAGTAATCTATTATGGCATTAACATAATATAATAGTAGTATTTATTTTCCACCGATTTGGGAATTTTATGATAATACGTTCATGACACAACCGTGTCCCTCGTTCATGACACGGTCGTATTAATGATCAAAATTAGTTCTCGTAAAGTCTAGAGGTACTTCTCGTATACCCTAAAGGTACTTCTTGTATAGCCTAGAGGTACTTCTCGTGAAGCCTAGAGGTAATACTTGTATTATCTTTAGAAAAATAATTAAAAAAAAAATAATAATAAGAAAAATCCTTAAATTTTCTTTTTTTATCTATTTTTTTTTTTTTTGCAAAGTAGTTAATTTATTAATGATGGTAGTAACGTAATTTTCTAGAGGGACACCATAACTTGTTGTATACATTAGAGGTACTTCTCCTATAGCGTCGAGGTACTTCTTGTATAGCATGTACTTCTCGTATAGCCTAGAGGTACTTCTTGTATACATTAAAGGTACTTCTCCTATAGACTCGAGGTACTTCTTGTATAGCATTGAGGTACATCTCGTATAGCCTAAAGGTACTTATCGTGAAGCCTAGAGGTATTACTCGTATATCTTTAGAAAAATAAATAAACAATAATAAAAATAATAAAAATAAAAATAAAAAACCTTTCAATTAAACAAAATTTTCTAGGGGACACCATAATTTGTCGTATACATTAGAGGTACTTCTCCTCTAGAGTAGAGGTACTTCTTGTATAGCATAGAAGTACTTCTTGTATAGCCTAGAGGTACTTCTCGTGAAGCCTATAACTATTTCTTGTACATCTTTAGAAAAATAAATAAATAAATAAAAAATAATAAACATAAAGTAGTGGTACTTCTTGATAATTTATTTTTCCATACTTGCTCTGTTATTAAATAAATAAAATATTTATTTTCCATCGATTTGGGAATTTTATGATAACACGTTCATGACACAACTGTGTCCCTTGTTCATCACACGGTCGTATTAATGATCAAAATTAGTTCTCGTATAGTCTAGAGGTACTTCTCGTATACCGTAAAGGTACTTCTTGTATAGCCTAGACGTACTTCTTGTGAAGCCTAGAGGTAGTACTTGTATTATCTTTAGAAAAATAAATAAAATAAAAAAAAATAATAAAAAAATCCTTAAATTTTCTTTTTTTATCTCTTTTTTTTTTGCAAAGTAGTTAATTTATTAATGATGGTAGTAACGTAATTTTCTAAAGGGACACCATAACTTGTTGTATACATTAGAGGTACTTCTCCTATAGCGTAGAGGTACTTCTTGTATAGCCTAGAGGTACATCTCGTATAGCCTAGAGGTACTTCTTGTATAGCATACAGGTACTTCTCCTATAGAGTAGAGATACTTCTTGTATAGCATTGAGGTACTTCCGTATAGCCTAGAGGTACTTCTTGTATAGCCTAGAGGTACTTCTCGTGAAGCCTAGAGGTATTTCTCGTGTATCTTTAGAAAAATAAATAAACAATAAGAAAAATAATAAAAATAAAAATAAAAATCCCTTCAATTTAACAAAATTTTCTAGGCGACACCATAATTTATCGTATACATTAGAGGTACTTCTCCTATAGAGTAGAGGTACTTCGTGTATAGCATAGAGGTACTACTTGTATAGCATAGAGGTACTTCTCGTGAAGCCTATAGGTATTTCTTGTATATCTTTAGAAAAATAAATAATTAAATAAAAAATAATAAACATAAAGTAGTGGTACTTCTTGATAATTTATTTTTGCATACTTCCTCTGTTATTAAATAAAAAAAAATATTTATTTTCCACCTATTTGGGAATTTTATGATAACACGTTCATGACACAACCGTGTCCCTTGTTCATGACACGGTCGTATTAATGATCAAAATTAGTTCTCGTATAGTCTAGAGGTACTTCTCGTATACCCTAAAGGTACTTCTTGTGTAGCCTATAGGTACTTCTCATGAAGTCTAGAGGTAATACTTGTATTATCTTTAGAAAAATAAATAAAATAAAAAATAATAAAAAATAATCCTTAAATTTTCTTTTTTTATCTCTCTTTTTTTTGTGCAAAGTAGTTAATTTATTAATGATGGTAGTAACATAATTTTCTAGACGGACACCATAACTTGTTGTATACATTAGAGGTACTTCTCCTATAGCGTAAAGGTACTTCTTGTATAGCCTAGAGGTACTTCTTGTATAGCATATAGGTACTTCTCCTATAGAGTAGAGGTACTTCTTGTATAGCATTGAGGTACTTCTCGTATAGCCTAGAGGTACTTCTCGTATAGCCTAGAGGTACTTCTCGTGAAGCCTAGATGTATTTCTCGTATATCTTTAGAAAAATAAATAAACAATAATAAAAATAATAAAAGTAAAAATAAAAATCATTTCAATTTAACAAAATTTTCTAGGGGACACCATAATTTGTCGTATACATTAGAGGTACTTCTCCTATAGAGTAGATATACTTCTTGTATAGCATAGAGGTACTACTTGTATAGCATAGTGGTACTTCTCGTGAAGCCTATAGGTATTTCTTGTATATCTTTAGAAAAATAAATAAATAAATAAAAAATAAGAAACATAAAGTAGTGGTACTTCTTGATAATTTATTTTTGCATAGTTCCTCTGTTCTGAAATAAATAAAATATTTTTTTCGCAAAAGTTTCATGTGATATCTTGTTAGATTTAGTTTCAACATACATTCTTTCAAATATTTACTTTATGTAATTTCTACTCAGTCCTATACATTAGAGGTACTTCTCCTATAAAGTAGTGGTACTTCTTGTATACCTTAGAGATACTTCTTGTATAGAGCTGATGTAGTTCTCGTATAGCCTAAATGTACTTCTTGTATAACATAAAGGTACTTCTGGTAAAGCTTAAAGGTACTTCTCGTATAGCCTAGAGGTACTTCTCGTATAACTCATAAGTACTTCTTGTATACCTTAGAGGTACTTCTCATATATATTAGAGGTGCTACTCCTACAAAGTAGAGGTACTTTTTAGGCCAAATTTATCAAATTTTATTTTATAGTGTGCAATCTCAATATTTAGAACGTGGAATGCCACAATTTCATCATGCCACATGATAAGAATTATCCATATAGTAATCAATTATGGCAATAACATAATATAATAGTAGTATTTATTTTCCACCGATTTGGGAATTTTATGATTGCACGTTCATGACACAACCATGTCCCTCGTTCATGACACGATCGTATTAATGATCAAAATTAGTTCTCGTATAGTCTAGAGGTACTTCTTGTATACCCTAAAGATACTTCTTGTATAGCCTAGAGGTACTTCTCGTGAAGCCTAGAGATAATACTTATATTATCTTTATTAAAATAAATAAAATAAAAAATAATAATTAGAAAAATCCTTAAATTTTATTTTTTTATCTCTTTTTTTTTTTTTGCAACGTAGTTAATTTATTAATGATGGTAGTAACGTAATTTTCTAGAGGGACACCATAACTTGTTGTATACATTAGAGGTACTTCTCCTATAGCGTCGAGGTACTTCTTGTATAGCATAGAGGTACTTCTCGTATAGCCTAGAGGTACTTCTCGTGAAGCCTAGAGGTATTACTCGTATATCTTTAGAAAAAAAAATAAACAATAATAAAAATAATAAAAATTAAAATTAAAATCCTTTCAATTTAACAAAATTTTCTAGGGGACACCATAATTTGTCGTATACATTAGAGGTACTTCTCCTATAGAATAGAGGTACTTCTTGTATAGCATAGAGGTACTTGTTGAATAGCCTAGAGGTACTTCTCGTGAAGCCTATAGGTATTTCTGGTATATCTTTAGAAAAATAAATAAATAATAATAAACATCAAGTAGTGGTACTTCTTGATAATTTATTTTTGCATACTTCCTCTATTATTAAATAAATAAAATATTTTTTTCGCAAAAGTTTCATGTGATATCTTGTTAGATTTAGTTTCAACATATATTCTTTCAAATATTTACTTTATGTAATTTATACTCAGTCGTATACATTAGAGGTACTTCTCCTATAAAGTAGTGGTACTTCTTGTATACCTTAGAGATACTTCTCGTATAGAGTTGATGTAGTTCTCGTATAGCCTAAAGGTACTTCTTGTATAACATAACGGTACTTCTTATAAAGCTTAGAGGTACTTCTCGTATAGCCTAGAGGTACTTCTCGTATAACTCATAAGTACTTCTTGTATACCTTAGAGGTACTTCTATACATTAGAGGTACTACTCCTACAAAGTAGAGGTACTTTTTTTAGGCCAAATTTATCAAATTTTATTTTATAGTGTGCAATCTCAATATTTAGAACTTGGAATGCCACAATTTCATCATGCCACATGATAAGAATTATCCATACAGTAATCTATTATGGCAATAACATAATATAATAGTAGTATTTATTTTCCACCGATTTGGGAATTTTATGATAATACGTTCATGACACAACCGTGTCCCTCGTTCATGACACGGTCGTATTAATGAGCAAAATTAGTTCTCGTATAGTCTAGAGGTACTTCTCGTATACCCTAAAGGTACTTCATGTATAGCCTAGAGGTACTTCTGTGACTAGAGGTAATACTTGTATTATCTTTAGAAAAATAAATAAAATAAAAAATAATAATAAGAAAAATCCTTAAATTTTCTTTTTTTATCTTTTTTTTTTTTTTGCAAAGTAGTTAATTTATCAATGATGGTAGTAACGTAATTTTCTAGAGGGACACCATAACTTGTTGTATACATTAGAGGTACTTCTCCTATAGCGTCGAGGTACTTCTTGTATAGCATGTACTTCTCGTATAGCCTAGAGGTACTTCTTGTATACATTAAAGGTACTTCTCCTATAGACTCGAGGTACTTCTTGTATAGCATTGAGGTACTTCTCGTATAGCCTAGAGGTACTTCTCGTGAAGCCTAGAGGTATTACTCGTATATCTTTAGAAAAATAAATAAAAAATAATAAAAATAATAAAAATAAAAATAAAAAACCTTTCAATTTAACAAAATTTTCTAGGGGACACCATAATTTGTCGTATACATTACAGGTACTTCTCCTCTAGATTAGAGGTACTTCTTGTATAGCATAGAAGTACTTCTTGAATAGCCTAGAGGTACATCTCGTGAAGCCTATAACTATTTCTTGTATATCTTTAGAAAAATAAATAAATAAATAAAAAATAATAAACATAATGTAGTGGTACTTCTTGATAATTTATTTTTGCATACTTGCTCTGTTATTAAATAAATAAAATATTTATTTTCCATCGATTTGGGAATTTTATGATAACACGTTCATGACACAACTGTGTCCCTTGTTCATCACACGGTCGTATTAATGAGCAAAATTAGTTCTCGTATAGTCTAGAGGTACTTCTCGTATACCGTAAAGGTACTTCTTGTATAGACTAGACGTACTTCTTAAAAAGCCTAGAGGTAGTACTTGTAATATCTTTAGAAAAATAAATAAAATAAAAAATAATAATAAAAAAATCCTTAAATTTTCTTTTTTTCTCTCTTTTTTTTTTTTGCAAAGTAGTTAATTTATTAATGATGGTAGTAACGTAATTTTCTAAAGGGACACCATAACTTGTTGTATACATTAGAGGTACTTCTCCTATAGCGTAGAGGTACTTCTTGTATAGCATAGAGGTACTTCTCGTATAGCCTAGAGGTACTTCTTGTATAGCATATAGGTACTTCTCCTATAGAGTAGAGATACTTCTTGTATAGCATTGAGGTACTTCTCGTATAGCCTAGAGGTACTTCTCGTATAGCCTAGAGGCACTTCTCGTGAAGCCTAGAGGTATTTCTCGTATATCTTTAGAAAAATAAATAAACAATAATAAAAATAATAAAAATAAAAATAAAAATCCTTTCAATTTAACAAAATTTTCTAGGGGACACCATAATTTATCGTATACATTAGAGGTACTTCTCCTATAGAGTAGAGGTACTTCTTGTATAACATAGAGGTACTACTTGTATAGCATAGAGGTACTTCTCGTGAAGCCTATAGGTATTTCTTGTATATCTTTATAAAAATAAATAAATAAATAAAAAATAATAAACATAAAGTAGTGGTACTTCTTGATAATTTATTTTTGCATACTTCCTCTGTTATTAAATAAAAAAATATTTATTTTCCACCTATTTGGGAATTTTATGATAACACGTTCATGACACAACCGTGTCCCTTGTTCATGACATGGTCGTATTAATGATCAAAATTAGTTCTCGTATAGTCTAGAGGTACTTCTCGTATACCCTAAAGGTACTTCTTGTGTAGCCTAGAGGTACTTCTCGTGAAGTCTAGAGGTAATACTTGTATTATCTTTAGAAAAATAAATAAAATATAAAATAATAATAAAGAATCCTTAAATTTTCTTTTTTATCTCTCTTTTTTTGTGCAAAGTAGTTAATTTATTAATGATGGTAGTAACGTAATTTTCTAGAGGGACACCATAACTTGTTGTATACATTAGAGGTACTTCTCCTATAGCGTAGAGGTACTTCTTGTATAGCCTCGAGGTAATTCTTGTATAGCATATAGGTACTTCTCCTATAGAGTAGAGGTACTTCTTGTATAGCATTGAGGTACTTCTCGTATAGCTTAGAGGTACTTCTCGTATAGCCTAGAGGTACTTCTCGTGAAGCCTAGAGGTATTTCTCGTATATCTTTAGAAAAATAAATAAACAATAATAAAAATAATAAAAATAAAAAATAAAAATCCTTTCAATTTAACAAAATTTTCTAGGGGACACCATAATTTGTCGTATACATTAGAGGTACTTCTCCTATAGAGTAGAGATACTTCTTGTATAGCATAGAGGTACTACTTGTATAGCATAGAGGTACTTCTCGTGAAGCCTATAGGTATTTCTTGTATATCTTTAGAAAAATAAATAAATAAATAAAAAATAAGAAACATAAAGTAGTGGTACTTCTTGATAATTTATTTTTGCATAGTTCCTCTGTTCTGAAATAAATAAAATATTTTTTTCGCAAAAGTTTCATGTGATATCTTGTTAGATTTAGTTTCAACATATATTCTTTCAAATATTTACTTTATGTAATTTCTACTCAGTCCTATATATTAGAGGTACTTCTCCTATAAAGTAGTGGTACTTCTTGTATACCTTAGAGATACTTCTCGTATAGAGCTGATGTAGTTCTCGTATAGCCTAAATGTACCTCTTGTATAACATAAAGGTATTTCTTGTAAAGCTTAAAGGTACTTCTCGTATAGCCTAGAGGTACTTCTCGTATAACTCATAAGTACTTCTTGTATACCTTAGAGGTACTTCTCATATACATTAGAGGTACTATTCCTACAAAGTAGAGGTACTTTTTAGGCCAAATTTATCTAATTTTATTTTATAGTGTGCAATCTCAATATTTAGAACTTGGAATGCCACAATTTCATCATGCCACATGATAAGAATTATCCATATAGTAATCAATTATGGCAATAACATAATATAATAGTAGTATTTATTTTCCACCGATTTGGGAATTTTATGATAACACGTTCATGACACAACCGTGTTCCTCGTTCATGACACGATCGTATTAATGATCAAAATTAGTTCTCGTATAGTCTAGAGGTACTTCTCGTATAGTCTAGAGGTACTTCTCGTATACCCTAAAGATACTTCTTGTATAGCCTAGAGGTACTTCTCGTGAAGCCTAGAGGTAATACTTGTATTATCTTTATAAAAATAAATAAAATAAAAAATAATAATAAGAAAAATCCTTAGATTTTATTTTTTTATCTCTTTTTTTTTTTTTTTGCAAAGTAGTTAATTTATTAATGATGGTAGTAACGTAATTTTCTAGAGGGACACCATAACTTGTTGTATACATTAGAGGTACTTCTCCTATAGCGTCGAGGTACTTCTTGTATAGCATAGAGGTACTTCTCGTATAGCCTAGAGGTACTTCTCGTGAAGCCTAGAGGTATTACTCGTATATCTTTAGAAAAATAAATAAACAATAATAAAACAATAATAAAAATAAAAATAAAAATCCTTTCAATTTAACAAAATTTTCTAGGGGACACCATAACTTGTCGTATATATTAGAGGCACTTCTCCTATAGAATAGAGGTACTTCTTGTATAGCATAGAGGTACTTGTTGAATAGCTTAGAGGTACTTCTCGTGAAGCCTATAGGTATTTCTTGTATATCTTTAGAAAAATAAATAAATAATAATAAACATAAAGTAGTGGTACTTCTTGATAATTTTTTTTTTGCATACTTCCTCTATTATTAAATAAATAAAATATTTTTTTCGCAAAAGTTTCATGTGATATCTTGTTAGATTTAGTTTCAACATATATTCTTTCAAATATTTACTTTATGTAATTTATACTCAGTCGTATACATTAGAGGTACTTCTCCTATAAAGTAGTGGTACTTCTTGTATACCTTAGAGATACTTCTCGTATAGAGTTGATGTAGTTCTCGTATAGCCTAAAGGTACTTCTTGTTTAACATAACGGTACTTCTTATAAAGCTTAGAGGTACTTCTCGTATAGCCTAGAGGTACTTCTCGTATAACTCATAAGTACTTCTTGTATACCTTAGAGGTACTTCTATACATTAGAGGTACTACTCCTACAAAGTAGAGGTACTTTTTTTAGGCCAAATTTATCTAATTTTATTTTATAGTGTGCAATCTCAATATTTAGAACTTGGAATGCCACAATTTCATCATGCCACATGATAAGAACTATCCATATAGTAATCTATTATGGCAATAATATAATATAATAGTAGTATTTATTTTCCACCGATTTGGGAATTTTATGATAATACGTTCATGACACAACCGTGACCCTCGTTCATGAAACGGTCGTATTAATGATCAAAATTAGTTCTCGTATAGTCTAGAGGTACTTCTCGTATACCCTAAAGGTACTTCTTGTATAGCCTAGAGTTACTTCTCGTGAAGCCTAGAGGTAATACTTGTATTATCTTTAGAAAAATAAATAAAATAAAAAATAATAATAAGAAAAATCCTTAAATTTTCTTTTTTTATCTCTGTTTTTTTTTTTTGCGAAGTAGTTAATTTATTAATGATGGTAGTAACGTAATTTTCTAGAGGGACACCATAACTTGTTGTATACATTAGAGGTACTTCTCCTATAGCGTCGAGGTACTTCTTGTATAGCATGTACTTCTCGTATAGCCTAGAGGTACTTCTTGTATACATTAAAGGTACTTCTCCTATAGACTCGAGGTACTTCTTGTATAGCATTGAGGTACTTCTCGTATAGCCTAGAGGTACTTCTCGTGAAGCCTAGAGGTATTACTCGTATATCTTTAGAAAAATAAATAAAGAATAATAAAAATAATAAAAATAAAAATAAAAAACCTTTCAATTTAACAAAATTTTCTAGGGGACACCATAATTTGTCGTTTACATTACAGGTACTTCTCCTCTAGAGTAGAGGTACTTCTTGTATAGCATAGAAGTACTTCTTGTATAGCCTAGAGGTACATCTCGTGAAGCCTATAACTATTTCTTGTATATCTTTAGAAAAATAAATAAATAAATAAAAAATAATAAACATAAAGTAGTGGTACTTCTTGATAATTTATTTTTGCATACTTGCTCTGTTATTAAATAAATAAAATATTTATTTTCCATTGATTTGGGATTTTTATGATAACACGTTCATGACACAACTGTGTCCCTTGTTCATCACACGTATTAATGAGCAAAATTAGTTCTCGTATAGTCTAGAGGTACTTCTCGTATACCGTAAAAGGTACTTCTTGTATAGCCTAGACGTACTTCTTAAAAAGCCTAGAGGTAGTACTTGTAATATCTTTAGAAAAATAAATAAAATAAAAAAAAATAATAAAAAAATCCTTAAATTTTCTTTTTTCTCTCTTTTTTTTTTTTTGCAAAGTAGTTAATTTATTAATGATGGTAGTAACGTAATTCTCTAAAGGGACACCATAACTTGTTGTATACATTAGAGGTACTTCTCCTATAGCGTAGAGGTACTTCTTGTATAGCATAGAGGTACTTCTTGTATAGCCTAGAGGTACTACTTGTATAGCATATAGGTACTTCTCCTATAGAGTAGAGATACTTCTTGTATAGCATTGAGGTACTTCTCGTATAGCCTAGAGGTACTTCTCGTATAGCCTAGAGGTACTTCTCGTGAAGCCTAGAGGTATTTCTCGTATATCTTTAGAAAAATAAATAAACAATAATAAAAATAATAAAAATAAAAATAAAAACCTTTCAATTTAACAAAATTTTCTAGGGGACACCATAATTTATCGTATACATTAGAGGTACTTCTCCTATAGAGTAGAGGTACTTCTTGTATAACATAGAGGTACTACTTGTATAGCATAGAGGTACTTCTCGTGAAGCCTATAGGTATTTCTTGTATAGCTTTAGAAAAATAAATAAATAAATAAAAAATAATAAACATAAGGTAGTGGTACTTCTTGATAATTTATTTTTGCATACTTCCTCTGTTATTAAATAAAAAAAATATTTATTTTCCACCTATTTGGGAATTTTATGATAACACGTTCATGACACAACCGTGTCCCTTGTTCATGACACGGTCGTATTAATGATCAAAATTAGTTCTCGTATAGTCTAGAGGTACTTCTCGTATACCCTAAAGGTACTTCTTGTGTAGCCTAGAGGTACTTCTCGTGAAGTCTAGAGGTAATACTTGTATTATCTTTAGAAAAATAAAAAATAATAAAAAATAATAATAAGAAAAACCTTAAATTTTCTTTTTTTATCTCTTTTTTTTTTTTGCAAAGTAGTTAATTTATTAATGATGGTAGTAACGTAATTTTCTAGAGGGACACCATAACTTGTTGTATACATTAGAGGTACTTCTCCTATAGCGTAGAGGTACTTCTTGTATAGCTTAGAGGTAATTCTTGTATAGCATATAGGTACTTCTCCTATAGAGTCGAGGTACTTCTTGTATAGCATTGAGATACTTCTCGTATAGCCTAGAGGTACTTCTCGTATAGCCTAGAGGTACTTCTCGTGAAGCCTAGAGGTATTTCTCGTATATCTTTAGAAAAATAAATAAACAATAATAAAAATAATAAAAATAAAAATAAAAATCCTTTCAATTTAACAAAATTTTCTAGGGGACACCATAATTTGTCGTATACATTAGAGGTACTTCTCCTATAGAGTAGAGATACTTCTTGTATAGCATAGAGGTACTACTTGTATAGCCTAGAGGTACTTCTCGTGAAGCCTATAGGTATTTCTTGTATATCTTTAGAAAAATCAATAAATAAATAAAAAATAAGAAACAAAAAGTAGTGGTACTTCTTGATAATTTATTTTTGCATAGTTCCTCTATTATTAAATAAATAAAATATTTTTTTCGCAAAAGTTTCATGTGATATCTTGTTAGATTTAGTTTCAACATATATTCTTTCAAATATTTACTTTATGTAATTTATACTCAGTCCTATACATTAGAGGTACTTCTCCTATAAAGTAGTGGTACTTCTTGTATAGCTTAGAGATACTTCTCGTATAGAGTTGATGTAGTTCTCATATAGCCTAAAGGTATTTCTTGTATAACATAAAGGTACTTCTTGTAAAGCTTAAAGGTACTTCTCGTATAACCTAGAGGTACTTCACGTATAACTCATAAGTACTTCTTGTATACCTTAGAGGTACTTCTCATATACATTAGAGGTACTACTCCTACAAAGTAGAGGTACTTTTTTAGGCCAAATTTATCTAATTTTATTTTATAGTGTGCAATCTCAATATTTAGAACTTGGAATGCCACAATTTCATCATGCCACATGATAAGAATTATCCATATAGTAATCAATTATTGCAATAACATAATATAATAGTAGTATTTATTTTCCACCGATTTGGGAATTTTATGATAACACGTTCATGACACAACCGTGTCCCTCGTTCATGACACGATCGTATTAATGATCAAAATTAGTTCTCGTATAGTCTAGAGGTACTTCTCGTATACCCTAAAGATACTTCGATAGCCTAGAGGTACTTCTCGTGAAGCCTAGAGGTACTTCTCGTGAAGCCTAGAGGTAATACTTGTATTATCTTTATAAAAATAAATAAAATAAAAAATAATAATAAGAAAAATCCTTAAATTTTATTTTTTTATCTCTTTTTTTTTTTTTTGCAAAGTAGTTAATTTATTAATGATGGTAGTAACGTAATTTTCTAGAGGGACACCATAACTTGTTGTATACATTAGAGGTACTTCTCCTATAGCGTCGAGGTACTTCTTGTATAGCATAGAGGTACTTCTCGTATAGCCTAGAGGCACTTCTCGTGAAGCCTAGAGGTATTACTCGTATATCTTTAGAAAAATAAATAAACAATAATAAAAATAATAAAAATAAAAATAAAAATCCTTTCAATTTAACAAAATTTTCTAGGGGACACCATAATTTGTCGTATACATTAGAGGTACTTCTCCTATAGAATAGAGGTACTTCTTGTATAGCATAGAGGTACTTGTTGAATAGCCTAGAGGTACTTCTCGTGAAGCCTATAGGTATTTCTTGTATATCTTTAGAAAAATAAATAAATAATAATAAACATAAAGTAGTGGTACTTCTTGATAATTTATTTTTGCATACTTCCTCTATTATTAAATAAATAAAATATTTTTTTCGCAAAAGTTTCATGTGATATCTTGTTAGATTTAGTTTCAACATATATTCTTTCAAATATTTACTTTATGTAATTTATACTCAGTCGTATACATTAGAGGTACTTCTCCTATAAAGTAGTGGTACTTCTTGTATACCTTAGAGATACTTCTCGTATAGAGTTGATGTAGTTCTCGTATAGCCTAAAGGTACTTCTTGTATAACATAACGGTACTTCTTATAAAGCTTAGAGGTACTTCTCGTATAGCCTAGAGGTACTTCTCGTATAACTCATAAGTACTTCTTGTATACCTTAGAGGTACTTCTCATATACATTAGAGGTACTACTCCTACAAAGTAGAGGTACTTTTTTTAGGCCAAATTTATCTAATTTTATTTTATAGTGTGCAATCTCAATATTTAGAACTTGGAATGCCACAATTTCATCATGCCACATGATAAGAATTATCCATATAGTAATCAATTATGGCAATAACATAATATAATAGTAGTATTTATTTTCCATCGATTTGGGAATTTTATGATAACACGTTCATGACACAACCGTGTCCCTCGTTCATGACACGGTCGTATTAATGATCAAAATTAGTTCTCGTATAGTCTAGAGGTACTTCTCGTATACCCTAAAGGTACTTCTTGTATAGCCTAGAGGTACTTCTCGTGAAGCCTAGAGGTAATATTTGTATTATCTTTAGAAAAATAAATAAAATAAAAAATAATAATAAGAAAAATCCTTAAATTTTCTTTTTTTATCTCTTTTTTTTTGCAAAGTAGTTAATTTATTAATGATGGTAGTAACGTAATTTTCTAGAGGGACACCATAACTTGTTGTATACATTAGAGGTACTTCTCCTATAGCGTCGAGGTACTTCTTGTATAGCATGTACTTCTCGTATAGCCTAGAGGTACTTCTTGTATACATTAAAGGTACTTCTCCTATAGACTCGAGGTACTTCTTGTATAGCATTGAGGTACTTCTCGTATAGCCTAGAGGTACTTCTCGTGAAGCCTAGAGGTATTACTCGTATATCTTTAGAAAAATAAATAAACAATAATAAAAATAATAAAAATAAAAATAAAAATCCTTTCAATTTAACAAAATTTTCTAGGGGACACCATAATTTGTCGTATACATTAAAGGTACTCCTCCTATAGAGTAGAGGTACTTCTTGTATAGCATAGAAGTACTTCTTGTATAGCCTAGAGGTACTTCTCGTGAAGCCTATAACTATTTCTTGTATATCTTTAGAAAAATAAATTAATAAATAAAAAAGAATAAACATAAAGTAGTGGTACTTCTTGATAATTTATTTTTGCATACTTGCTCTGTTATTAAATAAATAAAATATTTATTTTCCATCGATTTGGGAATTTTATGATAACACGTTCATGACATGACTGTGTCCCTTGTTCATCACACGATCGTATTAATGATCAAAATTAGTTCTCGTATAGTCTAGAGGTACTTCTCGTATACCCTAAAGGTAGTTCTTGTATAGCCTAGACGTACTTCTTGTGAAGCCTAGAGGTAGTACTTGTATTATCTTTAGAAAAATAAATAAAATAAAAAATAATAATAAAAAAATCCTTAAATTTTTTTTTATCTTTTTTTTTTGGCAAAGTAGTTAATTTATTAATGATGGTAGTAACGTAATTTTCTAAAGGGACACCATAACTTGTTGTATACATTAGAGGTATTTCTCCTATAGCGTAGAGGTACTTCTTGTATAGCATAGAGGTACTTCTCGTATAGCCTAGAGGTACTTCTTGTATAGCATATAGGTACTTCTCCTATAAAGTAGAGATACTTCTTGTATAGTATTGAGGTACTTCTCGTATAGCCTAGAGGTACTTCTCGTATAGCCTAGAGGTACTTCTTGTGAAGCCTAGTGGTATTTCTCGTATATCTGTAGAAAAATAAATAAACAATAATAAAAATAATAAAAATAAAAATAAAAATCCTTTCAATTTAACAAGATTTTCTAGGGGACACCATAATTTATCGTATACATTAGAGGTACTTCTCCTATAGAGTAGAGGTACTTCTTGTATAGCATAGAGGTACTACTTGTATAGCATAGAGGTACTTCTCGTGAAGCCTATAGGTATTTCTTGTATATCTTTAGAAAAATAAATAAATAAATAAAAAATAATAAACATAAAGTAGTGGTACTTCTTGATAATTTATTTTTGCATACTTCCTCTGTTATTAAATAAAAAAAATATTTATTTTCCACCTATTTGGGAATTTTATGATGACACGTTCATGACACAACCGTGTCCCTTGTTCATGACACGGTCGTATTAATGATCAAAATTAGTTCTCGTACAGTCTAGAGGTACTTCTCGTATACCCTAAAGGTACTTCTTGTGTAGCCTAGAGGTACTTCTCGCGAAGTCTAGAGGTAATACTTGTATTATCTTTAGAAAAATAAATAAAATAAAAAATAATAATAAATAATCCTTAAATTTTCTTTTTTTATTTCTCTTTTTTTTTTGCAAAGTAGTTAATTTATTAATGATGGTAGTAACGTAATTTTCTAGAGGGACACCATAACTTGTTGTATACATTAGAGGTACTTCTCCTATAGCGTAGAGGTACTTCTTGTATAGCTTAGAGGTACTTCTTGTATAGCATATAGGTACTTCTCCTATAGAGTAGAGGTACTTCTTGTATAGCATTGAGGTACTTCTCGTATAGCCTAGAGGTACTTCTCGTATAACCTAGAGGTGCTTCTCGTGAAGCCTCGAGGTATTTTTCGTATATCTTTAGAAAAATAAATAAACAATAATAAAAATAATAAAAATAAAAATAAAAATCCTTTCAATTTAACAAAATTTTCTAGGGGACACCATAATTTGTCGTATACATTAGAGGTACTTGTCCTATAGAGTAGAGGTACTTCTTGTATAGCATAGAGGTACTTGTTGTATAGCCTAGAGGTACTTCTCGTGAAGCCTATAGGTATTTCTTGTATATCTTTAGAAAAATAAATAAATAAATAAAAAATAATAAACATAAACTTCCTCTGTTATGAAATATATAAAATATATTTTTTCGCAAAAGTTTCATTTAATATCTTGTTAGTTTTAGTTTCAACGTATATTCTTTCAAATATTTACTTTATGTAATTTCTACTCATTTACATAACTTGTCGTATACATTAGAGGTAGTTCTCCTATAAAGTAGTATTACTTCTTGTATACCTTAGAGGTACTTCTCGTATAGAGTTGATGTAGTTCTCGTATAGCCTAAAGGTACTTCTTGTATAACATAAAGGTACTTCTCATATACATTAGAGGTACTAGTCCTACAAAGTAGAGGTACTTTTTTTAGACCAAATTTATCTAATTTTATTTTATAGTGTGCAATCTCAATATTTAGAACTTGGAATGCCACAATTTCATCATGCCACATGATAAGAATTATCCATATAGTAATCAATTATGGCAATAACATAATATAATACTAGTATTTATTTCCCACCGATTTGGGAATTTTATGATAACACGTTCATGACACAACCGTATCCCTCGTTTTTATGAAGTCAGGATTGTTCTCGTATGCAGGTTTTTTGGAAAACACGACGGTGTCATATTAGACACGATCGTGTCCATCTTTCTTCAAGAAGTCAGTATTGTTCGGTTTCTGTCTAGGACAACACGCCCGTGTCATATCTGACACGTTCGTGTCCCTGATTTTTAAGAAGTCGGAATTGTTATTGATTGCATGTTTCCAGGCCAACACGCCCGTGTCATAAGTGACACAGTCGTGTTCCTCGTTTTTCAAGAAGTCAGGAATGTTCCTGATTACCTGTTTGCAGACTAACACGTCCATGTCATATCTGACACGTTCGTGTTGTCCTATTTTTTCACAACCAGTAGCTAGGATTATTTTGTGATATCAGGTGACACGGTTGTGTCTACCCTGACAAGTTCGTGTTTCCTAAGACACGGCCTTGTCTTATTCGACACAACTGTGTCACTCGTTTCTCAATAAGTAAGCATAGTTCCTGTTTGCAAGTTCCCAGATTAACACAGGCGTGTCAAATATGGCACGACCGTGTTGCCTCATTTTGGCCATCAGCCGTATTGCTAGGGGAATTTGTACTATAAGCTTTAGGTACTTCTCTATACCAAAAGATGGAGTAATAGAACCATATTAGAAAAAATAGTAGAAGTATTTAGGTACATTTTAGTATATTTATATACTAGAAAAGTATGTTTATACATCTTAGTTGTTGACTACTATTATTGGACTACTATTGACAAGTGCACTATAATCCTTTTATATATGAGTCTGTGCAATACTTGAAGGTTGAAACCATGTCCTGTGGGGTTTAAAGTAAAATGTAGCGAAAGAAAAGAAGCTAGAATATATATATAAAAAAGAGATACTGCAGTGAAAGAAAAGGTATCACATTTTAACTTACAATAAAATCTCACAACTTTTAATTTCAAAACAAAAGTTAAAGGAACGTTATTATATCTTTTCAAAAACCTTAAAAAGCCGTCTTATCACTTGCAGTACTTCAGAATAATAGTAAAAAAAAACTACAATAAATTTCTCTAACGAACCTTAGTTAATTAGTTTTAAACATTCTATCAATATATTCATATCGTTTTTTATCTGAAATTTCTAATAGATCTTAAGATCCTTATAATTACTTATCACAATAGTTCATTTTCAGTTAAAGTCTAGAATCTAGATAATATATGCATCCTGCAATAGTTCGGAGTATAGCCTCGGTCACACATTAGTTTTTCTAGGATTAAAACATATATTCTCCAACCCTATCTATGTGATATGTCTAGCTACTTCTTTCTTGATAGCATGCCCATGGAGTTTGCATTATGATCACTTTATAATGCATTATTTAGTAATGAATATGGTAGGTAAAAGACAAAAAATAGTAACCTCTTAAATTCATTTAAATATCACTGAACAAAATACCTAAATTTTGGGATACATTAACTTTTTTTAAAGTTCTCTCAAATATAACTTTTTACAAAAGGTAGCACAATGTTATTTCAGCTTACTCTAATAAACATAAAAACGAAGATTCGCTTGTTTCATTCAGTAGCCTATACCAAATAAATAGTCCAAAAACTTCAAAATTGTAGAGCTTTGAATTGACAAGAGTAGAAGGTGTGCTCCTCTCTCCCAAGTCTCAAACATAGAAAGAACAAGACATGCTACCCCGGTATAACTGTACATTTCATTCATAGCATCTTCATTCCGGTCATCCCTGATTCTTAAAAGTCTCCAACAGCTTCACTCACAGCATGAAAATACTCTCTCCTACAAGTCAAACACATCATTCAACATCAAACATCCTTATATAGCAAGTATGCTCTATCACAATTGGAAAATAACACATGAATGCCATGTAAATTATAATAAATATTTAAATGAACACATACCGATTTTTCCTAAATTGTTTTGCCTTGTTCTCGACATCTAGCTTCAAGGAATTTGCTTCATTACTTAGAATAAAGTGACAATACTTCACCCTTAGCTTATTCAGAAAAGCATCCTTATAAATGTTAAAAGGACCGTTAGTAATAATTTAACAAGTTAATAACGAAAGCAAAGTTATTAGAATGACTTGAAAGAAACATACGCTAGAATAATTTAGTTGAGGATCCCATGTTTTTGAAGATCCTTTAAAGGTTTCCATGTAACGCATAAGAAATAACCCTCCATCCACCTTGGCATTCTTTGGAATCTTCAAATTCAAGTGCTCAATTTTAAAGTTAGTAACAAGTTTTCCTCTACGAAACTTTCCCTTGTAATATTCCAGCAAACCTTTACCCTATACAAGTTAATGGAAACTCATGTAAGCTCTACCTTCTAATTAACATCCCAAAGGGTAACCTAACTTCTAATCAACATCCCAAAAGCCAAAAGCCAAAAGTCAAATCTTAAATTAATGAAACAATAGTTTGTAGGTTTAAGAAAAGTACATTACCAATAAATCTACTGTGTTAGGAACTTCAGAACTAGCACTAGTCACATGTATGATTTGAATCAATCCTCGAGACAAGTTGAAACATATTAACTGTGGACATCTTTTGTCATACATTGGAAAAATCATCTACAACAAAGAAATAAAGAACAAATTATAGACCCAATCATGTATGGCAAAAAAGAAGATGAACATTCATTAATAAAACATCATCTACTTACGAGTTGGACTTTTGAAATATCTAAACATGTTGAAACAAGATCTTTTTCTAACAAATTTCCGAAATCTTCAAAATATTCCTTTGAACTATGAGACAAGAGCTGCATAAAGAATAATGAAACACGATTACTAAAAGAATAAACTTTAAAAAGCACAAAAGTAACATAAAGATAAGTATACCATGGTCGGCATTGGAACGAAATATCGAGCAAGAGAGTTTGGATCTCTTTTCCTCTCCCCACAATTCAATATGTGACTCCATAAGTCAATAATTATATTTGAAATCCCTTCATCAGATGATAAAGAAGCCAATTCCGAACGAGTTACTGACATGTATTCATCTTGAAATATAATCTCACTAAGAAAAACATAAAAAGACATATTAACAAGTTAGTTAAATCAAATACAATGAATAAGAATTACAAACAAAAAGTCATTTAGTAGAGGAATATTACCTTTTGTCAATATCAAAAAACACAAAGTCAGCCAAGTCCCTTTCCATTTGAGTCAAGTCTTTCAAAATGTTCACATGTCTTATGACAAAAGGAGATTTGTTAAAAATCGAAGGAATAATTTCTCTCTTATTCAAAGGAATTTTGTCCATTAAAGAAGAGCCAATAATAACACATTCACTATCAACATTCACTAATCTAGGTGAGCGACGAATTGATTGAATAATATCACTAGGATTCCTTTCCTTCCTTTTCTTTTGGCAAGGGGACGAGACAATAGGAGGAGAAGGGACAATGAGAGGAGAAGAAGTTTGAGATGAATCAATTCCTAAATCAAAGGAGGGCATATCACATTTTCTAGTTCCCATAGGTCTCTTTGTAAAGGATCTCTCTATCTTCTCAAAAGCATCCCAAAACACGGGGTCATTAAATAACTCATCATCCTCATCTACAAAAACATTTCCACTTGTACTACAATGATCATTTGGTTGAACATTCACATTACACTTAGTGCTTTTGTTGGAATCCTTGTAAACTTCCATCATAGAATGAGCTAACGTTGATAACTTGTCAATAGCTTCAAAATTTGGGAACTCAGATTTTGCAACTTCAATAGCATTGACAAAAGTGCTAAATGCTGTAGCAAGACCATTCGCTGCATCAGCTACAACTTTAATACAAGCCTATAAAAATAGAACGATATAGTTAAAGAATCATATAGGAATAACATATGTGAGCATGATTTGTACATTAAACAAAAAATATACCTTTTTAGAATCCTTAGTATCATGCTCATGTCCAAGATTAATATTTCCTTCAGCATTCCTCTCAATAACTAGCCGTGGCTTGACAACTCCGGTCCCAAAGTCACCGGCCATGGTCAATTCGAAGTCCCGTCTATAAAAAATATCTTCTCGTCTCCAACAACTCAATAGAGGGAACTTTCTCTCAATGGTTCGACCCATAAAAGAAACGCGATCCATATAACAACAAAAAAAAAAAAAACAAGCTTAGTAAATGACTTGGATCATTCATATTAAAGCAAAAAAGAAAAAACAAGAGTTGTGTAGGAATTACCACCAAATTAAAGCTATGATAGGGCCTGTGAACATGGAAGAACCAATTCACTCTCTGCTAGAATCGGTTAGACACTCAATACCATATTGACACCAATTGAACTTAGAAATCAAGTCAACATCTCTAACACATTTCAAAATCTTCAAGTGGGGCTTGCCTTTTTTATTACTCCTAAACATAGTAGAAACAACCAACATAACAAAGTTCCTTTTAAAATTCTCTCTGCCACTCTTTTGTTCCTTCATTTTATCCACTATGTCTTTAATCCGCAATTCGTTTCTAGTTTTACCTAAATGCTCAAGATAATTAATCAACAATTCATCATTATCCCGACTTCCACTTTCAACTATTTTTTCTCCCATTTTAGGCAAGTCAAAAACTAAATAAAAATCTTCAATATCAATAGCAAATTCCTTCTCATAAAAAACTATAGAGCTACTATATGGATTAAAGTGACGTAATAGCCAACGACATAAATCACTAGGTAACTCATTAGTTTTAAGATTAAGTAAACCCCCAAAGCCAATTGACTCTACATCACGTTTTTGCTCACAAGATAAACCATTATCAATAAATTTCATTAAAGAAGAAGGTGACATCTTGAAAAGCTGTTTTTCTTTTGTATGGGGGGGATTTAGGCTTAGGTTTAATTGCAACAATAGGTAAAGATTCATTTTTTTCTTGCAATTGCTCTAGCTCATTTTTTTCTTGCAATTGCTCGAGCCTTGCTTTTATAAGCATTTCTTTTGTACGAGCTCCCTCCATGATTCTAAGAACCTGTGATGAATGTGTGAATGTAAGTATTAGAAAACTGTGTCAAAACTTGGCAATATACTCAATCTACTTGGGATGAAATTATGTCTACAATAATCAAATGATCACCAATTATGCAAATTGAGACACTTCACTATCACACACCCAAAAAAAGATAAGTGAACATGGAAGCACAAAGTAGCATAAATCAAGAACAACGATCATAAAGTAAACAGACCATTGAAAGCTCAAAGAAGAAATGAGAGGAGCAAAAATCTCAAAGAAGACAGGAGGAGAATGCACATATAACATAGAAACAGTGTTGAAGCAGGAGACGACAGAAGATAGAGGAAATCAGAAGATAGAAGTTCCTTCTGAAATCATAAATTCTCTCTCTTCCTCCCTTCAATCTCTGGTTGAATATAAAAGACCTAAAAAACAAAGTAAATATTGCAGCCTAAGCCTAAGGTTAAGGCTGATGAAGGACCCCAACACATTGTTGTGGTTCATCACTCTAATCCTGGTGGGTTTTCTGGGGATGACCCAGCTCTACTTTAATCTCAGTCAGCAGCAATAACACGAGTAACAACAGAAACAATCAGACTGCTCCTGCAGAACAAGAGCAGCAGGTGGATGGACATGGTTCTTTCTGGAAACAGCCATATGGTCTTGGATACGGAACGTGCCTGGAGTTGAGCTCAGAATATAGGAAGACAAGCAGGGAGATAGCGCGAGACAAAGAGAGGAGCAAGTATGTAATGGTGGTTGTTAGTGGTGGAATCGAAAAACTAAAGTAGATAAGTGGAGATGGGCTGAAGTAGGCTTCAACATGACACTTAGTGATTTATAGTTTTTTTCTTTTTTTTAAATGTTCCTTATATCAGATAACATTAAACCACAGTGACTCAAACTAGGTGATCATTAAAGACTGATTAAGAAGGAACTGCCACCAAGAAGATAAAAGTGGCACATAGCAAACCTCTTTTAATATATACTGCTAGAATTCAAGTTATAGCAATTATAATAATGGTTAAAAGTTTGATAAGATATGAATTTCCACTTAGAGAGATGCTCAATTAAGTATATGATTTTATAGGGGTGATAAAGAGTCGAGTTGACTACAACTCTTCATCTTGGAGTAGCTTAGCTTAACCCACATCATCTCAGACTTTAATCACAAAATGTTTGGTATAATATGTAAAACTCAAGTAGGCTGTGAATGTGTTAGATTCAACATCACCCTATGCTTCATTCTATAATTACTCAAGTAAATGCTCCTAATCTTGTAAAAAGAAAAAGGTAGAAACTATAAGAACAAATCATTTGCTTGGCTACTTAAGGTCCAGCATGCAGAATTAAGGATCATACAGGAATAATTAAAAGTCAATGATATCTCGCTATTTTTTTAAGATTCAAATTACATGATTACCTCTGACCCATTTGTTCACAGTAAAAGGAGTAACAAGTTGCAACTAATTATCCAACGAGAAATAGAATTTCAATTTCTAAATGCAATTGCTTTTCTTGTAAAGTGATAACTACTGCGGTGCAAAGTAGATAACTAAGAATAGTGCAACAAGCATGAAGCAAAAAACATCAAAAAATAAAGTAACTAAACAATGTAAGCTAACAACAAATTCAACCAGGATAGCCATGATCAGAACATTTCACAGATTCACAGTGGTCATAACCTAGTAACATCAATTATAACATTCATTAAAAAATTTCTCAAACACCCTCATCAAACCACAAATTTATCGATCATTAGCATTTAGCATACTGATATAGATTATACTTCCAAGCGTACTTTTCTTTTCTTTATAATAAGCTAAACCCTGCTATGTAATAAGGAACACAATGAGTCGAAAGAGACAAAAAAAATACCAGCTGGTAATGCAGGGAAAACAAAACCGTTTAGACTTGCACTTGGTGCACCTAATCACTCTTCCCTTGTCACTCCTATGGCACTGATGACAAGTGTTTAAATCAATCTTAATCCCCTGGTAATCAAAACAAAAAGGTGGTCAAAAATAGGTAAGAAACTGAAATTCTAAAAACATGGAATTAGGAGACAACATCAATGTATCAAATTCATCCAGCAATCAACAGAACAGCAACAACGATTATCATACGAAAATCATGCGAAAACTAACACAAGCAAACCCTAATTTAATATTCCATACGATTATCATTTCACTTTACAATTTCTAACCTCAAAATCTCCAGAAAACAACAACAAATGCACAAGATCTAAAGAAAAAATCAAAGAAATTGAGAAGAAGATTACGTATTGCGAAGAAGTTAATTGGAGAACGAAGAAGTTACTGTCATGTGTTCCAATGAACTGCGAAATTCACAACAGCAACAAAAAACACAAACAACAATCAAAATTCACACTAGCAAAAAAAAATACCTAAGCTGACGAAAACACAACAATTAACAACCAAAATTACCGGAAACTTGAAGTAATCGAAAAAAAATCGAAAACTTACATGACTTGAAGTGATTCGATGGATCGAAATTAACTAGTTCCACGACTCTCTCACTCACTCTCAGTTTCTCTCGAGAGAAAGTTCCAAATAGGAGAGAGAAAGTGCGAAATAGGAGAGAGAAAGAGGAATGAGAAAAATGGAAAGAAATTGGACGACCCTAGAGTGGAATTTTTTTGTGCTTAGAAATCGAGGTGATCTAACGGTTGTGAGTTACTTCATCTCATTAATCTAACGGTTCATAAGGTGGTTCTCACCATAAGGGTGGTTCTCATATGAACCCAATTATATATATATATATATATATATATATATATATATATATATATATATATATATTCACTATTGAACTTTCCTTTTTAATCCTAATGCAACTAAAATAATAAGTAAACTAATAATTTTGGTCTCATGTATGTAGGGATGGTAATAGTATGGCACATAATCTTGCTAGGCCTGTGCCTTTTGGTGTTGAACAAAGGTGGAAATGTTCCCGCAGGTGTTGCTCCTTATGTACTATAGACACTTTGTTCCTCCCTTAATATATTTCACAACACTTTTTTTTTTTTTTTTTTTTTTTAAATCTAATAATTTTGGAACCTTCAACCCTTCCACCACCTACTCCCACGCCTCACTGCCTCCTTTCTCGTTTTGTCTTTTTGTCTTGCCTAGAACCACCGCAGCCCTCCTATTTTCTTCTTTGATCAGCTAGCCATGCTTTATTTTGTCAAAAAGAACTTATAGCTTGAAATTTTAGCTAAAGAAATTAACGCACATTGAAACAAAATGAAAGAACAATTCAACAAAGATTCACCTGACAAGCTGCTGGGGACTAAAGGTGGCAAGGGTGGCTCATACTCCAAGTGTTGAAACTTAACTTGAGGCGGATGACGAGGAGCAAGGTAGCTAGCCCTATCATGAACAGGTTGAACAGAGAGGTCAAGCCCCTTAGCTAGTCTCGCCCATGAGTTAATAAAGTGTATATGAGAAGGCCCATCTGCTACATGATGATGTTGTGCAAATCCAAGACACATACCCCCGCAGTCGAAACGAGTGAGTTGCACTAGTAGTAGAGCCGTAAAGGGAACGAGGAAACTCCATCCGAGTAATCGCACGTTGGGAACACCAACTTCCGAAGTTCCGAATCCGTATTCGAGTAGTCTCCGAAATCAGCAAGAGCCTGTGGTGCCTCTGCCTCAATGAATAAGGCCCCTTTTGCAGTGCAATCGATCTCGAATCGCCGAGTAATTTTAGCCTGCCTGCCATTGGATAGAATGGCACTAGGGCTCTACTAAGAGCCTTCTTAAGAATGTTCGTGTCAAAAAAGTTTTGGGGGCAACTCTTGTTTTGGCTGTCATAATTTGCATTTGGGGGATGGTAGATGAACAAAACGTTAGTATGGGAAAATGGTTGGCGTATCATCACGTCTAACTTTGAGAGCCAAAGAGTCTCTCTTGGGGTTTCATCGGCTGGGTATACCATGATGGATTCCTTCACTTTGATGCTCATCTTGTAAGATGTTTGATGAATAGTTTTTGAAATGGGTTGGTGCATGTATAAAACAGAAATTTGATGAATTTTTCTGTTTTATGGCTTGAGTCTTTCTCTTGGCTTAAAATCACCGTCAAACACACTATAAATCTTTTTTTTTTTTTTTTAAGATATGGCCCGGCGAAGCAAGATTATAAAATAGAAGAAGATTCTGTTGTTATAACGAGTAATGACTAGATGTACATTATTGTCGAATAGCAACGTGGTCACATGGGCTATACTATCTCATATTCTCACTAAGTAGTGCTTGGTTTACTGATAAGGTTTGTATTTTGCAATTTTAAGGTAGTAAGATTAAACATCATTAGAGGATTTTATTGGCTGGATTCTCTTACCCTTCTCCCCAGTCTTACCTATATAGTTGGGTCCAATTAAGCAGGGAGAGGTCCTGTCCAATAAGGAAACGCTCTTTACTAATCTATTTCTTCCATTTCTTTTTAATTTATTCACTTTATTTTAAGGGAAAACTAAGGAGGAAATATGAAAAATATGAGAGTTAAAACTGAAAAGTGAGAAATTTTTTGAGATGGGTTATAATATCAAAAAGTAGACCACATAGGTGGAAAAAGATGAGAAAACAGATGGACATATTATAAAGAATAGAAAAAGCCATATTGTGTAGATTAAAAAGAAATGTGCCAAATAAAAAAGTGCGTATATTAAAAAGAAATGCAATGAGTAATTAAAATGGGGTTAATGTTGTACCAGTTTATTAGTTGGTCTGCTGGTGAGTATATAAATAGGCTTGACTAACTACAGCATCAAGGTGTTCTATAGAAGTAGAACATGGCCTCACATTTAGGGGGCCTTTAAAATTGAAAAACTATACTTCCTCTATTGTAAAATAAGTGAAACACTTCTATTATTCTTTATGTGAGAATTTTTAAGAGACTTAAATATTTCACTTATTTTAAAACGGAGAAAGTGCTTCGGATAAATTTCACCAAGGAGGATCAATCTATCAATAATAGTGAGGCAATCAATCTAAGTGCTTTAAGAAATGAATAAAAGAATGAGATCGTATTATTGCAAGTAAAGTGATGAGAAAATACAAGAGTATTGAGTAAAAAGTAGAGAAGTAGAGCAGGTGGGAACTGATACCTTATACTTGGCTACATAAGCTCTATTTATAATAAGAAATCTGACTAATGTTACCGTTTTAGGTTGTTACAAATGACAAAGATTCTAGCTACATATTCTTGGACTTATGGCGAGCTTTCCCCTTCTTTATCTCAACTGCTTCAACGGGCTATGACTTTATTTAACGCGGGATTACACCACGTGCTTGCCGTCATGTAAACGAAATCAGGACATGTCCTCAGCTCTGATCATGTCCCTGAATTTGATCAGGTACAAGTCAATTTTTACCGCACAACAGAAAGTATAAGCTAGTACATGAAACAAAAATGGACAGTACATACTACTCCATCCGTCCCATAATATAGTGCTCACATTCTTTTTTGAGTGTCCCAAAATGATGTGCTTGTTTTCTTTTTTATTAATTTACTTAGACTAAACTATCCTCAATTTCTATATAAACATTCCAAAATACCCCTACTTTTCTTTCAAAATATGTGCCCTTATTTATTGTTTTACACCATTCTAAGAAACATTCATCGTTTTTTGATTTTTGTTTAAAGGAAAAATAAAATAAAGAGCTAGTTCCAAGACAAAAGTACCAAATAAACACTTTATTTAATATTGTTTTTGACAAATCCTACTACTCTATCTATTTTCCTTAATTCTCGTGAAAAATGAGAAGTGAGCTTATATTACGGGACGGAGGGAGTACATAGTTTCTCTCTCTTCTTAACTAGTTTTTGTCTTCTTCTATTTTTTCTGCTTTTCCTTGATTTGCTCAACTCCACAAACCCAATAGTAGACCTTGACAACTTGACAAGGGAGCTTCTAGTTGAAGTACTGCCGGTTTTCGTCTTTTTCATCCTTTTAATTCTAATTTGTTGTGACTCTAAGTCAATGTTATTTTGATGATGATAAACGCTTTATGCTATGACATGTATGTATGTAACAGTGATCTAAGAATGCTATCAAGATTGGATGTTCATGAAAGATCAAGAACTTGAAGATATGGAAGGTTAGGTCTAGTTATGTTCTTAGTCATGTTTATGCAATGTAATTAACGTATTGGAACTTTGTGCTAAATTAGATTTATGAAATTAAGATGGTTTACTATTTTCTTAGAGTTAAGAAAATAGGTAATTATATTAATTTCATGTGTCTATATTTAAACAATATAAAAAGGGGAGTTTTTAATTTCGAAAGTTAGTTTTGAAAGGGAAATATTTATTGTAAAGATTTTCGGATAAAAAGTTTTATAATAAAAACTGATTTTAAAGAAAACGTTTCTTTAAAAGATTTTCGAAAAAGATTTGTTGTAAAAAAAGAAAAACTGATTTTTAAAGAAAACGATTTTGATAAATATTTTTAGATACAAATTTATTTATATAGTTGGCATAAGATATGGAGGAATGCTTATCTTATAAGGAAAAGAAAAAATCGGTTTTTATAAAAGATAAAATTGGATTTTAAAATAAGAAAATAATTTTATCCCTTTATTTTAGGAATAAAAATTATTCAAGAAGATAATTATATCTTGGAGAATAATTCTTATTCAGTTGATGAAGTTATATAAGGGATAGAAATCAGTATAATATCACACGTTCTCAGATTTGGTTTTTGAAAGATTTTGAGAGCTGAAAACGAACTCCCAGAGCATAGTGTACGGCACAGAGTTCTACTAAGTTAAGGTTTCTAAACAACGATTGTAACAATCCTCTATTTGCTTGAATAAGAAGCACGCTTGTGAGGAATCTTTCTTTATGTAATTCTTATAGTATAGAGAGTAGCAACACTTAGGTTTAAGGCCCTGTTCTTTTGGACTTATTTTCAGCAAAAATAAGTAAAAATAAGTTCAGTTCAGCAAAAATAAGTTCATTTTAGTTCATTTCAGCAAAAATAAGTAAAAATAAATTCAGTTCAGTTCAGTCTTGTCTAATGTTGTAATTATTATTTTTGTTTTCAATATTAATATTAATATTGTTATTATTATTTATATTATAATTATAATAACAATGAATTTTATTTTTGATTTTTTTATTTTTTGATTTATTATTTATATTATTTAGTATTTATTATTTATTCTTTATTATTATTTATAATTTATAATTTATAATTTATTATTATTATTATTATTAATTATTTTTTATAATTTATAATTTATTATTTTTTTTATTATGTTTTTATTATTTATTATTATAAAATAATAAAGTAATAATAATATATTGATAATATTATGTTAATACAGTTCAGTTCAGCAAAAATAAGTTCAGTTCAGCAAAAAGAAGTAAAAATAAGTTCATTTCAGTGCAGTTCAGCCAAAATAAGTTCAAAAGAACAGGGTCTAAGTGTTGGAGAGCACTACTAGAGTTAGTAGTGGGGGAATCAAATTGTATCAAGGGTTTGGCATTTTACGATTCAAATAATAAAAGAGTAGTTTGTGTGGACGTAGATCTCAGAGATGAGATTGAACCACGTTAAATTCTTGTGTCTTATTATCTGACTTCATTGTTATATTATTTGATACAATTTCGTTCGAGCAAAAAATCATTCGGAGAGTTTACGAGTGAATAACACTGTAACAGCCGGTAAATAATGAGAATTTAGTTGTGATTAAATGACCTAAGTCATGGAATTAGAATGTGATCGTACGTGGGTAATACGTATGATAAGTTGTGTGTGAAAATGTGACGTGAATAATTTGAGCTTACTTGTAATTATTGTATATATAAAAAAAACTAAATAAACGTGAACAATGTTCTTAACTGATAATAGTAACCAACGTGCTTATACTAAGTGGGGTTAGGGTCAAGGATGTTTTATTTAAGGAGTTGTAATTGTGTGAATATGTGAAGTAATTAAAGGAGAGGAAGTTAAGAATAACTATTAGGCACATTAATGGGTACGCTTAATATAATGAACTTTGGAATTCTTTTAATAAAGGGGACCTAAGTAAGTCAAGGAGATATATGTTAAGGGTGTTTAGAGTAGAATAACCACCTTTGTGGGGCCTTATACCACTAACATATGGTATATTATTAAATTAGGAGTCATATTAGGACAAAAAGAAGAGCTGAAAATATCTGGAATGTACCAAGTGGAAGGAAGACCCCCTAATGTCTCCTAAAAAGGTCGACCAAGGCTGGAGGAATGCACCCACACCTTCTTCATATATTCCTCCCCATCCTACATAATTTTCATCACCAAAACCAGTCAAAATTGCTCTGCCCAAAACTCTTCTTTCCTTCCTCCTCCCACTCGCCAGTTCTGGCGGTCGAGGGTGTCTTCACCCTAGCTTGTTTTTTTTGGAATTTTTGCTTCTTAATCTCTGCATGCAAGGCCTAATTCTCATTAACTACATATAGGAGCATATTGGGCGGCAAAGATATCACACTTTCAAGGCCAAGAAGTTCATGAAATAGAGCCATCTTCTTCAGTTAAGAAAACAGTAAGTATGTTGAATGTTTTGGGTCAATTGAGGTACTTCCTTTGGGTATTTTCTTATGAATTTTTGTGTGGATTTGAATATGTGTTTAATGATCCTAAGGAAGTTAGAATCACATCCTAAGGAGAAGGAGAAGTCGAATTGCACTTTTTGTAAGCTAAGGTACAAAAAATCAAACCCCTTTGAGAAATAGTTTGGTGTGAATTATTAGAAATATATTTGAGAACAATTTCGAGGATGAAAATTTTGGTTTAGATGATGGTTAGCTACTGTATATTTATATTAACTATGTGTAACTATTGCATATTAAGAAAACAGTGACAGTTATGTTCTTTTCTTACACTAGAAACTAGTCAAGTGTGTTTTATCGATTTTTCGTAAGAATTTGTGTGTACTTGTGATATGGATTGTGTTGATTTGATTGGACAGTAGATTAAATGGTGAATAAGAGGTTGCATGTATATTTGTTATTGGCTAAGAAGTTCCTTGTTTTAGTAGTTGAACTCTTACACTTTAAAGGTGGTAAAAACAACTTTTACTCTATGATTTCAATGAGGAAATGCTTATTGTATTGGGGCGAAAAGCTTTGAAATTCTTGTAATGAAATCTTGATAATGAGACTCTGTATTTCATTAGTGAATATTGTTTAAAAAGTTGTTTCCTCACTCCTTATCACCCAAATGCGCGGAAAACACTTAAAAGTCACGTTTTAAGAACGAACTATGCTTGATTTCCTATAAAGTTTTCGAGGGGAGAATTTCTCTAAATAATTGGAGATTTACAGTAGGTAGGAGATGTATCAACTTATATTTTCAAAGGTTGATTTCAAGATAAAGATTCGTTCAAAGGAATTTTCTTTTGCAAAGTCCGAAACTTCCCTCTTTACTCATGTTACTTCAAAATTCACTCTAAAAGTTGACTTGTATTGCTTGAATGATTTCATAAATTTATTTTGCACCTCAAAAATCAAGTAACTACTGTCCTAAGTCATCCATACCAAAATTTTTAAAAGGTTTTACAACTTAATATTGGAAGCGGAATATTTACGAACCGTTTTAGTAAACTATGTTTAATATTGGTGAATTTGAATCCGTTTTGCGTAGAGAAGAGTAGTATGTGTAATATGTGAGGACATGTCCTATAAAAGCTTGCAAGGGAGTAAATAGTAGGAGCTTGAGCTCCGAATTGTGTGGAGGCCTGCACCTTAGTGCACCTCAATGTGTGATCTCTTCTTCCTGCGCTCCACTTTAATCCGTTCAACTTGTGCTCTTACTAAGAGATGTTTGAAAATGTATATGTTTGAACACTTGATATTTGTAATCGTGTGTTAGTTACGCTTTTTCAACACATTGATTTTATAAGAAACGTTGGAGTGTAACTCTTTATTTGCAGCCAGCATAAGTACTTCTGGGTTGATTTGTGTACCAGCATAAGCTGATTTTGTTCTGTGAACCTGTCCTGGTGGGGGCAGACTCTTGTGCAGGAATTAACAAGCTAAGGTAGGTAGCTGGGAAGCTCTAGGAAAATGTTATGTCAGCATTCATAGCGAACCAGGGCTTGAACATGATCATCTTTTGATACTAAACGTTTCTTTAGTGAAGAATGTTTGAATGTACATTGTGTTATTACTTTGGTCCCTGTAATAACTAAATTATATTTTGTATGATGTATGTTTTTCTAACTCCGCTCGTAGAGTCAACTCAGCCATAATGGGATTGACTCCAGCAGGTGACAGCCTCCGTACCATTTATTTTGGTTTGCTTCTGCTAATGCTATTAACTAAAATTTGAGACAAATTAAGAGAGGTTAAGACGGTGGGCTGTTACATGTGGTATCAGAGGCAAGGTTTTTAGTTTTTTTAACAAAAATAATAAGAATAATAATAGATGTTTAATTACTTATCAACATAGAGGTAGTTTTAGATGTTTGCCTTAAACATGGGTGTTTCTAAAAAAAGTGCTTTGATTGATCGTGTTCATGGAAACTAGGAATTGCTATGTGATGATTGTGAGGAATAGTATGGCTATTAAGGGCAATGTAAATATGTATAAATTGTGTGTGTGTTATTTGAATATGTGTATTATTGATGTGTGTAATAGATGTCTTCAAGTGGTAGCAGTAGTGGTAGTGGGTCACGAATCATTCGTAGGGGCAGTGTGTATTGGGCAGTTAGCCGTGATGGTACTTGTAGGTATCAAGAAGAACCGGATATGCATCCAAATGAGGGGGAAGACCCTTTTGAGTTTGCAAGATCAAAACTAAATGAAATACAAGGGTACAACCAGTTGTATGGGGTCGGGGATCACAATCCCTACACCCGCCCGGGAATCCAAGCGTACACTCTTGTCAAGACTTTACCGAAGTACGAGCCGTGGGTGACCTTTTGCCTTACTTACTGGAAATTGCTAGTTCTGTATGTAGCAACATCATCTTTGCAAGATGATGATACTACCATGGAAACAATTGACAAAAATCTAATAAGATGGGAAGGAACACCTGATGAAGTGATAAATGAATTGGAGAGGACTAAGCAGGCAGCGGGTACTCAGGACATGGGACAGGGAGATGATTATTGGAGAGACATGTTTAACCGGATAGCTCTGCATGAGTACAATAGGACAAGAGAAAGAAGAAGGTGTACTCCTACTCCTCCTAACTCTGCTTCTAGAATGGCACCGCCCCGACCACGGAGGTCGGGAGACTCTGCTACCAGCATGGCTCCTCCCCGATAGCGAGGTTCTAGGGGATTAAGCGGGGATTCGGTAGTGCCTGGTGTTGTATTTTAGGGAAGTAATTCTTGTGCTTGTGACCCATATTATGTTCAAGGAACCCCTTCGTCCAGCAGCGATGATAGTGGTTATGCGTATGATCCCTATAACATCCGCTAGGATAGGTGGAAAAGAGGAGTTGGTTGAACAGGAGGTAGTGGTTCATTTGTTGCTTCCATGATTAAGAAAATTGTTATGTTTAGTTGACGGTCATGGGTCGTAGGATTAATGTATTTCTGTAATTTGAATTAAGGGCCGCAAGTGCATACTGCAGCCAGGAACTATGTTATGTTACGAATATGTGCAATTATATGTTAGGTGGGAAAAAAAAATTGTACTTTCTTTCGGAATATGTGTTTAGTTAGGAGCAATCTATTTATAGTTATTTGGTAATACTTGTTTGGAACTACTAAGAATATACAAAATATTATCTTATAGGTTATGGAAACTATTAAAGAGAATAATGAGATCAGGCAAAATGTGGAAGTTTGCAAACATGCAGGGCAGCCGAATAGCTTAAGAGATGAGCAGATACGCCAGTTAAGGGAGATGAATACCCGATTATTGGCAATCATGGAAAAGCAAGAACAAAACAAGGATAATGATGAAGGTAAATTTTATAAGAGACTCACGGCTCATAAGCCACGAGGATATAACAGTGAAGCAGACCCAGTGAAGTTCGAAGACTGGGTAGCTTACATGGAAAAGCTACTGGAAGTAGTTAACTGCCCCGAGAATCTTAAAGTAAAACTAGTGTCTTTCTACTTGTAAGGACCTGCTGACATGTGGTGGGGTACGATAAAAAAACCTCCACTCAAACTATTTCCACCTGGGAAATGTTCGTAGATAAGCTGAGAAATAAGTTTTTTCCTCCAACCCTGAGGAGGAAAAAAGAGAATGAGTTCCTATTCTTGAAACAAGGGGAAATGTCTGTAGTGGAACACACTGCCAAATTCGTAGAACTTTCGAGATTTTCTACCCACTTCACTAGTAATGAGAGGGTGAAGTCTATGAGATTCTTTGAAGGGTTAAACTTGAAGTATCAGAAACTACAAAAAGGGGCAAAGATAACTGTCAAATAAGGCTTTATATAACACTTTTGAGGCGTTTTCCAAGTCAGCGTAATGTAAAATAAAGATTACGCCTATAGTGAAAGGTGTTATGTTTAAAAGAGAAAGCATAACAGTTCTTTATTACAACTGTTATATCACTTAGAAAACACCTTTCACAAATAAGTGTTAAGTTTGCTATTGTGTTGGTTGGTTGATAGAAGGCAAAGATAACACCTACCTTAAATAAGGGTCATCTTTGTTAAATCCAAACAAAACCCATCTCTGCCCAACAATTATGTTTTCTTTAATCCTCACCGTTATCTTTGACCTCTTCTTTTATTTAAGGAAATCTAATATGTGTTTTCCCCTCATTTGAATTGAAGGGAAATGTACGCTACTTTTGATACTAATACAAATAAATCAATTCTAATTAAACAAATGAAAATCACTACTTGAACAATTTCAACAGATCAAATTCAACTTTTATTTCATTTACATAAAAATTTTGATACAAGCCAATTTTGAATACAACAAAATGAATAGGACATAAATTAGATCACAACGACGAAATTCCTTTTTTCACCGCCACATATCTTCTCTGCAACAAATCAAAGAAATCAAAATTCAATCGCCAGCTTATATCCAAAAGTCAGACTTAAATAAAATTCATACGAGAAATACGAACTAAAAACTCGTAAATCAGAATATAAAAATGGAACCGAAGTAAGCATATGAGAAACTAATTTGATAAAATGAAACCTACTTTAACCATTATCAAAATTGGAAATACAAAAACTGAATTTTTTAAAACGAAAATATCAAAGACAATGTCACTCAAAACTACCACAATTTTAGATCTAAATTGGTTGACCAATCTCACAGGCGACTTTGAAATCCGCCTTCAGCAGCTCGGTTGTGACGCCATCGGTGATCGAGCCCCACAATCGGAGCTCCGACGGCTCATGGAAATAGCAGTCTGCTTATAAAATTCTCTCTGAAATTTATTGCATGTCATAATCTGCAAATTTTTCATAGCAAATACCAATCAATTTGGACTGAAATGACCATGGTTCCAAAACTTCAAAAACTTAGGTTTTTCGATTTAATATAAATTGGAAAAATTACCAAATAGTGATGATCAATTCGATTCAATTTTCGCACCTCAATGAACAAATCAACAAATGAAGTAATAATACCCTAACTGCAATCGTCGGCATAGCTTCATCACAGAAGAATCCATGGTTTTAGGAGGGAATTGAAATTTGAAATAGGAGAGACAAAATCAGAGAGATGGAGAGAAATTGTTTAAAGTTTGGGTCAGAACTCAGAAGAGCATGTACTAATATAGAAAAATGGTGAAGGGAGGATAGAAGGGGGAGCCGAAGAAAATGCCATTTTCGGTGCTTGTGCAGTTGTACTTCTTACGTCATTTGAAGGAAAAAAATTGCTATTTCATTTTTTATTTTTTTATTGTTTCTTCTTTTGAGGGGGAGGAGAAACTGCAATGCGGTTTGGATTTCTATTGCGCTCGCATCAATTAGAATTCACTTTTGTTATTTTAAATTTTAATAGAAGGCATAGATAATAGTTTATCAATTAACTGTTATATAAGAAAAGGTAAAGTTTGAAAAAGAGAAAAGATAACAACTAAATTACTAATTGTTAAGTTTATTGTAACTAAGATAACAGCTTTCATAATATCATGTTAATTCAGATTATAGATAACACTTGTGAAATTGACTGTTAATATAGATGTGTTATCTTTGCCCAATAATGTTGTAGTGAGAATTGGGGTCTACAGTAGTTTCGAGGACCTATATGATCGAGCCTTAGCACACGAACGTATTGAGCAAAAAGATGAAAGCTGGAAGAAAAAGAAGAGGGGAAATGAAAAGTTTAAGGAAGGTGGTAATAAGAAATTCAAAACAAATACAGTTGGGACATCTATGGCATCAGTACCTGAAAAGGCTGCAGAAGGGAAGAAAAAAGAATGGAAGTGCCGCCGTTGTGGGAAGGAACATTACGGGAAAAACTGCGAAGGGCAGAACATCTGCTTTAAGTGCATGAAGACGGGGCATAGGATTAGGGACTGTCCCATTTTTAACCAAACCGGAAACGCCTGAGGTAATCAGGGGCCTGGAGAAGTTTTACTTCTCAAAGCAGCAGGTGAGTCAAGCTCGGGTCGCAGCGCAAAAGGAGAAACAAAAGCACCCGGCAGGGAGTTCACTTTAAAGTCAGGACAATATGAGGAGCCAGAGATTCTGGAGCAAAGAGGTAATGTGATTACTGGGACTTTTGATGTGTGTGATTTACCCGCTTTTGTATTATTTGATTCTGAGGCATCCCACTCTTTCGTTTCAAATGTATTTGCATCCCGCATAGAGCATAAACCGAAAATAACTTTATATAATTTGAATGTGACTCTGCCTGATAAAACCACGTTCCGGTGTAAATATATGTTGAAAGAATGCGACATTAAAATTGCGGAGGTGGATTTGAAGGGGGATTTGATTATGTTTGATATGGGTGTGTATGATGTTATTCTGGGTATGTCTTGGTTATGTAAAAACTGAGCTATAATTGAGTGTTATGCACGAGTGGTAAAACTTCAGCCGTTCCTGGAGGGGTCCATTTTTCATAAGGGTAAAGACGTAAAAAGTACTATGGAGGGTCATATCTGTCAAGTAACGGAACTAAGTGAGATTGAATCGAAATTGATAAATATACCAGTAGTTCGGGAATTTCATGATGTATTTCCAGAGGACTTGTCGGGATTGCCTCCACATCGAATAGTGGACTTCCATATAGATGTGATTTCGGGTGCTACCCCGATCTCGAGAGCTCCATATAGGATGGCGCCAGCGGAAATGGGAGAATTGAAAAAGCAATTAGAGGAGTTGTTACAGGAAGGTTACATTAGACCCAGCGTTTCTCCTAGGGGAGCACCGGTTCTATTTGTCAAGAAAAAGGATGGTTTTATGAGGTTATGTATTGATTATCGAGAAATCAATAAAATCACGGTACGGAATAGAGATCATTTGCCATGGATAGATGATTTATTCGATCAGCTAAAAGGTGCAGGGGTATTTTCAAAAATTGATTTGAGATCAGAATATCATCAGATGCGGATCGTGGAGGAAGATATTCCGAAAACGGCTTTCCGCACTCGTTATGGGCATTAAGAGCTTTTAGTGCCGTTCGGGTTGACTAATGCGCCTACGTCTTTCATGGACTTGATGCAATGTTATTTCAAACCGTTCTTGGATCAATTTGTGGTTATCTTTATAGATGACATCTTGATATATTCAAGGAATCGTGAGGAGCATGAAGGCCATCGGAGAACAGTATTGGCAACACTCTAGAGGGAGAAATCGTATGCCAAACTCAGTAAATGTGATTTTTGGTTGGAGGAGGTAAAATTTTTAGGTCATGTAATGTCAAAAGAGGGTGTCTCAGTGGATCCGGGCAAGATAAGGGCAGTAGAAGAATGGCCAGCACCGAAGAATGTGTCGGAGGTTAGAAGTTTCTTGGGCCTAGCAGGGTATTATAGATGGTTCGTGAAGAGTTTTTCGAGGATAGCATTACCCATCACCAATTTGATCAGGAAAAGCACTCGATTCCAATGGGATGGGAAGTGAGAAGCGGCCTTCCAAGAATTAAAGCAGAGATTAACTAGTGCTCCTTATTTTGACCCTTCCTTCAGGCACAAATAGGTTTGAAATCTATAGTGATGCCTAGGAAGGACTAGGGTTTGTATTGATGCAGCATGGGAAGGTGATCGCATATGCATCACGTCAGCTGTGTCCGCATGAGAAAATTTATTCGGTGCATGATCTGGAGTTGGCTGCGGTGGTTTTTGCTTGGAAACAATGGCAGCATTACTTGTACGGGGTTTATTGTAAAGTATTCACGGATCATAAAAGCCTGAAATATATTTTCACTCAAAAAGATATGAACATGAGGCAGCGAAGGTGGTTAGAACTGCTCAAGGACTACGACATCAACATTCAGTATCATCCTGGAAAAGCAAATATGGTAGCCGATGCACTCAGTAGAAGACTAAGGAGTGAATTAAGCCTCCTATCAGTGATACTAGACGAATTAGGCAAGGAGATAGAGCAATTCGAGCTCGTTTTAGTTCGTCCGGAGGAAGTTCGGGGAATAATTAAAGCTTTAACTGTTCAGCCTGATTTGTACGCGGAGATTCTAGAAAAGCAAGGTAGGGATGGGTTTCTACTAGGTATCAAGGAAAAGATGGAAATTGGTGAAGCTCAAGATTTTGCGAAACATGAAGATGGAAGTATTAGAATCAAAGGACGATGGTGTGTTCCCGAGGACCAGGTCTTGAGACAGAAGATTTTGAAAGAAGCTCATAGTTGCTCGTATTCAGTGCACCCTGGTTGGGACAAAATGATTCGGGACCTTAAGAAAAACATATGGTGGAGTGGTCTCAAGGGTGATGTAGCCAGATATGTTGCAAAATGTTTAACATGTCAGAAAGTGAAGTTTGATCGTCAGAAGACACCGAGGTTACTGCAACCATTACCCGTTCTAGAGTGGAAATGGGATTATGTTTCTATGGATTTCGGGTCTGGTCTACCGAGGACTAAAAAGGGAAACGACTCGATTTGGGTAATAGTGGATCGTCTTACTAAAACAGCACGGTTCCTTACCATGAAGAAAACATGGAACCAGACGCAGATGGCTAATGCCTATATCTGAAATGACGTTCGGCTACATGGGATGCCGATAACCATCATCTTAGATTGGGATCCTCGATTCTAAGCACACTTTTGGGAAAAACTTCAAGAAGCTTTTGGAACAACATTAAATTTTGGCACTGCATTCCACCCTGCCACTGATGGTCAAATCGAGCGCCTAATTCAAGTGTTAGAGGCTATGCTACGGGCATATGTCTTGGAGTTTCAAGGATCTTGGGAAGATCATTTAGCCGTGATAGAATTTTCTTACAATAACAGTCATCAGGCCACGATTGGGATGGCTCCATAAGAGGCTTTGTACGGACGGAAATGTCGAACACCAATTTGTTGGGATGATTTGAGAATTGGGATGTCAGTGGGGCCAAAGTTGGTTCAAGAAACCATGGATCAGGTCCAAGTAATTATGGAGAAAATGAAAATCGCCTAGGATCGTCAAAAGAAATATGCAGACGCACGGAGGAGGAAACTGGAATTCCAAGAAGGTGATAATGTTTTTCTTAAAGTTTCACCTACTAAGGGCGTAAAGAGATTCGGTATCCGAGGAAAGCTCAATCTGAAGTTTATCGGACCATATGAGATACTGAAAAGGGTCGGTGAGGTAGCTTATGAAATTGCATTACCGACAGAACTATGTCGCATCAACAACGTTTTCCATCTATCGCAACTTCGAAAATATGTGCATGATCCCTCTCATGTGTTATCTTATGAACCCTTACAACTCGACGAGACTCTTAGTTATGAAGAAAGACCGATACGGGTGTTGGACCGACGGGAAAAAGTTATGCGGAATCAAACCATTCCGCTGATTAAAATGTTTTGGTCTAGCCATGGTTCGGAAGAAGCTACATGGGAAAAAGAAATTGATATGAGGAATCGTTATCCGCATCTTTTCTAAGGTACGACTTAAGTATCGGGACGAAACTTCTTGAGGGGAGAAACGTGTAACAGCTGGTAAATAATGAGAATTTAGTCGTGATTAAATAGCCTAAGTCATGGAATTAAAATGTGATCGTACGTGAGTAATACGTATGATAAGTTGTGTGTGAAAATGTGACGTGAATAATTTGAGCTTACTTGTAATTATTGTATATATATAAAAAAACTAAATAAACGTAAACAATGTTCTTAACTGATAATAGTAACCAACGTGCTTATACTATGTGGGTTTAGGGTCGAGGATGTTTTATTTAAGGAGTTGTAATTGTGTGAATATGTGAAGTTATTGAAGGATAGGAAATTAAGAACATCTATTAGGCATATTAATGGGTGCGCTTAATAGAATGAACTGTGGAATTCTTTTAATAAAGGGGACCTAAGTTAGTCAAGAAGATCTATGTTAAGGGTGATTAGAGTAGAATAACCACCTTTGTGGGGCCTTATACCACTAACATATGATATATTATTAAATTAGGAGTCATATTAAGACAAAAAGAAGAGCTGAAAATTGATGGAATGTACCAAGTGGAAGGAAGACCCCCTAATGTCTCCTAAAAGGTCGACCAAGGCTGGAGGAATGCACCCATACCTTCCTGATATATACCTCCCCATCCTACATAATTTTCATCACCAAAACCAGTCAAAATTGCTCTACTCAAAACTCTTCTTTCCATCTTCCTCCTATTCGCCAGTGCTGGCGGTACAGGGTGTATTCACCCTAGCTTGTTTTTTTTCGAATTTGTGCTTCTTAATCTCTGCATGCAAGGCCTAATTCTCATTCACTACATATTGGAGCATATTGGGCAGCAAAGAAATCACACTTTCAAGGCGAAGAAGTTCAAGAAATAGAGTCATTTTCTTCAGCTAAGAAAACAGTAAGTATGTTGAATGTTTTGGGTCAATTGAGGTACTTCCTTTAGGTATTTTCTTATGAATTTTTTTGTGGATTTGAATATGTGTTTAAGGATCGTAAGGAAGTCAGAATCAAAATCCTAAGGATAAGGAGAAGTCGAATTGCACTTTTTGTAAGCTAAGGTACACAAAATCAAACCCCTTTGAGAACTAGTTTGGTGTGAATTATTAGAAATATATTTGAGAACAATTTCGAGGATGAAACTTTTGGTTTAGATGATGGTTAGCTACTGTATATTTATATTAACTATGTGTAACTATTGCATATTAAGAAAACAAGTGAAAGTTATGTTCTTTTCTTACACTGGAAACTAGTTAAGTGTGTTTTATCAATTTTTCATAAGAATTTGTGTGTACTTGTGATTTTGATGGTGTTGATTTGATTGGATAGTAGATTAGATGGTGAATAAGAGGTTGCATGTATGTTCGTTATTGGCTAAGAAGTTCCTTGTTTTATTAGTCGAACTCTTACACCTTAAAGGTGGTAAAAACAACTTTTCCTCTATTATTTCATTGAGGAAATGCTTATTGTATTGGGGAGAAAATCTTTGAAATTCTATAATGAAATCTTGATAATGAGATTCTGTATTTCATTAGTGAATATTGTTTAAAAAATTGTTTCCTCACTCCTTATCACCCAAATGCGCGGAAAACACTTAAAAATCACGTTTTAAGAACAAACTATGCTTGATTTCCTGTAAAGTTTTCGAGGGGAGAATTTCTCTAAATAATTGGAGATTTATAGTAGGTAGGAGATGTATCAACTTATATTTTCAAATGTTGATTTCAAGATAAAGATTCGTTCAAAGGAATTTTCTTTTGCAAAGTCCGAAACTTCCCTCTTTACTCATGTTACTTCAAAATTCACTCTAAAAGTTGACTTGTATTGCTTGAATGATTTCATAAATTTATTTTGCACCTCAAAAATCAAGTAACTACTGTCCTAAGTCCTCCACACCATCCATACCAAAGTTTTGAAAAGTTTTTACAGCTTAATATTGGAAGCGGAATATTTACGAACCGTTTTAGTAAACTATGTTTAACATTGGTGAATTTGAATTTGTTTTGCGTAGAGAAGAGCAGTATGTGTAATATATGTGAGGACATGTCCTATAAAAGCTTGCAAGTGAGTAAATAGTAGGAGCTTGAGCTTCGAATTGTGCGGAGGCATGCACCTTAGTGCACCTCAATGTGTGATCTCGTCTTCCTACGCTCCACTTTAATTAGTTCAACTTATGCTCTTACTAATAGATGTTTGAAAATGTACATCTTTGAACACTTGATATTTGTAATTGTGTGTTAGTTACGCTTTGTCAAAACAGTGATTGTATAAGAAACGTTGGAGTGTAACTCTTTAATTGCAACCACCATAAGTACTTTTGGGTTGATTTGTGTACCAGCATAAGCTGATTTTGTTTTGTGAACCTGTCCGGGTGGGGGCAGACTCTTGTGCAGGAATTAATAAGCTAAGGTAGGCAGCTGGGAAGCTCTAGGAAAATGTTATATCAGCATTCATAGCGAACCCGAGCTTTAACATGATCATCCTTTGATACTAAACGTTTCTTTTGTGAAGAATGTTTGAATGTACATTGTGTTATTACTTTGGGCCCTATAATAACTAAATTATATTTTGTATGATGTATGTTTTTCTAACTCCGCTTGTAGATTCAACTCAGCCATATTAATGGGATTGACTCCAGCAGGTGACAACCTCCGTACCATTTTATTTTGGTTTGCTTCCGCTAATGCTATTAACTAAAACATGAGATAAATTAAGAGAGGTTAAGACGGTGGGCTATTACATGTGGTATCAGAGCCAAGGTTTTCAATTTAAAAAAAATAATAAAATAATAATAATAACGGTTTAAATACTTATCAACATATAGGTAGTTTCAGATGTTTGTTTTAAACATGGGTGTTTCTAAAAAAAGTGCTTTGATCGATCATGTTCAAGGAAACTACGAAATTCTATGTGATGATTGTGAGGAATAGTATGGCGATTAGGGGCAATGTAAATGTGTATGTGTTATTTGAATATGTGTATCATTGATGTGTATAATAGATGTCTTCAAGTTGTAGCAGTAGCTGTAGTGGGTCACGAATCATTCGTAGGGGTAGTGTGTACTGGGTGGTTAGCTGTGATGGTACTCGTAGGTATCAAGCAGAACCGGTTATGCATCCAAATGAGGGGGAAGACCCTTTTGAGTTTGCAAGATCAAAACTAAATGAAATACAAGGGTACAATCAGCTGTATGGGTTCGGAGATCACAATCCCTACACCCGCCCGGGAATCCAAGCGTACACTATTGTCAAGACTTTACCGCAGTACGAGCCATGGGTGACTTTCAGCCTTACTTACTGGAAATTGCTAGTTCTGTATGTAGCAACATCATCTTTGCAGGATGATGATACTACCATGGAAACAATTGACAAAAATCTGATAAGATGGGAAGGAACACCTGATGAAGTGATAAATGAAATGGAGCGGACTAAGCAGGCAGCGGGTACTCAGGACATGGGACGGGGAGCTGATTATTGGAGGGACATGTTTAACCGGATAGCTCTGAATGAGTACCATAGGACAAGAGAAGGAAGAAGGTCTACTCGTACTCCTCCTAACTCAGCTTCTAGCATGGCACCACCCTGACCACGGAGGTCGGGAGACTCCGCTACCAGCATGGCTCCTCCCCGGTCGCGAGGTTCCAAGGGATCAAGCGGGGATTCGGTAGTGCCTGTTGTTGTATTTCAGGGAGGTAATTCCCGTGCTAGTGACCAAGATTATGTTACAGGAACCCCTTCGTCCAGCATCGATGATAGTGGTTATGCATATGATCCCTATAACATCTGCTAGGATAGGTGGAATAGAGGAGATGGTTGAATGGGAGGTAGTGTGGTTCATTTGTTGCTTCCATGATTAAGAAAATTGTTATGTTTAGTTGACGGCCATGGGTCGTAGGATGAATGTATTTCTGTAATTTGAATTAAGGGCCGCAAGTGCATACTGCAGCCAGGAACTATGTTATGTTACGAATATGTGCAATTTTATGTTAGGTGGGAAAAAAATTTGTACTTTCTTTGGGAATATGTGTTTAGTTGGGAGCAATCTATTTAGAGTTATTTGGTAATACTTGTTTGGAACTACTAAGAATATACAAAATATTATCTTATAGGTTATGGCAACTATTGAAGTGAATAATGAGATACGGCAAAACATGGAAGTTTTCGAACAAGCAGGGCTAGCCGGATAGCTCAAGAGTTGAGCATATACGCCAGTTAAGGGAGATGAATACCCTATTATTGCCAATCCTGGAAAAGCAAGAACAAAACAAGGATATTGATGATGGTAAATTTTATAAGAGACTCGCGGCTCATAAGCCACGAGGATATAACGGTGAAGCAGACCCAGTGAAGTTCAAAGACTGGGTAGCTTACATGGGAAAGCTACTAGAAGTAGTTAACTGCCCCGAGAATCTTATAGTAAAACTGGTGTCTTTCTACTTGGAAGGACTTGCTGACATGTGGTGGGGTACGATAAAGAAATTCTCCACTCAAACTATTTCTACCTGGGAAATGTTCGTAGATAAGCTGAGAAATAAGTTTTTTCCTCCAGCCCTGAGGAGGAAGAAAGAGAATGAGTCCCTATTCTTGAAACAAGGGCAAATGTCTGTAGTGGAATACGCTGCCAAATTCGTAGAACTTTCGAGATTTGCTACCGACTTCACTAGTAATGAGAGGGTGAAGTCTATGGGATTCTTTAAAGGGTGAAACATGAAGTATCAGAAGAGAATTGGGTTCTACAGTAGTTTCGAGAACTTGTACGGTCGAGCCTTAGAACATGAACGTATTGAGCAAAAAGAAGAAAGCTGGAAGCAAGAAAAAAAAGAGGGGAAATGAAAAGTTTCAGGAAGGTGGTAATAAGAAATTCAAAACAGATACAGCTAGGACATCTATGGCATTATTTCCTGCAAAGGCTGCAGAAGGGAAAAAAAAGAATAGAAGTGTCGTCGTTGTGGGAAGGATCATTATAGGAAAAACTGCGAAGGGCAGAACATCTGCTTTGAGTGCATGAAGACGGGGCATAGGATTAGGGACTGTCCCATTTTGAACGAAACCGAAAACGCCCGAGGTAATCAAGGGCCTGGAGAAGTTTTACTTCTCAAAGTAGCAGGTGAGTCAAGCTCGGGTCGCAGCACCAAAGGAGTATCAAAAGCAGCTGGCAGGGCGTTCGCTTTAAAGTCAGAACCATCTGAGGAGCTAGAGATTTTGGAGCAAAGAGGTAATGTGATTACTGGGACTTTTGATATGTGTGATTTACCCGCTTTTATATTATTTGATTCTGAGGCATCCCACTTTTTCGTTTCAAATGTATTTGCATCCCGCATAGAGCATAAACCAAAAATAACTTTATGTAATTTGAATGTGACTCTGCCTGATAAAACCACGTTCCGGTGTAAATATATGTTGAAAGAATGTGACATTAAAATTGCGGAGGTAGATTTGAAGGCGGATCTGATTATGTTTGATTTGGGTGTGTATGATGTTATTTTGGGTATGGATTGGTTAGTAAAAACCGAGCTATAATTGAGTGTTACGCACGAGTGGTAAAACTTCAGCCGTTCCTGGAGGGGTCCATTTTCCATAAGGGTAGAGACGTAAAAAGTATATGGAGGGTCATATATGTCAACTAACGGAACTAAGTGAGATTGAATCGAAATCGATAAATATACCAGTAGTTCGGGAATTTCCTGATGTATTTCCAGAGGACTTACCGGGATTGCCTCCGCATCGAATAGTGGACTTCCATATAGAACTGATTCCTGTTGCTACCCCGATCTCGAGAGCTCCATATAGGATGGCGCCAGCAGAAATGGTAGAACTGAAAAAGCAATTAGAAGAGTTGTTGTAGAAAGGTTACATTAGACACAACGTTTATCCTTGGGGAGCACCGGTTCTATTTGTCAAGAAAAAGGATGGTTTTATGAGGTTATGTATTGATTATCGAGAAGTCAATAAAATCACGGTACGGAATAGGTATCCTTTGCCAAGGATAGATGATTTTTTCGATCAGCTGAAAGGTGCAGGGGTATTTTCAAAAATTGATTTGAGATCAGGATATCATCAGATGCGGATCGTGGAGGAAGATATTCCGAAAACGATTTTCCGCACTCGTTATGGGCATTATGATTTTTTGGTCATGCCGTTCGGGTTGACTAATGCGCCTGCGGCTCTCATGGGTTTGATGCAACGTTATTTCAAACCGTTCATTGATCAATTTGTGGTTATCTTTATAGATGACATCTTGATATATTCGAGGAATCGTGAGGAGCATGAAGGCCATCTGAGAACAGTATTGGCAATACTCCAGAGGGAGAAATTGTATGCCAAACTCAATAAATGTGATTTTTTGTTGGAGGAGGTAAAATTTTTAGGTCATGTAGTGTCAAAAGAGGGTATTCCAGTGATCCGGACAAGATAAGGGCAGTAAAAGAATGGCCGGCACCGAAGGATGTGTCGGAGGTCCGAAGTTTCTTGGGCCTAGCAGAATATTATAGACGGTTCGTGAAGAATTTCACGAGGATAGCATTACCCATCACCAATTTGATTAGGAAAAGCACTCAATTCCAATTGGATGGGAAGTGTGAAGCGGCCTTCCAAGAATTAAAGCAGAGATTAACTAGTGCTCCTATTTCGACCCTTCCTTTAGGCACGGATGGGTTTGAAATCTGTAGTGATGCCTTTTAGGAAGGACTGGGGTGTGTATTGATGCAACATGGGAAGGTGATCGCATATGCATCTCGTCAGCTGCGTCCGCATGAGAAAAATTATCCAGTGCATGATCTGGACTTGGCTGCGGTGGTTTTTGCTCTGAAACTATGGCGGCATTACTTGTACGGGGTTTCTTGTAAAGTATTGACTGATCATAAAAGCCTGAAATATATTTTCACTCAAAAAGATATGAACATGAGACAGTGAAGGTGATTAGAACTGCTCAAGGGCTACGACATCGACATTCAGAATCATCCCGGAAAAGCAAATAAGTTAGCCGATGCACTTAGTAGAAGACTAAGGAGTGAATTAAGCCTCCTATCAGTGATAGCAGACGAACTGGGCAAGGAGATGGAGGTATTCGAGCTCGTTTTAGTTCGTCCGGGGGAAGTCCGGAGAATAATTAACGGTTTAACTGTTCAGCCTGATTTGTACGCGGAGTTTCTAGAAAAGCAAGGTAGGGATGGGTTTCTATTAGGTATCAAGGAAAAGATGGATATTGGTGAATCTCAGGATTTTGCGAAACATGAAGATGGAAGTATTAGAATCAAAGGACGGTGGTGTGTTCCCGAGGACCAGATCTTGAGACTGAAGATTTTGAATGAAGCTCATAGTAGCCCGTATTTAGTGCGCCCTGGTAGGGACAAATTGATTCGGGACATTAAGAAAAACTTCTGGTGGAGAGGTCTCAAGGGTGATGTGGCCAGAAGACACCAGGATTACTACAACCATTACCCGTTCGAGAGTGGAAATGGGATTATGTTTCTATGGATTTCGTGTATGGTCTACCGAGGACTAAAAAGGGAAACGACTCAAGTTGGGTAATAGTGGATCGTCTAACTAAAACAGCACGGTTCCTTGCCATGAAGAAAACATGGAACCAGACGCAGATGGCTGACGCCTATATCCGAAATGTCGTTCGGCTCCATGAGGTGCCGATAACCATCATCTCAAATAGGGATCCTCGATTCTTAGCACACTTTTGGGAAAAACTTCAAGAAGCTTTTGGAACAACATTAAAGTTTAGCACTGCGTTCCACCCTACCACTGATGGTCAAACCGAGCGCACAATTCAAGTGTGCTGGAGGATATGCTACGGGCATGTGTCTTGGAGTTTCAAGGATCTTGGGAAGATCATTTAGCCTTGATAGAATTTTCTTACAATAACAGTCATCAGGCCACGATTGGGATGGCTCCATATGAGGCTTTGTACGGACGAAAATGTCGAACACCAATTTGTTGGGATGATTTAAGAAGTGGGATGTTAGTGGGGCCAAAGATGGTTCAAGAAACCATGGATCAGGTCCGAGTAATTCAAGAGAAAATGAAAATCGCCCAGGATCATCAAAAGAATATGCAGACACACGGAGGAGGAAACTGGAATTCCAGAAAGGTGATAAAGTGTTTCTTAAAGTTTCACCTACTAAGGGCGTAAAAAATATTCGGTATCCGAGGAAAGCTCACTCCGAAGTTTATCGGACCATATGAGATACTGAAAAGGGTCGGTGAGGTAGCTTATGAAATTGCATTACCGACAGAACTATCTCGCATCCACAACGTTTTCCATGTATCGCAACTTCAGAAATGTGTGCATGATCCCTCTAATGTGTTATCTTATGAACCCTTACAACTCGATGAGACTCTTAGTTATGAAGAAAGACCGATACGGGTGTTGGACCGATGGGAAAAAGTTATGCGGAATCAAACCATTTCGCTAGTTAAAGTGTTATGGCCGAGCCATGGTTCGGAAGAAGCTACATGGGAAAAAGAAGTTGATATGAGGAACCGTTATCCGCATCTTTTCTAAGGTATGACTTAAGTTTCAGGACGAAACTTCTTGAGTGGGGAAACGCGTAACAACCGGTAATTAATGAGAATTTAGTCGTGATTAAATAAGCTAAGTCATGGAATTAGAATGTGATCGTACGTGGGTAATACGTATGATAAGTTGTGTGTGAAAATGTGACGTGAATAATTTGAGCTTACTTGTAATTATTGTATATATAAAAAAAAAAACTAAATAAACGTGAACAATGTTCTTAACTGAAAATAGTAACCAACGTTCTTATACTAAGTGGGTTTAGGGTCGAGGATGTTTTATTAAAGGTGTTTTAATTGTGTGAATATGTGAAGTTATTGAAGGAGAGGAAGTTAAGTATGCTTAATAGAATAAACTTTGGAATTATTTTAATAAAGGGGACCTAGGTAAGTCAAGGAGATCTATGTTAAGGATGTTTAGAGTAGAATAACCAGCTTTGTGGGGCCTTAGACCACTAACATATGGTATATTATTAAATTAGGAGTCATATTAAGACAAAAAGAAGAGCTGAAAATTGCTGGAATGTACCAAGTGGAAGGAAGACCCCTTAATGTCTCCTAAAACGGTCGACCAAGGCAAAAGGAATACACCCATACCTTCCTCATATATACCTCCCCATCCTACATAATTTTCATCACCAAAACCAGTCAAAATTGCTCTGCCCAAAACTCTTCTTTCCTTCCTCCTACTCGCTAGTTCTAGAGGTACAGGGTGTCTTCACCCTAGCTTGAAAGTTTTCGAATTTTTGCTTCTTAGTCTCTGCATGCAAGGCCTAATTGTCATTCACTACATATAGGAGCATATTGCGCAGCAAAGAAATCACACTTTCAAGGCCAGGAAGTTCAAGAAATAGAGCCATCTTCTTCAGCTAAGAAAACAGTAAGTATGTTGAATGTTTTGGGTCAATTGAGGTACTTCCTTTGGGTATTTTCTTCTGAATTATTTTGTGGATTTGAATATGTGTTTAAGGATCCTAAGGAAGTCAGAATCACATCCTAAGGGGAAGAATAAGTCGAATTGCACTTTTTGTAAACTTAGGTACACAAAATCAAACCCCTTTGAGAACTAGTTTGGTGTGAATTATTAGAAATATCTTTGAGAATAATTTCGAGGATAAAAATTTTGGTTTAGATGATGGTTAGCTGCTGTATATTTATATTAACTACATGTAACTATTGCATAGTAAGAAAACAAGTGAAAGTTATGTTCTTTTCTTACACTGGAAACTAGTTAAGTGTGTTTTATCGATTTTTCATAAGAATTTGTGTGTACTTGTGATTTGGATGGTGTTGATTTGATTGGACAGTAGATTAGATGGTGAATAAGAGGTTGCATGTATATTTGTTATTGGCTAAGAAGTTCCTTCTTTTAGTTGTTGAACTCTTACTCTATGATTTCAATGAGGAAATGCTTATTGTATTGGGGAGAAAAGCTTTGAAATTCTTGTAATGAAATCTTGATAACGAGATTATGTATTTCATTAGTGAATATTATTTAAAAAGTTGTTTCATCACTCCTTATCACCCAAATGCGTGGAAAACACATAAAAATCACGTTTTAAGAACGAACTATGCTTGATTTCCTATAAAGTTTTCGAGTGGAGAATTTCTCTAAATAATTGGAAATTTACAGTAGGTAGGAGATGTATAAACTTATATTTTCAAAGGTTGATTTCAAGATAAAGATTCGTTCAAAGGAATTTTCTTTTGCAAAGTCTGAAACTTCTCTCTTTACTCATTTTACTTCAAAATTCGCTCTAAAAGTTGACTTATATTGCTTGAATGATTTCATAAATTTATTTTGCACCTCAAAAATCAAGTAACTACTGTCCTAAGTCCTCCACACCATCCATTCCAAAGTTTTGAAACGGTTTTACAACTTAATATTGGAAGCGGAATATTTACGAACCGTTTTAGTAAACTATGTTTAACATTGGTGAATTTGAATCCGTTTTGCTTAGAAAAGAGGAGTATGTGTAATATATGTGAGGACATGTCCTATAAAAGCTTGCAAGCGAGTAAATAGTAGGAGCTTGAGCTCTGAATTGTGTGGATGCCTGCACCTTAGTGCACTGATGTGTCTAAGTTATCCGCCAATCTTAGGCGGATTTCGGGTCCTTTTTGGTGTCGGTTCAGGCTTAGTATTGGGATTTAGGAGAGTTCTGATGTTAGGAGGTGTTGTCGGAGGATGTTGTGTTTTGAGGAGTCTAGGGAGCGGTTTGCATGGTGGCGTAGTCGAGGGCAAATCTTGGTCCTCCGATCACTTTTTGTGCCCCGGGGTCCTTGTCCTTGGTTCCTTTATGTCGCATCTTCCATGGCTTCCGAGCTTTGTTCGAGTTCCGAGTCCGAGTTCCGAGGTCCGTGGTTCAAACTTCTTGGTTTGCTCGTCGTCCCAGGATCGTCTTCATTATGGTTCTGCAGCTTCATGGCTTACTCAAAAGCCAAGTTCTTTCTTTTCTTCCGCTTTATGCTTTCTTTTGGCGCTTCTGAGGCAGTCGCAACGTCACGACCCGCGATCAGTGTCGCGAGTCGCGACTTGCCCTTGGTCGCGAGTCGCGAGCTATGTCGCGAGTCGCGACCCCTGTGTCGGCTGCTTCTTTTATTTTCTTTTCCTCCCTTGGAGGGTAATGTTATTAAGTTTTAGTTTTAGTTTTTGTTAGAGTAACTAGAGAGAAGAAAAAAAAGAAGATTTCTTTCTAGGGTTTATTTCTCTCTTTTTTTGTAGATTTGTAATGAATCTTATGGCTTGGCTAGCTTAAACATCTTTCTTGGATTTGGTTGTTGAAGCTCTAATCTACTTGTGAGAAGTTCTTATCCTCTACTTTCTTTATGGTCATTGTGATGCTTCTTGTATTTAATTTCATGATGTTTGCATAATCTTTGCTAGGAACGTTACTAGTATTGTTGTGTGATTCATCTAATGCTAATTCTAGGTGCATAATCGGATTGTTGTGTTCCTAGATCCATGTAGCATACTAGGTGTTTGATTAAATGCTGAACATTAATCTTTTGCACTTAGAGAAGCATTGCTTATTATTTGAATGTTATTGCTTTGATAACATTAGTAATCCTATCGGGTTCCTCGACTTTAATGCTACTTTGGTTTGGACTTAAGTGTGATTCATTTGAGTTAAAGCATAGTAAGGGCGGTTTAAACCACGCAGATCGTGTGTTAAGCCACGATCTCGTAGGATAGAGGTCTAGACTTCTCGATAGGTGACCATAGGAAGTGTCAGGGGTTAAGATTTCATAACCACAAACTAGGTTAGGGTGGATGCTAATCAAATCCAAGGCCTTTTTATATTGTAATCTCTTCGTATTTTAATACCGTGCTTAGTTTAACTTGCTTGCATTGTTCCAAATCCCCCAATTCGGTTACTTTGGCCTTAGCACATACTAGGGTCCTTAATTCACTAATTTCCGAACAAGTTCCTTTGCTCCCTGTGGATACGATCCCTACTTCCATTATACTAGCTTAGTGTGCATGAGAGTAGGTTAATTATATTTGGTTAGGAGTACACGGCAAACGCCTACCATGCACCTCAATGTGTGATCTCTTCTTCCTGCGCTCCACTTTAATCTGTTCAACTTGTGCTCTTAATAAAAGATGTTTGAAAATGTACATGTTTGAGCACTTGATATTTGTAATCGTGTGTTAGTTACGCTTTGTCAAAACATTGATTGTATAAGAAACGTTGGAGTGTTACTCTTTATTTGCAGCCACCATAAGTACTTTTGGGTTGATTTGTGTACCAGCATAAGCTGATTATGTTCTGTGAACCTGTCCTGGTAGGGACAGACTCTTGTGTAGGAAATTAACAAGCTAAGGTAGGCAGTTGGGAAGCTCTAGGAAAATGTTATATAAGCATTCATAGCGAACGAGGGCTTGAACATGATCATCTTTTGATACTAAACGTTTCTTTAGTGAAGAATGTTTGAATGTACACTGTGTTAGTACTTTGGGCCCTGTAATAACTAAATTATATTTTGTATGATGTATGTTTTTCTAACTCCACTCGTAGAGTCAACTCAGCCATCTTAATGGGATTGACTCCAGCAGGTGACAACCTCCGTACCATTTTATTTTGGTTTGCTTCCGCTAATGCTATTAACTAAAACTTGAGACAAATTAAGAGAGGTTAAGACGGTGGGCTGTTACATACACAGTGCACGGTATAAGAGTGTTTTTTCGAAAATCGATTAGTTTTAGCCACTCAATTCAACCCCCCCTTCTTGAGTGTCACCTTGTGTTCCAACAAGTGGTATCAGAGCAGGCTATTCTCGAAAGGCTCATCCCTAGAGAATAGAAGTCATGAACATGCAAGATGACTCTCGAGATAGACACGCAAAATGTCCAATTTTCAACGGAAAAGACTACGGATGGTGGAAGGCGAGGATGAGGATCTACATCCAAGGATCGGATTATGAATGCTGGAAAGTCATAAGAAAAGGACTAATCGTTATCCAAGCCAAAAATGCTAAAGGAAAGATGGTCGACAAAGATGAAGACGACTACAATTCGGTCGACTATGCAAAAGCCGAAAAGAACTTCAAATCTATGAGTATTATCCCATATGGAATTGGACCTGATGAATACTCAAGGATCTCTGCGTGTTCTACAACAAAGGAGATATGGGACACTCTAGAATTAGCCCACGAAGGTACGAATGAGGTAAAACAATCTCGAATTGATTTACTTGTGCAACAATATGAACTATTTACTATGAGTAAGGAAGAATCTATTAAAGAGATGTTTACCCGATTCACACTAATTACTAATGAATTGCGTTCTCTAGGCAAAACCTATACTTCTGAAGATTAAGTGTTAAGAAGTTTAACAAATCATTGGCTCCCTAAAATAACTGCTATTCAAGAAGCTAAAGATTTGAAAAAACTCTCACTAGAACAACTTATTGGGTCATTAATGACTCATGAACTTGTTTTAGATTCTAAGACTAATGAACCAGAAATTAAGGGTATAGCCTTAAAAACTGAATTGGAAAGTGAGGGTAGTGATAGTGATGATGATGCTGATCTTCTTAATAGGAGATTTAAAAAATTTCTCATAAAGAACAAAAACAACAATCCTAGAAAACATGGAAATTTCAAAGGTAAGAGCACTACCTCTAACTTTAAAAAAAGTGCTACTAATTTCGGTTGTTTCAAGTGTGGTGAGTACAATCACGGGATAACGGAATGTCCCTTATGAGATGATGATAAGCCTAAAGAAAAAAGAGATCAAACAAAGAAGGAGTTCAAGAAAGGAATGATTGACGCCGTTTGGGGAGATTCAGATTCTGAAGAAGAACAGTCAGAGGCACAGTGCCATAAAGCAAAATTATGTATGAATGCTGTACAGACATCACAGAGAAGGGCACAGTGCCAAGATGACTGTCACTTGTGTCTAATGGCGAAAAGTTCGAACTCCTAAGATGAAACTGAAGACAGTGAGGTAAGTCTTCTTTTTCTAAAACCTTCAATTCCTCTTCTTTCAAAAAATCAACTTGTTACTTTGATTGGTAATGTCATTGATGATTGTCAAGAAATGAATGATAATTTTTCAATCATGAAAAAAGTAGTGAAAATTTAGCTAAGGAAAAGATTGGGTTGGAATTAGAATATAAGGATTTGTGAAAGGATTGTAAAGAATTGATGAAAAAGAATGATGAACTTCAAAAAACTGTTGAAGAGAACAATGTTGACTTAAACGTCCTAAGATACGAAAAGTCTCTCGCAAAAGAAGTTGTTAACAACATTGTGCCATACACTGTGCTAGAAGCTGAAAATTCGAGTCTTGAAAAACAAATTGAATCGTTAAAACATGAGTTAATTGAGTTGAAAGAATCAAGAAAAAGATCCTAAATTGTTACACTTATGCTACCTCATGATGCTAAGTTAAGTGATGAACTTGATAAAGTTAAAAGAGAATTGGAAATTTCGAGAAAAAGAAATAGCGATCTAAACACTTCTGTAGAATTCTTGGAATCACAATTGACTATTGCTCGAAAAATGTATGAAAAATGGTCATCTGGTCAAAAATCTCTAGACTATATGTCCAGTATAACTAGCAATCGAAACAAAATTTGTTTAGGATATACAGATCAGCGACACAGTGTAAGGCACAATGCCAATAATTTTGAAAGAGACTTTCATAAAAGAAAATATGTTGATCTACCTGAATATTTTATTTGCAACTTATGTGGAAAGAATGGACACCTTATCGATAACTGCAATGTCAATAAGAACAGTGTGGCGAAAAATGTAAAATACGTAAATCAAATATGGGTTAGAAAGGACTTGTTAGAAGCTCAACGAAAGAAAAAGGGACCCAAGTATATATGGGTTCCTAAAACTAACAAGTGATCTTTTGACAGGTGAATGTGAGAGGAAGCAGCCTATAGTTACTCGACAGCGGTTGCTCAAGACATATGACTAGTGACAAATCACAATTCCTCTCACTAGTAGCCCACCATGGAGGGTGTGTTACATTTGGCGATGACAAAAAAGGAGAAATAATTGGTATTTGAAACGTCGGCAAATCCCTAACACACTCCATAGAGAATGTGATGTTGGTAAGTGGTTTGAAAAACAATTTGTTAAGCATATTGCAATTGTGTGATCAAGGTAATTATGTTGAATTTCATGCATAAATGTTTTACAAGATAATTCGTGGCTTTGGGATAAATTTCTGGAAATTAGTTGAGTATTATGCTTGTTGTCCTCCTTTAAATATGTTAATTAGAGTGTTGATGCGTGTCTTTGTGAAGCTTTGTGAGTAAAGGTCTACTTGATATAAAAAAAAGTACTCGTAATGGTCTAATGATGCTGTCCTAATATCATGATCCTCAGTTGTTGAACTAATGAGCTATATGATCCTAAGTTGTCGAATTTTTGAGCTATGAAATGCTAATTCTTTCTCCTATGGCAAGCTTGATCTTTAGCTCGATATTCTGATTTTCTATTTATGAGTTTGACATTTGTGCCTCAATATTTCTTTCTTTCATATGTCTCACCTTATCTTCATTTTCCTATTATATCCTTCTTTTCCTCACACGTTGATCCAAACTTCAACAAGTGCTTTTAATCTTGATTCATAATATATGGAGCAAAGACATCTTGATAAGATGGTGAAAGAAGAAGACGCATCAATTAAGGGGAAACATAAAAAGGTTGGAAGAAACACTAATAAGTATGAAAGAATGAAAGCACTGGTTCACACTGTACAAGGCATAGTGCCAAAAGATGTATCAAAAAGAATATGAGGTTCAAATTGACTTATTTCGCCTTTGATCTCTTACTGATTGACTTGTAATATTGTATGGTCTGACTTTCTCTTAATTTTTTTTTTTTAAAAAAAGAGGAGAAAAAAGAAAAGAAAAGAAAAGAAAAGAAGAAGATAAGAGAGTAAAGCACTTGTGTTAGATAAATCTTAGAGTTCAATTCACAGATGAAAAACATTATCAAAGTTTTGAAGATCATCATTTTGAATTCTAGTGAAGATCACTTATATTTGGAAGGGAATAGATTGCTCAGTGGCACAGAAACACACACAGTGCCGCAGTGAAGAAAGTCCTATAATGTTTATTTGCGGAAGTTGAAAATCTGAAAAGAAAGGTTTAAAAACTTGTTGAACCAATTGCCATTTCAAATCTTCAAGCTTGCATTACCTTTCTTTATCTTACTTTCTTAGCTATCAGCCATGATCCTTCATATATGATTATTTCTTGCTTCATAATTTCGGATTGTGAGTTGGATTATTTTTTGCTTAATGACTTCGAATTGTGAGTTGGATTATGACATAGCACCAGCATCCTTAGTATTTATTGCTTGAGCTACTTGTGTTATTTTGCTGACTATATCTCACTTTGACTCGCGATATATGTTGATGCTCTCCTTTTTTATAATGTCAAAAAGGGGAAGATGGGTATAATACTTAGACTATTGAATTGGTTATCTTGGTTACCATGTTACTTGTGAATGATGTTGAGTTATTTTTCCCTAATGTGATTAATGGTGCATATTTTGAGGGGGAAGTATTATTTGTTTGTCATCATCAAAAAGGGGGAATTTGTTGTGACTCTAAGTTAATATTATTTTGATGATGATAAACGCTTTATGCTATAACATGTATGTATGTAACAGTGATCTAAGAAAGCTATTAAGATTGGATGTTCATGAAAGATCAAAAACTTGAAGATATGGAAGCTTAAGTCTAGTTATGTTCTTAGTCATGTTTATGCAATGTAATTAACGTATTGGAACTTTGTGCTAAATTAGAAATATGAAATTAGGATGGTTAACTATTTTCTTAGAGTTAAGAAAATAGGTAATTATATTAATTTCATGTGTCTATATTTAAAGAATATAAAAAGGGGAGTTTTGAATTTCGAAAATTAGTTTTGAAAGGAAAATATTTATTGTAAAGATTTTCGGATAAAAAGTTTTATAAAAAAAAAACTGATTTTAAAGAAAACGTTTTCAAAAAAGAATTGTCGTAAAAAAAAATAAAAACTGATTTTTAAAGAAAACGATTTTGAAAAAGATTTTTGGATAAAATTTGATTTAAAATCTGATCAATAGTTGGCATAAAATATGGAGGAATCCTTATCTTATAAGGACAAGAAAAAATCAGTTTTTATAAAAGATAAAATTGCATTTTAAAAAGGAAAAGAATTCTATCGCTTTATTTTAGGACTAAAAATTATTCAAGAAGATAATTATATCTTCGAGAATAATTCTTATTCAGTTGATGAAGTTATATAAGGGATAGAAATCAGTATAATATCACACGTTTTCATATTTGGTTTTTGAAAGATTTTGAGAGCTGAAAACGAACTCCCAGAGCACATGTGTATGGCACAGAGTTCTAGTAAGTTAAGGTTTCTAAACAACGATTGTAACGATCCTCTATTTGCTTGAATAAGAAGCACGCTTGTGAGGAATCATTATTTCTGTGATTCTTATATTATAGAGAGTAGCAACACTTAGGGTTAAGAGTTGGGGAGCACTACTAGAGTTAGTAGTGGGGGAATCGAATTGTATCAAGGGTTTGGTATTTTACGATTCAAATAATAAAAGAGTAGTTTGTGTGGACGTAGATCTCAGAGGTGAGATTGAACCACGTTAAATTCTGGTGTCTTATTATTTGATTTCATTGTTTTATTGTTTGATACAATTTCGTTCGAGCAAAAATCAATCGGAGAGTTTACGAGTGAATAACACAGTGCATGGCACTGTGATATATGAGTGTTTTTGCGAAAATCGGTTAGTTTTAGCCACTCAATTCAACCCCCCCTTCTTGAGTGTAACCTTGTGTTCCAACATAATTTTTGGCTTAAGAATCCCTTGTTAATAAGGCCAGTGATGTTGCCAACAGAGAACAAAAGAACGGAAAATGAGACCCTGTTCTTTTAATCTTAATATCAACATATTTTAGTTTGGTAAAATTAATATCAGTTTAGTTCTACAAAAATAATACCAGTTCAATTCATAAAAAATAATTTCAGCATGTTTTAGTATAACACATTTCAGTTCAGCACATTAATATCGTTAATTTTATTTATTGATGATATTATAATTATTGAAAATATTATTATTATTATTATAATTATTATTATTATTATTATTATTATTATTATTATTATTATTATTATCCATTAAACAAACAAGTTTTTTGGTTGTTTTACCAGTCGAAAAAGTCAAAATCCAAAAGCCATTAAAAAGTTATTTGCCAACATACAAGCCAAAGCGCATTTGTGATTGTGGTTGAGCTTGGGCGAGTTTTGGCGCATTATTGAGTGAGCATAGTCAATGACACCATGCTCTGGCATTGTTGTACACTTTTTTGGTAAGGAGAAACACACTAGGACTGGCCCCTAGGAGTACGCACGATATAGGATGGGATCTTCTATATTCATCCGACATTTATATTCCTTATTTGATTAGAAAATAGATCTTTAGTGAGAGAATTATTATTATACTTGCTGCTATTTTGTCCAGCCGGAGATCTTTTTTTATTTCTAATTTTTATCACATTTGCACTATATTAACAACAAAAATATCCATAACAATTTTACAAGAAAAAGGAAACCGTAAATAAAAATTGAATCTTATAGAAAGAAAGTTAGATATGACAAAGAGAGGAGAATGGTGAGGAGTAAGGGAAGAGACGGTGTAAAAGGGAGTACAATAATACAGGGCGACATACAATAATATGGGGCAATGTTTTACTAGCTAGGGATGGCAACGAGGAAGGTTTGGATAGGGTCCTTGCAGACCCAAATCTGTTTTAAGAGGCTGGATCTGGATCTGGATCTGGATCCGAGGAGTTTGGAAAAATATGACCCATATCTTGATACTATGGATTCTACGGATTCGTCCATAATTTATTAACACGAGACTAGAGACGAAGATATAAACACGGGACCTTAATAAAATTTGTCAATTTTCCAACAGCTCAAAGCAGAGCCGTCTAATAGGAGAGCACCGATGGCTCATACCCCCCCCTCCCCTTTTGATGGCCCCACGTCTTTGAAAAAATTATAGAAAAAAGTTTTTGGAGGTTGTACTTTTCTTCTAGGTAAACTTCCCCCATCTTTAGCCTTTATATCTTTATTTAGTTTTCAAATTTTCCTCTCGCAAATCTCATAGCTATGACATTTAGTATTCTTCAATTAATGTTAATAGTTGTTTCCTATTATTCTTTCTATTTTAACCCACAACCATACCAAAAATTTATATCTTACCTCTCCCCAATCTGTTATCTCAAGTTCTTATGGTGGCTGATGTTTTGGTACGGTGCCGGAAAAAAAAATCCCAACAATCCAAATTAGTATTGCAACAATAAGGGGTAAAATTCCATGATATCAAGCGTAAATTTTGCAAATATGTCTCCGTTAATTAGATGTCCCTTTTTTAGTTTTCACTCCGGACCCTATTGGTTAAAAGGTGCAAGTTATGAAGAAAACTTCTAAGTATGCAATTTATTTTTGCCTGTCGCAACTCTTAATACAACTCATCTGTTATATGAGCAAGGAACTAGTAAATTAGTGAAAATAAACCATCCTTTAATCTGTAAAATCAGCCCAATCAGATGAAGACAATTTCAATGTACAATAAAAAAAAAAAAAAAAAAACAAGAATCTAGTAAGAACATCAAATATAGTGGATACAAACAACCGCACAGTAACATGGCCTAGTTTTTCATATACGTGATGTAGCCTTCCTGTGAAGTATAATTGGGGGTAAAAATGACTCTGCATGGGAATCGGTGCTCATATATATATATATATATATATATATATATATATATATATATATATAATGACATAATCCAAAAATTACATTATTGTTCTTATATCCTGTATTACACCCCCTCAATCTCTACAGGATCCTGAATCAACAAATTATATATATTTATTTATTTATAATGACATAATCCAAAAATTACATTATTGTTCTTATATCCTGTATTACACCCCCTCAATCTCTACATGATCCTGAATCAACAAATTGCTTTTCAAAAATAAGAATTGACTGGAGGATAAAGGCTTTGTGAAAATATCAGCCAATTGTATCTTAGTAGGGACATATCAAACTACCAAATCACCATGACTAACCCGTTCACGTACAAAATGATTATTCGTCTTGATATGCTTGTTGCGACTATGAAGAACCGGGTTAGCAGTGATATATGTGGCAGAAATATTATCACAAAGAACAGTAATCGGGGCACGCAAGAACAAACCAAGCTGAGAAAGGATATAGTTGACCCATAAAGTCTCAGCCACAGTGTACGCAACAGATTGATATTCCACTTTAGTAGAAGATAATTAAGATACAGTTGGTTGTTTCTTAGAGCACCAGGAAATTTAAATTAGATTTGGACCCAGGAAGATGCCATAACCCGTAGTAGAACGGGAACTATCAGAGCAGCTAGCCCAATCAGCATCAGAATAAGCTTATACCAAAGAATGCTGCTTAGCGTTTCTTAACATCAGGCCATGAGTAGTTGTACCCTATAAGTACTTGAAAATGCGCTTAACAACAATCAAGTGAATAGTATGAACCGCATAGGCAATGTCGGGTCGTGCCATAGTAAGGTATTGCAACGCACCTACCATGCTTCTATAAGGAGTGGGACCAACTAAAGGTTCCCCATCTAACAAGGATAATGATGTACGAGAAGCAAGAGGTGTGCGAACAGGCTTAAGAGAAGATAACTCGAATTGGACTAAGAGATCCTGAAGACATTTTGTTTGAGTTAAAAAGTGAGTATCACGACTTCGAACAACCTGAACCCCGAAAAAAGTGAAGATCACCGAAATCTTTCATGGGAAACTGAAGAGACAACAAGCGAATGAGATGAAATAAGAGAGATGTGCTGTTGTCAGTAAATATAATATCATCCACATACAAGAGCAAAATAAGAATAGAGGAGTCATGGCGAAGAATAAACATGGATGAATAAGTGGAACTGCCAACAAACCCAAAGGAAAGAAAAAACCACCAAACTTATGGAACCAAGCAGGGGGGGTGGTGCGTAAGACCATAAATAGATTTTTGTAGTTTACAAACATTATGAGGAAATTCTTGATGAATGAATCCCCTAGGTTGAGTCATATACACATCATCATTTAAATCACCATGCAGAAAGGCATTTTTGACATCAAGTTGTCTAATAACCCGGCTATAAGATACAGCAAGAGGAGTATAATGCGAATAGTCTGTGGTCGAACTATAAGGCTGAAAGTCTCACCATAATTAAACCCAAGCATGCTGATGACACCCCTAACAAACAACCTAGCTTTGTCTCTTTCTTTGGTCCCATCTGATTTTTATTTTGTTTTATAAATCCATTTACTCATTAACAAATTCATACTATTGTGACGAGGGACAATTTGCCAAGTGTTATTTTCAATGAGCGCATTAACGTGGATGCTTAAATGCATGAGTGAAACAAGTAGGTGTAACATCATAATTAAGGGTGAGTAAAGATGGAATGATACGAGACTTAAAAATGCCACTTTTTGCCTTAGTGTTCATGGGATGAACTGAAACAGTCCTGCTATTAAGCATGAATTAAGAACTCTTGATTACGATTAATTAAAATACTGATTATGTGCATTACTTATAAGTATCTAGCAGTGCATGTTAGTAAATTATGTCAACTAAAATATTATATTACTTGGAGGTATGTCATACGAATTCCTGTAACGCATGTTATATGATTTATGTGACATTTTCATGATGGAAAGAGATATGTCTACATTGTCAAGTTGTGTTAATTATTAAGAAATTATTGATTAACTTAATGAGATGTGACCCTAAGTGGGTATTAGATTTGAAGAAGAAATATATTTGGGATAATTTTAGAAGATTGTTGTAATGCCTAAGGGTAAATTATACTTTGTAAATTATGTTAAGATATAGTTCGTTTATTTGGGAGGTTAGAATTTTGGTTAATAAGATTTTTGCTAGGATTATTTGATTTTAATAATGCAACCTTTTTGACATTCGCAGATAATAAGCTAACCTTTGGATTATTGTGTAATAATGCAAACTTTATAGGTAAAGTGCACACAATGAGTGAAAGTTACTTTCAACCTGTTGAACAGGTTAAACCTCATTAAGTGAGTGTTTTCCCTCCAAAAGAAAAGTCAAGGCTGCCCAAAAAACGAAAAAAAATTGCTCTCTAATTTCTGTCTCTCTCTCTCTCCCACCATAGTTGTTGAATCATTGAGCTCCCTCTGCCTCTGCCATGGATGCAATGGAAGCAACACAGTGAAGGCATCTCTTCTGGCGATTGTTTCTATTTCGGGGATTCTCTCTCTTCTTGCGTTTCTCTCTTGAAATTCGATCTCTTCGCAATTCGTGGAACCCTCAAATCTTCAATTGGAGGAGAAGCGAACAATTTGGGACTAAATCCAAGCAATTGGAGGTAAATTTCTGGAAACATAAGGTTTATATTCCATAATTCAGTTAAATTTGTTGTATTTTGCTTGAGTACTGCATCAAATTGCATTCTTTAATATATGTGTATTTATTGGTAGGATGGATAATATAACCTTAAAAATGTGCCATGGTGGTGGTTTTAAGTATGACAAAAAAGGTGATATGGTGTATGAAGGTGGGGTAATAAGAACATTTAGTGTAGATCCTGATGAATTGTGCTACTGGTATTTAGAGGAGTTAGGGAAGAAATGTGGTAGTTATGAGAAATTCTATGGAATGTTTTACTTGGTTCCTGGACTTCCTTTGAACATTGGGTTGAGGCATGTTTATAGTGATCAGGAGGTGCTAGAGATGGGTGCAGTTGCCATGAAGAATAGGTGTGTTGACATTTATGTATGTCATACTCAGAGGGGTTTACCAGTTGTTGTTCCCACTCAGTCACCCATTCTAGAAAGCCTTTTGAATCCCATTGGTAAAAAAAGACCTGAAAAGTTGAATATAAGGAGGGGACTAGAGCCTGTTAGATTTAACCCTAGGAAGAAAGTTGGTGACAACACAAGTGGAATTCCACATAAGACTGATGACCCCACAACATCTTTGCAACAAGAATCTGACCCCATGAAAAAACCTTCCACCTCAGCAAAAAACAAGAAAAAAACAAATGAACCTCCTTTATCCCTCACAACCCCAAACACTCATCCTATCTCATATGATTCCACATCATCTCTGCACAAACAATCTGAACCCCCACCAGTTGAACCTCCCTTACCCCTTGCAACCCTAAACAAAATACCTAACAGCTCACATTTAAAGCATACAACTGTCTCTCCTTGCACCTCTGCTGAGAACCCAAATCTGAGCTCAGAATTTTTTGAAGAAGAGTTTAATATTTCATATCTGTCTGGTGATGACACTAATGTTAGTGACCCTGCATACAAACCACCTAAAAATAGTGAGAGACTGAGTGAGGATGAACAGACTGAGTTAGAACCAAGTGAAGTTGAAAGTGAGGAATATGAAGATGAAGGTGAGGAATATGAGCCTGAGTTGAGGGAAGAAGGTTTTGAAGATGATGCTTTGGATTCAGATACTAGTGATGAGGAGTACTTGAATGTGAGGGAGAAGGTTAGAGAATGCAATAAGAAGCTTAAAGAAATAGCTGATCAACTTCGAAGAGAGGCAGCAGAAGGTCTTTAAGGTTCAGAACAAGGATTGAATGAACCAACAAAGGGAGGAGGGGAAGGAACATCTAACCCTGACAGTGGGTACATAAGTGAATATGAGGGGAGTGATGATGAGATCCTAACACCTCATACCAGTGATGATGAAGATCTGACTTTGGAGAAAAGGAGAAGGCAAAGGTCTGTGCTAGTGAGCTCAAACACAGACTTCTCAAAGTTCACATGGAAGGTTGGTCAGAGATTCCCTTCCAAACATGAATTCAAAGAAGATGTTGCTAAGTATGCAATCTTTCAAGGAAGGAATGTAAGTGTTAGTTTAAGTAACAAGAATAGGAAACAACAAATAGGAATTTATTGCTTAAAAGAGTGTCCTTTTTACCTATATGCTGCCTGGGACACTAGGAGGGCAACCTTTGTTGTTAGGACTGTTAGGGACACACACACATGTTGTAGAAACATGACTAAGAATAGGCAGTTGACATCTAGATGGGTTGCTACTCAGTTCTTAGACATATTTAAGGCAAGGCCCCATTGGCCAGCTAAAGATATTAGAGAGACAATTAAGAGAGGGTTCAAGGTTGTGGTTAAAAGGGATTTTTCATACAAGGTTAAGTATGCAGCCCACAAATTGCTGCATTGTAGTATGCATGACCATTATAGGAAGATTGGCCCATACATTCAGGCCTTAAAAGCAAATAGCCTAGGCACAATATTGGATATTGTCACTGATGCTACCATATCTGATGGCCCACCTGTATTTCAGAGACTATTTTGCTGCTTTGAAGGGTTGAAGAAGGGTTGGTTCGAAGGATGTAGGAAGATAATTTGTGTTGATGCTTGTTTTTTGAAAACATTCTTGGGAGGGCAACTGATATCTGCTGTTGGAAGAGATGGGAATGAGCAGATGTTCCCTATTGGGTGGGCTGTTGTTGAAGGTGAAAATAACCTGTCATGGAGTTGGTTTTTTGTACATCTTCAAAACTGTTTGGAGCTAGGAGATGGAGATGGTGTTGCTATCGTGTCTGATGAACATCCTGTAAGTTTCTTGCTCTTTTCCTTTTATCTTATTAATTGCATATAAGTGTTGAATGTCTTCTTCTACAATAATTGTGTATTTGTATGTTCAGGCCATTTTACATGTTGTGTCAACAATCCTGCCAAAAGCTGAGCATCGCCATTGTGCCAGGCACATCTATGCCTTATGGCAGAGACAGTACAAGGGAGATGAGTATAAGCTAATATTCTGGAAGATAGTGAAAGCTTATAATAACACTGACTATGAGGATGCCTTGGCAGAGTTGAGAAATATAAATGAACATGCTGCAGATGCTTTTGTAGCTCACAATCCACAAGTGTTTTGTAGGGCTTTCATGGACTGTAGGATTAAAAGTGATGCAGTGACAAACAACATGGCTGAAACGTTCAACGGATACATCATCAATGAAAGAACAAAGCATTTGCTACATATGATGGAGGAGATAAGAGCAGCATTAATGCAGAGGCTTGTGCTGAAGAGAAAAGAAATGGAGAAATGTACTTCCTCCCTATGTCCAAGAATTCAAGTGTTGCTGGAAAAACAAAAGAGCAAAGCACCTAACTGTGTTGTAATGCCTTCATCAAATACAAAATTTAATGTCAGTTACTACTTAGATCAATTGGTGGTGGATCTTGAAGCAATGACATGCACTTGCAAGATGTGGGAGCTAATGGGTGTTCCATGCTGTCATGCCATTGCATGCATCTTTTTTATGAACAAACAAGCAGAGGACTTTGTTCACAAGTGCTATAGTAAAGAAGTTTATATGTTAGCCTATGGAGGTAAGCTACTTAAATCAGTTGGTTGTTTAACTTCTGTTTATGAGTAATGACATAAACTCATATTTGCTTCATTTGTGTTTGATACAGGGTCAATTCCACCCTGTGAGGGTGAAAGCCATTGGCCAAGAATAGAATGCCATATAGTCCCTCCTCCTATTAAAATAGGTCCAGGGAGACCTAGGAAAAATAGGAGGAAAGATCCTTATGAGGACCCCAAGAAGCCAGGTGTGCTGAGGAGGTTTGGAATGGAGATGACTTGTGGAAGATGTCAACAGAAAGGACATAATAAGAGGAAGTGCCCTAGTAAAGACACTGTTACTCCTCCTGAACCATTTCCAAAAGGCCAAGGGGAAGGCCTAGAAATGATGGACAACCAGAGTGGTGGTGGAAGGTCAACTGTAGCTGTGGGCAGAGGGAGGGGAGTTACTGGCAGAGGGAGGGGAGTTATCAATGATGGTGGTAGAGGGAGAGGGACAAAAACTGCTCCAAGAGGCAGCGGAAGGGGAGCTAATAATGTCAGAGGGAGAGGAGGTCATGGTGCAAGAGGCAGGGGAAGGGGAGTTGATGTAAGATAACTTTTTTTTGTTTTCAGTTTTTTTAGGTTTATATGTTGTCATTCTAATTTATACTACCATTGTTGTTGCAGCCACTTGGGCATACTAGACACAGATCACTGCATAACCAGGAAGCTCCATGCTCACAATCAAGCCAAGCATCCACTGTCCACAACCCCACTCAGTAGCTCTATTGGTGTTTAGGATTATGTTAACTTTAGCTATGATATTTTGGTGTTTAGGGTTTAGTACTTTGACAGTATCTTTGATAACTGATTTAGTTTGAAACCCTTGTGGCATTGTGCTATGATTTATGATTGATATGATCAAACTCTAGCTATGAGAATGTAGTGATTGCAATGAGTTATAATGAACCCAAAATGCCAAGTTCTTCAATTAGTCATTCCAAAGGTTCAACCTTAAATTCACCAGATCAGATGCAACAACAAAAACTTACCAGTTTTTGGCTATTACATTACATCAAATAATACAACACAATTGAAAAAAAAAGACATGAAAACAAAAGACCTAATGGAAAATTCTTCTCATTCCTTGAGGAATTAATCCTTTCAATACGCATTTGGTTAAGTTCCATGGTAAGCTCTTGGTTGATAACCTCCAACTTCTTCTTTTTTAGCTGCACCTTTTTTATTTTTTCATCCTTCATCTGCAACTCATACTCCAACTCTGATATAGTAACATCTTTTTCAAAAAGGCGAAAGCGAAGATCATCCACTTCATTTTGGAGATTACCTTCATCAATCCAACGAATGAAGTCACACTTTGTGTCCTGTAAATAACCCAATGCAACAAATTTTAGCCCTAATTCAACCAATTTTAGCCCTAATTTCAACCAAAACAATTTCAGCCCCAATTCAACAACAAAAAGACGAAAATTTTGTATCTTTGCAAAAAGAAATTAAATTCAAACTCACAGGCCACAAGGGACATCCATGAAACTTCCTTCCAACATTATTGCCTTGCTTCACTGTCCGTACCACAGCAGTTCCACCACACTTACAATACACTGATCCCCTTGAGTTTGAAGATGTTGCACTAGAAGATCGTCCTCCTGCCATCTTTGTTTGAATCTTGAAGAGCGAATTTTTTCAGGGCCAAATTTTCGAAATTGAGGGGGGGAGAATTTTGCAAATGGATTTGAGGGTGAATAACAGGTAAGGGAAGAAGAAGATGGGGTAATAGGGAAGGTGGGTAAATAAGTGGGTTAATAACTACAATTCAACGGTCATATGCCACGTCACCATAATACCTGCTATTATAAGTCATTAACCTGTTGTACTCATTGTATGCACTTTACCTATAAAGTTTGCATTATTACACAATAATCCAAAGGTTAGCTTATTATCTGCGAATGTCAAAAAGGTTGCATTATTAAAATCAAATAATCCTTTTTGCTATAATATGTTTGTCTTATGTAAACCCAATTGTGAACGCATGTGATTATAAGTACGTGGCTTATTCTCTAACGATAGTTGTGCAATGGAATGTTAAATATGTACACGTATTACATATGTATCATTTGGGATTACAAGAAATATGGGAATTATATTAGTCAAGTGGTTATTATGTTGAAATAAGGATGTTGGCGCATCTATATATGAAGGAATTATACTTTGGGAAATCCTAATAGAATATGAGGATATGAGTTGATGTAGACAAATAGAGATATATATTTTAGGAAAGATAAAAATAATTTGTGAGGACCTTAGGTCACTAATAAGAAGTGAAAATTATAGTATTAGGGTTAGAACAAGAACAAAGACCATAGATTTTTGTATGTATAATAGTTGTGATAGATTGGCTAAACAACCCTTAACTAAAGGAAGTAAATTACAATCTAAACCAGCCAAGTCCTTCCTTATAAATACCTCATTAACCCACCTAATTATTATTAACAAACTACTTAGAAAACTCATTACCCAAATCAATTGTTCTTCCCTCTTCTTCAAGCCACAAACAAGGAACCAAGGGCAGCAATATTCTTCTTCGAAATTCTTGATTTTGCTCATCAAACTTGCAAAGCTTGATTCTATTCCTAAAAATAATGGTGCATAATGGGGAAGCATAAATTCGAGCGTAGGGGCTAAGAAAGTGGAAGAATATGGGTCATTTTCTTCAAATAGAAATCAGTAAGTACTAGCAAGGTTTTGAGTTTAATAAGCCATTTCCTTCAAAGAGTTGTTAATGAAATTTTGCGTAGTTATAAATATATGATTAAGGTTGCTAAGGAACAAAGGAACCATCTTGGAGGAAGAAGACTAAGCAAGATTATTTTTTAGGATTCAAGGTACACAAGAACCACTACAAACTCCTACTTTTTACTTATTTTCTTGTGGAATTCTTTGCATGAATGAAAAATCCGAATTTGAGTGTTTGCATGTTGATTATATGTAGGGGTGAAAGTTATTCGGATAAAATCCAAAATCCAATCCAATCCAATCCGAATTAGTAAATCGGATCGAAATCGAACTGTGATTGGATTGGATTCGGATTGAGAATTTTTGAAAAATTGGATTTTCGGATCGGATTGGATTGAGGGTAATTGGATCCAAAAATACAATATAAACGAATAGCAATATGCCTTGTATTATGTATCAGGATTGGGCTTAAGTACTAAACTGGATTTTTTTTTTTAAAAAAATCCTAGTCCATAGCCCAATAGGTGTATCACTTCAACCCTTCCCCTAAAACCCTAACAGCACTTAATTCCTCATTTTCTAAATCTATTAGGCTGTTGTTGTGCTTAATATATTTCATCGAAAAAATAGAGTTTTACAAAATTGGATTTTCGGATCGGATCCAATCTAGAGTATGAAAATTCGGATTGGATTGGATCGGATTCAAACTCTAATCGGTTTGGATTCGGATTGGAAAATTGAAATCCAAATTTTGTTCGGATCTGATTGGATTAGGCCCTAATCCAAACCGTACACCTAACTTTCACCCCTTATTATATGGTATTATAAATCCTGAAAGTATATGTTTTTAGTTGTTTAAGTAGTTGCATGTGAAGATCCCATCAAGAATTAGTTTTTTTAATTATCATGAAATTCTTACATTTCATTGATTTCCATTTGGAAAGTTGATTTATGACTTTTATTATGTATCTTCCTTGATCAAACCTAAAAATAAAGCAAGTAGCTAAAACACTAAAAATAATGTAATTAGAGATTTAGAAAGCTTGCATGTCGATTTTTATGATAAAATTCCTTAGTACTAAGTGGTTCGGTATAAGTGATTTCGATTAAAAACCAAATTTTTCAAGGAACTATTCTATAAATAGGTGACTCATTGATTTATAAGGTAAGAACTCTTCAAGTTTACCTATTTTACATATGGATTTAATTATCAACGCTTCATAATTTTTTTTTAAAAAGAAGAAAAAATGCGTAAGATTTCTTTCATTTCTAACGACTAGGTTTTTGCATAAATGACATGATTTTGGTTGTTTAAAGCAACTTCAAAGTTTCAGCCATTTTCAATACTCCTTTTAATCTTCCTATTCAAAATGATCTTCATATGAATAAGTGTTTATAAAACCTCTTTTATACTTATATAAAAGTCGGTTTTAACAAAAGGTCGGTTTAACAAAATCTAATGTTTGGAATGATATATTATAACAGTACTTTTAAAAACTCTTCTTCGATTTTGAATGTTGGTTTGGTATCATAAAGGGGCAGTAGCCAACTCAGGAATTTTTAATCCTTGGTTAAAGTCTTTTCATTTACAGGAACTTACATGTTAAAGAAACTAACTATGGATTTACTTAACCTCTTTGATTAATCAAGCTTGTAAGTCGAAGTTATGGACCCCTTTTTGGGTAGGAGGAAAAAAAATACTTGTGTCTCACTTGTTGTTTGCAGATAACCTCTTGCTCTTTGGAAAAGTAGATGAAACTACAGCCTTCAAAGTTAGGGAAGTGTTGGAAGAGTTTTGTCATGAGTCAGGTCAAAAGATTAATGATGATAAGAGTCGCCTAGTGTATTCACCTAATACTTCACCTGAGTTAAGAGATCTCTTTCGGGATACCATTAATGTTAAAGAGTCGATCAATCTAGGGATGGATTTAGGCTTACCAATTTCCCATAAAAGGCCTAGGAAAAGTGAGGTCCATTTTGTTGTGGAAAAAGTTAGGAAAAGACTAGCGGATTGGAAATCATTTTTTTATCCTGAGCTAGGCGGCTAGTGTTAATTAATTTCACATTAAACACAATTCCTAATTACTATATATGCAAGCAAACTTCTTCCCTATTTCTACCTTAAATGATCTTGACCGTATTTGTAGTAATTTTTTATAGGGGGAAGTAGAGAGGAAACAGAAAATGCATCTTGTGTCGAAGGAAATATCCTTCCTTCCTAAATCCATAGGCGGGTTTAGGCATTCGGGATCATAGAACCCTTAACACGATTTTGATGGCTAAACTTGGGTGGAGAATGTGTCAAGGCCCGGAAAATCTTGCACAAGAATGTATTAAGTTGAAATACTTGAAAAATAATGGCATGACAAAATTTCAAAATGGGTCGCAAATTTGGCAAAGTATAGGTAAAGGGTGGCATGTTCTCGAAGCTAGTTGTATTTGGAACCTAGGGAATGGTCAAACTACGTCATTTTGGCATGACAATTGGATTGGTAGTCGTGTCGTAAGAAACTTGTTTGTATGTCCCTCAAGAATGAGGGAAGATCATCTAACCGTTAAGGAGGTTTGGAACAATAGGGCTTGGGATGGGGGGATGTCCATAGAAATCTCTACCCATATAATGGATCGAATTAAAAGTTATGATTGGAACCCTTCCTTAGAGGTACACTGCCCTTTCTCCTCGTTTTTCCAACAAAATGTTTTCTCTCTAAAAAAGTCCTATGCCCACCTTGTTAAAAATCGTGATATAATGGCGGAAAGCTCTTGGATTTGGAAAGGAAATCACCCCCCAAAAATTAATTTTTTCATATGGCTCATTTGGTTAGGTTGTCTACCCACTCAATCCTTGCTCTATGTGAGGACAATTGTCCCAAGTCCAACATGTATGTTATGTGGTAATGGGGAGGAAGATGTTATCCATGTCCTTAGAGATTGCAATCATGCCAAGGAAATATGGGACCTTACTAATATGAATGAACAAGTCTAACTAGAGAGTAGAGATGACTGGATTAAAAAGATTTTAGCAAAAAAAATGATCTATTTAAAGGTCTCTCATGGGAGGTCTTTTTTCCTTTATGTGCCACGAAATTTGAGTGACCCGAAACAAATATATTTTTGAAAATAAGAACCTCCCAACCCCTATTCAATCCATTCACAAAGCCACCTTTGAAGCCTGGGAATTCTTTGCAGCTCAATCTTCGAACATTACTAGTGCTTTGCAAAACCTGATCCCCACGAATGCCCCAAGCATCATTCCCCGAAACTGGTATATTGTATGCGTGGATGCATCCTTTACAGGTATGGATGAGCAAGCAGGTTTGGCGGGATGGATTCGGGATCATCGTAATAATTGGGTTGCAGGATTCCAGAAAAATCAATTTGCAGTGGATGTGCTAATGGCGGAGCTCCTGGGTATTATGGAGGGGATGATTTTGGCTCGTCAGAATTTTTGTGATTGTGTTTTGTGTAACGCCCCGACTTTCATACATCCTTATTAAGTTAATTAATCAAGATTAGCAGCGAAAGGCTTAGCTTACTTTGATTTGTCACTCTTTAAAGAAACACTTTAAAGAAAGATTACTATTTTCTAGAAATTTCGGCAGAGTTTCCTTTGTAAATTGGACGACCCAAAATGGGAAAATGTTTGAGAAACCTGTTACAAATAAAATATTTTCAAATCCATAACTCAACGCTTTCGCGGAGCAACAGCTAAAGAGAATCAGGAGAACTATTGCTCATCCAGAACTAGAAATAAAACAAAACCATTAATTATCATCTAATACAAAGTGGAATGCCCTTGCCTCAAAAGTAACGTAAAACAATCATAGCTGAACTCTTAGCACGTAACTGCTTCTATCTTGGAAAAGATGCTCCAGAACTTTAACCTGAAACTATTGTAACTCTACCACCCACCAAGTAACAGGCCACAATAGTGAAAAACCAAACCATTGACAGACACATCAGCACAACGCTGAGTACTAACCCATAAAACATTTTTAACACATGCTTTGGTGTCTACGACTCTCTCGTAATCAACATGTTCACATCATTCATAACCGCATCACAGCAACATAACAACATTTACATTTTCCATCATTTTCATCATGTTTCATGACTTTGAAGTACTTCCAGAAATCATAGCAGAGTCGTAACATCATTATAGTTCTTTCCTATCAAAGCAGAGGACATACCTTCATATCATCAGAAATTCATAAAGCTTATAGTTTGAGTCATACGGTTTTGTCATAGGTCATTATCATCTTTCATTCACTTCACTATCAGAATACTTTCACTTAACTCTATCGTGTTTCGTTTCTCTCGTATCATAGATATATTGCATAATCCTAATTGTAGTTATACGAAATAAACTTAAACTCAACATAGTCATAGTCATAATCATAATGTAGTAATGATCATAGTTTCGTAACATCATAATTATTTCATAGAATTCGTTCATAACATCACTAATCATTATATTCGTAAAACATTCCACATCTCCTAATCCAAACATCGATAACATAATGTGTGAAATCATAGAACATAATTGCAATCATAATCATACTTTCGTAACATTAAAGTCATCATACTTCATAGCATAAAATCATAAAATCATCTACATAATAAATATTTTGTTTCATATCAGAAGCTTCATCATTATCTTTTCATTTTACTTAATCATTTTGGTAACTTGGCAAGTATAACAGAAGGGACGTCTCCCCATAACATACAGAAAGGCGACCACAACATAGGTGACACTTTCGGTGCCCAACAGAAAGGCGGCCAGAACAAAGGTGACACTTTCAGTGCGCCCAGATTATGAACCAGAGACGTGTCCCCAGAACATACAGAATGGCGGCCACAACATAGGTGACACTTTCGGTGCCTAGATTATGAACCAGAGTTGTCTCCCCAGAACATACAGAAAGGCGGCCACAACATAGGTGACACTTTCGTTGCCCACATCTTTAACAGAAAGGCGGCCACAACATAGGTGACACTTTCGTTGCACACATTTTTAATAGAAAGGCGGCCACATCATAGGTGACACTTTCGGTGCCCAGATTATTTTTAATAGAAAGGCGGCCACATCATAGGTGACACTTTTAGTGCCCAAATACTGCCAAGAACCATCTTTCACTTAGCTTTATCATGTTTCATTGCTTTTAGGCACCACAATTACAATACATAACCGTAATCGTAATCATGAAAAGTAATCATAAGCATGACATATTCATAATCATGTTCATAACGTAATCATAATCATGCTTTTGTAGCATCATGGTTATTCCATGAAATTCGTTCATAACATCGATAATCATCATATTCATACAAACATTTCATATCTCATAATCCATATATTCATAATGTAATACGAATAATAGACATTGCATACTTTTCCTAGCATGAGGATTTTATAAAACATGTGTGCATAAATAATGTTTCGTTTCCTTTATAAGTGTCTCTTAGAAACGTGGCAGACTTTTCGTACTTCATACCATTTAAGAGTCATTCACACTTTCAGATTGTTTCATAATAATCATAACGTACACTTTAGCATAATCAAGAATCTGTAAACATTACTCATAACTTTAAGTACTTTCTGGAATACATAGCAGATTTGTCATCATAATCCTTTCGTAGTTTCAAATCACTTAAAGAAATATAGCAGAAGCATGATAGTCTTTTCATACTTCATATCGTTTAAGAGTTATTTATAGGAAAAATTGACGCTGTGGGGCTCAACTATGAGCGGTTTTGTTTAATAAGTACCAACTATCAATAATCCAGTGGCAGACCCAACTATTGCATAACTCATTTTTAAGTGGGCCTAGCAGGTCATGTAACTTGCTACTTTAGGTTAATGGTCACGTGTATCCCCACCCTTTTTTTACTAACTTCTCCTTCTTCTTCCTTCTAGCCCTCCCCTCCTTCATCCTTTTACCCAGAACTTTCCACCCACCCATTCTGTCTCATCTCCAACCTAGAAATTTCACAGCAAAAAGAATTCAAATTCAATAAAGAGACACGCCAACAATAAGAACACCCAGCAGGGTCGACAACTACTCCAAGCGACGGCCCCAAGTGGCAAACAATAACAACGACGACACCAAATTATGGTGGTAGCGCCCATGAACACAGAGGAGAATGTCTAGAGCTTAAGTTTGGGTCGGGTTTGGGCTACTCTTTGCAAGCAATACTTTACTCTCTCACTAAATTATAACAGATAAGATAACAGCAACAATAATGTCAGGAAAATAAAAATAAAGATGTAGCTCCACAAAAGACAATTATAGGGAATATCTTGCTGATTATTCAAGAAATCCAAGCTCAGAATCTGGGAGTTCCTGTGACTGTCCTACTCCACATTAGCAAGACTTAATAATTCAACCCCTTTCTCTCTCTTCTTTATTTATGAGAATTTCTATTGCATTTGCTCTGATTTAATCTTCAAAAACATGTACTTTAATTAATTTTTTTCAAATTTGAGCTATTATATATTGTTACATGAATTTAGAATCATTAGAAATGTAATGGGTTGTTGAATTTTCTAGGTTTTGTGCGTTTATCATTGACATTCATTCATGCCTGCTAAGTGTTTGATAGAATGTATGTATTGATTTCTACTGCATGATGTCTTCTGAAATAATTATGGGTTTGTAAAACAAATTTTGGAGTAGGGGTTTATAGTTGAAATGTTGTGTGAAATTGAAATGGAAATTAATTTGAATTATGTCCTTCTATTTAATAATTGAACATCTAAACTTCTTTCATGGTTTGTAACTATAATGATGGTGAATGTTGTTCAAATTCCAAAAGGGTTTTCTTTTGTTGATGATTGAACAACCCGATTCTTATTGGATGCCTAATTATATATAGTAAATTTCCTTTTCTTCTTGAAGACCATTCTATATATGAATTAGTTAAGTAAAGTTTGATGATCAGATGCGTATTCTATAATGTCAGTAGTTTGCTCATATTTCAATAAAAATCCGATTTTGCCTTCCATGGGTTGTTGCTAGTGGTAGGAAGTAGCCATTGGGATTGTTCTGGCCAGAAGAGTAAGAAAAAAGATTAAAGTCTTTTTATAAAAAAAAAAACAATTTACCTACTCAACAAGTCATAAGCCATCTGGGTCCAATAAAAGACAATGCCCTCCAAAGTTAGGACCTCCACTGAATTATTGATACTTGGGACCTATTAAAGAAAACCGCTCATAGTTGAGCCTCATAGCGTTAATTTTTCCTTATTTATACTTTCGAGTTGTTTCAGAATTAAAAAGGTATATTTTGGCATATTCGGAATACATGAACATACATCATAACAAACATTTCATAACTTGTCTTTCGTAAGAGTAAAAGTCATCTATTAACACTTTCTGATCACTTACCAAACAAGAGGCATACTTATTCCATACTCCTTCATATCCATATTAATGAGTTTATTAGCGATATAATTCACATAATCGACTACCGTCATTAAACATAATTCAACTTTAAATAATTCTCACAATAGTCCAGCGATACACTTTTCTTAGTTTTCCAACTTACTAACATATAATAATAAACCTGTTATAGTTAACAAATGTATTTTAAATGTCATATAATACCAAGTTTGTCTAAAAGTCAATATATCATCTCTAAAGGTAATAGCTAAACTATTTTATTATCTTTCAGTGGCTTCCTTAATAGGTAGCAAATATTCAAACAGATAACCACCTTCATTGGAGCTAAGTTATAGACTTGTAGCAGATTTGAAAACGGTTGAATTCACTTGATTATAACTAAATACTAAGTTGATTAACATTCCTTTATTGCTAATCGTTACGTTGTTGGTGTTGAAAACAAAAAAAAAGAAACGAAAAGGGTTCTTTTAGTGCGGTTTCAAAATCACATGTTCCCAATAAATTTGACTAATTTTTTATTCATTATAGACATATATCATATACTTAAAATCAACAAAAACAAAAACGAAACCGAACGGCCCTAATCTACTGACAAAATGAGTTGCAATCTATGACCTCAATTATTATCTTCAAGTCTAACAAACAGAGTTGCAATCTATGACCTCAATTATTATCTTCAAGTCTAACAAACAGAGTTGTTCTTTAACACTTAAGACAAACACATACACAACCAACGAGCAACCTAAAATTATTTCGCCAGAACAGCAACATAACCAGCTTGTCAATTATTTCCTCAAATTACAAGATACTAAGATTGAAGTAAATAGGTGTAAATAAGAGATTTAGCATATCCATTATCTCGAAAGCAAAGGGATTTAGTACCCAAATTTCAGAGTTCATAACTTCAATATTAACCTTTGATATGGGGAGAATAAGAGAGAAGAAGAGGATGGTGTAGTACCAACAGGGACAGCAGCATAAGGAAGGAAGAAGATGCGATCAAGGAAGAGAGAAGAACGAGGTGATCGACACACCGGCGAGCTCCAACATTCGGTGGCCAAACCAGGACCTCTGCGAGAGCACCGCCACCTCACATCAGCAATACAAACATCAATCGCGCACCAACACCACCACGAAGAGGATAGAGAGGACGCGGCACGCCACAGCATAGGGGAGACGGGCCACAGCGGCGGCAGCAACCAACCAAGAACCACCACCGCAGCACGACAAGAGGAAGAGAAAACACCGGGGGGTAGGCGCGGCTCCGGCGGGCAGCGTGGGATAAGAAGTTCTGATTTTTGCTGATTTTTGTTGTGATTTTGGGGAATGATTTTTCAAGCTTAACTCAAATGATTTTATAGCTGAAGTTAACGGAACAAATTGGAGGTGGAATAGGGGGATTGGTGGTTCATTCACCCTGGGGAGCAAGGCAGGAGACAAGAAGAGAGAAGGTAGAAAAAGAAAGTGGGGTGGTCAGTTTGTCGTGGGTTTGGGAGCTGAACATCAGCTTTCTTCATTCCTATTTCTTTTCTTTCTTTCTTTTTCTTGTTTTCTTTTGGTGAGAAGATAAAATGTCAAACTTTAACTCATTAACAACGGTTAGGTTTTGCTAGGTTTGGGCTTCAAAACATCAACACTAAACTTTAACTAAAAATCATTAACTCTAAATCATATTGTAATAATACATAGGATTTTCTTATTAAATCCATAAACTATACTATAAAATCATTTATCATAATAAACATCATTTTTTGTAATATTAAAGTAAATATATTTATTTTAGAAAATAATCTTAATCATAATCACTTCGAAAAAATTTAGGATGTAACTAAGCTAAATAACATAATTAGTAGCTAATTAAACGAGATTAAGGTTTGGGGTATTACATTTTAATTCTCTCTGATAATAAGAAAGCTACTGAGTTGTTGTTATCAAGGGAGATAATATGCAATGATTTATATTATAACGTGCTTAACAAATGTAGGGAATACAAGCGGGGATTCAAGGAAATCAAGTTCGCATACGTGAGGGGTGACCAAAACAAGCTAGCGGACTATCTTGCACGGGAGTGTAGGACTAAATTTATAGACCTAAATATTTTTAGGGAAATTCCCCTTCCCCGTAATGATTGTATTGGCATTATGACTTCGGATTGTGTGTAGACCTACGGGTCATAACGTTTTATTTGCTATGATATTATGCCATCTTAACTTAAAAAAAACTATGGATTTACTTGTACTTTTACATGTCTATTCAGGAGTTTATGGCAACCATAATGGGACCTTCACATGACAACTTGTGATACTTAGTAAGGGACACAATTAAACGAGTCTTCAGTGAATTTTCTAATAATATTTTCAAGTATGTAAATACAATTTATTTTTATAATAAGGGAAAGAAGCTGCTATGGTAGTGATGAATAAGTATGTGAATTATAAGTCATATATGTGTATGTTGGGACATGTCCTATAGAGTTGCAAGCAGATAAGGTAAGTAAGGGAGACGTCCCCAATAGTCTAGAGACATGGTAACCTACTCCTCTCTAGTCCGGTTCTCTTTCCCTAGATGGTTAATTATCACTGTACTTTTCGTTTAACAACTAAGTTTCCTGAAAAGAGCATGATGTGCACTTGCATGAGTAGTAAGTGAGCTTTGTGTTCAGTTTTATGTTGAATAAATATCTACGTACAAGTGTTGTGTTAGAATTGTTAAAAAGAAGTTATGAAATCGTATTGTCAGCCATCCTATTATTTTAAAAATGATGGAACTTGTGTACCGGCTTTGCTGATATGTTTGGTTTTGTGGACATGTCTTGGTGGGGGTAGCTTAACTTGTTTGCAGGATAAGTTGGTGGAAGATTTTATGCTTGATATGTGAAGCGGGTAGATATAACCATGATAGTTCTGGTGTACTACTTCGGCGAGGACGTATTTTGGAACAATTATAAAGTTTTACTTATGGTTTTACTGTTCATTGGAAATATAGTTTTGTAACTTGCATATATTTATGATTCAAGGTTGGTGATTGGTTGGATACTTTTAGGTACATTGGGCCTTATCTGAATTAGATAAGATCGGTGTACCCTAGTAACATCTTCCTAATTAGTTGTTTAAGTTAGTCTTAAACTAATTAGATTTGTAAGTACTCAACTAACTAGACAAGCTGTTACATGCGCATTAGTAACTGTAGATGCAGACACATTAGTAGACTCATGCATGACATTAGACACGGATGCGGGCAGGGAAGAGGGTGAGGTTATATGACTAGATGAAAGACGTGGAGACAGAGAGGAAGTAAGCACTGGACTACGCGACCACAGAACTAGGAGATGACATGCAGGGAGGCAATTATTCAGGGACAGTAGGTTGTTGCAGGGGATGGAAGGGGCAGCACAACAGGGCTGGAATGGGGAAGAATATGAGGCGTACTTTGAGGAGCGGCACAGGTGCAATCATCTGTGGTATTAACAACCACACTAGCCGAAGAAATGGGGAGAGGAGAACGACGAGCTTTGTCAACACGATGCAATAACGAGGCATGTGAAACAATAGGAGGCGTAGTGATGGTAGGTATGGAGGTGACCACGAACTCAAGAGGAGAGATATGAGTAACAGAATCAAGGATGAGACTCGAGTAAGGAAAATTGGTCTCATGAAAAATGACATGACGACTAACATAGACTCTGCCAGTAGAAACATCTAGACATCTATAAGCTTGTAGTTTGAAGCATAGCCAAGAAAAACACATTGTTTTGACCGAGGCTTAAGTTTATTAGGAGTGGTGGCCGAGAGATTAGGAAAACACTCACATCCAAAGACTTTGAAAAAACCATAATCAGGAGTACGTTTAAAAAAACGTTCAAAAAGCGACACACCACCCAAAACATGAGTAGGAAGGCGATTAATGGTGTAGAGAGCCAAAGACACCGCACCAACCCAAAATTGACCTGCCAGTTGAGAATTCACTAAGAAAGTGCGAGCCATTTCAACAGTGTAGCGATGTTTTTGCTCGTCTACACTGTTCTGTTGTGGTGTATCAGGGCATGATTTGTGGGAAAAGATACCATATTCATATAAGTGAGCAATGAGACGGTTATTATCATATTCAAGTCCTCCATCACTTTGAAATACTTTAATTTTCAGATCAAATAGATTTTCCACTAATCGTTGGAAATGAATAAAAGCCAATTTTGCATCAGATTTTTATCGTAAAGGATAAAGCCAAGTTAAATGAGTACAATCATCAACAAAATGTATATAATATTGAAAACTAAGATTAGACAGAATAGGAGATTGCCAAAAATCTGACTGTATTAATTAATGAGGAGTGCCCACACAATGTTCAACAGAAGAAAATGGAAGTCTAAATGACTTGGCAAGTCTACATGAGACACATTTATTGTAAAAGATAATGGCTGTCACAATAGCCTTATTTTTACGAAGAGTATCCAAAATTTCAATACCATAATGACCTAAGAGCGTCGATGCCACGAATCCTCGGACTCATGCAATGTAACTAGTGCTGAAGTAGACGGACTGGGAGAAGACTGACGATGTGGATAGACTCCATGCTGACGAGTACCCTCAAGAAGAATGGTCCCCGTTTTGTTGTCCTTAACATGCACAGAAGAAACATTGAAGTTTACATGACAATCATTGTCTTGACACAATGGATAGACATAATATTATATTTGAGACTCGTAGCATGTAACACAATGTAGAGGCTTGGCAGAGGTATTTATGGCCACTGTTCCTATATGTTTTATTGGCAAATGTTCTCCATTTCCCACAACAACATAAGTTGAACCAGAGTAAGGAGATTTATAAAGCATTATACCTTCAGAGGGAGTCATGTGAGAGGCCGTACCAGAGTCAGAGTACCAAAGAGTGTTAGTAGCTTCACCAGATGAGAATGTAGTGACAGCAAAAGGTGTAGAGGAGGGGCCGAAACCTGTAATGCCTGGAAAATAACTAAGGCAATATGGAGCTGCATGACGTGGTTTGAAGCACAATTGACAAACAACTAAAGAGGAGACATCATTAGCCAGATTAGAGGGGTTAGCGCACTGCGAAACACGAGAAGTAGTAGCAATACCAAAAGAAGACTTAACCACATTACCATTTGGCTGAGGAGCGCGATTAGATGAGGATGAACCAGGTGAAGATGCTTGTTGAGATTGTTGAGATTGTTGGCGTGTGGATAGTTGCTGTTATTATTTGTTCGGCCACGACTACGACCACCTCGTCCACGACCTAGCCAGTTATTGCTGTACGACCCCTACCATTATTGTGATGGCCAGCATTTGAATTAGTGGTGGCAGAAGGCGTAGAGGACTGATGAGAGGATGAAGTGGTTGATGAGTCAGATGAAGTTGTAGCTGCAAAGGCCTGATGAAGAATTGGTATCAATGGGATTGCGAAGTTGCCTCAGACGTTGTTCGTGCATAATCCACTTAGTGCGAAGATAATCAAAATTGAAGTAATGTGACCCCCAAAGAGACCAACTGCTGTAATAAGAGTTTCATAGTCTGTGCCCAAACCAAACAAAGTACACTGCACCAATTCTTGATCACTAAGAAGGGAATTGATAGCCGCCAAAGAATAAGCAATATACTTAATTTCCTGCAAATACACCTCCTTAGTATGGGTATCATTTTTTTAGATGACTAAGAGAACGTTTCAGTTCAATAACTTTAGCAAGACTGGCATTTTGGAACCATTGTTGAAGACAATTCCAAATCTGTTAAGAGTGTGCCAAATCATGAACTTCAACTAATACATCACAGGAAAAAGTTGCCAAAAGCCAAGAACGAAGACTTTGATCAATCGTAGCCAATTGGAATAATGCAGGTTTACACTTACAGTACCCAGATAATTATAATCATGAAGATACATGTTAGGTGGAGTAATAGAACCATCAACAAAACCCAACAGATTATGGGAAATTTTAAAAGCAGTGAATTGAGTGTGCCAAGTCAAAAAATCCTTAACAGTGAACAATCGAACTGTAATAAGGTTGGTAACATTAGGTGCAGCAAGAGTCGAAGGAAGGGAAGCAGTTGAGTCTCCAAGCAAAGGAGAAGGCAAATTAGTCGAATTACCACCCATAAAAGTATTACCCATCAAATTCATGTTGTATAGAATATTAACCAATTGATGAAACTGGTAAAGAGGTACCTTGAGAGGAAGAATTGTTGGAGCCTGCCTCATATGTTGAAAAGCCATAATCATGAGAAGAGAATGGCAGAGAAGGTTGAATTAAAGGCCAAGAAAAACCTGGCGGTGGTGGTGTGGAGAGACGCACCACATACGGCGGCGACAACAACTGAATGGCAGCACCAAGAAAGAGGACACCACCGCGGGCAAGATGCTGGCGCAGATAGGGGCTGATGGACGGCGGTGGACACTGCAGTAGGGTTGTGAGAGGATGAGAGTGGGCGCGGCGAATGAGAGGACGGCATGGGGCACGTCTCATCCTCAGAGGGAGATTAGGCGACGGAGGTGGTGGTGGCCAGCCACCTGAAACACAGCTGCAAAGAAGGGAAGTCAGTTTGGTGGGTTCTTCGGAGCCAAGAGATGCAGTCCCATAAGAGATACCAAAGGAAACAGGGGAAGGGATCTCCATCAGTAAGTAGGGTAAAAAGGGTGGCTGGAGAAGAACGTAAAAAAGGAAAAAATAGGTTAAGATTTTTTTCTGGATTCTTGATACCATGTGAAGTATAATTAGGGCAAAAATGACTCACCTTGCCTGGGAGTCGGTGCTCATATATATATATATATATGAACACCGAGCATTGGCGAGGAGGAGAAGTGGATGTCGTGGGAGGAGTGGCCGCCGATGGAGGCTGCTTGTAGATGGAGGACAAAGAGAAGGGGAGAAGCTGGTAGATGGAGGAGACAGGGGGTAGGGGAGAAGCTGCCTCACAAAGAACGTAGGGTTTTTCTAGCAAGCCCATCCCTTTTTTGTTATGTTACATGGGTTTATATATTAAACTAACCCAATCATTAAAAAAAAAATCTATGTATCCGGGTGTTGGGATCAGTTCCGGCTTAGGATCCACATTCTAATCATGGGATCTGGATCCGAGCGGACTGAGCCAGATCCATCTGGTCTAAATTTTTGGGATCGAGATCCTGCAAAACAAATTTGGATGTACGGACGATCCGAGACGGGTCCAAGATCCATTGCCATCCCTAGTAAGGGCTGTCATTGGTTACTTTGTTGATAATAAGCCTCAATTCATTTTCTTTATTCGATTTTGTAATAATGATCACCATTAGTATGGTGATCAAAGTGATTCCCCTTATTGATCCCTCATATAGTTGGTATTGGTGGATGTTCATTTTCTTGTGGGTAAATTGACCGGCGAGAAACCTGTGGAGGACGCTTGATGTGGGGCTGCCGGAGTTCTATGCCGTGTGGTGCAGAGCTGGCGCGGGACTGGCAGCCTTTGTGCTGCTGGTTGTGGCTTCCACGTTTTTTTAAATAAAATAAAAAAAAAATTCCTTTTGATTAAAACTGGCGGTATCCTCAACAAAATTTTATTTCTTTTGAAATTTTTTTTTTAAAACAGAATTTTGAGAAGATTAAGTAAATTCCAATTAAGTTAATTATGTTAATTTTGACTGGGTCATAAATTAATTCCAAAATTTAATTCTTTAATCTAATTAAAATTAGTAGGCTAGATTGTCTAGGATAAAATCTTTAGGCGGTTAGGAATTACTTAAATATTTTTATCTACTTGCTATAATTAAGAATATTTGATATTTTGATTGATGGCAAGAATAATATGTGATATTATGATGTGGCATTTTATATTTGATATAATTGCTATGAATGACTAGTATGGCCCAAATTTAAGTTAAAAAATACGATCTGCGTATCGTGATGTATTCTTCTCATATAAATACGATCTGCGTATCGTTTAGTATTTTGTAATTTATTCAATTTAGCTATTATTTAAATTATTTTGATACTTATGTAATCCAAAGACGAGCCCATCAAGAGAAGGCCCATGGCTAAGGTGGATGGAGATCCATGAAGAGTCCAAGGAGGAGCCCAATCAAGATGCTTAGTTCTTAGGATTAGGGGCCATATTAGATCATATTTATTTTTTGCATTTTAATATTATTTAAAATGCTTATAAGTTTATTGAATGTTGGTTATCAATGTGCTAGAGTTCACTAATTCATAACAACATAATAAACTTAGGTCCCGTAAATATTAAGGTCAGCTTTTCCAAACATAAAGTACTTATTAACCCTTAATTAATACTACCTCCGTCCCAGAATAGTCTGAACACTTTCCTTTTATGTTTGTCCCAAATTAGTTTGAACACTTCCATTTTTGGCATGGTCCCACTAGTAATATATTATTTCTTTTACACATCTTTGGCCCACACTCTCCCTTTTATCAATAAAAAGCTACCCAACTTTCTCTCTCCTCTAATAAAAAATACCCCACCAACTCCTATCACATCTACTTTTTAAATAAAATAACATTTGATAACCACACTACAACTTATCACCTTAAACTACGTGTCCCAACAAGTGTTCAGATCTTTCTGGGACGGAGGGAGTAGTAATAGTTCATGCCTCTGCAGGGTATTATCATTAATTTTGGGAGATAAGGTAAAATTGCGAATTTTACTACTTAGTTTGGTTATCCTTAACAAAATCATCAAAAGCGTCTTGGGTTTTGAAGCAAGAGATAGTTAAACATGCAATGTTTACCAATCTAAATAAGAATTATAAAGTGTTATAATTAGTAAATACCTTGAGAATGTAACGTTATGATAAGGCCTCCATTTGCTTAGTGTTACATGTTGATAGGATCTTGTATTCACTTATTCAAATGGACATTAAAATTGAATAGGTGATCAACCTAGAAACCTTTGTATGTTTTAGGTTGTTTTATAAACATAATTTTGAACTTTGCTTTTGTTTATTCTGTCTGTAGATACTATGTCTAATAACAACAACAGCTCTGTTGTCAACATTCGTCCTTTCCTTGAAAAGGACAGGCTGAATGGTGAAAACTTCATCAACTGGAAAGAACCCTAAGACTCGTATTGAGGTCAGAGGGTCGAGAGGATGTCTTAGAAACCCCACTTCCTGTAATTACTGATGAGTCGACTGAAGCCGACAAATGTCGTGCTAAGCAGGCCAATGATAGGTCTGTACCGATCACTTGTCTGATGATAGCAGCAATAGAGTCGGACCTCCAAAAGAGGTTCGAAACCAAGGATGCTTATACCATCATGCAAGAGTTGCGAGCCATGTTTCAAACACAAGCCCGAGTTGAGCGGTATGAGACCAATAGGGAGATACTAGAATGTCACATGAAGCTGGGTCAAGCTGTTGGCCCCCATGTTTTCGCTTATGATGGGTCTTTTCGAAAACATGGAACGACTTCGATTCCCTTATAGGGTTGAGTTGGCTATTGATATTATTCTCCACTCATTGCCTGACAACTTCAATCAGTTCAGGATGACCTTGAACATGAATGAGTCTGAAAAGACTTTGCAAGAGTTGCACGGGTTGTTCGTCAATGCTGAGAGGAATATCACTAAAGAACCAAAGAAAGAGGTTTTGATGGTTCAGAAGGGAAAGGGTTTAAAGAAGAAATGGGCAAGAAAGAAGGACAAAGGCAAGCAAGTTGTCGTTGTTGCAGAAAAACCTAAGCCAACCGCCAAGCCAAAGGTGGCTGAGGAAAGCAAGTGCTTCCATTGTCACAAGATAGGACACTGGAAGAGGAACTGCCCTCTATACTTGGAGGAAAAGAAGTCTGGTGCTTCCACTTCAAGTATATTTGCTATAGAAATTAATTTGACTTCTACTTCTTTATGGGTATTGGATACCCGTTGTGGTTCTCACATAGTTAATGATGTGCAGGGACTAAAAAGAAGTTGTAGGCTAGCAAAGGGCGAGATAGAGCTTCGCTTTGGAAATGAAGCACGGTTTGCTGCACTTGCCATAAGAAGCAATATAATTGTTGTTTTGTTCCTTCGATAACTAAGAACATAATTTATATTTCTGTTTCGGATTCTAAAAGGGTTTTGTTTTGAAATTAAGAACAAGTATTGTTCCATCTCTTACAATAATATGTTCTATGCTAGTGCTAAATTGATAAATGGCTTATATGTGCTTGATAGGTCATTACAAGTCTATAACATAGATATCAACAAACAAAAATCAAATGAATCAAACCTAACCTACATTTGGCATTGTCGAATGGTACATATAAACAAAAAACGCATCCAAAAGTTACAACAGGATGGTATTCTTCCATCATTTGATTTCGAACCATTTGATGTATGTGAATCATCTTGATAGGGAAAATGACAAAGTCAACATTTACTAGAAAAGGTGAAAAGGCCAATGATCTCTTAGTCCTCATACATACAGATGTTTGTGGTCCTATGAGCACAAAGGCAAGGGAAGGGTTTTACTACTTCATTACCTTCACTGATGATTTGAGTAGATATGGATATGTCTACTTAATGAAACATAAGTCGGAATCTTTTGACAAATTCAAAGAGTTCCAAAATGAAGTACAAAATCAACTTGGTAAGACAATCAAGGCCCTGCGATCGGATCATGGCGGCGAGTATTTGAGCCAAAAGTTTGATGATCATTTGAAGAATTGTGGAATTCTTTCACAATTGACTCCGCCAGGAACACCGCAGTTAAATGGTGTATCTGAAAGGAGGAATCGGACCTTATTGGATATGGTTCAATCAATGATGAGTCTTGTTGATCTTCCGATTTCTTTTTGGGGATATGCTCTCGAAACAGCTGCACACACACTAAACAGGAGCCCATCAAAGGCTGTAGAAAAGACTCCATATGAGTTATGGCACGGAAAAACTCCAAACTTGTCTTTTCTTAAGATATGGGGATGTGAGGTCTATGTAAAGCGTTTACTTTCAGACAAACTTGCACCCAAGTTAGATAAATGTCTCTTTGTGGGATACCCAAAAGAGACAAGGGGTTATCACTTCTATAACCGTCAAGAGAGCAAAGTGTTTGTTGCTCGTGATGGTGTCTTTCTTGAAAATGATTTTTTTTCTAGAAAGACAAGTGGGAGTAAAATAATTCTCGAAGAAATTTGAGATGAGCAACAACTGGACGTTGCTCACACCATGTCAGAGATGGTCCAACAAGACGAAAGTCTAGTTCAGGAGATGACGTATTCAACGCGTGAACCTCCTACCGTCCCACTTGAATCTAATTCAAGCGAAGATCTTCAAGAAGTTGAAGAGAACATTCTCTTGATTCTCAGACCCCGCGTAGGTCTAGTAGACAAAGGATTCCAAACAAGAGGTTGGTTGATTTTCTGTTAACTGAAAACTCTAAAATCATGATCTTTCAGAATTCAGAACCTATTACCTACAAACAAGCTTTGAGGAGCCCAGACTCTGAGAAATGCCTTGAGGCCATGAACTCCGAGTTAGACTCCATGTCTAAGAATAAAGTTTGGACCCTAGTCGACTTGCCTGATGGGGTTAAACCTATTGGATGCAAGTGGGTGTTCAAATTGAAAACAGACAAAGATGGGAATGTCTATGTCTATAAAGCAAGACTGGTTGCAAAAGGATTCAGGCAACTTCATGGTATAGACTATGATGAGACCTTTTCTCCAGTAGCAATGCTTAAGTCAATTCGGATACTTTTAGCGATTGCTGCATTTTACGATTATGAAATTTGGCAGATGGATGTCAAAACCGCATTCTTGAATGGGTTCTTGAATGAGGATGTGTATATGACACAACATGAGGGTTTTGAGGATCCAGAAAATCCTAAAAGGGTTTATAAGCTTCAAAGATCCATTTATGGATTGAAGCAGGCATCTCAGAGCTGGAATCTTTGATTTGATGAGGCAATCAAGAAATTTGGTTTCCTCAAAAGCGAAGAAGAATCTTGTGTTTACAAGAAGTTTAGTGGGAGCAGCATAGTTTTCTTGGTATTGTATGTAGATGACATACTACTCATAGGAAATGACATACCAATGCTTGAGTCAGTCAAGGAATGGTTCAATAGTTGTTTCTCCACGAAGGACCTTGGAGAAGCTGAGTACATACTGGGAATTAAAATCCATAAAGATAGGTCTCGAAGGATGATTGGACTAAGTCAACATATCGCTTAGCAAGAGTCAGTGCCCAACTGAGCCTGATGAGTTAAAGCGAATGAGTAGCATACCTTATGCTTCGGCTATAGGATCTATCATGTATGCCATGATAAGTACTCGACCAGATGTTGCATACGCCTTGAGCATGTGTAGCAGGTTCCAAGCAAAACCAGGGGAAGCACACTGGATTTCAGCTAAGAGCATCCTTCTTGGTCTATGGAGGTGAAAGTGAGTTGGTCGTTAAAGGTTATACTGATGTGAGCTTCCAAACCGACAGAGATGATTACCGCTCTCAGTCGGGGTACGTCTTTTGTCTGAATGGAGGAGTAGTGAGTTGGAAGAGCTCAAAGCAAAGCACTGTAGCAGACTCTACGACAGAATCAGAATATTTAGCAGCGGTTAAAGCAGATAAAGAAGCAGTTTGGATAAAGAAGTTCTTGACAAAGTTGGATATCATACCTAGGGGGCGTTTGGTTGTCATGGGGTAAAGGGAATGGAATCAAGAAAGGGGTAGAGGGGGAAAGGAAAGTGAAACCCTTAGATTTAAAGAGGTGTTTGGTTGGTAAATACTTATTCCATCTTTCTCCCTCCTCTCACCATTTTTCCACTATAGCACCACCATTAACACCACTTCTCTCTTGCCACGCTGCACCGCCGCCACCCTTCTCCACCACCTGTCCCCCGCCAGCCTTCCCCATCACCTGTCACCGGCTCGCCGCCAACCTTCCCCACCACCTGCCGCCGCTCCAACCCCTTCCCCTTACGCTGTCGTCGCCACCTTTTCTACATTGTCTTATGTTTTAAAGGTTGGATTCAAGGTTTTGAAGTTCGAATTCGACCATGAAAATTTCAGATCTAGAGTTTTCATGGTCGAATTTGATCATCTAAATCTATAAATAATGAAAGATAAGAGGTATTTGCCCATTATTCCATGTTTTTTACAACAAAATTCTAGGGTTTGCGGGTAAGTGGTGGTTTATGTGGTGGGATTTTCGGGTGGTAATGGGTGGTGTTTGTGGGTTCAAATTGTTTTCGGGTGATTGTGGTGGTTTTGTGGGTGGTGGGCGTGTAACGCGGCTAGTGGTGGGTGTGGGTTGCACGGTTTTGGTGGCTAGGTGAGCGGCGCGGTTTTGGGTTGGGGTTGTTTTGGTCGTTTGGCAAGCGTTGCTGGTGTTCGGTGACCAGTTTTGATGGTTGAGTGGGTGGTGCGGATGTTGGGTGGGGCGGTGTCGGTAGCTGGGTGGGTGGTTTGGGTGTTGGGTAGGGCGGATTTGGAGGCTGGGTGGGTGGTTTGGGTGTTGCGTGGGGCGGATTTGGTGGCTGGGTGGGTGGTGCGGGTGTTGGGTGGGGCGGTTGTGGTGGCTGGGTGGGCAGATCTGGTGGCTGGGTGGACGGTATGGGTGGAGGGGTCAAGTGTTGGTTAGGTGGTTGCATGCAAGTGGTGGTTGAGTGGCCAAGTAAGGTGGTTGTTGGGTGGTCAAAATGATGATGAATGATAAGTCAAAGAAAGGGTGTTTGAAACCTTGGGGGGTGGTAGGGAATGAGAGTAGAGGACTTTGGGGGTAAGGAGAGGGTAAAAGGAATCATTAAATTGAGTAAACAAACAACAAGTAAGGGAATGGAATGAGTTAATTCCCTTACCCTTTCCAGAAGACCCTCAACCAAACGCCCCCCTAGTGTTCTGGAAGGGATTGAGTTGTTCTTTGATAACAATGGTGCTATTTCGCAAGCAAAAGAGCCGAGATCACAAAATAAATCCAAACATGTAATGAGGAAGTATCACCTCATTCGGGAGATAATTGACAGGAAGGATGTCAGGATCTGCAAAGTTCAAACGGATGAGAATGTGGCTAATCTGCTCACTAAACCACTACCTGAACCCAAGCATGAGTGTCACGCTAGGGTTATAGGCTTGAAGCAAATGTTAGAGTGGCTTTAGATTGTAATAGGTTTAGAGAAACTTGTTACAATGTAGAGACATGGTTTTGCTATTTTATGTGTATGAGAAATAAATTTTGTCTTATTTAATTTTGGTTTGGTATTAAATAAAATGTCCAAAATATATCTTCAATTCAATGGTTTTGTCAAATATGGGATTTGATAAATGAAACACCATAAGTGAACATAATTCATAGAATATTATAGTTCCTAATCTAAGTCATTAAATTGGACATAAATGACTTATTAAAGGATTAGCATATAAGATTGATTGATAGCGCCGTTTTATGGGCTATGGGAACATGGAGATGTTTAGTCAATCATATGGATATGTATAGTCGATACATGATCGAACAGACCTACTTAGAAGTTTCTATAACTTCGTAATTATATTAGTGGATTCCTAAGATATGAGTGGAACTAACACTACTTAGCCTAATGATTGGTATAACTTTGATGCTGTCAAACGTCATGCCGTAAAAGGGGACTATAAAGGTAGCATTCGGGTTGTGCTAAGAGTTGAGTGGGAGTTTTGGTTGCCACAAGATTGAAAAGTCCTCCTATGTGAGATAGGATGGGTGTCTTGGCCCCTTGGAGAGTGAAAATTGAAAAATGTATGGCCGTGCTCAAATGGATTATATGATGATCATTTGTTTGTCAATTCGAACTCGGATTTCAAGGATTAATTTGAAGACTAGTATGGATGACATAGAAATATGGCCATACTATCAAATTGGACACTGAGAGACTTAAGGAATTTGAAGATTGCACACTCGTCTCGGACAAGTGGGAGATTGAAGGAATTGTACCCTTGACTCTAATGCAATTACTAAATATAATAGGGATTATATTATGGAGATAATAAATTCATTTAATTGGGTCGTCTTTACGTCTTGCTAGAGAATGCTATAGACCATTGGATTAGCAAATAATAAACCCAAAACCCACTTAAATGGATCCTACAAGGTCACAAATTATTTCTGGATCAACAAAAGAAAACCTAGAGCCCATAAAGGGCTCTAGGGTGGCCGGCCAAGAGGGAGAAGGGGAGTTGGATTGCTTAACCTAATTACTTCTAAAATTAGTTAAGGAATGAGAAAATAAAAGATACTGGATCTCTCAATGTTTTCTCTCTCCTATCCTCTCTCTTCAAAAGTCACGTAATACTGCTCCTAGAAATAGTAAAGTCCCTCTTCCTTCCCACTAGCATTGGTGGAGCGTTATTCTGGATTGGTGAACTTAGTAGAGGAATCTCAATTGCGGTTCTATCTCCAGATCTTGAAGAGCTTAGTGAAAAACACGCGACAAAGGTTAATATTTAACTATTATGTGATCCTTGAATGTATATGCATGAGATCCTGGTTTAAGTGCTTATGAATGTGATTCATGAAATTCCGCTTATAGTACTTATAATCCTACATGTGGAGCTTATGATTATTGCCTGTACATATAGTAGGCAAGATAAACGGAATTTGAAGCACGCCCATGTTGTAAGTTGTGCTCGGGGGCGACCATCAAATATCAAGCACATCAAAAGCACAACTTGTAAAAAAAAGGAAATAGGAAACTTTCCTTAGATTCTCTTTAGAAAAATAAACACAAAAAATGGATACGATCAAGTAAAATAAAGTGGGGGGAGAAATGTAACTCCATTATAGTATATGACACCATAAAATAGGCATGTAAAATCCATACAGTCATAATTCAAATAATAATTCAAATAATAATTCAAATAAAAATGGAAATCGATCGGACGATGTAACCACAAAACAGTCGACCAACTCATGATATTATTAGAAACCATTCCAAGGAAATTGTTGAGCCAAAACCAAGATGCAAACCACACAAACAACAACGTATTTAAAAAAATTGAAAGATCACGTTAGCAAGTTTCAATTCCTTGCCAATGAGAAAACGATCGCAACGAGGGAAACGATCAGCGCTGGAAAGGGAGAAAGTGAAGTTGAAGCCCCTTTTTCACCATGGTCATGGTGCTTGGGACTCGGAGCATGGTCGTGGCCACTATGGTCGTCATGGCCCATGTGATCATCGTGGCTTTCAGCAGCAAATGCAGTCACTACCATGATAATCAAACAGGCAGCAACGAGGTAAGATTTAACCCGAGAATAAGCCATGATATTGCTGGGAATTTAGTGGGTCTTAGCTTAAAATTAGATCCTAATTCGTAGTAATGTGTAAAATGCAATGTTTCTTCGCTCTTTCACAAACGGGATTTATATAGCGACCTGCCGGCTTAGTGAAAGATATAATATGATGCGATATTCTTCACAATTGACATTTATATGTTAATGCTGATTCTACTGAAAGTTGTAACTTGCAGCGTGTAATGCACGTACAAGAAGACTTTGGTTCCATAGTTTCATTATATAGATTTTTTTTCCAATAATGAGCTAATAGTGTTGTATATATGAGCTGTAACCTACAACTAATTGATAGTTGACTTGCTTTAAATATTTACAAAGAAATGTTCCTTAAAGTTGCTGTTAGATCACATCCATAAAGTAAAAGAAAAAAACTTCGCAGTTCGACCAAACACTTGATCTAAGAATTTTGTTTTGATCTAAGTCTATTACTATTGGGCCCAACCCAAGTGTAGGACCTGATGTGGTGATCATCATAACACCCATCAAGATCAACTCCAAGACAATCAAACAATAGAATAACTACGTTTACCACAAATATTTCACCAAGCAAACAACCAATAATGGACAACAAGCATGACATATATAAGGAAAAGTAAAAAATCAATCAACACACGAGAATTATACGTGGATAACCCCTTTGATGTGAAGGATAAAAAACACGAGACATGTGAGGAATCCACCCTTTACTAATCTATTATTATGATAAATTTAGGGTAAAAGAAACCCAAGTCATTCTCACAAAAGTTCACAACCCACCAACAAGTTCATACATAAGAGCATAACAATTTGAGGAACAAAAGTGAAAGATATCACATTAGAATGTGGAGGAAGAGTAGACTAGAATTCTACAAATCGCTGGTTATATAAAAGGAACTTTTCCCTTTAAATATGCAATTATGGAGATTAGATCTTACATTAGGAGGAAAATCTGAGAGAAATTTGTGGTATTTTTAGATTGTTGCAGGTGTAACAATATATTATCCCTTAGTCTTTTTTTTCCCCTTATAGTTATATGACACTTGCAAATACATACTTATTCCAGCAAAACTTTCACTTCACTCGTTATCTTTGGGTCCTTGTCTTAACAAGCCTTGAAAACAAGGCTTGAACCCAAGACTTTTAATTCTTATATAATTAAATATCTTATTATTCTACCCAAGCGAGAAAACAATGGTCTATTCAAAAAGTGAAAGAATAACTACTCCAGAACACACCAACACACACAAAATTGGAACAGGGTCAATCTAGATGATTTAGATTCCTGTCATATTTAAATGGTTAGTCACATTTAGCTTTATTGATACTATTTTCAGGTTGGCTCGAGTCGGTTTTAGTTATTAGGATCGGATAATTCATTAGCATAATCAGATATAGGTCAGGTATTCCAGGTCTACACAAACAAAAGTCCCTTAAATCCATCGCACCATCACAATATGAAAACTATACCTGAACAACAGCACCGAAGTTGTCGTATATCCAAAGAAATTACATACTTATAGCATATAAACCATTTTATTCATAGATAATAACCCTATAATTTGATGTAATGGACATATAAGTAATTCCACAAGCTAAATTCCATGGATACTATTCAAATCTTCATCAATATGTTATTTGCAACACAATCTCAAACACACATAAAACAATCAATATGCGTACATTTTAATGAGATGCAATGTAAGCCCAATATACGAGAAATTATAGATTCATACCCTTGTAATTGACCGACAACTCTTGGTAGATGTTGAATGTATAGCTATCATAATTATCAATCAACAAAGTCCTAACATACTCCGATCTATGTTTCTTACTCTGAGTGCCTCCTGCAATTCTTCCGAGGCCAAATGGTTTGGCGAGGCTACAACCGCTCTCTGAGAATCAAAATTACACTTATGAAACTCATCCTTCCTAACTGGCTTTACAGAAGCCTTTGGCAAAGAAGCTTTTGTTCTGTTGTTACGAAAACCTTCGAGATAAGGATTCTTAGTCTCCAAAGACGACGAACACCACAAACTGAAGCTCGTTTCTCCCTCCTCCTAACACGAAACTTAGGAAATCAATCAAACAATCACAAAATAAGCAATAACAAAGTAAATTTACTCACAGCATGAAAAAAATTCATTCAACTTCAAATAACTACACAGTACACTTGATTGACAAACCTCAACATAACGAAAAACAGCAGTTAAAAAGTGCAACGAAAATCGATCAAATTTGTGTTATTATTACTTCTTATGATAAATTAAAGATTCCTAAGAGTTAATCACGCAGTAACATAAAACGCAATGTATTGAAAATCTTTAAAAACATAAATTAGATTTGTTCCGGTTGCAGAACGATTGGCGGTCTTGTGAAGAGTCCGCCAAAGATTGGAGTTAGCGTCCGCTTGTGAATAGCTGCACAGGAAGCAAACGTGAACTACTCTCCGGGGGGGGAATGCGAGGAAACCCCCTCCGACGCTCAAGTCAGCACGTGTCCAAATAGGATTTAGAGAGAGAGAGAGATAAGAGTTCTGAGTGTGAGAGAATGTACCTGTAGAATAGTACCAGTGGGGTATTTACAGAAGTACTATTCACCTGACAGGGTGTGTAATCCTTTGACACGTGTATGGTTGTGGTGCGCCTGACGTATGGGAAGATTCCATTATTTTGTCTTGTTAGGCGACCACCAACGTTGTCGGACCACGTTGATACGCTGACTTGTTAGAGCTGTAGGCGACAATTACAATGATCGCGGCCGTAGTGGTGTTTGCGGACTCATCACAGAGATCCGCTAACATACATGGGTTATACCCATACAACTAGCTCCCCCAGCATCGTTTGGGGTTTTGACCGCTAAGGATGTTGTCGATGGACGCGAACTATTGTTGCCGTATTCCATTTTTCGGGGAAGTCAATTTGTTGGGTGCCACGGGTCGCCGCAGGGAGTTGAAGCATTTCGAAAAGTTAATGATTACTTTTCCGAAAATCCCGCCCAACACTTTATTAGGTTTTAACTTCGTCATGACACTTGGCAGAAATCTGGAGAGAAGTTGGAGGGTTCTTTTAATCCCAGCCGTTCATCCGTGCGTATATATCGAAGCAGTTGTCTTTTTCTGAGTCTTTTATCATACGCTCAAAACTTTCTCTTTCCTTCCCCATTTTTTCTCTGACAAAACCTCCATAGCCAAAGCTTGAATTATTCAGAAACCGCTTTTTATGTGTTCAAATCACCTCAAAAAGTTACTCAATCTTCTAGTTTTCACTTTTCGGTTCTAGTGCACTGAAACTTTCATCTTTTCCTGATGAACGTTTTCTGGGTTTTTCTGCGTTTGAAGTTTCGTGTTCTTCCAGCGTTTTCTCTACATTTCCGGTGGTTCCTTGGCTTCAAGCTCAAGTTTTTTGGTGCGATTTCACTGTTTGGGGACTTTGTTCACCGTTTCCGGTGATTTTCACTCCCTACGTCTACTTTTTTCCGGCGACCCTTCGTTTCTAGGTATTTCTTCAATTTTTCTCCTCGTTTCCTTAAGTTTCTTTGCGTTTTCGTCATGTCGGGCCAGTCTGATAGCCAGAATGCCCTTAGTGAGGCGTTTATGACCGCAAGTGATCCTTCTTCCCCTCTGGCCGATAGTGAGCCTTCTTCCCCTCAAGCCGATAATGATCCTGCTTCCCCCTTAGCCGATAGTGAACCCGCTTCCGGTTCAAGCACTGTGGGGAGGACTAGGTTGTTAGCGGACATACCCCTTACTGCCAAGAGAGAAAAAGAACTGATGTCAAAGTTTCTTAACGACCCGGCTACCCCTGAGGAGCATAGCCTGACTAGGAGGTATCTATCCCCTAGCCAGAGCGGTGATAGGCAAATGCTTAGGGAACTTAGACATCAAATCCTTGCTAGGCATTCCGTTAGGCATCCTCCAGCCGATGCTGATCCCGGCCTTGATGTAGCCCCTCTTAGAGAGCACGCCTGGTTGGATAACTTGGCGGATGCTGGGGTTGAGGTAGCGGCTGATGTTTTCGACCGCTTATAGGAATCTGCGGTTCCTAACCCTCCCATTATTGATTTAGGTGATGACAGCGACTCTATTGCTACCGTTATGGTTCGCCAAGAGACAGTTTACCATCGTCGTACTGCTGCGCGTCCTACTGTTCGCGTTACTGAGGACGCGACTGATTATGTGCCTTTGTCGGCGCACGTGATTGGGGAGAGTTCCCATGCTGCCGAGTTGAGGGTCGACAGTTCAAATTAGATGGAAGAGGTCATAATCGGACCGGTCTCTGATGCTCTATGGCTACCTGATGACTTCAGTGCCGGTCCTCTCAGTGTAGAGATTGATGGATTGTGGCGTCAGGACGCCATTGATCTTGCCTACCCAAGAGTTGCTCGGGATTTATATCATCTTCCCGCGGGGTATCGGCTGGTAGTTCCGCCAGAGGGGGCTATTGTGACGGAGTGTCCTCCCGGTCACGTGGCCGTGTATACTCATCACTTCGAGTTTGGCCTCCGCCTTCCTCTGGATTCTATTATGGTTAAGATTCTGAACGCATTCAACGTGTGCTTGGCTCAACTGACTCCTTTGGCGGTCCGGAATTTGATCACGTACATCTGAGTTGTTCGTTTTTTGGACTTTCCGCAAACGTTAAATTTGTTCCGCCACATCCATTGGCTGAAGAAGAACGGATCTTCTAGGCAGGCAGGTTGGTGGTCGTTAACTACGGCTGACAAGAAGATGACTGTTCAGCCTAAAATGACGGGTTTTAAAGGTTGGCAGGATGCCTTCTTCTGGTTGCAAGTTCCCAAGAATTATCCTGTGCGTAGCCATTTTACCGAGCCTCGTCCTCACATGGAGCACCTACCCTCATTTTCGTTAATTGAGGAAGAGTTAATGATGAGTGATATTTATATCACTCTAAACCCCTTATTTATCCCTATATCTAACCTTTCTTTTCTATTTTACCCCTTTTATATGTTTGTTTTGCTTAAATTGCACCTTTTTGTTTTACTAGTTCTTTTTAGATTTGTGTCTTTGTTTTACTTTTCGAGTTTCTTTTTACATTTGTTTTCTTGGTTCTTTGTAGGTCCTATTAAAAATATACTTTTGATTTCACCTATAAAAGCCAAAGGAATGCACAAATGAGGAGTAAAACATGAATAATGAAAGGACGAAGGCAAATGGGAGTTGAAGAAGCAAAGTTCACAACATGGTCCACTTCGAACGGCCATATCTCACAGAACACAAATCATCTTGCATTGATTCAAATTGGAGATTAAAATTTCGCTCGTTATCTTTCCAACGATAGGTCACATGCTTGATTTGGATGAAAAACGAGAAAGTTATGGCCATTTGAAGTTGAAATGTTTGCCCAGTTTTCTTAGGAGCGCCCGCTCCTTGTTATTTGGAGCTCCCGCTCCCTGGTCGCTCCATGGTCGCTCCAACTTTCTGCCAATACTAGTTTCCTTAGGAGCGCCCGCTCCTATTTATAAAGGAGCGCCCGCTCCTTTCAAATTTTCCGGACAACTCTGTTATTTTCGCGACTCATTAATGATGTAAGAGTTGTACATATAAATAGGACTCATCCCTAATTTATGAGGGCAGACCCTAGTTGAGGGGAGTTTTAGGCTCCATTAGTCTTAGATTAGGATTTTAAGTGAGAGAAAGTCTCAAAACCTAGAGAGAGAAAGTGAGAAAATCAATGAAAAATGGAGGATTTTGGATAATCATCTAGTGACAAGAAGATTTGAAGTTTTCTTTTCATCTATCAATGAGAATTTCTTACTCTCTTTCCTCTTTTGTTTCTTATTTTAATTGTTTCTATTAGATTAATTTTTCATGCTTAGTTTAATTATATGTGGTTTATTTTGTTTAGTTTATTGTTAGATTAATGATTATTAACTGTTATTAGTGCTTAATTTCTCTAAAGTCCTCATTTTTGTATTTATGGAGTAGTTTGTTGGTTAGGGTTTGGGTGAAAACCCAACCATGATTGAATTGGGCATTTGAGATTGGATTTGGATATTTGTGTGATTAAATTATTGTTTGTCTAGCTTTTCTAATCTATATTGCATTCTCTTTGATCACTTGAAATGTTGTATTGGATTGGAGTAGATTGATTTAGGTTGGCATGAGAGTGTGACCTATTGATTTCTATTATTGACTTGGGCTTATTTGAACCTCGGGATATGTTAGTAATGGATGAGAGTCCTTATTTGATGTCTTTGAGAATTTCTTCGCCTATGAGAGTAGGATGAAAGTTTTGTGTTGGGTCAATAGCTAATTCAAGTAGTGTTCATGCATATATTATATCTATGTTTGATATTCTTATGCCTATTTCATGATTAGTTGGTGTTTAATCCCATCTCCTAATTTTAGTTATCTTTGATGTTTAGTTATTTTCGTAGTTCTTAGTTGGTTATTGACAATTTCCGACTTGATTTCGGCCTAGCTTATTGTTTGGTTAACACATGTTGATGTTCCTTAGTCCTTGTGGAAGAATGACCCTTGCTTGCCACTTTACCTAGGTTAGTGGACTAGTTAGGTAGTTTGACCTTAGGTGTTTTGTCCAACGACCAAAATATCCTTCGTCAGTTAACGGCCTTTGGATATTTTGACACAGAAGACTATCTGGTCACTTATGAGGACGGGAAGACGGCCAAGGTTAAGGAGCCCAAATATTGGATTCCTCACTCCAAGTATATCCTGGGGAACGAACCCTTATCGGCCATGCTGCTCTCTCCTACCCATGAAAATGGTAAGTATTGCTGTCGGACTGGTCCGTGTGATGATAGTAGAAACTTTTTTTTTTTTTTTTTTTTTTTTTTTTTTGACCGCTTCCTGCTTGTTTGCAGGTTTTGATAATCTTGATCTCGACGCTTTTGGTGTTGGCGAGGACCTTCGGCCGCTAACCCACTTGCCGCCTACTCCTTCATACAGGTACGAGGCTATGCACGGCAACACCAATGGCCGTCGGGGAGGAAACCGGAGTGGCCCCCAAAACATCCTCCGAGGTCGCGGTGGGGTGACTATTGCTCGCATCTCTGCTCAGTGCGCCATTGCTGCCGCTGCCGGTACCAGCGGCCAGCCATCCACTGTCGTCCCTATCAGGTCATCCACCTCCCGACCTGTTGCCAGGGGTGGTGGGACTAGGAGGCAGCCCCGCGACCAAACTGCTAACAAGAGGCAGGCTTTGGGGGATCCTGAGACCTTTGGCCCCACCAATGAGAGCGTTCAGGTGGAAGGTCTAAATGTGGATGCTCCTCCGGAGGTCCAGGAGCAGGTTGTCGCGGCCGCTGGTCCTGATCATATTAGCGGCGCCTCTTGGCTGTCGGGCTCTTACTCCTCCCTCCGCGAGAAGATCAGGGAATTGATTACTATGCCCAGCTTTCTGTCCAACTTATCTCCCAGCATCTTTTCCCGGTACCATGAATGGATCGGGGAGAAAGAGGTACCGCTAATTGATGATGTGTCGGCCTCCTTTGCTCGTCGGCCCGTCATCTCCGGCAAGATTTATCAGCTTGACTGGGACGTCAGGGAAGATGAGTCACTGTATGCCAACATCCCCGAGAACGGTGGCATTCTTGCCTACCGTATTCTGAAGGGCATGCAGCTGCCACTGGACAGGCCGGTAGGGTCCTTGGTCACTCCTGCTGCAAGGCTGGCTCACGACCAACTTGTGGTACGCTTTCGTACTTATTTTATTATTACTCACTTGTTTTTTGTGTTCCTATTGACATTCCTTTCCTTTTTACAGGCCAACAGTGCTGCTATCGAGCTGATCGAGCAGTATGTTGAGTATCAAAAGATAGCGAACAGTTATAAGCAGTCACTGGAGACTTGCCAGGACCTGTTGAAGGATGTGGAGGATAAGCTGGCGGCCAAGACCACGGAATTGCAACCTCTGGAAGATGAGCTGTTAACTCTGAGGGCAAGGACTGCCTTGCTGGAAGAGACTGAGGAAAATGTTAACACATTGACCAAAGCTCTGGAGGCCGCCAACTCTGAAAAAGAGGTTGCTGTTTTGGACGCCTCTGCTGAAGCTGAGGCCAGGGGGGCGCCAAGGTTGTTGCTGAGTTTAAACAGTCCGAGGAGTATGCGGCGACCCTCCACAAGAGGTACGATGGCGGATGGGTTGCTGCCATGAGATGTGTATGCAAGATCATTCCTGGATTTGACTGGAATGTAATTGAAGATGCTCATGCTGCCGGCCAACATCTCACGTCCTTTGAGGGGGATCCTAAATTTGCTGACGAGGACGCTATTGCTGGTGCGGATCCTCGAGATATTCCAGATCAGGAAAATCAAGGAATCCCTCCCTCTTGATGTTTTTGGGCGGCCTTCTCTCAGCGCTTCCTGCTCCTCTAATATCTTATAGCTTTGTAATCTTTTGAATATTTCAACTAACACTTTATTCGGCCCATGTTGGCACTTGTAAACGTTAACGTTTCTTGATTTTATAAGTACGATTCCAACTGAAATCCTTTTATTTGGCCGCCATCTTTTTTGTCTGTAGTTGGCCGCCAAGCCAGTAGCTTTTATTGTATGGGAAAGTACTTTGGTTATATCTTGTGTTGTTATTACTTCAATTTTCGTCTTGACTTTTTTATGACCGTTAACATTTTTATCCGTTAGCGCTAGTTATCCTCTGGTTTGTTATGTGACCGTTATCGCCTTTTGGGCCTGTCATATGGCTTTTGTTTTGTGTGCTTGGTCTGTCATGTGACCGTTAATGCACTTTGAGCCTGTCATATGGCTTGTTTTTGTGCTAGGTCTGTCATGTGATCGTTAATGCACTTTGAGCCTGTCATATGGCTTTTGTTTTTGTGCTAGGTCTGTCATGTGACCGTTAATGCACTTTGAACCTGTCATATGGCCATCTAACATATTGATCTGTTATGCAATCCGTTAATATGCAAATAATAAGACAATTTTACGGGACACTAGCGGAAGTTTATATTATTCATGTAATAAAGAGTGGCTCTTGGACAATTACATTCTACAAATCAAACATAATACTTCTTTAGAACACTAGCATTCCAACAGTTCCTAAGTTCTTTGTCATCCATGCCTTTGAGAGTGAAGGAACCGGGAGCAAGCTTCTTGGCAATGATGTAAGGACCTTCCCAATTAGCGGTCAACTTTCCGTCAACATGTGCCTTACCCGTGGCTGCTGTTCTGCGAAGAACTGGGTCGCCAACATCCAACGGTCTCTCCAAGACTTTCTTGTTATAGGCCTTACTGATTCTATCTTTGTAAGCGGCTGCTCTCAGTTCTTCCATGAGCCTCGTTTCTGGCAAGAGGTCTAGATTTTCCCTGAGTGCCTGATCATTCATTTCAATGTTCTGGTGCTTGATCCGATAAGAGGGTAAACCTACCTCTACCGGCAATACTGCTTCTGCACCAAAGACCAATTTGAAAGGGCTTTCTCCCGTTGCTTCTTTTTCTGTTGTTCTATTTGACCATAGCACTGCCGGCACCATATCAGCCCATCCTCCTTTGAATTCATCTAGCTTTTTCTTCAAGGCATTCAAGATTTATTTGTTTGCGGCCTCTGCTTATCCGTTGCTCTGAGGATGGCAAACGGCTGAGTATGCAAACCTCACACGAAACTCTGTTAAAAAAGCTTGTATGGGACGGCAATCAAATTGGACGCCATGGTCAAAGACGATAGCCATGGGAATCCCAAATCTTGTCATAATATTCTGCCAGATGAATTTCTTGACCTGATTCGCTTTAACCTTTGCTGTCGATTCTGCCTCTATCCACTTTGTAAAGTTTTCAATTCCCACTATTAAGACTCTCCTCCCTCCCGTCGCTGTGGTGAATGGTCCCAGGATATCCATTCCCCACTGAGCGAACGAAATTGGGCATAGAATAGGCTGTAAATCATTGGCTGGCCTGTTGATGACGGGAGCATACCTCTGGCACTTATCGCAATTCTTAACATAACCCTGGGTGTCTGCCAACATACTTGGCCAATAGAAACCTGCTCTTAATGCTTTCAGTGCTAGGGCTTTACTGCCAATGTGATTGCCGCAAATACCTTCATGTATCTCTTCAAGAATTTTTGAGGACTCCCACGCCGTGGCACACTTAAGCAAAGGTAGATTGAATGATTTCTTATATATCTCATATTTGGTATATGATGTACCAGCTTACTTGCCGCTTCAGTTTCTTAGCGGACGAGGGATCGTTGGGAAGCGTCCCCGTCAGCTTATACGCCACCAACTCACTAAACCATTCCCCTTGCTGGTTTATGTTGTTGACGGTCACAATTTGCTCCGTGATGCTTTTTTCCCTCAATATATCTATCGTGACGATTTTCTCGATGCTGAATGAGTCAGAACTTGCCAATTGGGACAAATCGTCCACTTTCGTGTTCTCGGCCTTGGTATTGCTTGAATCTCAAAGTGGCTCAACTGAGCAATCAACTCTTTGGCCTTTTCTACATACTTCATCATGTTGGCCTCCCTGACTTTGAATTCTCCTCTTAGTTGGCCGCTAACCAACTGCGAGTCCGTCTTCAAGAGTACATTCTTAACTCCCGCCGCCAAACACATTTTCATTGTTTCACGCCGGGAAAGCAAACTTGATGGCGTACTGGTATGAGTTTCCTTCAGGGTTGGTCATCACTATACCTGCCCCGGATCCGCTAGCAGCGGAAGATCCGTCAACTTCCAGCAGCCAATTTTCCTTTTGCTCCACTTCTTCCTCATATGAGGCTTCCACAATAAAATCTGGCAGGGCTTGTGCTTTGATAGTGATCTTGGGCTTATACTGTACATATCATACTCAAATAGTTCAACGGCCCATTTCAGTAAGCGGCCTGAACTGACCATCTTCTGCAACGCTTTTTCTAGCGGCTGATTGGTTAAAACTTGGATGGGATGGCAGTCAAAGTATGGTCTGAGTTTCCTGGCAGCGATTACCACAGCCAAAACCATCTTCTCTACCAGCTGGTAACGGCTCTCTGGACCGTTAAGGATGTAGCTGATGAAATATATTGGCTGCTGCCTCTTCTCTTTTTCCACCAATAACACGGCCGCGACTGTTTTAGGCGAGGCCGAGATATACAACTGTAACACATCTCCAGACTCGAGCCTTGTGATGGTGGGTAGACTCATAAAATGCTCTTTTACTGCCCGGAATGCTTTGCTTTGCTCCACTCCCCGCTCAAATTTCTTATTTCCCCTTAACAGTGCAAAGAAAGGCAAAGCCTTATCTGCTGATTTTGAAATGAATCGAGTGAGGGTCGCCATTCTCCCTATTAGCCTCTGAATATCTTTGACGCTTTTTGGCTCAAGCAGGTCGACAATGGCTTGAACTTTGTCTGGGTTTGCATCAATCCCTCTCTTGCTTACCAAAAAGCCTAAGAACTTCCCTGCTCTCACCCCAAAGACACATTTCTTTGGGTTGAGCTTCATCTTATACTTCCTCAACGTTCTGAAGGTCTCTTCCAGGTCATCCAAATGTTCGCGGTCAGTTTTACTCTTGACGATGGAGTTGTCAACATATGTTTCGATATTGCTCCCCCTCTGATCCGCGAATACTTTATCGACCAACTTTTGGTAGGTTGCCCCTGCATTACGAAGCCCAAACGGCATCGCTTTATAGTTGTACACACCATAATCTGTGATAAATGCTGATTTCTTTCTATCGGCCTCGAGCAAGCTAATCTGATTATAGCTCGAGAATGCATCCATAAAGCTTAGCAATGCATAAAGCTTAGCAATGCATCTATTCTCGGTAACGGATAGCAGTCCTTTGAGCAGGCTCTGTTGAGGTCCGTGAAATCTACGCACATCCTCCATTGGCCGTTAGCTTTCTTTACCATGACCACACTAGCCAACCATTCTGGATAATCACATGGCTCAATGAAATCCGCCGCCAGCAGCTTATCAACTTCTTCTTTTATGGCCTTGTTCTTTTCAGTAGAGAAATTTCTCTTCTTTTGCTTGATAGGGCGGACAGTGCTGTCAACATTTAGACGATGTACCATCACGGCCGGGTCTATTCCCGGCATCTCAGCCGCTGAGAACGCTAATACATCTGCATTTTCTCTTAGGAGAGTCACCAGGTTGACCCTAATTTTTGGGTCCATGTCTGTTCCGACAGCAACTGTCCTTGCCGGATCATCTGCCAACATCTTCTGCTTTATTTCTCCATCTCGCTTGGGTCTTGGCGTATCATCAGGCCTAGACTCCAGTTTTTCCATTGAAAATTTCATCATTTCTTCATCTCCTTTGTCGGATTTTGCTTCATCTGCCAGAGCTTTCCTCTGGGCTCGCTTTTGTTTCCGAGTTGGCGGATTCAATTCTTCTACCGGCATTCTCCTTGCCTGCTGCTTCAGTGCCGTTAAATAGCATGATTTTGCCATCTCCTGATTCACTCTTAATTTCGCTGTCTCCCCAAGGTTGGAAACGTACAGCATGGTAAGATGGTAAGTTGATACAACCCCCTGGACATCATGGATGAATGGTCGTCCGATAATTGCATTATAAGCTCCTGGTACGTCATTACATCTCTGGCGTCTTTATCTTCTCCCTCTCTGACCGGTAAGGTTATCAATCCGTCGGGAATTACTGACGCCCCGGTGAAACTTATCACTGGGTAGCGAACAGGCTTCAGATGCTCCCGACCAATCATCCGTTTCTCAAAAGTTGAGAAATACAATATGTTCGCAGAACTTCCACCATCCACTAGAATTCTGTGGACAGTTTTACACTTTCAACGTGACCACTAGAGGGTCATCATAAGGATAGACAACGTGCTTCGCGTCCTCCATCGTGAAAGACATGGCGGGCATCATTGGTGGTCTTCTCCATTGCATACTCTCGTTGAAATTGACTTGGTGCCTGAACTCTTTCAGGCTTGCCTTTGCTCCGTTCATACTGCCCCCATGAATCGGGCCGCCACTAATAACATGGATCTCACTGATCCGCGATTGAACATTCTGGTTGGCTGGCTTTACCAAGTCTCCATCCTTAGTCTGAGCTTTATACTGGCTGAAATAGCCCCTTCTTACCAAATCTTCCAAGTTATCCTTCAGATGCCGACAATCTTCAGTCAAGTGCCCGTGATCACCATGAAAATCACACCACTTGCTCTTGTCGCGGTTTTTATGGAATATTTGCTTTGGACGCTGCCATTTATCACTGTCTTTATTCATCAAGTATATCTGACTCCTGGAGGTGGTGAGCTGAGTGTACGCGTCAAACTTTTCTTTGCGTTCACCCTTCTCCCGGTCACACCTCTCGTGGTCCTTTCTTTCACGGTCCTTTCCTCTTTTGACCACATTGGATTCTTGTCTTCTTTCATCTCGGCCGCGATCACTTTCACGACCTTTGCCTTTCTTAAGGACGTGAAAGTCTTGCGACCCAAATAACTTCTGAACGCTGACCCCTTCCTCAGCCCCGTCATTAAGGCTAAGACGGCCACGTCTTGCTGAAGTCGCAGAATGGAGACTGCTTCCACGTTACAACGCCCAATGAAATCACGAAGACTTTATGTTTCCCCTTGCTTAACAGAGAGCAGCTCACCAGTTGTGCGTCACTGCGTCTATTGCTTACAAAATGAGTGCTAAATGTGGAAGCCAACTGGGAGAAACTGGAGATAATACCTGGCTTTAAACTCTTGAACCAAGTCTGAGCAATCCCGGTCAGGGTAGACGAAAACACCTTCCACCAGATGGCGTCCACCTGGGTGTATAAGTACATGTGACCCTCATATGCTGCAACATGATCATCTGGGTCAGAACTGCCGTCGTATTTGCAGGACGGCATCTTGATTTTGGGCATGGGATGATTCAAGATTTCTGGAATAAAGGGAGACATTATGGGCTTAATTAACAGGTGTCCGTCAGCCGAATGGTTACTAGCACCCTAGGTGATGTACTCTCGGCGGGACTGACTTTGATATTCATCTTCTGAATTGTTTAGATCCTCAGTCTCTAGGATGGCTTCTTCATATTCTGGGTCCTGAATTTGCCTTTCCATCTGGCGTCCCTCCTGATTGAAGGTCCGCATTCTCCTTATCGGCGTACCATCGGCGTTGCGACCACTCATGATCGGCATCCGCCTACGAACTTGGCCAATCCTTGGATTAGGAGTGAGGGTGTTGTTAGGCTGAGGAGTATTTGCTTGTAACATTTGAATGAAAGACGCTACAGTTTGTAGCTGCTCAGGAGAGAACTGACTAAGTTGAGTCAGGTTGAGTGGTCCGCCACCAGTGTTGACCTGCGATACATTGTTCTTAGGAGTTTGTTGTTCGTTAACGTTCTCGGTCCCTCTAGTTTGGAATTGAGGTGCCCCGAGTGGTCCGGTAATAGCGGGCTGCGTAGACCCCTGACCGGCATTGAACCCTTGTGGACCACGTCCGTCAGTGTTTGCTCCTTCCATTTTAGTGTTCACAAAGATGGGAGCCCCTCCTTCTAACGCCAAATTGTTCCGGTGGCAGAACGGTTGGCGGTCTTGTGAAGAGTCCGCCAAAGATTGGAGTTAGCGTTCGCTTGTGAATAGCTGCGCAGGAAGCAAACGTGAACTACCCTCGGGGGGGATGCGAGGAAACCCCCTCCGACGCTCAAGTCAGCACGTGTCCAAATAGGATTTAGAGAGAGAGATAATTGAGTGTGAGAGAATGTACCTGCTGAATAGTACCAGTGGGGTATTTGTAGAAGTAATATTCATCTGACAGGGTGTGTAATCCTTTGACACGTGTATGGCTGTGGTGCGCCTGACGTATGGGAAGATTCCATTATTTTGTCTTATTAGGCGACCGCCAACGTTGTCGGACCACGTTGATACGCTGACTTGTTAGAGTTGTAGGCGACATTTACAATGATCGCGACCGTAGTGGTGTTCGCGGACTCATCACAGAGATCCGCTAACATACTTGGGTTATACCCATACACCTAGGATTGCCTATCACTTCCAAAAGAATTTCTAAGGCTGATTGTGATGTTTTGGTGGAGAAGATTCTTAATAAGATTATGTGCTGGAGCTCAAGGCATTTGTCTTATGCAGTTAGAGCTACTTTAGTCAATGTTGTTCTAAGCTTTCACACCTATTGGGCGTAGGTTTTCCTGCTACCTAGATGTGTCTTAAAGAGGATTACAGAAGTGTGCAAAGCTTTTATGGGAGGGCAAAGTTTTTTTTTTTTTGCAAAAGCCTCCCGTCGTAGCTTTGGAGTGGGTCGATATGCAAAAGAAAATGGTGTCTTGGGGATAAAGGATTGCTATGTGTGGAATACAGCTGCTATAGGGAAATATGTTTGGCAAATTACTCAATAAGAAGATGTATTGTGGATTAAATGGATTCATAATGTGTACTTAAAAGATAGTGACTGGTTGGAGTATGAGGCTCCTGCTTCTGCAATTTGGGTGTGAAAAGTTATATGCAAAGTAAAGAAAGTTTTCAAAAGTGCATAAAATAATAATCAATGGTTGACAGGGATAAAGAATTATTCTGCTAAGGAAGGTTACACGTGGTTACAGGGGCAGCAAGAGAAAATGATATGGCATCTTTGGGTGTAGAATCCTCTTAATCCTCTTAACATTCCTAAGTATTCCTTTATTGCTTGGCTGGTGGCATTGGGAAAACTAAGAAGAAGGGAGAAGCTAGTTCATGATGGATTATGCCAAGATAAATCATGTTTGGTGTGTAATACATGGGAAGACTCTTGCCATCATCTTTTCTTTAAATGCCCAAGGAGTCCTCGTGTTTGCACTGGTGTCATGAACTGGCTTGGAGTGTATGTTACTCCACAGGAAAACTTATATACATCTTGGAAAAAATGGGGAAGAAGGTTCAAAAGTAAGAAAAAACAAAGAGTGTGTTATGATGTCATAGCTGCTATGGTGTATCAAATCTAGAAAAATAGAAACCATGCTTGTGGAATAGTACTGCTTGAAGAGTCCTGGTTTGATTATTAAAAGCATCCAATTGGATGTTTGTGGGAGACTGAAAACCTGTATTGAGATTTAGTGGACAGAATAGGAAAAGAATTGTATAAATATTAATATTCTTGTAAATAGATGTATATGCTGATTTTTATTTAGGATGAGTTTTGTATTGTTTGTTGATGTGGTGTTTTCTGTGTTGTACCTCATCAGCTTAGGTTGTAAATTGGGTGGTTTTTTATTGCTTTTGTAATATAGCTTACATTTTGGGAAAAAGTGAAAGATATCATCAAAACATAAAATTTCTGTCCAGCCACAATTCCAGAAGGATTAATGATCCGAATGTATTTTATATATGGTTTTCCCCCGTTTTCTGATCATTTTGTTGTGATAACCGTGCTCTTGTAAGCCGTTTTCTATTAACTTTCTGCATTTAGTTGTGTAAGTAGGTTTTGGGGGAATTTCCCCCTGTTTACGTCACTATATGCTTACCACAAGGATGCGGAGGAGCTTTGATGAAGATTCTGGGTGACCCAATTTGATCCCTAGGGCCTAGAAATGATGCAAGATTGAAGTAAGGGTCTAAAGGTCATTTTCCAAGGCTTGGAAGTCTTGCACTACCCTATAGGGCGAAACTTGCCTTATACTGCCATTTTATGTGGTTTTGTTTCGGGCACTATAGTGCGGAACCCCGCTCTACTCGCAATACAGAAGACCCCCTCGATCAGGCTGATCCACACTGTCCCATTAGGCGGAGTGTATTTTCCGTTCTTTAAGGAGATATGTTGGGCGCCAGATCGGACGAGAGCCGCACTGAGCCATCGGGCTATACCCCACACTATCTAGCGGAGATGCGCATTGTAGCGCGAGCAATACGACAACTTACATTGTAGTTTTTGTTATATCTTTTAATTTTTTTTTTAACGACTCTTTTCTAGTGTTAAGTATCAAATAGATATTGTAAAACATAAGGAGGACATCTTATTTTTCAGCATTAATTTTTATTATTGTCTTAGTTTTCTCTTAAGAACACCTTGGAACCCTTGTTTTCACTCTCATCACCAATCATATTGAAGTTATCAATAGTGGATTAATTTACTTTCAAGTTTCATTCTTTAATTGGTATTTTTTCTTCTCTTATCATTCTCTATTAGTTTTCTATTATTATTTCATGCTTGCTTAGTTAATTAAGATTAGGTTTTTTTAACTATGAGTGAGTAATTCAGTTTATAGGGATTTTTGGCGATCTATGAATGCACATCAGGGATTAATTTAATGATTGTTTACTTTGTTGGTTCATTTGATTCTTGCTATTGAGTTATTTGTGTTAATCTACAAGTTTGGTCAACTTTGTTTGATGAATATTGCAACACAATATTGTAGACTGAGAGTTAGGTATTTGTTCTCTATAGTAGGTTAAACGATCTATGAACATGCGAGAGCAGCTTAGTGAGCTTCGAGTGAGGTAATATTCGAGAGAAATTACATGTGCCCTAGTCAGATTAGTCATTGAGTTTCTCCTATCATTCTTGAAATCCCAGATTGTATGCATAGTGAACCTGTTTCCCTAGACTTTCCACTATTTGATATCTTTGGTTTAAGTATTTGCAATTAGTTTAATAACAAACTCGTTTTATTTGATTTAGTTAGACTAATATAATAGTTCAGACATAATAGTATATTTATCTCCATGTGGATTCGATCCTGAATTCCCTGACTGCCCAGTTAGTGAACCCTAGGTTATCTTTGATCAGATGATATTACTTTAGCCTGTCATCCAACGGTGTGATCTTCTCTGACGACCAATTTACCGGAACTGATCTTGAGAAAACGTGCAGGGCGACATTTACATAACTCTCTAGTTTCCTTCCTTTTCTTCTATTTTTGTGTATATTGCCAAAACTGTTGTCATTCCTTTCCTTATACAACAAATGCATCGTAGATCGTCCAAGAGATGCTACAACATAACCCATAACATTTTGGGCCAAAACCAATATGTGCAAATTTGGATTCGCACGCACTTATAAACACAAGATAAAAGACTTACTTGTGCAATAAGTGGGCTGGACCCACAACAATCTCCTCCTCCTACCCATCATGGGGGAAGATATGACGATTTCATGATCATTGAACATAAAAAACGCAAGATTATTACAAATCAAAAGCTTGCTTCCTGGAACTCCCTTGGTCAACATGTGTCGTCTGCACCATTTTCGTCGGTGTGGACTTTCTTCAACTTTAATTTCTTTCCTTAATAACATCTCCTAACCAATGATATCATAATAAATATGCTTGGCGCAAGCGTCATTATAGTCTTGCTCAAATCCATAGCACTCACTATCACAGAATAGTACAAACTCACACTACTACAAAAAGAGGAATAAGGAACGCAAGATAGAGAACGGTCAAGTTGGATAAGCATTTTCCATAATAAAAGAAAACGATTTTCTTAGATCACCGTTATGTGATGGAAATAATACAAAATGCTTCTTTTACCTAATACCTGTTTCGTTTATTTTATTACAATAAAAAAATAATTAAACAAATATAGTTCATAAAATACACATCGGTGTTCAGAGATATATGTTTAGTATCATTTACAAATAAATTTACTCAAAAACAAAATTTAATAAAATCAATCGCTTTAACTTCCCCTCACCTACTCCGTTAGAGGCTCATAACAATTATTTTTACTTCATCTTCTCTCACCTCTCTATTTATTTTGGTAAAATTGATTTAATCAGTCCCAACTATGGGTGCCCTGACAAAAACAATCCCAACTATGATTTTTTATTGTTCAGTCCCAACTTTGAGAGGTGTTTTACAATAGTAGTCCCAGTAGGTTAGAAACCTGCTACACCAGGTAATTTGCCATTTTTTCTTTTTTTTTCCTATTTTCTTCCTCCCTCCTCCTCTCCTCTGCCACCCAACCCCCTCCCCCTTCCACCCCACTACCCCCTCCCTTGCCCCAGCCACCCATCCCCCTGCCCCCGAAACCCCTTCCCTTCCCCTCCACTACCCTCCCGTTCCCCCCCACCTCACCTTTCCCCTCCCCCGCCACCCCTCTCCCCGCCCCGGCAACCCCTCCCCTGTCCCAACCAACCCTCCCCCCTGCCCCGAAACACTTCCCCTGCCCCCGCCAACTATCCCCCTTGCCCCGAAACCGGTAAAAGGAGATAGAGAGATGAAGAGTAAATGTTATTACCTAACACCAGCATCACCAACAATACCAATAGCCATACTAGCAGCTAAACCAGCAAGACCAGAAGAAAGATGGGCATAACCATCAAATAAGTAATAAGATTTAGCTTTTGGGTTAATTCCAGTACTAATAATCACAGCAATAATCAAACCATAAATACCCAAAATTCCAGCCATAACAACTGGAACTATTGACTTCATTACAAGTTCTGGCCAAAACCCAAAACCTGGATAAATTAGTGAGAACCCAGTAAAAATATTGAGAACCCAGATCATAAAAATTGAAAATTTAAGGGAAATTCAATCTAGATTGATCAAAAATTGAAAAAACTGAATTCAAAAGAGTGCTTACAGGAGAAAACTAGGGCCTTTAGATGAGAATTGAGATGTTCCACGTAATTAGTTTGGATGAGAATTGAGTTTGGAGAATTGAGATGTTCCACGTAACCCAAATAAATTTGGTGTTGTTGCCTTGTTCACTTCAGTTTTGGATGGCTGAACCTCCTCCAATCTCAATACGAGCTTTGTCAAAGTGCAGGCAACAACAACCCAAGGAAAAGGTCACCAGATAGCAGCAGTGATCTCAGGTTTCCTTGAGTAGCCAACGAGCCATGAACCAAGGTGGGGGAGACATAGCAGTTTCTAGAGCTGCACTTTGAGTGGCATAAGTTCCATCGACAAGGACAACCGGCCTTCTTGAAGAGGGGAGATGGGTGGGGGGTTGTGGAGTGGCAGGGGAGGGGATGTGTGGTAGGGAGGGGAGGTGGGCGAGGAGGGGTGGCAGGAGAGGGGATGGATGGCAGAGGAGGTAGGAAGGAGGAGAGAGAAAGAGGAAGAAAAAAGATAAGAAATTAAAACAGCTAAAGAAAGTAAATTTTTTTTAAAAAACCATGTTTTACCTCTTATGCAGGTGACTGGTTAACCTGGACCACTATTGTAAAACACCTCTCAAAGTTGGGACTGACCAATAAAAAACCAAAGTTGAGACTTTTTGTTAGGGCGCCCATAATTGGGACTGATTAAATCAATTTTTCCATTTATTTTTTACTTAATCTTCTCTCACCTCTCTATTTATTCCATCATATGAGTAGTCCTTCAGTTTCACCGACTTCATACTCTAATATCTACAATCGATTTTCTAATTTTCCTGCACTATAGTTTCATCCTCTAATCTCTCCATCATTCCCTCTTGATTTTGATTTTTTAACCTCAATTCTTCCTACGCCGCTTCACCTCGTTTATCTCTATTCCTTATCCCTAAAAATGTCATCCACAGCGGCGAACGCAATCCACGAGTGTGCAATCGAACTAAAGTGCAAGAAAGCAGCAAAGAAGATAACTAACGCCGTTTTAAAAACACTATTTTGTTGATGTTGGCTTTGATACTGCTGTAATTTAATTCTCAACCGCGAAAACACAATCCACGAGTATGCAATTGTGTTTGTTCTCGCTCCCACCAAGACCCGGCGTAGGTGGCACCAACACCGCACCACCGCAGTAACCCACACCTTTATTATTACGGTTTTTTCACCATATACCCCCGACAAATTGGAAAATTCACCATATACCCTTAATGTTTCAAATATTCACCATATACCCCTAAGTTTCCGAAAATGTTCACCAAACACCCTTTTTCTAACGGACGTTAGGTTGCCGTTAATGTTATTTACAATATTGCCATCATTAACCCCTAATCCTTAATTTTAATCCTAATACTAACCCTATTTCTAACCCTACCCAAACCCTAACCCACCCTCCCATCCCCTCTCCCAAACCCTAACCACCCGGCCCACCACCCCCCCCCCTCCCCTCCACCCCAACCCCACCCCCCCCCTCCACCTCCACCGGCCGATGCCCGTCCCCACTCCCCTTCCCAGTCGATTCCCCCTCCCCCTTCCCTCGTCCCCATCGATTTCCCCCTCCCCCTCCCCCTTCCCGTCGATTTCCCCCTTCCTTTTCGAATTTCGAACCTCGAAGCTTCGGATCTCGGATTTCGGATAAAAAATTGTGCTTTGTGTGTGCTTTCCGGCGGTTGGGGACTCAATTTATGGCGGTTGGGGACTCGGGTCGAAGGGGGCACTCGAACTCATACGGTTGGTGCTGCGGCGGTGGGGGATGCAGATGCGGGGGAATCGAGGGAGAGTGGAGTGGGATGGGTGGGGGCTGTCGATGGCGGGGGAATCGAGGGGGAGGGAGAGGAAGCGGGGGGGGGCTGCGGTGGCGGGGGAATCGTGGGGGAGGGGAAGAGGATGGGTGGAGGCTGCGGTGGCGGGGGAAGGGAGGGGGATTGACGGGGGGCTGCAGGGGGAAGGGTGGGGGGTGTGGCGGTGGGGGAGGGGGGGGGGGCTGGGTTAGGTTAGATGGGAGGGGGGTGGGGAGGGGTGTGGGGGCTGGGCTAGGGTGGAGGGGGAGGGGAGGATGGGTTAGGGTTAGGGTTTAGATTAGGGTAAGGGATTAGGGTTTAGATTTTAGGGTTAGGGGTTAATGGTGGCAAAATGGTAAATAAAGCTAACGGTGACTTAACTTCCGTTAGAAAAAGGGTATATGGTGCACAATTTTGAAAACTCAGGGGTATACGGTGAATATTTGAAATATTAAGGGTATATGGTGAATTTCGTGATTTGTCGGGGGTATATGATTAAAAAATCGTTATTATTAAGTAGGTTTGTTTTTTAAATTTTAAAATTCGGTTGAATATTAATATTAATAAGATAAATTCTCTTTTGCTTTTGAGATTTTTGTTATTTCAGGTTCTTAGTTCTTAGATCTGTTATCCTTTATGTGATTTTCCCATTTTTGCATATTTCATATTTTTGAACACATAATAAGAGAGTGATAGATCGAGTATTACTTCAACTTATGGTGGTTTGCTTGTTTATACGATTATACGAATGGCAATCTCTCTGCCATTTTTACGAATATTTTAGGCATATAATATGATTTTTTTTTTTAAATATTTGGGGTTGATTAACTTGATTTGGGCATTGTATGGATACATGAATGGGATGCATATTATTGTGCATTGATAGATGTAGTATATGAAGAGGCAGGATGCATGCCGTAATACAGGAAGAGATAGGGTTGCCATTTATTTATTTAAATTTTTTCAAAAAAAAAAAGAGGAATAAAGAACGATTATCTTAGATAACTGTTTTCTATAGTAGGGAAAAAATAGTTGGGAAATACAGGCCTTTTCTATTTCTCTCTTTTTCTTCACAGTATCGTGTACATTTTACTACAAAAGAGAACGGTCCTAGAAGAACCGCTCTCTATGATTGGTCTTACAAAGCACCTCTATTACCCATTTCATATTTTTATAGAGCCCTTAGCTGGAGATCGGTCTTGAGACGTTCTATAAGGCCTATATCAACAATTCTCTTTGCCCTTTTTTGTAGTAATGTCACTTTGTTTCTAATACTACAAACTCACTTTGTTTCAACAGCTTTTAAGCAATAAGATCTCTTTACTTACTTACTAGTGCATTATTGGCCTTAGGTAACACCCAATAAGTGCTGCATAAAAGGTTGAAAGTGTTATTATAGAAAATAGGTAACACTTTTCTGGGTGATACATCTGCTCGTGCCGCCTATGCTCTAAGGTAACACTTTTGGAGACCTTGATAACACTTTTCCAAGTGATACCTTAAGTGCTCTTAAGTAACACTTTTGAACACTTATTGTAACATTTACAAAGTGTTACTTATAATTTCTAACGTCTCACTTTTTTGTCATTAGTAACACTTTTCAATCGACTCTTTTGCTAATAAGTAACAGTTTATTAGACCTTATGTATCATTGTCAACTACCTTATGTAGCACTCTGTTGTATATTATGTATCACTTTTTTAAGCTGGCATAATATTATCGATAATAACATTTTTTTATTTGTTGGCACATATACAATGATAATAATACTATAACTTGCAAATGTAATAAACGAAGAAGAAATAGAATGATATTATAGATATAAATTATTACAAATATTCTATGGTCATTATAAAGATTGAGCCAAAGAGTAGTATTCATTAATTGACAACATACTATTGCGTTCAAAATATAAACAGTTGATCTGAAAATCCATTGATAATATACATAACTCTCCCAAAATAAACCTAAATCAATCTTAAGGTCATTTCTTCCTTTCGTCTTCAATTCCATCGCCCAATCCATGCATGCATGTTTCTCGAAGCATCATGCCTACTTGCTATTCTAATCCATTATCTTTATTCTCCTGCAGTAAGAACAAAAAAAAAACTTTGAAGTCTTATATGATAACAAGACTAGTGATATACTTGTTGTGAAAAGAAAAACAAGTACAGTAAATGTATGAGGCATAACAAGGCGTTGTAGACCTCTAGGAAAAGAACAGGGTAGTTGGTCTCTGAATCTAGTAAAGAATCTTAGAGAGCTCACCTAATTACCTGCTAGAGCTCCATAAATATTGACTAGCGTATGTGCAGATCATGATATTCAGCAAGGGCACAACCTAGTGTCAGAAATCTTAAAATCCAACCAGAATGTATAAAAAGTTTATATAGCAATTACTAACATAATTAGGTCATGTGAAATAGTTTATACTATATATTATATGCATATGCCATCATCACAATCATATTATTCTTCTCAATGTTCATGAGTCGTAAATATAATCACTCAATAACCTCCCATATTGATCTTACTTCCTCACAAAAAGACATTGTAATTTATATAACTATCAGGCCAATACATTTGTGTTTCAATATAGGATGCAAAGAACTCAAAAAAAAAAAAACACACTCGTTCTCTCCAACTTCTTTAGTGCTTAAACAAGTCTTTTTTCTTTCTTGCACGACAGCTACTACTAAATGTATTATGCACGTATATATGTCTTGGTATGTATGACAATGAAGTTGAACCAGCAAGGTCATATTAATGTCTCACTTGTTCCACTTTATATCCTAGTGAAAGAACTGGTTGGTGATGGGAAAAGCGCTTCATTCCACTTGTCACATATAACACCAGGTGGTGAGACTAACAATCGTGAGAGACCTATATCTAGCAAAGGAACATCGGCTGATAGCAAGAAACACATAGCGATATCGTCTGATAGCAAAGAACTTGAAAGGGTCAGTGACTATGAGCATGAGGACTTGGACAACCAATCATCCCAGTCAAAGGAGAGATAGGGGATTCAAGCAGCTCAGCCGGCTGAACTAAGCGCAGGTTTAGATACAACTTGTAAGCAGTGGAAACAGTACCTTCAGCATTTCACAAATCCTGCCAGGCGCCAGCATATCTACTTGAGAAACAACATTTGAACAAATCAAATGATTCTAGCACTCTCAATTGCTTTTATAGTAGTGATGTTGTGGTAAATGAACAGAGAACAAGTAAGACAGCTTTTGGTGGCACTCGAGCCTCACTTTCTGGCTTAGTTCGTACAGATTAGAAAAAGGATGCCCAAGCAAGTGCTGAGGTACTCAACCCAGTAAAGTACCAAAAGGTAAGGATCGTTTTGATTCAACCATCACAAATAAGTCTATACAGATAACAACTAACCAGCATACCCCAAATCGAATTAAAGAATCAAATCAAACAAATTGAGCAACCCCAAATCAAATTAACGAATCAAATCAAACAAATTGAGCAACCCGAGATAATAACTAACCGCATACCCCAAATCAAATTCCACCATCATGATCACAAATCAAATTAACGAATCAAATCAAACAATTTGAGCAACCTCATACCAAAATTTTACATTGAACATGATCAATTGTAAAAGAAAACAAAAAAATTCAAACACTAAGATTTAAACGCTTGAAAAATTCAAATCAAAACTAACCACTTGGAAGGATGATCAAAACTAACAGTACCTCCGCCATATCATGCCACCGCATTCAGCGCGGCACATCACCCAAGAGAGCAGCAGCAATTCACACAACTCCGACTACGGTAGCGGGAGCAGCACGAAACAGGAGAGAAAGGGAGATGCGAGTGGGGTTTGAGGGTTTGAGGGTTTGAAGGTTGAGGGGTTTACTTTCCAAAACCCGAAAAGAATGGGGAAGGCAAAACCGAGTTTGAGAGGTGAAAACAAAAGTTTGGTTTCGTATTTGGGCCAAATACAAGACTCATAATACAATAACTATTTAACTGTGTATTATGGAGTTTTATTTCATAAAATTAATATAATAACATCAAAATAGATTAACTTTTAAATAAATAAACTTACAAATATGACTTGGTCCAAATAATTTATTCAAAGATATCGATGCTAATTAACTAATAGAAATCTTTAGTAGCAATAAAATCAAGATTCATATTGCAACCCAAATAAGACAAAGACATTCGATACGTAATTAAATTGATAATTAATATAAGAACTGAGCAAATGTTTTTTCAAAAAAAGAAATCAATAAGTAGTGTTAGTGTAGAAATTAAATAAACACGCAACACAATAAAATGTTATCTAAAATATTATAAGTGTTACTTAAAACAAGTGTTGCCATGTAAAATTGAGATGTTACCTATTAAAAGGTTCACCTTAAAGACTTACATATCAAAAAGTGTTACCTTAAAGAGTTAAAATGTTACATATAAAAAGTGTTACCGTGAAGTGTTACGAATCAAAAAGTGCTACAATCAAAGTGTTACCTACTGTAAAAGTGTTACTATGAAGTGTTACATATCAAAAAGTGTTACGATCAGAGTGTTACCTGTGGAAAAAGTGTTACCTTAAAAGTGTTACCTATTATAAAGTGTTACACATCATTGTTACATAACAAGAAAGTGTTACAAAAGTGTTACATATATGTTAATGAAAATTGAATCTCAAAATGTGTTACCATAGAGTGTTACAATAGGTCAATTATGTAGTAATTCCATGAATGCAATACACTTTGTCTTAGTTATAACAATGCTACACATTTTTGTAGCTTTGATTGCAATCAATTTGGCTCCCTCTGAAGATGTAAACACATAACCTGGGGTAGACTTTATGTTATCAAGAGAACTCGCCATGTCTGCATTAATATGGCCTTAAAGTAAAGGTTCAAAACCTCCATAGTAGAAACTCAATTTGGACGTGCCCTGCAAGTATTTGAAGATCCACTGCACTGCTTCCCAGTGAACCTTACCAGGATTAGATAAGTATTTGCTCACTAACCGGACCAAATAGCTTCATTCCTTGCCTTCCAGATCTGATACACAGCAGCAACAACAATTGCAAAGAGGATCTGCTTTCTCATTCTTGATCCTGAATAGCTTCTTTTAATCCAGCTCACCCATTGCTCCATATTCCTGTTTATGAATCTATGACCCATCCACTCAAGCAATTGAGAAATTAACTATATACTGAAAACACATTCAAAGAACAAATGCTCATGTGATTGTATGGCAATCCTACACAAACGACAAAGATTGTCTTGGTTGATATTATATTGATAGAGCTTCTCCTTTGTTTTCAATCTGGATTGTATACCTAACCAAGCAATAAATCTGTGCTTGGGAAGGTTCGTTCTGTTCCAGATACCCTTTGTCCAATGAAAAGCAGGCTTATCATCAATAAATAAATCATGCACTTTACTGATTGAATAATGGTTGTGTCTACTCCATTGAACCATTCCAATGTATGCCAGATCATTCTTAACTTCACACAAGTATTTGGTTACCCAACTAGTTCCTGGCGGGGCTTGAAAAATCCCACCAATTCTTGTCTTTCACATAAACTGTATAAACCCATTTGACCCATAACTCATCATTTTTGCATCCTATGTGCCAAATCAACTTACCAATTGCTGCCATGTTCCACATTTTGATGTTTCTAAACCCCAAACCACCAACTTTTTTATGAGAACACACATCATCCCACTTAACGTAACATGCCTTCTCCCCCATTGCCTTTCCGTTCCATAAAAAGTGCCTACAAATGGTTTTGATTTTATCCAGAACAGCACAAGTGAAAATGAAGACTTGAGACCAGTAGCTGTGTACACTAAGCAACAATGAGTTGATGAGCTGGGATCTGCCAACAAAGGACAAATTTCTTGTGCTCCAACTTATGTCTGATTGTCATCTTTTCCACCAAAACATCACAGTCAGCAGCTTTAATCTTCTTTAAGCTTATTGGCACTCTAAGATATATAAAAGGAAGGCTCTCTCTTACAACCCAGAGAACGGATCTATCCTTATTATCTCATTATCATCCATTGTTGTACAATATAAAGCTGACTTATTTTTATTTGCCTGTTAGCCTGATGTCTCTGTGAATAGCTTGAGACCTTGAAGAAGCAAATATGCTGATTTAGCTTCACCTTTACAAAACAACATAAGGTCATCTGCAAAACAAAGATGATTAACCTTCAAACTAGCACACCCAGTGAAGAAATTGAACTCTAGAAGCTCTCGAATATAGGCTAGGATTATGGTTAAATAGTCCATGCACAAGACAAAGAGCAGGGGGGGACATAGGATCCCCCTGCCTAAGCCCTCTCTTTGCAGCAAAAAACCCTTCAGTATTTCCATTGTTGAGCAGCTTAAACTTAGGAGTAGAGATGCACTCCATGACACAATTTATGAAGTGACTTGGGAAGTTCAAAGCTTGTAATAGATCATGGACAAAATTCCATTCTACTAAATCATAGGCCTATTTAAGGTATGTGTACCTTCATTAGTAACCCCTTAACCTGATTCCTAGGCCTTCCAAATCTCTTCACTAAGGCCTGGCATAGAAGTATGTTGCTGATAATACTCCTACCATTAATAATGCTCCTTGTGACTGTGACACAACCTTAGGAAGAATCTTACTGACCTTTGAACAAATCAGTTTGGTGATGGTCTTATCTAACACAGAACATCAAGATATAAGTCTGAAGTCACCTACTAAAGCAGGACATTTGACTTTAGGTATCAACGTAATTGTAGTGACATTGATTTCATCTAGCAAGCCTCCACTTCTAAAGAAATCTTGCACAACCTCAACCACATCTTGTCCAACTATATTCCAACTTTGTTTTAGAAAACAACTGGAATAACCATCAATACCTGGAGACTTATCATCATGGATAGAGAAGATAGCACTTCTGATCTCATCTGCAATGAAGTTCAGATCAGGCTCCTGTTACTGAGCCTCACTACGCACATAGCCTCTGATAATGACTGCAGTTTCTACTTTCTTCATAGAATTATCAAAAACCTAATAGGGAGTGATAAAATTCAATGAAAGCTACTACCACTTCTGAAGAAATATTTGCCCATGTCCTATCTTCCTTTATGATAGTATTAATTCGATTCTGAATCCACCCACCATGATACTCTGATGAAAAGTCTTTGTGTTGTCATCCCCTTCATTGAGCCATTTTAATTTTCCCTTTTGACTTAGGAATTGAGTATAATTCCTACGAGCCACCTTATAGTATTCTCTGGCTTCTTCCTTCATAGCTCTCAGTTCATAGTCATCAGGACTAGAATGTAAAGCTTGCTGAGCTAAAATCATCTGGATGTAAGTGATTAATTGTTGTTCAGAGACATCTTCATATTGTGTTGCATTTAAGATCTTGAAATCTTTCTTCAGAAGCTTCAATTTTCTATCAATGTGAAACATTCTTGTCTCTGAAATTTGATGCAGCTAAACATTAGCAACAATTCCTTCAAAAGCTTCAGCCTGGCACCACATGTTGAAAAATCTGAAAGGTTTTTTCTTGGCTTTATTGACAAAAGATCTGATTACTAATGGACAGTGATCAAATTCTTCTTCAGGAAGAATTGTAACTTCAGTGAGAGGCCACTCATTAATCCAAACTTCATTGCCAGGGAATCTGTCTAGTTTACAAAAAACCCTATCTGCCCCCTCTTGCTTATTGTTCCAAGTGTAGTATTGTCCACAAGACTTCACCTCCAATATTCTACACCATTCCATGTATTCCTTGATATCTACAATCTCTCTATCCTTTACAGGCTGAACTCTTTTTCTCTGTTGTACGACAAGCTTTCTTGCTAAGCTTGAAGTGAGTTGCTAGTGGTGTACGATCAAGCTTGGCATGCTTTACATTGAACCTTTCAAACACCCCTTCAACATACTTTTCTTGTGATAGCCATAATTTTCCAGATTTTCTATCACGAGAAATCTCTATGCCTAAAATTTTCCAGTCTTTCATGTCAAATGACTTAAATAAGCATTTCTTCAAACTTTGAATCATATATTCATATCTGCATCTTGTCCAATTATTAGCATATCATCTACACATAAAAGAAGGATGTTGAAGTTACCTCCATAAAACTTTATGAAATGCACGCAAGGATTGGTTGTAGTTCGTTTATCACCATTTCTTAACATAAATGAATCAAATTTCTGGTACCATTGCCTTGGTGCCTGTTTAAGCCCATACAGACTCTTCTTCATTTTGCAAACATAAGTTTTTCTTTCCTTTTCTTTTCAAATCCTTGAGGTTGCTCCATGTAGATCTCTTCGTGCAAGTCACCGTGTAAGAAAGCAATTTTCTACATCAAGGCTCCAAATCAAGATCATAACTTGCAGCTAATCCAAAACAGTTCGACGAAGTCACCTTGACGATTTAAGAAAAGCTCTCACCAAAATCAATGCTCTTTTTCTATTTGCACTCCTTTACCACCTATCTAGCTTTCCGCTTCACTATCTTCTTACCATCTTTCTTGTTCTTGAAAACCCTTCTATTTTTCAAGATTTTCTCGCCCTTGGGAGGTTCACTAGCTCATAAGTTTCATTCTTTTTCAAGGATTCCATCTCCTCCTTCACACTATCGAGCCACACATTTTTCTCAGCAAGAGATAACACTTCTTGATAGTTCTCGGGCTCCCCTTCATTAGTATTAATAATAATACTCCCTCTGTTCCAGAATACTCTTTACTCTTTCCTTTTTCATCTGTTCCATAATACTCTTTACACTTGGATACGACCCACTATTATTTTAATCCTTCTACCTTCTAACGTTTGGCGACACACTCTCTCATCCAAATAAAATAAGGATAAAATAATACCACTCATATTACCTACCAACTCTAACCATTGGTCAACACTCTCTCTCCACCAAATAAAATGGTACTACTTTTACTACCTACTAACTCCTATCACATCTACTTTTTCAATAAAATAACAATTGATAACCAAACAACAACTTATCAACTAAACTACGTGCCCTGATAAGTGTCAAGAGTATTCTGGGCAGAGGGAGTAATGAACTTTGAGCATGGATACCTTGTTAAAGGTTTGCGCTCTCTGGTTGACCTTAGAACATGTGTATGCTCAGTTTGAAGGACATATTTATTGCTCCCCTTTTCTCATGAACCTCTTCACCATGATTTTCTTCCTCATGATGATCAGATTCATGATTTTCCATTCCATCTGGTGAAGGCTCATCAAGATCATCATCATTATGTTCTGGTACATTACCGTCAGTTTGTACCTCACTAACGTCATCATGTGTCACCTTAATATTTTCGTCTGTTGGTTGTCAATAGGAATAGGAGTAGGAGAAGAAGCATTTATTATCAATAGTATCAAACAACAAATCTAAGGTGGAATTGTACCTTCTACTCAAGATATTTGCACCCTTCTCGTAATCAAAGAATACTACATCTCTACTACTCACTACCGTCTTCTTTTCTCACTAGTGGAAAAAAGTTCAACCGTTGTGGTCAAAATCGGGCTTACATACCACTCCGGTTTTGGGCCTCATCGGTTGGACTCGTAGCAGTCCCCAAATATTAACTAATCCGGTCCTAAACCGGATCAGTTAATCATTTACCCCTGCGGTTTTGGGTGAAAATCGGAGCAGTTAAGCAAGTTAATTGCTGCGGTTTTGACCCAAAACTGCAGCGGTTGACCACCCCAAAAACCAAAAAAAAAAAAAAAATTTTTTTGCACAAAATCAATAATATATATCAATACTCATTTTATTAAGCATATTATGCTTAATTGAAGCATAAACATAAATAATTAGATACATAAGATATTAACAACTATAATCTTGCACAAGCATCAAGTTCCATAAGCACAGGCTAGACTAGCCATTGCTTTGTCGTTGAAGAGAAGTTGGGGTTGCTAATTGAAATCTATTCAATTCTTCCTCCTCATTAATCGATGACTTGTACTTTTCACTAGAAGTTTCTTTTCTATCTTGCTCAGCACCAGCTACGCTGGAACTTAGTATCTCCATCAAATGATTAATCTCCTCCCTGCATATTAATGCAAAGCAATTAAAAATTTAGAAATAAATTAATAACTAGGCAAAGTCTAGTATGAGACCGTTTCACAAACATAATGCAAAACAGCAGCAAGATTTTTTCTAATTAAGGTTAACCTCTTACTTTCTTCGGAAACAACTTCTTACATCTCATGCTGATCAAGTGTGAGGTGGTCTCATCCAAAACAAGCTCTACAAAACTCTGGTATTGATAATTCTAAAAAATACCTATTTGACCTAGCAGCAATCTCTTAAAAGAGAAAAAAAAATGATAAGTAAACAGATATGAGATAGTCTGATACTAGCAAGCAACCAATAACAAACAAATTTCAACCAGGTGTTGATGATGCAGATATGAAATAATACAGCAGTTTATAAAAAAGGAAAAAAAAAAGCATAAAAAAATTAACTAAGGTTAAATCAACCTCATAAGTATCGAGAGCACCAACCAAAACATGAACATATACAAAAACAACACCATCATGTACCTCCAGAGACGAGAAAAGTAAGGCAACAAACATCTATCTTAATAACTGACCTAGAGAACCATAACAATCAACAAAGCTAGCTTACAAGTACATGTTCTCATTTCACTTCATGCATTGAAGGGGGGGATCTTTCGGAAAAAACCAAGAACCTTAATGAAAGAGTTGTAGTGCAGGTATCTGCTATTGTACCCACCAGAACTCTATGGAGGAGAACATCTAGATCAAATCCAGAGATATTATGGCCCACAAGAACATCACTGTCTAACTTGTACATCTCTGTAGTCAGACTGTTTAACAAAGATCTTTCGCTGTCAGATGTAGCAAAATTAACAAATTAGAATACTCAAATTCCTTCAGTTGTTAAACAATAAAAGATAAACAAATGAGATGTAATTTAAAAAAAAAAAAAGATGACATATGAGCCTTAGCTTATTTATTTGTTCTACAGAAAGTGCAATAGATTTAATAGTTAAAATAAGTTCACAACTGGGACATGCCTGCTTTCAGAAGCAATTACGGTACTTCCCGCCTTTGAGTTCTTTTCCGCAGCTTCTTTAGCGAATCCCATTGGAAAGATACCATCAAGCTCCCTTACAACAGTAAAATGATTAAGCAGACTAGGTCTCTTCCACTCTGAAGCCACCACTGGAGTGTCAATCTGAAGATCAAATATGAGGTAAATGAAGCATTCGGATCATATTTATGTGCTACATTTGAATTCTGAAGAAAAAAGTACTATGATATGACATATTTGCAAACAACACGTATATTGCAAGTTGGAAGTAAGATTGAGGCTCAGATAAAGATCAAGTCATCAAACCACACCCCCCCCCCCTCCTTAAAAAAAGCTCACTGTTCCTCTAAGATTATATGAAAGAAAACCTAAAATGCATTATCTATCTAAATTGAGTAAATATTGCAGCTTACTAATATCATTCTTTCACCCTCCCCCCCCCCTCTCCACTATACAAGCTAATTTATGTTAAAAGGTCTTGAATAGAATTTCTCAACCAAACACGGACCTATGGGAGAGAAAAAACTATTGAGCAATGAGGTGTAAATCCAATTAAGGGATACGATTAATCTAGAAGAGCAAGGAGCTCAAAAATTTGTGGTAGTTTTGCCAATAGCCATGTCTTAACTCTTAAGTTACTAAACTAGCTTCTATAGAAACTGCATCTGGGCATTACCCGAGCAATCATGAAATTATGGTTGAGAGTGCAAAGAAGTAAAGGAATGAGATAACAGCTTTATAGAGCACGTCCCCGTAATAAGAAATCATTGCAAACATACCTTCACTTTAGTACATGTGATAAGGGATGCCAAAACAATTTCATTGACATTTTGTTTCTCATTGATGATTGTTTTCAAATTGATTGTTGTTACAATAACTGGAGGAATCTCTGCAGTGTTCTTGGTGGAAGTTGACACCTGGATGTCCTTCGGATAGTCAACATCAATCTCAAATTTGCACCACCTCACCTGCTCAAAAGCACCTCTTAGATATCAAACGCATATACACGCATGTTATAACCTCCCTGTATGGTGTTGCAAATCTCACCCGTTGATGAGAACGGGAGCTAGAGAATTTAGATATTGACAACCACGATGGTCCTTTTACCTTCCTTTTAATCAAAAAGAGTTCCAGGGCACTGTTAATGAGGTACGCATTAATTCATTCTTGCACACAATATAGACCAAAAAGAAAAAAAATCTCACTTTAAGTTATATCCACTCCAATCATCAAGTTAAGGAGACAAAGCCATAGAGGAAAAAAAAACTATGACACTTTTAACTCTTAACTTCAGGCCTTCAACAACTTGGACTGATGAACATCAGAACTAAAAATTCAAAGGATTCAACATACTTAGATCTAATATCAAACCATAAAGCAACTCATACACAATTATCATAGCACAGTTAAAAGCGAGATATGAAGAAAGAAAGAGAATGAGGACGCAGCAGCAGGTGGCGGTGGGGTTTGTTGGCGGTGGCTGGTGGCCGTCGGTGGAAGATGGAATCCTAGCGCGCAAAACTAAGTGAAACCGAGTGGGGTGTTCGAATTGTAGAAGGAAGGATGGAGAATGGAATAAGAGGGAGGTAAGTGAAAACGCGAGCTGTTAGACCCAAAAAAATGAAGATTAAGCGTTGCGGTTCTTAAGAGAACCGGATCGGTTTGTGTTCCCGGGTTTCACATTTCGAGGATTTACCGATTCGGTTCTCTTAAGGACCGCAGCGGTTGTGTTGTGACATATAGCATTTTTTCCACTAGTGTCTGGATCATAGAGTCTATAGCCCTCTTCATCACCACACCCAACACATACACAAGGATTAGTCTTGGAATCAAGCTTTGATCTCTGTTCTTTCATCACATGCATATATGTCTTACATTCAAATACTCTAAGAGATATGAATATATAGGATCAAATCCCTTCCATTCTCTCTTAGAGATGTCAAGGCACTAGATGTTGCACTTGTCCACCCTAGAATGTCTTAGGAAGATTAGACATTCTTAATTAGCATACATCTCATCTTCTCCACAATGGTTTTTGTTCATTTTCTCTTCAACTCCATTGTCTTGAGGTGTGCCAGGCTCCTCTCATGTCTAATGCCATGTTGCGAGCAATAACTCTTGCATTCATTCAAAGTATAATCACCACTATTATCATATCGAAGACGCTTCAACTTTCTTTTTGTCGCTTTTCTACCATGTCATGAAAATTTGTGAAGATCTCGAATACTTGGATTTTTATCTTCATATACACTCAACTTCTTTGGGTAGGGTCATCATGAAAGTGACAAAAAAATCAATTGCCACTAAGAGACTCCACTTCAATATGGGACCGCAAACATTTAAGTGTACTAACTCAAAATTGTCTTGCTTCCTAGTAGACTTCTTATAGATGCTTTCCTGCCAAACAATGATTATTAAGGGTCAAGAGAAACGATTTTATCAACAGGATTAAATGATTTACCTGCTAAAAGTTTTATCCCCTTATCACTCATGTGAACAGGAATAAATGATTTACCTGCTAAAAGTTTTATCCCCTTATCACTCATGTGTCTCAATCTGTGATGCCACGAGTTAGGATAATTCTATTCTTCAACTGCATTCAGCTCACCTAAACATATACACAAGTATATTTTATACAAAGAGCAACACAACTCGTCTCGAGCAACTGTCATTGAACCCTTGGACAATTTTCATTTACCATCTCTGAAGGTATGTCTGAAGCCTCCTTGGTCAATGACATTTGTAGATTACAAATTAAGGTAAAGATCAAAATTATGGCACACATTCTTCAATGTAAGCATGCACCCAACACTTGTCTTCACACGGGTACCACCCAACCCAACAATAATGTTAGCTGAGCTCTGGTTTCCTATCTTGACACTACCAAAATCACCAGCTTGGTAGTTTAAGAAAGACTCCCTTTTAGGTACACAATGGTATGTATCTCTTGTATCTACTAATTATATACTTCCTCCGTTCCAAAATAAGTGAAACATTTGTATCAAAAAGCTCTCACATAAATGAGAGAAGGGTTTCACTTATTTTGGAACGGAGGAAGTATTATGTATCTGAACCATCTATATGATGATACTCACTAGTTGCAGAAATCAAAGTGACGTCATCATCACTTTTAATTTAAAAACCATTGCTTCAGTATTTTTATCATCTCCCTACTTTTCTGAATCTTGCTTCTTACCTTGCTCTTTCTTCCATCGATAACAATACCTTTTGATGTGACTAGGCTTGTTGCAATAATGACATGCCCTAGTCTCTTTTCCATCTCTAGACTTGGACCTCCCCTTTGAGTTACCATGGTCTTTGGGACCCTTACACGTTCTATTTTCCTCTAATCTCTAAAACAAGAGCTTGTGAATTGTCTGCTCCCATCTCTATTTTCCAGTCCCTTCATTAAACATGCTTTATTTGATCACATCTAAAGATAGCACAACATCCAGAGTAGAATTACTAATAGCCACAACCAAGGTTTTCTAACTATCCGGTAAGGAACTCAACAAGAACAATGCATGATGTTCATCTTCATGAACTATTTTCATAGTAATCAGCTTGTTCATAATATCCTGGAAGTAGTAAGATGCTCATATACAAATTTCCCATCTTTCAATTCAAATTAATAAGTCTCTTGATTTATGAAGCTTTGTTATGATCAGACTCGTTTCTCATAAAGATCTTCCAATTTCTTCCACAAATCATATAGATCGAACTCTTAAGACACATGATAAAAAATGCTAATATCAACTTGTTATCGAATAGTCTTCTAATTTTTTCTTTTTAACTTGCCCAATCATTTTCTTCCATTTTATCTGGTTTTGCAGAGTAAATTTTTTGCCTCAACAATCAACAAAATTTTCAATTGGATCATATTGAAGGAGATACTGTTTGGGAGAAATGAGAAACTACTCTTCATTGCCCCAACCAATCAATTGGTGACACATGTCACAAATGAAGTAGTTTTATTAATTGACACGGGGACCATTACATAGTATAATATACAATGGAGAGCTCTTTAAAGAGCTTTATTGTTGTTGGGTGTTTTCTAGATATAGTTTTAGTGCAGCTCGAAGAGAGAAAATAGTGGATAGTTTATTGGAGAGTCATTATCATTGTACATGCTTTTATGAGTTTTGCTTCCTAATTGATTGCTGACGTGTGATAAAATATGTGGGTTGCACTATCTTCTTCTTTATTTCTTCATTGATTTTAGGTTGAGATGATATTGCTCTTGACCTTGTATATAGTTGGGCCTCGACCTCATGCATGATCCCCATTTATTAAGTTGACAAGTAGTTTAAGATGGCAATCTTGATGTGTGATAAGCGTGTCGCGCACCTAACAAAAATAATTAACCTAACTAATCCTCCTAACTATGTAGTAGGGTAAGTCAGAGTCGATCCCACAGAGACAAACAGTATCAAACACTAATTATCCTTGACTCAATTTAACTAAACAAGTGACAAACGATTATGATCGGTAAGCAACTAACTACTATGAATGTAATGCGACTAATTAATATGAGAATAAACTCAAGGGCTAAAAACACCTAGAATTAAGCATCACCACTAGCATAATTAACGTAAAGATAAATTCCTACCCCAAACTAGTCATGTAAATGTTCACAAGGAAAAATGCGCCCTAAATAATATCATAAACCTCTCCCGAGTATCTATGGCTTCCCTAATGTGCAATCAAGCCTACTCCCGTGGAATCATGCAAATTAAAGACATTAAACACAACATTCTAACTTCCTAACAATCCATTCTACCTACTTCCGTGGAGAATTTCATGCCCTTAATTAACATACTCAAATCCGTCAAAACCTAACTCCCGTTGTGATCAAGACAATAGAATGATAGCAATACTAATTATCCCTAATCTAGTACTGGAAATTGCACAATCAATTAAGCAAGAACATTTAAGCAACTAAATTGGGGATTTAAAGGAATAAATCAAACATCAATCATGGCTAGGGTTTACTTAACGCTAGATTGGAAAACTACTCACACATATTAATTAAATGAACTAAATAAAATATAAAGAGAAACATAACTAATAATCAAAATTATAAAATAAAAGAAAATACTTGATTGATGATGAAAAGATGAAGTCTTGAATAATTCTCCAAACTAAGAGCAAAACTCACGCTTCACCTTGTTATATCGCTAGAGAGAAAATAATAGAAGTCCTACTTGAATAATGAGTAATGAATAATACTAATTAGCCAAACCCTAATATAAAATTGTAACTCCTAATACTAGTAGGATTCTAAGTTACAAAATAAGGATGGGCCACTAAATCAATAAAAGAGGCGGAATTTAGCAATCCACGCGCGCGTAGGCAGCTTCAGCAAAACTGGGCCAACTTGCGAAGCCCATATCTCTTAGAATATAGCTCGCCTTGGGCCGTGCAACATCTTGTTGGAAAGCACTTCAAGCCTACTTTCCAATATCGCTGGAATTGTCCAATTATCACTGACGAATCAAAAGTTATGGATAAAAGAGTGAACATGACTCCATTTCCATAATTCTTTCATTAAATTCCAACTCCAATTTGGCTCCAAATTGCACTCAAATATATATGTAACGATCCTTATCAACATAGCTTGCTTCCAATTGCTCCTAAATACTCAAGGTTGTCCAACAATACTCCAATTATGTTCTCAATACCTTAAATTCATCAAAGAACACCGAAAACGCACAAAAGGAGTAATATTTCGCAAATTAAGTAATAGTATGCAATTATGACCTATAATGCACCTAAATGCTCCTAAAATGCAACCTAAATGCACCTAAAACCTATATACAAATATGATACATCAAACTCCCCCAAGCTAAACCATTTATGGTCCTCAAGCAAGTAGACATAGACATTGGAATAGAAAGACAATCAACCTACAACATGGGACTATGATAGGGCCAAACACACAATTGAGAACACGAGAGATACAATTACTACATGAAACAAGCATCGCACAATATCGAACAAAGCCGCATTGTACGTCATGTAAGGCAATCAACTCTCTAATCATACCACAAACCATTTCCCCCAAGCTGGACTTAACCAAACCTTAGAGACCTCACTTTAGTCATGTGCACTCATACTCTCATGTGTTTATGGCAGACTCAATGTCACTCAACCTAAACCATGTCGACTCAATTGAAACACATACTCTTTAACTTTGACTATCGACTCACTTTCCACTCAAAATTATAAAGCAAAGAGATCATGAGGACTTTCAAGGGTTGTAATGAGGCTGAGGTTAAGGGTATGGAAATATATTTGGAGATGTGGTGCTAAAAGCCAACTAGTGGAGAAAACAACATTTTAACATCTATGGCCATTAGATGCAAATGCCACAAAAATTTCTACTAGAAGTTCAACAACACATTACCATCAAATCAAGATCGTACCCATCTTTATCAACTCCAACAAACATTATTCCACCTTTTATTCAATCTTTTTTTTTTTTTTTTGAATTTTTTACTTCCTTTTTTTTCTATTTTTCAGAATTATTTTTCACAAATTTTTCATCATTCTTTTCATTTGTACTTCCACACTATTTCAAGCAACTTCATTCACATATTTCCTTCCAATAATTACCACAAAACTACAAACACAAGCTCAAGACATAAACTTTAATGCTACTCCACTTAGCAAGTCTTGGGTAGAGAAATCACAAAAGGCTAAAGGCTTGTAATGTAGATTGATTCAGAACAAAGTCAAGAAAGGCTCGGAGGGGCTAGAGAAAGGATAATATATATGAAAAGAAAATATCTCTGAAAGCTCATAACAATGAAAAGAACGGCTCAATCATATCCAAATGCTTATAAAGTCAAGTGTCAAAGAGTACCAAGTCAAAGTCAAGATCTATGCAACAAATGAGGAACTAATCACACATGAAAGAATATATATGACATAGATACGTCAGTTTATAGGCACAAAAGCTCACGTGGGTTAAGATGTCTAAACAGTAAGGTTAAATCAAGCCAGAGAGAGATCAACCATTCTTACTACAAGCAAACAATCGCGATACAATCATGCTATGAAGAATCATGAACGAGATAAATCATGCTTAAGATTGTAGTAAGATATGAACAAGGTTCTCAAATAGTGCTAGCAATAGTCCCATAGATGCAACTACATGAAGTGAAATCTAATATGATAATGCAACTAAGAAAACAGTACAATTTTTTTTTCGTTACACGTAAACTTCCACTCCTAGTAAGCGGTACAAACCGTGCAACATCCTATGAAAGCAATGAGATCTACACTCGAAAGCAATAAAAGATAGAATATACCTCCCCCAAGCTAAAATCTTGCAATATCCACAGTGCAAAGAGAAAAATAGACACGGGTAAAGGGGAAGGTACTCACAAAACCTCACTAAGGAGGGGGGAGCGAAAGGTTCGAAAACCCTTGTGACTGCATCCAAGTATTGAAATTCTCCATGATGGCGCTCTGCTCCGCTTTGATCTAAGAAATCGAATGTTCAATTTTTTCAAGTGATCTCTCGATCGATGCAGAAGAAGAGCTAGCACCATCATGAGTGCTAGGTATCACTAGTGGCTCAGGGAGAGGAGGGACTCGAACGCTAGGTTGAGTGCTTTTGAAAGACCAATTAGCTTCGTTTAGCAAAGACATCTCCTCATATGGCGGTAGTTCATCTTCCTCATCTTTGATACACCAAAGAGTGGTGCCATCTTTCTTTTTAAGCCAACCTGAAGGAACATCAATAGAATCCTTTCCGTCAATAGCTCCATCCCGTTGAAGTAGAGCCTTATGACCCTGATAAAGGGCAATTGGGGTTATGAGGCCCCCTTGAACGAAAGCTCCTCCACCAATGGGTGATTTTGCCAAGGTTAGCATTTGCCGAAGAAGGAATGCACCCGCATCAATAGGTTGAGCATGGAGCATATGATAGAGCATATATAACTCATCCTTTCGAACTTTACCCCCTTCTTGTCGACCAAAAATGGTACTCGCAAATAATCGAAGGATGTAGCGAAGTGCAGGATGGCGAATTGACGTTGTCGAACTGGTCTTAGAATCATATTCACGCTCACCAGTCAAAGTTCGCCAAAAAGGCGCAGCTGCCCAATACTTAGATGTTAAACGCGGTCCGCCAAACGCGGTCCGCCAGTGGGCAATCCAAGCACCTCATTGAACTTGGCTAAAGTCCATGTATGTGCCTCATTGTACAATCGAAAAGTGATCCGACTCTCGCGAGAACCGGGACCAAAGTTAATAAAAGCCTTCAAAGAGCTAAAAAATTCCAGATGTTGGGAATTTGGTCATGAGAAAATTTCCCCAACCAACATTAGACAATAGCCACCTGATGTCATCTTCAATATGTAAGGACTTTATCGCATCACGATCACAGTAACGAGTAGTAGTTATGCCTCGCAAAAACAAACGTTCATAGCTCTCTTTTTGTTCATCATCCTCAAAAATAATATCATAATAGTCAATAACCACTAGTTCTTTATTTGTTGCTCGAGAAGAGGATGGAGTAGATGTTTTAGTCTTAGCAGAAGAGGATTTTGTCTTAGCGGAGACCTTTCTTTGACCTTGTGCGTGCAGGATGAGCCATAGATACAAAACTCAACACTTCTCTCACAATATCACAGTAGGATTGCAGCCAGAAATTACCCGCTAGTAGTCGTCACAAATAAGGGCCACAATTGGTCACAGTACCACGATCAAGGGTGGGCATAATACTCCAATCAAGAATTCGCATACAAAGAATCTCCACAAATACAGAATCGACTAAAACAAGTCGCGCACAGCAAGCACGAATTGAAGAGGGTCAAGATTGACGTTGTGCCGAAAAAATCAATAAAGCAGCAACCTTTCAATAGGAGGACAGATGAAATTTCAAACTCAGGCTACGTAAGCAAAGGTGCAGCCAAGAAGGTCACAAATTTCCTGTAAACACACAAAGAGATGATGAATTTCCACCAATTAGTCCAGGTATTCGAAAATCTAGGGTTCGAAAACTGGGCAAAAACCGAGTGAGAATATGGCTTGCTATGGCGAACTTGCGAAAGTAGAGGTCTTCGAAAGTGATGAATCGAAACCGAGTGCAGTGATGATTCGAGAGTGAGCAAAGAGTCTGTGAGAGCTGCTGGGAATTCACGAGGAAGAAGGGAGATGAGTGCTGCGCGGCTGGCTTGCGAAGGAAATCTCGAACTCCTCTTTCTTTTCTTTTTTTTTTATTTCGGCAGCTATGATATCACTAAGGGGTTGTGATTAATATCATCAAGCCACGGGTTTCTTGTGGGGTGTACTGACAACTCACACGCAGCCTTCTCTCTTTAAATGAAATTTTTTTTTTTTTGGTATTATACCATCAGGTATAACCAAATATCACAGGTGAGCTGTGATTTTTGTCTTCGAGCAGCGGGTAAAGTGTGGGGTGTACAGTAACGTTCGGATTTCTACCTTTTCTTCAGTTTTTTTTTTTTTTTTACACACCATCAGGTACTTGATCACACGTGGGCTGTGATTGAGGACAGCAGGCCACAACACTCCTGTGGGCTCTACTGTTATACGTAGAATTGTCGCTGCTTCTTATTTTTTTGTATGGCTCCAGCAGGTATAAGATCATAGGTGGGCTGTGATTTGTGAATGCAAGCCCCAGTTGGGCCGTGATGCTCTGGACTTCCTTGCCTCTTGTTTTTGTTTTGTGTTATTTATCTACAAAAAGGAAAAACGAAAATAAATGAAACTATAATACAAAAATATAAGTATATATATAAGAGAAAAACGAAAAAAAAAATAAGAGAAAGAAAAGAAGAAGGAAAAAAAAAAGAAAAAGGAAAAAGAAAATAAAAAATAAATAAGAAAAGTAAGTATAGTTGGGTTGCCTCCCAAAAGCGCTTGTTTATAAGGTCATATGCTCGACCTCCCTAGCAATTTAATCCAATGAAGGGTCGAAAAGTATGATGTTCACACTTTCGTCAATAGGATCACCAGCTTTGTAATGTTTCACTCTTTGACCATTCACCTTGAAAGTGCCATTTTGTTTGTTCCAAAGCTCTACAGAACCATAAGGGAAAACCTTATTAACTCGAAATGGCCCTGACCATCGCGAGCGAAGCTTTCCAGGAAAGAGTTTCAATCTAGAGTTAAAAAGGAGAACTAGATCGCCTTCCTTAAACTCTCTTCTCAGATTTCCCTTATCATGCCATCTTTTAGTCTTCTCCTTATAAATCTAGAATTTTCATAAGCATCGAACCGAAGCTCATATAGCTCATTAAGTTGAAGGAGTCTATTCTCACCCGCCAATTGAGAGTCAAAATTGAGGCTCTTAATTGCCCAAAATGCGCGATACTCTAACTCAACAGGAAGATGACATGCTTTCCCATAAACCAGTCGATATGGGGTGGTGCCGATAAGGGTCTTAAATGCTGTTCTGTAGGCCCATAACGTGTCGTGGAGTTTCACTGACCAATCTTTCCGAGTTCTGGCAACCGTCTTTTCCAAGATAGTTTTAAGTTCTCGATTTCAAATCTCCACTTGACCACTCGTTTGTGGGTGATAGGAAAGCCCTACTCGATGATGTACCCCATATTTCTTGAGCATTGCCTCGAATCGATTCTCTAGGAAGTGCTTGCCTCCATCACTAATCAATACTCTTGGTACACCAAAACGAGGGAAGATAGTCTTCTTAAAGAACTTGCTTACCACACGAGCATCATTGGTTGGAGTAGCTATGGCTTCAACCCATTTTGAGACATAATCGACAGTGACCAATATATACCTATTCCCATAAGAAGTGGGGAATGGCCCCATGAAATGAACTCCCCATACATTGAACAATTCGACCTCAAGGATGTTATTTATAGGCATTTCATTCCGCTTAGAAATGTTCCCAGTACGTTGACATCGATCACAGGATGTGATATGTTCATGAACGTCCTTAAAAAGGCTTGGCCAATGAAAACCACACTGAAGTATTTTCGCAGCAGTCTTACTAGTAGCAGCATGACCCCCACAGGGTAGATTGTGACATTGCGAAATAATGGATGATACTTCACTTTCTGGAATACATCGTCTAATCATTCCATCAGCACAAGATTTGTACAGAAAAGGATCATCCCAAAAGTACCTCCTCACCTCCTTATAGAATTTCTTCTTTTCTTGCTGTGATGAATAGCCATGAGGATTTGTACCACTAGCCAAGTTATTGACTATATCAACATACCATGGGATCTCCGTAGTTGCTAGAGCTAAGAGTTGCTCATCAGGAAATGAATCATCAATCTGAAGATCTTCATCGCCTTCACCATCAAGGACAAGTCGAGAGAGATGATCAGCAACAACATTTTCGGCTCCCTTCTTATCCTTGTTTTCAAGGTCGAATTCTTGCAACAACAAAATCCACCAAATCAAGCGGGGCTTAGCATCTTTCTTGCTCATCAAATACCTTAATGGCGCATGATCAGTGTGAATTATCACCTTCGACCCTACCAGATAAGATCGAAACTTCTCCATCGCATATACCACTGCTAACAATTCTTTCTCAATTGTGGCATAGTTCATCTGAGCCGGATTAAGATTTTTGCTTGTATAGTAGATGGCATGAAGCTTGCCATCTTTCCTTTGACCCAAAACTGCCCCCACAGCATAGTCACTGGCATCGCACGTAATCTCAAAAGGGAGATTCCAGTCGGGCGATTGAATGATAGGGGTAGAGATAAGAGCTGCTTTTAACCTGTGGAAAGCCTCGGTACAAGCATCAGTAAATACAAAAGGGACATCTTTACCTAAAAGTTCAGTTAGAGGTCGAGCAATTTTTGAAAAATCTTTTATGAAGCGGCGGTAGAAGCCCGTATGACCAAGAAAACTCCTTACTCCTTTGACAGAGTTAGGAGGTGGTAGACGCTCAATGACCTCTATCTTTTCTTTGTCGACTTCGATTCACCGATGAGAGACAACATGACCCAAAACAACGCCTTGTTGCACCATGAAATGACACTTTTCCCAATTGAGAATCAAATTAACTTCTTAACATCTATGGAGCACCTTTTGTAAATTAGCAAGGCAAACATCAAAGGATGTTCCATAGACAGAGAAGTCATCCATAAATACTTCCATAGATTTCTCAATAAGAGTTGAGAAAATTCCCATCATGCAACGCTGAAAAGTGGCGGGAGCATTACATAATCCAAATGGCATCCTTCGATATGGAAAGGTGCCATAAGGACATGTAAAAGTAGTCTTTTCCTGGTCACTTGGATGAATAGGAATTTGGAAGAAACCGGAGTATCCATCCAACCAACAGAAAAAAGAATGTTTTGCCAACCTTTCCAACATCTTAACAATAAAAGGAAGGGGGAAATGATCCTTTCGGGTGGCCTTATTCAATCTCCTATAATCAATACACATACGCCACCCTGTCACAGTTCTAGTGGGAACTTGCTCACCTTTGTCATTCTTGACAACGGTCATGCCTCCTTTCTTTGGAACTACTTGAACAGGGCTAACCCACTGACTATCAGAGATAGGATAGATTATATCTACATCAAGCAATTTAAGAACCTCTTTCTTGACTACTTCCATCATATTTGGATTTAGTCGTCGTTGAGATTCTATAGAAGAAGCATGTTCTTCCTCAAGAATGATTTTATGCATGCAAAACGAGGGATTAATACCCTTAATATCATCAATGGTGTACCCAATAACATTCTTATACTTTCTCAAAACAACAAGTAGTTTTTCAATTTGAATGTCAGCATGCTCAACATTAACAATAATAGGGTAAGTATCATTAGGACCCATGAATACATATTTCAAAGTAGAGAGGAGAGGTTTCAGTTCTACCTTAGGAGGCGTAGTACTCTCCTTAATTTTTCCCGAGCTCAATATCTCCTTAATAGGCTTTTCATTTTCAATGGCTCGTGTCTCCTCTAGAAGTCTCTTGTATTCCTTGGTTTCCCAATCTTCCTCATCAGCACTATCCATCAAGACAGTTTGTAGTGAGTCATCAACTTGCAAACTAAAAGCATTGGCTTCTATCACCTTATCAAGAGCATCCACTCTATAAACAGTTTCTCCCATTGAAGGAGAATTCATGGAGTTTGTGAGAGTGTACTCCATCTTTTCATCACCTACTTTAAAGGTGATCTTACCCTTCTTCATGTCAATAATGGCTTCAGCAGTGGCCAAAAAGGGTCTCCCAAGGATGATGGGAACCTGTGCATCTTGTTCCATCTCCATGACAACAAAATCACATGGAATGAAGAATTTACCAACTCTAAGAGGAACATTTTCAAGGATACCAAGTGGAAACTTGACTGTTCTATCAGCTAGTTGGAGAGAGATGCGTGTGGATTTCAGTTCACCCATGTTAAGTTTCTTGCAGATAGACAAAGGCATGAGACTAACACTAGCCCCAAGATCACACAAAGCATTCTTGATAGCAATATCACCAAGTTTGACTGGAATAGAATAGCTGCCTGGATCTCCTAGCTTATCTGGAAGCTTGTTATGCAAAATAGCACTACACTCAGCTGTTAGTGAAACAGTGACATTCTCTTCAATTTTTCTTTTGTTAGAGAGCATGTCTTTCAAAAACTTAGCATAAGAAGACATCTCAGAAATAGCATCCAAGAAAGGGATGTTGATGTGCAGCTTCTTCAAAATATCAAGGAACTTCCCGTATTTCTTCTCAAGTTTTGCCTGTGCCAATCTTTGAGGGAATGGAACAGGTGGCTTGTATGGTTGAATAGGGATGATAGTGGGTTCCTTTTGCTCAGTCTCCTTAGCTTCATCTTCCAAAACCTTTTCACCTTGATCTTCTTCACTCAACCTTATAACCTCTTCAGCACTTTTCTTTTGCTCAGTCACCTTCTTTTAGGCTCTTGCAATTCCTTACCGCTCCTCAATGAGATGGCATGGATATGCCCCTTAGGATTTGGTTCAGTTTGCCCAGGAAGTTGGCCTGAAGGTTTAGAGAGATGACTAATCTGTTGGGCAAGTTGGGTCATCTGATTCTCCATCAACTTATTATGAGCATTGATTTGTTGGAGAGAGTTGCTGAAGAATTCATTTGCTTAGATTGATACTCAACTTGCTTTGCTTGAGAAGAAGCTAGATTCTCCATGATAGCCTCAAGGTTGGATCTAGAGGATGAAAGGGAAGAATTGAAAGGTGGTCTTTGTTGGAAACCAGGTGGTTGGGAGTAGTTTGTGTGCGGAGGTTGAGGTTGGTTGTTTTTGTAGGAGAAATTTGGATGATTCTTTCAACCTTGGTTATATGTGTTTGAGTATGGGTTGTTTTGTGGTCTTATGTTTGTGTTTAGGAGGGCATTGGCTTACTCAGATATCATGCCCATGGTGTTGTATTGACACTCATTCAATGAGTGACCCTGCACTTCACAAATCTCACAAATAGGTGCTATTGGTCCGCTACTCAATTGATCAACCTTGGCGACCAAAACCTGCACAGTGTTAGTCAAAGTAGCAATAGCATCAACCTCATACTTACCTCCCCTTTTAGGGGCTCCACGAGATACACTCCAGTCATTCAAATAGTTGTTGGCAGCCATATCATCCAACAATGTCTTAGCAGCTTTCGGAGTTTTGGCCATGAAAGTACCACCAGATGCGGCATCAATATAACTTCTAACCTCATGCTTCAGACCATTATAGAATGTCTGAATCAGTAGCCACTCAGGAATGCCATGGTGTGGGCATTGTCTTTGCAAAGCCTTGTACCTCTGCCATGCCTCATAGAGAGACTCTAATTCGTGTTGTTGAAAACCAGATATTTCATTTCTGAACTTTAAAGTCCTCATAGGAGGGAAGAATTTGTAAAGAAAGGCCTTCTTCAGTTCTGGCTATGTGGCAATCTACCTCACTTCTTCTTCTTTTAACCATTCTTTTGCTTCATCCCTGAGAGAAAAAGGAAAAGCACAATATCGAATCAAATCAACAGAAACATTTGTGAGTTTCAAAGTATTACACTTCTCTAGAAAACTAGCCAAATGATCAGTAGGGCTCTCTTCTGGTGTTCCCGCATAAGAGTCCTGTGAAATAAACTGAATAAATTGTGGCTTAAGCTCGAAGTGTGTTGCATTAGTGGTTGGCCTGGTAATGGTGGTGGTGGTCTCATCGGGCATAGCATATTCCCGTAGAGACTTTGGTGGTGTTTCGTCTCCCATTACTGATTCTTGTTGATGTCTTCTTCGTTGACCTCCTAATCTCCTTGATGTTGCTTCGATCTCGCCATCAAGAGTAACTAGATCTTCTGAACCCTTGCTTCGAGTGCGCATGCAACAAAAAGACTGAAAGAAAAGAGATCAAACAACAAACAGAGTAACAATGATTGAACAAAAATAAGTTTAGCTAAATAAATCAAAGATAAACTAATCTAATACCGTTAGTCCCCGGCAACGGCACCAAAATTTGATGAGCGTATCGCGCACCTAACAAAAATAATTAACCTAACTAATCCTCCTAACTATGTAGTAGGGTAAGTCAGAGTCAATCCCACATAGACAAACAGTATCAAACACTAGTTATCCTTGACTCAATTCAACTAAACAAGTGACAAACGATTATGATCGGTGAGCAACTAACTACTATGAATGTAATTCGACTAATTAATATGAGAATAAATTCAAGGGCTAAAAACTCGTAGAATTAAGCATTACCACTAGCATAATTAACGTAAAGATAAATTCCTACCCCAAACTAGTCAAGTAAATGTTCACAAGGAAAAATGCGCCCTAAATAATACCATAAACCTCTCCCGAGTATCTATGGCTTCCCTGATGTGCAATCAAGCCTACTCCCATGGAATCATGCAAATTAAAGACATTAAACACAACACTCTAACTTCCTAACAATTCATTCTACCTACTTCCGTGGAGAATTTCATGCCCTTAATTAACATACTCAAATCCGTCAAAACCCAACTCCCGTTGTGATCAAGACAGTGGAATGATAGCAATACTAATTATTCCTAATCTATTATTGGAAATTGCACAATCAATTAAGCAAGAACAATTAAGCAATTAAATTGGGGATTTAAAGGAATAAATTAAACATCAATCATGGCTAGGGTTTACTTAACCCTAGATTGGAAAACTACTCACACATATTAATTAAATGAACTAAATAAAATATAAAGAGAAACATAACTAATAATCAAAATTATAAAATAAAAGAAAATACTTGATTGATGATGAAAAGATGAAGTCTTGAATAATTCTCCAAACTAAGAGCAAAACTCACGCTTCACCTTGTTATATCGCGAGAGAGAAAATAATAGAAGTCCTACTTGAATAATGAGTAATGAATAATACTAATTAGCCAAACCCTAATATAAAATTGTAACTCCTAATACTAGTAGGATTCTAAGTTACAAAATAAGGATGGTCCACTAAATCATTAAAAGAGGCGGAATTTAGCAATCCGAGCGTGCGTAGGGCAGCTTCAGCAAAACTGGGCAAACTTGCGAAACCCATATCTCTTAGAATATAGCTCACCTTGGGCCGCGCAACATATCGTTGGAAAGCACTTCAAGCCTACTTTCCAATGTCGCTGGAATTGTCCAATTATCACTGACGAATAAAAAGTTATGGATAAAAGAGTGAACATGACTCCATTTTCATAATTCTTTCATTAAATTCCAACTCCAATTTAGCTCCAAATTGCACTCAAATATATATGTAACGATCCTTATCAACATAGCTTGCTTCCAATTGCTCCTAAATACTCAAGGTTGTCCAACAATACTCCAATTATGTTCTCAATACCTGAAATTCATCAAAGAACACCGAAAACGCACAAAAGGAGTAATATTTCGCAAATTAAGTAATAGTATGCAATTATGAACTATAATGCACCTAAATGCTCCTAAAATGCAACCTAAATGCACCTAAAACCTATATACAAATATGATACATCAATGTGAAGATCAATAATTGTACTTAGCAACTTCATACAGTCCTAGGTGGACAGAGCATCATAAACTTCGGGGACATGTTAGGCGCATTGTTGAGATAGAAAGTTGTGAGACGAGTTTAAAAGGAAACTTCAAAGTGTTTGAAGTGGCCTGATCCTCATCATGCCAAACTCCATATCATCATAAATTTGAAAAATATTTGTTAATTTTCAGATTATATGAAATGGACCTGGGTAATCCAATAAGGAGGAGGAAAATTTAGCCCACTTACAAGCCCAATGAGGTTCCATCCGAAAACTAGTTGGTGATATGAGGAGTAACTCCAAGGCTCATAAAATAGTTTAGTCTCTCCTCTTTTCTCCAATGTGGGACACTCACATGTGCTCATCAATGGGATTCAACAATATTGTTGGAAGCATGCACGTACTTATTGATATGAAAAACCTTATATGGAAAACGGTTCTATCAAACAAAAGAGTACAACGACTAAATACCTTAATTAGATAACATGCTACATTTACAAAATTAACTTCCACTCAACGATGATGAATATTAGCCATTCATGAATTGTTTAAGCTCCCCTCTTCAGTTGTTCTTCAATTATACAAAGCATGAACTGAATGGATTTTAGTTTCATTTCATGAAGAAAGTTGCATTGTGGATTATGATAGTTAGTTGGATGTGTTTTGTAATCGTATCTTTGATGTACATGTTTAATATAGGAGCTATATGTTCCCACCATCTTCTGTTGATTTTCCTTGTAAAATTTTCTTCGGTTCAACAGAAAAAGGCAAATAGTAATTGTGAGTCTTATTCTATAGCGAATTGTTCACTATACAGCCAAACTCTATTGATATATATTAAGATGATAAATGCGTGAGTGCCTATCGCATTAGCTTGAGTAAGCTAAGATTTGCAAGCAAAAGATCTGAATCTTTCTCGCCAAAGAGAAGTAACTTTTCGCTTCAACGAATAAGACAAGTTAGATTATCCATCCCTAAAGAAGATAGGATCCAAAGGCTTTCGGACCAACTTAGCCTCCAATTATTGAATAATTTCGTTGTTAACACTTGAAGGATCCAAGACAAATTGTGATTTTAGGGATTAGTGAAGCTTGTTTGCAAAGTTATAGGTTTAATACTTTTTTGAATACATGGAAAAGCAGTAAAGATAAAACGTAAATTTATATGGTAACTATGTGTTTTGGAAAGTTCTCCAAAGTATAAGGTAGCATTTTATTTTTATTTTTGAGACCTAGTATTTTTCTTCATTTTACCCTTAGGACTCATGACCAAATTTTTGAATTTCTTGAAAGGAGAGTTATTTTTTTAGTGCTATTTAGGGCTCAATCAATTAGGTCTGGCATAAAGTCTTTCTATAATATTTTTCATACATCTTTAAAAAGGAGAAATATGATCGTCACTAACATTAACTTGTTCATGCGGTGATCTTAAGTATCAACATTAATGACTTATATAACGATCCAACCCTGAAGCCATAATTAATTTTTCAAGCATAAAGCAGGGTAGAATTCACAAATCAGCCAAGTATCACTTAATTTACCTTAACTCTAAATAACAAGATACAACAAGAAAACTTAAGTAGGCAGTTGTATTAAGTGTCAAAATTAAATCAGGACATAGTCATCATAGAATCCACACAATCAATAAAAATGGGAAAACAACATTCAAATGTAACAAATGGACTTATTAGAAACAACTGAAAAAATTAGCCTTTTAGGGTCCAAGCAACAATGAAGGCATAACAACAAAGACATATAAGTAAAGGAAAATCCCAAAGCATGCATAATCAAATCCTTGCCAATGTGAAAACGAAAGCAACGAGGGCCATGATCGACACCTGAAAGGGAGCAAGTGAACTCGAAGTGCCAACATCATGACCACTCTCAGGACTTGGGATTGGAGCACGATCGTCATGATGGTCATGCGTGTCTTCATGGCCATGGTTGTGGTCGGGACCATCTTGATGGCTTGGGCTTAATGCAGGACTGTGATCGTTGTCTTCATGGTGTTCGTGATCATCGTGACTATCCTCAGGAATTGAAGCATGATCATGATCATGATCATCATGACCATGGTCATGAAGGAGTATGTCCTTAGACATCCCGACAATTACTAAATATAAATAGGAATTATATTATGAAGATAATAAAGTTAATTATTTTAGTAATCGTATTTACTTGCTAGAGAATAAATACGATTAATAGGACAATATTGATTGGGCCTATAACTAAAATAGATTAATCCTATGAGGTTACACATTGTAGCACAAGTTGGACAAAGCAATCCAAATCCATTTAGGATTAGGATTGGGCCGGTCCAAAGGGGAATAGGAGGAGAATTAGTTCTCCTAACTAACCTATGACACTTCTATTATATATAGGATATAATATTAGGGTTTAGGTGATCAATTCATTAGTCATTTTCTTTTCACTAGAGAGAGAAAGAGAAACCTAGACCTATTCCCTAAACCGGCGCCTATACCATCAAAAGCAAGAGGATTTTCTTCTCTTCCGTTCTAGCAAACGTTGGTGTTCAACTGGTGCTCGTGGACTGATTAGAGGAGCAACACTTGGGGCTCTCAGATCTTCAAAGCTTGCATACAATAGGGAAATCACGCTACAAAGGTTTGATATTTAATCCCTATTGAATGATTCATATGTTTGATTATGTTTGCGATCCTATGATAGATGTTAGGAAATTGTTTCCTGAAATTCCGCTATACGCATCTATATATTCCTACACTGGCATCAGTTTTGCCTAATTCATAATATTCATATGATCATATAATTGTATGCAAAGTTATTATTTTTATTCAATTAAGGGAGGATTTATTATGGCTTGAATTTGCATAATTAATATTTGATATTAATTGATTTTGTAAATAATTGATTTATTTGTGATTTATGCTCAAATAATTTTATAAAGTTCCGGATTTTTTTTATTATGGACGAAATAAATTGTTTAATTCACTCCAAAATTTTGGGATTTTTATAAATAGATTTGTTAGATTTAAAATTATTTAATGTTTAATTTCATTAATCATTGAAATAATTTGTTAACAATTGAAAGATTTGATTTTTACTTGTTAAATAAATCTAATGTTCATCACCCACATAGATCTAAAATATTATGATAGCTGGAAATAATTTTCGGATATTTTTCCATAAATTATTAAAATTTAATCATATTATTAATGAATTATGGTTAAATTTAAGTTTAATTTGATTATTCATAAAATTTAAAGATAACAATTAAAATATATGATTTATATGTTAAGATAATTCATTAGATCACCCTAAAAATTATTTTCGAATTTTTCATAATTTAATTGTTAATTTTCTGAATTTTGGATATAATTTTTGAATTTTTGCCCTAATTTTGAATTCTTGCTAGATTTAATGTTTAATGGAGATTATTCATTCAAATCTAATCTCAACAATTCTAAAAATTTGTTTAAGATTTGTTGTTTGATTCAAAATTTCTGCCATAATTTTTCGGATTCTATAACCTAATTATCTCCTAGATCTTTAATTAATTGTTAAATAAAGATTACTTTACTTTAAATTGTAATTGTTACAAAAATTAAAGAGGAAGGCAACCATGGCGGGGTGGACCACCGGGAGGGTGGTGCCACGGTGGTTGGCTGGGGAGGAACCGAAATCTGGACGGGCAACGATCGCCGGCGAGGGCGCGACGCGCGCAGGTGGAGAAGACGCCACCAGCAGCGCACGTTTGACGTGAGTGGCTGCTGGCGGGCGTTGGCGAGCTCCTGCCGGCGTGTGCTGGTGGCGGTGGTCTGGTCGGTAATTTTTTGTCGTGACAGCCAGCGTTCGTGTAGTGGGTGGTGTGATGGCATGGCGTGGCGAGGCTGGTTGTTATTCCAGCAGTTCTCTTGTACGTCGAAGTCCAACAGCAAATGAATGCTTGCTTGGCTGTTGACTGGCAGCCTTGCTGCTGGTCAACAGTCAATTGTACTATAAAAAAAATTTGTTTTTTAAGAAATTTCTGATTTTCTAAAGTTGAGCATAAATCCAAAAGTTTCCTATTTTGCAAATGTGTGAATAATAATGATTATTGCCATATTTAAATAAGTAATTGAATGAAAATAATAAAGTTTCCTAAATAATTTCTAGCTTAAATTTGTTAAGTTTTATAATTATTATGGAAAGTTTTATTTGCTTATTAATTGTTAATAAGTAAATAATTTGTGTTTATTTTATTTTGATATTATAAATGCATGTATGTTTAATGTAATATGTTTGATATTATATTTTGCATGTTATGACTAGTATGGCCTAAATTAGGATAGTAAATACGATCTGCGAATCGTTATATTTGAATGTAAATTAAATGTGATCTGCGAATCATTTGTATTTTTGTAATTTTAAATTTTTGTTATTTATTTAATTCAAATTACGTAACCAAGCATGAGGATCCAAGGAGTTTTAAGGATGGTGATCCATGGAGATTCAAGGGAGGATTCATGAAGATTAGTTATTTTCCTAAGTATAGGGGCCATACTAGATCATTTAGTTATTGCTTATAATAATTCTCTTGCATTTATTTTGTTTAAATGCTTGCTTCTAAGTTTGTTTGTGGTTAATTAATTCATGTGTTCACTATTAATTGACCATATTAGTAAACTTAGGTCCCCAAAAGTAATATTGAGTTCAATTGCTTTTCCAAACAACACCTATAAAGCCTTAGATCATGAGTAATAGGTTCTGCAAAAGTAGGGTGTTGCTCATAGTTCCGGGGATAGTAGGGTAGGTTTTTGAAACTTACATGTTAATGTTTGGTTTAACTCAACAAAATCATCAAAAGACAAAGTTTTGGGTTTTGAAGCTAAGAGATAGGAGTAAACAAGGAGTTGTTAACATGTCTACCAAGAATTATAATTAGTTATAATTAGTAAAGTGTTTACTTACCTCCACTACTATAAATTGAAGGCAGGGCCAAAGTCCGTTTGATTGTAGTGGGAGGGGATCTTGGTTATTTCTTTATTCAATAGGGGACTTTCATTTTGAATAAAAGGTAGTAGTAATTAAAATTTGTTTAATTATTGTTTCTTTGATAAACATTGATTGAATCTTGTTTTATTATTTGTTGTAGTAATTATGTCTAGTAACAACAATATCAACACCAACAATTCTACTAGTAATTTGCGTTCCGTCCTTTCGAAGGACAAATTGAATGTTGAACGTTTCATTGCAAGTGAAAGGGATATGGGAATCGTTACACCAAAACCAAAAGTTGCTGCTGAGCACTATTGTTACACCTGTAACAAGGTTGGTCATTGGAAAAGTAGTTGCCCCAAGTATCTGAAGGATCAAAAGAAAGGAGTTTCTAGTTCAGATATGTATGTTATAGAAGTTAACTTAGCAACTTCTGCTTTTTAGGTATTTGATACCGCTTGTGGTTCACACATTATTTGTAATATGCAAGGCCTCAAAAGAAGTAGAACATTGGGAAAGGGAGAAGTAGATCTTCGCGTTGGCAATGGAGCACGAGTTGCTACATTGGCAGTGGGAGTATATAGTCTACTTTTACCTTCAGGATTAGTTTTAGAACTTAATAATTGTTATTATGTTCCTGCTATCACAAAGAACATTATTTCGATTCCTGTTTTGGATTCCGAAGGTTATTCATTTACAATAAAGAACAATTGTTGTTCTGCGTATTTGAATGATATGTTCTATGTCTCTGCTAAGTTATCAAATGGTTTATATGTGCTAGACTTAGAAACCCACATCTATAACATAGACAGCAAGAAACATAAAGCAAATGATTCAAACCCTACATACCTATGGCATTATCGATTAGGCCACATAAGCTCAAAGCGCATTGAGAAACTTCATAAAGATGGAATTCTCAAATCATTTGATTTCGAGTCATTTGATACTTGTGAGTTTTGCTTGATGGGGAAAATGACAAAGTCTCCTTTCACAGGTTGAAGTGAAAGGGCCAATGACCTTTTAGCCCTCATACATGCGGATGTGTGTGGACCTATGAGTACGTTGGCTAGGGGAGGGTATAGTTACTTCATTACTTTTACCGATGATGTGAGCAGATTTGGATATGTTTACCTTATGCGGCATAAGTAGGAATCCTTTGAAAACTTTAAGGAATTCCAGAATGAAGTACAAAACCAACTTGGGAAGAAAATTAAGGCATTACGATCCGATCGTGGTGGTGAATATTTATCTCAAGAATTTGGTGATCATTTGAAGGATTGTGGAATACTTTCACAATGGACTCCGCCAGGAACACCACAGTTAAATGGCGTTTCTGAAAGAAGGAATCGAACTCTACTTGATATGGTTCGATCCATGATGAGTCTTGCTGATCTTCCTATTTCACTCTGGGGATTTGTGCTTGAAACAGCGGCATTCACACTTAACAGAGCACCATCCAAAGTAGTGGAAAAGACACCATATGAAATGTGGACAGGAAACGTTCCAAAATTGTCTTTTCTAAGGATATGGGGTTGTGAAGCTTATGTAAAATGTTTACCTTCTGATAAGCTTTCACCCAAATCCGATAAATGTCTTTTTGTGGGTTACCCAAAAGAGACTAAGGGATACTACTTCTACAACCAAAGCGTAAACAAAGTGTTTGTTGCTCGTAATGGTGTCTTTCTGGAAAAGGAGTTTATTTCCAGAAAAACAAGTGGGATAAATGTATATCTCGAAGAAGTTCGAGATGAGCAACAAATGGATGAGGTTAACACCTCATCGAGGGCGGCCCGGCATGAAAATGCTCAGGAGGTGGTGCATTCAATTCACGTACCTCCTACCGTCCCACTTGGAGATACTCCATGCGAAGTCACTCAACCTAGTGAGGTAGAAACTTCTTCTGTTGTTCCCCAACGTAGGTCTAGTAGGACCATCATTCCGTCAAAGAAATATATTGATTTCCTTTTGACTGAAAGTTCTAAAATAACGATTTTAGAATCAGAAGAGCCTACTGGCTATAAAGATGCTTTGGATAGTCAAGACTCCGAAAGATGGCTTGAGGCCATGAAATCTGAAATGGATTCCATGTCTGAAAATCAAGTATGGGACTTGGTTGATTTGCCTGATGGGGTGAAACCCATTGGATGCAAATGGATTTTCAAGTTGAAAACAGACAAGGATGGAAACATTAGTGTTTTCAAAGCAGGGTTGGTGGCGAAAGGTTTCAAACAAATTCATGGTATTGACTATGATGAAACCTTCTCACCAAGTAGCCATGTTGAAGTCCATTAGGATAATCCTTGCGATTGCTGCCTTTCATGACTATGAAATATGGCAGATGGATGTCAAAACCGCTTTCTTGAATGGGTTCTTGAAAGAGGATGTGTACATGACACAACCTCAAGGTTTTGAAGATCTAGAAAATCCAGGGTGGGTATGCAAGCTTAAGAAGTCCATTTATGGACTAAAGCAAGCATCAAGGAGTTGGAACCTCAGATTTGATGAGGCAGTCAAGAAATTTGGCTTTCTCAGAAATGAAGAGGAATCTTGTGTATACAAGAAGTTAAGTGGGAGTAGTATTACTTTTCTGGTCTTGTATGTGGATGACATACTTCTCATAGGAAATGATAAGACCATGCTTGAGTCAGTCAAGGAATGGCTTAAAATTGTTTCTCTATGAAAGACCTAGGAGAGGCTGAGTACATATTGGGAATAAAGATCTATAGAGATAGGTCGAAAAGGCTGATTGGACCTAGTCAAGAGACTTATATTGATAAGGTTCTTGCAAGGTTCAAGCTGGAAAACTCCAAGAGAGGTTTTATTCCCATGCAACATGGCATAACACTTGGCAAGACTCAGTGTCCTTCGAGTCCTGATGAGGTCAAGCGTATGAGTATGTTCCCTATGCTTCTGCTGTAGGAGCCATTATGTATGCCATGATATGCACTCGACCGGATGTTGCGTATGCTTTGAGTATATGCAGCAGATACCAGTCAAATCCAAGAGATGCGCACTGGATCGCAGCGAAAAACATCCTTAAGTACTTGCGAAGGACTAAGGATAATTTTTTGGTTTATGGTGGAGATAGTGAGTTGATTGTTACTGGATACACCGATGCAAGCTTCCAGAGTGACAAAGATTTTTTTTCGATCTCAGTCTGGTTTCATATTTTGTCTCAATGGAGGAGCTGTGAGCCGTAAGAGCTCTAAGCAGAGTACCATCGCGGATTCTACAACAGAGGCTGAGTATATTGCAGCAGCTGATGCAGCAAAGGAAGCTGTTTGGATCAAAAAGTTCATTGGTGAGCTTGGTGTAGTTCCTAGCATTGAGAATGGCATTGAGTTGTATTGTGACAACAATGGTGCCATTGCTCAGTCTAAGGAACCCGGATCGCATCAAAGGTCTAAACATGTGCTCAGGAAATTCCATCTCATTCGAGAAATCGTTGGTAGAGAGGATGTGAAAGTAAGCAAGGTTCATACTGAGGATAACGTAGCAGATCCTCTGACTAAACCGCTTGCTCAACCTAAGCATGAGTGTCATACTAGGTCTATGGGGCTTAAGCATATGGGAGAATGGCTTTAGGTTGTTTACTTCATGTTTACAATTGTAAAGACATTTATTATGCTTTGAAATGTTTAGCAATAAAATTTCGTTCTTATTTAATTGTTTGGTTTAGTATCAAATAAAATGTCCAAATAATTTGTGTTTTCAAATAGGATTATCGAAAATGTTTTGATAATGGAACCCTATAAAGTGAACTGAAAATCACAATTTATTTAAAGTCCCTAGTCTAAATCACTAAATTGGACATAAGTGATTTATTTAAAAGACTAGTATATAATTAATTGATAGCGCAGTTCCATGGGCTATGGAGACATAGAGATGTCTAATTGATTATATGGATATATAGTTGATACATTGAGACTTGACCTAAGAGTAGAATCTAAGAGTAGAATCAAACTACTATATTTAGTGGATTCCATAGACATGAATATGTCTTAATAACCACAATATAATTAGTTTAACTTTGACACTGTTAAACGCCGCGTCGTAAAAGGAGGTTATAAAGGTAGTGATCAGGTGGGCTAAGAATTGAGTGGGAGTTATGGTCATACAAGAGTGGATAAGTCCTCCTATTAAATAGGAATGGCGTCTGGGCCTCTTGATGAGCGAGAACTGGAAAATTGCATGGCCATGCGGAATAGGATTAAAGAGTTAATCCTTATTTGATCAGTTCGAACTCAGCGATCAAGGAACAAAATTTGAGAATAACATTGTGTTATCAAATTTGACATTAAGTGACTTAAGGAATTTAACATTGCGCTCTTGTCTTCGGACAAGTGGGAGATTGAAGGAGTATGTCCTTAGACATCCTGGCAATTACTAAATATAAATAGAAATTATATTATGAAGATAATAAAGTTAATTATTTTAGTAATCGTATTTACTTGCTAGAGAATAAATATGATTAATAGGACAATATTGATTGGGCCTATAACTAAAATAGATTAATCCTATGAGGTCACACATTGTAGCACAAGTTGGACAAAGCAATCCAAATCCATTTAGGATTAGGATTGGACCGGTCCAAAGGGGAATAGGAGGAGAATTAGTTCTCCTAACTAACCTATGACACTTCTATTATATATAGGATATAATATTAGGGTTTAGGTGATCAATTCATTAGTCAGTTTCTTTTCACTAGAGAGAGAAAGAGAAACCCTAGACCTATTCCCTAAACCGGCGCCTGTATCATCAAAAGCAAGAGGATTTTCTTCTCTTCCGTTCTAGCAAACGTTGGTGTTCAACTGGTGCTCGTGGACTGATTAGAGGAGCAACACTTGGGGCTCTCAGATCTTCAAAGCTTGCATACAATAGGGAAATCACGCTACAAAGGTTTGATATTTAATCCCTATTGAATGATTCATATGTTTGATTATGTTTGCGATCCTATGATAGATGTTAGGAAATTGTTTCTTGAAATTCCGCTATATGCATCTATATATTCCTACAGGTCATGACTATCATCAGGCATTGGGCTTGGAGTATGATCATGATCTTGATCATGATCATGTTCATGTTCATGATCATGATCCTGTTAAATGCGACCACTAACATGATCAACAAACAACAAGAAACGAGATAGGTTCTAAGTTGAGAAGAAGCCATCGTAAAAAAGAATAGGTAACTTTTAATATTCTTGGGAGTTGAGTGGCAGTTGCTCGAACTTCTAATCTTAACTTGTTGTAATTGTCACTTTGTGTTGATTTCTTCTTTTCTATCAGCCAGAACTAGGGTTTATATAGGGACCTGCTGGTTTGTGAGAGGCATATTTTTTTGTGTTATATCGACATTATGTATCAGTGACAAGTTGACAACTCTACAGTTGTACTGATAATTGTTGTTAGCAATCAGGGGCGGATCCAGGATTTTAGATGAGGGGTAGCGTAATGTTGCGATAGTATATGATCCCAAAAAACTACTTTGTATGAAGTTCTATGTTATGCTATCCAAATCTAAAGTATTTCAATAGAAGAGAATTGCAATAATTCAAATCGAGTTCAAAAGAAAATATTTCACCACTTCAAACAATTTAGTTGAGAAAAACTCATTAAGTCAAAGCAATTATATTGTCATTTAGATAAAGCTAGCTTTTAATGGAAAAGAATTTTGTTAGCTTGATTGAGGTGAGGAAGAGTTAGATTAGAATCATCTTCATTTTCATGAGCTATAGTTTTGGAAGAAAAAAACTAGCACTTAGTTTTCTTTTCATGATTTTAAAATACATTTATACACATAAAACAATACCCAATCAACCAATTACTACACAAGAATTCACTAATCAACTAAACTAGTAATTTCTTACCCCATTATAGTTCAAGATTAGAATACAAAACAAACAACCTTTCTCACTAATCAAAATTCACAACACAACATCACTATATGTTTATTTAAAATTCACTTGTCCAAATTATCAAATTAACTGATCTATAAATCAACACAATTGATGAATAATGTGAGAAATTCAACTACCTAAGCCATTAGCAGAACCAACAGAGTCTTTCTTGCCGACTGGGCATTCAAATTTTATACACAACTAATGTGAAAACAAATACCACCAAAAGGATTTAATATAGATAATGCTTTGTTTTTCAAGATAAGCGACCCATAACATACAATATATATTTGTTTACTTATATTATTATTATTTTGCCATAGCAAAGCAGAGTCATGGCGTTGTTTGTAAATATTCTGATTCTCTCACTTTTTCTCTCATTTCCATAGACCAGAGAGAAATCAAAGAAGTAACAAACCCAAAACCCAAAAAATAACATAGCCAAGCAAAACTGAAAGGAAGGTGGGCTAAGTGAGGAGAGAGAACTAAGACTTACTAATACCAACTAACCGCGACCGACCGACGACGACCGTAAGTTGAAGCTTTGAACGGCGAAGAAGAGTAGATGATGAAGAGCCTCGACAACTACTTGAACGGACTGACGAGGACCGAAGAAGCGAGATAAACTAAGATAGCATGTGACGAACGATGACCACCAAGCCGAGAGAGAGAGGAGGTGACGACCGACGACCGATCTCCGAGAGAAAATGAGAGGGACTGTCACAGAGAGTGAATGATAGTGAAGCGAGTTTGAGAGAGTGAAAGGAAACGGCGCTTAGGTTAAGGCTTTTCAGGATTTTTTCAAATTTTTTTGAATATTTTTTGAAAAAAAACAAGGGGTAGCATGTGCTACCCCCTGTTACTACGTGGCTCCGCCACTGTTAGCAATAATGACTACTGAATGACATGACATCGATCTCTAATATTTTATATAGTAGAATTAGTAGTCAGTGCATTATACTCATGCATATGTACTAGATCAACTTAGAGTATATGTAGCAACATATGTAGTAACAATTTTGCAAATAAATGTCGTTAGGTTGTAGTCACCACTGGAGCTGTCAGTTTGGTTAATGAACTGTTGATTGAACTGAAACAACTGAAATTTGAACTGAATTAAACTGAACTGGGAGTAATGGTAACTGAAATCAACTAAAAAATGTTGAAGTGAAACTGAAATAAACCGTAAATGAAAAACCAAAAATGAACTGCAACTGAACTGAAATAAACTGTAACTGAAAATAACTGTGAAAAACTGAAAAGTTGATCAATCAACTGAACTAAATATGTAACTGAATTAACTGAACTGATTCAAAGTGAAAGTGAAACTGAACTGAACTGAAACCAATTTAAACTGAAATTGATTTAAACTGTTTTTTAACCGCGTACCCGAACCGGATTCACATATTACCCAAATTCATGATAGTACTCCAAATCACATACAAATTTTATCATGATAATTTTTTATTAGTACTTGAATTTATGACATATAACATAATTTCTTGATAATTGTCCAATATGTCAAGTTCACTTATTTTATGCTCCAAACTGAATTTAAATTTTACCCAACTTTATGATATACTCTCACTATCATGATAATTTTATTATTAATATATGAATACATGACATTTTAGCTTTATTTCATGATAAGTTGATAATTTCAACAAATCCGTCAAGCAATATATAACTTTATTTCAGATATAAGTTTGTTTCTTTCGTAACTATTAACACCATATTACTTACTATAAATTAATTCAAACTCCCCTTTAAGATGAACTTCTCTATTACTTACTAATACTATTATTGATTGAATATATATATTAACATTATCATAAAATTACTGTATTAAAAATCGTATCGATAAATAGAGAAAAGTAGGACAAATTTGACATTTTATTTATCATTCTCCAATACTCATATTTTACACAACTATTCTAACCATACAAAAAACAAAATTTGAGTAATTACAAAGTAATAAGAATGAATGTGAACAACAGCCATATCAATCAAGGGTTCCGCCCATTTCAACTCTTCCTATTTAGAGGGTACAAAAACAAGAAAAATAAGAACATAAAAAATTATCACGTTTGTTGTTTGACTCTCCAGTAAGCACCAGCAACATATTCAAGTTCAATGGCTCTCCTAATAATAGTTCTAGTAGATTCAACTAGTGGCCCAGCACGAAGATCCCACCATTCATCCCCTACAAGTAGATAGAGCGAATACATTATAAGACAATAAAGTAAGAGAATATACCAAGAGCATAAACTACATTGCACTAAACCATTAAAAGCCCAAAAAGGCACAGAAGTGTATTATGCAAGACATATCAAACGCATAATCATCATAACTTCATAACTGGATAGCACTGAAAATACTAAGCAAAATCATAATTTTGACACAATTTCTCAAACTTCAGCACTTTCAAAATTTATCTGAAAATTCTGCACCATAACCAAATGAATACAATTATAACAACTCTGATCAGAAATTTCACAAGGATAACAGATTCAGCAAATGCAAACCAAGCAGAAGTAGTGACATTCAAAATCGATGATGACATTTTTCCGAGTCTCATTAAGTAAAGTTGTCTTTTCCGATTCTTAAATCGACTCTAGCTATGTCAAATTCAAAATGGTGGACTTAAAACCCTATGACAGAATGGATAGCCAGAGAGAGTTTTCTAAATTCTTTTTCCACATTTTATGCTACCAAGAAGATGCATGAGTCAGACAGAAGAAAACATTCAGAAAGAAAAAAGAGACGCCCACCATCACCACCGCCAGCCCAACTGCACGCCCACCACCACCACTGCCTCCCCTGCCAATCCAACGGCACCACCAACACCTCCGCCAGCCCAGATCGGCGCACCACCACCACCGCCTACCATACCCAACAATCGTATGACCACCATTTCAACAATAGATCTCAAAAAAGCAAAAAAATGGGAAAAAACTCTCAACAACAATTCTTTGAGAACAATATATCTCAAAAAAAAGGAAAATAAATGGAAAAAGAGAGGAGAAGAAGAGAACCCAAATAAATAATTTTTTTTGCCTCATATCAAGAAATTCAACCGTTTTAAAGGTGAGTGAGGCAAAAACAAAAAGGAAAATAAATGGAAACAAGAGAGGAGAAGAACAGAACCTAAATAAATGGAACATAAATGCGTCTGTAATAAACCCAATTTTTTTGAGAGGGAAAGAACGACATTAAACCCTAATTTGACGGTTGGAGAGAAGGTTGAGTTGTAATAAATGGTTGAGTTGCAGCGACGGCGACTGGGATGATGAGAGGGAGGAGATAGAGGAGGAGTGGTTTAGGGTTTCAATGGTGGCCCGCGTGGTGGTGGCCCATTTCCGGCAAGGAGGATGGAGGTAGGGAGTAGCGAGATAAAGAGAGGAAGAGAGGGGGAGAGGGGGAGTTTTGGGATGGAAAGGTTTGGAGGAGATAGAGCAGGAAGAAGGTGATAGATTAAGGACGATCTAACGGTTCAGTTTGTTTTGTGGCTTGTATCCAATGGTTAAGATTTATCATCTGTGTGCTTTGTGTTGTTTTCTTGTATGCCCTTGATTAAGATGATCTAACGGTTTAGGTTTTGCTCATTAGATGGTTTTGGATTTTGCCTTAAGAAAACAAATAATTTTAGCAAATTATTATCCAAAGCAACGAAACCCCATGCTCTAAATCCCTAAACCCCAAATCTCATACCTTATAAATCCATTTTCAAATAATAATTATAATTATTTATAGTAATAATTAAAATTTTCATAATTTAAAGCATTTATTTAACCGATATTTGAAAGTGTCAAATATCTCATTGTCTCATTTATCAGTAAATTAATTAGGGAATAACAAAGATTCATATTATTAAACAGATAAACCAATCATATACATATATACTTGAAATATTGTCTTGAATCTTTTAATAAGCATAAATGCTAATCGATAAATAGTTGTTCAAGTTATATTGCTCTAAGGTCATTACTTATGAAACTATACTTCTTGTTCTTGGAATATTACTTATACAATTGTTACTTGCTCAAATAATGTTCTGATTATAGTCATTTACGTGAACTATAGTATAACAGTATACTTATATTGATGTGTTGTTGTATCAATGAGGTTTAAGCCATAGATTTTTTTGATTGATACTTATAGGCTTCGCATCAAGATCTTGTTAATAAGCAATAAGATTTAGTCAATTAAGATCTTGTTAACATGCAAAACGATATAGTAATTTAATAAACCTCCCTGTATGTTATAACAAACTATGTTGTTGTTGTTGTTGTTGTTGTTGTTGTTGTTGTTGTTGTTGTTGTTGTAATCGTTGTTGTTGTTATTATTATTGTAATCGTTGTTGTTGTTGCTGTTGTTGTTGTTGTTGTTGTTGTTATTATTGTAATCGTTGTTGTTGTTGTTGTTGTTGTTGTTGTTGTTGTTGTTGTTGTTGTTGTTGTTGTTATTGTAATCTTTGTTGTTGTTAACCTAGAGACGATTAACTTAAATGGAGCATAGTTATGTTGAATCAATCTACTGAGTTACACTATTCTACATCTGTTGCAACTGAATTAGATGCTTTCGGTTCCGGAATGAATTCAACTTAAAGTGATTAACTTAAGTAGAGTATTGTTATTATCTTGAATAATTAAACTTAGGGTACTGTTAAAGTAGATGTTTTTGAGTTTCAATATGAATTTAACTTAGAGACAATTAACTTAAATGGAGTATTGTTATATTGAACCAATCTACTGAGTTACATTGTTATACATTTGTTGCAACTGAATTAGATGCTTTCGGTTCCAAAATGAATTCAACTTAAAGATGATTAACTTCAGTAGAGTACTATTATTATCTTGAATTAGTTTATGGACTTCATTTATACACTCATTTCAATAACAACATGCTTCAATTTAAGTAAATGTTTTGAGTTTCAATTACTTTACCGACTTACGTTGATACGTTCATCTAATCTAATATCAATTTATTTCAGTTTGGCTAAGATATATGAGTTTCAAATTGAACATAACTTGTTAACGAATAACTTAAATGGAGTATTATTGTTATCTTGATTTAACTTATCGATTCACATGGATACCTTAAGCTAATCCACTGTTAACTTATTTTGCCGTCGATTATATGTTTTCAGTTTTCAAATGCATAGAGCTTAATGACTAGTATAGTTATATTAATCCATTGATCTAATATAGTTAGAATAAGATATTGATCTAATCGACTTTTTAAAAACTGTCTAACTCGTCTTTCGAGCTAGTTTATAAGAATTTATGCTGATTTGAGACGTCCTTTTTAACCAAGATATAATTTGCATGCATACAACTAAAAGTTTGAACATCGACTTATATAAAATTGTCTTATTACAAATTGTCGGATATATCAGTCTTGTACATATATATCGATGTCACTTTCATACACTTTTTTGTGAAGTACAACTGGTTTTTTTCGAGGCAAGTGTCGGACTACACTTATTTGCCACGTTAATTTTAGTCGAACCCCAAAAAACATTTGGCCAAAACCCGACATGAAGTTCCATTTTTCCTGAACAAATACAAGAATGTGACTAACTTCTATCCGAACTGATGCGATTATTGTCGAACTTATGTGATTTTCGTCAATAACTGAAATAAACTGAAACGAAACTGAAAATAACTGCAATGTGTTTTAACTGCTATGGATTCAATCGTTGGTTGGTTTAACTGTTCGGACAAAACTGGTTTAAACTGCAACTGAACTGAATTGAAACTAGAAAGAAAAATAACTGAATTAAACTGAACTGAAGAGTTTGCCAACTGAACTGAATTGAACTGAACTGTTGATAATTTTAACTGATGTAAACTGAACTGTTTGGATATAACTATAACTGAACTGTTGAACTGAATTGACACCTCTAGTCACCACCATATAAGAGAGAGAGTACCAATGTTAACCGGAGGTAACCTAAGGCACGTCTTAGATGTTGTAAACGGTCATTCTCACAACGTCTTATGGAAAGCTTAGAATATCTTAAGCATCGTTTGAACATAAAAACTAGTATTAGGCTCGAGCAATGCCCCGGGAAAGAAAAAAATTCCATTTATTAATATTGTGCTTTAAAATGATAACACTAAATGCAACTTGGTCTAGTGGTTAAAACGTTAGTGTATGAACTTGAGGTCACGGGTTCAAAACCTATACTATGCAATTTCTAATTTTTGTATTGAATATGGATTACATGAACTAAAACTTCTTAGGGAGAGCGCCACGTGACACAGCTCCTTGTTTAGCAACGCCTTTTAATATATTTATATAGATATTAATGACAATAGAATATATAGAAAAACTATAAGAACCAAGACATTACACATGGGATTGATTTCAGATGTGATATCCAAAAATTGTCAATATATGATTTTGCATATCCGATCTAAAATTTTCAAATTTTTCGAAATATTTTGTTAACATTGCAGTTGTCAATGTGGTTTGCTTTTAAATTGGTTGTTGGCCAGGGTGATGCCCCCGAATCATTTACCAATGTGAATTTAAAGTGTGTTAAATCAAACACTTGAGAGAAATGGAATAAAAAGAGTTATTGGCATTGGATTGTGCTCAGAAAATAATATTGCAGTTGCTTTTAAATTTTCTACATAGTAAATTATAATATGAGTTTTTTATTAATATAACCCTCAACTTCACGAGAATACACACATAGGGGCAAGATCAATATCACATGAGAAAGTATTTTATATGAGAAATGAGAAAGAACCACCACCGTTTAATTTTAATAAATCAACATGCCATATTTTCTCTCTCCTCCCCACACACACTCCTCTCCCTCTCCTTCTTCTTGTTTAGCGCCATTGATCAATCAACAACTTTTGCAGAAAGAAATTCGATTCCGAGCTTTGATTGATTTATCAATCACCGGATCAACAATGCCGATACAATCAGCGCCTAAACTTCTCTACTCTTCTTCGGTTTTCTCCGGCAGCGAACGTGCGTCTTCGCGATTTCATCAGCCTCTCTAAGAATGTTGTCGTCGGTAGAGAATCGTCAATCACAGCTGTCATCAAAGCTGACCGCTCTCATCGCAATGAATCTGCAGGTAGGGGTGTTCATAGAGGTGGGTCGGACCGGAATTCAGACCGGACCGGATTTTGGACCGGACCGGACCGGTCCGGAGATTCCGGTCCGGTCTCCGATCCGCGGAAAATGAGGATTCCGGGTTTCCGGTCCGGTCCGGTCCAAACCCAGAAAATTCCGGTCCGAAACCCCGAATCTTGTATTTTTTTAAAAAAAAAAAAAAATCAGCCATCCTTTCTAAATGACTAACCAAGCGTCATTTTCAGTTTTCCTCTCTCATCTCTAAAGAAACCCTAAATCACTCTCATTCACTCTTCTTCTCTCACGTCGTCACCACTCACCACGCCGTCGCCGACCAGACCACAGCCACCGGCCTACGGTTACGCGGTCACTCTCACCAGTAATTCTGCATCTGGGTTTGTTTATTTTTTCAGTTTTCGCATTGTAAGCTGTGAGTATGTGACTTCGATTTTTCGCCTTTCCCTCAATCCCTTTATTCTTCTCTTTTCAGTTTTTTTGGTTTTGTTTTTCTTTGTAATTTAAACTTGTGTAATCTTATAGTTTGTGTTTTTGGTTTTATGTTTATACTTATGATGTAATCTTGTAATTTGTGTTTATACTCTGCACTAAATACAGTAGTAGAATAAAGGGCATCAAGCCAAAAAAATTCGAACCAGATGGAGTTCGAAAATTGGAAAAAGTCTTCCATGTTGTAGTATAGTGAAATATTTAATTCTTATGAGAAATTATCATGCTGTATAGAGAAAGTCTTCCATGTTATTCATCAGATTCGTAAAACACATTTGCTTACCTTTTAAGAAATGCTAATTCCTCTTGTTGTTACTTCTTGCACTAAGTTAGTTTATGTTAATTTTTGCAGTGAGTTAGTTTACCTTTTAAGAAATGCTAATCCCTCTTGTTGTTTTTGTTATTTTGTTAATCCTAACTTTATGATGCTAATCCCTATTACATATCTCCAAAACAGGTCAAAATTCGCAAAAACAGGTCTAAAATTTGCAAAAACAGGTCCAAATACAAACTTTAGAAGCCCAAAAAAAAATCTGAAAACAGGTCCCAACAGGTCTGGACCTGGACCGGACCTGATTTTTCCGGTCCAGGACGGGACCGGACCGGAAAAATCAGGTCCGGTCCCCGGTCCAAAGAATTCCAAAAATCCGGTCCACCGGTCCAGCCGGGTCCGGTCCGGTCCTGGACCGGTGAACAGCCCTGTCTGCAGGTATAGATTATATTATGTTATATTGTAATTTCTCTATTTTCGGAAACTTTCTTCCTGTTATACACTTGTTCTTGTATATTTAAGAATTAAAACTGAATTCCTTTTTCCTTTTGTTGCCGTAATAATCGGAGGTGGTTCAGTTGAATAGTCTGAAAGTTGAGTGGCTTTGAGTTGAAATTGAAAAAGAGTATTATGAACTTTAATTTGATCATTTTTTGTATCCTTCAAGTTCTCTGTTTATTAGATTCGAATTTGCTGAGTTTGGATTCTTTTGAGTTGTTTTTGTTTCCCCAATTCCTTTGGCGTGTGTTGTATTCAAGTGATGTTAGCTCATTGGAACTATCAAAACTAATTAGAGTTACGGTAATATTTGTTTAGAATTATAGGAAGAACTAATGAGAGTTTTAATACCCTGTCAAAAAAAAAAAAAAAAAATGGGAGTTATAATACTATTTTTTAGAGTTATAATACTATTTTTTAGAGTTATACTGTTATAGGAAGAACTAATTAGAATTGTAGCACTACTCCTTTAGAGTTATAGCAATGCTTGTTCAAAGTTATATTGAATCTTGTTTAGAGTTTATAGGAAGTAGTCACTAGAATTATACCAATAATTCGTTAGAGTTGTAAAAGTAGTAGTTAGAATCTTAACAACATTTGTTTAGAGTTAAAGGAAGCAGTAATTAGAATTATGCCCATGCCCATACTTGTTTAGCGAAGATAGACAAAGAAGATACAAAACATAGCTAATTGAAGAAAGAAAGATAACTACAAATAGGGATGTCGTTTGTATTTTAATAATAGGGGGTAGTGGGAAGAATTTGGAGGGAATGCATAAGGATACTTCATTTAATTTTTGGAGAGATTTTTAAAACAAGTGGCTTTTAAATAATAATATTAAGATATATTTTGATATCACTTCTAGAAATAAAATACAGACAAAGAATATACAAAACATGGCTGATTGAAGCTGAAAGGAAAATAACTAAAATAGGATGTCATTGGGTGGAGGAAAGAGTTTGGAGGAAATGCATAAGAGTGCGTCATTAAAAATTTGGTGAGTTTTTGGAGCAAGTGACTTTAAATTATTAATATGAAGATTCATCTCATTCATCGATTTTCCTCTTCTGATATACAACTTGAGATTTAAATTTATTCGATCTGAATTAGGAAAACCTGAAATAAAAATAGGTAAGGCACGAAAAATTAATCTATTTTAGGTTTTGCTCATATATTGTTGGATAAAATAACCGAGAATTATTTTTCATGAACCTACTCTACGTTTTGTATGTAGCTGGCAAGCATTTCAGCGTCTCATTGCCGACACTAGCCATTGATTTGAGAGTGTTCGATGTTAATTTAATCGATAAAAGAATAATTTAATTATTTGTTTATTTTTTATTTATTTATTTTTACATATTACACATTATGTATTTTTTTATTTTACCCACTAACATTTGCGTAGTTTCGAATATATCCTTGACTATTAATATATTTAATTATAAATTAGTAAATATTATGAAAATTTGACATTCTAAAACTTGAGATGAAAGCAAATCCAACAAGATTTCACATGACTAATTAAAGGTAGTTAGAGTTTTTCAACTTTTATTGGATACTAGGCTTGAAGCCCGTGCGTTGCACGGGTTGTTGTTTATTTTATTTTATTGCAAATTTTTTGTTAAAATTATTGTTGATTTTGTGTTGTTGTAAAATGAGATTTTTCACTATCATTGTATTTACATACTTCCTCCGTTCTTTTTCTATTACAACAATTACCACTTTAGGTAGTTTCATCTTTTGGAACCATTCCACTTTTGGTAAAAAAAAGAAACTACAGTTGACAATATAACCTTTACTTTATGTTAATAAAACCATCATTAATTACCCGAATTGCCTTATAAAGTTGCGTTTACTTTAATAAGGATTTATTTGTCCCCTACTCTAATTAACTAAAGAGGTACCTCTATGCTAGACTACCATTTTTTCTTTCCTTAAAAACCATGTCCAAACCAATTAAATGGTATCCCAATAACAGGTGTGTGTGACTAACAATAGCTAATACAGTCATAACATGAATAATACCCAAATGATACTTTAAGAAAGTAGAGGGTAATAATTTAATTGATGCAGGACAGAAAGAATACTTTCTTAAAAATTGATAAGAATGACATGGCATGCCTAGGTGGAGCTCTTTATAATATTCTAATGATGTTTTATTTAAATCAAACTCTAATTTTTACATAATCAAAAACTCTAATATGTAACTTTATCGCTATAGATTTTAGTTAATAAATTTTGTTGCAATACTATATTGTTTTAGTTTAGTTGAGTAAGGTTGAGGTTTTGAAAGCTAATATGTTTAATCCTGTAAATTGGACCTATAATCAAATGTTATAATCACATATAATACACTATACTTAATACTTATAGCCATTATTATATTTATCTTAAAAAAAGACTAAATAATGTCCTACAATGCATCTAATTTAATATATTTTCATGAGTTGTAACACTATATTGTAAATAGGTCATATTTTGAAGCATATTTCAAGCACTCTCTAATGGTAAAAAAATTATAATGTTTTGAATTAGGTAGCAAAAGTTAAATTCAATTTACATAATATAATAATTTAGGTTGTTTATTCAAAACGCAACTCTAATTTCCCCCTATCCAAAACTCTTTTATGTATTTAAATACATGTAGAATTCTATTTTTTTCAAATATTTAAAATAAAATTAATGACATGACAATCTTAAGTGGCGCTATCTATTTCATAAATTGTATAACTATATTGTAAATGGATCTTATTTCAAAACATATTTCGAGCACTATCTAATGGTACAAAAATTATAATATTCTGAATAAGGTAGCAAAAGTTATACACAATTTACATAATACAATAATTTAGGTTGTTCATTCAAAACGAAACTCTAATTTCTGCTTATCCAATACTCCTTATATGTATTTAAATCTATGTAGAACTCTATTTTTAGAAAAAAAAAATATAAAAATAAAAATTGATGACATGACAATCCTACACGGCGCTCTATAATCATAAGTTGTACAACTATATTATAAATGGATCTTATTTCGAAACTTCATTTTGAGTATAAACAAAGTCTTGATATTCATGATCCCCTCAAAAAAAAAAGTCTTGATATTCATGAAATTGTTGTTCCTTTAATATTACACATGGGTGTCTAAATAGAAATCGAATTTTCCTTTGAAGAGAAGAGGGGTTACGTTGATATTTGATGGCATCATGGCATCGGTAATGGGGGCTCTTAGGCGACTCTTAATTTTAAGGGCTAACTCTTATTGTATGATTTTTTTTTTTTTTAAATTAGAGCTAGGTGCTCTTAATAAGAGTTACGTCGAACCACTGAAAAATTGACATTAACATATGGAGGAAGGAAAATGCTGACAACTCCTGCATATTTATGAAGGATCACCAACTAAGAGATAGTGCACAAGAGATAGTGCATTTCTTTGGATTTTTAGTAGGTGACTCTAATTTAAGAGGGAGATGGCCATCAAAAAAAAAAAAAAAAAAAGAGGCAGATGAGGTGGAAGAGGAGAGAGACTAATAGATACCAAAATAAGATTCTTCCATTAAAAATGTTCTCAATGAATCTATTGAAACTTATACTTGAAATTTAGGGTTGAAACTTTTATGGTTTTCTTTTGTCCTTTATTGGAAATAGTTGTTCATTGCCTTTTCGGTACTTGTTGTTTGGCTTTCGTTCGGGTCATCTTATGACCTCACATCTAGAATCAAAATAAAAGACGATAGAGAAACTAAAGATTAGCCCAACAAACGAAAGTAATTTAGAAAGCCAAAAGAGATGAGGAAAACAAAGAAAAATAGAGCTTGTTATTCTAGTGGAGACTGAAGTAGTGGCCGCAACTCGCAAGGCAGTCTCACCAACTTTCCGTTGCAAATTTATCCTATATTATCTGAAAGCAAGATATTTATCTATTTTTTGGATCGAGGATGGGTTGTGGCCCGACTAGGCCACCCCTAGATCTACCCATGGCCAAATCCAAGCATACACTAGTTGATAGAGAATATGTTAATATTGTCTGTAAATATTCTGTCAAATATATGTTTATGATTTTATTGTGTAATATGATAGATAACATGTTCATATTCTCCGTAAATATTCTGTCAAATATATGTTTATGATTTTATTGTGTAATTATGGAAAGTATGGATTCTCATTGAGAACCTAATAATATGAGAATTCATATTTTCTAGGTTTTTTTGTCAGAAAATACCTAATACTTCCGGTTTTTAATAAAAAAAAATTGTCTCAAAAGACCTATTCAAATAATTCCGGTTGTTAATAACAACCATTTGATGAATTTCAAGCCAAAACACCAAATTTCGGCGTTCGATATTTGGCGGGAAAATTTTGTGAGAATTGAATATGTTTGGGGGAGGGCAGTTAAAATAGGAAAATTGAAAGAGTCAATTGGAGTTAAAAAAAAAGTCAACGTCGGAATTTGGTGTTTTGGCTTGAAATTCATTAAAGGGTTGTTATTAACAACCATGAGTATTTTAATAGGTCTTTTTAGACAAAAAAAAATATTAGGTACTTCCCTATAAAACTTGTGTTTTATTAGGTACTTTCTGACAAAAAACCCTATTTTCTATAACTACACAATAAAATCATAAACACATATTTGACAGAATATTTACATAGAATATTAACTAATCTTCTATCCTCTATCACTAGATTACTTTGGTATTATGTTATAGTAAATGTCGTATGGCTGTTTATTAGTGATAATTTTCATATTTCCTGCCAAAAATATTCGTATGATATATAATATATATACTGTTAATATATATAATCACAAAAGTCAAAGAGCTTAGAAAAAATTACGAAGGTACAACTGTTTTAATAAAGAAAGAAGCCGTATTTTTATTGAATAACAAAATCACCGCAGAAAAGTATTGCAATCAATAAACTACACATAATACGTACATGTGTTCTAGACGATGAACAGCCTTAACAATAAAAGCTACTGTAATTTGGTAAAAACAAATTCCAGCAACCATCTAACTCGAGACCAACCTGAACTGATCAATGTCACAAACAAACTTATGCACAACAACAAAAAAAGCGATCTGGATTATGTCATATGTGCACGTTTAAATCATATCCTTGCAAATGAGAAAGCGAACCCAACAAGTGCAATCATCAATGCAGAAAAGGGTGCAAGTGGACTCAAAGCGCCAGAGTCACCGGAGTCGCGGCCATTCGGAAACCGACCACCAGGCCTAGGCAAAAACGATGGAGAATCGGCATGATTGTGGCCGTCATGAGCAGATACAATCACCGCCATGGCAATCAAACAAGCAACAAACGCAAGTACTTTGATTTGAGAGTTGGCCATGGCTAAAACAATAGGAATATGTATTATGTATTATCTAGTAATACGTAATGTATGCTTTCTTGTATGTTATATGATGAGATATACGCTAGGATTTATATAGAACTATAGAAGCCAATAAGTCGTTGGTCAATGATGTTACACTGTATTATAGTATGAAATAATAACTAATCTCGCAATTGAATTTGTCTTACTTAATTCTGATTTGTTTGTTTATTCTGTTATGTGTGAATTGTGATTAGATTATGCGTTGTTGTTGTACTACCAATTGTACTAGTAGCTTGTATGGGGCAGCACGGATCATGCATCACTCTGAATTTCTAAATAAATGTAATTAAGGACTGATATTTTAGCATTTAAAATTTTAACATTTTTTTAAAGGTAAAGACAATTTCCTTACAAGGAGGGGGAAATCGAGGATCTTTCTTCCAAGGGTGAGAGTTTAACCCCTATCACAGTGGTGGGAGGAGGAGAAATTTGGGATCCTCATCTAAAATTTTTGACACAAGTGTTAGATACACTAGAAATTGATCACAAAGTCAACTTCAAAGTTCAATCGATGTATTCAGATTGAGTCATTCAATAAAATTAGGCTGGAATTTTCAAGAAATTCAACCGACAAGTTGCAAATTTCAATATATATATTCAACTTCGATTTTTTAGATATTCCGAATGCGAGTTGCAGAGTTTCCAGAAATCTTAACAACCTTTAAATTAAAGAACTGAATAGAAAAATCTAGAAGAATTTAGAAAAGAAATTGAGTAAGTTCGAGATAATCCAATCTGATACAATAATCGTCAGGTATTTCTTCGCTGCAGTGAGGACGTCGGAGGCGGTGACGCGACAACGGTGCTCTTGGAGTCTTGGTGCGCCACTGCACTACTCTCCTCTTGTCGCAATGCTGCTAAAATTATTTTCTTCTCCTATCGGTGGTTCTTTTCTCACACCACTACTCTCCGCCTCTCGCCGCGGTGGATGGAGTCTCGGAGGAGAAAGGAAAACTAGGGGGAAAGGGAGAGCGTGAAGGGAAGATAAAGTACGAGTGAATTTCAAGTTGTTTGGGTTTAGATAGAAAAAGGTTTTTGGTGAAAAATGATATAAAAATCAACAAAAATGATATTATTTATTTTATAAATGATATCAGTTTGTGTAATAATGATGTCGTATAGAAAAAATTGACAAAATCATAAGAGAATGACTTTAAATAGAGCATAAATCGATAATAATGATCCAAAACTCAACAAAATTATATAAGATTTGATAATTAGTGATATAATTCTATGGTAAGATGATATAGGAATAGGTATAAATGACATAAACTTTGTTCAAAATGACATAACATGCAACAATAATGACACAAACATAAAATAAATGTGATAATACAAAAGTCAACAAAACTCATATACGATGACATGAAAGAGTTTAAAAACAAAAAGAAACAATTTCAAAATGATATGAAACATACTAATGAAAATATGAAATTGTTTTATAATATGAAATAGATAAAAAAAAATATGAAACATTTCAAAAATGATATGAAAGACACCAATGATAACATGAAACAGTTATATTAGTTCACATTCTTGTTACACAATAAGTTATGGTGTAACATGTTACACCCAATACGCTTTCATTTTCTAAAGCTTAGTATTTTTACTTTAATTAGATACAAGAAAACAAAAAAGCTAAATGCAGTTGTGAATACCACTAGCTAAACAATTCCAAAATGATGTGAAACATACTAACCATAATATGAAATAGTTTTATAAATGACATGAAATAGATTTTAAACTGACATGAAACACTTCAAAAATGATATGAAAAGATTTTATAGTTTGCATGGTCCAATCATTGATTCCGAAAATTTCTACAACAAATTGGGTAGGCTGCTAGTATGCATGGTTCCCTATCCCTGATTCTACTATTAACTTTAACCGAAACTGAATTTTATGAAATAATATTACTGGAATACGGGAGGAACTCCCTGCCTTAGATGGGTAAAAATATAAAGAGGAAGTACAATTTTGAATGCTTGACAAACATTTGAAACTGTTATATGAGTTCACACTTTTGTTACATGTTATGCCCAAGTCGCTTTAATTTCATTTTCATAAAGCTTAGTGTTTTAACTTTAATTCGACACAAGAAAACAAAAAAAAAGGCTAAATGCAGCAGTAAATATCAGTTGCTATCATATCATTTTCGTAGAAACAACTAACATTCTCATTACTTTTTCAACCAAAAAAATCAACAATCTTAAACCTAAAAATGACAAGTATTAAAAACAAGCAAATAAAAAACGAAAACAAAAACAACACTTATACTAGATAACATATTAGGATAATTTGCAAAAAAAAAAAAAAAAATTAATTACTATCGACGTAATTTGCAAAAAAACTTAACGAGATTAGGGTTCCATCAATAGTAAGGGTATTTTGAGCACAAAGTCAAAGTTTAGGGGTATCTTAGGAATTCCCAAATGTGACGGGCAATTTGAGAATTACGTCAAACCTTAGGGATACCTGAGGAGATTTCCCAAAAAAAAGAGCAAAAACCCCTCTAAAGAGGGACATCTACTGCCAACGAGTCAACCTTTTTTTTGTGGACGAATTTAGGGGTGATCTACCATGTGCAACCCACAAAGGAAGGGCCATCTATCATATACAAACCCCCCAAGGTTGAGTCATGCATTATCCTTCTAAGGAGCATTCATCTATCATAAATGACCCTCCGAAAAAGGGACATTCATCACGAGCAACCCCCAACTGACCAATTTGGGATAAGGAGGAGGTCAAATTAACAAAAAGGTAGGTTTATCCTTTTTTTTCTCAATTGTAATTATCCTTTTTTTTGCTGTATTTTACTAAAAATTTAGTTGATTGTATAATGAATTGTAAACATGAGCTGGATGAATGATGAGGGCTAATTACTCACTATTACCTTCGAAATATTTGTAACGTACAAAGCTGACTATCTGGCTCCTGAACTTCTATTCATCGCCCTGAAATTACTTAAAATCGCCCCAACTACCATGTAAATGTACCATCATACCCTTGGCTGCTTTTACAACTCTCTCTCCACCACCACCTAAAATCACTAACCACCAATCGCTACTTCTCCAACCCACCGACGAGCACAAAATTCCGATGATGTATTTTTTTTTAACGAATTTCATGGGGCCAACGTGCAGGCCACACGTTAGCCCCATGGGACACAACGTTTGGCCTGGACGTTGTGTCCCATGGGGCTAACGTGTGGCTCGCACGTTTACCCCATAGACACAACGTCCAGGCCAGACGTTGTGTTTATGGGCCCAACGCGCAGGCCACACGTTAGGCCCATGGAATTCGTTAAAAAAATAATAACTCGTCGGAATTTTGTGCTCGTCGGTGGTGATTGGCGGTGGTGATGGCGAAGATGAGAGAGAATATGAATTAGAGGAGGAGTTAAGTTGGAGTAAAAATAAAAAAAATAATATCATAAGGGTATAATGGTATTTTTAGAGGAGAATTGGGGCAATTTTAAGTAATTTGGGGGCGACGTTTAACAATCCCCCTGAATTATCCTAGCGACTTCTCATCTCGTTTTCATAGATTTGTTATTTCTGCATATTTTAAATTTTTAACTAGTTATTAGGCTCGGGCTATGCCCCGGGTAAGAAAAAATTTCATTTATTAATATTGTACTTTGGATTGATAACACTATATACAATTTGGTCTAGTGGTTAAAACTTTAGCATATGAACTTGAGGTCACGGGATCAAAACCTATGCTATGCAATTTCTAATTTTTTTATTGTACATGGATTACATGAACTAAAACTCCCTAGGGAGAGCGCCACGTGGCATAGTTCCGTGTTTAGGAACGCCTTTTAATATATTTATATAGATATAGATGGTTTGAAACTTTGAATCATAAGTACGAAGCCCACTTATTCGTACGACTTTGTTGTTAAAGCTGGCCAACCGCAGATGAATATGGAATTAGTTTTTCGGCTCGAGACACGAAAAATGTCTAGAATTACTTATGGCCTTATTTTATTTTATTTTTTGAGGGAGTACATAATTCCATATAGGCCCTGTTTGTCTAATAGAGTTTAGAGTTATGCTGTTAGAGTTTAGAGTTTGCTGTTAGAGTTTTAACTTTTTGTTCAGCAGGTTTGACTGCTGATTTGACAACTTTTTTTTATAAATGTGTTTGGTAACAATTAACTGATTGCTAAAAGTTTATTGTCATTTATTTGCGTGAAATGACATTTATAGACATTTGAATACATATGTGTAGTATCATTATTAATGGCAAAAAAGTCATTGAACATATTTTTACCTAATCCTCTAAAGAAAAAACTCCTATTAAGAGCCTTTTCATTTTGAGAGTTTTTATTCCAAAACTTTAACTAAAACTCTCGTTTACCAAACACCCCTTTTAGAGTTTTTGACTAGTCAAAACTCTAAAAGTGGTCCAAAACTCTCTTTTTGCTCCAAACTCTAATTGCCAATTACCCCCATAGTAGCAGTTACAATAAACTGTATTTTTTTTTTTTTTTGGCAACAATTACAATAAGCTGTTGATCATATAAAGTCTTTAATATGCATTAATCCATTACGGAATATGCCTATAATCATATTTGACTGCTTTATGACTTGAACGTCAAAGGGGTTTTTGTGGAACAGGCTTGGCCGGGATATTTACTCTCGCTTGTTTTGCAAGACTAGAGAATCTCATCAGCAGATAGCGCTTAAAACTCTTAGTAAATATGACTATTATTTAATTTATGATCAATTTATATATTATAATGATCGCTTGTATTATTATGACATGGTAATCTTATGTGAGTAATGTGATGCTCCTAAAGCTCCGAATTTTTTTGTCGATAATAAGGCCATAAGGGCCTGTCGACTTTGAATACTGAATTAGTTATGGGTTGAAACGTGCTCAATCAAGCTGACCTAATCAACTTCTAATTCAATGTAGTTAATTTGACTTTTCTTCGGCTTGATCATTAGAATAAGCTGGCGTAGTTCCTGTTCTTATATTTTAAAGTAATTTGACTTTTTCTTCGGCTTGATCATTCGAATAAGTTATACTCTCTTTTTTTAATTATTAACAGTTATCTAATGGAATAATTGACTTTAACTAATTATTTTAAGATGGGTCCTTTCATTGACCAGCTGTTAAGAGGATCAAAATATCCAATCTAATCTATCTATTCATCTATGAGTAAGTTTTAGGTCAGGCCGTTTGACAATTCGCTCAATTGTTAAATGAGGCCCAAACGCAAGTAAGAAGGCCCAAAACACGACCCACACACACAATCCTATGAAATTAAGCCCACGCTAGTCTTTCCTAGCTTTCTCACCTAAAACATTAATATTTAACCCAAAAACAATAGCGAATAGAGAACCTTAACTATTAACTCAAAATTCGTAACTTTTAAACCCAAAATCATGATTCTCTAAGAATCATAATTATTAACCTAAATGGCATAACTATTAACCAAAAAAACATATATCTCGACCCAAAATCATAAAATCAATCAAAACACCATAATTTTAATTAACCCAAAATAAAAACTTTTTATCCAAACCTACGACTAATAATAACAAAAAAATAACTATTAGCCCGAAAACCATAACAAATAACAAAATAACCATAACTATTTATTTACCCAAAATCATATTGTCCCGCAAACTATAACTAATAACATAAAAACTATAACTAATAATGTGTAAATAATTATAAATAACCACAAAAATTAACCTTATAATATAATTATGAACCCAATAATTATCATAACTATGGGGCATATATCCATAACTATTGACTCAAAAACATAAAATCAACCAAAATACCGTAAACATTCTTCCAAAACAACAATTTTTTACCCAAAACTATAACTAATTATCCAAAACTGTGACTATTAACCTAAAAACATTAACAAATAACAAGAAACCCATAACTATTCACCCAGAAACATTTGTTAGCCCAAAAACTAAATAGTAAAGTGAAAAAGTATAACTAATAAAGTGAAAACAATAACTGTGAACCAAATAATCATAACTGTTTAGTCGGAACCATAACTATTGATTTGGAAGCTATAACTTATAATCAGAAAACCTTAACTATTTACCCCAAACTATATATTACTACAAAAACTATAACGAACTGCCTGAAAACAATAACTAAAAAAAAAAGTTCACATAAAACGGACCCGAAAGCACGATCATGAGAGAAAGCGTGCAAAAGGCATTACCGAAATATTCTGAAAGCGAGGATTAAATTCCTAATTTAATTAATTGTTTTTAAAAGGAAGGGACAAAATTCGAAAAGCACAAAAAAAGGGAATAAGAATAAAATTCGATATTGCAAGTGAAGTGCAAACCAGATTTAGTATAATAATCAAATTTCAAGTCGTCAAATCAAAATGTACGAGAGAATTGACAATAATAAAATTTCAGAGAGAGATCGTACTGTTTAAAGTGGAATTTCAAAACAAATGATGCAGAGAAATGGAGGATACTAACTTGAGACATGACAAGATATTAAAATGTGCGAAAATGTGTTAAGATTACTCTTATGTAATAATATATTCAAATTGGAGAATTCAGTTTAATTATTAAATGTTCTTAGGCCCTGTTCTTTTGGACTTATTTTCAGCAAAAATAAGTAAAAATAAGTTCAGTTCAGCAAAAATAAGTAAAAATAAGTTCAGTTCAGCAAAAATAAGTAAAAATAAGTTTAGTTCAGCAAAAATAAGTTCAGTTCAGCAAAAATAAATTTAGTTCAACAAAAATAAGTTCAATATTACTATTAATGTTGTAATTATTATTTTTATTTTCAATATTACTATTAATATTGTTATTATTATTAATATTATAATTATAATAACGATTAATATGTAATTTTTTTTTTTTTTTTATTTTTTGTATTTTAATATTTTTATTATTTATTATTTAGTAATTATTTATTATTATTATTATTATTATTATTATTATTATTTTTTATTATTTATTATAATTATAATTATAATTATTTATTATTAATTATTATTTATTATTTAATATTATTATTATTTATTATTATATTATTATTTATTATTATTTATTATTTATTATTTATTATTTATTATTATTATTATTTTTATTATTATTATTATTATTTATTATTATTATTATTATTATTAATTATTATTTATTATTTATTATTATTTATTATTTATTATTTATTATTTATTATTTATTATTTATTATTTATTATTGATTATTTATTATTTATTTATTTATTATTATTATTATTTATCATAAGACAAACAATAAAAACCCCTACCCCAACAACGATGATTATCACGTATAACACCTACAATGCTTTTTTTTTTTTTTTTTTTTTTTGATAAGAGATAAATAACAAAGGAGACTACAAAAGCAGCCCAATATCTTTTCTTGCTCTAATAGCAAGAGCGTGGGCTTCCTCAATCTTACCTCTAGGAACACATAAGATTTTAATAGATCTAAAATTATTACATAAAAGAAGGATGTCAGCCATGATTGACTGAATATTGCTCGGTCCTATCTTTGGATTGTGGAGGGCTTGGATCAAGTTTTTGGAATCAGTCCAGATTGACGGATGCTGAAAATTTCTGCTGATCAGTTGCTTGATTCCTTCCAACACTGCATAACATTCTGCTTGGATTGCAGACAAAGCGAAAATTCTTTTATTACCTTTGCCAAGATCCTCATTTTTGTGACATATCAACCATCCTACAGCTGCCTTTGTGATGTTTTGCTCTTCCATTTTTGAAACTTTCCAAGCTCCATCTACTTTTAGCACCGCATCCTCACTGTTTCCAGTCCAGTCTATACTCCAGCTATCTTCCTTATTGTTCGCACTTTCTTTACCCACCCTTTTATGTAAAATGTTGTCTTGGTCTTGCTCTTTCTCTTCCTGCTTTCTGTCGACCCCTGCTATCCATCTTTTCTTCCAATATTCAGCATGTTTTAGGGCATCCAGAGGTCTCACTTGGTTTGAACTATTGAAGGCAACCTTGTTTCTAAGCAACCAGATACTCCATAAAATGGAGATGAAATCAAATACTCTAGATTCATTTTTTTGATCGGAGTTCAGAAAATACCACACCCATCTTCTAGACCAGGTTGCCACTTTGCAGCTTCTCGGAACACTCGCATTTATACCTAGACTCGAGGCTTTCCATATTCTCATTGAGATTTCACATTTTTTGAAAAGATGAGTATCAGATTCTTCATTTTTGCCACAAAGTGGACAAAGAATCTCGCTTAAGATTTGTCGTCTCTTAAGGTTTACTCGGGTGGCTAAGGCACCGTTAAATAGCTTCCAATAGAAGATTTTCCATTTTGGCCAAATGTTCAGGTTCCAGAATTTCTTCCAGAACATAGAGGGCTGATTCTCATGATTACTAGCTTTTTGAAGGAACCAATAGCCCGAGTTTATTCTGTAATCCCCATTTTGAGTATGTAACCACTTATGAGTGTCCATAGTTACCTGGGAAGGGATATGGATGGACTGAATTTTGTACGCTATGTGAGAGTCGAAATATTTCTTGATGATACTTGAATCCCACCGAGAATCTTCTGTTATCAGATCAGCTACCCACCTTGGGGTTTGATCGTCACTAATTATGGATGGCTTGAAGGAAATTGGATCTGAATCAACCCAACATGAGCCCAGAATTGGTACTTCCGCACCGTTCCCCACTGTCTGCCCCACTCCTTTAGCCATTAAGAGAACGCTTTTCATTAAACTTCTCCCTCCCCAAGAACACTTTTGAGGTATTCTGCCTTCTAGGCTTCTTTGGAACCAACTGTCCGAGTACTTGGCTCTAAATACTTGGCTTACAAGTAAATCTTTATGCTTATGAATTCGCCAAGCCTGCTTAAAGAGAGTGGCTTTGTTCAAACTTTCCAAATTCCTTAAACTCAAACCTCCACAAATCTTATGCTCTTCAAGAAGGGTCCTTTTTTTCCAGTATATTGGCTTCTTATCTTTACTAGACACCCACTAGAACCGGAGTAGAGAAGAAGTGACTGTTTTCAGAACTTTCTTGGGGAAGAGAAAAGATGCCATTATATGCGAGGCATAGACAGTTAAGATGCTGTTAATAAGAATAAGTTTCCCCGCTTGATTAAGATTGTTGAACTTCCAAGATGAGATTGTAGCATCTACTCGTTGTTTAAGACTTTGAAAGACATTGAGAGTTCTCCCATCCACATCCATTGGGCAACCCAAGTAGGTGCCCAGTTTCTCTTTCGTTTGAACTTTCAAACCTTTATTGAGAATTCTAACAAATTTCCGCGGGGTATTCTTACTAAACACAGAGTAAGATTTTTGATGGTTGACTATTTCCCCTGAGAGATTGCAAAATTTGGTTAACAGATTACTTAAATTCCAAACATTGTCAATAGTACCTTTGAGGAAAAAGAGCGCGTCATCTGCAAAGAAGATGTGCGAGAGAGTTGGAGCTTTCCTCGCAATTTTCAGACCTCGAATATTCCCAATTTGTTGCATATAAGAAAGCTGACGAGAAAAGGACTCCATACATAAAATGAAGATGTATGGAGAGAGGGGATCTCCCTGACGCAGCCCCGCTTTTGGTATAATTTTTCCTGCCGGTTCTCCATTGATTAAGATGGAGTAAGTAACAGATGAAATACATTGCATAATGAGCCAAATCCAAATTTCCGGCATTCCTAGATGCTTCAACATTTCTTCCACAAAAGACCAACGAACACGGTCATACGCCTTGTTCAAGTCGAGGTTAAGGATAACGGAGAAATCATTTCCTTTCTTCTTACCTTTAACAAAACTCAACATCTCATGGGCTATGATACAGTTGTCGTTTATGGATCTCCCAGTAACAAAAGCACTTTGGAACTTGCCAATTATTCCAGACATGAGAGGTTGCAATCTACGCACCAAGCATTTCGAAATAATCTTGTAAGACGTGTTGCAGAGGCTTATAGGCCTAAATTGGCTGACTGACTCAGGCCGATCCACTTTAGGAATAAGGGTTATGAAGGTTTGGTTGGTTTCCTTAAGCATATACCCACCTTGGAGGAAGTTTAGAGCAGCTTGTGGCATGTCTTCACCACAAGTAGTCCACTGTTTCTGCATAAATACAGGTGGTATACCATCAGGCCCCGGAGATTTAAGAGGCTTCATACTCATCAAGGCTTCTTTGACTTCATTCTTTGTGAACGGCACTTTAAGTAATTGAACCTGTTCATCACTAAGCCTCGGCATATGCTCGAACCAATCTTTTAGATCCTCGCTCTTTTCATCTATAAGAGGCTCTCCTTGGAAGAGGTTCTCAAAATATCGGATGAATTCTTGTTTGATGTCCTCAGTGTTTGACACCCAGTCACCATTTTCTTTCTTTATGGATCGAATTTTATTTCGGCCTTGCCTTGACTTCGCACTCTTATAGCAAAAAGCAGTTAATTGGTCCCCCAAGTCGTCCCAGTTTGAGTGGGCACGTTGCTTCCAGTATTCAAGTTTAATGTCCGTGGCAAAACGAGCTTCCCTCCGTTTTTGAGCTTCAATTTTCGCCCCTTCTAACGTATCCAAACTTTGTTGCATTACTGTAAGATCCTGGTGCACATCATCCCACTGCATCTGCGAGTCTTTTTTGTGTCTCAAACACCATGATTTGCATTGATGTCTTGCTTTTTCCAGCTTTCGTTGAATTGTAAAAAGGTAAGAACCAACAAACTTCTCTTTCCACGCTTCTTTGATTAATTTAGTAATCTCATGAAACTCAAGGCACCATGCTTCGATCTTATAATGTCTTTTGCGTTTTACCTTTTTCGGCTTGCAGTCCAAAAGTATTGGACCATGGTCAGACATAAAGATGGGGTAGTTGATCACAATCGCTTCTGGAAAAGCGTTCCTCCAAGAATCGTTACAGTAGGCACGATCAATTCTTTCAAAGATAGTGTGTTCTTCTTGCCTATTGTTAGTCCATGTGAATTGGACTCCATGGAAAGGAATTTCATTCAGTTGGCAGTCAATCTTCCACTTACTAAAGTTTTGTGTCCCTTGGATAACCTCACTTCCTCCCAATTTTTGACCGGCATTTTCCACCTGGTTAAAATCTCCCAGCAGTACATGCTTCCCTGGGTGGGACCAAATAAAGGCTCTAATGGTTTCCCATATTTCCAATCTATCCCCCAAAATTGGGGCACCATAAATGCACGACACATAGAAAGTTACATTACATTCATCTTTTAGGGAGCAACATACATAGTTGGGAGAAATAAATAAAACAGTGACAACAATCTTGTTAGTCCAGCACAAAAAAAGACCCCCCGAGAGATCAACAGCATCACTACCTACCCAACCCGAGAAGCCCATTTTACATATAATGGGTTCCACCTCCGAGACTAAACACTTAGTTTCTGAAATAAAAAGCAAATCTAAAGCAGTACTGTTGACTAACCAAGTTAGATAAGGAATTGCAGGGGTGTCAACAGATTTAATTCCCCTACAATTCCAGGCACACACTCTCATATCTGAGCTGGGGGCTGTGCAGGGCCAGCCACCACACCCGAGAACCCCGATGATCCATCAGAGTTGGTAAAGGAGGAGTCTCCTTCACTGAGGCCATACTTCATTTTTTCCTTTCCCACATAATTCTTCTGCAGTTTGACTCTTTTCTTTAACGGAAGCCAATCATCGCTAATTTTTTCTATTAAGCAGAAGTTGCTGACTTGCTTACGCCCTTCCCTCTTCTTTCCGTCACATGGGCCTTCCCATATTCAGAGAACCCCAATAGTTCCCTAGCCAGCAAGCATTGAAGGTACGCCTACCTAGTTTCCCTTTTCTCAGTCGCCTCTCCTTCAAGATTTTGTCCACTAGCTTTTTGGGCTTCCTACACTTCCACCCGACAAAATTTGGAGTTATGTTATGGATGGATGTTGAGGAGAGGCCCATCAGCTCAGGTTTGTCTAGGTCCATTTCGTCCATGTCCAAACCATCCAACTCTGACCCAGCCGAGAAAAAGGCCTCGTCCGAAGAACAAAACGGGATCCCGCTGTTAACCTCGGCCATGAGTTCTTTGATGGCAAAGGGGTGGTTATTTTCAGGAGCAAGGTACTTTGGGCAAAACCTTATAATTGGTCCTGGAAGAATGTTTTCATTTGTTTTCCTAGACTTGGCCACCACACAGGGAAATCCGTGTTCAACACGGTCAAGGGAAATTTTTTTTGGTATATTGGAACGGTCCAAAGTGAATGGGCTTGGGAAGGAAAAGGAGTCTGAAGAGGAGGAGTCTAGGGAATCTTCGCTGGAATCCGTTGAGGAGACTACTGGGCTTACTATGGGAGTGTTTTGGGGGTTTAGGACAACATCTTGTTGGACGGGTAAGCCCATAGCTGTATTTGGAAAAAACAGTTGGGTAGGAATGAATGGGTCATTCAAAGGGTTTGAGGGGAAAATGATTCTATCCGAATTAAAAATAGTAATCCACTTCATTTCATTCGCAAGATCAAAGTCAAAATCTTCCACCTCATCATACGGTAGAGCCATTTTTGGAGAAAAGGGATTATGGAGAGAGAGAATGAAGGGATATTTGTGAGAGTGATAGTTCAGGGAAGGGTGGGTCAAAGTTATATAGGAGCAGCTTAGACCAGAGTTCAAATCCTGAAAGTGGAGAGGAGGAATAAATGGAAGTACATTTGACTGGTAGAAAGTGTTAAGGGAAAGGCGACTCTCCTTTAATGAAGTTAGAGTTCCCATACTCCAAAGGTCACGAATGCTCATAACGGGGTTCATCTTAGCTGGAGTAGAAGTCCTTGTTTCCTGGGTAAGGCGCCTAGGGGGAAGGCTGAAGGACCTAGGATTATGTATAGAGATTTTAGGAGACGGCCAGGAAATCGGGGGGTGCAGAAGAATACCTGTGTGCCATAAATGATATGGAGGAGAAATTTGCTCAGCTTCACTTATTTCCCCCATGCATCGAGAAAGGCTACCGCTAACCCTGAACTCCTTAGCTGGAGACCTCACCAAGTTTGACTGAGTTATTTTTGACGGTTGAACATTAATGACCTAAACGTTCACTATTTCCATTTTTTTCCCAGATCGGAGGTCCGGTCATCTCGAAATTTTGGGGATGAAGGATTGAAGCTTGTGTATTTGCACCTTTTGACCTGCGTCGGTAGACTTTGATTAACAATTCTTCGTTTCCTTGGAGGACGGGCTTCCCTATGCATGGGACGTTGAGAGTCAGAGTTGTTACCCAATCTCTGGTTCCTCCCATTCCCCGAACTTCTATCCTGGACATAACCATGATCGTCCTTTTGCTCATTGTTTTTAGGCTCAACTTGTAGCAGGCGAGGTTGGTGAAAACCCCTTCTTGCCCAGAGGGGTCTTTGGTTTGCAGGAGAGTCATCACCACTAGATGAGGATAACTGGTTTCTCCTCCTTTTTAGAGAGCACTTGTCTGGGTTACGCCTACCACGAAGGTTTGAAGAATCAGATTGAGACGAAGAGTCGGAAAAATTTGAGGAGAAGGGAATTTCATTTGAGTGTGGTTCAGTCAAGTCCAGTCTTGACGTTCTTAGGATTTCGATTCTACGGAGCCCTATTAACTTATTAGTAAAGCATGGTGTGAGGGGATGCGCAACCATTAAGTTGTCTCTGTTTAAACACACTTCCGCCATTCTTTTCCCGAAGAGACTTTGGGCTCCCTCAAGCGACAATCTGCAGTTTGATTTTTTGTGTCCTGTCCTACCACATTTCTTGCAAAAGGTAAAAACACCTTCATACCTGAAATCAATCCAAATAAAGTGCCCTATTTGGTATTCAAAAAAATACCCTGGGATGAGGGGCTTATCAAGAGCTACATGGACTTTTGCTCTAAGAAATTCTTTTGGGCCTTCAGCCAAGGATGCTTCGTCAAACATGATAACTAACCCAATTTTCCTTAGGGCACGTCTAGCAACGTGAGGATAGTTTGAGGTGAGGGGAATACCTTCAATTCGCACCCATAGGGGGCCAGATGAGAAGTCAAAACTTCTAATGGAGGCGCTCGGAAACCAACACTTAAAAATGATCAAAGAGCCTTGATAGCAAGCACTTTTTTTGGATAGAAGGAGATCTCTATCGTCAATGTTTGTGCAATAGAAGAAGAAGGTTTTCCCCACCTTGTCAACTGTGATTTCATTGTGGGAGATCCAGCATGCGGATACCCAATCTTGTATTTGGTCTTGCGAAAAATGCCGCACATCTTTAAACTAACCTACTACTGCCATTGGGAAAATAACATCAGATGGTTGCATGTCACCAAATTGGGATGGAATTTTTGGTCCCATTTTTTTTACCTCACCACTAAAAGCTTCATTATAATCCGGGTATGGATAATTCATAATGAGCTGACGGGACTAAGGTCTAGAGCAGAAGAGGAGGTTAAGAAGAGAAAACGATTTGTGGGAAGCAAAAGAAAGAAGCTGTGGAAAGCAAGGTTTGAAGGTGGGATAGTTTGAAGGAAAGGTTTCCAGATTTTAGAGATGATTTTTGACCTTCAAGCTCTAGCAATAGTAGAGAGAAAGCTCTAGTTTTTTTCTAGAGAGATAAACAAAACAATTGAACCGGCACATGCTCACCTACAATGCTTATCTTGATTCTAATGTCTACAAAGAAAGCATCAACATTTACATGGACCCAATTTTTAGAAAAATAAGGCCCAGCAAGAGCAGCCGGGGTAAGGGCTTTGGAAATATTCGATTGGTGGGAAATGAATTCCTTTGCTAAGGATAGGGCATTTTTTAGAGTGACTTTAGGAGGGCGAAAGTTTACTGCATAAAAAATGAACCGATTTCGGGCCTTCCAAATTTCGAAGCATAAAAACGGGATCAGGACCGACCACCTAATTCTCTCAAAGTCCTGGTCAAGCCCAATACTCTCTCTAATCCAAACCCCCACCCCGGTGGCATCCCAAAAGGAATTCCGGGGGTTGACGGTATCCCACACGAGTTGGGCTTTCAAACAATCTTTCATGACATGAATAGAGCTCTATTCCCCCACTTGGCAGCCGGGACATACAGGTGAGGGAATTATGTTCCTAGCGTATAGGAGGAGGTTTCTAGGTAATCTGTCCCACCAAAGGAGCCACGCGAACATCCTAATAAGTTTTGGAGTAATATTAAGTTTCCACACCCACTCCCCACCCCTCTTTAAGGATCTATGTTGGACAAGGGTCAGATAAGCTTGAGAGATAGGAAATTCTCTGTAGTAGCCCTTTACTTTTTATTTTTCTCTTTGGTGGATATTTTATGGGTTAAGGTCCCTAGTAGCCCCATAATTAACATATTAATAACATACGATTATTTAATGAAAAACGTTCAAACACTGTTAAAAACGTTAGTTAGTGAGTTAGGGGTTTATTCAAGGTTAGATTAATTAGTTTGACCACACTCCCATTAGTTTGCCCATTACAAAAATAAAACTCCCTCCCACCCCACCCCCTTTTATTTTCAACCACCCTTCAATTCTTCTTTTCTCTTTCTTCTTTCACGCATGACAAACTCTAGTTTCTATTTTCTCTTCTTTTCTCTTTCTTCTTTCACGCAGGATACCATGAATTCATGCATGTTGCAAGTTGCAACAGTTCCTTTGTGGCGTTAACGGCTTGTAAGGACAAGTGATGTGCTTCTTGTTTCTGTCCATTGAGTAAACCCTTGAGGTGACAGTTTTCAAAAAGTAGGCTACCCAACTTGTTGGCTGTTGCTGGAAACCTGGAATGATTGCAGAACTCAGACAACATTTCATTATTTCTAACAATGTCATCCAACTCAGCAATAACCTCTGGAAATTTTTTCTTTAACTTTTCGAAATCCTTATTTTTTTTCAATTTCCTCTCTTTCAGGAGTTCTTGCTTTAAAGTAAACCATTCCTCAATAATTCGCTGCATAGTAGACTCATGTCCCCGTTTCATCTCGGTTATCACATTCCTAAAGTATTGATAGAGATCTTGGGCCGACATGTGTTTCAACGAGGAAGTCGCAAAAGACTCTGGCATACTAATTTTGGACTCCTCACATTTACCATTTCCGTCCCAAAGCTGAGCAAAAGGTAAACCTGCGTAAAAGAAGAATTCATGGTATCCTGCGTGAAAGAAGAAAGAGAAAAGAAGAAATGAGGGGAGGTTGAAGACAACAGGGTTTGGGGGGGGGGGGGGGAGTTTTATTTTTGTAATGAGTCAAACTAATATGGTGGGGTCAAACTAATTAATCTAACCTAGGTTAAACCCCTAACTCACTAACTAATGTTTTTACCAGTGTTAAAACGTTTTTCATTAAATAATCCTACGTTATTAATATGTTAATTAATCTGGGGCTACCAGGGACATTAACCCATAAAAAAGCCACCAGAGAGAAAAATAAAAAGTAAAGGGTTACGAGAAAGAATTTCCCGAGAATTTTCCTTTGACAACAAAATTGGAGCAACTGTTGTCTTTGGTACCTGGGGGCTGGGGTATAGTAAGTGAATGAATGTGATCCGATATGAACTCCGGGAGAAATATCATGATATCCCTCAAGTTTTGCGAGTTGTGCTGAATAAGTTCAACCACCCTAAGGCTAGATTCCTCTTCGGACAAGGGTCCTTGCACCCATTTCCTCATAGCACCAATTCCTAGCCAATCATCATACCAAGCACTAATGGATTGCCATCTCCTACTTTCCATCTAACATTTTGCTTGAGAAAGGGGAAGCTACACCCTATATTTTTCCAGACATGAGACCTTTTTCTAAAGGCTAAGTTATAGTTCTCTCGTATATACTTAGATGTTATACAATCCCCTTAGCAAGACTTTTTTCTCCTTGTAACATTTTCCACCCTAGTTTTACTAGCAAGGTGTAATTAAGGTCACCATGACTCCTAATAGCAAGCCCCATGTGCTTAGGGAGAAAAATATGAGCTTGTCCTACCAAATGGATCTTTCTAACCCCCTCCGAATCACCCCATAAAAAGTCATTGCAAATCTTATCTAATTCACGGGGTGTGGATTTAGGATGTTGAGTAGCTTGCATGTAATACAACGCAATTGAGTTCATTGAGGATTTAATCAAGGTTAATATACCCGCCCTAGATAAAAATTTAACTTTCCACATGGCTAGCTTCCTTCTCACCTTGTCCACCGCGAAATGGACCTCACTCTTCTTTGGTCTTTTATGATAAAGAGCAAACCTAAATTTTCACTCTCTTTGATATTACCAGTCTCTTGGAAAAGGCTCTTGTGCTCTAGGGAGGTATCACTAGTGGAAAAAAGTTCAACCGCTGCGGTCAAAACCGGGCTTACCGCTGCGGTTTTGGGCCGCAACGGTTGTGCTAGCAGCGGTTATGAAGGATTAACCGCTGTGATCCATAACCGCATCGGATGGTCACTAACTGATGCGGTTTTGGGTAAAAACCACAGCGGTTGACCAACCCTAAAACCAAAAATTTTTTTTTTTTTTGCATTTTTTCATTATTAATCGATATAAAATCAATAATATATATAAATACTCATTTTATTAAGCATATTATGCTTAATTGAAGCATAAGCATAAATAATTAGATACATAAAGTATTATATGAAACAATGTTGTGTCTGTCTAGCACTCCAGCTCATGGCCAAAAAACAAAAATACAGCTTATGAGTGCACTTATTGCATACTTGTAATGCTCACAAAAATGCAATGCCATATCTCCTACAGCTCCACCGCTTACAACTTGGGCACCAGAATCAGCAACACACTAGTATGAAATGAAAAGTCATAAGTAAAAAACAACCAATAAAGAAATCACAAAAAAAAAAAATACACAGCCAATAAAAAAAGTAGTACAATAGCCAACAAGGACTGTTTGTACCATTTATAATGGCGAAGCAATATGCTTGCGGCTAGGGGTGTGCACTTTTGGACCGGGACCGGAATTCGGACCGGAATGGACCGGAATGGACCGGAAAATTCCGGTCCGGTCCCCGGTCCATGAAAAGTTGAGATTCCGGGTTTCCGGTCCGGTCCGGACCGGCGGACCGGAATTCCAGTTTTTTTTAAAAAAAAAAGTTTAAAGGTTAAAAAAAAGTTTAAAACTTAAAAAATTAGAAAGTTATAACCTCATATTTATTGCCTTTAAGATTATTGCTTTTAGAATTATTATATTTTAATATATTGAATTTATTAATATATTTAAATCTAAGAAAAAGTTTTTTTTTTATAAAATAATATTAATTCCGGTCCAACCGGTCCAAAACCGGACCGGACCGGAATTTTTCCGGTCCCGGTCCAAAAAAATTTGGATTCCGGTCCACCGGTCCAACCGGTCCGGTCCGGTTTTGGACCGGTGCACACCCCTACTTGCGGCGACCCTAGAAATGGATAGAACAGCAGAGACATGTGAAATGTTCTCTTCTTGGCGCTGTCGGATATCACCCTCCTTCAAGACTCTATATATTTTCTGGAACATAACTCAAGATAAGATTCATAAGAAAGTTGGGCGAGAAATTAATTTGCAGGAAGCTTCAAAATAACATACAACAGCAACAATTCTTTTCTTTCAAAAAGAATTTATCTCTATTCATTACATACATGAACTACCTAAGATATAGCATGCGTGTCATCACAATATCCCTGTATGCACAAACAATTGTGGCGAAGCTCAAAGATTCTCTATTACCACCTACATCCTAAATCTTACAAGGAATATTGCAGATGCCACCATGGAATACAGAATCGGCAGAGTCACGGTCTCATTACAACTTACCTCCAGCAGTGGACCAAAGGTATCCTAACGGCAGTGTATCTCTGCCACACAAAGAAAAGCAACCGTTTATACCACCAAATAATTGACCCCATTCTCATGTCCTCGGTATAGATGGGATAAAAGAGCCCTTGTTAGCATAGGCATCACACTCTTAAGCCTTTTCAAGGGGGTCTAAACACTCTCTATGACCAATGCGCCACAATGCACACGTTTCATAACATGTATATACACACAAAACATACTAACCAACAATCTTTTTAGTACATGGGATAACACACACACTTTAGGAGGAAGGGAGTACATACACAGACACGCGCAATGCACCATCATTTGGAAGCAAATATATACATTCACAAAACATACTATAAGCCCAGCAGGCAGTGGGGATTCTCAACAGTTAATAACATGTAGTGCATAAATTTTAACCATTTCACCAACAAAACATCCTAACCAACAATCTTTTTTCGTGTAACTTGCATTAGTTGAGCCAAACATTGCAGAAAACTGTGCTGAATCAACATATACAACAATCAAAACATACCAGATCAAGCTCTAAATCCCCAGCTCTTCGAATAGCTTCACTTTTCGATAAAACTCCAACCTAATTCAAATCAATTTCATATAAATCACAAACCAAACCAAAAAAAAGAAAAAAAAACATAATTAGAGTCCAACAACTAACCATATTTTGCTGCTCGTCAATTAACCTAACTTTATCTGACCTATTTCAAAAATTCAACAATTCAGCAAAAAAATCAATCAACAAAATTCAACCGGAAAAATAAAAAAACAGCAATTAAAGCTAACCTAACGGAAGATAAGTCGAGAATTGTATCATCATCGGAATTATTCGGCGTAAATCGAGCGGATACAGAAAGACCGTGAGAAGAGGAGAGGGAAAGAATGAAAGTTGAAGGAAGTAATGAAGAAGCGAAGGGCCAAAGAGATTAGATTGAAAAGAGGAGAGAGAAAGAAGAGGTGTCGGTGGAGATTTGAGCTTGAGACGAGATAACAATGGCAGAGTTAGATGTTGCCTGCAGCAGTAGCTACAGCAGCCATTGTAGCGTAGGCGTTGTGCGCTTTGAAATGGCCTTTCCCACTCGCGAAAACAACGGCAACAGAACTCGCGAAAACAACGGCGAGCGGATTCTATGACGGTCGAAGGGTGAAGGTGTGAGATGAGAGAGAAGAGAGGACCAGATGAAGGGGATAAAACCCTAAGTCTATCGAGAGGAGGAGAAGGGGGCTCCAACTGGTGAGGAGGAGAAGGGGGCTCCAACTGGGCCTTTCTCATAATTGGGCTCAATGCAGCCTAGCGCTCAATACCAAAAGTGGGTATTAGACCAAAAAAAATGAGGACTAACCGCTGCGGTTAAGAGAACCGAAACGGTTGACTGAAAACCGGATCGGTTTTCTGTCAACCGCTGCGGTTCTTAGAGAACCGCAACGATTTTTGTTCCCAAGTTTTCCACTCCAAATTTTGAGGATTTACCGCTTCGGTTATCTTAAGGACCGCAGCGGTTGTGTTGTGACATATAGCGTTTTTTCCACTAGTGTATTAGGAGAGAACGTGAGACGACTTTTACCTTCATTAATCTTCTGGCATGATAGGGCACAAAATGTTTGAAGAATTGCCGTAGAGTGAAGGAAATAGATTCATCAAACCGTCTAAAAATAAGGAGGTCATCCGCAAACATAAGATGAGAAATACGGACCTCATCTTTCCCAACCCAAAAGGGGGTCCAGGACTTCCCAAGACATGCCTGGTTAATGAGACCCGTTAGATGTTCTAGACATATATTGAAAATGAAAGGGGACATAGGATCGCCTTGACGAAGACCTCTATAATGATGAAAGGTTTGGGATTTTTGTTCATTAATGACAATGAAGGAATTAGCTTTGTTTATACAATTCATGACGAGCACTATACAAAGATTATCTATGTGATGATCTGAAAGACATTGGCGAACAAAGTCCCATTCCAAACGATCATATATATGCCTTTTCTAAGTCCACCTTTAAAGCAAACTAGCCTAACTTCCCCTTTTTCTTATGCATAGCATGGAGTACCTCAGACGCTACTACAAGATTAATGTCCATACCCCTCCCATGAATGAACCCATTTTGATTCAGAGAGACCTATGAAGGCATATTAGGTTTCATTCTATTCACGATCACTTTTGTCACCAACTTGTATAAAGTATTACACAGGCTTATAGGACGAATTGTTTCACACACTTTCAGGATTTGGCTGTTTGAGAATAAGATATATTAGGGATTGACTTAGATCCTGGGGAATGTCCCTTTTACCAAACCACTCCCTAAGAGTTTCACAAATTTCATGCCCTATACAATGTTCTATTCCTTTTGCAAAAATATCGGATGAAACCCGTCAGGAGCCAAAAGGGGTTTCATAGAGAACAAGGCTTATCTGATTTCCTAATCGGAGGGGGGTGAGTTAAACTAATCTGGTTTGGAGAAACTCCAAGAGTAGTTCCAATAAAGAAGGATTTTTCCATATTATACAAGTCCACATAAAAACCCCTAATTAGTTTTTCAAGCTCAACTTGGTCTGAGATTAAATTCCCTAAACCAACTTTTAGACAAGGAATGGCACTCTTTTGCCGTTTGATAAGCACACTCCTATGAAAGAAAGCCGTATTACTATCCCCATGAGTCACCCAGTTTAGTCTACTCTTAGCTAACCAAAGCCACTCTTCCTAAAGGAGGATATGCATAAGTTCTTTTTGGAGGTCTTCTTCAAAATTAAGATGGTATATAGAATCCGGGTTAAATTATAAATAGTTTTGGATGCCTTTAAGCCTTGCTACAACCCGTTTCTTTTTTGAGCAAACATTGCCAAAAACCTTTTTGTTCCATGTGATGAGCTCATTTCCAACTCTTATAAGCCTAAGGCTAATTTCACCAGTAATAGTACCCCCCAAGCTTCCTGAACTACTCCCTCAAAGGTCGAAACCTGGATCCACATAGGTTCAAAAAGGAAAAGCTTAGCACCCAAAGGAGGGGAAGGGTTGTCAAAGGTGCAAAGAATTAGGGCATGGTCCGAAGATATCCAGGGTAAGTGCCAAATATAAAAGTTCGGGAATTTTGTAAGCCAATCATCATTCCCAAAGCCTCTATCTAGCCGCTCAAAAATGGGTTTATTCTTCCTTCTTTTAGTCCATGTGAATTTTGGTCCATTAAAGCCAAGATCAAGCAGATTATAATTGTTAATAGTATGATTAAATAGGTTGGTGCGATGATTATTTATTGGATTGCCCCCCCACTTTTCCGTTTTACACATAACTTCATTGAAATCACCCATAATTAACCACAGCATATTAATATTTTTTGAAACATCATGCAAATTATCCCAAACTAGCTTTCTAATATTAAATTTTGGCTAGCATAAATAGCAGAGAGAAGTATAGGAATGTCCATAATGGCATGAACTCCTTGGGCTTTCTTATTGATAATGTGGACATTCGCCCGGGCTGAGATCCATAAAATAAGAATGCCCAAGCATAGCCGATGGGATCAACAAGGAACCAAGAGTCGAAGGGGAAGCTTCCTACTACGTTAGCGGTGTGCGCATGGGTAGTCTTGTTTTCAGCTAGGAATATAATGTCAGGGTGATTGTGGGCAATTAAGTGCAATAAGTTGGGCTTAAAGGTGTTTCGCACTATGCCCCGCGCATTCCAATATAAAACCGACATATTATGTGGGAGGTACGGTTTTCTCTTGAGTGCTTTGACCACTCCTGACGGCTTCATGACCCATAGATTTACCCGTTCGCCGGTCATTGGACACATCCATTCGTGTCTTTGAGGTTTGACTCTCATGTTGGTAGTTCTTAGGTGTTCTCCGCCTCTTACCTCGGCCCAATGGAGAGTGAGAGCCATTTGTTTCAGCATAGGCATGAGATCCATCTCCATGATGGCATTGGAGTTGCTGCGGGATGTCCACTCCATCGCCGCAAATTTCAACCTGACCCGGTCCCTCCTTTAATTTGGGTAATGAAAGGCTGCGGGTCGAGGCATGGGCCTAGCATGTGGAGAATTTCCCGCTCGTCGTCTTCGGCTTCGACCTCTTTCTTTAATAACCAATAGAGTAGTTACCATGGTACCGGGGGAGGTGAGCTGCGTCTTGCACTTGGGGAAGGTGAGTCGACCGATACCGTGGTGATACATTAGTAAGCTTTGGTTCTCTTCCTTCGCTTCGGCCAGTTTCAATATTAGAGCTTTGACTTCCGCAAAGGTTAGTTCGTCCAACATCTCTCCCTCTGGATGGAGGTAAAATACCTGACGTTGATCGACGACCGGAAGTGGAGGCAACATTAGTATGGAGATGATACAAGGGTATCTCCATTCCATCCCTCGGACATGAGGGGGAGAGCGAGTGGGAGAGTCGGGGGTGAGTTTTTGGACAAGGGTGGTGATAGAGGGGAAGGGGTGGTGTTTGACCTTAGAACTTGGGGTGTAGATTAGCTGGTGGGGGAATGCCGGAAACATTTTGGGAGGCTGATTTTTTTGGTGCTGGGGAGATGATTTTTCGAGATGGATGAGAGAGATGGGTTTAAGAGTAGCAGGGGTTAATACAGGATGGTGAGGGGGTGAGCTGGAAACGTGCGCCAACGCCCCACTTTTCGACTTCTCATTGGTGGGGGGGGAGTTCAAATTCAGAAGATTGTTCTGGCAAATCATTATGGATAGAAAAAGAGTTTGATTGACATACTTCACCCTTTTCAGATAGACTTGACGTCTTAGGTTTATAGGGATTGGGTATAATAGAAGTTTCTTTTGCCATACTTTGGAGAGAGGTGACAAGATCACCCGTTTTTGGGGTCCATCTCTTGGATAATGGCCCCCCTTGCTTGTGTTCACTGGCCACTTTATGTTGTGCCTCCTGTTTACCTTTCACATGGACCCACTCACCTTCTTCTTGTATTTGTTGGGTATAGATCACCGGCGACGGGTGTAAAGTCTGGTTCTTCTCACTATGCCCAAAGGTCTGATATTTCGAGCAGTACCAATGGCCATCCATGACGTAACTTCTTGAAAAAAATTCTCGAGCCAAATTCCCTTCGGTGGTTTCTTCCCTTCCTCAACTAACATACAAAGTTTAACAAATCTTCTCCCATCTCCTTGCATCGAGGCACTATCCACTTTCAATAACTTGCCCGTGGCTCTACCAATCGTCTCTAACATTTTTCCCTCGAAAAATTCTACTAGGACTCGCCTACGCTGCACCCAATATAGGAATGTTTTTGGACAGGTGGAACCCACCCATAGGTGGAAATTTTGTACCATCCATTGACCACTTGAGAGGAGATTTGCTTTTCTCTCTAGAGTCTCACACTTGAAAGTATAGAAACCACGCCCTAAAGCAATCAGGTTGGGGAGTTTTGGGAGAGCCCAAATCTTTTTCAATTCAGTAGCAAGGAATTCCTTTGAGATTTCTCCACGACTTTAATTATAACCGCAAACATCCACGGTTCGCTCAATTCTTTAAAATTTTCAAGGGAGATAGGAATGAAGATCCCTCCTTGATCACCTCCAAGGGAGGGGAGGTAGACACAAGATAAGAAACAGGAGGGAGAAAGGCTCTTTCGAGGGTGGGGATATTGGCTATAAGCGCCCTGCTAAAGGATTGCGCAACCAAAGCATGGGAGGGCAGGTTCATTTTTGTGGTGTTTGAAGAGTGAGGAGGAGGGGGTCTGGGGGGATGAGGGGAGGGGGACTCTTGGATACTTGCCAAGGCCCGGCGGCATTGCTGGAGTTCACCGAGGGGGGATTTGGCCCGTGAAGGCGGTCTCTCTCTCTCTCCAGGTTTTCCATCCTACATTATTTGGCTGATATTTACTTCTCATGTAGCAAATATACGATTTCAAAGTAATTTTCTTGTTTCAATTATTGTTTCATGCTATGTTGAACATAATTTTCTTTGAATTTCGTACGGATAGAATATTGATTAATTTTAACAATACTTTTTGTACAGTTTTTATCGAGACCATCGTGAGGAGAAACATAGATGATATATATTCAATGAAATATGTTTTTATTTATTTTTATAATAGAGGGTATTAAGAGAATAAAATATTCTTGTAGATATGTATTAGATATAAAGTATCTCTTTTTGGTTTTTTTTTGAGGGGAATCTCTTTTTGATTTTTATAAGTTGTAGAATTTTTTAGAAGTAATTAACTATTTTGATTAATTCACAATCATAATCAATGTTTGAAATGTTGAAATTGAAGCCATTGTTAATCAAGCTATTGTCCCACCCTATCATTTGTTGTTATCATTTGAAGCAGCTTTAATTGGTAAACAACTGTATTTAATCTTATTTACCTTATTTGAAAAAAATCAAGATGAAACATGACCATTTAACCTAAATGTATTTAATTTTGACAACCTTTATGAACAGTAATTAACCACAAACTGAAAAATAATATCTTCAAAACCTTTTGGAGATAACTTAAACTTAAAGAACCGAACAACAATGGTGCCATTTTTTAAGTTTCCGGATTAACATCGATTTTTTATAAAGATTTCGATTTTTCTTAACAAACTAAAAATGATAATTTTAAAATTTCTTCATAAATACTTGAACAATGATTTAGCAACATTTTATTTTAGCAGAAAGAAACATTGCTATAGTATTCAAAGTATGAAAAATAATTATAAAAAAAAAAAGTTAGAAAAGTTAAAATTAAAAAATCAAAGAAAATAAAATAATATTTTTGAACTAAAGACCAAAAATTATGGATATTTAAAAAATAAAAGTATAATTTTCCAAAATCAAGATATAACTTTTTAATTTATAAATTTCGGTTTATCCATATCGACAAGATTTTATCATTATATGATAGGACGATCAGATATATAATAGAAAAAATATATAAAAATATCAAAAATCCACTAAATGTTGTATGAATTTGGAATATATTTTTAACTTTTTAAAATAGATGTCAACTTAATTAACCAAAAAACCGAAGATACTTTTCAATACTATATATAGTGGAATAGGATTGAACAAGTAATTGTCACTTCCATCTTATCATATTACATCTTAATATTAACTAAAGTTTCAAGTCATAAATTTAAGGGATTTTTTTTTTTACTACTCCCTCCGTTGCATAATATAGTGCCTACTTTAAAATTTTTGACCGAATATTCTCATTTGTATATATAAAAAAACGTATTCATGTGGGATCTTGTTAGATTCGTCTCAATGTGTAATTTCATAATATCAACTTTTTATATTTTTTATTAATACGGAATTGAAGATATTAAAGGTCAAAGTTACGTCTTGGAGACCGTGTAAAAAAGAAACAAGCACTATATTATGGGACGGAGGGAGTATTTGGTAATCTATTTATAGATTTGCACACCGAATGAACCTCGAAAAACAATAATTATTCTGCATTATAGATCTTGTAGTATTATCATATTTGCGAGTGAGGGATAGCTACACATGAGGTCACAAGGTGAATCCCCAATCAACTATACCAAGCAAGCTTTGGTAAGACATATATGCTACACATGTATTAAATATATAAAGTTCTTGTAGCATAATGATTAAAGATTTAACTTTTAGTATAATATTTAGGTGATCAAAACTTCTCCTCAAAAAAAAAGGTGATCAAAACTTGGCCTTCTCAAGTTTTTGGTCCAAAATCCACCACTGTAAAATGACAGAACTGCAAGTTTCTCAGCCTTGGATAAAAACCTTTACTCAATTGAGGAAAGATACAAACTCCATAGACATCGATTTGGCAAAATGGACGAAAATAAACAATTTTAGACTGAACGGAAGCATCTTAATAGCACATTAAAACAATAAAAAAAATAAAGGAAAGTAAACTACCTTGGATGAATGTTGTTGGCAAATCACATCCATCATTTTTAAATAATCCAGTAATCCCTATCTACCTAATTTCGGTGCATCATTCATAAATAAGTTCGACTACAGCATCTATAAAGGTTTTCATCTTCTCAACATCAAAATTTCCATCCCCAGTCAATATGGACATGGATAAATGTAAAAATGTAGCTGTAGACTGTAGTAGCTATGCTGACAACAAAAAAATCATATATGCTATGCAACAAGTAACCTAGAATAATATGCCGATTTCCTGTCCGTTCATTTCTAATACGTGATCGCTTGCATCAGTAAGAGCACTCTGTTTGTTATAAAAACCTTCGTCATTAGCATGCAGAAGTAGAAATAATTTGAAAAATATTACTTTTGATTTTTGAAGGAATTTTACCTGTCCAAGTTTTGTGAGGAAGTTGCTGGTGAGATTTATAGATGTCAAGGCAACATCTTCATTAGCTTTCAATGCTTGTGCTATTGCATATGCTCCAGGATCCTGCCCAGATTTGCAATATTAGAGAAAGAAACATAGTTTTGCTTCTTTTGTTTAAAGATAGTGAGAAGGAGCTTAAGTCTGTACTCTTATTTCGTTAAATCCCAAATCTAGTGAAGTCAGGGCTTCGTTCACCACTTTCAAGCTCTGCGCTAGACACTGTGCACCCTGCAATGAGCAGTACATAAAAAGAAAAATTACAAATTGAAAAATCAAGGGATATTGAGCATATACTTATTGAAGTATGAAAAACCAACAAACTAACTGCTTTTGGGAGAACAAAGTGTATATCGACACTTCGACAGTAATACTCTTACTAGTTGTACCATGCTTTTTGTTAGTATGAACAGTAAAGTGAATAAACCGCTACAATTGGTGAATACTGAATAGCCTAACTCATTATAGTATATCTAGGATATTTGGAGCACATAGTCATTGAAGAAAGATACCTCATCCATCAATCCATTTGCTCGCAAGTCAAGTGTTGATATGGTCGTGTTATACTTTATCATATCACCTATGAACTCTGCACCTTTTCGTCCAATCTGGCATGATTTTGAAAATAAAAGTACCTTAGTCAGTATCTCTAGATGCATGCTTACAGACATTGTAATTACAATAAAACTACCTGACACCAGCCGAGTTTAAGTGTTTTTATTTTTCCATGGAATTTGAGAACGTCAGCTAACGCTTTAACTCCATCAGGCCCAATTGGATTATAGCCAACTTCCAACTAAGAGAAGAAAACAAGTTGAAATAGCCTATGCCAAAATATAGTAGAAAGTAATTGGGGTGAAGAGAAGATGAGCGAAACCTTACTGTTGTAATAACATCATTATCTTTCAAGACCTCGGCAATGCAACTCATTCCTTTAGCATGAATGTTATTTCCTCCCTGAGGATTCCAGAATTAACACACAGTGTATACAATTTACTCGACACCAAACATACTTCAACTTAACATAAAGTACTATTTTCTCACCAAGTCTACGGTAGTGATTGATCGATTCTGCTTTAGTGCATCAGCAATATTTTCTGCCCCCTAGTTGAGGTGAATTCAATATGATCAGAAATATCAAGCAACAGTTTCAAAGAAGAAACAGCTTATTCACAGTCGCAAGAAAATTTGGAACCAATCTTGAAGGATAAAGAGACTATGAAACTGAAGAGAACTCGATCCAATACAGAGTAAGTCTAGGGAAACTCATTAAATATGTTGGGGGTGAGCAATTGAAATAAAAAATCTTCCAATCATTATGCCTACATATTTTATTTCCTCTAGTAGTACTTTTTTATTGAACAGCTCAAAAGATGCTTGGAGGTCCCATCCTTTAACTAAGATCCATCGCATGAGAAAGAAAGAAGGAATTGATTAAAACATAGGTCTTCCTTTTCTGTCTTCTTTTGTTACCCCTTTAAATGAAGAAACAAGCAAATCCTCATGGAAAGGGAGGGAGAAAAAGCAGATTCCACTTGACAAATTAATCAGATTACTATAGCATCTATTGATGATTTTTAAACAGCCAATGACCAGTCAACAGAGAGACTGGTTGAAGAGTTAGGCAAGAAATATAATACCTCATCCCCAATGTCATTCATGTACACATTCAACCATAACAAGCTCTTGGTGTTCTTTATATATTCTGCTATGTGAAAAGCACCTCTGGGACCAATTTCATTGTTGCTTAAATCCAGCTGTATCAATTTTCCTGTAAGTTAGCCAAATACAATTAAGGAGCCATATTCTAGCTAAAAACAAAACCTACATTTTCAGTTGAACCTTTGCAAGAAAATAATATAAGTGCCCACTAAAGGGTAATTCTATGTGTACCACAAACAGAAACACGGCCTTTGATACACGAAACGCAAAAGAAATAAGGGGGAAAAGAGAACCATGACCCATTTTTCCACCATGAAAATTGAAGGGAGAAAAAGGATGTAATTAGACCAAACCAGTAATGAAGTATCAGAAAAGTGGTGACGGAAATCGAGTAACTTCTGAATCTAAAGACTCCTTGAATATCTACAGATAACAAAGAGATAAACCTTTACGGGTTGACAAGCCTGACATCAAAGCACGGACTCCTTCATTGCCCATAGAATTTCCATGCAAGTGAAGGCCCTGAGAATTTTCTTTTTTAGCTTTCAGATGAAGGGCGTTAAAATGCCAATATCACAATAAGATTCATGACTTATTACACAGGAAGTTCCTCACAACTAAAACTGAACCATAATACCAACAGCCAAGAAAAGCATTCTAGTAAATAAGAAAGCATACCCTTAAGGACTTGTTCCCCTCAATACCTTTAGCTAAAGCAGCAACTCCCAAAGCACCACCATAGTTGCCACTACACCATTGGAAGAGTAGAATTATTACTAACAATTTTAGTATAAAAGGAAATAGCTGATTTATTATTCTCAATTCCTATTTCTTTTCCCTTCTTTCTACTAAGTTTTATTTTCTTGGGGGAAGGGGGGATGTGCAATTTGTAATTCATGGTGAACAGAAAGAAAGCTTGCAGCATATGAAATGCGATCTGAATTAACTTAAACTCACGTAAGGTATAAGCTTTGGATGGTGCTGTTCTCAACTAGCGCCCCAGCAATACTTGCAAAACCCTATCTCCATTTTTGGAACACAAAACATAAATTGAACAATTCTCAAGCTTCTGGGCGAGATATAGATAAAAAATTAGATGTAATAGTAATGTCTGTAGCATACAGAATAGTCGATCATGTTGTTGTTAAGCTCAAGAATGTGCAAATTTGAATTTTTCTTCAACATTTCTGCAATAGCTTTGGCGCCCTGCGTAAAAAGAGTATTTCTCAACAATTACAAAACTGAAAAGCAATTTGATATCTTGGCTTTGATAGTTCACCAAGGTGCAAAAAAAAAACAAGTAAACTGCCCTCCCTTCTCTTTGCCCACCACCCCACTTACAAAGCGAGACAAGTGTAGGGTTTGGCCAAGGCTTAAGAGCCATAAATGGAAAATTTTGGAGCAAAAGTCGTTATCGAGCTGTCAATTATAGCCCTAAATGGTTTTAGCTAGCCCCTCGAAACCATGACCTCTAGTCTTTGTCTTGTGGGTTTAAGTCTGTAATGCAACAAGCTAGAGCCTCTGGCGTTGGAACTAATAACTATGACCCTAGGACAAAAAATATTGCACTACGGACACGGTTCACCAGGCTTAAACGAATAGAGAGCTTAGATTTAAAAGAACAAAATTTGTGGAGAATTTAACACCCAAGAGACAGGCTTCTAAAGCAAAAAAAAATTGGCAGTTGAAACGTAAACTGACCTCATCTCCCAAGCCAGTGCTGTTCAATTGTAGCTTCTCGATACCTTTATTATTTACCAATATCTCACATAAATACTGCACAAGAAAATATGTAAAAAATGTCTTCATCCACAGAAAAGAGAGAGAGAGAGAGAGAGAGACATCAGTAACATTGTTACACATCATATTTTCCAGCCAGGGCTAAAAAATAGAATGAGGAAAGAGGGAGGAGGCAAACCAAAAGCAACTGAGATTAACAACCAATACAGACAAGGATACATGCAATACCACTGTAAATTTAAAAACCTCGTTAACCCAAATTAAAAACAGAAGCTTTCACAGTTTTCTCATATTACAGGACCCAGAATCTCACAAGATCTCTGCATCTTTCATTCTTTCTTTTTTCCTCTTTGAGCCATGTAGCTCATAAGAACTCGGTTAAAAGATAGAGAAAACAGATTGTGCACAACTTACAGAAAGAAATAAATTTTAAGAAAGACATTATAAGTTTTACTTAAGCAGTATAAATTGCTAGCTTCTACTGGGATAGTTTATTAAGTATGAAGACCAGGCAACATGACTCAAAGCTCGTGATCGTAACACATCATTTCATGCTTGCTTAAGAGCAAGAAGGACACATCATCACATTTATTTCACCACAGATGCCACGGATGAGATGATTAATGATAGGCCAGGCCTTTCACTCTTAGACCTGGTGACATTAAAAGATAACCCACCAACCTGGGGACCAACTGCTCCTGAAGGACAAGCTGTGGTGTCAATAGTACTCTTACAGCTGGTTTTGTCACAACCTACAAAGTGTTATACGACTTTAACAGTCACTACTGGTTGAAAGGCCTTGAAGAAAGTTTAGTTTGGAACTCAGGGGTCTCGAATAGACTCAATGACCCTAAGCATTAGAATTTTCTCTAGTTACTGATGCATAGCAGGCTAAAGACAGTGTACTTATTATACAGAAAGGAACTGTGATCAGTGATATTAGAGTTCGCCAGGTATGTGGCAAATCAATTGCCATAATAGTGTGTAATTTGTGGTATCAAACGTACTCTTAAAGACGATCTTGTCGCGCCCTACACAATTTTTTACTGGTTTGAAGGTCTGAGAAAAAGGTTATTTGGCATTGATGTTTGCCGACTAAGTGGCCCAGGAAACTAACACTGTCACTCATATTTTCTTTTATTGCCATTATAATATCTTCGGCATCAAGCAGGTGATGAACTGATTGGAAATAGGATGCAACAATAAACAGATTCGGCGTCCAAAGGGTATTTGCGAAGTGCAAAAAAGAAGCAAGGCCCAAGCACAACGTGCAGCTTGCTAGGCTGGTTTGCTACTTGTGGATAGAAGCAATGTAAGTTAAGAAGATAAGTTCAGCCTGACGTCGTAATTAGGGAGTTCAAAAGTATATTGTTCAACTGTGACTTTAATTTATAATTTTACAAAGTTTGTAATGAAGATAAGAATGGGTTTGAGGCTTTGCAAGATTTGTACTTTGTAGCGTTATCCTAAGGGACTAGGTGAAAGAACTCTTCTTAAAAGGTACCTTTCCCTCCTTGATATTTCGTCTTTATTGGCCACAGTGTTGCTGTTGACATCTGTGCTAATGAGCTGTAATTCTGCTTACTTATAGGTCATAGAATCTCACTCATTTACAACCACAGCTAAGTTAACCCGGGGGGGGAGATATTCAAAAGGGAGATATATTTTTGATAGTTAGGGTCATTAGATGACCAAAATCTTTGTAAAACTACAAGGTTCATCCATTTGCACATAAGCCACCTTCAAGACACTTTTTACATTACCATGGTATTTATATAAGCACGCAAATAAAACAACATGCCTTGGTTGTTGAAACAAAAGATACACATACATCTTCTAGAAAATGGATCTTTATAATTCATGTCATTTGTAAGTGAGAATATTTTCAGCCTTTGTACACAAGCCTAACTGAGTTGTTATTTTACATAAACATTTATCTTTATTCATCTCTTGAACTTTAGATACTATGGTTCAAAAGGCTAACCTTTGCTCCTTCATCTCCAATAGAATTTCCGGAAAGATTTAACGTCTTCAAGAAGACATTCGACTGGAGGATGCCATCAAAAGCTTTCACTCCAGCTGAAGTGATTCCATTAGCAGAAAAATCTACTTCTTCTGCAATCTAAAACACGATATTGTTAATGTCATCAGTAGTTCACAATGGTGGCAAAGCATATATTTAGACAGTCTAAGCTTCAAGAAAAAACAAAGCACACCAGAGGAAGTCTAGCATTTAGCAACATACAGTAGTATAATATTTATAAACATACAAGAGCATATCAAAAGGAAAACATGCAGCAAGGGCACTGCGCAGGTCGAATGTCAAACAAATAATACAAGCACACATATAAAGGGGGACAGAAGGATAGATATATCTTAATTAGAATTAGGAAAAGAAGAAACCATATAAAAGGACATCAAGTCAGTCCCATGTAAATCACTATAATGATAATTGAAAATATTCACTATGAGGAAATGTTTTTAATAGAATATCTAACCTGATTATATGCCAAGCTCTCAGCAAGAAAGAATAGACCTTTATCACCAAAATTACGGCCTACATACATAAAGGTGTGAAAAAATTACCGCTTATATTTAATTAAGTGTCCTTAAGTAATGAAACACTTGAGATAATCTTGCAAGATGGCAGACAAAGAACAGCATTGAAGACCATATCAACAAAACTAGTAAGAACCAAAGAGCATAAAGGCTATGATGAACCAAAAATATTGATACTCAAAACCCACCTTGAAATTAGTGAATACTAAAGAGGAATCACGAAGAACAAACAGGAAGACATCATAACTGAGCATACCTGACATGTCAACTACACTGAATGACCTAAGTTCTTTGGCAAAATCATTGAGCTTCAACTTTGAATCTCTCTCAATCTTCTGACTCGTATTTTTCAACAGGTTAGTCCCAGCAGCAAATGACCACTTCATCTCTGGTGAAGTGGGTTTATTTTCTGTTGTTGTATGACTTGTAACCTGTTGGGGCTTTGGCGCAACAAATTTACCAACCACCTTCCACAAAACTGTGAGCTGAAAGAACAAATTAGTGAACTCTTTTGGAAACCTTCACCTTACTTTTAGAAGAATCCATGAATCAAAAATACTGGTGGTTTGCCAGAGAGGAATTCTTATGATTATCAAGTGTCCAGCCAAATATTATATATTTGTGGAGAAGATGGCACATTGGCTATTGGGAACAAGAGTCTTCAATTATCAATAACTTCTACAAGTTTTTGTATAGATATCATGTCCTATCTATGAAACGGTACATAACGAACAAACAATTTAGGCCGCAAACACTAAACTCTTGTCCGGAACCAGATTACAAGACAAAACCATTCGAATCGTCTTGACTACTTCCATTAAAAAAATTCTAGTCCAACCTTGCATCCAGCTCTACCTGCCTCTTATAACAAGTTACATTTTTGGGTCTATAAGTTCCAAGTAATGACATATACTCTTACGACCCATCTGGTAGGTGGTAATAAAAGGTGATAATGGTAAGGAATTTTAGTGTAATATTGCAAAAAAGAATTTGAAACTTCGTCTCAAAACACGTGGTTTTTCTTTATAAATGTCCATCACCACTCACTACCACCTTCCTAAGTGGTAATGGATGGTAAATCGGTAATGACATTTTAGGAAGAAAATAGATGTTTTGGAATAAAACAGCATTACCATTCCTTTACAATTTTACACAAAAATGCATTACCATTACCACAATTTACGATCACTGACCAAACGAGTTGTTAATAGCAACAAACAATCATGGACAAATCCTCCTTTCTAGAAACAAATTATTGCAATTCGCACGACGATGTAGCCTACACAACAATCACGGCTCCTCATTTCTAGAAACAAACGATTGGTATTTGCAGAACAATGTAGCCTACGAAACAGGTCTAACCTTTAATTAACTAATTCTTAGAGAAGTTCATAAGTTAAATGACCCAATTATATGCTCCACATTAATAGTAGCCTAGTAGATTCCATTATCTTTACTTCACGGAATTCAATAAACTTCACAATCCCCAAAATTTAAGAGCTTATTATTTGCCCACCTCCCTTGTAGTTTACATACTTGTAATACTATCATCCCAAACACTTAGGCTCCGTTTGGTTGGGCGTAAAACATTTTCAGTGTAAAATGATTTTCATGGAAACTATTTACAATGGAAAACACAATTTCAAAATTAGTTTTCCGTTGTTTGGTTCCATGTGAGAAAAATGATGAAACGAAAGGAAAATGAAAGGGAAAGTAAGAAGGTAATGAGAGGGGTGTACAAGAAAGATAAGGAAAATGAAGGAAAACAGTTTTCCTTTCATTTTAAAAGGAAAATGGTTTTCCATCATTTGGAGAGCAATTTTACTCCAAGGGAAAATGGTTTTACGCTCATTTGCAAACCAAACAACGTAAAATTGAAAATAGAGGAAAACAGTTTTCCTCGAAAATGTTTTACGCCCTACCAAACGGAGCCTTAATCCTTGTTTGGCCAAAAGAAATTAATCAAAAGATAAGAAAAACAAAACAATGAAGTTGTTACAATTCTACACTACATTATCTATCCTACATTTAGCATTAAATTCTTTCTCACAGCTGAACTCAAACAACATAATCCATCAAGTTCAATTTCCATCCACAAACAAACCAAACACTACCCAGAATTTAAGAAAACCTTTCATCAAACAAAACCATAAAAAAAGAGTAGTTCATTACCGATAGTAATGGCAACAAAAAGAGCAGGAGGAGCAAAAGTTGATGCAATCTCCTTAAACTGGGAAATGGGTAATTGATTTTGCGACTGAGATTCTCTATAAGCTACTCTACTACTACGAGAAGCGCCACCACTTCCGCCAACGGCTCTTACGCCGGAGAATTTTAACTTCAAAAATCGTGTTTTCCGACCAACGGTTGCCGGAAAAAGTAAACCCTGGCGAAAAGGGTGTTTGTGAGGGAGAAATGAGAGGTGGGTAGAGGAGAGAGAAAGTGTGGAGGAAGGAAAAGGAGTGGACGCCATTAATGGAGCTTTGAGATTAAGCTTTTTGTTCTTAGTTAAGCATTAATTAAGGAAATCGCGTTCTTTTTTTTTTGTTGTTGTTGTTGTTGTTGTTGTTTGCTGCAATTTCTGGTAGTAGTAGAAATTGCAGTAGCAGAAGAGCGGAGGATAGATTGCCGAAGGGAGACTAGTAGTGCTTCGAGGTAGTGCTTCTCGAAGCTCAGAGAAGGGAGACTAGTATTGGTACTTTTGGCTCCTTATTTTGGGCTGAGGAATGTACTTCTACGTGATGAGTGAATCGTTGGCCTCTAATGTAGTATGGGCCGTCTATTAGCTTTTTCCCTTACAAACTTATCGAATCCGTTATGGGTAACCTAAATGTTCCAAAATGTTACCTCCCTGTGTCCCACACATAAGAGCAATAACAAGATCCTTTACCCTACGAAGTCGTATTTTATGCTTTCGTTTTTTCATGCTTTTTCTCACATTTCATAGTTGATTCTCTCTCCTTGCCGCATTCTTCACTAGTAATGACCTCAAAATCTCCATTGTTGAGTGGACAAGATGTTTGTCTGACTGCTGGCATGACACATGGAATATTAGGATTTATGTTTTGCAGTAGGCCTGACAAAAGGTGACCCAACCTGATAACCCAATCCGAACCCGACCTGAAAATAGCGGGTTAGGGTTGAGTTTTTCAACTCGATTAGTTAAATGGGTTGACACGAACCCGACCTGAAAGATAAATGGGTTAAGTTAAGGTCGAAATTTCCAACCTGAAAATAACCCACCTGACCTGATTTTTTAAATGGGTCAGATTCAGGTCGGGTCAACCCGCCTAACATGAAAATAACCCGTATATAATAAATTATTAAAACCATTAAAAACAACTGGGGAAATTTAACCACATTTTTTAGTGGAAGATGCTAGAATTTGGGCCTAACATAACCGGCCCAAATCTACTACTCCTATCTCTTGCAAGTAATCTAACCTAACATCAAACCCCTAATTCTTCATTGGAAAAATTGATTCTAATAATCCAACATTTAGGCCTTTCGCTCAAATTAATCCCACCTTTTGACTTTTAATAATCCAACCTTTTAGCATGATCAACTCATATTAAACTATAAAACCGGTAACTTGTTGAAGTTGTAACATTAAATATTTTTCTTTTCTTTTTTCCCATTTTCCTCTTCTAATCTCTCTCTTCCTGTTCATTAATGGCAGACATACCAAAATCAACCCAGTGACCCACCATCACCACCTCACCCGTAACCTCCTCTTCACCTTTAACTTCATCTTCCTCTCCTTCACCTACCACTTCCACCACTACTCTCCTCTGTCCTTCAATCTCCACTACCTCAAATTCCATCCTCTCCACGTCACCACCACTCCCCCTCAACAACATTCTCTTTCCTCCTCCCCTCCCCACCACCCCCTACCACCCACGAAGAACAACCCCCAAGCGCGCCGCCTGCAAGCACCCCCTTCGCTCTCCACCAGACCCCCCTGTGAGCACCCCCACCCGGACTGCGTGCGAGGTTGCGACAGACCCTCTCCCCCTGCGAGTTTGCGATAGCCCCTCTCCCCTTGAGACCCAAAATCCCCACCCTCATCCTTGAAACCAACTTTCCTTGAAACCAATTTTCGGGCTTCGCAGGGTAGATTTTGGTTGGTGGAAATGAAGCTAGGGTGGGGTTGGGCTTTGGTTTGTGGTGGAGAGGAGAGAGAAAGTGAGGCTGGAGAAGGTGGTTTTATTGGTGGTGGAGTCAGAGAGGGGTGGTGGTGGTGTTGTTGGATGTGGTGGTGTAGTTGGCTGTGGTGGTTGGTGGGTAGATTGATGGTTAGATTAGTTTTAGTTAGGTTAATTAAAATTAAAATTGATTAATTAAAATTGAATTTGATTAATTAAATTAGAACAAATTAGATTAGGACACGTGTTCAGTTAACCCGTTCTACTTGTCACCAACCCGTTTCAACCGGTCATGGTTCAATTTGAGCGGATCATGCTAAAATGTTGGATTATCAAAAAATAATCAAAAGGTAGGATTAATTTGAGCGAATGGCGTAAAGGTTGGATTATTAGAATCAATTTTTCCTTCTTCATTTCTTCTCATCTCTGCAGTCCTTCACTCTCTCAATATTTCTCTCTCCTCTGCGTTCCTCTTCTTCTCAGTCACTCCTTCAGTGCTTCGCTTCTTCTCAGTTCTGTCTCTCCTCTTCGGTCCTCTTCTTCTTTGCTGTTCTTCGGATTACTTCAACAACTTGTTGCACTTCGGACTGCTCTTTGAATTACTTCTACAACTTGTTTTCATGCGTTAATCGACATAGCAAATCCCCCCTTTGTTTAATTGCCGTTTAAAGAAAGTTTGAATTGCTTTGTTTTAGTGTTCTTGTTTGTTCATTCTTTAATGCTATTTTTTAACTTTCTTTTGATTTCATGTATCAATTTTCTGTATTTTGTAAGAAGCAGTAATTTCTATGTTGAATGTTCTGTAATTTTTTAACATATGCTTTTGTTTTACTTTTTGTATTTTTTTTCCTTGTAATTTCTATGCATGCTGGTATTAATATTCCCATATTTGTTTTCAAGTTATGCTTTTATTTTCTTCAAGTTATGCCTTTATTTTTTTTCCAGTGATACTTGTTCATCTTTTGTATGATATATTAGAAAAAGCAACAACATTGCTGTTTGATTTTTCTAAATAGCATGTTAAAAGAGCTCAAAATCAGGTTATATGGGTTGGGTTAACCTGGAAAAAAAAAAAAACAGGTCAAACAAGTTCAGGTTAACCTGTTAAAAAGAAGGTGAAAAAATCAGGTCAAGTAGGTCAGGTTAGGGTCGACTCGATTAGTTGCAGATCAGGTTAGGGTTCATGTTTTTGACCCGATTATATAAACAGGTCAGGTTCAGGTCAGGGGGTAGTCAACCCGATTATGGGTGACCTGAATACGAACCTGACCCAACCCGACCTGATTGCCAGGCCTACCTCCCACATAAGATCAATAACAAGATCCTTTACTCTACGAAGTCGTATTTTATGCTTTCGTTCTTTCATGCTTTTTCTCAGATTTCATAGTTGATTCTCTCTCCTTGCCGCATTATTCACTAGCAATGACCTCAAAATCTCCATTGTTGAGTGGACAAGATGTTTTTCAGACTGCTGGCATGACACATGGAATATTAGGATTTATTTTTTGCATGATGATGGTCATGACTTGCAGCTTGAGTTTCATAAAACAATTGTGTTGATTTGAGAAAAAAAAATCTTTTTCATTTTCCCCGCCTTATTTGGCTTTGGGTGGCTTTTTCTATAATATTGAAATTGCTTTTATTCAAGCATATACATAAGACTTCCACTAAACCATAATATTCTCATCATTTTTGTTTCTTTTTCCCAAATATCACATAAAACCAAGACAACTTCTCTAACTTCACTATCCAATACAAGGGTGGAAAATAAAATAAAGGGGCAACTGGCTTGTAATGCGGGGAATCAAAAGAAAGGATAAGGCTCAAAGGAATTGGAGGAAGGGCAAATGCAAATGAAAACAAATCAAAGAAAACAAAAACGAAGGCCCCAAAACTATAAAATAAAAAATAGTCACCGAAATGAATGTTTTTATCTTTCCCTAGAGTGGCTCGATCGCGATCTTGGATAGATTAGAATCAAGCTCTCAATAAAAGTCTACAATGTCAAGGATCTATGCCGCTCAAAATAGAATGTAGGGGATTTTTAGAAGGTCCTCACATGTGATTATCAAGAAAATACCACCTTTTGGGTTTCAAATTCACTGGAGAGAACAACACCATTATACCACAATCCATGATTTAAGGTTTTTGTGCTCTCGAAAAGTTCTAACCATTACTTTAGCATAGAATATCCTAAAATCAACCATAGACATCTCAAAGCATGCGGACTTCTAGCATCTAGGAATAAAAGCATTCAAGAGAGTGAAGCTTCAATGAAATTGTTCTCAACTCTAGAGCAAAAGAAATAAATAGGAAAAGGTTTGCCTTGATTCAAAAAAAATTTCAATTTTTTTTGCTAAAAAAAAAAAAAAAAATCAACAACTCATCAACATCTTCACATCATCAAAATCAAACATCAAATTATCATCACTAAACAACAAGCAATTTCTAACCCTCGTGAAATACACCCTAAAGCTTAATCCTACCCTCCAAACACCTAATCATTCACTACCCTTTTTAAACATCCCCGCCCTTTCAATAATAAGTGAAAGCAACCCCCAAAACTTATAAAATACACAATCCTCGGTGTGCCAAGTAAACACATAGGGGGGAAGGGCGGGGAAAAGATGATAAAGATCCTAGTCCTCACCCACCAGGTCATTTTCCGATATTTGGGATATGGGAATACTATAGAGGGACCAATCCCCATCAAAGGTAGGATGATCAAACGGGTAGGAACGGTCTCCCCTTGGATCGGTCCCTCCCGACACCATGTAGTCATATAGAGGTGGTCGAGGGGGCTAAAAGGGGTAGGTCGGTTGACCATTGTTCCACTTCTGCATCGGCCTATCAAAAGGGGTGGGTCTTGATGCTCTTGCGTGCACAGCCAAAGGGCCGGCATTTCAACTTCACTTGTCGCGCCTACTTCTAAACGACCATAAACGTCGTAAACCATCATACAATGCATGTAGCGCACCGCAAGATGGACAATGGAGGATGATTTCTCATGACCTCGATCGAAGTAGGCTCGGGAAATATGTTCCCGTAGGGAATTAGGGTCCCACCCAAAACAAGCATTTAATTCGTTAAGTGTCATCTCAAGATCCGTATTGAAGATACGAAAGCGGATCATCTCCTCACCCGTCTCATCATCAGTGTCTCGCGATAACGTACTGAGGAATTCGAATACTAGTGAGGAGTAGGTGGGGGCGGATTTGCCTAGAAATGAAGTCCAACATATTCGTGTGCACAACAAACGCACATCATCATCGATGCCCAAAGCAATGCATGTGGGTTGATGATAGAACTTTGTTGGCTTCATTTCCCGTTTGAAGTGAGCCCGAAAAAGGTCTTTTTGGACGTTGCTTGTAAGAGTGATATTCAATTTCTCCATGGTTTGGAGGAGTCTTGTTAATGAGATGTTGTAGCTGCGTTTTGAGATGCGGGTTTTGCGGCTCTTAGACGACTTTGACATTATTTTGAAAATCGAAAATCGAAAATTTTCGTTTAACTACAATGTCAAGGTTGTTTAATCAAGTAAAACTAACATTCAAATCGCTATCACAAATTAACCCAACAAGTTGAAAATCACACTTACAAATGTAAACAAAAACATAAACACAAGTCCACACCAAACAACAAATCTCTAATAAAAAGAGTGAAATTTCTTGGGGATTTTGTAGAAAATATGAAAAATAAAGTGATTTGGTGGTTTAAATGAGTGGATTTGGTGGAGAAATTGAGATTTGAGAGTTTGAAATATGAGGGTTTGAGGGTTTTCGAGTAGGAGATGAGTGAGAGAGTGTGAGGGAGATGAGTGGAGAGTGAAAGAAGGAAGGAGGGTGGAGCCCGTGCTTTTTTTCGGCTAGGGTTCAGTGCCCGGGCGGTCTAGACGTGAAAACCCCTTTGAGCTTTGTTTTGAGCTTGGGCGATGCAGGGTGATTGGGCTCGACATACTACCCTGGGCGTGCGCAAGTTTCCCGCAACTTGGTTGTAAGTCCTCAACCATTGGCCCTCGGACGAGCATGCGTTTGACCCGGGAGGGCGAGCTTGCTCGGGCGGGCTCCATTGTGCCTTGGTCATTTTTCCCTTTTTCTTGGTCTTTCGATTTCCTTATCTTTTCACCTACAACAATAATAAACAAGAATTAATAAGATCTAATTAAAAGTCAATCTTAAAAAAAATGAAGTAATGAAGGGGAGAGTAGGAAAATTTGGGTTCCCTCCCAAAAAGCGTTTGTTTTTAAGGTCTTTAGCTTGACCATGATGGGATGTGTGTGCTTCAAGTGGTAGGAGCGGGAGTGAAATCCCCAAGTATGATAGTAGAGATCGCTCTAACAAATGCATCACCATAATACTTCTTCAACCTATGTCCGTGGACCTTGAATGGGCTTTGGCTTGGGCAAGAGATGGTAACCGAGCCATAAGGAAAGACTTCCTTCACTTCATAAGGACCACTCCATCTTGATTTAAGCTTTCCGAGAAAGATCTTCAATCGAGAGTTGTAGAGGAGAACTTGATCACCAACATGAAACTCTTTCTTCACTATGTGCTTGTCATGCCAATTTTTGCTCCAAGCTTTGTATATGCTTGCACAATCATAGGCGTCCATGCGGAGCTCTTCAAGGTCATTCAGATCAAGGAGTTTCTTCTAACCCGCACTATTCAAATCGAAATTAAGGGTCTTGATCGCCTAATGAGTCTTGTGCTCAAGCTGCACTGGAAGGTGGGAAGACTTCCGATAAACCAGCTTGTATAAAGTGGTGCCAATGAGAGTTTTGAAGGCGGTTCGATAGGTCCATTGTGCATCATCAAACTTGAGTAACCAATCCTTCCTATTTCTATCCACGATCTTCTATAGGATCAACTTGATCTCCCAATTTGAAACTTCGGCTTGCCCACTTGTTTGAGCGTGGTAAGAGAGACCAACTCTATGGTGAACACCATATTTAGCTAAGACAGCTTGGAATGAGTTCTTAGTAAAATGGAAACCACCATCACTAATAATAATGGATTTGGGCACGCCAAACCGTGGAAAGATGGTCCTCTTGAATGACTTAGTCACCACCTTTGAATCATTTGTGGGGCTTGCAAGACATATAACCCATTTTGAGACATAATCCACCACAAGAAGAATGTAGAGGTTGCCACAAGAGGAGGGAAAGGGTCCCATGAATTTGATTGCCCACACATCAAAGACTTCAAGCTCTTGGATTTAATTTTAGGGCATTTCATCCCTCTTGGAAATATTCCCGGTTCTTTGACAACAATCACATGTTTTAAAAAAAGCCCATAAATCCTTGAAGAGAGTGGGCTACTTTGAAGAACCGTTGTGGCGGTCTTGTTTGATCCCATGTGCCTTCCACAAGGTGAATAACGACACATCTCTAGAACTCCTTGAATTTCTTCATTAGGTATACATCTCCTATGAAAGCCATCGGAGCAAGAGATGGTATACAAGGCATCATCGATACAAAACCTATATTTCGAGGTGTTATCACTTAACTAGGCTAGGCTAGGAATTGTAATGAAACCCAAGTCAATATAAGTCAACAAGTGAAACCTAACAACCGATCAATCATTTATGAAGATCAACCACCTAAAAGCAACCTATTAAAGGGCAACAAATGAGTGAAAGGGTGACGGAGCTCACATCAACTAAGTCACCAACAACATTTATGATTGAAAATGCACAAATGCCAAACATAACAAACCCAACAAACTCCACTCATGAGAAAAAGATGAAAACAATGATTGGACTACTCCCTAATCCTAGTTAATGAACTACTCACTACCCATTATAATAGCAATCATCCTAAACATGAAAAAACTAGTAATAAATCACCAATCCAAAAATACCAAAAATAAAGACTTTAAAGCAATAATAAAACAAAATCTAAACTGTAAATAAGAAAAACTAAGGAAAGATGAAAACTTTAATCTAGATTATGCTATTAAACATGAAGATTAAGTAATGAAAACATGAAACCAAAGCATGAAAATAATAAAATTAGAATTGCATAAAGACAATGAGAGAGAAAGAAATGATTGAGAAAAATACTAAGGAAATAAGAACTTTAAAGAGATTTATCACTTTTCATTGATTTCCAATCTCCAAATTACACCTCTTAAGCCAAGCTTTCTCTCTCCTACACTAGGTAGCTAAGTTTAGGTTTCTAAAAACCTGGCATTTTTTGTTCCAAAATAAGGTAGGGGAGTATTTATACCTCCCCCAATTACAAATGTCGCAAAGGAAAAGAAAATCGAAAAAGCACGCAGCGGAAAGTTGCCCGGGCGGGGTCCAAAGGGCCCGGGCGAGCTGGGCAAAATAGATCGGGCGGGTGAAGCACTAGAGCGGGCGGGGCAGGGGGGTCTGGCTCGTTCAGATTCTCGGACGGGCCTCCTGTTTTTTGCGAAGGAGGCATAATGTTTGGGGACTCCGGGCGGGCGGCTTGTTGGCCCGGGCATGTTGTCTTGAGCTCGGACGGGCTCTGGGCTCGGGCGAGCTTTGGGCTTCCCGGACAAGCTTCTTGCCTTTTGCTCTCTTTCTTGCTTCCCTCTAAGCTTGTAGGAACTTGAATTCCTATAAATCAAAGATCAAATGGAAGATAGGGGGAGGGGGTACCAATACAAGTATATATGTGCTAAAACTCTACCTTTGGTTCCTTGTTACCTATTGTAGACAATAGTCTCCCATTCTCCAAACTAGTAGTTAAAAGGTGTGATCCGTGCAACTATAAAACCCTTACTATTCATTAACCTAGCTGATGAGCGTCTAAATTCAAGACAATAATAGCAATGAAAGCAGGGAATCAACAGGCTTGCCAATGTTATACAAGCGATAAACATTCAACCAAATTGTTTAATTTTCCTAAGAACTAACAACAATGATCAGCATTCAAAGTCAAATCTTAGTTTACTACCAACTGATTAAGAAATAGAACAATTAGGTTCTAATATTAAATCTTGTTAAAATTTAATCACAAACAATAAACTAGTTGGCCACCTAGTAAATCATAAATCTAACCATGAAAATTAAGTAATAACCAAGGTAAGAGAATAGAGAATTATGAATCTCACATCATTGAACTGGATCTTCAATCAACCGTTCCTAAGATAAATTTACGCTACAATTAACATGGTTTGACTAACTCCATCCCCTGCTGCAAATTAGGGAAACGGGCATGGTCGCAGGGTGCGAGTTGCATCACAAGGTGCGTGCAACCAGAGTTAGGGGGTCCGACATGGTTCTGCCCTGCACGCTGAAGACTTTTGGATCCTTGCTGCTATTATTTCAACACCATTTTCATTTAATCTTCATTTGATAAAATTCCTGACCTTGCTAGCATTACTCCCAAACTTCTCGGACGAAGCGGGACCACCTCGAAACAACATTTGCTCTTCGAAATTCACAAAATAAGGAATTAGGAGACAAAAACCATCACATAACTCCTAAACATGCTAAGACTAAAGCAATTGAAAACTCCATTACTTTGGCCTAACTACTTAACAAAAGGATTAAAAACGCGTTTAAGAATAACGAGTAACTTGAACACATCATGAGTACAAACCCACAAGTGGAAGTAGCTGGTATTGCAAAAGGGTTTGCAAGGAGATGGAGCACATGAAGAGCTTCTTTGCAAGATCAGATATTACTCACATGGATGTTTATTCAGTGAAGCATGCGTATCATGCTATGGCCACATAGAGGGAGGTTGTACACTGGGACAACCATGTCTGGAACATGTTTAGGGTGCCTAAACATAGATTTGTAAACTAACTATTATGAGCGGAAGGTTATAAAAAACAGTTAGAATTGCACAATATGATGTAAATAGAGGCCTAGTTTTTTTTCCTGGAGATGGAAACTTAGGAGAGCAATTCTTTTTTTCAAATGCTGGCAAGCAATGTCTTGCTGTGATGAAAGGTTGGTTAGTTATGGAAATAGGGCAGTAAGATTTGCAGAGAATTCTTTGATAGATTAAGAATTGTTGAAGATCCAAATTTCAAAAAGCTGCATATGGTGCTGGAATTTCATCATTAGTTTATAGAATTTGGCATAGTAGAAATGATAGTTTATGGAATCAGAAGATTCCAACTATTGAATACACAGTTAAGTTTGTACAGGAGATAGTTAGAACAAGAATTTTTGTTTCCTTACCTAAAGAGATCTCTAGGACTAATAAGCTTTGGTGTTACACTCTGTAACCTGTTATGAGTGGTTGAAATTTCGTGGTTGTAGTTTTAAGTGGCCTATATGTAGGAACATATAGATGTATATATAGCAGAATTTCAGGAAACAATTTCCCAACATCTATCATAGGATCATAAACATAATCAAACACATGAATCAATCAATAAGGATGAAATGTACAACCTTTGTAGCGTGATTTCCCTATTGTATGCAAGCTTTGAAGATCCGAGAGCCTAAGTGTTTCTCCTCTAATCAGTCCACGAGCACCAGTTGAAGACCAACGTCTGCTAGAATGGAAGAGAAAAGATCCATTGCTTTTGGTGGTATATGCGCCGGTCTTAGGAGAGGTGTTTATGGTTTCTCAAGCTCTTTCTTATGTGAAAAGAAACTGCTTAATGAAGTGATACCTAATAGAAGAAACCTAGGCAAGTGAGGAGAACTAATTCTCCTCCTATTCCCCTTATGACCGGCCAACCCTAATCCTAAATGGATTTGGATTGTTTTGTTCAACTTGTGCTATAATGTGTGACTTCATAGGATTAATACATTTTAGTTGTACGCCCAATCAATATTGTCCTACTAATCATATTTATTCTCTAGCAACTTGTGCTAATTAACTTTATTATCTTTGTAATTTAATTCCTATTTATATTTAGTAATTGTCGGGGTATCTAAGGACATATTCCTTCAATCTCCCACTTGTCCGAAGACAAGAGCGCAATGTCAAATTCCTTAAGTCACTTAATACCAAATTTGATAACACCATGTTATTCTCAAATTTTGGTTCCTTGATTGCTGAGTTTGAACTGTTCAAATAAGGATCAACACTTTAATCCTATTCCACATGGCCATGGAATTTTCAGTTCTCGCTCATCAAGAGGCACATAAACCATTCCTATTTAATAGGAGGACTTATCCACTCTTGTATGACCATAACTCCCACTCAATTCTTAGCCCACCTGATCACGGCCTTTATAACCTCCTTTTACGGCGCGACGTTTAACAACGTCAAGGTTAAACTAATTATATTGTGGTTATTAAGACATACGCATGTCTAAGGAATCCATTAAATATAGTAGTTTGATTCTACTTTTAGAATCTAATTAGTTCAAGCACTAGTGGAAAAAACCTTATATGTCACAAGATAACTGATCCAATTTTTTCAAAACCGGATCAGTTAATTATCAAACCGGACCAGTTAGTTTATGTTTTCATGGCGCAAAAGTCGGATTAAATAAACTGATTTGGTCATTTATCAGACTGGATCAATAAATTGGCCTCATTAAATTGACGCTCACCAGCACCAGCCCAAATCCCTTTTAAGCCCGCTCTCCTATTTCCCTTATTTCACAGCCCAAATCCTTATTTCCCTCACCTGATTTCTCATCTAGTCATCCCTCATTCCTCTCTCCTCCAGTCATCCCTCATTCCTCTCTCCTCCCACCCACAAAACCCTAAACACCCTTTTCGATCTCACCTTTCTCCAGCCTTTCTTCAGTCGCTCCTCCTCTAAACCACCATCTCTCGCCGTCGCCGATCTCCTAATCTTCTCTATGTCCTTCGCTCTCATATCTCACCCTTTCACCCTCTGTCCTTCACCCTCCACTAACGCCACGACCACCAAAAGTCCTCCCTCCACTAACACCACCATCAACACCCTCTGTCTTCCGCTCTCTTTCCACTAACACCACCACCGCCCTCCTCCTCTCTCTCTCCTCTACGCTTCTCTCCTCTCTACCACCAAAGATCCGCCACCAACATGTAATAGCCTGCACCAAATAGCAGCTTAATTAAGACCTAATACTGCTAATTACGAGGGTAAGCTACTAATTAGAGAGACTGTTAGGGCGGACTTCTACACCTTCCCTGCTAGGAAAAGTTAGGAAATCCCGTAGTACCCAAGCATATTACAAAAATAAGTTATAATAAATTAGTTATTACAATATGTTTTGAGTACATAGATTACAACTCTGAAATACATGTTTAACTTGCCACGAACATTATATAAAACATATTATCTCATAGCAGCGGACTAAACACATTGATCACGACTTCACATTTGCACACAGGAGCTAACATGAACATTCTCTCTAACCCTGCAAAATAGAGGCTCCTTGCGGGATCCCAGCGGTAGGATTTTTTTTATGCTTTTCACACCCGCCAGGAGAAGTCGAGTGAACGGCACTCCGGTCAGGAGGGCGGAGCTGATGAATCTGCCCCCACCAGGACAGGTTCAAAGAACAAAACAGGTCAGCTTACGCTGGTACACAAGTCCCACCGATTCTAAAATAGTAGGGTGGCTGAAATTACTCAATCGTTTCTTATACTTAAAGCATAAACTTATAACTTCCAAAACTTCATTTTCCTCTTGCTCAGAAATTCATGAAAGCATCGAGATATTTTTATTCTTGTTCAGTAATACGTTTATACTTGCTCAGAAATACGTTGATTCTTTCCTTTAACTTCCATACAAATGCGACTGCATATACGGGAGAAATTTTCCAAGAATTATCTCATGATATGACATTTCATTCTCAATACATAACACAAATAATAATCTTAAACTCATCTCAAAATATAGCATAACTCCAGGGAAGGAACACGAATGGAATTTGAGGGACGTCTCCCCACCTTTCTTATTTCCGCCTGCAAGACTTCTAGGTCATGACCATACATAACGGAGCAATACCCGCTTCAAACACATAATGAGCAAACCCGCTCTATAAATGTTGTTCACTTCCCCTTATAAAACAAAACTTGTAATCATACAAAAATATTTATACTCAACACTTGTACTTAAATACTTATGCTGAAATACTTATACTTAAACACTTATACTGAAATACTTATACTTTTATAACTATACTCAAATAACTTACTTAAATACTTATCCATAATCATTATTTCAACCATGATAACAAACTTTAACTTATCAAAATAAGTTTCGTAAAACAAGCTTGCTATGTCAAGTTCCACTACTTTTGGAGAAGTGACTTAATAACAAGGTTTCGGAAACGACTTCATGGTTATCCAAAATGGTTAACGAGGTGGTCGACATGATATGGCAGCATTCATAGGTTTCACAAAGAGGTTCTTAAATATATAAAAAGGCGACGCCACACAAGTACTCAAATGATCAATTTCATAGTTTCGATGTTAATATCAAAATATGGGTTTAGGTGTGAATATATATCGGAACTTTTATGCTTGGCTAAGGTTTAGGTAGATAAACAAATAAGTGGATACATTCAGTAGGTACTCAACATTTAAAGGTAATTAATGAACCAAAAAAACATGGTTATTTAACCCGAAAAACAACTAGGCAAAAATAGAGTTTTAGGTGTTCTTTTACTCCATGTATTGAGGTTGCGTGTTTAATGAGGTAAATGAAGCAAATGTTTATTTGATAATCAAGACATAAATGTTCCAAGGAAATATCATGGAAGTTTAGCCACAACAAGATCTTTAATAAAAACACAATCGAGATATAGCAAGGATTGATAAATTTTTGAGGAAACTTGTTATGCATACAACAACTTCCAGACAACATAACTTTTGATGTACAACTCCAAATGGAGTGATTTTTGGGTCTAAATTCAATAACATTTCAAGATCTACCATTTCCATGAGACACCAAGGCCAAAAAAAGAGTGTAAAATGAAGATATTTGGCAGGGAAAGTCACGGCAACATAGCTCAAGATAATGGATAATCACTTTCTTATTCCCTTATTCTGAGAGTCTTAGGGAACTTGACATGCAAGAGATTTTTAACACAATATCTTCCATAAGAACACACATGCAAACCAATTTTTATACACATTCAAACATAATTCAAGTATTCATAATTCCATAAACAAATTCCATGATCAAAGCTAGAAATAAAGTTTAGGTGGTGGAGCTTGTGTACCTTAATATGGTGTTTAGGATTTAAATATCCTCCAACCACTTTTAGATCTCCTCCAGCAACCTTCTAAGGCCTTAAATACAAAATCCATAATTTAAATTCAGCAATGAACCCAAAGTAATCAAGTTTACAATCTACTAAACCTCATAAGTGTTACAATTCAGCCACATCTTACCTTTCCTGCTTTTCTTTGATGCTATTGATGTGATAACTTAAAACTAATACTTGCCCAGTATGGAGAACATCTTCGAGATCCTAGGACAAGAATTGCATGCAAGTTTTAGAGCAAGAATCCAAGAGAAACAAGCTGCAAAACAGCAGCCCTGCTTCACGCAAGAATGGCGTGAATGAAGAGGAGAGAAAATGATGAGTCATTTTGATGATTTTTTTTGTGGAATGAATCAACTGAATAAGTTAGGATCCTTTGCTACCTATATATGTACAATGGGCAATGGCAAGCTAGAGGTTTTGAATTACTAATGGGGGTAAAATCGTCTTTTTACAACTTAGGAGCACTCTGGAATGTTCTGGTTTTACTTAGTCCTTAACCTTCTTTAATTAAGCTCTAATCCTTCATTATACTTAAACTAAATCCTCAAAATACTTTTAACTTAATAAAGATATTATGGCTCATTTAGCCCTTAACTCATAATTACAGAGTATCTCAAACACAATATCGATAATAGCTCGAAGTCTCAAAATTCATAACGATGTTCAACGTTCGTAACGTAATTCGTAAATAACTTATCTTAACTCATAATTTGTATTAATAATCACATAACAACATATAATATTCACATTCATGGACAAACTTCACATAGGGACTATTCACAATTTTCACATATATCTCGTTTATCTTAATGATCTCGTCTTAAAAAGTGAGGCTATTACACTCTACCTCCCTTAAAGAAGTTTCGTCTCGAAACTTATATCATACTTTAGAATATTGAGGATATCGATTTCGCGTATCTAATTTGTTCTCGCATGTTGCTCTTCCTGTTTGAGTTTTGGTCCGGAGTTCCTTAACCAAGGGTTTTATCTAACTTAATAATATTTCTCCTTCTATTAAGAGTCCTTGGGTATCATTACTTGCTTAATTCTTAATTGTATCAGTTCATATTCTCCTAAACTCGTATCCCTAGGTTCCAAGGTTTTTATAGCATATACCCAAATCTCGTAAGGTAACCATTTCTTACAACATCTTCGAGTAATGTAGAGGAGAACAGTATGAAACCATGAGAGATCCAATGAATCTCAATAATTTAGTACACAAATCCCAAAACCTTATTTTGTTCACTATAAACCACTTTAAAAAAAAACAATTTATATAGAACATTTCGGAATTCACGCCTCTTGGTAATCGAACTCGGAATGCTTATATGGTGGCAATTTACAACTAAAATATGACAAACACTTCTCGGAGTCTTAATAAGTTAGCCACCAAAGTTGTTGAAATAAAAGGTTAAATACTCATAAACTAAGCTATTCTCATTTCCTTTTTCCCTCGAATTATTCGCACTTGCTTTTTAGTCTCATGATCTTACTCAAGTCTTACTGAAATCCTGGGCTCATGTCATCCCAATCAATAAGTGTTCTATATTTATATCCATACATGGCTTCGTACAGAGCCATACTCGATTGGTAGCTATTATATAGAAGAATTTCGTGCATGCTAATTTATATTCCCATAAACCCTTTTACTCCTATATATGAGCTTGCAACATATCTTCCGACATTTAAATAACATACTTTGTATCCTCATGTAACGTTTCCCCTTAAACTTGATTCCCTAGCCATTTAAGTATTTCGCATCATACTCTAGCACTTCTCGCTTCAACCCTTTCCACCAAAAATTTATATCCTGAGACATCTTGTCCTCTTCGTGATGAACTGAGTACGTACTGCTATGCGCCTTTCTAGAGTTCTATCTCTCTTTTTTTTTCCTATATCTGAATCATCGTTACTCACTATTTTCCCATTTATTTATATTCTTTCGTTACCATATACTTCAAAAATCCGTTGTCTCATTTTCCTCTATCTTTAACCTCAGTTCCTTGATAAACTTATTTTTGCACTTACTTAACTCAAATTTCCTTAAAAGGAATATTTTAATCACAAAACATTTAGTTCTCCTTGTAAAGCTCCTTCCTTAATCACATTCAACTCCGATTGCATTACTCTTTATATATTCCCATGGTATCGAAATGATGAATCATTTTCCTTGCGAGGTTTCATGTTCAAAGCATCTACTACACCATATGTCATCCCCGACGGTACTAAATGTCTACATCATAATCATTGAGCAATTTTAGCTACCTTCGCTATCTCACTTCCATCTCTTCCTAATAAAGATATGCCTTTAGTTTTGATGAACAATATAAACCTTTCAGGCTACATAATTTAATAGAACATCTACAATTTAAAGCAAATTCCTCAGTTTCCATTCCAGATCATGCGCAACGTAATTCTCTTATGGCTTTAACTGCCTAGAGGCATAGGCTGTCACTTGCTGATGTTCATCAATATACGTGACAAACCTTCCTAAGAAATATAGCTATACACTTTAAGTCTTTTTGTCGCCAAAGGCAAAGTTAGAACTAGGGCACTTGTTAACCTTTTCTTCAACTCCTGTAAAGGTTCCTCGCACTTTTTCCGACCACTCGAACTTCATTATTGTCTTAATACTTCTTTAAGACAGGCTTCCTGAATCTTTGAACATACCAAAATATCATCTATAAATTGTCATAATTTGGTCTAATAGGACTTACAATATCAGTACCTCGTATTTACGAACGCTACTGGTGCATTACTAGGCTCGATCGGTGTTTTCACAAGCTCATAAGGACCATAACTCATCCTAAATGTCATCTTCAAAATATCTTTACTTGTTACGTGCATCTAATAACATCCCGGTCACATATCTACTTTTAAACACCCCAGCTCCTTTTAATTGATTGAATAAATCATTTATTCGAGATTACGAATTCCTATTCCTAACTGTAATCTTATTAGTCTGCCGATGATTTTTACCTAATTTCATTAATTCATCTCCCAGGATGAAACATTGGTCGAATATTATCTTCTTGCAATAGTTCCTCTAACTGCATCATTAATTCGGCCAATCTCGGCTCTAAAAGTAGGCGTAGCCCCTAACATCTATCTTATATAGAAATCGACCAAATTATATAGTTGCGATACTGGCAAATCCTCAAGTAACGCATCTGAAGACTCATTAACCATCGAAGTTCTTTCCATGCTCCATTACTTCCTTATGATTCTCTATTTTCTGAATTACGTAACCAATAACTTCCATTAACCCATCTTTATTTATCACTTTGTTCCGTTCTTCCAAACCTAACGACACACCCTGCTATATAATACTATTTTTGGTTGGTGATTTCACCTAATGTTATTTGATGATCACTCGGTTCTTGCTCAGCCAAGATATCCTCAAAATTATTTTATAATACTCCAAATCGTAAAAAAATAAATCCACCTGCAACTGGGACTCTGTTATCTCAATTACATAATCTCTAAATAATTATTTACAACAACTCGACCCTCTATCAGACATAAAAGTTGTCATACTGAAGCTTAACAAAACGCGCTGGAGATACATAAATTCGAAGTTCTCGAATAAACAACACATTAGCTTCAGCTTTATAATGAATTCTCTATTCTTCTTTTGTCCTGAAACCACATCACTTGGAATCTTCTAGAATTCTGGTGTATCTTCGACTTCCTTCTATTTTACATGACAATATTCAACTTACTTAAATCATATGTCAAATCCATTATATACAGAGTTTAATCTAATTAGTAATATCCAAATTTTCCAAATTTCAAAACGGTTTCCTTACTTCAAAACATGTAAGAGGAACATAAAACCTTTTCGTATTCAAGTTCATTTCACAATCGAAACCCATAACATAGCCAAACTACAACATATGTACTTATTCATAAAACAAATCACGAAGTACTTATAACTAACATATAGACTCCAAGATTTTAATCTAATAAAGTTCTGATCACAATTATATTGATTCTTACCAGAATGATATCCATATTTTCGAAAATACTATCCCGATACTCTATACCTCTATAACCATATTACATCCTAACAAATTGTCTACGACAATCATTATTGTAGGTTGATAAATTTTACTCCATATCACCCTATCATACATAAATATGTCGTGATTCAACTATCTACCTGAGATTTATACTCCAATTACTTACACTCATTATCCATATCAATCTTAAATCTATAACTTATACTAGTACTTCTAAATGATTGAACTTAATTCCATATTACTCCTCATTCCATACGCATTCCTTTGTAAATTTGTAACACTAAATCCCTAGCTCTCCATTCACGCTACTAGCTTAATGCAGAAACAAAGCTTACTCAAATAATACCATTGTAGCTACTTTGGGTTGACACCCACATACATATATGTACTCTCTTTCCTATTTGTCCTCATAATTTCACAACAACTCTATTTATAAAAGAAATACTAACACAAAGCTTTAGCACAATCATTTTTTTTCCACTCCATCTTCCTCTTCCACGAGTTATACATTTATACGTCATTCCATAGTGAAGATTGTCTTATATGGCTAACCCCGCCTCTGGCGCTCTAGAGTCTTATTCATATCACTTCTGCCTCTTCCATAACACTTCCGATGGTAACAACTCTTATCCTTATTTTTCATAATTACATCCTAATCCTAAACCGCTTCAGTAGTCATATACAATTTTGACAGATTCCATTAAACTTGAAGAAAACTCGCCCATGGCTCACAAATCACGTTAGCTTACATCCCGGGATGCCTTTAACGGCTCTTACAAGCATCCATACTCTCTTTTCATTCTTGGAATAGGACCTAATGCCTAACTAGCATGATCCACCATAGGTGTCGGGTCCTCCTCTTATAAGCATATTCCCACTTATGCCTTCACGAAATCTTTTCGATACAATCTATTCCAAAACCTCATAATATTCACATACACAATCATACACATAAATTCACAAAGCATACACATAATCACACACATGTTTACAGATATTTTAAAAACTTTTACGTAAATATGAATTTAGTTTTGATTTCCTTTTCTTAAGAAAATACTTGTATAAAACTCATTACTTATTATTTTCAAAACTCGTAAATTAGAAATACTTAATTTTGGATTTCGAAAAACCTTGGCTCTGATACCACTTGTAATAGCCTGCTCCAAATAGCAGCTTAATTAAGACCTAATACTGCTAATTACGAGGTTAAGCTACTAATTAGAGAGACTGTTAGGGCGGACTTCTACACCTTCCCTGCTAGGAAAAGTTAGGAAATCCCGTAGTATCCAAGCAAATTACAAAAATAAGTTATAATAAATTAGTTATTACAATATGTTTTGAGTACATAGATTACAACTCGGAAATACATGTTTAACTTGCCACGAACATTATATAAACATATTATCTCATAGCAGTGGACTAAACACATTGATCACGACTTCACATTTGCACACAGGAGCTAATCTGAACATTCTCTCTAACCCTGCAAAATAGATGAATCTGCCCCCACCAGGACAGGTTCAAAGAACAAAACAGGTCAACTTTCGCTGGTACACAAGTCCCACCGATTCTAAAATAGTAGGGTGGCTGAAATTACTCAATCGCTTATACTTAAAGCATAAACTTATAACTTCCAAAACTTCATTTTCCTCTTGCTCAGAAATTCATGAAAGCATCGAGATATTTTTATTCTTGTTCATAAATACGTTTATACTTGCTCAGAATTACGTTGATTCTTTCCTTTAACTTCCATAGAAATACGACTGCATATACGGGAGAAATTTTCCAAGAAATATCTCATGATATGACATTTCATTCTCAATACATAACACAATTTATAATCTTAAACTCATCTTAAAACATAGCATAACTCCAGGGAAGGAACACGAATGGATTTTGAGGGACGTCTCCCCACCTTTCTTATTTCCGCTTGCAAGACTTCTAGGTCATGACCCTACATAACGGAGCAATACCCGCTCCAAACATATAATGAGCAAACCCGCTCTACAAATGTTGTTCACTTCCCCTAATAAAACATAACTTGTAATCATACAAAAATATTTATAATCAACACTTGTACTTAAATACTTTTGCTGAAATACTTATACTTAAACACTTATACAGAAATACTTATACTTTTATAACTATACTCAAATAACTTACTTAAATACTTATCCATAATCATTACTTCAACCATGATAACAAACTTTAACTTATCCAAATAAGTTTGGTAAAACAAGCTTGCTATGTCAAGTTCCACTACTTATGGAGAAGTGACTTAATAACAAGGTTTCGGAAACGACTTCATGGTTATCCAAAATGGTTAATGAGGTGGTCGACATGATATGGCAGCATTCATAGGTTTCACAAAGAGGTTCTTAAATATATAAAAAGGCGACGCCACACAAGTACTCAAATGATCAATTTCATAGTTTCGGTGTTAATATCAAAATATGGGTTTAGGTGTGAATATATATCGGAACTTTTATGCTTGGCTAAGTTTTAGGTAGATAAGAAAATAAGTGGATACATTCAGTAGGTACTCAACATTTAAAGTTAATTAATGAACCAAAGAAACATGATTATTTAACCCGAAAAACAACTAGGCAAAAATAGAGTTTTAGGTGTTCTTTTACTCCATGTATTGAGGTTGCTTGTTTAATGAGGTAAATGAAGCAAAGGTTTATTTGATAATCAAGACATAAATGTTCCAAGGAAATATCATGGAAGTTTAGCCACAACAAGATCTTTAATAAAAACGCAATCAAGATATAGCAAGGATTGATAAATTTTTGAGGAAACTTGTTATGCATACAACAACTTCCGGACAACATAACTTTTGATGTACAACTCCAAATGGAGTGATTTTTGGGTCTAAATTCAATAACTTTTCAAGATCTACCATTTCCAAGAGACACCAAGGCCAAACACAGAGTGTAAAAGGAAGATATTTGGCAGGGAAAGTCACGGCAGCATACCTCAAGAGAATGGATAATCACTTTCTTATTCGGTTATTCCGAGAGTCTTAGGGAACTTGACATGCAAGAGATTTTTAACACAATATATTCCATAAGAAAACACATGCAAATCAATTTTTATACACATTCAAACATAATCCAAGGATTCATAATTCCATAAACAAATTCCATGATCAAAGCTAGAAACAAAGTTTAGGTGGTGGAGCTTGTGTACCTTAATATGGTGTTTAAGATTTAAAATACCTCTAACCACTTTTAGATCTCCTCCAGCAACCTTCTAAGGCCTTAAATACAACATCCATAATTTAAATTCAGCAATGAACCCAAAGTAATCAAGTTTACAATCTACTAAACCTCATAAGTGTTACAATTCAGCCACATCTTACCTTTCCTGCTTTTCTTTGATGCTATTGATGCGATAACTTAAAACTAATACTTTCCCAGTATGGAGAACATCTTGGAGATCCTAGGACAAGAATTGCATGCAAGTTTTAGAGCAAGAATCCAAGAGAAACAAGCTGCAAAACGGTAGCCCTGCTTCACGCAAGAATGGCGTGAATGAAGAGGAGAGAAAATGATGAGTCATTTTGATGATTTTTTTTTTGTTGGGAATGAATCAACTGAATAAGTTAGGATCCTTGGCTACTTATATATGTACAATGGGTAATGGCAAGCTAGAGGTTTTGAATTACTAATGGGGGTAAAATCGTCTTTTTACAGCTTAGGAGCATTCGGGAATGTTCTGGTTTTACTTAGTCCTTAACCTTCTTTAATTAAGCTCTAATCCTTCATTATACATAAACTAAATCCTCAAAATACTTTTAACTTAATTAAGATATTATGGCTCATTTAGCCCTTAATTTATAATTACAGAGTATCTCAAACACAATATCAATTATAGCTCGAAGTCTCAAAATTCAGAACGATGCTCAACGTTCTTAACGTAATTCATAAATAACTTATCTTAACTCATAATTTGTATTAATAATCACATAACAGCATATAATATTCACATTCACAGACAAACTTCACAATTGACTATTCACAATTTTCTTATTCCTCAACCGCAATTGATCAAGTACTGATTAAACATATCTCGTTTATCTTAATGATCTCATCTTAAAAAGTGAGGCTATTACACACCACCAGCGCAATCCACCACCAACGTAAATACTTCGCCGCCGCTTCGATGATTTCTCCTCCTCAACCTCCTTCGTCATATTAGGGTTTCGATTTTGGGCGTTCAACAATGGCCGATTTGAGGAGTTTCAATCCTTTATTTATCAATTTCAAGGTTTCGATTTTATGGTTCAACGCGGTCTAGATTTTATTCTCTCACCATCAACACCACACCAGCCACCAGCGCACGACGCCAGCCAACCAACAACGCACGAGTTTTATTTCGTTTGTTTGAGTTTATTTAGATCTAGGGTTTGAGCTTCCTTTTTTAATTTTGCATTTTTGTTTGTTTAAGTTTTTTTTAGATCTAGGGTTTGAGTTTCCTTTTTTTAATTTTGCATTTTCATTTGTTTTTTTCCCGTTTTTTAATTTAATGTATATAATTCTTGTATTTTATTTTTATAAGTTTTTAATTTCATTAATTTTGTCATATTTCTGTTTTTTAATTTTGTGTAAGTTTCGTTTTTTAATATTGTGTATATTTCGTTTTTTAGTTTTTATGTATAGTTTATATTTGTTGTATTTTGTATATGTGAAATTGTTGAAAATATTATTATATATGTAAAATGTTGAAAATATTATATATGTAAAATTGTTGTAAATTTTATTGTTTATAAATTCTGTGTATACATGGTGTGAAAAACTTTGTTTAATGAAAAGTCACCCTGGATGTCAGATGAAAAGTCACCATCACCATCAGCTACTGAAAAGCTTTTTTGTTAGCTCATTCTACAACTATCTGATCCGATTTTGCAACTGATCCGATTTTCTTGCAAAACCGAATAAGTTAGTGATCAACTGATCCAATTTTTTACTAGATTAGTTTATTCCGTAGAGCTGCTGTGAGCCCACCCGATCCGGACCAAAACCGGAGTGGTAAGCCCGATTTTGACCGGATCGGATGGGCTTTTTTCCATTAGTGAAGTCTCAATGTATCAAATATACATCCATATAATCAATTAGACATCTCTATGTCTCCATGGCCCATGGAATTGCGATATCAATTATTTATATACTAGTCTGTAAATAAATCACTTATGTCCAATTTAGTGATATAGGCTAGGGACTTTAAATAAATTGTGATTTCAGTTCACTTTATGGGGTTCCATTATCAAAACGTTTTCGATAATCCTATTTGAAAACACAAATTATTTGGACATTTAATTTAATACTAAACCAAACAATTAAATAAGAAATGAATTTTTATTGATAAAAACAATCAAAACATAATAAATGTCTTTACAATTGTAAACATGAAGTAAACAACCTAAAACCATTCTCACATATGCTTAAGCCCCATAGACCTAGTATGACACTCATGCTTAGGTTAAGCAAGCGGCTTAGTCAGAGGATCTCATTATGAACCTTGCCTACTTTCACATCCTCTCTTCCAACGATATCTCGAATAAGATGGTATTTCTTGAGCACGTGTTTAGACCTATGATGCGATATGGGTTCCTTAGACAGAGAAATGGCACCATTGTTGTCACAATACAACTCAATGCTAGGAACTACACCAAGTTCACTACTGAACTTGTTGCATGATCCAAACATCTTCCTTTGCTGCATCAGTTGCCGCAATATACTCAGCCTCTGTTGTAGAATCTACGATGGTACTGTGCTTAGAGCTCTTCCAGCTCACAACTCGTCCATTGAGACAAAATATGAAACCAGATTGGGATTGGAAATCATCTTTATCACTCTGAAACCTTGCATCGGTGTATCTAGTAACAACCAACTCATCATCTCCACCATAAACCAACAAATTATCCTTAGTCCTTCGCAAGTACTTAAGGATGTTCTTCGCTGCAATCCAGTGCGCATCTCCTGGATTTGACTGGTATCTGCTGCATATACTCAAAGCATATGCAACATCCGGTCGAGTGCATATCATGGCATACATAATGGATCCTACTGCAGAAGCATAGGGAACATTACTCATATGCTTGACCTCATCAGGACTCGAAGGACACTGAGTCTTGCCAAGTGTTATGCCATGTTGCATGGGAATGAAACCTCTCTTGGAGTTTTCCAGCTTGAACCTTGCAAGAACCTTATCAATATAAGTCTCTTGACTAAGTCTAATCAGCCTTTTCGACCTATCTCTATAGATCTCTATTCCCAATATGTACTCAGCCTCTCCTAGGTCTTTCATAGAGAAATAATTTTTAAGCCATTCCTTGGCTGACTCAAGCATGGTCTTATCATTTCCTATGAGAAGTATGTCATCCACATACAAGACCAGAAAAGTAGTACTACTCCCACTTAACTTCTTGTATACACAAGATTCCTCTTCATTTCTGAGAAAGCCAAATTTCTTGACTGCCTCATCAAATATGAGGTTCCAACTCCTTGATGCTTGCTTTAGTCCATAAATGGACTTCTTAAGCTTGCATACCCTCCCTGGATTTTCTAGATCATTAAAACCTTGAGGTTATGTCATGTACACATCCTCTTTTAAGAACCCATTCAAGAATGCGGTTTTGACATCCATCTGCCATATTTCATAGTCATGAAAGGCAGCAATCGCATGGGTTATCCTAATGGACTTCAGCATGACTACTGGTGAGAAGGTTTCATCATAGTCAATACCATGAATTTGTTTGAAACCTTTAGCCACCAACCTTGCTTTGAAAACACTAATGTTTCCATCCTTGTCTGTTTTCAACATGAAAATCCTTTTGCATCCAATGGGTTTTACCCCATCAGGCAAATCAACCAAGTCCCATACTTGATTTTCAGACATGGAATCCATTTCAGATTTCAGGGCCTCAAGCCATCTTTCGGAGTCTTGACTATCCAAAGCATCTTTGTAGCTAGTAGGCTCTTCTGATTCTAAAATCGTTATTTCAGAACTTTCAGTCAAAAGGAATTCAATATATCTCTTTGACGGAATGATGGTCCTACTAGACCTACGTTGGGGAACAACAGAAGAAGTTTCTACCTCACTAGCTTGAGTGACTTCGCATGGAGTATCTCCAAGTGGAACGATAGGAGGAACGTGAATTGAATGCACCACCTTCTGAGCATTTTCATGCCGGGACGCCTCTGATGAGGTGTTAACCTCATCCATTTGTTGCTCATCTCGAACTTCTTCGAGATATACATTTCTCCCACTTGTTTTTCTGGAAATAAACTCCTTTTCCAGAAAGACACCATTACGAGCAACAAACACTTTGTTTTCGCTGTGGTTGTAGAAGTAGTATCCCTTAGTCTCTTTTGGGTAACCCACAAAAAGACATTTATCGGATTTGGGTGCAAGCTTATCAGAAAGTAAACGTTTTACATAAGCTTCACAACCCCATATCCTTAGAAAAGACAATTTTGGAACGTTTCCTCTCCACATTTCATATGGTGTCTTTTCCACTACTTTGGATGGTGCTCTGTTAAGTGTGAATGCAGCTGTTTCAAGCGCAAATCCCCAGAATGAAATAGGGAGATCAGCAAGACTCATCATGGATCGAACCATATCAAGTAGAGTTCGATTCCTTCTTTTAAAAACGCCATTTAACTGTGGTGTTCCTGGCGGAGTCCATTGTGAAAGTATTCCACAATCCTTCAAATGATCACCAAATTCTTGAGATAAATATTCACCACCACGATCGGATCGTAATGCCTTAATTTTCTTCCCAAGTTGGTTTTGTACTTCATTCTGGAATTCCTTAAATTTTTCAAAGGATTCCGACTTATGCCGCATGAGGTAAACATATCTAAATCTGCTCACATCATCGGTAAAAGTAATGAAGTAACTGTACCCTCCCTTAGCCAACGTACTCATAGGTCCACACACATCCGTATGTATGAGGGCTAAAAGGTCATTGGCCCTTTCACTTGAACCTGTGAAAGGAGACTTTGTCATTTTCCCCATCAAGCAAAATTCACAAGTATCAAATGATTCGAAATCAAATGATTTGAGAATTCCATCTTTATGAAGTTTCTCAATGCGCTTTGAGCTTATGTGGCCTAATCGACAATGCCACGCGTATGTAGGGTTTGAATCATTTGCTTTATGTTTCTTGCTGTCTATGTTATAGATGTAGGTTTCTAAGACTAGCACATATAAACCATTTGATAACTTAGCGGAGACATAGAACATATCATTCAAATACGCAGAACAACAATTGTTCTTTATTGTAAATGAATAACCTTCGGAATCCAAAACAGGAATCGAAATATTGTTCTTTGTGATAGCAGGAACATAATAACAATTATTAAGTTCTAAAACTAATCCTGAAGGTAAAAGTAGACTATATACTCCCACTGCCAATGTAGCAACTCCGTGCTCCATTGCCAACGCGAAGATCTACTTCTCCTTTTCCCAATGTTCTACTTCTTTTGAGGCCTTGCATAGTACAAATAATGTGCGAACCACAAGCGGTATCAAATACCCAAGAAACAGAAGTTGCTAAGTTAACTTCTATAACATACATATCTGAACTAGAAACTCCTTTCTTTTGATCCTTCAGATACTTGGGGCAACTACTTTTCCAATGACCAACCTTGTTACAGGTGTAACAATAGTGCTCAGCAGCAACTTTTGGTTTTGGTGTAGTCTTTTGCTTTTCAGAAGTTTCAGACTTGGCAACTTATTTGCTTTCGTCCTTCTTAATAGCAATCCCATTCTTATTGAGCGATTGCCCTTTACTAACCATAAGAACATCCTCATATTCTTTTCTAGGCTAATTAGGGATGTTTCGCTCAGTCTGAGTTAGCCTTTCATGCATCTCTTGCATCATTGCTTCCTCCCCTTGCATGTGAAAGTTGTTGAACTTTTGAGTTCTGGGAACGATTCCCTTATCCCTTTCACTTGCAATGAAACGTTTAGCATTCAATTTGTCCTTCGAAAGGACGGAGCGCAAATTACAAGTAGAATTGTTGGTGTTGATATTGTTGTTACTAGACAAAATTACTACAACAAATAATAAAGCAAGATTCAATCAATGTTTATCAAAAAAGCAATAATTAGACAAATTTTAATTACTACTACCCTTTATTCAACATGAAAGTCCCATATTGAATAAAGAAATAACCAAGATCCCCTCCCACTACAATCAAACGGACTTTGGCCCTGCCTTCAATTTATAGTAGTTGAGGTAAGTAAACACTTTACTAATTATAACTAATTATAATTCTTGGTAGACAGGTTAACAACTCCTTGTTTACTCCTATCTCTTAGCTTCAAAACCCAAAACTTTTGTCTTTGGATGATTTTGTTGAGTTAAACCAAACATTAACATATAAGTTTCAAAAACCTACCCTACTATCCCCGGAACTATGAGCAACACCCTGCTTTGGCAGAACCTATTACTCATGATCTAAGGCTTTATAGGTGTTGTTTGGAAAAGCAATTGAACTCAATATTACTTTTGGGGACCTAAGTTTACTAATATGGTCAATTAATAGTGAACACATGAATCAATTAACCACAAACAAACTTAGAAGCAAGCATTTAAACAAAATAAATGCAAGATTTTAATAAAGCAATAATTAAAATGACCTAGTATGGCCCCTATACTTAGGAAAATAACTAATCTTCATGAATCCTCCCTTGAATCTCCATGGATCACCATCCTTGAAACTCCTTGGATCCTCATGCTTGATTACATAATCTGAATTAAATAAATAACGAAAATTTAAAGTTACAAAAATACAAACGATTCGCAGATCGTATTTAATTTTACATTCAAATTTAACGATTCGCAGATCGTAATTACTATCCTAATTTGGGCCATACTAGTCATATCATGCAAAATATAATATCATACATATTACATTAAACATCCACGCATTTATAATATCAAATAAAATAAACACAAACTATTTACTTATTAACAATTAATAAGCAAATAAAACTTTCCAAAACAATTACAAAACTTAACAAATTTAACCTAGAATTTAATTAGGAAACTTTATTATTTTAATTCAATTACTTCTTTAAATATGGCTAGAATAATCTTTATTAATCTCAATTTGCATTAAAGGAAATATTGGATTTATGCTCAAAGAAGTAAATCATATTTTTGTTTCAAAAACAAAATTTTTTTTTTTAATGTTGACTTGTTGACCGTTGACCAGCAGCACAAGGCTGCCAGTCAACAGCCAACTCCACGTCACACACCACATAAAGAAAACGCTGGAAAACCACCAGCCTTCAACACCATCACCACACCAAGCCAGCAGCACGCTTAGCCCACCGCCAGCACACGCCGGCAGATACACCAGAAGTCGCCGGCCAACCCAGCCGCCGTCAGCACACGTCCCGAAGCCGCCGCTCAAGCAGAACCAACAGCAATTGCCGGCAGGATTCCCGCCAGCAGCCACGCACGTCAAACGTGCGCTGCTTGTGGCGGTTTCCACCACCTTGGCCACCCGCGAACTTCCCCTATTACCGCCGACCTAATGCTGCCCTCCACCGTGGCTCCACCGACGCGGGTTGGGCCACCCAGCCATGGTGGGAAAATCGTTGAATTTTGTAACAATTTACAAAATTGCCATTAAATCTACAACAAACAATTTATTTAAAGATTTAGGATTTTAATTAGGTTTTAATAATCCGAAAATTATGGCAAAATTTCTGAATCACTTAACAAACTCAAATAAAGTTTTAAATTTGTTAAGATTAGATTTTTGAATGCTTAATCTATATTAAACATTAAATCTAACAAGAAATTCAAAATTTGGGCAAAAATCAAATTACCTCCAAAAATTCAGAAAATTAACAATTAAATTCCGAAAATTTTGAAATTAATTTTTAGGGTGATCTACTGAATTATCTTAACAAATAAAATCCAATATTTTAATTGTTATCTTTAAATTCTATGAATAATCAAATTAAACATAAAATTTAACCAAAATTCATAAATAATATGATAGAATTCGAAAATTAGTGGGAAAGAATCAAATTATTTTCAGCCATCATATTATTCTAGATCTATGTGGGTGATGAACATTAGATTTATTTAACAAATTAAAAATCAAATCTTTAATTGTTAACAAATTATTTCAATGATTAATCACATTAAACATAAATAATTTTAAATCTAACAAATATATTTATAAAAATTCGAAAATTTTAGAATGAATTAAAAAATTTATTTCGTCCCTAATATAAAAAATTTGGACCTTTATAAAATTATTTGAGCATAAATCACAAATAAATCAATTATTTACAATTTCCAATCAATTAATATCAAATATCAATTATGCAAATTCAAGCCATAAATAAATCCTCCCTTAATTGAATAGAAATAATAACTTTGCATACAATTATATGATCATATAAATATTATGAATTAGGCAAAACTGATACCACTGTAGGAATATAAAGATGCATATAGCGGAATTTCAGGAAACAATTTCCTAACATCTATCATAGGATCGCAAACATAATCAAACATATGAATCATTCAATAGGGATTAAATATTTAACCTTTGTAGCGTGATTTCCCTGTTGTATGCAAGCTTTGAAGATCTGAGAGCCCCAAGTGTTGCTCCTCTAATCAGTCCACGAGCACCAGTTGAACACCTACGTTTGCTAAAACGGAAGAGAAGAAAATCCTCTTGCTTTTATGGTATAGGCGCCGGTTTAGGGAATAGGTCTAGGGTTTCTCTTTCTCTCTCTAGTGAAAAGGAACTGACTAATCAATTCATTACCTAAACCCTAATATTATATCCTATATATAATAGAAGAGTCATAGGCTAGTTAGGAGAACTAATTCTCCTCCTATTCCCCTTTGGGCCGGCCCAATCCTAATCCTAAATGGATTTGGATTGCTTTGTCCAACTTGTGCTACAATGTGTGACCTCATAGGATTAATCTATTTTAGTTATAGGCCCAATCAATATTGTCCTATTAATCATATTTATTCTCTAGCAAGTAAATACGATTACTAAAATAATTAACTTTATTATCTTCATAATAACATTCCTATTGATATTTAGTAATTGCCGGAATGCCTAAGGACATATTTCTTCAATCTCCCACTTGTCCGAAGACAAGAGCGCAATGTTAAATTCCTTAAGTCACTTAATGTCAAATTTCTAAGGACATATTCCTTCAGTTTCAATCGGATTAAATCTCGATCCTTATTAGATGCGAAAAAATTCCGGATATCCGATTTTTGGATAGAATCGGCCGGATATGCGGTGACTAAAAAAATATTGATTATTCAAGAAAAAGTTCAAAAAATAAGTTTTGGATCGCCGGATATTTGACCAGATCTTAGAAAATATCCGATTGATTCTCATGCTTTGGGTATTTTTGGGTATCTGAAAAAGAAAAATTCCGATTCGCATCCGATCTGAATATTTTCAGATATCCGATCCAAAATATCTTTTTTGGTGTTTGCACCCGGTTCACCCTTCGGGCTACATCCGGATCGAGGCCATGTTCGGGGTGGTTAGGTTTCATTCCTCTCCCAAGGGTGTTGCGGGGATTCGAACACGGGTCCGTCCTACCAAAGCCAGTCCTCTTCACCACTGGGCCAACACTTACTTGGTACCGATCCAAAATATCTAAACGCTAAAAAAACAAATCGGATACTCAGTATAGAATTTGATGGGCCTCTTTATTTTGGATTAAAGGATGTTTAATTTGTGAGCAAGTGGTGCCCTTATATCTCTATCTCTTATTAATCAGTGCACTTCTTCTTTTTGTAGCAACTATTATGAGACCGCAAAATCTCATATGTACCTCATGCATCTGAATTACTTAAAACAAATGGACTTTTATACTATTCAATTATTTCCTTTTAATTATCTAGCATGATAGATATGTAAGGTTAAACATAGTCATTTTGAATCTTGCTAGATTTCTTTCGATGTAAACTTTCCAAATATCAGCTTTTTATGATTTTTACTTATATATAATAGAACATACTAATGATTAAAGTTGTGCACTAGGAAGTGTGAAAATCATAGTGTTGCAAGTAAATTGGAATGGAGGTAGTATATAAGACCATTTTATCACATTAGTAATATTATCCTATGTCAGGACCTGGTTAAAAGATTTGGCAAAAGCAATAATAAAGTGAAAGGTTTGCTTATGAAAGTTGATCTCAAAAAGGCGTATGATTCCATTGAGTGGGATTTTATTCAACAACTACTAACAGCTTTGAATTTCCCAACTTACTTCATTAGATGTATTATGGAATGCATCACTACCCCTAAGTTTACTTTGCTTATTAATGGAACACCATAATGTTTTTTTGAAGCAAGAAGAGGTATGAGACAAGGGGATCCAATGTCTCCCTTGATATTTGTTTTGTGCATGGATTATCTTACAAGAATTCTCACACACATTGCTGATCTGGATGAGTTCAAGCACTTCATTGGGTGTGCTGATCTGAAAGTAAATCACATCTGCTTTGCAGATGATTTACTACTTTTTTGCAAAGGAGAGGTCAAGTCAGCTTATCTCCTTCTGCAAGGAATTAAACTTTTCACTAAATCTTATGGTTTGCAAGCCAATAATAGCAAATCTGCAATCTATCAAACTGCCATGGAGGAAGAGGAGGTAAATAGAATCACTTAGATTTCTGGTTTTAAAAAAGAAGCTCTGCCTTTTCGTTATTTGGGTGTTCCAATTAGTTCCAGAAAATTAAAGGAGGCTGATTGTGAGATTCTGGTTGAAAAAATGGTCTCTAGAATCAGAACCTGGAGTACTAAGAATCTATCATTTGCAGGGAGAGCTCAACTCATAAACTCAGTGCTCATTAGCAGTCATAGCTATTGGGCATAAATTTTTCATCCTGCCAAATAGTATCATCCACAAAATAAATGCAGTGTGTAGAAATTTCTATGGAGTGGTGATGCAAACAATGATAAAGGGGGTTATGTGAAGCGGGATTCAGTGTGCACTCCTAAGCAAAATGGAGGGCTAGGCTTCAGACAACTTAGCACTTGGAACAAAGCAGCCATAGGAAATTGGTATGGCATATTGGCAAACAGAAGGATGAGCTCTGGGTAAAATGGGTACATTCTATCTACATAAAAAATGGTGACTAGTGGTCTTTCAAGCTCCTGTTGGGGCTAGCTGGGTGATAAAACAACTTTGTCATGTTAAAACTACAGCAGATGGGAATGAATGGGTGGTCTGCACAGACACAATACTCCATTAAACAAGCCTATAATCACCTATGTGGTGAGTTGCCAAAGGTCGCATAGACCAAGGGCATCTGGAATAGAATGAATGTGCCAAAACACAGGTTTATTACCTGGTTGAGCATTCTAAATAGATTGAGAACTAAGGAAAAACTGTTCCAGAATCATGTGAGCAGTGATGACAAATGCTGTTTGTGTGGCAATTTTGCAGAGACACACTAACATCTTTTTTTCGAATGTCGCTACAGTAAGCAACTGCTGAGTAATATGCTTGACTGGGTGGGTATTACATGGAGAAATAGGAACATAATACAGTGGTTTTCTTGGATCAGCAGAAGGTATGGAGGGACTAAATGAGGAAAAAAATCATGTATCTGACTCTGGCAGCAGTAGTTTATCAAATTTGGAGATCAAGGAATGAAGCTCTTTGGGACATGAAAGTACATAGAATAGAAAGTATAGTGAAGGAAATTAAATGTATAGTTATACATAGAGTAAATTTTTGTAGATCCACTAAATGGAGTATTAAGGATATAGATTGGTTCACAAACTTGTAATCTGGCTTGATTAGCCATGCTTAGTTCTCCTCCTCTCTTTGAGGTTTAGGTTGTTTGATTTTGGTTGGATTAATACATTTCATTACTTACCAAAAAAAAAAGACCATCTTATCTTAGATGATGGTAAGAGGGGTGTAACCTTTTCACAATAGAGTAGACGCGAGCCTTTTAAGATAAGGGATCATTTCATATCTAAAAGTGACCCCTTTAACTTAAATAAATGCCCTTTTTATTACAAAAAGGGTGGTAAGATTACACTAATTTTATAATAAAGCGGTCTTACATAGGACTTACTATTGTGAGACGGAGGAAGTATATAGGGGAAGAATCGAATAAAAGGTTCTTAAAATTAGAGAATGAGAAGGACACATGTACATCATTCTTGAACTAAATATGCATATATTTTGTCCTGAGTATAACTACAATAACACTTTATGTGCAGCTAAGAAAACACTAAATTCCTTTTGTAAAAACTCTAAACTCCACTTTCTTCAAGGGGCTGCCATCAACCAATGGTGATGGTAATAAGCACTATTTTTCCGTTTATATCTCTATACGTACCTAATAAAAAAATTATGTTTGTCTCTCTTTATGAGAGTTGTTTTTCCCATCTATTGGTGGGTTTTCTCTTCTTTTGTAGAAGTTTGAAAATATTTGCAATGGTTTACAGATGCTTTGTTATGCGGTTTCACAAATGTTACAAATGATTCGTCTGCAATTTGTTGAGTCAATACAAGAGTTAGTTCTCAAATTAAGGAACGCCGGATCCACACGTGAAAAGTTGTATGGAGACAACAAATGGAGAATATGCCGAATTGTCAAATCTATGCTTTTGGGTCCTTAGGTTTTTCATAGAAGATTTTGGTTTGGCGTTAGATTTCTTTTCGTTGTTATTGTTCATCAATTATAGATGTCGTATGTCTTTGATTAATAAAAACTAAAGTCCCTGGGACTTCTTTGAAAAAAAATTTATCGTTTTAAGCATCTCTGATTTGATCATAAATCTATATATGTACATGTATTAATGTATATATTGTTAAATATAGCTGAATTTATTCCAAATATATGCATGTCAATTTATAAGCTCAAGTTTACATTAGAAGATTGTTATTAATTATTACTTTAATCATCATTCATATATATGAAACAAAATAATTTCTGCCAAATGACATCTTCAAAACCATTTTGCACATGTGTAAAGCTAGCCATGGAGAATAATCCTATGTATCGTTAATTCATTCTTCAAACGCCACATGTACATGTACATATCCTCCACTAATTTCGTAATATTCTCCCTATAATCACGGAGATTATAATTGGTAAATTTCATCCTTGGTTGAACGTAATTTAAGTAAAACAATCACAATTACAATTTTCAAAATCTACTTAATTTAGGTTAGTTTTCAAGTTGTGCCATCTTTTGAATTTTTTTATTAAATTTACTTTTGGCATATGTCAATATTATATCAATATGGAAAGAAAGATCAATAATTGGTAATGAATTGTATGTAATTGACATCCAAAATGGCGTGATCTTTTTCTTTTGGACTATTTGTCCTTCCATTTTGGTCAATCACAAATGATGTCTCTAAATTCTCCACACTTGAAGCAACCTACATTTGAAGGGTTACTTTTCTTAAAAATTTTACCTTTAAAGTTATTCCTTTGAGTTCTAAAGTGTCTTTTAAAGCGATTAATCATCATCGCTATATCAACTTCACTTTCTTCTTCAACTATTCCCTTCAAAGCAATACCTCTGATTGGTCCCTTGTCACTTTTAGATTCAACCAGCATCTCATGAGTCATAAGGGAACCAACCAGTTGTTCCAGACTCAATGAAGTGAGATCCTTTGCTTCATAGTTACCTTGGCCGTCCAAACATTTATGTCAGACTTCGTAACATTTTTCTAACCAAATCCTCACCAGAAAAAATTTTGCCAAGAGATTTTAAATCATTTACCATCATAAATCTACCAAAGCAGTCATTTTTTTTTTTTCATCCTTGTTCATCTTAAAAGCTTCGTATTTAGACATGAGTAAATCGATTTTAGACCTTTTTACCTCACTGGTTCCCTCATAAGCAAGCTCGAGGGTATCCTAGATCTCCTTGGCGGAAACACATGCAGAAATTTTGTTTCTCTCATTTTCTTTGATAGATTGTTGAAGTATGGACATGGCTTTGGCATTTTTCTCCACCTTTTTGTAATTAGTGGATGTATACTCAATCTCCTTCTTCGCAATAGACACTAGTACAGAATCATTTATTTGCGTCGGACCTGAGACCACCATTTGCGTCGGACATCGGTCCGACGTCATAGGTCTTGACGCAAAAACGGGAGACATGATCTGCGTCGTACAAGGACACGACGTAGATTTTAACCTATTTGCGTCGGATGCAACGCAAAGTCCGACGCACAAGACGCCTAGCCAGAACCAAACAACCTCATCTACGTCTGTCATTTGCGTCACGTTAAGGGTGTATATGGTTCCTTTTTTATTAAAAAAAAAAAAAAAAAAAAGTGGGATTTGTGCCGGATTGAGTGTTACATCGGACGCAAATTGGTCATTTTTCATTAAAAAAATAGAAAGTCATTTCTTCCTGTTAGTATTCACCCAATTCACGTACTGCTTCAGTTGAAGTTTTTGTTCTCAAAGTCCAATTAGTTTTTATCTAAGATTGAAATATATGCCATTATGAATATAACACAAATAATCATATCAGAGAAAAAAAAATTAAAAATCTCTACAACTCCATATCTAAAAAGAATGAAATACAAGAAGCAAATCTTAATAAAAAAACACCAAGGGATTGAACCACAAAAAATTGAACCAGAATTTGTACAAAATTAAAAAACGAAATTAAAAAATTAAAAAATCAGATCTTACATACAAAAAACGAAAACACCAAGGGACTGGATACAAAACGAAATTAACAAATCGAACATAAAAAAACAAAATCAGATCTAAATCGCCAAATTTCAATCTGTCATTTTGTTCATTTTGTTCGAACTTCTCGTTCTTCTTCTCGTTCGAACATACAAAATAAATATATTCTAACATACAACTATTTCACTTTGTTAGAACTTCTCGTTCTTCTTCAATTGTCGTTCACAAACTTCTTCAATTTTCGATCTTTCTTGAATTCTCGTTCTTCTTCAATTCCGGATTTCTGGAAATTTGAACTTCAATTTGGGGAAATTCGTTGATGAACTGATGAATTCTGTTGATGAATTGTGAAGGAAGAAAGAGGAGAATAAGTGGTGGTACGTATGAGAAAGAGAGAGGGGGAGAGATAGACGACTTAATGACGGCTAGGATGAAATGAATTTGTGGAAGGGTTTGAAAAGGAAGCCGGCTTTAATGAAAATGAAATGCTATGTGTGTCGCATGGACCATAGGGTCCGACGCACATCGTATACGAAGCGGGCCTCATGCTATATGCGTCGCATGGACTCTAAGGTCCGACGCACATCGTATACAAAACTTAGGTCCTAACGCATTCGTGAATAAGGCCCTAAAACCCATTTGCATAGGATGGGCTTCTAGATCCGACGCAAAACGTTGGATAAGCAAAATTGTCTTTCATAATTTGCGTCGAACATTGATCGGGGTCCGACGCATATGAGTTTTTTGCGTCGAATGCGGGACACATCGTACGCATATAAATCATGATTTGCGTCGCATGCCATGAATGTCCGACGCAAATGATGCACTCCTACACTTCTGCGTCGTTTTACCTATTGTGCGACACAATTCAGGAGACGCAAATCAACTTTTTTCTACTAGTGAGAACATCCTTGGTGATTTCTATTGGTCCGCTCTTGACAACTAATTAACAGTCGTTGTAACAGCCCGCAACTTCCGAGCTGCTAGCTAATCACACTAAAGATTCACTAATCTCAACTAACACTTAATGAACCTTAAATTATATATATTCGCAACGGAAACATAACTTCTAAAAAGATCATGGACTTGTGGGTCAGGGCCCACAACATAACTTTAAAACCAAATATCTTATTACAGAAATACTTTACCGATTCCCAGACATATAATATTATATTCTCAAATAAATACTTGAATACTTCTAGCTACAACCTCTGAATCATTCATCTAATTTAATAACTAAACTCTCGGTTACAACCCACTTCGAGCTTCCCAGACAAACCTGCAAATAACAGAGGGAAAATACAAAACAAAAACAAAACTAAAATGAGCGGAAAGCTCAGTAACTTTACTCCAGCCCGTCAGAACAGTTTTAGTTCGCAAACGTTTTTCATATAATAATCAAGCTTGGTAATTGTTCGGAAAAGAATTCATTCATCAAAATATATTGCTGGCGTAGCTCAATCACTTAACACAAATCGCTGGCAAGTACAGGTTTTGGCATAACATAACGTAACATAACATAACAGAATATTCGACCTTCTCTAGTCTTAACTGAACTTATATCTGAATCATTTTTCTCCACATGTATCTTGCCACTTTTTATCTCAGTTCTTGAGCTAAGCTAGCTAAAACAAATACGAAATTCTTTTTACATTATCATACTCAAATCATATTTCATAACTATAACCATTTCCGAACAATTCCAATAACTGAACAAGAGTGTTCTTTTATAATCCTCCAATAACAATTCACAACTAACTCATATATACGCATCTATAATCATGGCCATGACTATAAACGATATATAATATCAAAAATATAATATAACACACACGGGCATGTAAATTCATTTTTGCTGAACATAAATGTTACCTCAAGCACAATTCAAATCCTTTAATCCACTCTCCGAAAAATAATAACCAAGAATACCCATAGTATTCATCATCACAAATTACTTGAGCTCCATTGATCTCCGATAATCCATAACCCTCGCTTCCTAAATAATGCTTCAAACTAATACCTCAATATCACCTCGTATGAACAACAATAACAACAACAATTATGAATCATTAGCCATTATAGCTACATTTCAGATAGAAACTACACAAACTCATAATTCTCTACGCAAACCCTCATTTATTAACTAAGATTCTTCAATATAGGAAACAACTAACAAGACTATCTGATATACCACTTGCTTAATTTTTTTACATAACCATTTGTCTACGAATCAAAAATAATTCCATTACTTAATAGCATTACCACCACTACTCTGCCAAGGACAATTGATTAGATTTCACAACTAGCATACACTTTGGAAATTCTTTAATAGGTATAAGTACCAATATGTATATTTTGGATTTTCTTGCAAACTAAACATAAACTACCTATTTTATCGAAAATCACAATGAATAGAATGGGTTTCATACAGACTGAATTTTTGTAATACACATTCTAAAAACCAAAACTAAATCTTGAAATGAAACCCATTTGCACTGGGACTTGAATCTTGGAATCACAGAAAAGAAGTAAGACAGCTTATAAGTTATACCTCCAATGAAAGAGATGAAGGAGATGATTGTTACAAGCATCAACAACAACGACACATAGCAGCCCGCTTGAACAGCAACAACATATGACAGGAACTTGTAAGAGGCATAACTTCTAGCTCCGAACTCCGATTGAAGAAACTTTTGAGCCTAAATTCAATAACTCAAAGAGATCTACAACTTTGATGAAGAAACAAAGAACAAAACTGGATTGCATGCTGCTTGAAACATACGGACAGAGCAGAGGTGAGAGAAAAGAGGAAATTTTGGGGTTTTGAGAAAACTTGTTTGGGGTTTGATGCTTTCCCTTCAATTAATCTTGTCTATTAATCAGACATCTTAAAAAGATTTTGGTTTAGATGAGGAAATGCAATTGTAAGAAGTTGGTGGCATTTAGAGAGCAAGCCACGAAATGAAGGAGGAAGTGTTTGCTTCCTTTGCAACTGACACGGGGAAGAGGAGAGAGAAAGATAAGCCTTCACATTTTTTTATTTTATTTTAAGCATCAAAATCTACGTTTATGAAAATGATTTTCATCTTAATTTAATTAAGACATTAAAATTATTAAGTTAGATAGAAGTAATTAACTTGCAAATAAAAAAAATGCTTAAAAACTGGGCTATTACAGTCGTAGTTAATACCAATGATGATAATCCTTGGTGATTTCTATTGGTCCGTTCTTGACAACTAACCAACACTCGTAGTCAATATCAATGATGATAGTTCTCAATCTATTCTTTCCACAAGCACAGTTTTTTTCCTATTGAAATTTGGTGTCTTGTTGTCATAACCCATAGCCTTCATTTCTTGAGTACTCGTGATCAACTTCTCTAGGTGTTACCCTAGCTATTAAGAAGTACACGCTCTGATACCCATTGAAGGTTTACAATCAATGTACTTAAGAAGGTGGATTAATTGAGTACGTAGAAGAATTGGTGCTAAATTTAAATTCTTTTGATTTAAAGAGGAACTAGTTGGGCTGGTTCTTGACAGCAGAAAAAATAAAACTCAAAAGCAATCAAGAACACACCAAATTTAACGAGGTTCAGCCAAACTAGGGCCTACGTCCTCCTACGCTAGTTTAATTTATTATTAATCAACTCTGAAAAACAAGAAGACTCTCGCACACTCCTGTTTCCCTTACTCCAACGAAACAACACACTCCAACACTTATTGAAGTGTGCTATTTTGCACTTGAACTCACAATCACTCGCGAATGAACTCACAACGCTACCCAATATCTAAGCCCTCTGTTAGAGATTCAAGAATCAATTTCCTCTTAAACACAATTCTTTCAAAGCAAACAAAGAGTGATTTAAAGCTTTATGAAATGTGTACTCTATTTTAGGAAACAGTTGAGTTGCTCTCTATGTGAAAAGCTCTCAAAAATACTCGATAAAATCCGAGAGAGCATAAAGGGTGATGTAGAATCCTTATGATCAGTATTCATAGACCAAGGTCCAACCATTAAGCGTGCCCTAACTTAAGATACCAAAAATAGGATAATCTTAAGTTAAGGAAAGTATATCATGAATAATATTCTTCTTGAAGAAGAAGGAAATATATCATCCAAGATATTCACATGCTTTAAGGTAATAAAATACTGAATAAAGATTCTAAAGGCTGACAATCCTTTTTAATGGAAAGTATTTTTGAAAATATATTTTTCCGAAAATCTTTTCCAAAACAACCAGCTCAATCATCCGAGAAAGTAATTGGTACCCAGACCTGTTACCCTGTTTAATAGTGTTCTAAATATGCAACCAACTAGTTCCCATATTCAAAACACTACTATGTCACATTAAGAACAACACTACCAATTCCGCTAAGAATATCGTACGCAAATATTACATGAAGACCTAATATGAACCAATAAAAGATCCTAAACTATCTTCATGTACTTCAATCCTTGAAACTTCCCATGAATCAACAAATCAACACTTGTCTTTTCCTCGAACATCTTCGAGAGGCCTTCTAGCCTCAAGTCTGGGAATGAACTTGTTTGCCACACAAGTAGCAACATAGCATAACAAAATAGTATTTGACTGTTTCAATATACACGCAGGAACATTTAATATCTCAGTTGTTTCCTAACAGCTGATAACCACCTATAAGAACAATTGTTTCCTGCAGTTGTTTGTCATTATTCAAAGCTTAGGTCTCCTCTTCAAGCTCTCCAGTATCCATGCAAGAAAGTGATTTTCATATCTAATTGCTCCAACTTCAAATCATGCATAGCAACAAGATCAAGAGTAAAGTGCAAATAGAAGTGTGTCTCACCACCAGTGAGTATATCTCATTGTAGTCGACTCCCTGAACTTGGATAAAATGGCGTGCCGCTAGCCTTGCTTTGCACCTGGGCTCCTCAATTCCTGAAATTCTCTCCTTGTACTCGTTGATCCATTTGCAATCAAAAACTTTCTTGCCCCGTGGTCTATCAACAAGTACCCATGTTTGATTCTTGTGAATATACTCAATTTCTTCTTCCACAACAAGATGTCATTTTTCGGACTTTCCACACTCCCTTGCTTCAGTGTATTAAGATGGCTCAAGATCAACAACTTCATTTGCAACACTCAACGCATATGCCGCCATCTCCTCATAATAAAACTAGTCCAGAGGTTTTATCACCCTCTTAGTGCTACCTTGCACAAGGCTAGGTTATTCCTTCCTAGTTGTGGTTGTCTTCCTAGGGGAGGAAGTGGAAGGAACATCCCCACCTCATTATCATCTCCATCCTTTTCATGAGTGTTTTCATCATTAACACTATCCACCTCCTTCTCGGCAAGCTCAAAAGAAGAGGTTTCCTCCTTGTGAAGAAAACACAGACTTGTTGAAGGTGACATCTCGGCTATTGATGGTTCTTGATGTGGTAGGATCCCAATGTCGATAACCCTTGACACCATCTGTTTATCCTAAGTAGATACACTTCTTTGCTCTAGGCTCTAATTTTCCATCATTGATATAAGCATAAGCTGGACAATAGAAGGATCTCTATCCGGAATAATCTGCCGGCAAACCCGACCATATATCCTCTGTCGTCTTCAACCCAAGAGCTGTGTGTGGGGACCAATTTGCAACATAAGCCGCCATTTTTACCGCTTCAACCCAAAATCCCTTGCTTAATCCCACATACATCGAGCCTTCTCAAGCAAAGTCCTATTCATCATCTCCACCACTCCATTTTGTTGCGGTCTACCAACACCAGTGTGGTGTCGGGCAATCCCAAGTTTCTTGCAAAACTTAGTGATCTCTTTCGCAACAAAATCAAGCCCATTAATCATTCTCAACCTCTTTATCTGCCTCCCGGTTTGCTTATCAATCAAGGTCTTCCAATTTTGGTATTCCTCAAAGATTTGATCTTTGCCCTTCAAGAAGAAATCCTACAACTTTCTTGAATAATCATTAATTATGGTGAGCAGATAAAAGTGACCACCCAAACATGGATTTTGGGAAAGACCCCACAAATCCGAGTGAAGATAATCAAGTGTACCCTTTGTTTTATGCACGACCGCCTTGAATCTAACCCTCCTTTGTTTACCAAACACACAATGCTCACAAACTCCATAGAACCCGTAACTTCATCTTCCAGTAGACCTCTCTTAGAAAACTCCGACAAACCCCTTTCTCTCATGTACCCAAGTCTCATATGCCACAATGTCGTATTATGGGACTCGAACATCAACAAAATCACCGCCGACATCAAACCCTGAACCACCGACCCCAATAGCTCATAGAGTGAGCTAATGTTCTTGCCCTTCAGCACAACTTGAGCACCCACATCAACCCTCAATTCACTCTTTTCAAGAGTGCATCTACAACCATTGCTATCCAAAGTACCCAATGATATCAAATTCTTAGTCATATCCAAAATGTTTGATAAAGTACGTACCATACCATCAAACATCTTGATCCTCACCATCCCAATACCCGCAACTTTGCACACCGCACTATTTCCCATTAGCACCACTCTACCTTGAACACTATTATAAGTGGAGAACCAATGACGATCAGGAGTGATATGATAAGAACATCCCAAATCAAGAATGCATTTATTATTAACCCTTGAGTTCGATTCAATCGCAAGAAGAATCGAATCCTCATTATCACTATGAGCCATCGCCTTTGGAAGATGTACTTGTAACACCCTTTCCCTTGTTGTTTTTCCCCATCTTTGGGTAAAACTTTTGAATGTTACCCTTCTTGTAACAAGCATGAAAAATAACATTCTTAAACCAATTTTTCGATCTAGGCTTAGAAGTATCGAGGTTACCTCCGTAGTTCTTCATTTCAGGTCTACTCCTCACTACAATACTTTCACCACCATGCACAAGGTCATCACTTTTAGTTAATACTTTCTCAATTAAACTTTCTTTGCATAAAAGCACTCTTGATATCCTCAAGACACAACTCCTTATGAGTATACAAAATCATCTCCCTAAAGTGTTAAAATTCTGGGGGCAACGGACACAACAATCCAATAGCCAAATCCTCCTTATCTATGATCACATCTATATTATTCAAATCTATAGCAATGGAATCAAACACATCAATAAGATGGGATTTCAAGGATTTACTTTCCTCAAGTTTGAGGTCATGGAGCTTGATCTTAAATAAAAGCCGATTGGTAGAGTGTTGTTGTTGTTGGATCCTCAGCCACCTCCTTTAACACCTTATTAGAAAGACTCAATTGTATTACTTTACGAGCTTTCTTATCTATCGTTGCGAATTTGTCATCCGACATTGTCAATGGCTTCTTTATTGTACCACCCATATCCTCATCCAAGCCAATTTGAACCAAAATGGCAAACATCTTCAACTTCCATAAACCAAAGCTTATGGTTCTATTAAATTTCTCAATATCTAATTTTGAACCACCCATGGCTCAAAAACTTCAAGAACTTCAACCTCAAAGTTCCAAACTTCAATCTACCAAGAACAAGCCCTGACTCCACCAAAGATTAACCTCGACTCTGATACCAATTTGTTAGAGTAATTGGTAGATAAGTAAGAGTAACTTGGAAGAAGTTAAGCAAACAAATGAGAAAACTTGAACACAAGAAGACACAAGATTTGGAAGGTGGGAAAATGCTTCAAGCAATTACTTAAAGACTATAAAAACGACCCAAACAAGGAGAATAAATATTATTAAAGAAGAATTAGTGCTTACAAAAGGATTAGACAAATCTCTCACTAAGCACAAGGGTTTGCAAAGAAGATGAATTTCAAATTCCCTAGCTTTTCCCTTTATTTTGGATACTAAAAGAATCATAAAATTGCCTTATAAATATGCCTAGGTTACAAACCAATCCAACGGTTGAGATTAAACTAAGCCTCGCATAAAACTCATGTCAGCGTTATACCGCCCGCCTGGTCTAAGAGATTGCCCTCCCGGGGATGGAAGTTCCCAACTTCCTGCCTTTCTGTTCTGTCTAACCAAGTTCCTACAGAGCTTGGGGACTGCCCGCCCGGGCTGCTGCACAATTCACCAATCTATGATATTCATTGTGAATCAATGCTCAAGCAATGAGTTATACTCAAACACTTTTTATAAACAAGGGTGTAACTGTTACACCATAGCATATGGTATAACAACCCACATAAACTAGCACTCTTCCCCTTTCCCTCTCTCTTTCCTCCCTCATGCTTCATTCATTCTCTCTCTCATCAACTTCCTTTTTTCCCACATCTCCATTTTCTTTCTCCTCCACCACCACCACCGCAACCGCTGCCGCGATACTTCTATAGCCGACATCTTGCTATAGGTGTTATTATGTCGCTCAATGTTTCGGCCAGATTGTTGGGGTATTTTCTTTGTTAATGTTTGGACTAAATTTCTCAAGAAATTTGGGGCTTTTTATCAGAGATGATTTCTAGTGATATTTTCCCTTTCATATTTCTATAACCAAGTGTGAACAAGATTCCCCTTCTTAAAACTGAGAATCTCATAATACAAAATATGAGTGTCAATCTATCAGAAATAAATTATATAATTTCGTGTCCATACTCTTGGCGATTTTTGGGGTAGTTCACTTTTATACTTGCACTAGCTAGTACAAAAATGTCAATTTACGTCTCCTGATTTGCGTCAAACCCTAGGACAAACAACGCAGATAAAGAAATTGTGTCGGTTTCCATTTACCACCCAACGCAAATTAACTAAAGTTAGAAACCAGAAGTCAAATTTGCGTCGAACCTTGCCTTCCAACCGATGCAAATTAGTGATTTACGTCGATTGTTATCAGTCATCCGACGCAGATAAGAGTTCGATATATCCACAAAAATAATTAAAAATTGCGTCGGATGTAGATTAAGGTGCGATGCAAAACAACTTACATAAAAAAACACTCGCTCCAATTCATTCTTCGACCTCCCTACAAATCAGTTGTCTCTCACCCCTCTCTCTAACCTAGATCTCTCTCTAACTAGAATTTATGAAGATACCACTCACCGCTTGAATTTATGAAGATCCCCCTCGCCACGTGAATTTCGCCTCTCATCTCTCTCAAACTCGCCGCCGATTTTATTAGGGTTTTGGGTAACAAACTATTCATCCACTCTCTCTCTTTCCTCGAAACTCGCCGCCGTTAAATCCATTGCTTTATGTAGTGGAAAAATCTTGTCAAATCACCGATTCAGCCGACGGTCGGACCTGGGTTTGTCAGTTCATCGAAATGTCCATCAATGAAGGTGACCCAAATGGATCGGTTGAGATTCTTCGGCTTGAACCTACTAGAGCTCTTCAAGTAAGTCTGATGTTTCTTGCTTTCCCCTCATATCCTGCCCTATTTTTTTTTTATCTTGCCTTCCTGTCTGGCGTATCATACTCAAATTATATTCATAAATTGTTAATTCGTTTTCTCTTCTTCAAGATCTAATTTCTTGTTTAGTATGTTGGCAAGGATAATTTATTTGTTTGGCCTTTTTTATTGCTTTAGTTTTTTTAATGATTTTTACACTAATTAGTGGGTTTAATTTTCTTCGCTTTAATTGGTGCAGGAAGAGGGTTAGCCGGATTTGCAGCCATTGAATGTGATAATTAGATTAGGAAGAACTTGAGATTATTTTAATTTGATTTAACGTCATTTAATACTACAATGTTTACTGGTTCACCAACTTCTTATATTGTTTCCTCATCTAATTTGCTTTGGTTCGATGTCATTTAATATTTTTCTTCTACAATGTTTACTAGTCTCTAATTTTCTTGTTTAGTCAAAAGTTTGAACATAAACTGGTGAACATGATTATTGGTTTCAAGAAGGAAAATCCAAGGTTAAAGATTGAAGATGTGTATGTATTGATATATGCATATGTATTGACTGTGACAGATGCTTATGTATATATATTTTTTTAATAAAAAAACGACAAATTGCGTCGGGTAATGTCCCCCATTCGACGCAAATCTCTCTTCTTTCATCATATATGCGTATGTATTGACTGTGACATATGCTTATATTTTTATATTTTTTTAATTAAAAAAATGACAATTTTCGTCAGGTAATGTCCCCCATCCGACACAAATCCCTCTTCTTCCATCAGTCCTTTTGTTACAATTTGCCTCGAATCATGGCCTCTATCCGAGGTAAATGCCACTAAATTTCCATCGAACCGAGCCGACGCAGATTACTTCTGGACAATTTACGTCCAATCTGTAGTGTAGAACCGGAACCGACTCAAATGTGGGTTTGGAAACCGATGCAAATCGTCATTTCTCTACTAGTGTTGTCACATTGCTTAAATACTTTGAAATTGCAAATATTTGATCAGAACCAAAATTAGGGACCTTTTCTCATAATCATGGTATTAGTTTTGGCCTAAAAATTCATTTTCGTCAACCATCTTCTGCAAATAAACCTTGACCTCGCCAGTGACCATGCCAGCTACCGTCACCTTATCTCGAAGCCAGCACCACCATTAAAAGTGACGAGGGCTAGGGGCGGATCTCTTAAGGGGCAGACCTGGGCCTGGCCCCTAAAAGATTTTGAGAAAAAAATATAAGCTGTTTAAGTATTTTATTTAGCCCAAAAAAAAAAAAGCCCAAATACTACAGTATATGACTGAGTCTAACACACGTACTTAACTACCCGTAGGCATAGTCCCGTAGTTTAAAGAAGAAGAAATGGGGAAACGGAGGGCCCACAATGATGTTGATGATTGTTCTCCTCCTTTGGAATCACGTGCTAAGTGCTAACTGTTCCTTTTTTTTTTGAGGGCAAATGCTAACTGTTCCTTTGTTAGCCCATTTCTTTCTTTTCTTTTTTTTTTTCCTTTTTTTTGGGTAGTTTTTTCTTTCCATTCATTTATTAGTTGTTACTATTGTTTTTTATCTTTATCTAATTTTTCTTATACATGTTTTACCCTCAAAAAAATGTAAATCTTTAAACTTTTGATTTTTGACTTCTTTATTTTGTCTTTTTACCAACACTTATTACTTATCAGGTATAAAAATTAATTCATAACTTAGTTTATTTTGATATTTTTATACGGTATATATTTATTTGTTTACTTTGGACCTGGAAATAATATTCATATTTTATAGCTTTTATACTTTCATATATATCACTGCGAATTTTTTTTGGCCCCCAGTAGCAAAAGTTCCAAGATTCGCCACTGACGAGGGCCTGGCGACAGCAGGTAGGCACAAATATTGTTGTTTGCATGTCTAGTGTGGTGGTGGGCTGTTGGCTCCTCAGCGCCTGGCGGTCACTGGACGGAGTCACTAAGGAAAGAGGAAAAACTAGGGGGGAAATAGAGAAGGAAAGAGTGTGAAGAGGAGGTAGAGCAAGAAAATATGTAGCATCCTTTATCTTATATAAATACACCCTAAAATGATACAAAAGTCAACAAAACTGAATGATATCAGTTTTTATAAAAATAATGTTGTATAGAAAAAGTTGACAAAATGATAAGAGAATAAGTTTAAATGACACATAAATCGACAATAATGATACAACTCAACAAAAATTATATAGATTGGTATCAAATTTGTTAATAATATGTCTATGGTAAGATGATATAGTAATAGGTATATAAGACAAACACTGCTCAAAATGGCAGAACATGAAAGTATGCAACAATAATGATACAAACATAAAATAAATGAAATGATAGAAAAGTCAATAAAAATGATAACAACAATAATGACATGACAGAGTTTTAAAATGACATGAAACAGTTCCAGAATCATATGAAATCTATCAATAATAATAACATGAGATAATTCTAGATGTGACATGAAACAGATTTAAAAATGACATAAAAAGTTCCAAAATGATATGAAATACAGTATCAATAATGACATGAAAAATTTTATTATAACACTAAACAGTTATTTTAGTTTGCACAATACAGATGAAATTTTGTTACAGAATAATTTATGGTGTAACATGTTATCCACAAAACGCACTCTTTTATAAATTATCTAGCTTAATATGATTACAACTAAATCTACGGAGTAGGAGCTGAGGCAATTCATGAGTCATATCAAGTAGTGTCACAACCCACATGGCATGAAAATTGTAACTTTGTAAGTATTGTATTCTTCCTCAATTAATTTAGTTGCTACACTTCTTGTTTTCACGCCATTTAATGCATTAGTTTAATCAATAATATCTTTACTTATGCATAGCGAAAAAATATAATTTTTTTTTTAATTATGAAAATATGCATTAAGATGAATCAAACAAGGTCACACTTGATTATTTTATATCTTATACAAAAGGAATAACATATTTAACAAGGTTAGTTGGTGAATAGCAATTACTATGCAAGTGTAGCATGTAAAAGAATATGGAGGAAGTATGTTGTTGAGATTCAATCGGTTGTTATTCGAGCCATGCATCAGGCCGGTTATTATAGAAAAAAGAAATTAGAGAACTAGTGAATTATATTGTTAAATTATCAGCAACTGCCTCATTAAAGTAGAGAACTAGTGGATTGTATTGTTAATTATCACGAATTGCCTAATTTGTTATCTAGCTTACTTTATTGTCTGTCGGAAACTACTGTATTGTATGTTTTTTTCCAATTATTTTTATGTTACTATCCTTGTGAACTGAATAGCAGCCGGATTTAATTATTGTCCACCAATGTTGAAAGACAAAAAGAACAATAAGCTTCTCTTGATCAAGTACTTGAGTCTATCCAACTAATTACTATTCGCTCCAATGAGTCTCGAGGGAGTGTAATAAACCATTAATTTCAAGCATGCAATTAAGATCGTCGTAGGATATTTTTTTTGATATAAAAACATAATTAAGTACAAAATTATTATAATATATGATAAGACCAGCATATAATTGGATGATCTCAATCAAAGGAAAGATTATATCAAACCAGTCTTATATGCAAGCGATGTGTGCGTTAATTTCAAAACTTGATCCTACTATATACTCTATACATACTATAGTTATGATTACACTTAAAATGTGAAAAATTAATCGTTAGATCAATATATTAATTCGCTAATGTAAAAAACTAGCAAAGGTTGTGAGTGATTTTTAATATTACTTTTTTGTGAATGAATTTTGAACAAAAAGAATAGACATAATGAGTTGGTTTGACTGAATTAAAGAGTATCATATGTAGTGAGTGTTTCAGACTTTTCAGGTGGAGCCATCTTCTCTTATAAAAAAAGGTCAACATATTTTGTCTATTTAATTTTTTTAATTGAAGTATATGATGCATATACCATTTTTAACTTGTTCATAACGACAAGTAGAAATGAAAAAGAGTTCTTAAATTATTTTCTTTTGTAACTTTTTTTCATTGCATTAGATCATTAAGGGCAATCTAGTTTTTTCAGAGGGGGACACCATCTTCCTCCCCCCTTCTCTTATATAATAGAGATATAGAAGAAAAGGAGGAGGGAATAGAGAGAAAATTTGTTGCCTGCTTGCTTCGTTGATGTAGTTTTATTTATAGTAGTATAAATTTTCATGGCAAAACTAATTGATATACATTTGATAATTTCTAATACTGGCAACACTTTGACTTCATACTTGCCAACTATTAGAGGGGTGGAAAGATACCCTTAAGCTTTTTAAGCGGCCTTGGGCCCAAAATAGAAGAGAGGATGAGACCTCTTATAGGTAACTAATATGAAGTTCCGTTGTGTTTTTTTAAAACTTATATAACCATACTTAGTCACAAAGTGATCTAAAAGATGCACAAATGGGGTAAAAACTAAGTTATAGCTCCCTCTTTTGACTTTAGTGAAATCTTCCAAATTATGTCCAAAAGAACCAGATTTTGGATAAGGGGCGAGGATGCTATAACAATGATCATCAAGATGTGTCAAAATAGCTCTAGACGGCCTCTACGCAAGCACTTTTTACCCTATTACAAACAAAGCATGAAATTACAATGAGCAATAAGAATTACTAATAGTGAATGGATGTTAAACCCAAAAAAGACTAATTAATTAAAGTGGAGTTAAGCTGATTATAGGCGCCTAACACTACTACAAAAGTACCTTTATAATTCTCCCTTTTAAGGTCACATATTCTTAATGGCGACACCAAGACTTTAAAGTCCCATTTCATAACAAAGGTGACACAAAAAGTTGCTAGTAGATATTCCAAAAAGACTAGTGTGTCACCTATTTTATAAAATGGGACTCTAAAAGTTTTAGCGTAGCACATTTAAAACAGGCGACCCTATCCCTCCTTACTTTTAATATAATTTTTTTCTTAAAAATCAAATGAAGAACTCTTCGTATCACGTTTTTAATAAAATAAGACTCTAAAACTTTTGGTGTTGCACATATAAAACAGGCGACCCAAATCCCTCCTTAATATTTTATTTCAATTTTTTTCTTAGAAATGAAATGACATACTTTTCGTGTCGTCTATTATTATAAAGCGACTAATAAACTAGGCGTTGTCACCCTCAATATAACAAGTGAAACCTATCCTCCCTAATCTTTAACCCCTTAATCTCATTCAAAAAAAACCCTTAATCCCGCATGTGTACCAAATTGTTGTTGTTCTTCCTATAGTAGACCATTAAAAATACCAATCGGTCTAAATTTATCTTATTAATGGTGATTTTCAATTAGTCAATTTAGGCTCGCAATCAAGTGAAAAACCAATTAAAATAATGGAGTAGAAGTTGAGAACAACCACAATCAAAGGGAAACCAATAAATTAATTTATATCTATACTAATATATTAAAAGGCGTGCGGAAACAAGGAACGGTGCCACGTGTCACTCTCTCTAAAGGCGTTTTACTCCACGTAATTCACAGCAATGAAAAAAATAGAAATTGCATAGTATAGGGTTTTGATCCCAGAACCTCAAGAACATATACTAAAGTCTTAACCACTAGACCAAACAACATTTAGTATTATCATCTTAAAATATAATATTAATAAATAAAAATGTTCCTTACCCGGGGCGTAGCCCGGGCCTAATAACTAATTTAGTCCTCATCAAGTGACCATTTTTCTTTTGGCTTTCCTACGAGTTCGACATGAATCTTCTATGACTTAAGCAACTGATCCCGAACTTGGGCAGCACTTCAGTTCTTTTAGTCCAAATTTATCAACTAATTGGGTAGAGTTTCATTATAATAAATTTAGGGTAGGCTTAAAAGCATTACAAGAAGAAGTGTTTAGGTTCAAATGAGAGAATCTATCTATATAAATATATTAAAAAGCGTTCTTAACCAAGTTTATACATGCACCACGTGGCACTATTCCTTTAGTTGTTTCGTTTCATGTCATCATTATACATTAAGGAAAATTAAATTCATGCTCCGTATAAGATTCGACCACGTTACCTCAAGTTCATACAATAAAGTTCTAACCAATGAACTTTGCAACATTAGATGCTACTCTTTTAACATGAAAATAGTAATAGCCAGGGGAATAGCCTGGGCCTAATAACTAGTTGTTTATTAAAATGAAGACTCGAAGGGGCCTATTTATAGAAATAGGAATTAGGGTTACATGGATCCCACGGCACGATGCGGAGCACACACATGAAATCTTTTGTACGAGACACGCACCCACGAAGAAGAGTTGTGCGCGACACCTAGAGGTAGAAGTTACTGCCGCGTGAGGGGCCACATGTAGAAGATCCCATTAATTAGTGGTGTGTGAGAGTCCAAACGTAGAAGAGTTACTACATTCTTTTTCTTTAGCAACATATGAGTTTTCACTCTTGCTAATGAACAAATTTAACCATCAATATCTCTAATTACGTTGTAGTAAAAAATCAAAAAAAAATTATATTTTGTATGTACATATAGAGAGAGATCTAATTAACAACATCCCACGTGCTTATGCTTTTCCTTGCTAAAATCAACATATATGGATGGTGAAATGGTTGTGTAAGGATTGTGTAAAAACTCATATATTGCATTAGAAAAAGAACGAACGGACTATATAACTAGTGGTAGATTGCATGTATAGACAATATATGAATCACGTTAGTACACAAAAATATTAACGGTTATTTCACCAAATACCACCGACAAATCACGAAATTCACCATATACCCTCAATGTTTCAGATATTCACCATATACCCCTGAGTTTCCGAAAACATGCACAAAATGCCCTTTTTCTAACGGGCGTTAACTTAACGTTAGCATTATTTACAATTTTGTCGTTATTAAACCCTAACCCATAACCCATAACCCCTAAGACCCTAACCATAATCCTAATCCTAACCCTAAATCTAACCCTAACCCACCACCCTCCCCCTGCCAGCCCCCCAGCCCAGCCCTCCCACACACCCTCTCCCCCAGCCCAGCCCCCTTCTTCCTCGCTGCACTCCCCCTCCTTTCCACCCCCGCATCCCCTCATCCCCTCCCCCCCAGCCCAGGGGAGGGATTGCGGGGTTGTGGGAGAGAAGGAGAGGGGATGCAGGGGTGAGGGAGAGGGGCTGCAGGGGTGGAGGGGGGGAGTGCAGTGAGGAAGAAGGGGGGTTGGGGGGGGGGAGGGACGGGGGCTGGCGGCGGTCTTGGTTGTTGCGAGGGTGGAGGGGATAGGGAGAATGTGGGGGCTGGGCTGGGGGGCTGGCGGGGGGAGGGTGGTGGGTTAGGGTTAGGGTTAGGGTTAGGGTTAGGGTTAAGATTAGGATCACTGTTAGGTTTTAAGGTTTAGGAGTTTAGGGGTTAGGATTAGGGGTTAATAATGGCAAAATTATAAATAACGCTAACGGCGAGCTAACGTCCGTTAGAAAAAAGGTATTTGGTGAATATTTTTGGACACTCAGGGGTATATGGTGAATATCTGAAACATTGAGGTTATATGGTGAATTTTGTGATTTGTTGGGAGTATATGGTGAAAAAACCGAAATATTAAAGACATAGTTAAAACATCATCATCTTTTAATATATAGTTGTGAAAATGATTCCAATTTTATTTTGAAGAATATTCAGATATTATGAGTGGAAAAAATAATCATAACTTCCATCCTACGGCGGCCACAATTTCAAGGTCCATAAAGCAAGGGTAATAAGTTAAATACTTTCTCTGTGTTTTTAGATGCAACATTTGATTAATTTAATACACTCACCAAAAAGGCAAATATTGCATCTAAAAAGAAACAAAGGAAGTACTATAAAAGGGATAAGAACACTATTATTTTAAGGTCGCTTTTATTCAAACAAATACTCCCTCTTTTTTTCTTTCTCACTTTCATGTGCGCGTCTCGCATTGTACATCTTTGAACTTAAATATCTTTCATTATATATTAGTAAAAATTATAACGATTGCATATTAATAAAGTACTAAGTGAGACGAATCAAACAAGACCCCACATGACTATATTTTTTCTTATAAATTGAAAAAATTGAGAAAATTCTCTCTAAGTATGAATAGTATCCCATAGCCCGTCCCCCTCCCCCTCACTCCCGCAGCCCAGAAATTTGAAAATAGAGCACCTGACAGACCTACTTGCTTGCATTTGTGGGTGTAATCGAAGATAGAGGAGAATTATGGGTGTAATCGCGAACAATAGTAGGTGTAATCGCAAAGAATTGGCTGCGGATGAGGGATTGCAAGGTGCGGGGAGAGGGGAGAGGGGGGCTGCGAGGGAGGGGGTGGGGGGCTGTAGGGATGAGGGAGAGGGGTTGCGGGGGTGGATGGGGGAGTGTAGTGAGGAAGAAGGGGGGATGGGGTGGGGGGGAAGGGATGGGGGGGGGCGGCGGTCTTGGTGGTTGCGAGGGTGGAGGGGATGGGGAGTGGGAGGGGGTGGGGGGCTGGGCTGGGGGGCTTCATTGGGGAGGGTGGTGGGTTAGGGTTAGGGTTAAGATTAGAATCACAGTTAGGTTTAGGGGTTTAGGGGTTAGTGTTAGGGGTTAATAATGGCAAAATTGTAAATAACGCTAACTGCAAGTTAACGTCCGTTAGAAAAAGGGTATTTGGTGAATGTTTTTGGACACTCAGGGGTATATGGTGAATATCTGAAATATTGAGGGTATATGGTGAATTTTGTGATTTGTCGGGGGTATATGGTGAAAAAATCGAAATATTAAAGACATAGTTAAAACATCATCATCTCTTAATATATAGTTGTGAAAATGATTCCAATTTTATTTTGAAGAATATTCAAATATTATGAGTGGAAAAAATAATCATAACTTCCATCCTACGGCAGCCACAATTTCAAGGTCCATAAAGCAAGGGTAATAAGTTAAATACTAACTCTGTTTTTTTAGATGCAACATTTGATTAATTTAGTACACTCACCGAAAAGGCAAATATTGCATCTAAAAAGAAACAAAGGAAGTACTATAAAAGGGATAAGAACACTATTATTTTAAGGACGCTTTTATTCAAACAAATACTCCCTCTTTTTTTCTTTCTCACTAACTTGTGCGTGTCTCGCATTGCACATCTTTGAACTTAAATATCTTTCATTATATATTAGTAAAAATTATAACTATCGCATATTAATAAATTAATAAGTGAGACGAATCAAACAAGACCGCACATGACTATAATTTTTCTTATAAATTGAAAAAAATTGAGAAAATTCTCTCTAAGTATGAATAGTGTTAATATTTTAAAGGAGAACGATAAAAAAAAGACTGAGGGAGTATCACACAAGAAATTAAGGTTGCTTCTAATTTTGTAGACCATACTGCGCATGAGATTTTTGGTCTAGTCAGACCAATTTGCTTTTGCTTGTCGCGCTTGGAATAAGTGAATCTTAATGGGTACATTGTCAGGCGATGTTTTGTGGGTTTACAACATACTCCCTCCCTTTTATTTTAATTTACCCACTTCATTTTGGGGAGAATCAAGAAAAAAGTACAAAAGTATGAGAGCGAAACTGAAAAGGTGGAGAGAGAAACTGAAAAGTGAGAAAGAGAAACTAAAAAGTGAGTTAAAATATTAAAACGTAGATGGCATGGGTGGAAAAAGAGGATAAAGTAGATGAGATATTTACCAAAAATAGAAAAAGCAACAGTGTGTAGATTAAAAAGAAACAGACCAAAAAGGAAAATGTGTAGATTAAAAAGAAACAGAGGGAGTAATAATTTTCCCTCCTCCATCTCCAATTTTCCTCTTATCTTCTTTATTTCACCTCTCAGTCACTATTAATCACCCAATTGAATATTGAAAGCTTGTAAAAAAACTTATATGGACTTGGTCCACACTAAATTAGTATGGACCTAATGATAATTCATGTGATTTATGAAAAAAAAAGGATCACTATATAAAAAAAAAATATAAAAGATGAATAATTATAAATTATGAAAATTGACTATGAAAAAAAAAAGGATACTATGTCAAAAAGTGAAAATTTCATCATGATAAACTAATGTGAGAAAGAGTTACTATATTAAAAAAAAAAGTCACTATGGTAAATAGTAACCTTATAGTGTAACTTAAAATTTGAAAAGGTTACTATATGGAACTAAAGAGTCACAATGTTAAATAAGTGGTTTTGGTCCACAATAATATTATTGTGGACCAGGTCTACGCAAAACTAGCTCTGAAAGATTATATAGACTATACTATTTAATTGTTATGTAATAATTTTACAATAAAAATTTAATCTAATATTACATCCATTTCTTAATACTTACAACATATTCATATTTAAGATATTTCATAATACTTGCAACATTATTCTTTTTGGTAAATTAGCAAGTGTCGATAATTCACCCTTTTATCACTTGCACTTTACATTATTTACATCATATCTTCCACTGCCATCCAAAATTCATCTTCATTTATCCTTTTTATCTCTACTATTCCCTTATAAATGATTCCCCATCCAGTTCCAAATCAAGAAAAAAAAAATTTACACTCAATACAATAAGTCTTTCAATAAACTATCTAGCTTAATACAGATTACAACCAAATCTATGGACTACATGCCTGGTTGTTGGAGGCAGTTTGTAGGAGTCATATCAATTAGTGTCAAAACCCAGGTGGCATGATAACTGTAACTTTGTAAGTATTGTATATGTATTTGAGATTCATTTCGCTACGTATTCGAGCATGCATCAGGGCGGTTGTCTTGGATAATTTTTTTTTTGGAGAACTAGTGGATTATATTGTTAAAATATCACCAATTGCCTAATTAAAATAGAGAACTAATGGATTATATTGTTATATTATCACCAATTGCCTAATTTCTTATCGAGCTTACTTCATGTAATATCTGTCGGAAGCTAGTCTAGTGCAAGTCTTTGTTTCGATATGGAATAATTGTTATCAGGTGAACCGGTATCTCTATGTCAGTAAGCTGGTTTGGATCCTACAATATAGAACACGTAAATTAACCTCTGGGGTTGATTCGAATAACGCTCCTCCGATGCCTAAGTCAACAAAGGAAAAGTCGGTAGCTATCATGTAGAAAAATGATTGTGAACGTACCTTAATGACTCAGATCATGGGATATTTATAGTGGCTGAGAGTGTCCTAATGGTGATCGATAGGACACTTCTCCTATTGGCTCAATAAATACTTATCCTTTTATCAATACTTATCTTTAGGCTGATAGCCCATACATGGCACAAATGGATCAGGCCCAATTAAGCTCATTAAACATGGCCTATAGAAAGAATATCGATAAGGGGGATAAAAAGGGACCGGTATGTAAAGGAATTATGTCATCGACTCCATTGCAATTACTAAATATAATATGGATCATATTATGGAGATAATAATTCATTTTAATTGGATCGTCTTTACATCTTGCTAGAGAATGCTTTAGACCTTTGGGTTAGTAAATAATAAACTCAAAGCCCACTTAAATGGATCCTACAAGGTCACACATTATATTTGGATCAACAAAAGAAAAGCTAGAGCCCATAAAGGACCTTAGGGTGGCCGGCCAAGAGGGAGAAAAAGAGGGGATTGCTTAACCTAATTATTCATATAATTAGTTGAGTAATCAGAAAATAAAGAGATATTGTATCTCTCATTATGTTCTCTCTCCTCTCTCTCTCTCAAAAGTCACGTTATATTTTACTCCAAGAAAAGAAGAGTTTTTTTTTCCTTCCAACTAACATTGGTGAAGTGTTGATCGGGATTGGTGGACAAAGAAGAGGAATCACATCTGAGGTTCTTTCTCCAAGATCTTGACGTTACTTTGTGGAATTCACGCATCAAATGTTATTTCTAAACTCTTATGTGATCCTTGATTGTATATGCATAAGATCCTGTTTTAGGTTCTTATGAATTAGATTCTTAAAATTCCGCTTATAGTACCTATAATCCTACAGTGGTATCAATTTTAGCCTCTTGCATATAGTGTTTTGGTCATTATAATATGATTTATTTTGATGTGTTCATGGCTAATTTTAATTTGATTAAGCGGAGGAATTGAATTATGGATTGTATTATTTAATTGGATTAATTAAATAGAGATTTAATTTGCTTAATTTTTGAATAAAATGGCCGAAATTTTTTAAATCAATTCGACCTAATATTTTTTCAAAATTTGAAAATAAAATTGAATGGCCGAAAATATTTTGAATAAATTCTACCTAATTTTTCGGAATTCGAAAATAAAATAATGGATAGCCGAAAATTTTGAAAATTAAAAACCCTAATTTTTGAAATTCCAAATTTAATTTTAGATCTCTAATTTTCGAATATTTCAAAAATTATATTCATATTATTAATCTAATTTTCATATTTAAAATTTGTTATTAATTAATGTGAAAAGTGTTTTATATGAATTAGAGATTAATTTATGTGGAAAACCCTTAAATTAATTAAAACGGAGATTTTATGTTAATTTTGAAAATTATATTCATATAATTAATCTGATTTTTCATATTAACAATTGTTTATGTATGACAAATTAATTCATATAAATGGAGTTTTGTATGAATTTGAGATTAATTTATAAATGGAGATTTAAATTAATATTCTGAATTCGGCATAAAGGAGTTTATGTATAATTTAGTTAGATCACTAAATTAATTTTACAAAAAGTTGTAAATTTAATTTCATTCCCACAAAAACAAAAAATAAAATAAAAGGGGAGGAGGGAGCAGCCACGACTGGGTGGCAAAACCACCGGCTGGTGGTCCACAGTGGCTGCTCTGGTGATCGGAAGGGCAGGGCAGGCGGCCCGGATGAGCTGCGGTAGCAGCAGCAGCGTGGCTGGGCAGCCACGGTATTGCTACTGCCCAGCTGCTGTATTTTTTAAAAGAATTTTAAAAAACAGATTTTCAGAATATTAAACAAATTTCCAGTTAAATTATTTTTGAATTGGTCTAAAATAATTCCTTAATTTGATTCTTTAATCTAATTAAAATTAGTAGGCTAGATTTACTAGGATAAAATCTTTTAGGTAGTTAGCTTAAATATTTTATCCTCTTGCTTTAATTAAGAATATTTGATATTTTGATTATTGGCAAGTATAATATGTGATATTATTATGTGGTATTTTATATTTGATATAATTGCTATGCAATACTAGTATGGCCCAAAATTTAAGTTAGAAAATACGATATGCGAATCGTAATGTATTTTTGTAATTCAAATACGATCTGCGTATCGTTAAGTATTCTTGGAATTTATTTTAATTTAGAAATTATTTAAATTTTTTTTATACTTATGTAATCCAAAGACGAGCCCAAGAAGAGAAGGCCCATGACTAAGGTGGATGGAGATCCATGAAGAGTCCAAGGAGGTGCCCAATCAAGAAGCTTAGTTCTTAGGATTAGGGACCATACTAGCTCATATTTAATTCTTTGGATTTTATTATTATTTGAAATGCTTATAAGTTTATTGTATGTTGGTTATCAATGCTCTAGAGTTCACTAATTCATAACAACATAATAAACTTAGGTCCCGCAAATATTAAGGTTAGCTTTTCCAAACATAAAGTACTTATTAACCCTTAATTAATAGTAATAGGTCATGCCTCCGCAGGTTATTATCATTAATTTTGGGAGATAAGGTGAAATTGCGAATTTTACTACTTAGTTTGGTTATCCTTAACAAATTCATCAAAAGCGTCTTGGATTTTGAAGCAAGAGATAGTTAAGTATGCGATGTTTTCCTATCTAAACAAGAATTATAAGATGTTATAATTATTAAAAGAGTTTACTTACCTTGAGAATGTAACTATAAGATAAGGCCTCCATCTGCTTAGTGTTGCATGTTGATAGGATCTTGTATTCACTTATTCAAAATGGGATATTAAAATTGAATAGAGTGACCAACCTAGAAACATTTGCATGTTTTAGGTTCTTTCGTAAACATAAAATTGAACTTTGCTTTTATTTTCTATCTGTAGATACTATGACTAACAACAACAACAACTCTGTTTTCAACATTCGTCCTTTCCTTAAAAAGGATAGGCTGAATGGAGAAAACTTCATTAATTGGGAAAGAACCCTAAGACTCGTTTTGAGGTCTGAGGGTCGAGAGGATGTCTTAGAAACCCCACTTCAAGTGATAACTGATGAATCATCTGACGCAGACAAACGTCGTGCTAAACAAGCTAATGATAGGTCTATACCAATCACTTGTCTGATGTTGGCAGCCATGGAGCCGGACCTCCAAAAGATGTATGAAACCAAGGATGCTTACACCATCATGTAAGAGCTGAGGGCCATGTTCTTGAAACAGGCCCGAATTGAGAGGTATGAGACCAATAAGGAGATTCTGGAATGTCACATGAAGTCGGGTCAAGGTGTTGGCCCCATGTTTTCAAAATGATTGGTCTTTTTGAGAGCATGGAACGACTTGGGTTCCCTTATAGGGAAGAGTTGGCTACTGACATAATTCTCCATTCATTGCCTGACAACTTCAATCAGTTCAGGATGACTTTCAACATGAATGAGTCTGAAAAGACTCTGCAAGAGCTGCATGGTTGTTAGTCAATGCTATGAGGAACATTCCCCAAGAACCAAAGAAAGATTTTGATGGTTCAAAAAGGAAAGGGTTTCAAGAAGAAACGGGCAGGAAAGAAGGACAAAGGCAAGCAAGTTGTCGTTGTTGCTGAAAAACCTAAGCCAACCGCCAAGCCAAAAGCAGTCGCGGAAAGCAAGTGCTTCCATTCTCACAAGATAGGACATTGGAAGAGGAACTGCCCTCAATACTTGGAGGAAAAGAAGTCAGGTGCTTCCACTTCAGGTATATATGTTATATAAATCAATTTGACTTCTACTTCCTTATGGGTACTGGATACCGGTTGTGGTTCTCACATAGTTAATGATGTGTAGGGACTAAGAAGAAGTAGGAGACTAGCAAAGGGCGAGGTACTTCACGTTGGAAATGGAGCAAGGGTTGCTGCGCTTGTCGTAGGAAGTTACAGTCTACATTTGCCGTCTGGATTAATTATATAACTTAATAATTGTTATTTCGTTCCGTCAATTACTAAGAACATTATTTTAGTTTCCGTTTTGGATGATGAAGGTTTTTGTTTTGAAATAAAGAACAAGCGTTGTTCCATTTCCTACAATAACATGTTCTATGCTAGTGCAATTTTGATTCATGGCTTATATGCGCTTGATAGGTCAGTACATGTCTATAACATAGATAGCAAGAAACAAAAGTCGAATGATTCAAACCTAACCTATATTTGGCATTGTTGAATGGGTCATATGAACCAAAAGTGCATCCAAAAGTTACAACAGGATGGAATCCTTCCATCATTTGATTTCGAATCGTTTGATGTATGTGAATCATGCTTGATGGGGGAAAATGACAAAATCACCATTTAATGGAAAGGGTGAAAAGGCCAGTGACCTCTTGGGCCTCATACATACAGATTTTTGTGGACCTATGAGCACAAAGGCAAGAGGTGGGTTTAGTTACTTCGTTACCTTCACTGATGATTTCAGTAGATATGTGTATGTCTACCTAATGAAACATAAGTCGGAAGCTTTTGACAAATTCAAAGAGTTCTAAAATGAGGTACAAAATCAACTTAGAAGGACAATAAAAGCACGCTATCCTATCGTGGTGACGAATATTTGAGGAAAGAATTCGATGATCATCTGAAGGATTGTGGAATACTTTTACAATTAACTCCACTAGGAACTCCACAGTTAAATGGTGTGTCTGAAAGGAGGAATCGGACCTAATTGGATATGGTTCGATCAATGATGAGTCTTGCTGATCTTTCGATTTCTTTTTGGGGATATGCTCTTTTAACGGCTGCACACACACTAAATAGGAGCCCATCAAAGGCTATAGAAAAGACTCCATATAAGATGTGGATTGGAAAGATTCCAAACTTATCTTTTCTTAAAATCTGGGGTTGTGAGGTCTTCATACGTTAACCTCCTATCGTCCCACTTGAATCTAATTTAAGCGAAAATCTTCAAGATGTTGAAGAGAACATTTCTGTTGATGCTCATGCCCCGCGTAGGTCAAGTAGACCGAGGATTCCAAACAAGAAGTTGGTTGATTTCCCGTTGACTGGAAACTATGAAATCATGATTTTGGAAAATTCAGAACCTACTACCTACATACAAGCTTTGACGAGCCTAGACTCTGAGAAATGGCTTGAGGCCATGAAATCCGAATTAGACTCCATGTCTGAGAATAAAGTTTGGACCCTAGTCGACTTGCCTGATGGGATCACACCTATTGGATGCAAGTGGGTGTTCAAATTGAAAACATACAAAGATGGAAACATCCATGTCTATAAAGCAAGACTGGTTGCATAAAGATTTAGGCAAATTCATGGTATAGACTATGATGAGACCTTTTCTCCAGTAGCAATGCTTAAATCGATTCGGATACTTTTAGCGATTACTGCATATTATGATTACGAAATTTGGCACATGGATGTCAAAACCGCATTCTTGAATGGGTTCTTGAATGAGGGTGTGTATATGACACAACCTGAGGGTTTTGAGGATCCAGAAAATCCTAAAAGGGTTTGTAAGCTTCAAAGATCCATTTATGGATTGAAGTAAGCATCTCGGAGCTGGAATCTTCGGTTTGATGAGGCAATCAGACAATTTGGTTTTCTCAAAAGCGAAGAAGAATCTTGTGTCTACAAGAAATTTAATGGGAGTAGCTTAGTCTTCTTGGTTTTGTATGTAGATGTACTACTCATGGGAAATGACATACCAATGCTTGAGTCAGTCAAGGAATGGTTGAAAAGTTGTTTCTCCATGAAGGACCTTGGATAGGTTGAGTACATATTGGGAATCAAAATCCATAGAGACATGTCTCGAAGGATGATTGGACTAAGTCAAGGAACTTATATTGATAAAGTTCTTGCAAGGTTCAACATGCAAAACTCGAAGAGAGGATTCATTCCCATGTCACATGGCATGTGCTTAGCAAGAGTCATTGTCCGACTGAGCTTGATGATTTGAAGTGGATGAGGAGCATACCTTATGCTTCGGCTATAGGATCTATCATGTATGCCATGATAAGTACTCGACCAGATGTTGCATATGCCTTGAGCATGTGTAGCAGGTTCCAAGCAAAGCCAGGTGAAGCACACTGGACTGCAGCTAAGAGCATCCTTAAGTATTTTAGAAAACCTAAAGGCATGTTCTTAGTCTATAGAGGAGAAAGTGAGTTGGTTGTTAAAGGTTATACTGATGTGAGCTTCCAAACCGACATAGATGATTATCGCTCTCAGTCAGGGTACATCTTTCGTCTAAATGGAGGAGGAGTGACCTAGAAGAGTTCAAAGCAAAGCATTGTAGCAGACTCTACGACAGAATCAGAATCAGAATCAAAATCTAAAAAGAAACAAAGGAAGTACTATAAAAGGGATAAGAACACTATTATTTTAAGGTCGCTTTTATTTAAACAAATACTCCCTCTTTTTTTTTCTTTCTCACTTTCCTGTGCACATCTCGCATTGCACATCTTTGAACTTAAATATCTTTCATTATATATTAGTGAAAATTATATGATTGAATATTAATAAAGTACTAAGTGAGACGAATTAAACAAGACCCCACATGACTATATTTTTTCTTAAAAATTGAAAAAATAGAAAAGATTCTCTCTAGGTGAGAACGAAAAAAAAAGGTTGAGGGAGTATCACATAAGAAATTAGAGTTAAGCATACGTTTGGGACCCAAACTATTGGGTTTTTCACCGTTTGGGACCTAAATCTTTAATTTTCACCGTTTAGGACCCAAAAGCACATTCAGATGGTAAATTTTAACCCTAAATAAGAAATGGGTTCCTTACATATTATATTAACTCTTTTTACTCTACAATCCTCTATGTGGTTCTTCTCCCAAAACAAAAAACGTTAATTCAATGGCTCCATTGAAGCTCAATATATTTGCACACACAGACAAAAAAAAAAAAACTTCGTCTCCTTTGAAGCATCTTAATCGACATCACAAAGGCTGTAATTGTTATTGGTTTGTATGGAATTGATTTTCCTAATTGACAATATCACTACTAGCAAAGCCAATTGCAGTGCTGACAATCTCATTAGTTATCACCCTCCTCTACATCTTCATACCGACCTGAATCCCAGTTCGAACCCAAACCTAGACCCAAACCGAGTAAAATGGCAGTGGGTCAGAGCAGGAGCTTCATATTGTGGCTCCATGGGTTGGATGATTTGAGATCCGCCAATCAACCCATTAAGAATTTCTTTGATTCTTTTCAGTTTAAGTCCTCTAAATGGTCCTTCCCTTCTGCCCCTTCAAACCCAGTTACCTGTAATTGTAAGTTTTTTTAAATTTTTTTGTGTTTATAAGAAGAATTATTAGCAGCTAATTTTTTTTAGTTTTAATTTGTTTATAATTTGTATGTGGGTTTTGGATATTGCTGATTAATTGTTGATTCTTTGTACAATTATGTTTTCTAAGTGCATGATTTTTTAGATTTGGTGTTTGATTCTAAATTACAGTGCACAACTTTTATTTATTTATTTTCAATTGATCAAGTTTCTGCATTTGTTGCAAAGTTGGTATTTCTTTTCAAGGTTGATGAACTTTGGTAACTAATTGTTGATTTACCCTGGTATAAATTGTGTTCTGGGTATCTCTCATCTTTATCCAAAAATGCAAGAAAACAAGGAGATTGATTAGCAAGGAAAATTCTTTGTGGGTTGATTTATGTTGCTTGGGAGATGGGTTGACTTGAAATGTGAGAAGAAGAGGAAAATTAATTTAAGGAGTTATAGTAGTGAGCTAGTAGAGAAAGAAAGATGGGAGAAGGTTGTGTGAAAAAATGAGAATAAAATTAAAATTGGTGATAAAAAAATACAAAAAAAAAAATATCTACCTCAGGTGAGTTAAAGTGAGGTTAGTTAGCCGGATTCCTAACCTTAGGTCCTTATAGGTGAAAAAAAAAGTTGTAGGTCCTAAAGGGTGAAAAACATGAAAGTTGAGGTACAAGTTGTATGCTTAACTCCAAGAAATGAAGGTTGCTTCTAATTTTGTAGACCATACTGCGCATGATTTTAGTCTACTCAGACCAATTTACTTTTGCTTGTCGCGCTTGGAATAAGTGAATCTAATGGGTACATAATAATTTTCCCTCCTCTATCTCCAATTTTTCTCTTATCTTCTTTATTTCACCTCTCAGTCACTATTAATCACCCAATTGAATATCGAAAGCTTATAGACTATATTATTTAATTGTCATTTAATAATTTTACAATAAAAATTTAATCTAATATTACATCCATTTCTTAATACTTACAACATATTCATTTTTAAGATATTTCATAATACTTGCAACATTATTTTTTTGGTAAGTGGTGATAATCACCCTTTTATCACTTGCATTTTACGTTATTTACATCATATCTTCCACTGCCATCTAAATTCATCTTCATTGAACCTTTTTATCTCTACTATTCCTTAATAAATTATTTCCCATCCTGTTCCAAATCAAGAAAAAAAAATTATACTCAATACAATAAGTCTTTCAATAAACTAGAATTTTTTCCTTGAATAATGCAAAAGTGGGTTTTAATTCCAGAAATATGTCCAAAGTCAATTTAATTCCCTGCGTACCATCCACGTAGGACGGCACGCGAGAAAATGTTTTTTTTTTTTTATCGCAGGTAAACCGCTACTTCAAGTAGCGGTTTGTACACATAAACCGGTATCTCAAGTAGCGGTTTATGTATAAAAACCGCTATCTCAAGTAGCAGTTTACTTGGTCACAATGTTGCAAGCACAGATCATACTCTGCAATATGTAAACCGCTATTGCGCAATAGCGGTTTATAAAAAAAAACACCAGCCATTGCTGCTTCCCCATAAATGGCAAAAATGCCAGAAACATAAAAAAGAAAGCTCTCCAACCTGCAATTCCAACACCAAATTCAATCCAACAACACCAAGTCTATGCATACATCAATCACCAAACACCAAGTTCATCCACATTTACATTTATCCAATAATTTCTTAATTACGAAGTAAGATTAAGAAAATATGTCAATCACAAACAAAGTTTAATATTTAACATAGTGTTAACTAACTATACAAACAACAAATGAAAGTGCTAAGACCCCCTCTTCTTCTTTTGTGAAGGTCTAGATGAACTAGGTGTCGTCTCACTAGACTCTGCAATGGCATCAAGACAAGATGGAGTGGTGGCAGAACGTCGTCGGTAGGTTCTCTGACAGACTGGAGGCGAAAGCAAAGGTGCCGTGGTAGATGTATGGGCAACAGCCATAGAAGATGTAGAAGTCGATGTATGTGCAGCAGAGGTAGGCACGCCCTGTAAGATGTGGCCATGTTCAGCTCGGCAAACAACATCAATACACAGTCCCCTCATGGTCTGCAATGTCTGTGCAAACAACTGGCGCCCCATATCTGGAGGCAATGACTCAGCAGCCTCTAGTACAGTGCTACACCTATGAGCAACATCAGATAAAGTATGTGCCTGCATAGAACGAAAAATACATATTATATAGTCAGATAAATAAATAAAAGTACAACTACAAATCATGGCACTTACCAGTACTACATCTGCAGACGCAGGCTGATAATGTGTAGAAGGAGGTCGCCTCAATGGATCTGTCATGCGTAACCTCGTGATGCGACGATACCACACCATATACTCCTCAATGGCATGGGTACGACCAGTAAACGGAGTGCCCTGAACAACACGTCTCTCGCGCTCATCCCACTGCGCTATGTAAGGGCGATGTCTGAGCGGATAATTCTTGTTCTTCGACCTCCGATCTATGCCATGAAGGGTTGTGCTCGTATCACAAGGTGCTGGAATCCTCTGCTCGAATCCAAACTGGCGCATAACTCGAGCAGGACAATGAAACTCCACAATGTCGAAACAAATAAGTGGAGCCAATGTGCGCCATACATGTCGATCAGCTCGACATATAGCAGGCAACAATTCCAGTCTCGCATCAGTATATGGCTGCCAAGTCATCTACAAAGAAAGAATGTTGCAAATATTAGGCATGTGAGAGATGTCTACCAATGTATATAAGTTAGGCAATGTGAGACTCTATGTACCTGCTCATCCGTCTGATGGTCAAGTGCATCCCTGTAGTAAGATAGCCCACTTGCTAAGTGGGACCTACTGAGGTGTACCCGAAGCCAAATGAAATGAAATACACATTAATATCCTTCTGAAAAATGAAACTAAATAATGTCAACAAATGTGAGACACTGCATATTACCTGACAGCTAAGGGGTCAACCCACGGAACATGCTGGGAGCCTAAAATAAGAACGGCATCGTCAAACTGTGGAGGTGGGTCCCGCAACCTCGAAATCTGAGAGTTCTGCCGATGTGTATGTGCTCCCATGCCCAAAGCTGTAACAACAACACAGGTCCACCTAACTCCCTGGCACGCCTCTATGATGCCTGACATAGCTGTCGATACAAGTATGCAAGGGTCGCACTACCCCAGCTATATGTCCCTGCTACGTAGATATCTGCCAAAAGTGGAAGATAAAGCACCTGTACTGTATCTCCACTCTTGTCAGCAAAAAGAATGGACCCCATCAAGACAAGAATATAAGCCCGTGCAAATCGCTGTACTGTCACCTCATCTGCATCGTTCGGCAACAAGAAAAAATGAAGCCGAAGCCATGTCAACCTCAAAGACGAACCCTGGAGAACTTTGGGCTCATTCTCCGGAGTGGTGGGCCATACCCGAACAACTCGTGCACTACTGCAGCCCAATTACCCTCGCCTCCACCAATAACAGTGGTCCGTGCACTCTGAGTCCAAGGATAACAGCGACATCTTCTAAAGTAATCGTCGCCTCCCCAACAGTCAAATGAAAGGTATGGGTCTCCTGCCTCCATCGCTCCACTAATGCCGTCAGAAGTGGTCGATCAATCTCCAAACCTCCCCCTACCAAACGATGTATGCCGAGAAAACCAGCACGCTCAACATACCGAAGAACCCTATCGTGAACCTCCCAGTCACGAGTGAGACTATGATGATGCAACAGACACGATAATACTGTGTCCGCTACTCCCCTCCAGGCATCCTCACTCCGATGCTTGTCCTGGAGGGTGAGAACGCTGCGATCAATGGGGCCGGGAAAGATGGACTGCGCCATCAGACCTGAGAAAAAAAATAAACAAAAAGGTTAGTCACACAATGAGGACTATGATAATAATATAAATTTATGAATTTTAATAAAAATTAGATTTACCCAGATGTTCCTTCATCATTCTTATTAGGACATCTTTGCTTATTATGTCCCGAAACCTAACAAATGCTACATCTATATTTGTCGGGCCTATCAGCTGCATCCATTTCATTTCGTATTCGAGTGGACCTTGGACGTCCAGCTCCACGCTTTAGCCCCTCATCAGCTATAATTTTCGGACCATAATATGGAGAACAATTTTGCATATCAGGCACAGGCTTGAAAAAGGACATATAAGTAGATCGATACTCGGTAGTCATAAAAGAAGCGTCCACAAAACCACTATATGACAAACTCCGGTATCGACAGACCGCAAGGACATGAGAACACGGCAACTTATATATTTTTACTTTCTCACATGTACATGTCTTCTGCATTAGGTTCACCGTGTGTTTCTTTCCACCTTTCCCTACAATACGGTTTCCACGTCCAGTAGTGACCTTAAATAGCCCGCGTTCATAGTCAAACACAATCATTTCCCAAAATCAACATCATTTCGATGTAGAGTATCGAGATGGAATGTGGATGGTATGTGGGGAGACGAACCAGGGGAACTGAACTCATTCATGTGTTCATTGACATAATGTGGGTCTGACAACATGCTAGTAAATGATTCAAATTGCATACTAGGAGCTGATTTCGGTACCTCCATGCTATCCCTAAAGTCCATTGTAGGTACATAACCCACATTACTTTGAAGATTTATCTCCTTGGGAACTTGTTCAATGTACACCTCCATTGCCATGGCTGACGTTTGTGTCACTGAAAGCCACATAGCACTTAGTGACTCGTCATCCTCTAGTGCAATTGGCACATATTTCCCTGGCATCGGATATCTCATATACAATTTCAGTTCCACATACATACGATCACATCCAACAACGTCATATACCCTATTCAGAATCTCTTGAAACATCATACCAGAATTGATGAACATAAATTTTTTCCTTCCACCCCTATACACAATATCAACGTCATTTTGAGATAGTTCACCATTCCAATAAAGGTATAAAGGATATTTAGGTTGTTCCATATTCTACATACAAAAAACATAATGTTTAAGTTATTCTTATTCTACACATTCAAACAATATGAACACCATTCTTCACCTATACTAGTAGCATTTGCAACCTAAACACAACAATTCATGCAAAATCAACCATCAAAAAATGCTCAACACCATTTTTAACCAACCAATATCATATCACCTTCCAATTCATGCAAAATCAACCATCACAAAATGCTAAATTATGCAAAATACTAGATTATACTAATCAAACTAAACAATTTCCATCTAACAACAGTTACAAAGCTAAAATAACAAATATGACATGCTAAGCAAATTAAATTAAAAAAAAAAAAAAAAAACTCACCTGGGTTGTTGGTGGTGCGGCTGTGATCGACGGTGGTGTTGTGATCGACGGTGCGGCTGTGATCGACGGTGGCGTTCTGGTCGGCTGAGCTCCGGTGATCGACGGTGGTGTAGCTCCGGTGATTGACGGTGGTGTTGTGTGGGTTGTGGGCGACGGTTAGTAAGAGAGAGAGGGAGAAACAAATTTGAGATTGAATCGTCGAATCTGAGAAATTGGGAAAGCTAGGGTGGGATTTGGGGATTATAGTAAACCGCTACTCAAAGTAGCGGTTTCAGTTAATGAACCGCTACTTGAAGTAGCGGTTTACTTTAGTCAGCGCCAAACATGAACTTGGGGGTCCAGGTACCAGTAAACCGCGACTTCAAGTCGCGGTCAATTAATATTAACCGCTACTCCAGGTAGCGGTTTATTTTTACTTAACCGCTACTTGAAGTAGCGGCTTACAAGGGTAAACCGCTATTTGAAGTAGCGGTTTTACTTAAGTACAAAAAAAAAAATATTCTCGCGTGCCGTCCTACGTGGACGGTACGCAGGGAATTAAATTGACTTTGGGCATATTTCTGGAAATCATTTGTTGGAATTGATAAAACCTTTTCGATAAAATGAAAATTATATATATCGTCGGGAATCCGACGTTCGTATGATTCTATTCTTTGATAAAAAGAAATAACAAAAAAGACATGTTGCTGCCATTTTTGAAACCCACTTTTGCATTATTCAAGGAAAATACATATTACAACCAAATCTAAGGACTTTGTCTGGTTGTTGGAGGCAGTTTGTACTTTGTAGGAGTCATATCAATTAGTGTCAAAACCCACGTGGCATGATAATTGTAACTTTGTAAGCATTGTATATTTTTTTGATATTCATTTCGCTACGTATTCGAGCATGCATCAGGCCGGTTGTCATGGATAATTTTTTTTTTTGCAGAACTAGTGGATTATATTGTTAAGATATCACCAATTGCCTAATTAAAATAGAGAACTAGTGGATTATATTGTTATATTATCACCAATTGCCTAATTTGTTATCGAGCTTAATTCATGTAATATCTGTCTGGAGCTAGTCTAGTGTCTTTGTTCCGATATAAAATAATTGTTATGAGGTGAATCGGTATCTCTATTATATGTCAGTAAGTTGGTTTGGATCCTACAATATAGAACACGTTAAATAACCTCGGGAGTTGATTCGAGTAACGCCCCTCCGATACCTAAATCAACAAAGGAAAATTCGGTAGCTCTCATGTTGAAAAATGATTGTGAACGTACCTTAATGACTCAGATCATAGGGGATTTATAGTGGCTGAGAGTGTCCTAATGATGATCGATAGGACACTTCTCCTATTCGCTCAATCAATACATATCTTTTTATCAATACTTATCTTTAGGTTGATAGCCCATACATGGCACAAATGGATCAGGCCTAATTAAGCTCATTAAACATGGTCTATACAAAGAATATCGATAAGGGGGATAAAAAGGGACCGGTATGTGAAGGAATTATGTTCTCGACTCTATTGCAATTACTAAATATAATATGGATCAGGCCTAATTAAGCTCATTAAACATGGCCTATACATAGAATATCGATAAGGGGGATAAAAAGGGATCGGTATGTGAAGGAATTATGTCCTATTTAGGAGATAATAATTCATTCACACATTATATTTGGATCAACAAAAGAAAAGCTAGAGCCCATAAAGGACCCTAGGGTGGCCGGCCAAGAGGGAGAAAAAGAGGGGATTGCTTAACCTAATTATTTATATAATTAGTTGAGTAATCAGAATATAAAAAGATATTGTATCTCTCAATATTTTCTCTATCCTTTCTCTCTCTCTCAAAAGTCACGTTATATTTTACTCCAAGAAAGGAAGAGTTTTTCTTCCTTCCAACTAGCTTTGGTGGAGTCTTGATCCGGATTGGTGGACCAAGTAGAGGAATCACATCTGAGGTTCTTTCTCCGAGATCTTAACGTTACTTTGTGGAATTCACGCATCAAAGGTTATTTCTAAACTATTATGTGATCCCTAATTGTATATGCATAAGATCTTGTTTTAGGTGCTTATGAATTAGATTCATGAAATTCCGCTTATAGTACCTATAATCCTACAGTATGCCATATAGTACCATTATCATGAAGATTCTTTTCTTGGATCTACCCATGTTACCTTGGCCCATGTTACCTTGTCAGGAAGACCATGGTGGATTTTGGGTGGTCTCATGGACCCTTATCGGACTTGGACATCCCACATACAACATTTTTCTAATTATTTTTATGTTACTATCCTTGTGATTTGAATAGTAGTTGGATTAAATTAGTCTTTTTTGTCACAAACTACCTAATAAATATCCACTTTTGAAAATAATAACCTTAATTAAAGAAAACTTTCCTAAAAAAAACAACTTTAGAAGTTCCAAAACTTTGACTAGCACGACCAATTCACAGAAGACTTAAGTAACATTTGTCAAGGGGCCTGACATTTTGTTTTCCTTCCCACTTATTAATGTAAATTGACTAGAACACCCCTTCATTACTCTAAAGCAACTACTCTCCACCTTATTCCTTTTTAATCTTCCATTTCTTTTCTCTCTATTTCGAATAGTTATTTTATCCACCAACACACCACAATGAGCTCTATTCTCTTTGAGCAAACACAGACCCCAAGTACTTAAATGGAAAAGTACTTCTAGAGAAACCTGATGCCTCCATAATCCAAAACATTATGATTTTTGTTTGAAAAATTATCAGTCACATCATATTACATAATAAAACGATATTAAAAATTAGTTGGTTTCACCATGGTGGAACTGAAAAACTGTTCGGTTCAATGAACATTATTTTTGTTTTGAATTTTAGGGCAGGGAATGAAGAATGGAGAAAGATGAAGAAGAAAGGGTAGGGGCTGCACAAGAAGGGCTGCACAAGGGGCTCTTGGGGGAAGCGTGCGGGAGGGGGAGTGGGGGAGTTGGGGCTGGGATGGAGAAGCGCGAGGGGTTGGGGCTAGGAGGCTGCACGTTGTGGGGGGCTGCGAGGGGGCTTGGGGCTGAGAGGGTGAGCGATGTGGGGGGGGCGAGGGACGAAGGGAGAGTAGAGGGGGAAGGAGCAAGGGAGGCGGGGTGGGCAGGGGAGAAAGGAGAGGGGAGGGGTACCGTGGGGGGCTGCTTGGGTGGGGTGAGGTGGCGTTGCGGGGGGTGGGGTGGGGCTGGCGGGGGTGGTGTAGTGGTGGCAAGGTGGTGGTGGTTATAGAGGAAGAAGAAGTAGAGAAGGGGCAAAAAAAAGATATTGTATACATTCGGGCGGTATACGGTGAACATAGGCGACAAATAGCATGGAGGATTTTCAATCAAATGCTAAATAGTTTTTTAATTTAGAGATAATTATTCACAATTATATTGTTGAGTAACTATGGAAAATTTTGGAAATGATCTCAATTCTCAGTAATATGTTTATTTTTAAAAAAAATTGCAAAACGAGAAAACTAAAAACAATTGTCACAAAAATTTTGATTTTATTTTTAATTTAAAAAAAGATATAAAATAGCACATCCAAATACTCATATATCATCACTTTTTCAAATCTATTAGCATAGTTTTTGGCATGACCACAACCGGTGATATAGTGGGTAATGGCACGAGATTAGTTGTCAAGCATTTAGGCAATCGTGTCACTGAAGCTATTGTCATATTCGGTAGTAATGTTGGCGACAAAGTATTCATTCCACGAATGACACTCACACGGTTTGACTCAACCAAATTCCATATCAGATTTCAAAGAAGACAATTTCCTTTAATAGTGTATTTTGCTATGACTATAAATAAAAGCCAAAGATAGTCACTATCACATGTAGGTTTGTATCTTCCTAGACCTGTTTTCAGCCATGGTCAATTCTACATTGTCGTTTCCAGAGTCAAGAGTAAAAAAAGGACTTAAAATCCTCGTTCATGATAAGGAACATGGTGTATGTACAACTACAATCAAATGTAATTTATAAGGAAATTTTTCATAACGTATAAGTTGTAATGGATTAAATTACTTGAATTACTATTTGAGCACTTTTAATATATTATCGTAGCGTATTGTGAGATACACATAACATGTTATTACGTCTATACTATTGAACTAATATCTTCATATTCAAAGAAGAATGCATATATGGGTAAACTATAAACTTTCTATGCATCATGCATGGGTACAAAGACTAGTTTTTATATTAAATGTACTTAACACAAGGCGCGTGACGTGCTGAATTAAGATTAGTGATGCTTAATGATTTTACATTTTCAATAAGTACGTTTTTTGAAACTGTTTGTGAGCAGAATTCAATTCTAGTAAATTAATCTGAATGCAGTTAGTCTTTTTATAAATTATCTAGTTTAATACAGATTACAACCAAATCTAAGGAGTACTTGCCTGGTTGGAGGCAGTTTCTAGGAAGGAGGCATATCAATTAGTGTCACAACCCACGTGGCATAATAATTGTAACTTTGTAAGTATCTTATATGTTTTTGAGATTCAATTCGCTGCGTATTCGAGCCATGCATCAGGCCGGTTATCTTAGAAAAAAAAATTAGAGAACTAGTGGATTATATTGTTAAATTATCAGTTTATCACCAATTGCCTAATTAAAATAGAGAACTACTGGATTATATTGTTAAATTATCACCAATTGCCTAATTAAAATAGAGATCTAGTGGATTATATTGTTAAATCATCACCAATTGCCTAATTTTGTTTTTTGAGGGGACCAATTGCCTAATTTCTTATTGAGCTTACATTATGTATTATATATCTGTCGGGAGCTAGTCTATTGTATGTCTTTTTTTTCAATTATTTTTTTATATTCCTATCATTATGAAGTGAATAGTCCTCGGATTAATTTTTTTTTGTTACAAACTACCTAATAAATATAAACTTTTGAAAATAACTAATTTTTAAAAAACTTTATTTAAAAAACTACTTTAGAAGTTCCAAAACTTGGACTAGCACATACAATTAACAGAAGACTTTAGTAGCATTTGTCAAGAGGCCTCACTTTTTGTTTTCCCTCCCACTTCTTATTTTAAAATGACTAGAACACCCCTCCATTACTCTAAAGCAACGACTCTCCACCTTATTCCTATTTCATCTTCCATTGCCCCCTTCCTCTCTTTCTCTCCTGAAAAATTCACTTCAATGAAGACTCCTTGGTCTACATCTTCAGTCCTAGTCTATTGTAAGTCTTTTTTTTTCAATTATTTTTATGTTACTATCCTTGTAAAGTGAATAGTGGTCTGATTTAATTAGTCTTTTTTCTCATAAGCTACCTAATATATCTACACTTTTGAAAATAACTACCTTATAAAACCTTTTTTAAAATTACAAAACTACTTTCTCCGTTATTTTTCTATTGCAACAATGAGATTTTTACACTATTCACTCACAACCTCATAACTTTCATTGTGATTTTTACGTTAAAAAAATTTAGTCATGTGGGGTCTTGTTAGTTTCTTCTCGATATATACTTTTAAAATATCAAATTTGTATAATTATTACTAAAAAGTAATTAAAAGATATTAATAGTTGAAGTTGTGCATTGGCAAGGGTGAAAACTCAATTGTTACAATAGAAAAAGAACAGAGGAAGTACTTTAGAAGTTCCGAAACTTGGACTAGCACTATCGATTAACAGAAGACTTTAGTAGCATTTGTCAAAGGGCCTCACTTTTTGGTTTCCCTCCCACTTCTTATTGTATAATGACTAGAACACCCCTCCATTACTAAGCAACGACTCTCCACCTTATTTCTTTTTCATCTTCCTTTAGTACTTCTTCCCCCCTGTAACACCCCGACAATTCTCTATTTTCAAAAACACCTTTTCAATATAAAACTTAGAGAATTACCAAAGAATTATCACCAGTGACCAGTGTGATAACGTATCGGCTTATTCAGAATTTTACAGCGGAAATAGTAATAAATAAACTTTGAAATAAAACTTAGTCAACCCAAAAAGTCAACTCCAAAAGTCAAACCAATAAAAGTCAAAGTCAACCTCAAAATTGAAAGTCAACCACAATAGTCAAAGTCAACGAAGAAAAGTATGAATTCAAAGGAAAATGTAAAGTCAACATAAGCTCTCCAAATCCTGAACCCATGATGCATCATCTTCAAACCTGTATTGGTCGATGCACTATTGATTCCGAGAGACTGCTCACCAAATGGGCCATCACATGATCAATAAGGCATAGCTATGATCAATACATACACACAAAGCACGTAATCAGCAAAGCTGAGTACTACATAGTAAATAAATAAATAAAACCTAGCATGATACTAATAAACATTAAGCAGGGATAAATAATAATATAACAACATTGCAGACTACTTTTACTGAACTAAATTCCACAACTAATAGATTAATTATTTTAGATGGAATAGTCAATGGAACGAGTTGTCTAAACCAAAACCAGTCTTCAATCTAGAAGACGAAGTACGGGCGCGACTCCGTACTCCCCTAACCTACGATATCGAGGAACCTTTAAAATAAAAATAGGACACGGTGATCAATCCGGTTCCAAGAAAAGCCATGGGCTACCACCATGTAGTCCAACTCATACTTGTCCAACAATTCAGACGTGCACAAGTCTAAAGCTATTGCTATCCATATTTCACTTTACATGATTAATAATTTATTCACTTGTTATGACTCACAAGTAAGACAAATAGTATAATCATCAAAGAACCATAACCTTCCATTTTTACCTTAGGATTATATAAGGTGATCATCAATTTAACAACCCAAGATTAATTCCAACATTAAATCCATAACCTTCCTTTATTTGTTGAACCAAGTCAACAACCAACGACCAACCTTTCATAGGTATAAAAATCAATTTACCAAATAAGGCCTTCCGTCCTCATAAGGTAATAAAATAATCCAAAGGGAGCAACATGATTCAATCATAATCCAATACCAACATAAATATTAATCCCTCATGTGAGTTAATAAAATAAAGTTCTCAAATCCCATATGCTTGCATCAATATTCCATACAAACATAATATCATCATTATAGTCGACATGTTTCACACAACGGCATAAACCATGCAAATCCACTTGAATATAAATCACATATGAACTAAAAATAGTTTCCTATACATGATACTACATAATTCTAATCCTTAGGACATGATACTAATCAAATCAACACATAGGTATATACGTACCTTGTGTAGACAAATCGAGAGGCCACTTTCGAAACAAGCTCAAAAGTTGCCTAAAGAGAATTCTCCGCCTAACATAACCAATATAATCTACCAATCAATTTCCTATAAATTTCCAGCAATAATAAAATACTTTAAACCCTCTTTAAAAGTGTTTAAAAACCTTTTCCATCATTAAAACTTCAATTATTAATACTCCCTAGTATAGTACTACTATACTAGTCATTTAAAACCCTTAAAACTCATACTTTAATCATAAAACTCCATCATCAACATCCTTTTCAAATTTCCAGCAACTTATATTATAATAAAACCCTTTTTAAACATACTTAAACATAATTAAAATCATAAGAATTCTCAATTTCATAAACTACAATATACTACTATGATTTTCCAACTTATAAAACCCTAAAAATCCATGGTTTTATACTTAAAATCTCAATTCAAACATAATAATTAAATCTGATATTTAATTACTTCATTATATAAACTACATAATCTTATATTCATATTTAAATCATCAAATTATAACTTTAAACATAAACATATTAAAACAATTCTTAAAAACATAAACTTTGCATTGAAAATAACTTGAGGAGGAAGAAATAACCAAAGCAAAGGACAGGAGGAGAGGGACGCCGGCAGGAATAGGCGGCGGCGGCCGATCGGCTGGGCGGCGGTCCTGGTTGGCCGGCGGTCGGCCGTGATCCACGAAGAGGAAGAGAAGAAAAGAGAAACAGAAAAGAGAGATAAATGAAAAAGGGAGGACGAAAAATAGGGGAAGAGGAGGATAGAGAAAATAAGTGTGTGGGAAAAATTGGGTTTTGGGGGTTTATATAGGTTCCCCCTTTTGGGCTTAAATAATATTTAATGGTTGATGATTTGAGTGGTTGGGTTCCTCTAACCCAATTTAAAATCCCTTTTGTTAAACCAAAATGTATTTAAGCTATTTAAATATATTGTCAAATTATGACTAAATAAAATATTTGACTTCTTTAAATCATTAAATAATTCCTTTGGCTTTCAAATAGTCAAGCTTTCAAGAAATAAATCGTTTAAATACTAAAACATACTAAAATATATATATATATATATATATATATATATATATATATATATATATATATATATATATATATATTATTTATAAAATTCATAAATTTACGGGGGATTACACCCCCCTCTCCCTCTCTCTTTCCCTCCTAAAATTTCACTTCACTGAAGAATTCTTGGTCCAAATATTTAGTCCTCGTCACTTTCCAATCCAAATTTTAAAATAGTTTGCATATCAACCACACCAAAGAAGAGAAAGAAAGAGTACGCATCGTATCAAATTATGGCAGTTGAAATCGACCTAAAATGCCCCATACAGTGGGGTTGGTTGGATGGATAAGTTTTTTATGGAAAATCCTATCACTTTTTTCAAAATAGTTGGCATCTAAAGCACACCGAAGAATAGAAAGAAAGAGTAGGCACTTTCTCAAAATAAGGCACTTGAAATAGACCCAAAACGGGCCATATAGTGGGTTGGGGTGGAGATGTATCGTTGCTGTAACACCAGCTTGCGTGGCACGCAACACTCTTGCATGTTGCGCAATTGGGAGAAGTGTCATTTCATGGTTGAAGATATAATTGCGCTATGCGCTATTTGCAGAAAAAAAATATGAACTTATCGCGTCGCTTACACAAGATTTTAAGCTCATCATGGTCATGCGCACAAGATTTTCTGTTCGTATCATGCATGCAAGTTATCTTTTTATTTTTCTAAACGATGCCTAGTTTTAGGTTTAATGTATATTTTATTAAATCCGAATAGTATGGACATCTGTTTAAAGCCTAATATGGACCTAGGCAGTGGCAGAGCTAGAATTCTCAATCAGGGGTAGCATAAAAAACTACCAAATAGCGGTTCATAATACTGAAACATAATTCACGTTAAACACATAAAACCCTTTTTAAAAAACACTGTGTGATATTAGTATAGGAATTTATTTCCCCTGACTTGAATTTGGTCCATTTACAACTTTAATACCCCAAATTTAACATTTAATTTTTTTCAATTGTACGTGGAAGTTTGGGATCCTCGAAAGGGGTTATTTGGTGCTAATTTTACTCTATACATACCAATTATATAATTTTATATATTAATTCATGGGTTGTGTTCAATTGGTATAGAAAGTGGTGCAATTTGTACTACTGATGGTAAGAAAATGTGCTACTATGTTACTAACTTTAACAAAATATCAAAATTTCAAAACATGTACTAGTTTATTTTGAGATATATTGATAGTCAAAATTGTGTATCAAAAAATATGACAACTTTTTTATTAAGTGGAAAGAGGGAGTTTTACATATTTTGATAACTTTATGTAAGAGGACAACTTTAAAAAGATTGGATTTTACCCCTTGTTTTAGCATTTTCTCTTTCCTACGTTGTGCCCCTAATGTTTTTCTTCTTTCAAGTTTTACTCATCAATTTATAACACACTTTCCTTATTTTCTATAGTAGTAATGGGAATTTACCATAAAGTAAAATTTGTTGTAATATGCTACTTAATTAGAATTTACAACTGTATATGAGACTCTGAGAGAGCTGGAAAAGATAAGGGGGAAAAAGGAGAAAAAAGAAAAAAGAAGAGGAACAACAAAAGCTTGAAGAAATATGCTAGGCGAAGAATCAAAATTGGGATGCTGGAGAGCATCATAAATGCTTCTTGAAAACACAACCAACCCTTTTTTTTATAACTTTAATACCCCAAATTTAACATTTAGTTTTTTTTCAATGAAACATGGAAGTTTAGTCTACTCCAAAGGGGTTATTTGGTGCTAATTTTACTCTATTCATGCCAATTATATAATTTTTTATATTAATTCATGGGTTGTGCTCAATTGGTATAGAAAGTGGTGCAATTTGTACTACTGATGGTAAGAAAATGTGCTATTATGTTACTAACTTTAACAAAATATCAACCTTTCAAAACACTTACTAGTTTATTTTAAGATATATTGATAGGCAAAATTGTGTATTGAAAAATGTGAAAAGTTTTTATTAGTGGAAAGAGGGAGTTTTACATATTTCGGTAACTTTATGTAAGAGGACAACTTTAAAAAGATTGGGTTTTGCCCCTTATTTTAGCATTTTCTCTTTTCTACGTTGTGCCCCTAATGTTTTTCTTTTTCATGTTTTACTCATCCGTTTATAATACACTTTCCTTATTTTCTATAGTAGTAATGGAAATTTCCCTTAAAGTAAAATTTGTTGTAATATGCTACTTAGAATTTACAAGTGTATTTACACGTGAGTCGTTTCCTCTCCTCTCTCCCTCTCCCTCTTCAATTCTCTTTCTAGGTTTTTTAATTTTCTTGGCCTCCTTGGCCGGAAATAGTCTAATTTCTTTAGATTTTAGTGTTTTTTTAGTGTTACTATCTTCTTTATTACTTTCTTCTGTTCAATTCTCTCCATCTGTAAGAGTTTTTGTCCCCCTTTTTGGTGGTTGTTTCTCATCTTTGTATGAGTTTTCTTATTTTCATGGTGTCAATAATTTGGAAGATGGTCTGGATCCATAAGGGTTTAGGTTTTTTCAGCAATTCGTCATTGGGAAAAATTATATCACAGAATCAGATTGTGAAGGTCTCTACTTGGAAAGATGCAAAGACATCGAAGTACACTGCTCGCGTCAAGCTTGAAGCGGTGGAGTTGGAACTGTGCTCGAGTATGCTTAAAATTAATTGGTTCCATTGTGAAAATTGTTGCAATTTGCTAAATCTGTATTTTTCAGATCTTAATTATCATTGTATGTGCCGTTTGGCTTATTATTAATGATATATCTTCTTCCCGTCAAAAAAAAAAAAAAGAATTTACAAGTGTATTTGAGACTCTTAGAGTCAGATGGAAAAGATAAGGGAAAAAAGGAGAAAAAAAAAGAAGGAACAACAAAAGCTTGAAGAAATCTGCTAGGCGGAGAATCGAACCTGGGAGGCTGGGAACATCATAAATGCTTCTTGAAAACACAACCAACCACAGCGACACGCAAAGTATGCCAGTATACTATTGCTAGTTTATCGTCTATATACGATTTTTACCCCAGCCAATTTTTTTTAATTTTTTTTAGGGGTACCTCTTGTTATTTATTAATAGATCCGCCCCTGGACCTAGGTAATTTTGCACGGTATCATGGATGTTTTCGGTTATTTAAGATGCCATGCCAACTGGTAGAAAATAACTTTAAGATTTCCAGAAAGGTGGATTATATTTTCATCACATGATTCCAGACGAGACAAAAAACTAAATATAGGTGTCTACACCAATCCATAAGATTTAGTGTTTAACTATTAATATTGTTAATTATCTATTAGTAAAAGTTAAATTCTTGGCTTAGTATATATACATTGTTACTAATCGAACAATAATTTATACTCCCTCCGTTTCATTTTAATCTACACACTTACACTTTTCACGCACGCAATGCAAAACTTTGAGGACATATATCTTTAGTTTTGTGTTTGTAAAGATTATAAAAAGTACATATTAATAAAATACATGTTATGATGAATCTAACAAGATCCCACATGACTATATTTTCATCCGCATATAAATCACAAATGATGGTCAAAGTGAAATTTGTGAATAGTGTAAAATATCAAAGTGTAACAATTAAAATGAAACGGAGGGAGTATAATAATAATAATTTTTATTATGTCTGTTGGATTATAGTATTTAGCAATGGTGTTGTAGGCCGTGCATACTAAAAGAATAATAGAGAAGAGATTGGTTTATAGATTTTGGGACCACTTTCTTATTTGAATAGCTTTTGTAGGAAACTAGTTGTTGGTACGGGCAATGCTTTAGATCATTTACCAATGTGAATTAGAAGTCCTAAATCAAACACTTGAATAGAAGTGGGAAGAAAGAGTTATAGAAATTGATTGTGCTTAGGAAATGATCTTCTAGTTCCTTTTAAATTTTCTACATAGTAATTATAATATGAATTTTTCATCAATATAACCCTCGGCTTCAAGAGAGTACATATATATAAATATATAATTACTTACAAAGAATATAATAGAATCTTGTTCTTGAAACTTAGGTTAATGTGTAAGAATGTAATCGATGTAATTAAATGGTATTACGGAGGCTATAAAATTTGAAGAGATTTTTTTTAGTATAAGAGTACTGAAAGGTAGGACATGCTATAATTAGCATTAGCTTAATCAGTATTAACATATACAATTGTTTTTAGTTGATCTAAACATAGAAATATTATCTTGACTTTAAATCATTTTTTCATACAAACACTAACATGAGATTGTACAGTAGTTGGTTAGTATATTTTTATATTTTTTTTTTGCTAAGTAATTAATTTCATTAAAAGAGCAAATTTACAACCTAACTTACCCCAAGAGAGAGCGAACCACCTAGATTGCACCACTCAACCCAAGGGAAAGGAAAATAAACCAAACAGTTGAAGGAATATATCCTTAGACATCCCGACAATTACTAAATATAGATAGGAAATGTATTATGAAGATAATAAAGTTAATTATTTTAGTAATCGCATTTTCTTGCTAGAGAATAAATATGATTAATAGGATAATATTGTTTGGGCCTATAACTAAAATATATTAATCCTATGAGGTCACAAATTGTAGCACAAGTTGGACAAAGCAATCAATATCCATTTATGATTAGGGTTGGGCCGGTCATAAGGAAATATGAGGAGAATTAGTTCTCCTAACTAGCCTATGACTCTTTTATTATTAGGGGTTTAGGTGATCACTTCATTAAGCATTTTCTTTTCACAAGAGAGAGAGAAAGTAAAACCCTAAACTATTCCCTCACAATCGGCGCCTATACCATCAAAAGCAAGAGAATTTCTTCTCTTCCGTTCTGGCAAATGTTGGTGTTCAATTGGAGCTCGTGGACTGATTAGAGGAGCAACACTTGCGGCTCTCGGATCTTCAAAACTTGCATACAAGAGGGAAATCACGCTACAAAATTTTACATCTAATCCCTATTGAATGATTAATGTGTTTGATTATGTTTGCGATCCTATGATTGATGTTAGAAAATTTATTTCCTGAAATTCCGCTATATATATGTTCCAACAGTGGTATCAATTTTGCCTAATTCATAATATACATATGATCATGTTATTGTATAAAAAGTTATTATTTTATTCAATTAAGGGAGGATTTTTTTATGGCTTGAATTTGCATAATTGATATTTGATATTAATTGATTGGAAATTGTAAATAATTGATTTATTTGTGATTTATGCTCAAATAATTTTATAAAGGTCCGATTTTCTTATATTATGGACGAAATAAATTTTTTAATTCACTCCAAAATTTTCGAATTTTTATAAATATATTTGTTAGATTTAAAATTATAAAATGTTAAATTTGATTAATCATTGAAATAATTTTTTAACAATTAAATATTTGATTTTCAATTTGTTGAATAAATATAATTTTCATCACCCACATAGATCTAGAATAATCTGATGGTTGAAAATAATTTGATTATTTTTTCACTTATTTTCGGATTTTTATCATATTATCTGTGAATTTAATTTAAATTTTATGTTTAATTTGATTATTCATAAATTTTAAAGAATAAATTTAAAATAATGATTTTATTTGTTATGATACTTCAGTAGATTACCCTAAAAATTAATTTTGACTTTTTCAGATTTTAAATGTTAATGTTTTGAATTTTTGGATATTATTTGATTTTTGCCCTAATTTTGAATTCTTGTTAGATTTATTGTTTAATAAAGATTATGCATTCAAATCAAACCTCAGCAAAGTTAAAAATTTAAGATTTGTTGATTAATTTAAAATTTCTGCCATAATTTTTGGATTATTATAAACTAATTAAATCCTAAATCTTTAAATAATTGTTAGTTAAAGATAAATTTAATTTTATGGAAATTGTTACAAAAATTAAAGAGGAAGCCAACCATGGCTGGGTGGCCCCGCCACTATCAGTAGAGCCACGGTGGCTGGCAAGAGACCGGAAGTACGCACGGGCAGAAGAAGGCACAGGTGGAGAAGGGTAGGCGGCGCACGTGCGACGTGCGCAGCCCCAACCTCTCGCGCGAGCTGCTGACGGGCGTTGGTGGCGTTTGCTGCCGGCGTGTGCTGGCGGCTGGGCTGGCCGGCGTTTTCTGGTGAAGTTGTCGGAGACCCGTCGGTCAGTAGTGTGTGTGCAATGTTGGCTGTGTGCTGGCATTGCGTGATTGCTGGTGGTTTTTCCAGCGAGCGTTTTGCGTGAAGTTTTGTGGGTCAAGTGGTTTGGCTGTTGACTGGCAGCCTTGTGCTGCTGGTCAACGGTCAAGAAGTCAACATTAAAAAAAATTAGGAAAATATGATTTTTCAAAGTTGAGCATAAATCCAAAAGTTTCTTATTTTGCAAATATGTGAATAATAATGATTATTGCCATGTTTAATTGAATTAAAATAATAAAGTTTCCTAAATAATTCCTTGCTTAAATTTGTTAAGTTTTACAATTATTGTGGAAAGTTTTATTTGTTTATTAATTGTTAATAAGTATATAATTTGTGTTTATTTTATTATGATATTATAAATGTGTTGATGTTTAATGTAATATGTATGATATTATATTTTGCATGTACTTATGACTAGTATGACCCAAATTAGAGTAGTAAATACGATCTGCGAATCGTTATATTTGAAAGTAAATTAAATACGATACGCGAATCGTTTGTATTTTTGTAACATTAAATTTTCGTTATTTATTAAACTCAAATTATGTAATCAAGCATGAGGATCCAAGGAGTTTCAAGGATCGTGATCCATGGAGATTCAAGGGAAGATTCATGAAAATTAGTTATTTTCCTAAGTTTATGGGCCATACTAGATCATTTTAATTATTGCTTTTATTAATTTCTTGCATTTATTGTGTTTAAATGCTTGCTTCTAAGTTTGTTTGTGGTTAATTGATTCATGTGTTCACTATTAATTGACCAAATTAGTAAACTTAGGTCCCTAAAAGTAATATTGAGTTTAACTACTTTTCCAAACAACACCTATAAAGCCTTAGATCATGAGTGATAGATTCCGCCAAAGCAGGGTGTTACTCATAATTCCGGGGATAGTAGGGTAGGTTTTTGAAACTTACATGTCAATGTTTGGTTTAACTCAACAAAATTATCAAAAGACAAAGTTTTTGGTTTTGAAGCTATGAGATAGGACTAAACAAGGAGTTGTTAACCTGTCTACCAAGAATTATAATTAGTTATAATTAGTAAAAGTGTTTACTTACCTGAAAAACTATAAATTGAAGGCAGGGCCAAGGTTCGTTTGATTGTAGTGGGAGGGGATCTTGGTTATTTCTTTATTCAATAGGGGATTTTCATTTTGAATAAAGGGTAGTTGTTAATTAAAATTTGTTTAATTGCTGCTTTCTTAATAAACATTTATTGAATCTTGCTTTATTATTTGTTGTAGTAATCATGTCTAGTAACAATAACAACAACAACAACACCAATAATTCTACTTCTGATTTGCGCTCCATCCTTTCAAAGGACGAATTGAATGTTGAATGTTTCATTGCAAATGAATTGGATATGAGAATCGTTCTCAGAACTGAAAAGTTCAAAAGCTTTCATATGCAAGGAGAGGAAGCAATGATCCCTAACAATGCAAGCCAAGAAAAGAACATAAGGATGTTCTTATGGTTAGTAAAGGGAAATCGCTCAAAAGGATTGGGATTGCTATTAATAAGGACGAAAGCAAACAAGTTGCCAAGTCTGAAACTTCTGAAAAGCAAAAGACTACACCAAAACCAAATGTTGCTGATGAGCGCTATTGTTACACCTGTAACAGGGTTGGTCATTGGAAGAGTAGTTGCCCCAAGTATAGGAAGGATCAAAAGAAAGGAGTTTCTAGTTCAGATATGTATGTTATAGAAGTTAACTTAGCAACTTCTGCTTCTTGCGTATTTGATACCGCTTATGGTTCGCACATTATCTGTACTATGCAAGGCCTCAAAAGAAGTAGAACATGGTAGATCTTAGCGTTGGCAATGGAGCACGAGTTGCTACTTGCTACATTGGCAGTGAGAGTATATAGCCTACTTTTACCTTCAGGATTAGTTTTAGAACTTAATATTGTTAATATGTTCCTACTATCACAAAAAACATTATTTCGATTCCTGTTTTGGATTCGGAAGGTTTTTCATTACCATAAAGAACAATTGTTGTTATGCATATTTGAATGATATGTTCTATGTCTCCGCTAAATTATCTAATGGTTTATATGTGTTATACTTAAAAACCCATATTTGAAACTTAAAGCAAATGGTTCAAACTCTACATACCTATGGCATTGTTGATTAGGCCACATAAGCTCAAAGCGTATTGAGAAACTTCATAAGATGGAATTCTCAAATCATTTTGATACTTGTGAGTTTTGCTTGATGGGGAAAATGACAAAATCTCCTTTCACAGGTTCAAGTGAAAGGGCCAATAACCTTTTAGCTCTCATACATACGGATGTATGCGGACCTATGAGTACTTTGGCTAGGGGAGGGTACAGTTACTTCATAACTTTCACCGATGATGTAAGCAGATTTGGATAAGTTTACCTCATGCGGCATAAGTCGGAATCCTTTGAAAAATTCAAGGGGTTCCAAAATGAAGTACAAAACCCACTTGGGAAGAAAATAAAGGCAGTGCAATCCGATCGTGGTGGTGAATATTTATCTCAAGAATTGGGTGATCATTTGAAGATTATGGAATACTTTCACAATGGACTCCACTAGGAACACCACAATTAAATGGCGTTTCAGAAAGAATGAATCGAACTCTACTTGATATGGTTCGATCCATGATGAGTCTTGGTGATCTTTCTATTTCATTCTGGGGATTTGTGCTTGAAACAGCGGCATTCACACTTAACAGAGCACCATCCAAAGCAGTGGAAAAAACACCATATGACATGTGGAGTGGAAACGTTCCAAAATTGTCTTTTTCTAAGGATATGGGGTTGTGAAGCCTATGTAAAACGATTACTCTCCGATAAGCTTTCACCCAAATCCGATAAATGTCTCTTTGTGGGTTACCCAAAATAAACTAAGGGATACTACTTCGACAACCAAACCGAAAACAAAGTGTTTGTTGCTCGTAATGGTGTCTTTCTGGAATAGGAGTTTATTTCCAGAAAAACAAGTGGGAGAAATGTATATCTTAAAGAAATTCGAGATGAGCAACAAATGGATGAGGTCAACACCTCATCAGAGGCGGCCCGACATGAAAATGCTCAGGAGGCGGTGCATTCAATTCACGTACCTCCTACCATCCCAGTTGGAGATACTCCATGCGAAGTCACTCAACCTAATGAGGTAGAAACCTCATCAGTTGTTCCCCAACGTAGGTCTAGTAGGACCTTCATTCCATCAAAGAGATATATTGATTTCCTTTTGACTGAAAGTTCTGAAATAACGATTTTAGAATAAGAAGGACCTACTAGCTACGAAGATGCTTTGGATAGTCAAGACTCCGAAAGATCGCTTGAGGCTATAGTATGGGACTTGGTTGATTTGCCTGATGAGGTAAAAGCCATTGGATGCAAATAGATTTTCAAGTTTAAAACAGATAACACTAGTGGAAAAAATCTCATCCGATACGGTCAAAACGGGCTTTATTGACCCGATTTTGGTCCGAAACGGATAGGGTTGCAGCAGCTAAGGGGAATAATCTGATCCGGTTTTGAACCAGATCAGTTGGAAACTTACTGATCCGATTTTTTTGAAAACCAGATCAGTTCACAATTAACTAATCCATTTTTTTTTTGTGAAAATCGGATCAGTTAGTTGTGAACTGATCCGGTTTTCACAAAAAGCACATCAGTTAGTTCTTTGTAATGGTAAAAAAATAAAATCGCCATTTATTGTATCCATGTATCCCTTTAGTGGCAGAAAAGTCCAACCAAACAAAATCCCAACCAATGAAAACAATATCCAGCCAACTACATACAGCCACAAATACGAAAAGTACACAATCCTTTTATAAAATTTCCAACCAACAACATATATATCAAAATTATACAATGATAATTACACAACTCATCTAATAATTGTACGAAAATTATAGCCAAAAAAACGAAAAGCAAAAAATGAAAAAAAATTAAATACAAAAATTTTACAGAAATTAAACAAACTTATATGAAATTATACAAAAATTACATAACTCAACTAATACAAAAAAAGAGGCGAAAAAAGTTCAAACGAAAATGAAAATGGTAATTTAAAAACTAAAAAACGAAAAAAAAACTAGATCCAAAACCAGGAGAGCATTGAAGAGCGAAAACCCGAACTCCTTCAAAAGGAGAACGCCAGATTATTTGTGTTGGGCGAGATGAGACCGGCGAGACTAGTGTTGGGCGACACGATGGCGTTGGTCTTCGTGAGTGATTTTCGCATCTTCTCCTCTCCTCCGTCATCTCATGAGTGATGGCGTTGGGATTCATGACTGATGGCGTTGGTGGTGTTCTTCGTGAGAGAAAACAACGGTGGTGGCGGTTGGTCTCTGTGCGTCGTTATTCGTGGTGGTGATGGAGGTGGTGTGAGGAGAGAGGTGGGGTGAGACGAGTGTAATTAAGAGGGGGGTGAGAGATGGGAGAGGAGATGGGTTTAGGGTTTGAGAGAGGGGTGGCGCTGGTTTGAGAGAGGGAGTGAGGAAGTGAGAGATGGGTTTAGGGTTTGAGAGAGGGGTGGCGCTGGTTTGAGAGAGGGATAGAAGTGAGAGATGGGTTTAGGGTTTGAGAGAGGGAAAATGATCCACTATTTGATAGGGGAATTTGGTGTGTTCAAGAAGTTAAGTGGGAGTAGTATTATTTTTTTGGTCTTATATGTGGATGACATACTCCTCATAGGAAATGATATAACCATGCTTGAGTCAGTCAAGGAAAGGCTTAAAATTTGTTTCTTTATGAAAGATCTAGGAGAGGGAGAGTACATATTGGGAATAAAGATATATAGAGATAGATCGAAAAGGCTGATTGGACTTAGTCAAGAGACTTATAGCAATAAGGTTCTTACAAGGTTAAAGAGGTTTCATTCCCATGCAACATGGCATAACACTTGGCAAGACTCGGTTTATTTCGAGTCCAGATAAGGTCAAGCGTATGAGTAATAAGCTTCCCTATGCTTATGCAGTAGGATCCATTATGTATGCCATGATATGCACTCTGCCGGATGTTGCATATGCTTTGAGTATATGCAGCAAATACCAATCAAATCCAGGAGATGCGCACTGGATTGCATCGAAAAACATCCTTAAGTACTTGCGAAGGACTAAGGATAATTTTTTGGTTTATGGTGGAGATGATCAGTTGGTTGTTACTGAATACACCGATGCAAGCTTCCAGAGTGACAAAGATGATTTTCGATCTCAATCTGTTTCATAGTTTGTCTCAATGGAGGAGCTGTGAGCTGGAAGAGCTCTAAGCAGAGTACCATCGCGGATTTTACAGCAGAGGCTGAGTACATTGCAGCAGCATATGCAACAAAGGAAGTTGTTTGGATCAAAAAGTTCATTAGTGAGCTTGGTGTAGTTCTTGGCATTGAGTATATCTGACATTGAGTTGTATTGTGACAATCTAGGTTGCACCGATACGGGTACGGGGACGGATACGGGTACGGGTACGAGGACGGAAAAAGCAAAATTAAAATTTCCGAAACCTTGGATTCGGCAAAAGAAAAATAATAAAAAATATAATACATTTAATGAATAATATTATTTTAAATTTTTAATACATTTTAGTATTTGTAATCTCAATTTTAAATTTTTATAAAAAAATTAAAGACATACATATAAAAATATAAACTATTAAGCTTTTTTCCTTCAAGAATAATATAAAAAAATATAAGGTTAAATTAGGTAAAAAAAATAAAGGAAGAAAAGTAGTAATTAGTTGACTACTTAACTTCCCTAAATAAGTAGTGGCTTAGTGCACAGCAAGCCAAAAAAAAGAAAAGGGTCCTGGACAACTCACTTGCTTTACTTGCCTAGCTAAACACATAAGAAAACAAGGAGGGGTCGACTATTCCAAAAAAATAATATTATTATTGGAAGGGTTGAAAAGTCAAAGAAAAAAAAAAAAGGAAGAAAAGTTTGAGCACGTGAGGAAAGAAACAAGGAGTACAGTTGGACTCTGGAGAGACTAGATCTAATTGAGAAAATGAAAAGAAAACAAATCAAAGGAGGGAGAGAAAATAAAAAAAACAAATGAAAATAAAGGAGGGAGAGATTAGATCTAATGGAGAAGAGAGAGAGAGTGACTCATAGGCATAGACTCACAATCACGCCGGAAGACGCTTGAGAACCGAGAGAGATTTGGGCACGTTTCACAAGCCTACAAACGTCCAAGCCGTCATACCGATGGATAATCCGTAGCGAGATCCTCGAAGCGAAACCCGTGCTACATAGGTGACAATAATGGTGCCATTGCTCAGTCTAAGGAACCCAGATCGCATCAAAGGTCTAAACATGTGCTCAGGTAATTCCATCTTATTCGAGAGATCGTTGGAAGAGAGGATTATGTGAAAGTAAGCAAGGTTCATACTGAGGATAATGTAGCAGATCCTCTGACAAACCGCTTGCTCAACATAAGCATGTGTGTCATACTAGGTCTATGGGGCTTAAGCATATGGGAGAATGACTTTTGGTTACTTCATGTTTACAATTGTAAAGACATTTATTATATTTTGAATGTTTGTCAATAAAAATTCGTCCTTATTTATTTGTTTGGTTTAGTATCCAAATCGATGGGTTCATCTCGTCTCGGGCTAGCAGGAGCTCTTGAGCCAGTCGTTATAGGAACATCAATTGCTCACGCATACTTTTCTTACTAAAAATGAAGTGCCTTGAAAACCAGTTCTTCTATTTCGAAGCTCCTAAATGCAAAATCAGGGGTGGGAATGAGCCGAGCCGAGCCCAAATAGTGTTAGGCTCGGCTCGAGCTCGAGTTCCGAAAACGAGGCTCGACTCGAGCTCGAGGCTCGTCGAGCCTCAAAAATGGAGCTCGGCTCGGGCTCCTCTCATGGAATTTGAGGCTCGGCTCGAGCTCGTTTCAGGCTCGGGCTCGTTTGAGGCTCAGGCATATAATATACGGTACCTCACTACCGGTGGGCCCAAAAATTACAGCTCGGCTGGAGCTCGACATTGACTTTCAACCAAGGTTAGTATCATGGGCCCAAACATTTGATAATTCAAGGGCCCATTTTCTAAACAGTTGTTGTTAGCAAAGCCCAAGCAAATAGCTAGCATGTTGTACTGCTGTAGGGAAATGCTAGCTGAAGGATTTGCTTTTATAGAGCTTGAAAGTATTTCCCTCACGTTGAACGACCGATGTGGGATGCTGATATGCTGGAGCTCGACAGGCTCGAAGAGTTGAACCTTTGCTAGGATGCTGTACTTCCTTTTCTATTTCTTATGCAGTTTACTCTTTCTTTTTCTTTTTCTTTTTCTTTTTTTTTTTTCTTTTTCTATTTTTTTTTTCTATTTTCATTTCTAATATTTCTTTCCTTTTTCTTTTTTTGATTTTTATCCATTTTTAAAAAAAAAAACTTAAAGACTACATATTCATTTCTTTTTATGTGCTCTAAGTATTTAACAAGTGATTTTTCAATCATACATTTCTAACAATTAATTTATTTGCTCTCAAATAAATGCGATAACTCGACTACATTCACTTTTTATATACTAAATTTGACTAAGTACAAAAATTATTATGTAGTATGTTGAACTACTTGTTATTCTCTTTGTATACTATCTAATTATCAACTCCTTATACTTTTTTAGTTAATAAATAAGTAATTAAGAAATTAATGGGCAAAATTGTGTGTTTGAGGTATTAAAGTTAAATTTCCCCATTTTTTGAATAAAGTAAAAGTGCTACATATGACAAAAAGATACATGGTGTGTGATGAAAAAATAATATAATGAAATCTAATAGCTGGCATGAACAATATAAACTTTGAGCTTAACTTAGTTCTCATTATCGATATGTGCGTCATAAAATTATTGTTTAATATCTCATTATACTCAATATGTTCTTATTAGATGGTTTGTTCAAGACCCTTAAACTTAAAATATTGGATCCACGTCAAACTTTTTTTGTTGTGTTTTTTCCTTTTTTTTTTTTAATATAGCTTTTAAATGTTTTGCCTTTTTTTTTTTTTACTTACGAATAATAATACTATTTTTTATATTTTTCTAATAAAAAAAATAACTCGAGCCGTTCGCGAGCTTTTCGAGCCGAGCTTAGCTTAACTCGTGGATCGTATCGTTAGGTCTAGAGCCGATCCCGAACTCGAGCCGAGCCTTAGCGAGCCGAGCCCTGGCCGAGCTTTCACCGAGCCGAGCTCGAACTGTTCACGGGCAGGCTTGGCTCATTCCCAGCCCTATGCAAAATAAAATGTCCAAATAATTTGTGTTTTCAAATAGGATTATCGAAAACATTTTGATAATAGAACCCTATAAAGTGAACTGAAATCACAAAATTTATTTAAAGTCCCTAGTCTAAATCATTAAATTGGATATAAATGATTTAGTTAAAAACTACTCCCTCCGTCCTAGAAAGATCTGAACACTTGTTGGGACACGTAGTTTAAGGTGATAAGTTGTGGTGTAGTTATAAAATGTTATTTTATTTAAAAAGTAGATGTGATAAGAGTTGGTGGGGTATTTTCTATTAGAGGAGAGAGAAAGTTGGGTAACATTTTATTGATAAAAGGTAGAGTGTGGGCCAAAGATGTATAAAAGATATAATATATTAATGGTGGGACCATGCCAATAATGAAAGTGTTCAAACTAATTTGGGACAAACATAAAAGGAAAGTGTTCAGACTATTATGGGACGGAGGTAGTAGTATATAATTAATTGATAGCGCAGTTCCATGGGCTATGCAGACATGGAGATGTCTAATTGATTATATGGATGTATATTTGATACATTGCGGCTTGACCTAATTAGATTCCAAAAGTAGAATCAAACTACTATATTTAGTGGATTTCTTAATAACCACAATACAATTAGTTTAACCTTGACACTGTTAAACCTCGCGCTGTAAAAGGAGGTTACAAAGGCAGTGATCAGGTGGGCTAAGAATTGAGTGGGAGTTATGGTCATACAAGAATGGATAAGTCTTCCTATTTTATAGAAATGGTGTCTGGGCCTCTTGATGAGCGATAACTGAAAAATTGCATGGCCATGTGGAATAGGATTAAAGAGTTAATCTTTATATGAGCAGTTCAAACTCAGCGATCAAAGAATAAAAATTTGAGAATAACATAATATTATCAAATTTGGCATTAAGTGACCTAAGGAATTTAACATTGCGCTCTTGTCTTTGGGTAAGTGGGAGATTGAAGGAATATGTCCTTTAGACATCCCGGCAATTACTAAATATAAATAGGAATTATATTATGAATATAATAAAGTTAATTATTTTAGTAATCGTATTTTCTTGCTAGAGAATAAATATGATTAATAGGACAATATTGATTGGGCCTATAACTAAATAAAAATATATTAATCCTATGAGGTCACACATTTTAGCACAAGTTGGACAAAGTAATCTAAATCCATTTAGGATTAGGGTTAGGCCGGTCATAAGGGAATAGGAGGAGAATTAGTTCTCCTGACTAGCCTATGACTCATCTATTATATATAGGATATAATATTAGGGTTTAGGTTATCACTTCATTAAACAGTTTCTTTTCATAAGAGAGAGAGAGAGAGAGCAAGTGAAACCCTAAACTCTTCCCTCTAAACCGGCGCCTATGCCATCAAAAGCAAGAGAATTTCTTCTCTTCCGTTCTAACAAATGTTGGTGTTCAATTGGATCTCGTGGACTGACTAGAGGAGCAACACTTGGGGTTCTCGGATCTTCAAAGCTTGCATACAAGAGGGAAATCATGCTACAAATGTTTTACATCTAATCCCTATTGAAAGATTCATGTGTTTGATTATGTTTGCAATCCTATGATATATGTTAGTAAATTATTTCCTAAAATTCCACTATATATATGCATCTATATGTTCCAACAACAGCAACTTACAGCCAACAACAACTAAACTAAACCAAGCACTATTACAAGGTGTAAAACCAATTTTTATCAGACCTTGAGATTTTCTTAGGAAGAACAACAAATAGTCTCATTCTAACCACGGCTTGCACGTTCTTGACAGTAGCTTGTTTTGTATGGACTTTGTGATTCCATAAGCTCTCATTTCTAGCCTGCCAAACAACATAGACAAGCCCAGGAACAGGACCCCACAAGCTGCACTTTGGAATTTATATCTTCTGCTATTCTGAATCCGATTCATCAGCTTGATTAAGTCGTCAATTGTAGTTTCCAAACCCAACCAATTTTACATCTGTGACAAGCATTGTCTGCTAAAGTAACATTTGAAAAACAGATGATCTTAAGTTTCTTGTTTTAATCCACACTGTAAGCATTCACTGTTTCTCAGTTGATCATAAACAGCAATTCGAGCACTAGTATGTAACCTCTCTCTCATGACAAGCCAATTAATAAATTAGTGTTTAGGCAAAGTAAGTCTATTCCACACAAGAGTACTCCAATGAACATTTTCCCTATGAGTTGACAGATCCATGAACATCTAGGGGCGGATCGAGGATTTTAATTTTGGGGGGCCTCGAAATTAATCAATCCATAAAAGAATTCAAAAAATCCAAAAAAGTATAAAATTATATAAAAAATTCTGAGATATATTGTTTTCATATGCTCTTTGACGGCACAAACTTTCTTCCAATACCAACTACTTACTGGAGAAGGTTGGTAATCCCACCAAACATCATCTTTGATGTAAACAACATGTACCCATTTTATCCAAACATTATCTTGTTTAGTAGCAATTACCCACACATATTTGCCCATGCTTGCTACATTCCAAGTTTTTACATCTCTGAATCCCAAGCCTCCACTTTGTTTAGTAGAAGATAATTTATCCCAGGAAACATACCCAGCTTTAGAACTAAAATAGTTCCCATACCATAAAAAGGCCCTAAAATTTCCTTCTATATCTTTCAAAACCTTTCTAGGCAAGATAAAATTTTGAGTCCAATATACATGGACACTCATAAGCACAGAGTTAATCAACTACATTCTCCATGAATAAGAAAGAATTCTAGTGCTCCAAATTTTTATTTTTGCAGCCATTTTCTCCACCAAACACTCACATTGTGCAGCAAAAATTCTCACAGAAAATATTGGCACCCCCAAATATCTGAAAGGTAGTGATCCTCTCATGAAACCAGACACATTTTGCACTCTCTTCACCTCATCATCTCTCATGCCACGGTAGTAAAAAGAAGATTTATGAACAGTCTGAGTGTTAGATATATATATCAAATATCAAATGAGAGGTTATGAGTTCGAGTCTTAAAACACACATTTTTATTGTTTGACTAGTTTTTAGGCCCGGGCTATGCCACAGGTAAGGAAAATTTTCATTTATCAATATTGTACTTTAAAATGATAACACTAAATACAACTTGGTCTAGTGGTTAAAATTTTAATATATGAACTTGAGGTCACGGGGTCGAAACCTATATTATGCCATTTTTTTTATTGTACGTGGATTACATGAACTAAAACTCCCTTAGGGAGAGCGCCACGTGGCACCGTTCCTTGTTTAGGAACGCCTTTTAATATATGTATATTGATATGTCTCATTTGACATATTTATGCATTGAGTTATATATATATATATATAGATTTTGTAGTGCATAGTACAATTGTTCCCCCCAACTTGTCAAGGTTTCTCCTTACCTTATTAAAAAAAATAAAAAATTTTGCTTAACTCGACCACAGTTAATAATTAATATCACCTTTTTAGGAAATTTTTTTTGGAAAGAATTTCCTTGGGCTTACCTGACGATTGACATTCCAATGTTCTCTATCAACTTCCTTATGCCATCAAAACCAACAATTAGGAAATCTAACAAGTCATCCAACATTATCTGCATTTCTGCACCAACTCAGTAAGAGTTGCATTAGAAAGGGGCATTTTAATTTCAGTCATATAATTAACTGCTCCAAAATCATTTCTGAATTTTAGTTGAATTCTCCGACTTCCTTTGTACCAACTAATATCCAGCATTCCAGCTTAGGACTGTATAATTGTATACTCCATATGTTTATGAATGGCTTCAGTTCATCCAGAAAAAGAGAAATTTTCAGTCAACTCTCTTCTCTATTTCACTTCCAATTAAGATGTTCAATAAGAGTAACCATATATCTAACCTCCACATTTTCTTTAACACCCAAGTCTCCCATCAAAGTTACAATTGCAAAAAGATATCAAACAAAAAGCCAGCTACTAGTGAAATTTTTTGCAGCTGAAACTAAATATTAACTATAAAGAATAAATTATAGAATCAAATCATAAAAAAAAAGCAGAATGTTGGATGTTGAAGAAATTTTGATTTCAAAACAAAAACCCAGCTAATAGTGGTCAGGGATCATCTGCATGGACCGATGGGGGAGGGTGGGGGTCGTGAGCGGCAAGCGACGTAGAGGGTGAGGGGATCATCTGCTTCCTCTTAAGGAAGAACAATTCAAAATATGGGAGGGACTCTCAAGCCTCAAGTATGGGTCTGGCGAGGGACAGGATTTAGATAAGTCTTGCCTTCTATATGTCTATGTGTAATGAATATCAGCTTTTGGAACATAAGAGGGTGTAGAAGGCATCTTGCTATGGAGGAGGTCAAAGATTTTTGTAAGCATAATAATATTCATATAATGATGCTATGTGAATCTAAGGTGCAATTCCCTCCCTTTGAGGGGAGTATTAGACATTGTGGATTTCAACATTTTGACTTCCTACCAACTTTTGGTATGGCTTGTGGGATTTGGTTGATGTGGAAGGACAATGCTAGAAATCCTTATAGTATGACAGTTATTCATAAATCTGATAGATTTATGCCATGTAATATAAGTATTATTTTATTAATGAACTGTAGTTTTGTTGCTATTTTTCTCTATGCTCCTCCTAGTCATGCCCTAAAACAGATTTTTTGGGAAGATTTGATTTCTTATCTTAGGTCACTAAGTAGCCCATTTATTATATTGGGAGATTTTAATGAACTTAGTTCTCATCTTGATAAGTTGGGTGGATCAGAATCTAGATTTTCTCGATTAGCCTATATGAATTTGTTATTTGATTCAGTTGAGTGTATAGAATTGCCTTTTGAAGGTAATTCTTATACTTGGCGGAAAAAACCCCATGGCCCTAATAACATTCTTGAACGTTTAGATAAAGGAATTGTTAGTCTTGATTGGTTGAGTCTATTCCCAAATTCTAAAGTTCATCACCATAACTTCACTTTGTCCGACCATTGTCAAGTTTCAATTTCTTTAAATTTGAGTAAGTGTAGGAAAGCTCCTCCTTTTAGATTTAACAAGTTATGGAAAACCCGAAAAGATTTTGATTACTTGATAAAAAAAACTTGGCGTACTCAATTCCAAGGTTCTCATATGTATTGTTTCACTAGAAAGTGTAAACTTCTTAAGGAAAAAGCAAAAATATGAGCAACAACTCAGTTTGGAAATATTTTTAGTCAACTTAGGATTGTGGAAGAAAAGCTAAAGGTTACTCAAAGTAAGTTAGTAGATAATGAAAATTGCTCACATCTAATAGCTTCTCAAAATAAATTGTTGACAAAGCAAACTAAGTTATTACATTTTCAAGATTTGCATTGGAAGGTTAAAGCTAAATCAAATCATATTAAACTTAGTGATGCTAATACTAAGTACTACCACTCTTATGCCTCTATTAGAAGAAATCGTAATTTAATTACCTCAATTCAAGATCCTCAAAATAATTCAATTACTCATCCTAGCCTTATTGAAGAATGTATTACTAGTGCATTTAAACAACGCTTTCTGGCTAATCCTTTATGTTCATTTGATGTCAACAAGGATTTTGATTTACTCGATGAAATTATTTCGGAGGAAGATAACCTATATTTATGTATGGATGTTACTTTTGATGAAGTAAAAATTGCAACATTTGACTTGGCACCTGTTAAAGCGCCTGGACCAGATGGGTATCCACCTTTCTTTTTTCAAAAATATTTGTCCTTAGTTGATAGATCAATATTTAGAGCTATTAAAGCTTTTTTCTATTCAGGTAAGATTTTAAAGGAGATTAATCACACCTTTATTACCTTAATTCCAAAAATAGATAATCCTTCTAATCCTAACCATTTCAGACCTATTAGTCTTTGTTCTATAATTTATAAGATTATTTCTAAAATCATGGCCAATAAGTTAAAAGTTGTTTTAGGTAAGATTATTCATCCTCTACAGGGAGCTTTTGTCCCTGAAAGATTAATTCAAGATAATATTCTCCTGGCACATGAAGTGTTCCATTCTTTTAAAAATAAAAAAGGGTTGGAAGGATGGATAGCTTTGAAATTGGATATGGAAAAAGCGTATGATCGTTTAGAGTGGGATTGCATCTTTGTTACTTTTGAGAAATTGGGTTTCTGCTCTCGTTGGATAGAGTGGCTAAGACAGTGTATTTCTACTGTCTCTTTTTCAGTTTTAGTTAATGGCATTCCTGGTGAAACCTTTGTCCCGTCAAGAGGAATTCGTCAAGGAGACACCTTATCTCCTTATATCTTTATTTTGTGTGCTAAAATATTAGCTCGTCAATTGCATCAAGCAAGTTCAGTTGGATCTAAATCTATAGGTGTTAAATTAGGACATTCAAGAGTAAAAATTCATTTTTTAACTTTTGCAAATGATACTATGGTGTTTGCTAAAGCTACTGAGGATAGTTGTATTACTATTAAAAATATTTTAGACAAATATTGTTTTATGTCAGGTCAACTTGTTAATTTTCACAAGTATGCATTCCAATATACGCAAAACGTTTCAGAATTGGTTTCTGCTAATTTTGGTAATATTCTACAAAGGGAGGAATCTTTCTCTTTAGGTAAATATCTTGGTTTTCCAATAATTGATACCAAAGTAACGAATGTTACGTTTGCTGATATTCCATAAAATATGTTTTCTCAGTTGACCAAATGGAAAGCTAACTCATTATCTCAGGCAGGTAGGACCATTCTTATCCAATCTAATTTAGCCACGAAAGGCAATTATCAAATGCAAAGTTTTTCTTTGCCCCCTACAGTTCTTACTTCCCTTGATAAATGTTATAGAATTTTTTTTTGGGAATAAAGCTCCAGATGCTAAGTCTCCAAACTTGATTGGATGGGATATGATTTGTGGACCTAAAAAGTTTGGAGGGTTGGGCCTTAGAAAATCTAAAACTACTAACATTACGCTCCAATTCAAACTTCTTTGGAAGATTTTAGATTCTCCTGAAAATTTATGGGTTAATTTAGTTAAGAAAAAGTATCTAAAGGATGATGATTTGTTTTCTTATAAAGTTAAAGCTAATGTTTCCTGGCAATGGAGAAAACTTATGGGATTAAGAAGCTCTTTCAAGAAGGGGTTAAGATGGAATGTGGGGAATGGTGAGAACATTTCCTTCTGGTATGACAATTGGGTTTTAAGTTATCCCATTGCGGATATATGTCCTGTTGTTAGTGGGTTTGAAAGTATTAAAGTTAGTTACTTCATTAATCTGGATCGTCAATGGGATAATTCTCTTCTCACGCAGTTTGTCCCTCTAGCTATCTCTAATGTAGTGACTAATTTATATATTCCTAGTAATCAAATTCCTGACAAAATATTTTGGGGCCTCTCCCCTAATAGAAATTATTCAGTTAAGTCAGGTGTTGATCTTATTCAAGGTCTAGACTCGTAGGCGTCTGAGCCTACAGTTTTTCAGTGGATTTGGAAATTGAAAGTTCCTCCAAAAATTAAATTTTTTATTTAGAAAATTTGCCAAAATGGTCTTCCTACAAAGAAAAGATTGGAATTAAGTCATGTTTCCTCCCTATGGAGTGCGTTTTTTGTAATCATCACTCTGAGGATTCCGCTCATCTTTTTTCTAGTTGTCCTTTTGTTAGATATGTGTTTGAGGATCTCAATTCCCATATGAATTGGAGTGTTCCTCCTATTATTGGGAATGACTTGTCCTTTGTTGATAATATGTTATATATGAAATCTTGCTTCTCGATATCCCAAATTGAGATTTTTGCTATTACTTGGTGGTTCATTTGGTATAACCGTAATGGTGTGATTTTCCGTCAAGAAAATTGTTCTCCAGCTAAAGTGAGTGCAATGATTAGAGCTTATGTGCATAAGATTAGGATTTATGGAGCCACAATTGATGATATTGATGCCCATTTATCTTTACAGTCTATTCAGAAAGGTGGTGTGTCTTGTGGTAAGGTTAAGATTAGGGATCAGGTCAGTTGGTGTACTCCTCCAACCAATTATCATAAAGTCAACTTTGATGGCTCAAAACTTCCAAATGATCAAGCCTCTTTTGGGTTTGTTATTCGAGACTCAGAAGGTAAAGTTGTGTTGTGTGGTGCTGGTGCGTTAGATTCGTCGGCTTCTATTCTTGTTGCTGAAGCTAGGGGACTATGAGAAGGAATTAGAGGGGCTATTTCTGTGGGCATTAGAAATCTTATTATTGAGGGTGACAATTTAACGCTTATCCAATCTATTAGAAATATATGAAAGATTCCTTGGTCTATTAACGCTCTTATTTTAGATGCAGGTGAAGATTTGAAGCAGTTTGATCAGGATGTCCAGATTCGTCATGTTTTCCGGGAGGCTAATGCTGCTGCGGATTGGATGGCTCATCGCGGTCACACGACGTCTAATCTTACTTATTGGTTTGATGTTCTTGATTTCCCTTTCGCTGCAAGGATGCTTTAGGATAGCCCAATTCTTGGGATCCACCCTAGTTATTTCTTTCCTTTAAAAAAAAACTATAAAGTAATAAGGATTTGCTGACATGTCATGAGCAAATTGAATTGCTGATGTGTCAATCCTTTGTAAAATCTTTAACAATTTTTTGCCACGTGTATTTGCCTCTAAATATTTCTGCTATGCATTACTTTTTTTTAATCACACACATACACTACTACAGAATCGATGATTTGCGTCGGATGCGAGGCGCTCATTTGCGTCGGACATGGGTCCGACGGCACAGGTCTCGTCGCAGATGAAGAAACAGGATCTGCGTCGGACTAGAACACGACGCAGTTGAAGAGCTATATGCGTCGGACCCTGACCAACACGCGACGCAAATGGTCTATCATCTGCGTCGCACATTAATCAACATGCGACGCAGATGGCCCAGCAAGCCAGCAAATAGACCATTTTTATACTTTAAAAAATTACCCATTTGCGTCGGACTTTGCCTTACATCCGACGCAAATGGGTAATTTTTGTTTAAAAAAAAATAAATTCACGTATACAAACATCATGAAGAAAAATGGCGAAGAATCATCTAATTAAATGCATACACAATTCAAGCAGAACCATAATCAAATTCAACAAAACTAAGTAACATAAAAACAGAACCATAATCAAACATGTAAAAAAACAGAACCATAATCTATACAAAATTAAAAAACAAAATTAAAAACTTCAATATTCAGATCTAACATAAAAAATGAAATTAAAAAACATAACTTACAAAAAATACTAAATAAATTAAAAAAAAACCTAAATCGCCAAAATCAGATCTTTCGTTCTCGTTCTTCTTCAAATCTCGTTCTTCTTCAATTTCGTTCTTGAATTTGCGAAAATAGTAGCTAGAACATCGTCCTTCAATTTGGGGAAAAAATCGATCAAATCGAGAACAATTAAACAGCAAGAATTCAAGATAATTAAACAAAATCTTCATAACCTGAAATCCTTCGCCAAACGTACTGAAGAATTCCATCTCAAACTGAAGAAATCCTTCGCCAAACGTACTGAAGAAATCCTTCGCCAAACGTACTGAAATCCTTCGCCAAACGTGCCTCTCAAACTGAAACAAAGGAGGCCAAAAAAGTCCGAAGAAGAAGAAGAAAACGCAGCAGAGCTAAAACTGGGAGAAGATTTCGTGAAAGCAAAGTGTTTGACGAACTGACCCATTAAATCAGATGCCCCAAGTATTCGAGAAATCTCTTGCTCGAGCTTTTCGTCACCATTGGTGAGAAGAAGGAGAAGATGAAGAATGGTAGAGAGATAGAGAACATCGTTGTGTTATGAGGAAGAGAGAGGGAGAGAGGGAGAGAGGGAGAAGGAGAAGAGAGAGAGAGAGACGGCTGGTGGATGAATCAGTAGTGGAATTATTAGGTTTTAGAAGAAATAAAGCGGGACTTATCTGCGTCGCACATATAGCCCATGCGACGCAGATAAGCCCAAATCATTTTAAGCGTTGCATTTTTTTATATAATTAGCCCAAATCATCTGCGTCGGATGGACCATAGAGTCCGACGCAAATAACTTTTTGCATCGCACTACAGCAATGTGCGACGCAGATAGGTCGTCTTTTGCGTCGATTCCCTGTTACATGCGACGCAAATGAGTCTTATGCGACGTTTGTCCTGTTGTGCGACGCAGATGGTGAGACGCAAATCGTCATTTTTCTACTAGTGATAATTGGAAAGCTATTTAAGAAATTGGCTCTGCACTAAATTTTAGGAATTGATTGCTATAAATTAGGAATTGCTTATGCATAATAAAACTGCCAAAAAATATATATCCCCTAAATATGATACTTTAGGCACCAATTAAAAAAAATCATATCCCCTAAATCCGGTATTTTAGGAACTAATTAAAAAATTCATATCCCCTAAATTCGGTATTTTAGGCACGAATCATAGATTTTGGCACTAATTAAGAAATAAATTTATAGCAAGAGCTGATAATTTAGGCACTACTTAAGGTATTACAACTATATAAATGAACATGTTGTACTCTCTTCTTAAACCCAAAAAAAAGTCTTAGCTAATTATAATATTAAACTTAAAGTTTATTAAGGGACATATTAGTGATACAATAAGTCGTATTATAAGTTTTTTAAAAAGTTCAAACTATAAGATCATTGACCACATACCCATACCATCAAAACTATAAGTTCATTGAAAACTATAAGATCACTAAGATCGTGGGCCGTCATATTACTATGACTACGGTATATCCCCATAAAACGGTGATAATTATTAGTGAGTTATAATGTGATCAGCAATATAAAACGCGATCCACAATAAAATTAATAATAAATGATATTAGCACCTGTTCATGTATAGCACAAAAGAATAAACATCTTATGTGCTAACACTTGCACAAAAGTATAAACATCTTATGTACTAGCACCTGATATTAAACTATCAACTACATGAAAAACGGATTAGCCAATATACAAATTTCACTTTGATAAAGGAAACCAACTTTATACAATAAAAAGCTCCCCGAAACATGGAGATAAGGAAAGATAACAAAGTCTGAACAAAAATTAACTTTTAAATGGCTTTTGTAAAACTGAGGACTAAAAGGGATTTCTAGAGAGAGAGGCTCTGCCTTCTCTCTAGAAAACCCCCTTAGCTCCCAATAGCAAACCCTAAAAAAACCTAGCCCCCAAATCAATTTCTTTTGAAATTGAATCCCTAGCCTCCTTCCTCTTCTCTTTCTCCTAGATCTAGCCATTGCTATGGCTTAGTTTTGTCTACTAGTCCAATCTCGCTTGTCCTCAGTCGGACTCTTGTTTTTCTAGCCTCTTGATTAGCTTTCGCCATTTCTAAAATCAGTCAATTTGGGAATGGTTGCTCGTGGTGTGGGCTCAGTTCGTTCGCGGTGGATCGTGAGTGTTCTCGACATGGAATAATTGCTGCCAATTTCAACCCGCCGGCGAAAGTAGCCGCCATTAAGACAACAATTTTTTTTAGTTATTTTTACTGAATTGTGAATCGTGAATAGTGATGCTTTTCGTAATCTTTTGCTTGTTGTTCGCCTAATTCTATTGTTTGCTAAGGCGAGGAAAGCGCCTAAATTCATAGGAAAAATGCCACTGCTACGTGGAATTTCTGTCACCATGAAGCTATTTTGTAAGTGTAGGACTTACACCGGCTTTTCAATGTGCTAAATCATGTAGGGTTGATTTCTTTTTCGCCCATTTCAACTGGTCTCAAGTTCAGTTAGTTTTTGTCGCTGGAGTTCCATTCGTGGTGGTCGTGCGCTCGTTGGCTGGTGTATGTGTCGGCTGGTGTTTGCGGTGGATCCGGCGAGTGGTAGCATTTGGCTAGTTCTTTTTTCTGGGTTTTATTTCTTTTTCATGTTCTTTATGTAATTTTCTGTTCTATTTAGTTTTTGTTTTTTTTAGTTGGTTAGCTTTGTGGTTGATCTTGTGGCCTCAAGTAATTGTGCTTCTCTTGTGAAGATTTGGGAGCTTATTCATTTTCGGTGGTGTTTGTTTTGCCCCCCGTGAAGGGTTCGACGTCGATTTGGGCCTAGGGAGATGGTGTGATGCCGCGGCGGAGCATTTACTCAAGTGCCTTAGTGCTCCTTCTACTTCGTTATTTCTGTACTTGAAGCTTATTGTAACCACCCTTAGGGGTGCTTTAGGGGGTGTCTCTTGTGTAGACACCTCCTAGTCTTCTTTCCTTATCAAAAAAAATGAGGTTTGTAAAACTTAAAGGAGGGGTAGCCTAATTGTAAGAACAAGCATGGGGATGTCTTAAAGTTTAGTATAATAACAATGGGACTCCTTTCGTTGTACAAAATACTACTCCCTCCGTCCCATAATATAGTGCTTACTTCTTTTTTTTCACGGGAATTAAGGAGAATGGAGGGAGTAATAAAATTCCTCAAAAAAAAATATCTAATGAAATACTTTTATCTTGGAACTACTTAAAAGCAATAAATATTCCTTGGAATGGTGTAAAGTAATAAATAGAGACACACATTTTGAAAGAAAATCAGGGGTATTTTGAAAAGTTTGTGTAAAAATTAAGGATAATTTAGTCTATCCAAATTGATAAAAAATGAAATAGGCATAACATTTTAGGACACTCAAAAAGGAATGTAAGCACTATATTATGGGACGGAGGGCGTACATCGCAATATTTAAAGTTCGCTAGGAATATGCTATCTTAACTGTATGTGTCATGAGAAAATCTTTTACAATTTTTTACCACGTGTATTTATAAACAAAAAAAAATAATCCGTGCATTTTGGACGGGTCAAAAACCTAGTTATATGAATAAGGCAAAAATCAAAATGTTGCAAATATTATATAACTGAGGAAATATCGTATAAGAGGTTGAAACAGTATGGTGTTACTCATCTCACTAACATTGGAAGGTCGGAAACAAACTGAGTCCAGGTTTTCAACATATTCTCTTCCAGAGCATGATTACATCAAATTACACGATAAAGACAAAACAAATCAGTCGACTAGATATCACATCGTCCTAAGTCTTAATCCTGGCATCATAATTTATCACATTTTTGTTTATCTTATTGTTTAAGCTGATGGTTGAGTCCCAGTAGTTTTATACTTTATCACGCCCCCTCACGCGAGAGCCCATTGGGATTGAAGAGTTGATGTAGCACAGGGGTCCCTCATACCTAATGCTAACTATTCCACTTAGAATGGAGGGGTGTATGAGATTCGAAGCCTTAACCTTCTATGACATGCTGGCTCCAATAACACGTCAAAGGACCAACTCAGCTAAAAGTTTAAGTTAATGGTTGGAGCCTCAAAAATAGTTTTAGAGGACCAATTCAATCAAAACCTTAAACTGATGGTTGCAGCCCTAAAAATAGTTTTATACTCTATCAACTACTTCCTCCGTTTTTTTAGATGACCCGTTTTGACTTTTGACACTATTCACATGTATAACTTTGACTATCTTTTGTGATTTGTGCTTAAGGAAAAATATAGTCATGTAGGATCTTGTTAGATTTGTCTCAATGTATATTTTCATAATATCAACTTTTTGTAATTTTTGCTTATTGATAATTAGAGATATAAAGGTTTAAAATAGTGCATTGGCATATGTGCCCAAAGGAAAACGGGTCAACTAAAAAAAACAGAGGTAGTATAATTCTAATAGAGAACTATTTTCAAAAGTTGCCCAAAACATAGATTTTCCCACCACAACCCATATGCGATGAAAAACTATAGGCACCTTGTTTTTAGCAACCACGTAAATCTAATGCTTTCCTAAGTCACACTTCATATCTTGTTAATACTTAATTGACACTTGATATTATGTTAAGTTAGAACAGTTGAGTTTGGTATTTTTTCTTGGATTATTTAAGGAATGGGTTTCCTTTTGTAATTATCACAAATTCAGCACGTCCCACAGGCCACAACAACAAAATGAGTTCAATTTTACTCCTAGTAGGATTTGCCATTTCCACAATAGTCATACTTATTGTTCTTACCAAAACCAGCAACCCTAGAATTTTCAAACTTCCTCAAGGAAAAACTGGTTGGCCCTTCATAGGAGAAACTTTAGCGTATGTTTTGTTCCCTCAAAAGTTCATACTCGATCGCATGACCAAATATTCTCCCGATGTTTTCAAAACATGTTTAGCCGGTGAAAAAATAGCCGTTTTTTGTGGTCCTTTAGCCAACAAATTCCTCTTCTCAAATGAAGGCAAACTGGTTACATACTGGCTGCCTCAATCAGTTGCCACTTCTCTTTCCTACAAAAAGATCGAATCCGATACACAATCAGGGAAACCAACACATGACCTCTCATACAAGTTCCTTAAACCAAACTCCATTCAGCATTATGTTGCTATTGTACATTCCATGACACAACAACATTTAGACAAATTTTGGGCACCTTTCCACCAAGTGAAGGCCTATACTCTTGCAAAAGAGTTCACCTTCGCTTTGTCGTGTCGAGTACTCGTTAATAGCTCAAACCCTAGCCTAGATGAAGTGAGGCAACTTGCTGAGCCGTTCTTTCTTTTGGTTCAAGGCATCTTCTCTGTGCCAATTTACCTCCCTGGAACACCTTACTACAAGGCGGTCAAAGGGGGGAAACTTGTTAAGGAGAGGCTTGTCGATATAATTAAGCAAAGAAAAAGAGAAATGGCTGAGAAAAATGAGTATAATGATTCTAATGATCGAGATTTACTAGGTTGTTTGCTTGTTGATTCCCATAAAACAGGAAAGTTTTTGAGCGAGGAGGATATTGCTAGCAAGATAATTGGTCTCATGTTTGCGGGTTTTTATCCTACAAGCACTACTATTGCTTTCATGCTCAAAAATTTCGCAGAACACCCCGACATCTATGACAAAGTTCTGAAAGGTAGTTAATAGTTTTGCTAGCCCTTATTTTGATTAGCTTATATACTCTCCTCCTTTTCTACTCACTTTCCACATTTATATATTTCTCTTTTTTTTTTTATAATACGTACTTACACTTTATTTATTTTTATTAACAATTTTACCTTATTATTTCACGTACTTATTGGTGTTATGGAGTCAACTAGCTTTTATTTATAATGCTACTTGCACCAAAATCCAAATCTAGTTGGAGACTATATAGGTGAAGATTTCCACACAAAAAAATTCTAATATTTGCTTTTCTCCTTTATGCATTTTCTAGCTAGTGTTCATTTAGGAAACAATCAAGCATATCCTCGGAGGAAATTAGAGGATCTGGAATCTCTCCTTTGGCATTGGCGGACTTCCGACCTACTTCCTTCGTTTTTTCTTTCCTTGCAACATTTTTCATTTTAGAAAATTGTATATTACTTGAAACATTGAGATTTTTGTTGACAATATATGTTCTACATCTCTATTATATTCTAAATTTTTGTGTGATGCTCTAATGTTACAAGTAATAAACAAAAAAAAGGAGAAAGTACTTGTTAAAAAATTATTTGTCAAGTTGCTTTCACTTATATGTTTTGAAATATTAATGGATCCACAGAACAATTAGAGATCGCACAATCAAAAGGACGAGGAGAAACCTTAACTTGGACGGATGTGCAAAAAATGAAGTACTCTTGGAATGTGATTTGTGAAACAATGAGATTAACATCACTTGTTCCCGGAAATTTTAGAGAGGTGATAACTGATTTCACCTTTGCTGGTTTTAACATCCCAAAAGGATGGAAGGTATGAAACTAAGATATACTTGGGTCTCTAATTTTTTTACTTAACTTATTATCTTCTTTGTCAATTATTTTTCACTCCAATGTTTTTCTATATATGCATATGATGTGCTAACATATCCTAAATTACAAAAATAGGTTCACTGGTCATTGTATGCAACACATAACAACCCGACTTACTTTCCTGAGCCGGAAAAATTTGATCCTTCAAGATTCGAAGGGAATGGACCGACACCTTACACATTTGTACCATTTGGGGCAGGACCTAGAATGTGTGCAGGAAAAGAATTTGCTCGCATTGAAATGCTTGTTTTTCTACACAACGTGGTTACTAGATTCAGATTGAAGAGGGTGAATCCTAAGGAGATGATTATCTGTAATCCAGATCCAATACCAACAGAAGGCCTTCCCATTTACCTTCAAGCTCATGTGATATAAGTATCAAAATCCAATGTGAAGTCTAGTGAATAAATGGAATTCAATATGACCTTTTCACAAATCTTGTAGTGTGATTGGACTATAAGCATATCGTTATATGACTTGTGTTTATCCCAAACTAATTATGCAAGTGTGTTATGTCGTGATTTACAAGTTATAAGATGTGAATTTTGCTCTCAAATACAAATTCATTGCATGTTTTATCATTTATGCTTCCTTCTTTTATTTTTGGATTTACCATTTCTTTTTTGCACCTTTGTTATCGCACAAATTTATGCATTCATATCTTTAATTTATATTTTATTATTATTATTATTATTATTATTATTATTATTATTATTATTATTATTATTATTATTATTATTATAACAAAATCATATAGGCCAATGAGGGGTGCCACATAGGACTGAAATGCATTTAGTTACGCACACGTAGGATGGCAAAGAATTTCCCCCCGAAATCCCTTCGTTTTGGGCAAAGTCCGGCTAATTGCAATTCACTTAATTTGGGCCGTAACTTAAGGCTTAACAAAAAAGGAAAAGAAATTTTATAAAATTCTCACTAATATCTTATGATTTGACGAATCTACATTAGTCCAATAAAGGAAATCAATAGTTTTGGTGTTGGCATCTGTTTTCCTTCTCTCTCTGCACACATATTAGGAAAAGATAATTACCCACACCTAAGATAATTATGCAAAGCCATTAAATCAAATTTTTGCCAAATTAGGATTAATCATTTCCCTGGTGAGATGCATACCGACTGGGGCATATTGCCTTTGTTGTGTAGTAGGAATTGAAGCTTTGAAATGAGGGTTTGATGCTTGCCGCACACAAGACACTTATTTTGTATCAGTTCTACTTTCTCAGTTCTCTTGCAGTTGAAAAGTTTTGGTCCCAATTCACCGGTCTAGCGTACCCAACAAGAACGAGTGTGAACCCCTAGCAGCCATATAGCGTCCAAATGACTACAGTCTACATGATCATTGGTCTATTATTTTGTTATAATAATAGAAATATTATCAACGTAACTAACATGTGCATATAATATTGTCAAAGGACCAACTCAACCAAAAGCTTAAGCTGATGGTTGAGGCCCCAGGAATAGTTTTATACCCATTGGGCTTGAAATGTGGATGCAGCACAGGCCTCCCTCATACATGGCGTTAAATATTCCACTTAGAAAGGAGGGATGGATGAGATTTGAACCCGTGACCTTTATGTCACACTGACTCTGGTACCATGTCAAAGGACCAAATCAACCAAAAGCTTAAGCTCATGGTTGAGGCCCCATGAATAGTTTTATACTCTATCAAATATTGACTCATCACTTTTTCTTTACTACAATTAATTTATTTCAATTTTCTGTCTTTTTTTTTTTTAAAGGAATCAATTTCATGTCTTTTTATTAGGCAATATTTTGTGGAATTTGATGATACTGTTGTTCAAAAGGTTAGTCATTTTACTTTTAATCTATGACATTCTGTAAAAGGTTGTTATCCATGTTACTTGGAGTCTTCAAAAGTTTCAGTTTTTATAGAAGTATTGGATATGCATGTATTGAGCATTTTTTACTTGCTCAAATTAGTACATATATATTAGTAATTAGTAGTTTGTGATCATAGGAAGCTGACATTCAGATGGGTATGTCTACTGATTTTATAGGCTGTTTAACATAAAAATGGTCCAAGGGGTATACATTTTCAACGACAAGGTCCCCGGCAACAGGTACTAAACTCATACTATATGTAGTTTGTGAAAATTAAAATGGAAGTTATATAGTAGTCTATGATTGTGGGCTGCTAACTGCATTTCATGAATCATGGTTTAGGTGTATTATAAGTCAAATGAAGTTACAACATGTATTGCTGTGATCAGGGAATTGGTATGTGGCTTGGATTACATGTAGGGCTTCAAAAATATCCTGGGAATTGAAGTGAGTTCTTATGTTATCGCAATCTGATATTTTTCTGGCAGGAAAATTTGTGTTTTTTTGCTTATAAGCTTAGCCCCTTTTCTTTTGGACTTATTTTCAGTTCAGTTCCGTTCCGTTCAGTTCAGTTACTCAGTTCAGTTCAGATTCTCTCAGTCCAAAAGAACGAAAAGAACGGGGCCTTATTTGTCAATGATGGATTGGATAATTGATGGAATTCGGGGTCAATTTTGTAATGTAGTGTGGCATCTTGAAAAAAAAATTTGTATCTTTGCTTCTAGACACAGAGAGAGCAGAGAGATATAAAATAAAGGATTTTTTGATGGGAATAATCCCACCTTTGAGCGATCCTCCCAAAACAGTCCCACCTTTCATAAATTTGGGAATAATCCCACATTTAGGATGTATCTGTTCAGTATGGACCCTTACCTGTTAGTAACCTGCAAATGCAGGTTTTCTCTTTTCTCCCTCCTTTACTTCTTCTCCTCCACAACTACCACCACCTAGCCACCCCACCCCTGCAGTCCCCACCCCCAGTCCTACCCCCACCCTCACCCCCCACAGTAAACCCGGTCCCCGGCCCACCCCCCCCCCCCCCCCGGCCCCACCACCCCACTCTTGCATCCCCCGACCCCGCCCCACCCCGGTCCCCACCCGATCCTCTGTCGCAAACCCCCTCCCCTACAAATCCCCTAACCCCGCGAACCCTCCTCTCCCTTGAGACCCCCATTCCCCTGCAAACCTCCTTCGTAATCCCCTCCCCCCATGCTTCCCGGTGAACCCCCTCGCTCGCGCGCTTTTCGGCGAACCTCCACCCCTTCTTCTTCTTCCTCTTTCTCCTTTCTTTCTCTTTCTCCCTACTCCGGAAATTCAAAAGGGAGGGGCGACGGGGGAGGGGCGATGGGGAGAGAGGGGTGGTGGTGGCCAAAGACGAAGATTGGGGTGGGAGGTGGCCTTCTTTGTGGGGGGGTGGGGTGGGGGTTTATTGTGAGTGGGGGGTGGGAGAGGGTTTGGGGGGGGGGTGTTTGCGGGGGAGGGGGTTTGCGGGGGGGGGGTTTGCGAGAGGAGGGGGTGGGGACCGGGTGGGGGTAGGGGGCTGGGTGGGGTGGGGCTGCAAGGTGGGTGATGCGGGGGTTGGGTGGTAGGGTTAGCGGGGGTGGGGACCGGGGTTTCTTTGTGGGGGGTGGGGTGGGGGTGGGGACTGCAGGGGTGGGAGGTTTTTTTTTTAAAAAAAAAATATAAAAGGTGGGTCATCACCTTTTGAATAGGTGACCAGTAAAAATGCCCGTTTTTGACAAATGTCCCACAAAGGTGGGATTATTCTCAAATTTATGAAAGGTGGGACTGTTTTGGGAGGATCGCTCAAAGGTGGGTTTATTCCCATAAAAAAATCCTAAAATAAATAAATATAATTCTAGACTCTTGATTTTCAATACTTGGGTTTTGACAATATAAGGCATGTAAAATTCAATATATAAGGAATTCGGTATGTAGTAGTAGTACAGAGTACATCAGTAGAGGACATAGAAATGGGAGGGGAGTGAGTAAAATGTGAGAATAGTTGAACATATTTCTATTTATTTGCTTTGATTGTTTTTGTTTAAGGTTTTTTGGTGGTGTTTGTCTGTTTGATGGGAATGTGGTGAGATTTCAGCTGTGTTGCTAACCGATTTGCATCTTTCTTCTGAATGAATTTTTCGGGTTGCTCTTAATTTTTTGTATTTTTTTCCTTAATTTCGCCAAGAATTAGATAGATCGAATGAGAATGATAATTTCAATGAGATGAGATATGTGGAGGTGACAGAGAAATAAGGAAAAGAAGAGGAGGAACGAAATTAAAGAAAGGTTAATTGAGATTTGAATCATTTGATTAGCTAGATGAAAAGTTTGTTCGCAGTTATGACTTTTTATTTAGAAACTATACTAATGAGTAATGAGGTGTCAATTTACTGGAAAAATTAATACCAATTCCAGGGTTTGTTTGTTTGTGTTATGGTGAGTATACTGAGAGAATAGTTGAAGAGAGAGGATGAACGAGAAAGAGAGGGCGGGGTACCCCGTAGTAGTTTAGGATTCTCGCAACTGACCAAGTGAGTGGGAAAAGGTTGGGAGTTCATATTTTTTATTTTGAAAATTCTTAGACAAGCTAAGTTTTTACACAGCTCTATAAATACAGTGAAAACTGAAAGGATCACTGATATAGGATGAACAAACACCCAATTAAATTACCATATTCCTATGAAAACAACACTGTAATTAGAAGTGGACGTGATTATTAGTCGATAGATAACGAAGTCAATAGTAGTATTTACACGTCTATTATAGTAAATATATTGCTTAATTTTTATACATCTTAATAACCATGGCTTACTGTTACAGTTTGGGCCTATATTGCTACTGTTTGGGCCTAATATTCCCTGGGCCTGGTTCTTGTGAGGACGACCATCAAACCCCGGGGCAGGGGGGGGGGACAATGGGACCTACAGGATGGTTACCATAACCCCAGGGTGCCTAGGGATCTCAAACAAAGGGTAAACAAGCTTATTGCCTGAAAAGGCAACATAACCAAGCAGCCCCTCTGAGGCCCATCCAATCAATGTTCCCTTTATGGGGATCCTCAACACTATAAATACCCAATGTCTCATCAATGAACAGGTAATCAATTCTAGACCAACCACTCAATACTTGTAGTTATACCTCGTAGCTGACTTGAGCGTCGGAGGGGCGATCCCGGAAATACCCCCGGGGTAGTCTAACCCTCATTCTTGTAGGTCTCGACGGCATCATTCAAGCACTCGGTCATTCCGGACGGTCATCGGTCCCTCATCTTGATTAACTCTCCCCATCTCACAAGTTTTGGCGCCGTCTGTGGGGATCGACAAACAAAAAACCATGGCCAATGCTCGGAGATCCCGTCGAACCCAGCAACCTCCAAACTCACCACCTCGAGAAGGGAATCCCCCTCCCGAGGTAGCTGATGAAACAGCGGGCGACCCTCGCAGGGCCCCCGTGCTCTCAGAAAGACATCAATACATCCTCGAGGAAGTAGCTCCTCGAGAGGCAGCCAGCGCAGCCAATCGAGGACCACCTCTAGAAAGAAGAAACCTCCCTCGAATTGAGCTCCCCCGAGTTGAGCAACCCACTCCAAATCATGTCACCCAGCAGGACCTGCAGCAGCTGGCAGAGCGCCTCAGCGACAGTCTCGAGCGAAACCTTTAGGCCCTCGTCTACAGCCTCCAGAACGGAGGAGAGGGAACATCCACTAGGCCTCCTGCTCCATGACTCACTGTGGGGCAGGACGGACGCAATCCTCCCCTCGACGACCCAGTTCCACAAGCGTCAACTCGAGCCCCCCAGGATCCTACTCGAGCCCCTCGAGCTCCCCCATGAGACCCTCCTAGCCGGAGGGATGCCCGACATATCATCATCGAGCGATCCCTCAGGCACGGTCATCGAAATGCTCGCGAAATCCTGGACGAGTGCGGGGATCACTCGAGACAAGAGAGAGTAGCACCCTCGAACCGCAACCATAGGAGGGAAGGGTCTCGACAACGCGAGGAGGGGCCCCGGGAGTACAACGAGGACGAAGCCGACAAATCTGAGACGAACAGGAAATCTGACGCCCACTTCGGGAATCTCGGCTTCATCACACCCTTCAGCAAAGAAATCATGCGGACCCCCAACCCTCGAAAGGTGAAGGTGCCGCCTATCGAACATTATGGGGGAACAACAGATCTCGTCGATCACCTCGCTGCCTTTAAAGCACAAATGAGTGTGCAGACATGGAGCGAGGCAGCTTGGTGTAAGTTCTTCCCCACCACACTGAAGGGCCTTGCGCTCACTTGGTTCACAGAGTTACCCCCGGGCAGTATCTCGAGCTTCGCCTCCCTCGAGACAGCTTTCAAGCAAAACTTCATTGTAGGAAGACGGCACCGAAGGACCAGCATCCACTTAATGTCGATAAGACAACGCAGAGAAGAAGACCTGACAGATTATATCAAGAGGTTTAATGAAGAGTCCCTAAAAGTCTCCGACCTACAAGATAGCGTGGCTTTCACAGCTCTGATGTCGGGCCTCTACCCATCGAGAGGTTTCTCGGAGGGAAAGAGAGAAGAGGCCTCGGGTGGATGACAACGGCTACGACCCTCGATACAACCTCAAACGAAGGGAGATATACCTCGATATCAAGGAAAAATACGCCTTGCCAAAGCCAACACCCATCAGAACTTTCATCAACAGAAGAGACAAGAAGCTTTGGTGTGAGTACCATCATGACTGCGGACACACCACCCATCGATATTTGAAGAACCCCGCGGAAAAAAAAAGGAGCCTCAAAAAGAAAAGGAGTCAAGGAGTGAAGTAACAGCAGGATTCGCCAGTGTCATAGCCGGAGGGTACACTTCGGGCGGCTTAACCAGCGGCTCTCGAAAGAAACATCTCTACACCCTTAAACACGGAGTGTCAGATACGAGCAGGACAGTAGCCTGTCCCACCATGACTTTCAAAGACAGCCATCGGCCTATTCAAACCCCACACGACGACCCCCTGGTCGTCGAAATGAAGATTGTCAATCTGAGGGTAGGTCGAGTGCTCATAGACAGCGGGAGTTCCGCGGATATCATAACCATGGATTGCCTGGCAAAGCTGAAATATCAAAGGAGTGACCTCTTGCCCATCAGCCAGCCGCTGGTAGGATTTGGGGGCCAATCCGTCCACCCTCTAGGATCGATCAAGCTTCCCACGAGAATGGGAGAGAAAGGTCGAGGGAGGAGCGAACTCATCGACTTCCTCGTCGTGGATGTTGACCTCCCCTACAACGTCATCATTGGGCGCCCCACCCTCAACAAAGTTAAAGCTGCCATCTCGACCTACCAGCTACTATTACAGTTCGAGGCCGACGACGGGAAGGTCGCCCAATTATTCGGGAATCAGAAGTCTGCCCGGGAATGTTATGTCAACAGCCTGAAGCACCAGCGCGACGCTACAACCAACAAAAGGAAGCACCCCGAGCCTGAAGGCCCCTCCCCGAGATGGGGATCTATGATGCCGAGAACCCCAAACGGTATGAGAGACCTCAACCCATAGATGGGGACGAAGAGGTATGTATCGACAATACAAGGGGAAGGACGATAAGGATCGGCAAACAGATTCCTGACGGCACCCTAGCTCAAATCATCGATGTCATCCGCGAGTTCCAGGATGTGTTCGCCTATACGGTCGACGAGATGACGGGCATCGATCTTGAGATCATGGTGCACCGCCTCAACATCAAAGTGGGCTATCGACCAGTGAAGCAAAAGCTAAGGCATCAGGGTGCCGAGAGAAGTAAAGCAGCGGCCGAGGAAGTGAAAAAGCTGCTGGCAGCAGGCTTCATCAAAGAGTGCCAGTACACCGAGTGGCTTGCTAACGTGGTACTGATCCGCAAATCAACTGGCTCGTGGAGAATGTGTGTCGACTTTACGGACCTGAACAAGGCATGTCCAAAGGACAACTTCCCCCTCCCCAAAATCGATAGACTTGTCGATTTGACCGCCGGACATGCCCTCTTCAGCTTTATGGACGCCAACGTCGGATATCACCAAATCCCCATGGCAAAAGAAGATCAAGTTCACACAGTAGTCACCACAAACTCAGGGGTCTACTGTTACAAGTGATGCCATTCGGCCTCAAAAACGCTGGTGCTACTTATCAACGCTTCGTCAACAAGATGTTTTAAAATCAGATGGGAAGGAATGTCGAGGTTTATGTAGACGATATTATCTTCAAGAGCCAGCAGGAAGAAGAGCATGCATCGGACCTTAGAGAAACCCTGTCCACCCTACGCGCCCACAATATGAAGCTGAATCTGAAGAAGTGTGTCTTCGGCGTAAAGGGAGGAAAGTGCCTCGGGTTTCTAGTCGACGAGAGAGGCATCGAGGCTAATCCCGACAAGGTTCAGGCCATAATTGAGATGAAGAGCCCTCGAACCGTCAAAGAAGTCCAGCGCCTGACCGGTTGTATGGCGACACTAGGACGATTTCTATCTAGGTTAGCAGACAAAAGCTTATACTTCTTCAGAACACTAAAGCAACCGACATTCGACTGGGACCAGCCAGCAGAAGAAGCATTCCAACAGCTAAAAGCGCACCTAGCCAGCCTCCCCAAACTCGTCTCTCCCTTACCAGGAGAGACGTTGTTCGTGTACCTGGTTGTGTCAGAAAATGCACTTAGCGTCGTCCTCGTTACTAAGAGAGAAAAGAATCAACACCCAGTCTATTTCATCAGTCACGCCTTTCGAGGCGCAGAAGCTAAATACCCCCCAATCGAAAAGGTGATATTTGCCCTTGTAGTCGCCACTCGCAAACTCAAGCCATACTTTCAAGCTCACCCCATCAAAGTATTAACAAGTCAGCCCCTCCGCAAGATAATCGAAGGTAAAAATTAGTCGAGCAGGGATACGGATTGGTCTAATCAGCTGTCGGACTTCGGTATAGAATTCGAACCCCGCCGGGCAATCAAGGCTCAGGCGCTAGCTGACTTCATCGCCTAATGTACCTTGAGGCCAGAGCCTGCCGTGGAAGGTCCATGGGAATTATTTGTCGACGGGTCATCCTCGAAAGCAAGTTGCGGGGCCGGCTTGTTGATCCTCGATCCTCAAAGAAATAGGACGGAGTACTCCGTGAAGTTCGCCTTCTTTGCCTCGAACAATGAAGCAGAGTACGAAGCCCTCTTACTCGGGCTACAACTCTATAGGGCGGCGGGTGCTCGAAACATCAAAGCCCACTCAGACTCCCAACTCATCGTAGGACAAGTGACTGGGGAATTCGAAGCCAAAGAAGACAGCATGAAGATGTACCTCATGAAAATCAAGGAGGAAGTAAGCAATCTGGCAACCTTTGCCATCACCCACATTCCAAGGTCAGAAAATCAGCAGGCAGATGCATTATCGAGATTGGCCAGCTCCGCCGAAGATCTGTCACCCCGCCCCATAATGTGGGAAGTGCTTAATGCCCCCAGTATCAATAGAAGGGTAGCTACCCTCGACAGGGGCCCCACATGGATGGACAAGTTGGTGTCCTTTGCAAGGGATGAGGTACTGCTTGAGGACGAGCTAGAGGCCGAGAAGGTAAGGAGGCAACCCCGATGGTTCATGCTCCATGAGGGGCAGCTGTACAAGAAGTCCTTCACTCACCCACTCCTTCGGTGCCTAACCCCGCAGGAGGGCGACTACGTACTCCGAGAAATACACCAGGGAGCCTGCGGTAGCCATCAGGGTGCCAGGACCATCGCCGCTAAAGCCCTTCGAGCTGGGTATTACAGGCCAACGTTAAAGGAAGATGCCTCGAACTTGGTTCAAAAGTGCAAGGAATGCCAGATACATGCCAACTTGCCCCATCAAGCAGTCAACCCCCTCACCACCATCCAGGCCCCTCTACCCTTCGACATGTGGGGCATGGACCTATTAGGGACTTTTCCCCCTGCATCAGGTCAGCGAAGGTTCCTGTTAGTCATTGTCGACTATTCCACAAAGTGGGTAGAGGGCCAACCACTAGCCTCCATCACCGACAAGCAAGTTCAACAGTTCATTTGGCGTAATCTGATAACTCGATTCGGCGTCCCTCGAGTCCTTATATCGGATAATGGGCGACAATTCAACAGCGGACCCACGAAAGATTACTGCTCTCGGTTCGGCATCGAAACCAGATTCTCTGCTGTCAGTCGACCCTAGACCAACGGACAGGCTGAAGCCGCCAACATGGTAGTCCTGAAGGGACTAAAGACCATGCTAGAAGGAGCCAAGGGCTCATGGATCGATGACCTACCGGGGATATTGTGGTCCACGAGGAAAACGGTTCGAGAAGCCACTGGACAAACACCGTTCAACTTGGTTTATGGGAGCGAGGTTGTGCTACCCGTCGAAGTCAGTATCCCCTCACCACGGATAACCTTCTACGACCAAGACAGCAATGAAAAAGAGAAACGCATAAACCTCGATCTCCTTCCCGAGACTCGAGGCGACGCGCTCCTCAAGGCCATCTCCTACAAACTCAAAATCACCAGACTCTTCAATCGGCGAATCAAGCATCGACCTCTGCAGGTCAACGATTGGGTCCTCCGGAAATTCGAGGCCACCGGCAGGGAACCTTGCCTTGGTAAATTACAGCCCAACTGGGAGGGGCCTTACAAAATCACAAAGGTCGTTCGACCAGGCACATACCGCCTCGAAGACCAGGAAGGCCACCCCTTGCCCCGACCTTGGAATGCGGACAATCTTAGAAAGTTATATGTATAAGCTCAGGCCCGGCCTTCGAAGTAATACATTTTACAAATTTCAGCCCTCGAAATTAGGGGCATCTACTACGAACATCATTGGCAGAATGACAAGCCATCTTTTGTAAAGCTGTCTCAGCAAAGTTAGGTATACACTTATCGAGTTGTAATACACACCTATCGAGTTGTAGAACACCTATCGAGTTGTAATACATCTATCGAATTGTAATATCGGGCTAACAGCAAATTTTGGAAACAAAATAGATCAAAGTATGCGCTTTAAGTATACACCTATCGAGTTGTAATACGCCCATTAAGTTGTAGTACAACTATCGTAGTCACATCAAGCATAGACAAAAATTTCAAGGGCATAAACTTGTTAAAATAAAAATACATCGATGGGAGGAATAGCAAATTTTATTAATAAAGGGAAGTACAAGCCATCGAGATGGCAAAGTTACACACATAAGGAACATCTAGAGATTAGAACTAAACTATAAGGGTCTAACATTAACCCTTGAAGGAGCCAGAAGGAAGAATGAGGAAGATGAGGGAGGCGGTATCATGGGTGCGAGCCCTCGAGATCGGCAGCAGCAGGAACTTGGTCCTCGACTTGAGCGACCCCCCGCGTCATCCTCTCCTCGAGGAGCCTCAGCATCCTCTTGGGAGAGAGCAGTAACCCCCTCCTCAACCTCCTGCCAGGAAAGGCTAGGAGACAACTTCTCAAGGACGGCTCGAACGTCCTTTAGAGCCTCAGAGTGACTAACCTCGGAAGCTTGAAGGGAGGCATCCTCGAGGAAGATCCTCCCAGCCTCGGAGAGCATCCAATTCTCGATGATCAGCTCCCGACAAGCAGTCGCCTCCTTGACGGCATCGGTAGCCCTCTTGTCGGCCTTCTTCACCCTGGCCAAGGCCTCCTTCCTGTCCTTCGAGGCCTGACGATGCCTCCTGCTGGTCGAGTCCCTCTGCTTAGTGAGGTCCTCGATGGTCTGCTGGGCCTCGGTCATCTTCTCCTTGAAGTCCAGCTGATCCTTCTTAATAGCTCCCTCAGCTTCAGAAAGCTTCAGCTCAGCAATCCGGACCCGATTGTTGAGGGAGCTTCTCCCGTCAAAGGACATCTGGTCCTTGACTCCAGCAGAGGCAGTACCCCGAGGATGGTGGGCCAGAGTAGAGACCTTGATCGAGAGCTGCAGAAAACAAAAGAGCGTAAGCAACAAATTACCCAAGTCAAGAAGGAAAGAGAAAGGGGGCAGGCACATACCTCGACATAGGTAGCCTTCAGGGCCTCGAACTCTTGACCATCGGTACCACAGCATGCTGCCTCATCAGCAGCTGTCATCAAAAAACCCGAGGCCCTCTCGAACCTCCCAGCCAGGTCAGCCCTCGAGAGGGCAGAAAATGGAACAGCAGCAGTCGAGGGGGATGACCCCTCGACCTTCGACCTCTTCGATGGGGCCTGCTGCACCCCAGGCGAAGTAACGGGAAAGATAACCAGAAAAGGAAGTTTCCCCTCGGGTTTAGCATCGAAGGGCTCCTGCTTCACCACAGGAGCCAAGGGAGGAAGGGCCTTTGTGGCCGAAATTATAGTCACATCCTCTGTCAAGGACGCTGCCTCGAGCTTAACAAACTTCGAGGAATCAGGCAACCTCGTGCCAGCAGAGGCGGAGTTCGAACTCGCCTTCGCCAACTGGCGGTGTTTGGCTGCTCGAAGAGCCTCAGGAGTGATCAATGGTTGAGACATCGCAATAGAGGCAAGAAGGACGGTCGAGATTGAAAGTTTGGAGGAAGAAGGTGTGAATGGTGTAATGACAGCGTTAAAACACCTTATACTTATAAGAAAAGTAAATCACGAATTCCAAGGCTGCAATAACTTCCCTCATGGGCCTCACAATAACAGAAGCTCATCACCCAAAAAGCCTGCCATGTGTATAGGGCCCAAAGCCCTCCATGGCACCCAAAGCATGGGAAAGACTGTCTTACCCTCGGTACCAGAAAACATCCAAGGCCACAAGTCACTGAAAAGGAACGTTTCCCCTCGAGGCCCAGCCCTATCGAAGGGCTTTGTTCCCACGGGATGATAAGGGTACTCTAGCAAACTACACTCGAGCAAATCCCCTAAACAACCCGCAACTCGGAAGCGAGATATAACTCGAGAGGTGGCCCCTTGCAGGCGCCAATCGAAGGTAATGGTGCATCGAGAGCAGCAAAGCTCGCATCAACCGTAAGAGACTTGGAAGGATAACACGAGGCGAAAAGCAAAGACTTCTTCTCATTACAATCAAAAGGTTAAAAAGATACATCCTAAAGGACACCAAAGCTAATTACAAGGTCAATTCAAAGCTAAATACAAAGACCTACTTAGCGTCGCCGGAGCTGCTCGACAAACTGCTCAAAGAGATAAGAGAAGTCGAACTGGAGGAGTCATTGAGCTCATCCCCTTCATCCTGATCCTCTCCGCCTGAGGCATCTTCGTTCTCAACACAGACTCTGGCCTCAGAAGTATAGCCATCGACACCCTCAACAGGAGCCTCAGAGGTCGGGAGAGAATCAGCCTCCAAGTCAGCGGCCACGATGGCTTCATATTCCTTCTCGACCAGGGTCCAGTTGGTCGAGGGAGAAACCTTGGCCAGGGCCTCCCGCAGCTTAGCAAGAGTAACCCTTGTCGCCACTTCCGCCCCCTCGAGCCCCATGTCAGCAGCAAAGTCCCTACCATCCTGAGAATTCTGCCACTCGAGGATGATCTTCTCCCTAGAAGTCGAAGACTCACCTTTCGACGAGACGAACTGCCTCTTGATCGAGTCCCGTTGGCTCTGGGCATCCCGAATCTTTTTCCTCCATCCCTCCTCCTGAACGGTAAAGCTGTTCTCTTTCTCTTCGAGGTCCTTTTGGGCAGCCTCAAGCTCAAGCTTGTAGTTCAAAGCGAGCTCCTTCTGCTGAGCGAGATCCTTCCGGAGCCGGCGAAAGCCGATAGTATGTCGATGGCTCATAACGGCCATTCGAACTGAACACTAGAAAGAGGCCAAACAATAGGCTTAGCAAAGAGAACTTTACAACAGGGCGGGAACATAGCAAAAAGAGAACTTACATCAATCCAGGAAGCATGAATCCCTTTGACCTCCTCTTCCTCGTTGAGAGCTCGGCAGGCCTCGACATCAGCCTTGGTCAGGAAGCACTTTAGAGCTAAGTCAAAGCGTCGGGCCTTCTCGACCCCAGAAAGCTCGGTGAAGGGCTTCGAAGCCTGGTCCGAGTCTTCCGCCCTTGCCCTCTTCCAGCCGGGGGTCTCCTCGTGACGAGGTTCTCCTTGTGCCTCCACGACCCTCGAAGGGGCCGCTGTCGACCTAGAGGGAGGCTCGAGGGTCGCTGTCTTCCATCTCTCCCCCAAAATCTTAGGAGGCACGATGGCCGCCGCCGAAGGAGGATGGATACGAGGCCTCTTCACCGGATCCTACCAGAAAAATAGAAGTTAGAACATGAAACAAAAGATCCGATGATCAGATCGAAAGATGTGAAGTTTCCTTGGGAGGTCGAGGGTATCTGCTCCTGTACTCGTTGGTTAGCCGTCAGCCGCCTCTGCATGATTTCGCTAAGTTCTCGACGGGCAATAACTACACAAAACAAATAAAGGTTAACCCACGATACATATCAATCAAGACAAGTACACCTAGAAGCGAAGGCCCTACCCTTGGGATAAGTCGAGCTGAGTCCCATCGAAGAGAGGAAGTGCTCGTCACTAAGATCCTCTGCGCTAGGGTTCCAGTTGGTGGGGACCTGCTTTCGATCGCCATTGACTATCGAGGTGATGGTCTGGCAGTAGATGGCAACCCTGGCCTCGTCCTCTGACATCCTGGGCACCGACCTATTTAAGGCCATGTTCGGACCCTCGAGACAGGGAACAACTGGGAAATCCCATTGCTCAACCCGATATATGTACATGAACTCCGTACGGAAGCTCTGTTGGTTCGAAGGCATAGTCCCCACGACCTTGTAAGGAAAGCGCACCTGGAAGGTATACCAACCTTAACCATTCGAGGTCGCTGACATCACGACCAGTTTCATCAAGTTCCGCCAAAGGACCAAAGTTAGCTCGACCTCCATCATATCACATATGGCAAGGAACCCAACCATCGAGCCCACACTGTTGGGCATCAACTGACAAAGGGCCAGGTTGTAGGAACATAACACCTCAACAATAAAGCGATGAACGGGGAATCTTAGCTCCAACTCGAGGTAGGCCTTATACAGAGCCACGCAACCCGTCGGAGGAGTACATACGGTCTCGTCGGGCTCGGGAATGTACAAGGCGTACGGATGTCGGATCCAATACGATGTCTCGAGGAAGCGCAGGTTGTCCAAAAGGAACTGCATGGAGGGTCCTGTAACGTAGAAGTGCGCGATGCCCTTGCCTTGAGCCTGGGCCTCCCCCTCTCCGCCGCTAGTGCTCGCCTCATGGGAAAATCCTTCACTGCTGCCCTCCATTACTCGAACGACCTGGCCATCGAGAAGATGGTCTAAGTAACTCCTAATTGCCCTAGTGCGAGCAATGGTTACTCGTATGGGGGATTATTTACCTCCTATCCCCCATCGGACATTATTGAAGCCCCGTCGCTCGAGCATGGTAATGCGTCGAGCACCCGCGAGGGATCGGGACAGTCTAAAGCTACGGACACCACGGGCACCCCATTTATTAACACTCCATCGAACAAAGGCTCGAGTGGCGCTGGGGGGGTGTCCGAGCCAGACAAAGAACCCCCGTGTTAATCGAGAGGGGATCCTGTCCAGAACGGCCCATTTATTAATAAAAAGAAAAGGAAGAAAGTGGGTCGTACCTTATCTAAAACACCTTCGAGATCCTGCACTTTGAAGAACGCCGATCGACTTGTGTAACCTCGAGGAGAAAATCTCTTGCGCAGCAGTAATCCAGAAGAAACGTGAATGAGACAAATGACGCGGTCCCCCCTATTTATAAGCAATCACGGTACTAAACGGTTGGTATATCGCGGGCTTGGGAAACTCCTGGAAACAGCAGGGCTGACTTTGGGCCCTGAACCAGGCCCAACAGTCACCCTAACCAGATTCACGAGCCTTAGCTACCCGACCAGTCCAGAAACGGTTGACTGAATTCAGCTAAGTCCAAAAACCTACAATTAGTCACCTCAACTACTAGAGTCGGTGCCCGTTAAGCGCTACGGCATTAGAACACCCCTCGGGGCACACAGGGCCTGTCGACCCTCAACCCCCCAGAGCGATGGTTCAACGGTCTCTCAAAGAGCTCGGCGAATAACCGCCCAGCGCTCTCCGGAGGTCACGACACGCGCCCCTCGAGATACATGGGGCTCATTAGCCCCAAAGACATCTCGAGCGAGGTTAAGGATGCCCCTCGAGATACATGGGGCTCACTGGCCCCTAAGACACCTCGAGCGAGGTCAAGGATGCCCCTCGAGATACATAGGGCTCATTAGCCCCTGAGACATCCCGAGCGAGGTTAAGAATGCCCCTCGAGATACATGGGGCTTATTAGCCCCTGAGACATCCCGAGCGAGGTTAAGAATGCCCCTCGAGATACATGGGGCTCATTAGCCCCAAAGACATCCCGAGTGAGGTCAAGAATGCCTCTCGAGATACACGGGGCTCATCAGTCTCGAGCAAGGTTACGGATGCCTCTCATGATACACGGGGCTCATCAGTCGCTGAGCCATCCCGAGTAAGGTTACGGATGCCCCTCGAGATACATGGGGCTCATTAGCCCCAAAGACATCTCGAGCCAGGTCAAGGATGCCCCTCGAGATACATGGGGCTCATTGGCCCCTAAGACATCTCGAGCGAGGTCAAGGACGCCTCTCGAGATACATGGGGCTCATTAGCTCCTGAGACATCTCGAGCGAGGTCGAGGACGCCCCTCGAGATCCGGATACGACTTTCCGCGAAACATGCAATTTCTGGAGAGTCTTCTCTCGCACATCTCGCGTGGGGCTAATGTTTGGGCCTAATATTCCTTGGGCCTCGATCTTGTAAGGAGGACCATCAAATCCCAAGGCAGGGTGGACAATGGGACCTACAGGATGGTTACCCTAACCCTAGGGTGCCTAGGGATCTCAAGCGAAGGGTAAAAAGGCTTATTGCCTGAAAAGGCAACATAACCAAGCAGCCCCCCTGAGGCCCATCCTATCAATGTTCCCTTTATGGGGATCCTCAACACTATAAATACCCAATGTCTCATCAATGAACAGGTAATCAATTCTAGACCAACCACTCAATACTTACAGTTATACCTCCTAGCTGACTTGAGCGTCGGAGGGGCGATCCCGAAAATAGCCCCGGGGTAGTCTAACCCTCATTCTTGCAGGTCTCAACGGCATCATTCGAGAACTCGGTCATTCCGGACGGTCATCAGTCCCTCATCTTGATTAACTCCCCCCATCTCACAAGTTTTCACCCGAAACAGCTACCCACTTACAACCATCAATAGGAGTTAACCCGGATAATGCTTCTTTAACTGAATCAAATGACAAGTTCTTGAGGTTCTCAAACAGCGCTTGGGGATGAAATTTTGAAGCAAAAGGGTACGCCTAATATTAGCTAAATTTAATGCCAAAGATGAGAAATTTGACAACTTACCTTGTTACTGGGAAAAGAAACAGAAGTTTGTTTCTGGCACACCAGGTGTTTGTTGAAATGCCTAGCTGAGGCACTGAATTGGAAACTCAAAGGGTATTTAGTAGAGTATAAAGCCGCTGATAGAGTGCCCATTGTAGTAGAGAGAGTGTGTGATAGAGCAGAATTTCAGTGGCAAATAACCCTAAAGAGGGAAAGAAAAACGAGAACCATATAGACATGAAAAAGGGGATTGTTAAACGATACCCCAAAATTACTTAAAATCACCCCGGATCCACTTTTAATAGACTATTTTACCCCTTCTCTTTTTTCCACCACCCGCCACCACGCCACCACCTGCCATTACCTGCACCAGCAGCCCCCACCCGTCACCTCTACCTCCCACCGCCAGCAGCCACCTCCTCCAAGCCTAATTTTTAAAAAAAATCGATTTATACCGCTCAATTCTGCGGCTCTCATGGGGGGTGGGGTTGCAGTGCGGGTGGGGGGCTGCTGGTTGGGGTTGTAGGGCCGGTAGGGGGATGCTCGTGGGGCTTGCAGAGGGTGGGGGGAGGGTGGGGGATGTTGGTGGGTGGCGTGGCAATGGGGATGGTGGTGGTAGGAGGTGGATGGTGGTGGAATGAGGCGACTGGTGGGTGTGGTGGGTTAGGGAAAAAGAAAGAAAATGTTATAAATGTAATTTCAACTTTTTTTTGGGATGTTTTAAGTAATTTTGGGGTAACGAATAGAAGTTCAGCATGAAAAATGGTGTTCTTACTTTTTCTATCAGGTGAAGAAGACAAATATCATGGCAGATGGATCCAGTGAACTAAGAATCTAGCCCAAGCTCATGGTCGCAAGCTGAGTACTGAGTAGGCCAAGAATTTTAGCTCAAAAGTGATGTACTCACTCTATGTCCTTTGGGTAATGTAATTGGGAAAAACTGACTTTATTGTAAAAAATTTATGTCCCCGTGTTATATGAAAGATTTGAGATAATTTTTATGAACACTTTGTTATATGAAAGATTTGAGATAATTTTATGAAAGAAAAAAAATTATATATGTAGATTGTTCAAGTGATTTCTTAATTTTAATTTTGTGTGCGCTACAAAATCTAATAGTATAAATTTAATTCTGAATCCAATATAGTCACAGAAGATGACAGAGTAGAGTGCACAAACTTTTTAGCATACAACTTAGTTTATTCTGAAGCACAAGACATATGGCAAGTAATATTGATGCAAGGTGCCCTTGCGTGATGGTCAGTGATTTTACAAAAGGCACGAAGATGTGCACTATATGACTCTGTATCGTTCGTTATGGGAGAGGCCAAACTTCAAGAACAAAGCTGTAACAACAAGCGTGGAAACGATTTTTGATTGATGATCAAGTATGTTGAATAGAATTAAGCTATGTAAATGTTTTTATATTCTTCGAATAACTTTTATGTCGTGAACAACCATGAGCAAGGTAGAGCAACAACAACAGCAATCACGACAAATGGCTTCGACGAACTCCGACACAGCTCAGGCGAATAGTGGCCTAAACTTGATTGAGAAGAAGATGGATTCTTGACAAAATCAACAAGCAAAGATTCAACCTTTGATTGTTTTTTTAATTTGTTTGAGTTGTTAGTCTGCCCTATACTTAGGTTTCCACTCGGACAATGCTTATATCGAAGAGGGAAGATACCGAGAATTAAAAGAAAATGTAGAACATAAATTTTCCAATTGAAAAGGCAAATTTATTCTGGAGTTGTCTTTGATTTTGGGTGTCTAAAACTTCAAGTTCGTCAGATTTTAGAAAGCATGAGTGGTGCACTTGTTGGTAAGGTTGAGCAATGATGGTGAGAAAATGGTGGTGAAATAAGATATGTGAGTTGAGAGAGAGAGGAGTTGATGGGTTAAGGCTTAATCTATAAAGAATGGGATATATGAAGCTCGCAAACAAAAATTTGACAATTAAACGGTTTAATCTAGGGAAATTTCTGAGGTACCTTTGAGGTTTGGCTTAATTTTCAAAATACCCTTATTGTATTTTGAAGTTCAAAGTTTAAGTTTCAAGGGTACCGTAGGAAATTAATGCACTTGAATTCGGTGTATGATAAGGGTATATTGAGCCCAAACACAAAGTTCAGGGCATCTGATGAATTCCCCAAATGTGATGGGTAATTTGGGAATTACGTCAAACCTCAGAGGTACCTGAGGAAATTTCCCTTTAATCTATAACGAAAGGAAAATACGAGGCCCACATATAGAAGTAGCGGAATCTTCAAATATAAATATGAAAATATATATGGCTAAAGTTGAATCAGTATACCGAATAATTGGGTGGATACTAATTCACCATTTTCTTTTTTTATTAACTTAATAATTTGTATTGTGTTACAAATCAATAAAACGGTTATCTAAGATAGGCATTTTATATTGTCGACTTACAAAACTATTGTGAGAGAAGACTATTCTATTTTATCCTACAAAACACTTAACATATTTAACTGTTCTATATCTTGCGTTTCATATTCCAGTTTTTGTAGAACTGCAGAGACATCGTTGTAGTTGTTAGATTAATCTTTTTTTTTATTATAAGTACCTTTACTCATATATGGAAGGTTAACTGAACCTTAGGTTTATAAAGTAGTTGGGGAATAATTGAAAGTACTAACCAATTGTTCGCCTCCTCTCCCTTTTTTCTCTCTTCTCTCTTCTCTCTCCTCTCCCACAAAACCCTAATTTTCAACCTAGGGGCTACCGCCACCCTTTTGGGCGGTGGTAAGCCCATTTTCTCCTTTTTTTTACTAGTTTTTTATGTTAATGTTTCTAATAAACTTCAGTCTCTCTTTAATGGAGAGTTTTTCTACCCATTTATTGGGTTATATCTACCCATATATTGGGTTTTATCTCTCTCCATGTGAGAGTTTGGAGACTTTGTTTTTGGGTTTTTGTGTAATTCAAGAGGTTGATTTGTTGATTGAAATTTGTGCGGGGTTGCAACAGATGTCAGTACTTCGTTTGCAATCACTTGAATTGGATCCAGTTCTATTTCAAAACTACAAAAGATCGATAGACCCCCTTGCAGAAGGCTGCATCAGACAGCGATGTGAAAGACGAGGGTTTTCAGAAGTGTTAGATCTACTCAACGATCGTGGTTTTGTCATATTAGAATTGTATTTATTTCATTTTGATATGTATTTGTTTAGTTTTGACTTCTATTGTAGATGTCTTATGACTTTGAATCAATGAATTAATTTTTAATTTCAAAAAAAAAAAAATATATGGAAGGTTAACTATCCTTTCCATTGATTAATTAGAAGATGGACACAAAGATTGCTAGACTCATTTATATATGTTGGATGGCCTAGCTTATAACTTTACAACACAAATTCTTAATTTTGTTTCGCATCCTCTCAAGAAGACACGAATAAGAGAGATAAATTTGGTTTTCAAAACCTAAAATAAGTTTATATTTTTATTTACCAAATACATTAGTAGATACTCTTTCTCATAATATAAGAATTTACTTTATTGAAATCATAAATAAGCTCACATACTATTTTAAAATAGATCATATAATCTAACGGTTATAATCCCGAATCTTTATAATTGATAATGATTTACCAAAATATATTCATATTTAAAGATACTCTCTCGATTCCATAATATTCTTCCTATGTACTATTCCTAAGCAAATGAAGGAATAATTTAAGGCATTGGTAGTGGATATTTTCCTATTTGAATTCTAAGAATCAATTTATTAGACATTCCTTATTCACGAAACTCATTTAGAACTAATTTATACAATTTCTAAAAATTTGGGCGTGGTGGATGTATACACAAATTTCGAGTCAAAATATATAAGACATGAAACAAAGTAACAAAGAAATTTTATTTCAATAATGTATTGAGTACAATCTCTGTAAAGAGTTTATAATGAAAATTAACTAAGTCCTCTGATCCTGTTCCATAGTTGGCACTACTACAAAATGACATAAAGAGACCCCCTAAAAATGCCTTTAGAGACCACTCAAGGGGTGGTCTCTAGCTCAATGGTCTCTTTATATAAGAGACCACTTTTTAGAGGTGATCTTAAAAATAAAAGAAAGAGACCACTATTTAAGATAAGTGGTCACTTATGTTCTAGTTGGAGGAATTAGAAAAGAAGGATTAGAAACCACTTATTTAACTAAATCAAATGGTATTTTCAATACTATCAAGAAACCACTTAAGCAAATAAGTGGTTTCTTTGGTTCCGCTAAAAAGACCACTTATCTTTGTAAGCTGGTCTCTTTGCTCAACATAATTCTAATAGCAATTTACATCGGACTTTTTTTCAAAATTCAAAAAGTTCGATTAAGATATTACTAGTTATACTTTATATGTTTTATAGATCCACTAAACATGTACTAGTAGTACATAGTACCATATTGAACAAAATATTCATTCACTAAATTATTTACATTATACTCCCTCCGTCCCAGAAAGATGTGAACACTTGTTGGGACACGTAGTTTAAGGTGATAAGTTGTAGTGCGGTTATCAAATGTTATTTTATTCAAAAAGTAGATGTGATAGAGTTGGTGGGGTATTTTTTATTAGAAGAGAGAGAAAGTTGGGTAACTTTTTATTGATTAAAGGTAGAGTGTGGGCCAAAGATGTGTAAAATAAATAATATATTAATAGTGGGGACATGTCAAAAATGGAAGTGTTCAAACTAATTTGGAACAAACATAAAAGGAAAGTGTTCAGACTATTCTGGGACGGATGGAGTAATATATACCTCAAGAGTGAGACGTTTTGATGTCATCCTGGAGTTGAATGTAGAGTGACGTTTTGTCAACATCAATCTGAGTTTGAGAGTGGGATGATATTTTGTCAACGTCAACCTGAGTTTGAGAGTGAGAGATTGAAGAATGTGGTCCCAATTGGTAACGTGACCAACCAATAATTTGGAAAAAAAAATTAAAAAAAAAAATTCAAAAACTCACGTGTTTTCAATCTCTTCCTCGCTGAACAACACACAAACCAGGAAACCCTAACCAAAACTCCTCCCTCTTTCTCGCTGAGTTGAAATCTCGTCACATCCCACGAGGCCACAACGGGAGACGGCACGCCGCACGAGTCACGACCAACAGGCGATAGCCTTCGTTGTCGTAGGCAGTCACGACCCACTTGTCCTTGTCCAGTTGTCCAGATTACCGAAGAACTCGAACAAAAACACGAACCCTAAGCCTTCAATTCGCAGCGTCTCTGCCTCGAGTACTCGCCGGAGCCTCGGCTGCCCTTCATTCTTCAATCTCACTGTGCGCACGATTCACTCACTGCGGTCTGTGCAGTTCTCGGACTCCGCTACTCCTGCAACCTCCAGCCTCCAGGAGTCCTATTATTCTTTTTGTCTTCTTGAGTTCTTTTTGTTTTAGGTTTTTGTTTATTTGTCATTTGCAATTTTCGATTTATTTGTTGCTAAAAATTGAAATCATGATTTAATTTTGTCATTTGGAATTTATTTGTGGCTGAAAATTTGTCATTTTTAACTAGAATATGACTTTATACTTAGAGAGATTAGAATGGATACTTACAAGTTCCTGATTATTTAATTTAGTTTAATTGATGTTGCAAGTTCCTGATTATTTAATTTAGTTTAATTGATGTTGCAAGTTCTTGATTAACTTTTTTTTTCATAACTAGTTCTTGATTAACTGAGGTGAGTTGTTTTGTTCGGTAGATAAGATGCAAGAAGATTAGTGGTTGCCATACAAAAGGGACACCAATAGTTGTGACTGATATAGTGATATCCACATTATTAAGAGCAATACCACTGACTTTGTGTTAAGTAGCAGAGCTTTGAGGGCCATGGCCTTACCTGCCAAAGACAAACAACTCTTACAGATTGGGATTGCAGATGTGGAATATAAGAAGTGAATATCACTACCTTAAGCTTGTTTGAAACTTTGTTTTATTTTATAAGCTTGGTTGGTACTGATTCTTGTAGTTGTAAGTCAAAAGTATTATGTTTAACTAGTTTTTCTTTCGGAAGGTTAGCGCCCTTGTTGATAAGTTGATATAACATCACGAAATTATGATCTTGAAGACTGAAGAGGTAGTTGAGGCGTTGAAGGTTTGCCTTTGGATCTTTGCTTCATTAATTGGTGTACGTTAGCTTCAAATCTAGGTGTTGAGCTTGTCTGTTTCTAGAGTTCGTGATTGAGATTGAAGTATTGGATTCTTCTGGTGTTCATCAGGCCGGGTGTTACTCATATGTCTTTAGCACTGCGACAATGACACCTCCAGAAAGTCCCTTGAAGACGAAGGCGGGGATTTCGTCGCGATGGGCCATATGTCTTTACCACTGTGAGCCTGTCAGGGGTGTTTGTAACACCCCGTAATTTTCACCCTTTATTTTTGGTGTGTGTTTATATTAAAACGATATTTTTTTTTTCGTAAAAATGATTAATTTATTATTTATATTATTTTGGAACGTGTTGTGAAAATGTGTATATATTTTTATATGTTGTGATATATTTATATATTTTTATTTTAAGTTGTTAGTTATTTATTTTAAAGGTTATATTAGTTTCGTTATTTATTTAGGCGTTTAGGATGCAGTTTTGCCGCGTAGTGTTTTTGTAACGTTGTTGGGCCGACTTGGGTGATGAAATGTTGCATCGCATGTGGCGTGTCATGCTAGCCGAAAATCAGCCATTATGGAGTGGAGGATGAAGAGTTTTGGTGCTTATTAAGCTAACCTTTGGATCTCTTGTAACCGCTCATTTAATCCCTCATTAACATTCTCCTAAACCCTTCATTTTTCCTTGACATAAAATTTTGACTTTTATTAAAAGAAGTTCAGCATCATTCTCATTTAACCCTCACCGTTTTCAAGAAAAGAAAGAGAGAAAAGGAAGAGGAAAAGAATAGAAAGATTCAACCCGGTTTTTCCTGTCACACCTTCACGAAAATAACCGTAGCCGGAGATCTAACCGTTGGATCGTCTTCAAATTTGGATAGAACGTTTAAAACATCTTGTTCTTAACTTTGCCCAGAGCGATTTACAATCTGAGCTTTTGATTACTAGGAATCATGGTCGGAACAGAGCAGTACGAAATAAGAGTTTTCAACGTTCAAGAAGAAAACGCCTAGTGACTTGTTGCTACAATTATCGTTCGTTGTGCTTTGGGGCTAGAATAGGAATTGGATTGTATGCGTAACTCTTAACTATCTCTTTAGACTCAGCTCTTCTCCCGACGTTCCAGGTAACTAGTAGTTATCTTAGAACGATAGAGATTAGAGTATTTTTCGGTATTAGATTATTACGCTAGGAATTGTTTAAAATACTTTCTGAATATAATTATTGATGAAATTTGACGTGGATATACTTGATGTATGCTGTATGGATATTGTATGCAGAAAATAATTTTCGTCTGATTTTTAGTATTTATTTGATTTAATTGGTATTTTGTGCGTTTTTGGCTTATTTGCATAATAATTATTAAACGAATGTTAAAATTGCTGAAATTATTTTTCGTGAATCATGCTATATGTGTAGTATGTATTTCATGCCTTGAAATAATTTTTCCTACTGTTTACAGGTTTATTTAATTGATTTATCTGTTTTTGCATTTTCGTTTCTGTCAGTATATAAATCGTGAAAATTTTTTCTGGAGGCCTAAAAATTCATTTCTTTATATATTATGTACTACCGTGAGTTTATGCATGTTATGTAAATTTTTGGTAATTTTTGGCCGTTTATTTTTATTTTTAATTATTATATTGGCTTTATTGGGTATTCTGTAAATTAACGTTTAAAACTACTTTTAGAGTCCGAAAATTATAAATAAAAAGTGTACCATGTCAGTAGAGCCATTAGGGTCGTATGTTAATTTTTGTGTTATTTTACGGATCGTACTTATTAGTTTAATAATTATTATTGGGTTTTTGTTGTGAATTTGAGGACATTCTTTAAAATTATTTAAGAGCTTTTTAATCAGAAATAATTTGTGATCTTTTATGTTCTTGGATACTGGTGTTTAGTAGGTTGCTGTAAGTATTATTGGGTATCATTATGTTTATGTTTGATTTATGTAAAAATGATTAATTGTGTACTATTCATTTATTTAATAAGCCTTGGAGTTAATTGGTGATGCATTTCTGATTGATACTGTTAGTGTTGTAAAAACTATATCATTATTATTGTTGATGCTTAGTGATGTTCAAAGTATTATGGTTGGAGATATTTGTTGTAAGTGTGTAAGTTACTACTTTGAGGATTTTTGAAGAACTATTTTTTGATGAATTATGGGTATAAGGCCGGGTGGCATCCCTTTGACGAATATATTTGAGATGAATGATATTTTGATTATATTTATGATTTTATTTTGAGATAAGAATATCCGGTGGGATAGATGTAGTCCCCGGTGAAGAACATGCCAACCACCTAGTTTGCGAACTAGGGGTACACCTGGGTTAATTGTTGTCGTCCGAGAGGTCAGGGAGTTTTTCATGTTCTACCCTGCATCGGGAGTTTGGCCATTCTTAGACACAGGCAGTGGGGAACGTAAGCCCATAGACTGACCTGGAGATTGCGATCTGACAAACCTTAGGAAGTGAATTGCGATTCACTGGCGTTCGGTTTCTGACTCAATAACTTGTTTTACCTATATTTTATTTTTATAAAAGTACTCTTAAGATGATTTATTTATTTTTATCCAACTCACTTGCTATTTATTATTCATTTGCGTTATTTGTGAGTTATATGGAAGTGAATGCATACTGTAGTTGACTTGACTTTATGCTTTCCTTTCTTATTAATCTATGTCTGAATCATGCTTTGATTTCTTTTGTTCTGGGAGAACTGCTAGTTACTCCCGACTGATTGTGGATGTTTGTTGTATATTTTATAGGTTATGTTGATGGGAATCTTCTTTGGTTTTGGGCTCGGGTTGAGATGTGAGCATTATGATGTTAGATGTTTTAGGCCTAGACTTTTAATTAGTTTGAGAGTCAGTTTTCTCTTTTGGATATTAATTTAATTAATTTATTTTATTTATACTATTTATTTATATTGGTTTTATCACTTAGTTATTTAAACGCATTTCTTGTAGTAGTGACATTCCCAGAAGACGATGTTTCCGCCATCGTCCTATTAATACTATTATTATTTCTTTCTTTTCCGCTTTGAAATTCTGGGGTGTTACAGTTGGTATCAGAGCAAAACGCTCCTAAACTCTGAAAAAGAGTTGCTAATTATTCTTTAGGATTATTAGTTAGCCATAGGATATAAAAATTGTTTAGAATAAAGTTTAGTTGTTTCACTATAATGAGAGTGTTATGGGTAGAGTAAATAAAGGGAAGCCTTATGGGAATGTGGTGTGCTTTCATGCTTATGGAGCATATGTTATATGTATAGTTACTTGTATTATTGGTGGAATTAGTCTACCAAGTTTGCCAATCTTATTTGCATGGTCTCGTACATGTAATTTATTTTCCCTTTTATCAGAGTCGAAGTAATTTATAGCCTTCTCGGTTAATTAGTTGTGTTTAATTTGTTTTGTGTTTTGCAATTTAGAAATAAGCTTTAAATTTATTTAATTATAGTCATGTGTGTTGCATTGCATTTATTTTATTTGATGGTTGGTTGATAGTATATGTTATTATGTATGACGGTATATATTTTCTCGGTTTTCTTTCAATTAAATGTTGTTTTTATATGAGTACTACGTATACGTGTTATTATTTACAAAACTTTCTACTTTAAGTTTATATTCCAAATTATATTTTAGATCTTGGAACTTAATATATTTCATAACCATATTAGAGTTACTTTCTGACTTTCAAATTTTGTTATTTTTAATATTTTGACATACTCTTTTGAAAAATGTTTAATTTCAATTGTTTTATAATGGTTTGGAAAAATAAAGGGGTTTTGAAATTATCTTTCAAGATATTCTTCAAATTTCTCTTGCGGTCTTTGAACATCTATGATTATAAATATTTTTCTTCTAATATTTTTATTTTTCATGCTAATCCTTGTTTAGCCTTTAATTATGGTAATAAGTTTTTGTAGTCTTTGAAAATGAAAGTACTTTAATGAGTTGTCTTGGTGTTAGATTGAAATGTAGACGCAAACTATTTTGTTTTAAATGTTAGCATTCAACAACTTTTACTTTACTTACTTTTCTTATTAGCATTTTTTTTTCAAACTCAAATGCGTGAAAGGATCTCGTTTACCATTTGTTGTTTCTTGTTTAAATATTTAGTGCTTTCTCATTTCATAGCAAAATTTTGGTCATTTTCTTTACTTCTTATTTAATAATCTGACTTTAACTATTTTGTCTTATATTCTTTGGAAAGGAAATTTATATACTCAGTCTAAATTTTAAACTTGCTTGTTTGAGTTGATATTAAGTTATAATGGGTGATTCCTTTGACTTGTATGTCAATTTGATAAGTTGACACATTTTATCTATTTTGATTTAATTTTCTTTTTGAGTTGATATTAAGTTTATATTGGGTGATTCCGGTAAACTTTAATGTTGATTGGATAAGAAGGCTTTCAAATATTGTTTTGTTGATACTAGGTTGCAATGGGTGGTTCCATGCACATTTGTGTCGACATGGTAAATTTTATAATTGTTGTTAATAATTTATTACTTTATCGCCTATTTATTATTAGTGTTTCGTCGTTGTGAAATTTATTTTAAAGTTTTCAATTTCTTTTGCGAACTTTAAATTTCATATATATGTTTAGGAGGCGTACGCTCCTATAACATATGTCATGACTTGTGTTCGTAAGTGCTATTTTAATAAAGCAGCTAGCTACTCTTTATTAATGTGTTCTTATCTCTTTAAGTGGTGTATAAACCCGTGTGGTTACCTCTATTTAAATTGGTTTGGCTATCTATTTACGAACTTTTTCTTCTTCGTTTCTTTTCTAAAAATATTTATGTATGGTCGAATTTATTCTTTTATAATTTTACCTAAATATTTATTCCTACTTCTATTGCAAAATTACATATAGTTTATTGTGCAAACATTTTTACCTTAAACTTTTACTTGTCTTTGGTTCTTTCAAATTTTATAAAATGATTGTTGTTATCGTGCTTCTTTACTATACAACTCTTTTGGTCTTCCAAAATAAAATATATATTATTTGAGTTATCAAATTTTATACCTGCAAAGTTGTTTAGTTCTTAACTAAAATCCATCGATTTATGTTTTCTTAATGTTCTTTATCTAGAATATTTTCTTTTGTCTCTTGGTTGTTTTGAAGTTTCGATGACGAAACTCTTTTAAGGGGGAGTGGTTGTAACACCCCGTAATTTTCACCCTTTATTTTTGGTGTGTGTTTATATTAAAACGATATTTTTTTTTCGTAAAAATGATTAATTTATTATTAGAATTATTTTGGAACGTGTTGTGAAAATGTGTATATATTTTTATATGTTGTGATATATTTATATATTTTTATTTTAAGTTGTTAGTTATTTATTTTAAAGGTTATATTAGTTTCGTTATTTATTTAGGCGTTTAGGATGCAGTTTTGCCGTGTAGTGTTTTTGTAACGTTGTTGGGCCGACTTGGGTGATGAAATGTTGCATCGCATGTGGCGTGTCATGCTAGCCGAAAATCAGCCATTATGGAGTGGAGGATGAAGAGTTTTGGTGCTTATTAAGCTAACCTTTGGATCTCTTGTAACCGCTCATTTAATCCCTCATTAACATTCTCCTAAACCCTTCATTTTTCCTTGACATAAAATTTTGATTTTTATTAAAAGAAGTTCAGCATCATTCTCATTTAACCCTCACCGTTTTCAAGAAAAGAAAGAGAGAAAAGGAAGAGGAAAAGAATAGAAAGGTTCAACCCGGTTTTTCCTGTCACACCTTCACGAAAATAACCGTAGCCGGAGATCTAACCGTTGGATCGTCTTCAAATTTGGACAGAACGTTTAAAACATCTTGTTCTTAACTTTGACAGGAGCGATTTAGAATCTGAGCTTTTGATCACCGGGAATCATGGTCGGAACAGAGCAGTACGAAATAAGAGTTTTCAACGTTCAAGAAGAAAACGCCTAGTGACTTGTTGCTACAATTATCGTTCGTTGTACTTTGGGGTTAGAATAGGAATTGGATTGTATGCTTAACTCTTAACTATCTCTTTAGACTCAGCTCTCCTCCCGACGTTCCAGGTAACTAGTAGTTATCTTAGAACGATAGAGATTAGAGTATTTTTCGGTATTAGATTATTACGCTAGGAATTGTTTAAAATACTTTTTGAATATAATTATTGATGAAATTTGACGTGGATATACTTGATGTATGCTGTATGGATATTGTATGCAGAAAAATAATTTTCGTCTGATTTATAGTATTTATTTGATTTAATTGGTATTTTGTGCGTTTTTGGCTTATTTGCATAATAATTATTAAACGAATGTTAAAATTGTTGAAATTATTTTTCATGAATCATGTTATATGTGTAGTATGTACTTCATGCCTTGAAATAATTTTTTCCTACTGTTTACAGGTTTATTTAATTGATTTATCTGTTTTTGCATTTTCGTTTCTATCAGTATATAAATCGTGAAAATTATTTCTGGAGGCCGAAAAATTCATTTCTTTGTATATTATGTATTACCGCGAGTTTATGCATGTTATGTAAATTTTTGGGCGTTTATTTTTATTTTTAATTATTATATTGGCTTTATTGGGTATTCTGTAAATTAACGTTTAAAACTACTTTTAGAGTCCGAAAATTATAAATAAAAAGTGTACCATGTCAGTAGAGCCATTAGGGTCGTATGTTAATTTTTGTGTTATTTTACGGATCGTACTTATTAGTTTAATAATTATTATTGGGTTTTTGTTGTGAATTTGAGGACATTCTTTAAAATTATTTAAGAGCTTTTTAATCAGAAATAATTTGTGATCTTTTATGTCCTTGGATGCTGGTGTTTAGTCGGTTGCTGTAAGTATTATTGGGTATCATTATGTTTATGTTTGATTTATGTAAAAATGATTAATTGTGTACTATTCATTTATTTAATAAGCCTTGGAGTTAATTGGTGATGCATTTATGATTGATACTGTTAGTGTTGTAAAAACTATATCATTATTATTGTTGATGCTTAGTGATGTTCAAAGTATTATGGTTGGAGATATTTGTTGTAAGTGTGTAAGTTACTACTTTGAGGATTTTTGAAGAACTATTTTTTGATGAATTATGGGTATAAGGCCGGGTGGCATCCCTTTGACGAATATATTTGAGATGAATGATATTTTGATTATATTTATGATTTTATTTTGAGATAAGAATATCCGGTGGGATAGATGTAGTCCCCGGTGAAGAACATGCCAACCACCTAGTTTGCGAACTAGGGGTACACCTGGGTTAATTGTTGTCGTCCGAGAGGTCAGGGAGTTTTTCGTGTTCTACCCTGCATCGGGAGTTTGGCCATTCTTAGACACAGGCAGTGGGGAACGTAAGCCCATAGACTGACCTGGAGATTGCGATCTGACAAACCTTAGGAAGTGAATTGCGATTCACTGGCGTTCGGTTTCTGACTCAATAACTTGTTTTACCTATATTTTATTTTTATAAAAGTACTCTTGAGATGATTTATTTATTTTTATCCAACTCACTTGCTATTTATTATTCATTTGCGTTATTTGTGAGTTATATGGAAGTGAATGCATACTGTAGTTGACTTGACTTTATGCTTTCCTTTCTTATTAATCTATGTCTGAATCATGCTTTGATTTCTTTTGTTCTGGGAGAACTGCTAGTTACTCCCGACTGATTGTGGATGTTTGTTGTATATTTTACAGGTTATGTTGATGGGAATCTTCTTTGGTTTTGGGCTCGGGTTGAGATGTGAGCATTATGATGTTAGATGTTTTAGGCCTAGACTTTTAATTAGTTTGAGAGTCAGTTTTCTCTTTTGGATATTAATCTAATTAATTTATTTTATTTATACTATTTATTTATATTGGTTTTATCACTTAGTTATTTAAATGCATTTCTTGTAGTAGTGACATTCCCAGAAGACGATGTTTCCGCCATCGTCCTATTAATACTATTATTATTTCTTTCTTTTCCGCTTTGAAATTCTGGGGTGTTACAGTTGGTATCAGAGCAAAACGCTCCTAAACTCTGAAAAAGAGTTGCTAATTATTCTTTAGGATTATTAGTTAGCCATAGGATATAAAATTTATTTAGAATAAAGTTTAGTTGTTTCACTATAATGAGAGTGTTATGGGTAGAGTAAGTAAAGGGAAGCCTTATGGGAATATGGTGTGCTTTCATGCTTATGGAGCATATGTTATATGTATAGTTACTTGTATTATTGGTGGAATTAGTCTACCAAGTTTGCCAATCTTATTTGCATGGTCTCGTACATGTAATTTATTTTCCCTTTTATCAGAGTCGAAGTAATTTATAGCCTTCTCGGTTAATTAGTTGTGTTTAATTTGTTTTGTGTTTTGCAATTTAGAAATAAGCTTTAAATTTATTTAATTATAGTCATGTGTGTTGCATTGCATTTATTTTATTTGATGGTTGGTTGATAGTATATGTTATTATGTATGACGGTATATATTTTCTAGTTTTCTTTCAATTAAATGTTGTTTTTATATGAGTACTACGTATCTGTGTTATTATTTACAAAACTTTCTACTTTAAGTTTATATTCCAAATTATATTTTAGATCTTGGAACTTAATATATTTCATAACCATATTAGAGTTACTTTCTGACTTTCAAATTTTGTTATTTTTAATATTTTGACATACTCTTTTGAAAAATGTTTAATTTCAATTGTTTTATAATGGTTTGGAAAAATAAAGGGGTTTTGAAATTATCTTTCAAGATATTCTTCAAATTTCTCTTGCGGTCTTTGAACATCTATGATTATAAATATTTTTCTTCTAATATTTTTATTTTTCATGCTAATCCTTGTTTAGCCTTTAATTATGGTAATAAGTTTTTGTAGTCTTTGAAAATGAAAGTACTTTAATGAGTTGTCTTGGTGTTAGATTGAAATGTAGACGCAAACTATTTTGTTTTAAAGGTTAGCATTCAACAACTTTTACTTTACTTACTTTTCTTATTAGCATTTTTTTTTCAAACTCAAATGCGTGAAAGGATCTCGTTTACCATTTGTTGTTTCTTGTTTAAATATTTAGTGCTTTCTCATTTCATAGCAAAATTTTGGTCATTTTCTTTACTTCTTATTTAATTATCTGACTTTAACTATTTTGTCTTATATTCTTTGGAAAGGAAATTTATATACTCAGTCTAAATTTTAAACTTGCTTGTTTGAGTTGATATTAAGTTATAATGGGTGATTCCTTTGACTTGTATGTCAATTTGATAAGTCTAAATTTTAAACTTGTTTGAGTTGATATTGAGTCATAATGGGTGATTCCTTTGACTTGTATGTCAATTTGATAAGTTGACACATTTTATCTATTTTGATTTAATTTTCTTTTTGAGTTGATATTAAGTTTATATTGGGTGATTCCGGTAAACTTTAATGTTGATTGGATAAGAAGGCTTTCAAATATTGTTTTGTTGATACTAGGTTGCAATGGGTGGTTCCATGCACATTTGTGTCGACATGGTAAATTTTATTATTGTTGTTAATAATTTATTACTTTATCGCCTATTTATTATTAGTGTTTCGTCGTTGTGAAATTTATTTTAATGTTTTCAATTTCTTTTGCGAACTTTAAATTTCATATATATGTTTAGGAGGCGTACGCTCCTATAACATATGTCATGACTTGTGTTCGTAAGTGCTATTTTAATAAAGCAACTAGCTACTCTTTATTAAAGTGTTCTTATCTCTTTAAGTGGAGTATAAACTCGTGTGGTTACCTCTATTTAAATTGGTTTGGCTATCTATTTACGAACTTTTTCTTCTTCGTTTCTTTTCTAAAAATATTTATGTATGGTCGGATTTATTCTTTTATAATTTTACGTAAATATTTATTCCTACTTCTATTGCAAAATTACATATAGTTTATTGTGCAAACATTTTTACCTTAAACTTTTACTTGTCTTTGGTTCTTTCAAATTTTATAAAATGATTGTTGTTATCGTGCTTCTTTACTATACAACTCTTTTGGTCTTCCAAAATAAAATATATATTATTTGAGTTATCAAATTTTATACCCCAAAGTTGTTTAGTTCTTAACTAAAATCCATCGATTTATGTTTTCTTAATGTTCTTTATCTAGAATATTTTCTTTTGTCTCTTGGTTGTTTTGAAGTTTCGAGGACGAAACTCTTTTAAGGGGGAGTGGTTGTAACACCCCGTAATTTTCACCCTTTATTTTTGGTGTGTGTTTATATTAAAACGATATTTTTTTTTCGTAAAAATGATTAATTTATTATTAGAATTATTTTGGAACGTGTTGTGAAAATGTGTATATATTTTTATATGTTGTGATATATTTATATATTTTTATTTTAAGTTGTTAGTTATTTATTTTAAAGGTTATATTAGTTTCGTTATTTATTTAGGCGTTTAGGATGCAGTTTTGCCGCGTAGTGTTTTTGTAACGTTGTTGGGCCGACTTGGGTGATGAAATGTTGCATCGCATGTGGCGTGTCATGCTAGCCGAAAATCAGCCATTATGGAGTGGAGGATGAAGAGTTTTGGTGCTTATTAAGCTAACCTTTGGATCTCTTGTAACCGCTCATTTAATCCCTCATTAACATTCTCCTAAACCCTTCATTTTTCCTTGACATAAAATTTTGATTTTTATTAAAAGAAGTTCAGCATCATTCTCATTTAACCCTCACCGTTTTAAAGAAAAGAAAGAGAGAAAAGGAAGAGGAAAAGAATAGAAAGGTTCAACCCGGTTTTTCCTGTCACACCTTCACGAAAATTACCGTAGCCGGAGATCTAACCGTTGGATCGTCTTCAAATTTGGACAGAACGTTTAAAACATCTTGTTCTTAACTTTGACAGGAGCGATTTAGAATCTGAGCTTTTGATCACCGGGAATCATGGTCGGAACAGAGCAGTACGAAATAAGAGTTTTCAACGTTCAAGAAGAAAACGCCTAGTGACTTGTTGCTACAATTATCGTTCGTTGTGCTTTGGGGTTAGAATAGGAATTGGATTGTATGCTTAACTCTTAACTATCTCTTTAGACTCAGCTCTCCTCCCGACGTTCCAGGTAACTAGTAGTTATCTTAGAACGATAGAGATTAGAGTATTTTTCGGTATTAGATTATTACGCTAGGAATTGTTTAAAATACTTTTTGAATATAATTATTGATGAAATTTGACGTGGATATACTTGATGTATGCTGTATGGATATTGTATGCAGAAAAATAATTTTCGTCTGATTTATAGTATTTATTTGATTTAATTGGTATTTTGTGCGTTTTTGGCTTATTTGCATAATAATTATTAAACGAATGTTAAAATTGCTGAAATTATTTTTCATGAATCATGTTATATGTGTAGTATGTATTTCATGCCTTGAAATAATTTTTTCCTACTGTTTACAGGTTTATTTAATTGATTTATCTGTTTTTGCATTTTCGTTTCTGTCAGTATATAAATCGTGAAAGTTATTTCTGGAGGCCGAAAAATTCATTTCTTTGTATATTATGTATTACTGCGAGTTTATGCATGTTATGTAAATTTTTGGGCGTTTATTTTTATTTTTAATTATTATATTGGCTTTATTGGGTATTCTTTAAATTAACGTTTAAAATTACTTTTAGAGTCCGAAAATTATAAATAAAAAGTGTACCATGTTAGTAGAGCCATTAGGGTCGTATGTTAATTTTTGTGTTATTTTACGGATCGTACTTATTAGTTTAATAATTATTATTGGGTTTTTGTTGTGAATTTGAGGGCATTCTTTAAAATTATTTAAGAGCTTTTTAATCAGAAATAATTTGTGATCTTTTATGTCCTTGGATGCTGGTGTTTAGTAGGTTGCTGTAAGTATTATTGGGTATCATTATGTTTATGTTTGATTTATGTAAAAATGATTAATTGTGTACTATTCATTTATTTAATAAGCCTTGGAGTTAATTGGTGATGCATTTCTGATTGATACTGTTAGTGTTGTAAAAACTATATCATTATTATTGTTGATGCTTAGTGATGTTCAAAGTATTATGGTTGGAGATATTTGTTGTAAGTGTGTAAGTTACTACTTTGAGGATTTTTGAAGAACTATTTTTTGATGAATTATGGGTATAAGGCTGGGTGGCATCCCTTTGACGAATATATTTGAGATGAATGATATTTTGATTATATTTATGATTTTATTTCGAGATAAGAATATCCGGTGGGATAGATGTAGTCCCCGGTGAAGAACATGCCAACCACCTAGTTTGCGAACTAGGGGTACACCTGGGTTAATTGTTGTCGTCCGAGAGGTCAGGGAGTTTTTCGTGTTCTACCCTGCATCGGGAGTTTGGCCATTCTTAGACACAGGCAGTGGGGAACGTAAGCCCATAGACTGACCTGGAGATTGCGATCTGACAAACCTTAGGAAGTCAATTGCGATTCACTGGCGTTCGGTTTCTGACTCAATAACTTGTTTTACCTATATTTTATTTTTATAAAAGTACTCTTGAGATGATTTATTTATTTTTATCCAACTCACTTGCTATTTATTATTCATTTGCGTTATTTGTGAGTTATATGGAAGTGAATGCATACTTGTAGTTGACTTGACTTTATGCTTTCCTTTCTTATTAATCTATGTCCGAATCATGCTTTGATTTCTTTTGTTACGGGAGAACCGCTAGTTACTCCCGACTGATTGTGGATGTTTGTTGTATATTTTATAGGTTATGTTGATGGGAATCTTCTTTGGTTTTGGGCTCGGGTTGAGATGTGAGCATTATGATGTTAGATGTTTTAGGCCTAGACTTTTAATTAGTTTGAGAGTCAGTTTTCTCTTTTGGATATTAATCTAATTAATTTATTTTATTTATACTATTTATTTATATTGGTTTTATCACTTAGTTATTTAAACGCATTTCTTGTAATAGTGACATTCCCAGAAGACGATGTTTCCGCCATCGTCCTATTAATACTATTATTATTTCTTTCTTTTCCGCTTTGAAATTCTGGGGTGTTACAGTTGGTATCAGAGCAAAACGCTCCTAAACTCTGAAAAAGAGTTGCTAATTATTCTTTAGGATTATTAGTTAGCCATAGGATATAAAATTTGTTTAGAATAAAGTTTAGTTGTTTCACTATAATGAGAGTGTTATGGGTAGAGTAAGTAAAGGGAAGCCTTATGGGAATGTGGTGTGCTTTTATGCTTATGGAGCATATGTTATATGTATAGTTACTTGTATTATTGGTGGAATTAGTCTACCAAGTTTGCCAATCTTATTTGCATGGTCTCGTACATGTAATTTATTTTCCCTTTTATCAGAGTCGAAGTAATTTATAGCCTTCTCGGTTAATTAGTTGTGTTTAATTTGTTTTGTGTTTTGCAATTTAGAAATAAGCTTTAAATTTATTTAATTATAGTCATGTGTGTTGCATTGCATTTATTTTATTTGATGGTTGGTTGATAGTATATGTTATTATGTATGACGGTATATATTTTCTGGTTTTTTTTCAATTAAATGTTGTTTTTATATGAGTACTACGTATCTGTGTTATTATTTACAAAACTTTCTACTTTAAGTTTATATTCCAAATTATATTTTAGATCTTGGAACTTAATATATTTCATAACCATATTAGAGTTACTTTCTGACTTTCAAATTTTGTTATTTTTAATATTTTGACATACTCTTTTGAAAAATGTTTAATTTCAATTGTTTTATAATGGTTTGGAAAAATAAAGGGGTTTTGAAATTATCTTTCAAGATATTCTTCAAATTTCTCTTGCGGTCTTTGAACATCTATGATTATAAATATTTTTCTTCTAATATTTTTATTTTTCATGCTAATCCTGGTTTAGCCTTTAATTATGGTAATAAGTTTTTGTAGTCTTTGAAAATGAAAGTACTTTAATGAGTTGTCTTGGTGTTAGATTGAAATGTAGACGCAAACTATTTTGTTTTAAAGGTTAGCATTCAACAACTTTTACTTTACTTACTTTTCTTATTAGCATTTTTTTTTCAAACTCAAATGCGTGAAAGGATCTCGTTTACCATTTGTTGTTTCTTGTTTAAATATTTAGTGCTTTCTCATTTCATAGCAAAATTTTGGTCATTTTCTTTACTTCTTATTTAATTATCTGACTTTAACTATTTTGTCTTATATTCTTTGGAAAGGAAATTTATATACTCAGTCTAAATTTTAAACTTGCTTGTTTGAGTTGATATTAAGTTATAATGGGTGATTCCTTTGACTTGTATGTCAATTTGATAAGTCTAAATTTTAAACTTGTTTGAGTTGATATTGAGTCATAATGGGTGATTCCTTTGACTTGTATGTCAATTTGATAAGTTGACACATTTTATCTATTTTGATTTAATTTTCTTTTTGAGTTGATATTAAGTTTATATTGGGTGATTCCGGTAAACTTTAATGTTGATTGGATAAGAAGGCTTTCAAATATTGTTTTGTTGATACTAGGTTGCAATGGGTGGTTCCATGACATTTGTGTCGACATGGTAAATTTTATAATTGTTGTTAATAATTTATTACTTTATCGCCTATTTATTATTAGTGTTTCGTCGTTGTGAAATTTATTTTAAAGTTTTCAATTTCTTTTGCGAACTTTAAATTTCATATATATGTTTAGGAGGCGTACGCTCCTATAACATATGTCATGACTTGTGTTCGTAAGTGCTATTTTAATAAAGCAACTAGCTACTCTTTATTAAAGTGTTCTTATCTCTTTAAGTGGAGTATAAACCCGTGTGGTTACCTCTATTTAAATTGGTTTGGCTATCTATTTACGAACTTTTTCTTCTTCGTTTCTTTTCTAAAAATATTTATGTATGGTCGGATTTATTCTTTTATAATTTTACGTAAATATTTATTCCTACTTCTATTGCAAAATTACATATAGTTTATTGTGCAAACATTTTTACCTTAAACTTTTACTTGTCTTTGGTTCTTTCAAATTTTATAAAATGATTGTTGTTATCGTGCTTCTTTACTATACAACTCTTTTGGTCTTCCAAAATAAAATATATATTATTTGAGTTATCAAATTTTATACCTGCAAAGTTGTTTAGTTCTTAACTAAAATCCATCGATTTATGTTTTCTTAATGTTCTTTATCTAGAATATTTTCTTTTGTCTCTTGGTTGTTTTGAAGTTTCGAGGACGAAACTCTTTTAAGGGGGAGTGGTTGTAACACCCCGTAATTTTCACCCTTTATTTTTGGTGTGTGTTTATATTAAAACGATATTTTTTTTTCGTAAAAATGATTAATTTATTATTAGAATTATTTTGGAACGTGTTGTGAAAATGTGTATATATTTTTATATGTTGTGATATATTTATATATTTTTATTTTAAGTTGTTAGTTATTTATTTTAAAGGTTATATTAGTTTCGTTATTTATTTAGGCGTTTAGGATGCAGTTTTGCCGCGTAGTGTTTTTGTAACGTTGTTGGGCCGACTTGGGTGATGAAATGTTGCATCGCATGTGGCGTGTCATGCTAGCCGAAAATCAGCCATTATGGAGTGGAGGATGAAGAGTTTTGGTGCTTATTAAGCTAACCTTTGGATCTCTTGTAACCGCTCATTTAATCCCTCATTAACATTCTCCTAAACCCTTCATTTTTCCTTGACATAAAATTTTGATTTTTATTAAAAGAAGTTCAGCATCATTCTCATTTAACCCTCACCGTTTTAAAGAAAAGAAAGAGAGAAAAGGAAGAGGAAAAGAATAGAAAGGTTCAACCCGGTTTTTCCTGTCACACCTTCACGAAAATTACCGTAGCCGGAGATCTAACCGTTGGATCGTCTTCAAATTTGGACAGAACGTTTAAAACATCTTGTTCTTAACTTTGACAGGAGCGATTTAGAATCTGAGCTTTTGATCACCGGGAATCATGGTCGGAACAGAGCAGTACGAAATAAGAGTTTTCAACGTTCAAGAAGAAAACGCCTAGTGACTTGTTGCTACAATTATCGTTCGTTGTGCTTTGGGGTTAGAATAGGAATTGGATTGTATGCTTAACTCTTAACTATCTCTTTAGACTCAGCTCTCCTCCCGACGTTCCAGGTAACTAGTAGTTATCTTAGAACGATAGAGATTAGAGTATTTTTCGGTATTAGATTATTACGCTAGGAATTGTTTAAAATACTTTTTGAATATAATTATTGATGAAATTTGACGTGGATATACTTGATGTATGCTGTATGGATATTGTATGCAGAAAAATAATTTTCGTCTGATTTATAGTATTTATTTGATTTAATTGGTATTTTGTGCGTTTTTGGCTTATTTGCATAATAATTATTAAACGAATGTTAAAATTGCTGAAATTATTTTTCATGAATCATGTTATATGTGTAGTATGTATTTCATGCCTTGAAATAATTTTTTCCTTCTGTTTACAGGTTTATTTAATTGATTTATCTGTTTTTGCATTTTCGTTTCTGTCAGTATATAAATCGTGAAAATTATTTCTGGAGGCCGAAAAATTCATTTCTTTGTATATTATGTATTACCGTGAGTTTATGCATGTTATGTAAATTTTTGGGTGTTTATTTTTATTTTTAATTATTATATTGGCTTTATTGGGTATTCTGTAAATTAACGTTTAAAACTACTTTTAAAGTCCGAAAAGTATAAATAAAAAGTGTACCATGTCAGTAGAGCCATTAAGGTCGTATGTTAATTTTTTTGTTATTTTACAGATCATACTTATTAGTTTAATAATTATTATTGGGTTTTTATTGTGAATTTGAGGACATTCTTTAAAATTATTTAAGAGCTTTTTAATCAGAAATAATTTGTGATCTTTTATGTCTTTGGATGCTGGTGTTTAGTAGGTTGCTGTAAGTATTATTGGGTATCATTATGTTTATGTTTGATTTATGTAAAAATGATTAATTGTGTACTATTCATTTATTTAATAAGCCTTGGAGTTAATTGGTGATGCATTTCTGATTGATACTGTTAGTGTTGTAAAAACTATATCATTATTATTGTTGATGCTTAGTAATGTTCAAAGTATTATGGTTGGAGATATTTGTTGTAAGTGTGTAAGTTACTACTTTGAGGATTTTTGAAGAACTATTTTTTGATGAATTATGGGTATAAGGCCGGGTGGCATCCCTTTGACGAATATATTTGAGATGAATGATATTTTGATTATATTTATGATTTTATTTCGAGATAAGAATATCCGGTGAGATAGATGTAGTCCCCGGTGAAGAACATGCCAACCACCTAGTTTGCGAACTAGGAGTACACCTGGGTTAATTGTTGTCGTCCGAGAGGTCAGGGAGTTTTTCGTGTTCTACCCTGCATCGGGAGTTTGGCCATTCTTAGACACAGGCAGTGGGGAACGTATGCCCATAGACTGACCTGGAGATTGCGATCTGACAAACCTTAGGAAGTGAATTGCGATTCACTGGCATTCGGTTTCTGACTCAATAACTTGTTTTACCTATATTTTATTTTTATAAAAGTACTCTTGAGATGATTTATTTATTTTTATCCAACTCACTTGCTATTTATTATTCATTTGCGTTATTTGTGAGTTATATGGAAGTGAATGCATACTGTAGTTGACTTGACTTTATGCTTTCCTTTCTTATTAATCTATGTCTGAATCATGCTTTGATTTCTTTTGTTCTGGGAGAACTGCTAGTTACTCCCGACTGATTGTGGATGTTTGTTGTATATTTTACAGGTTATGTTGATGGGAATCTTCTTTGCTTTTGGGCTCGGGTTGAGATGTGAGCATTATGATGTTAGATGTTTTAGGCCTAGACTTTTAATTAGTTTGAGAGTCAGTTTTCTCTTTTGGATATTAATCTAATTAATTTATTTTATTTATACTATTTATTTATATTGGTTTTATCACTTAGTTATTTAAACGCATTTCTTGTAGTAGTGACATTCCCAGAAGACGATGTTTCCGCCATCGTCCTATTAATACTATTATTATTTCTTTCTTTTCCGCTTTGAAATTCTGGGGTGTTACAGTTGGTATCAGAGCAAAACGCTCCTAAACTCTGAAAAAGAGTTGCTAATTATTCTTTAGGATTATTAGTTAGCCATAGGATATAAAATTTGTTTAGAATAAAGTTTAGTTGTTTCACTATAATGAGAGTGTTATGGGTAGAGTAAGTAAAGGGAAGCCTTATGGGAATGTGGTGTGCTTTCATGCTTATGGAGCATATGTTATATGTATAGTTACTTGTATTATTGGTGGAATTAGTCTACCAAGTTTGCCAATCTTATTTGCATGGTCTCGTACATGTAATTTATTTTCCCTTTTATCAGAGTCGAAGTAATTTATAGCCTTCTCGGTTAATTAGTTGTGTTTAATTTGTTTTGTGTTTTGCAATTTAGAAATAAGCTTTAAATTTATTTAATTATAGTCATGTGTGTTGCATTGCATTTATTTTATCTGATGGTTGGTTGATAGTATATGTTATTATGTATGACGGTATATATTTTCTGGTTTTCTTTCCATTAAATGTTGTTTTTATATGAGTACTACGTATCTGTGTTATTATTTACAAAACTTTCTACTTTAAGTTTATATTCCAAATTATATTTTAGATCTTGGAACTTAATATATTTCATAACCATATTAGAGTTACTTTCTGACTTTCAAATTTTGTTATTTTTAATATTTTGACATACTCTTTTGAAAAATGTTTAATTTCAATTGTTTTATAATGGTTTGGAAAAATAAAGGGGTTTTGAAATTATCTTTCAAGATATTCTTCAAATTTCTCTTACCGTCTTTGAACATCTATATTTATAAATATTTTTCTTCTAATATTTTTATTTTTCATGCTAATCCTTGTTTAGCCTTTAATTATGGTAATAAGTTTTTGTAGTCTTTGAAAATGAAAGTACTTTAATGAGTTGTCTTGGTCTTAAATTGAAATGTAGACGCAAACTATTTTGTTTTAAAGGTTAGCATTCAACAACTTTTACTTTACTTACTTTTCTTATTAGCATTTTTTTTTCAAACTCAAATGCGTGAAAGGATCTCGTTTACCATTTGTTGTTTCTTGTTTAAATATTTAGTGCTTTCTCATTTCATAGCAAAATTTTGGTCATTTTCTTTACTTCTTATTTAATTATCTGACTTTAACTATTTTGTTTTATATTCTTTGGAAAGGAAATTTATATACTCAGTCTAAATTTTACACTTGCTTGTTTGAGTTGATATTAAGTTATAATGGGTGATTCCTTTGACTTGTATGTCAATTTGATAAGTCTAAATTTTAAACTTTGTTTGAGTTGATATTGAGTCATAATGGGTGATTCCTTTGACTTGTATGTCAATTTGATAAGTTGACACATTTTATCTATTTTGATTTAATTTTCTTTTTGAGTTGATATTAAGTTTATATTGGGTGATTCCGGTAAACTTTAATGTTGATTTGATAAGAAGGCTTTCAAATATTGTTTTGTTGATACTAGGTTGCAATGGGTGGTTCCATGCACATTTGTGTCGACATGGCAAATTTTATAATTGTTGTTAATAATTTATTACTTTATCGCCTATTTATTATTAGTGTTTCGTCGTTGTGAAATTTATTTTAAAGTTTTCAATTTCTTTTGCGAACTTTAAATTTCATATATATGTTTAGGAGGCGTACGCTCTTATAACATATGTCATGACTTGTGTTCGTAAGTGCTATTTTAATAAAGCAGCTAGCTACTCTTTATTAAAGTGTTCTTATCTCTTTAAGTGGAGTATAAACCCGTGTGGTTACCTCTATTTAAATTGGTTTGGCTATCTATTTACGAACTTTTTCTTCTTCGTTTCTTTTCTAAAAATATTTATGTATGGTCGGATTTATTCTTTTATAATTTTACGTAAATATTTATTCCTACTTCTATTGCAAAATTACATATAGTTTATTGTGCAAACATTTTTACCTAAAACTTTTACTTGTCTTTGGTTCTTTCACATTTTATAAAATGATTGTTGTTATCGTGCTTCTTTACTATACAACTCTTTTGGTCTTCCAAAATAAAATATATATTATTTGAGTTATCAAATTTTATACCTGCAAAGTTGTTTAGTTCTTAACTAAAATCCATCGATTTATGTTTTCTTAATGTTCTTTATCTAGAATATTTTCTTTTGTCTCTTGGTTGTTTTGACGTTTCGAGGACGAAACCCTTTTAAGGGGGAGTGGTTGTAACACCCCGTAATTTTCACCCTTTATTTTTGGTGTGTGTTTATATTAAAACGATATTGTTTTTTCGTAAAAATGATTAATTTATTATTAGAATTATTTTGGAACGTGTTGTGAAAATGTGTATATATGTTTATATGTTGTGATATATTTATTTATTTTTATTTTAAGTTGTTAGTTATTTATTTTAAAGGTTATATTAGTTTCGTTATTTATTTAGGCATTTAGGATGCAGTTTTGCCGCGTAGTGTTTTTGTAACGTTGTTGGGCCGACTTGGATGATGAAATATTGCATCGCATGTGGCGTGTCATGCTAGCAGAAAATCAGCCATTATGGAGTGGAGGATGAAGAGTTTTGGTGCTTATTAAAGCTAACCTTGGATCTCTTGTAACCGCTCATTTAATCCCTCATTAACATTCTCCTAAACCCTTCATTTTTCCTTGACATAAAATTCTGATTTTTATTAAAAGAAGTTCAGCATCATTCTCATTTAACCCTCACCGTTTTCAAGAAAAGAAAGAGAGAAAAGGAAGAGGAAAAGAATAGAAAGGTTCAACCCGGTTTTTCCTGTCACACCTTCACGAAAATAACTGTAACTGGAGATCTAACCGTTTGATCGTCTTGAAATTTGGACAGAACGTTTAAAACATCTTGTTCTTAACTTTGACCAGATCGATTTAGAATCTGAGATTTTGATCACCGGGAATCATGGTCGGAACAAAGCAGTACGAAATAAGAGTTTTCAACGTTCAAGAAGAAAACGCCTAGTGACTTGTTGCTACAATTATCATTCGTTGTGCTTTGCGGTTAGAATAGGAATTGGATTGTATGCGTAACTCTTAACTATCTCTTTAGACTCAGCTCTCCTCCCGACGTTCCAGGTAACTAGTAGTTATCTTAGAACGATAGAGATTAGAGTATTTTTCGGTATTAGATTATTACGCTAGGAATTATTTAAAATACTTTTTGAATAAAATTATTGATGAAATTTGACGTGGATAAACTTGATGTATGCTGTATGAATATTGTATGCAGAAAAATGTTCGTCTGATTTTTAGTATTTATTTGATTTAATTGGTATTTTGTGTGTTTTTGGCTTATTTGCATAATAATTATTAAACAAATGTTAAAATTGCAGAAATTATTTTTTGTGAATCATGTTATATGTGTAGTATGTATTTCATGCCTTGAAATAATTTTTTCCTACTGTTTACAGGTTTATTTAATTGATTTATCTGTTTTTGCATTTTGTTTCTGTCAGTATATAAATCGTGAAAATTATTTCTGGAGGCTGAAAAATTTATTTCTTTGTATATTATGTATTACCACGAGTTTATACATGTTATGTAAATTTTTGGTAATTTTTGGGCGTTTATTTTTATTTTTAATTATTATATTGGCTTTATTGGGTATTCTGTAAATTAACGTTTAAAACTACTTTTAGAGTCCGAAAATTATAAATAAAAAGTGTACCATGTCAGTAGAGCCATTAGGGTTATGTTGATGGGAATCTACTTTGGTTTTGGGCTCTGGTTGAGATGTGAGCATTAAGATGTTAGATGTTTTAGGCCTAGACTTTTAATTAGTTTGAGAGTCAGTTTTCTCTTTTGGATATTAATCTAATTAATTTATTTTATTTATACTATTTATTTATATTGTTTTTATCACTTAGTTATTTAAACGGATTTCTTGTAGTAGTGACATTCCCAGAAGACGATGTTTCCGCCATCGTCCTATTAATACTATTATTATTTCTTTCTTTTCCGCTTTGAAATTCTGGGGTGTTACAGTGTTACTCATTTGTTTTTAGCACTGTGACAATGACACCTCCACATAGTCCATTGAAGACAAAGACGGGGATTTCATCGCGATGGGTCATATGTCTTTAGCACTGTGAGCCCATCAGAGGTGTTATTCATATGTCTTTAGCACTGCGACACTGACACCTCCAGATAGTCCCTTGAAGACGAAGACGGGCACTGCGACACAGACACCTCCAGACGATCCCCTGACAGTCAATCTCACCCTCGAGGTATGTTGTCTAACCCATGATTTTTTTTCTTTTGTTAAATGATTTTTCATTAACCCAAGAATTGCTTTTGTTTTGATGCTTTCTCAATTGTTTTTTTCGAAAAAGTTTTGGCTTGAGTTATCATTTCGTCCTTCACTGTTTGCACTCTTGTGGGCTAGGAGTTAGAACTTTTTTTTTTGCTTCGCCCTTCATAGTTTAGACTCTTGCGGGCCATAATTATTACAATTTTTTTGTTTCACCATTCACAGTTTAGACTCTTGCTGGCCAGGAGTATTGCATTTTTTTTGTTTCGCCGTTTACAATTTAGATTCTTGCGGGCCAGGAGTATTGCATTTTTTTTTGTTTCGCCGTTCGCAATTTAGACTCTTGTGGGCCAGGAGTATTGCATTTTTTTTGTTTCACCGTTCACAGTTTAGACTCTTGCGGGCCAGGAGTATTACATTGATTGCATTTCTCTTTTGTGTGTGTGCAATTTAGACTCTTGCTTAGGAGTTAGAATTTTTTTTGTGTGGTAGTTTATACTCTTGCTTATGAGTTCCGTTTTTTGTTTGCCTGCATTTTTGACTCTTGCGTAGAAGTTAGAATTTTGTTTTTTTGCTTGGATATGCAGTTTATACTCTTGCTTAAGAGTTAGATTTTTTTTGTTGGTGGCAGTTTATACTCTTGCTTAGGAGTTTCGTTTTTTGTTTGCTTGCAGTTTAGACTCTTGCTTAGGAGTTAGAATTTTTTTTCGGTGTGTAGTTTAGACTCTTGCTTAGGAGTTAGAATTTTTTTTTTTTGGCAGTTTATACTCTTGCTTAGGAGTTCCATTTTTTGTTTGCTTGCAGTTTAGACTCTTGCTTAGGAGTTATAATTTTTTTTTTGTGTGCAGTTTAGACTCTTGCTTAGGAGATAGACTTTTTTTTAGTGTGCAGTTTAGACTCTTGCTTAGGAAATTCATTTTTATTAGCTTGCAATTTATACTCTTGCTTAGGAGATAGTTTTTTTTATGTGTCGTTTATACACTTACTTGGGAGTTTTTCTTTTGTTTCGTTTCACATGCAGTTTATACTCTTGCTTAGGATCGGAGTTAGAATTTTTTACTTACAGTTTACCCTCTTGCTTAGGAGGATTTCTTTTGTTTGTATACATGACGTTTTGTTTCCATGCCCCTTAGATCTTTCACTTAGAATAATTTTCACAATCATGGCGTCGACAGATCGTCTATTAATGCGTCAGATGACTCTAATTCATTTTCATGACAAGCAATTGTAAGCTCCATGTCGTGCGCTTTACTTGCTATTTCTTGATATGTTTTGGGTTTGATCCCTTGCAAGATGTAGGTCAAATCCCAATGCATGCCTTGGATGAACATTTCGATTGCAGAAGTTTTTGACAAATGATCTTTACATTGCAAGCTCAAAGCACGCCAACGATTAATGTAGTCAATGACGGGCTCATCATTCCATTGGTGAGTCTTAGTCAACTCAACCATGCTAACAATATGTCGAGTGCTATAGAACCTGTTTAGGAATTCTTCCTCCATTTGATCCCAACTATTGATGGATTGTGAGGGTAGATCTATGTACCAATCAAAGGCCATGCCTTTAAGAGAACGTACAAATTGTTTGACGAGGAAATCGTCTGTGGTACCAGCATTGTTGCATGTTTCTACAAAGTGAGCAATGTGTTGCTTAGGATTTCCTTTCCCATCGAATTGTTGAAACTTCATGGAATGGTAGCCAAAAGGCATCTGCAACTTATCAATTCTCTTGGTATAAGGCTTTATATAGTGATGACTTCCTTGAGAGCTTTCCCCAAGTTGATTCTTGACAGCACAAGTTATCAACAATTCGAGTTGTCGAGCTGTTGGTGGACTGTGAGGGTTGTCACCACTCTCGTCTTCGCTTTCACCACCAACTTGGCTTGATGACGCGTCACCTGGTATTCCACTAAGTTTCTCATTGAGGGCAGCAATTTGCTCGTTTTGGAGTCTGATCTAAGCATCCTTTTCCTCTCTGTCCTTCATCAATTTCTGGAGTAAGATGTTCATTTCAGCAAGTTGTTCCTCAACTGTTTTTAACTGAGGTTACCATAACAGAAGCAGTGACAACACCTTTCTTCATTCTTTTGGTGTGAAAACCAAGACTCTTGTCTTCCATAAAATCACCTAACGTTATAGATTTTTCGCGGGGTGTCAGCAATGTTTTCAGCAGATCGAAAAATGTTCTGCCTCGATGCCATTTCTCAGATTTGTTGTTGACAACGAAACAGAGATGAGAGGTACAGATGGTCCCACCAAGCATGCCAAAATTTGTATACATAAATTTCGAGTCAAAATATATTAGACAGGAAACAAAGTAACAAAGAAATTTTATTTCAATAATGTATTAAGTACAATCTCTGTAAACAGTTTATAATGAAAATAAACTAAGTCCTCTGATTTTGTTCCGTAGCTGGAGAGTGACACGTGTTGATGTCGTCCTGGAGTTGAATGTAAAGTGACGTTTTGTCAACGTCAACCTGAGTTTGAGAGTGGGATGATGTTTTGTCAACGTCAACCTGAGTTTGAGGGTGTATTCGAATGAGGGTTGACCGGCTGACAAAGCTTGAATCTTGATCGAATATGTTTGAGTGTATTCGAATGTGGGCTGACAAAGCTTGAATCTCGATCGAATATGTTTGAGTGTATCTGAACAGTCGGCACGGATTTGATGTGCTTATTGACTATTTGCAGAGAGAATTCTAAGAGAATTTTATGAGCTCTTGAGAATAATGATTTTTTGATTCCCTCAACTGAAGGAGGTGAGGTCTATTTATAGGGAATGGAAATCCCTTCATGAACTTGGTAGTTTATGGGATTGGGCCCGTTTATGACTTGGAAGTCTTTTTACCTTTGCCATTTGACCATCTTATTTGGACTATAATGTTGACTGGCCCAAATAGTTGACAATAACCCAAATTATATTTGTTTGATTTAATTTGGATAATTTATTTAGGTGGGCTAAATTAATTAAATTAGACTAATTATATTTATTTTAGCTCAATAATAAATTATCTATTTTAATATAAACACTAATAAATTTTTAGTGTCTACATTGGCTTTATAAACAGGGATCTATGGCCAAATGTGAAAGCTATATCTTATATGTATGCAAGATTTTAATATATAATAACATGTTTATGCCATATTGTTTATAGTATATAAGGACAGAAGGAGAAACAAAGAAAGAGAATTAGAAAAGTCAAAATCATAAGGTAAATTTTGCAAAAGATAATAATATTACGCCTTTTTTTATAATAATGTATTTTCGAACCCTTACAAAATAAATTATGGATTGGCATTGGTAATTGTATTAGGGGCGATCGTTTGTCATCTATTACTTAAATAAATACATATATAATTTTTATGACAATGGAGTGGAAATTTATAAGTTACTATTTATTATTAGTTTATATGTATATATTAAAATTCAAATTTCTATATAAATAGGTAATATTAGTTACAAATTTGCTCAGCAAAAGGTGAAGTCGATATATAGGTACAACATGGTTTACCTCTATCATTCATTGACAATGTCAAATGCATTTCGTACCACGATTCACTTATGAATGTTAAATATATATTATTAACTAGACACGTTTAGTACTACTTGAATTTTTGGCGCCGAACACATCTATTTACCTTTTTGTTTAGTTTTTATTGTACGCAGAAATTATATAATATTCATAAATTTGGTTGATGTTGGTGTTGATAGTTTTAGATGATATGATGCATTGCAATAATAAATTAAAATTTTGCTCATTTTTTTGGTGGGGATGGGTGGGGGTGCTAGGGTGGGGGTGGAGTAGAAGGGGCTGTAAGGGTGGGGTGGAGGTGGTGGTAGTGGTGGCTATGTGGTGGTGGTTATGGAGGAAGAAGAACTGGAGGAGGGAAACAAATGAAAAAAATATCGTATAAGTATGGGCCCGCAAAGAGCACGGAGGTTTATATTTTAAGGAATTGGCTAATAGTAAGAAAAAACATTTGATTGAAAAAAAGAAAGATGCAACAATGAACAATTGCCAAAAAAAAATAGTAAAAAAATAAAAACAATTTATTAAAATGAAGTATAATAAAAAAATTAATGAAGGGGGAAGTAATAATTAACCTGGATGACACAAATATAGAACCAAAATAAATCGAATCCCTTAAATCCTTGGTGCTGTAAATGAAGAATTGACAAACAAGAAATCTTTTCAAACTTGGTCTCAATTGTTTTCATCCTGCTTCTCTTGAATCACCTTTAGTCCATCGCTAACTCGAATCTCAAATACATTAAAGAAAAGCGACAAGAAAGTTGGGGGATAGCACTTAGAAATTCACTAAGATTTAATAAGATAGAGAAGGTTGTTGGTTTGCCTAAACTGTCCAAAATTGATATTTTCCTTCTTAAATTCAAGGAAGAAAGATTGGGATTATTAAGAATTTTGTTGGATGATATTTCTTTTTCAATGATGAGGAAATTCAGCGGAATAGAAGATGGGTTTGAGCCGTGAAGATAACATTTGGAGATAAGGGGGGGTAAATCTTACCTATTTTGTGCTCGAAAAGGGTATGATTTAGCGAAATAACATGTGAGAACGATATAACAAGAAAACACGTTTAGCAACCAATTGTCGAATAATCTAAAAAAACCTAATCTAAATGTTAAAAAAATATTAAGTAATTTATTTACAAAGTTCATTGCACCATAAAGATTAAAGTTATTAGTAAATATGTCCTCCGTTCTAAAATAAATTAAACATGGGGGGCACGGGGATAAAGGAGAGGAGAGCGATAGAAAGAAATATAAGATGGATCCATGTGATGAAGATAGAGAAAGAGAATATAATTGCAAAAAAAAATAAGTATACTTATTGAACAAAAAAATTCTATCATGACAGGTCCAAGAGCTAGTTATGTATAAGTAAAAATCATAAAATTCTGACGTTGTGAAATATATTTATTGAGACAAATTTAATAAGATTCTACATGACTATATATGTATCTGATAGTGAACGTATGATGATTAAAGTGTAGTATGTGAATATAGTGTTAAAAGTCAAGGGAAAAATTGCTACAAAACCTAATTTTTTTTCTACATGAAGAACCGAAAAAAAAAAAAAAAAGACAAACGAAACACAAACCTACTACCGAACCTAAAACCACCATGGGCGACTCATCTTCTATGCCTCGTAAACCAGATTTAGTCAAATTCTTGGGTTCTAGTGACAACCCAGGCAACCTTATTACACCCATTCAACTCAAAGGTGACAACATTGATGAATGGTCACATGCAATACGCATATCCTTAAATGCAAAACAAAAGCTTGGATTTATTGATGGTACGGTTCCTAGACCCACAGACGTCGACAAACTTCCCAATTGGAGTATCGTACACTCTATGCTCGTTTCATGGCTTCTTAGCGCGATTTCTCCGAATCTCCGTTCGACACTCTCTTTCTTTGATGATGTAACGCCCAAAAATTCATAACCTAAATTACTCAAATTGGCAGTGGAAACATATTTTATTAGGTTGTGGTTTATGGGCCCATAAATAAAATAATACCATTATGATGGTCTCTAATAAAATATACAAACTCTCAACTAGAATAGTAATGATTACTCATAATATAGAATATGATAAAAAAAAATCCGAATTATACATAGTCACTTCATCATAATCAATCAAGAGCATCCATGCCATAACGGAACTTGAACTATCTTCATAATACCATCATAATAAATCAGGAGCATCCATGCCATAACAGATCTTGAACTATCTTCATAATACTTGAATAATTATATAAAATAGAGAAAAGGGAAAACAAAGAAAAATAACCTAAAATGAGTGGAAAACTCGGTAACTTTACACTATCCCGTAAAAACGGTTTCAGTTCGTAAACATTATTCACGCCCATGCATATATTACATTACTTTGGTAATTGTTCGGAAATACTATAAGAAAACATTATTGTTAATATTGAATAGTCTGCTGGCAAGGACCATTTACGTGAGTTTAGTTCATTAGCAAGTACAGGTTTTCGACAGAACATTAACATTCGACCACTTTTGGTCCTTTTCGTACATTGTAAATAGAATTCCTCCACCTGTAACTTGCCCATTTAACAGTTCACTTCATAACTCCAAGCCAGCAGAACCATTGAAATTTTATAAAACTTGTGTATATTCATATTCCTGAACAACACCTATAAATCATAAATAATATACATGGGATTCACATCACCTTCATAATTCATGATATCATATACATCACACTTTATAGCATAATATGTGTAGACACTTCATCATGTCTCCCCATTTAAGTATCTAACGATGAAACATAACGCGGCATTACTTGGCGCAACCCAATGGAAGAGCAATTTAAGAACCAATCCAAAATATGTTTTGAAATGATATTCTAAAGCCCAATTAATTGTCCATGATGATTAATTGTATTTTAAGCCCATAAAATGTTTTAAGTCCATTTTAAAAGCCCAATCAAATATTTATTATTTTAATAGATATTTTTCATAAATGTTTTATTATCTTTGATAAATAAATCAGATTTTAATCCGTAAAATTCCATCTCCGGAATTTTAGGGATAAAAAAGGTATCTTCGAAAGACGCGCAATCGAATATGCTCGAATATTCCATAATATGCGCCGGACGCGGTGGTTGCACTCAGCGTGCCACGTGCGTCCTGCACATTGGCCATATCGCGTCAGGCGCGCCAATGAGCGCCTGACACGTAGATTTTGTGACTCACACAGAGTCCTGCGTCAGACGCAAGTCTTGTGTGAGATGCAACTTTCTTTTCTATCTTTTCAAAACGCGTTTACACCTGCTTAAACCTGATTGGGTTGATTGCATCAGACACACCAATGTGCGCCTGACGCGTAGGACTGCGCCTGGCGCAGGTCTTGCGTGGAGCGCACGTCTCCTTTTGCCTATAAATATCCGTAATTCCCGAATTACGGAGGGTTTTTCATATTATTACTTCACAAATACAAAAACTTACGAATACCTCTACAATACACTTCGAATTCCCAAATACTCAAACATTCAAATACTTTCAATATTTTCAACCAATTCTTTCCTGGTTCCACGATTGCTCCGCCTAAAGATCGTTGCGCTCTTCAATCTAAGCCGCATATGTATAATACTTAAGGATCCTTAATAAATTCTATATTTTTATATTAAAGTTACTAACCACTTATTTCATGATGTAGATCTTTAATATAAAATCGCTCTACTGTATGTTCTAAACCTCCTTCTTTCTTTTTATTTTCTTTTCATACATTATTATATGCCTGCGTGATCATTATATGCATATTATATGATTGTCCCTGCTTTATTGCTTTTATCACCCATATGTTATTTTTATTAATCAAGACCTAAAGAACTGTTCTAATATTAATCAGATTCATTTGAATAACCTACTATGTTCCTTGTAATTTGATTGCATAATAACATCTCACTAAAAAATAGTTTTTTATGTGTTTCCTGAACCAACTTAGACTAAATATTTTTAGGGTGTATAAAACGTTATATGATTATTCTTTGGCATAAAATTTGTAATGAATCGATATTTAGTAGAGGCCAGCAATGGGCAATATGGTTCCTGACTGTATTGTACCCTCACCCCTGAACTCAATCTTTGGTTCACTTTGACCATCTATGGAGTTAGGACGGGAAAATCTACATTGGATAATTTGTCCCTACGGTTTTCCCGTATCCAATTAGGTTTATGATTCTTCCTAAAAAGAATTGTTGGCGACTTCATTCAACAAAATAACTTTTAATAAAACCTTAACAATGGGGTAGTCAAATCTAATGCGCGCTCACACCGCGTAGGCAAAATAAAAACACGCCTACAATTTGGCGACACCACTGGGGAGGATTTTAAAAAAAATTAATTTTTGAAATGAGTGGGTGAAACTTGAAAAATACGATTCATTCTTATTTTTATGCCTTAGAATAATATACAGTTTTGCATAAGCATGGCTACTGTTCAGCCACCATAAGGACAATCTACCTTGCCTCATTAACACATGTTCTATGTGTGAGGTCACCCCCGGGGGGTTTGCGCTTTGTCCTTCCAAAAAGCTTCCTGAGCGATAGTGTTGGATCTTAGTTATAAGCAAACCTACCCAACCATGGCATTGTTCTCTTGTTCCTGACTTGAGACTGGAGTGCGTCTTACACGTGACCACCTCGTCAGCAGGGGTACGAAGCGTGGGATCAATCTCTTAGTCATGGACCCTTTTCAGACTGAACCTAAACCCGACCAATAGTTTCAAACATAGAACTAGACTTTAGGTTGCAACTGGATCCATGTTATATGACATTTGCCTGTGATTGCAATTTTTGCCTGCTACTATTTTGTCAAATTGTCATTATTATGCGTCGTTCCTAAAATCGCGTTTAACAAACAAGAAAAATTCGTCAATCGGCCAATTCGTCGCCTAAATCCCCGAAAAATGTGTCGGGGAGTAGTGCGCCGAGCACATTAAGTTGCGCCTGGCGTACCACTCCCGCGCCAGATGTAGGGATGTGCGTCGTGCGCATCAATGTTGCGCGGCACGCAGTCTGTGCATCGCACGCTTTTCGTCAATTTAGCCGTCGTAATTGTCGATCCTATGTTTAGTCCTATGTGTTTCTGTCTGCATTCACGTAATTTGGTCATTTAGGCTTATCACCTAATTCAACATAAAAAAAATCAGTCTTTTCATGCAAGGTCAAGTCTGTCCTAAAAAAATGCATCTAAGGGGTCATTGTAGAGTTAGAGTTATCATGCATGTCTACCTCTTTCCATTTCCTCCCTGCTGTTCAAATCTTCCCTATCAATCTTACCTTACCATATTCATTTAATTTAAAAAAAGGTTACACTTTTTTCAAAATCAATCATGCACCCTTTTCTGTTCTACTTTTTTCGAAAACATTTACTAATTATAATCATGCCACGACATTTCAAAAAAAAAATATTTTTGAAAATTAATCCATCATCTTTTCCTAATAAAAGATAAAAATAAGGGGTTCCTTTCAAAAATGAATTTCAAAAAAATTCTAAGCCCATTCCAAGCACATCCAATCCAATCAACAAAATTCAATCCAATTCATTTGCATTCATTCTAGGCCCATATGCATTAGAATCCATTTTGCATTCATTTAGGACCATGTGCATTTCAGTCCATACATTCACTAGCATTAGAATCCATCTTAGGCCCATATAAGTCTAGTTCAAGTCAAAGCTAGGCCCATTTTCATCTCTATGTGAACCCCAGTCTAAGTCTAATCTCAGTTTATTCCATTCTAAATCCAATCATAGTCCAAGTCAAGCCTATATGTCAATCATGTCCTAGGTCTAGTTTGCATATTCATGTCCTAGGTCTAGTTAAGAGTTTGGTCTCTGTTATTGTCCAGCCTTCCTTAATGTCTAGCCTACTTGCTCACCCGTAAGTTTAAAGTCTAGCATTCCATAAGTCCATAGGCAATTGTTGAGTCTAGACTGCTTAGTCTAATGTAAGTTCCGAAGTCTAGTTGTCTAGCTTGCTTGCTCACCCGTAAGTTCAAAGTCTAGTTGCCTAGCTTGCTTGCCTTAAGTTAAGAGTCTAGTCTCCCTTATTGTCCAGTCTTCCTTAAAGTCTAGCCTGCTTGCTCACCCGTAAGTTCAAAGTCTAGTCTCTCCTAAACCCAATCGTGGAGTCCAGTTTGCTTGCATAGTCCAGTCCAGTCCATGTATGCATTTGTATATAGTTAGGCCCATGTCTCCATCATGGTCAAGTCTATACTAGTACAAAACCCATAACCATTTCCATTTCTATTTCAAAATCATTTTCCATTTTCATTCCCCATTTCCATTTCCAGATTTCATTTCTCATCTCCATTTCTCATTTCGAAAACATTAGTTCTTAAAATTTACGAGGTCCATTCGATTTCTATTCAGGACAGGTCGTGAGATTATAACTTGGGAACGTTCAACAGAGAGGCAACAAGGTCGACCTACTCCCAGACTCGTCAAGCGCATCCTAACCTTTTCAGACGAATCCTCCGACTCTTCCGAATCGTCATTTGAAATGGGGCACACTAATGAACAGCTCAGTGCCATTATGGCTCAACTCACACTGATGAACTCTCGTCTTGAGGAACAAGACAAAGAGATTAAGGCACTAAGGAAGAAGCTAACTAAAGAAGATAAGCAAGGCGACACTCCACCACCAAGCAAAACCAACACAGAATTAAGGTTTGAAAAACTCAAACAATTGATTCAGTCAATTCCTGCACTCGAGAGTCAGGCTCATAGCCATGACATCATTGATCCTGAACTGAGGGACAAGCTCCCTATAAAGGTAACATTGGGTGACCTCCCAAAATTCAAGGGGGTCGAAGACCTAGATGACCACTTGAGAGCATATTCCATCTTTATGGCTCTCAAGGGCATGAGCAAGGAGCTGTTTGCTTATGTCTTTCCTTTAACCTTGGATGCACATCCATCCAAGTGGTTCAGATCACTAAACAAAGCTAAGCTGAATGACTGGGACTACATCAGAGAAGAGTTCCACAAACAATACATATACAATACTCAGCTTCCCATTGGCCTTCGTGAGTTGGAGTTAACTAAACAAAACTCCAACGAAGACTTCGTCACCTTCCTTAACAGATGTAGGGATAAAGCTGCACAAATGATTAACAGGCCATCTCAGGAGGATAAAGTCCGACTGGTGATCCGTAATCTGCAGCCGAAGTATGGGGATCATATCAAGTTCCAACCTATAGAGTCTTTCACGAAGCTCTATAAGGTAGGCCTGTTGATTGAAGAAGAGGTACATGCCAATAAAAATAAGGGTTCCAACAACAACAACAACTCCTCTTTTAAGAAGAGTAACAATATCCCTTTTAGCTCCAAAAGCAATGAGGTCAATGCCATAGCGGCTGAAAAGAGAGGTTATCAAAAGCCTCTAAGAACATTCGCACCTTTAGGCATGTCCTTAGAAGAAGCCTTCACTAGACTTCATGCAAAGGGAGCACTTCAGCCTATTGGCCCTACTCCAGATCCTGTTCCCGAAAATAGATCCAAGAGGTGGGATCCTAATGCCTACTGCAAGTACCACCAAGGGAATGAACACCCAACATCTGCGTGTTGGACCTTAAAGAATCACCTGCAGGATATGGTTGAAGACGGTAGATTGCCAATTCCACCTTCAGCAAAAGTCAGCAATAGCGGCAACCCCTTGGACAGCGCCTAAATAATGCCGGGGCTTAGGCATTTAACGCTAGTTTTCTAGGTTGAGTCGGAGAGTCCCTCCCCTAGCTCCTTCATTTCCCTTCACGTCAAGTCTATGTCATTTAAGTTTTTTTTAATTCTAATAAGCCTTGTTCTATTTATTTCTAATTAATAAAATAATTGCATTTTCATTTTCATTTTCATTGGTCTTCCATCATTTTATTGATGCTTCTAATTCAATGATGAAACTCAAATCACCTCATGAACTTGACTAATGATAATAAAAAGATCTGAAAAAAAAAAGAGAAAAATAAAAAAGGACATACTTTGGATTAAGAGTTATATCCCTCTTCCCTTCATCATTCCAATAAACCATCATCCATAAACCATCTTATGCAACCAAAATAATAAAAAATCCATAAACCATCATCAACATTAGCCAAATAACCTTTCAAAATCAAAGCTCCACAAACAACCTTCAAATCTTCCACTACCCAAAACCAAACTTGTGTGCAAGCCTTACTACATACAAAAAAATCAATGCCAGGCAAAAATATTCAAAGTAAGAAAAAAAAAAAAGCAAAACCAAAAGAAAACGCACATGACAAAAAGAAAAAGCCAAAGGCAAAATAAAAGATCAAGCCAGGGGCCTTGCACACAAGTTGTACCCCTCATTCAAATCCTTCAATCCATCAAAACCCTTAACCTTTAATCCAAATCCATGACTCTTCATTCCTCAAACCAATTAAACCTTCATCAAAACTTCAAGCTTTAAACCTTTCAATATTTCATCAACCATAACTGCTTTTTCAAGGTATGTCCAAGCCCGCTAGGTTGAAAACCCGAAAGGGCAGCCTAGGCAAAAGAGAATAAACAAAATCATATCCAGAATTAAGAATGGTCTGATTCTGCAAGGATATGTAGGAATCCTCAACTCGAGGTCCAACCGCTAAAATAAAAATAAATTAGTCATGGTCTAATGATTTGACTTTCTAGAATTTAGGAGCATACTTTATCTAGACCCCGACATAGACTCGAGTCTGCACCTAGCTGGCGGGCTCTTGTCGTGAGAGTCACCAAATATAAATTTCTCCTACTCTCTTTTACAAATAAATGTAAATAGGAAGTAGGGTTTGTATCCACAGGGAAATGGGGAAGCGAATGTATTTAATGAAACTGATCACCTAGATTTCTCTACGTGATAAACAATCGAGGCAATGGGGGATTTTTTAATTAAATCAAAATCTAGACGAGCAAACAAGATGAAAATTAATTAGTGAAGTTCAATAATAACGAATTTAGGGTCCGGTTGATATCCACTTCTACGGATCTATTTATCGATTCACTACAAGTCTACTCAATTCTTGGTTGATTATCGTTAAGGATCGAATCCTCCGTTCTCTCAAGTTTTAGTTAAGTAAGTACGATCTGCGCATTACAATATCCTAATTCACAATCAACCTCTCCTAGCGTCGAGATTCAAACTAAGAATCGCATTAAGAATAGAGAACCGATAATATTGCCGATATTTAAACAAGCGCTAAGCATTCAACAACTTGTCTAGCTTAACTAGATTCACTCAATAATGTTCAGCATAAATCAAGAGAACCTAGCTTACTACAACATGGTTGAGCATATAACATCAGATTATATCCAAAACCTAGCATTAAGTCAACAACAACAAACATCAACTAGTAGTACTCCTAGCTAATCCAAGTCATGACAATAAATATTAATATTTAAAGCTAGACAATAACCAAGATATAGAGTAAAAGAGAAAGAGTAAACCTTACAATAAACCTTCAAAAGCCTCAATCAACCATTCCCAAGAGAGTTTAAGCTACAAATTCGTGCTTCTTGTCCAAAATACAAAAGTGAAATACATAGAGCTCAATGGAAGATGAAACTAGAAACTAAAACAAAAGGGAGTTCTTTCTAAGAGTGGCCAACCCCTTAGGGTTATGAATACTATCCTATTTATACTCCCCTAAGAAAATATAACGAAAAAAAAAAAGAAGAAAGTTACGAGTTGTCTAAGTCGACAACTTAGCCGACATTGCCCAGCGTCAGGGGTCGCGAGGTGCGACATAGCCATGTCGCGGGGTGCGACCCTGCTCGCACCCCGTATTCTGCGATTGATACCAGCGGACCACAAAAATGCCCAGGTCGCAAGGTGCGGCACTGTTCGCGCGGTGCGACCTGGGTCTTGAACTTGCCTACTGCTTGGCTGGCGAGAATGGTGATGGTTCCGATGCTGTCCAATGATGTTCATGTGCTGCTTGCGTTGATGCCCAAAGTGATTATAGCCCAAAGCTCCCAACAACTCCAAACACTCACATCCACCATCAATACGACGACTCCAAAGGCTCAAAATGTCGTACTTTAACACTCTCTTACAACTTCAACCTTAAACTTCCGCTAAAGTCTAAAAGTGCGCTAATGCCCATGACTACGACCAAACCTTCCATCCAAAAACGTCTAAAACAACGTAAAAACCCCGATAAACTTGAACACATCAAATACCCCCACACTTAGTCTTTACTCGACCTCGAGTAAACTTGATGAAGAGAATAAATAAATAAAAACAATGCCCAAGTGAATCAACACCAAACTTTGCCTTAACTCTCCAACCAATCCAACTATCCTAACCTAAGCAAGCCATGAAATGCTGCAAAAAAGAATAAACTCCATGCTTACTGCAAACCACAAAAGTAACCTAAAATCTACTACAACTAACTTACACCAAGTAAGCCATGGAACAATGACAAAAAAGGGTAAATTTCATGCTTACTTCAAAAAAATAATCAACTAAATATAAAGCTTAAATTCCAAGTTGCAAAAGGAATTCAAACTTTAAACAATAAGCACAACTTCACAAATCACCATATGAACAAGGATATCAACATATTTCCACAAACCTACCCGAAAACTCCGAAAACGCCTCCATTCTTATGCCACCAAACTCCGCAAATGAGCAATAAAATTTTCCTCTCTTTTCTTTTTTTCTCTCATTTTGCTTAGGAGCCCTTTCGGGTTTTCATCCTAGCCTCTCATTTTTTTTTTTTAGAAGCTCACAACTCACCCGCTCTTTAAGCCATTTGTTTTGCATAGTTGCCCTTTCGGGTTTTCAACCTATCAAGGCCCCCAAATTTAGCCTAAGTCGCCCGCCCTTGCGGATTTTCAACTTAGCGGGTTTCATTTTATCATCATTCTTGTTTCTTTTCTTTTTTTTGCTTTTCAATTTTTTTTTCATTTCATTTTTTTTTCAATTTCATGAAAATACGGCATAAAACATAAATATTACAATCCGAACTTCATTCCTCCCCCCCCACACTTAAAATACACATTGTCCTCAATGTGAGAAGAAGGAAATAAAACTAACCATTTAAGAACCGGAAGGCCCACCAGGATCGCGATCTCCCGCTCCCCTAGAGTCACACTCTGTTTGGCTTCGTCGGCGGTGCATCTCGATGTTAGCAGTGGGGTCAGGGTAACCGGGGTTAGAGGCCACAAAGAAAGAATTCATGGCCGAAACCATGGAAGACATGGAGTACATTGTGTCCTCAAACCCATCCAATTGCCGCTGCATATCATTTAATTGTATCCCGAACATATTTTGACTCTCCTCAATAGCATCAAATCTTGTCTCGACCATGGTGTGAAATATTGAAGGGGGCTCGGGGGTTTCGACTTCAGGCTGCGGCTAGGCATTCGCCCTACCAAACTCTTCTTCAACTGCGTCTCGATAAGTATCATCCGGAGGGAGATATAGCTGACGATGAGATGTAGTAGCGGTGATGGTTGTTTTCTGAGGTTGAGGCACAACCATATATTTCACACTATTGGCCCCGTAAAGCCATACATAATGGTTGCCTCTTGGGGAAACCCACAACATTGATGCCTTCTTCAATTGATCCTTATTGTACACATTGGAGGCTTTTGAAAAACTAGCATCAATAGTACCCAATGCCTGGAGAATCTGGTTGCCGTTATTGTCCGTCAGAATCTCCTCCTCCAAGTAACTGGCCAAAAGGGAAACCATTCCACCCATACTTATTTTCCCGCTCTCTTTTCTCGCGATCTCCAAACAATTGTTAATAAATATTCCAACCCAATCCGGGCAACCACATCCCTCAGATGTCATGGCCCACAAACAATATAAATCAAACTTTGGAAGGTTCGTAGGCTCACCGTGGCAAAAGATAGTCATGGTAAGGAATCGGTGGGAAAAATGGAGTGCCGGATGTGGGAGGGAGCTATTCTTGCATCTCCCATGCCATGTCAAACCATTGGTGATGTTACCATAGAACATAGAATCATTGAATACACCCGGAGCTTCAAAATCCCTATCCTCCACATAAGTCCACCCAAAAGCTCACATGATTTCATTGTAGTGCATTGTGTGTTCATTATCATTTAGGTGAAATGTAATGAACTTTCCATCCTCATCGCTAACTTTCTCTAATGTGGAAAGGAATTCTAAAGTGTAGCGTTCATAAGTACGGGCTTGAAATGCAGTAAAACCGTGTAAGCCAACTTTACCAATAATTGCTCTACGGGCTCACGCAACCCTAAGGTTCCCAATGTATCCAAACAAACAAACTTGGTTTCTTGTATGGTTCTTCCGGGTTTAGTGAGGCGAAGCCATTTCCTTTTATGGTCGGAAGTGAGGTTGTTCAAACCCATGGTGTCAACACGAAGGGCACGGCTCGAGCTAGCATTAGTAGTATTTCTCTTTTGTGAGGCGATTTCTAAGCAACAACTCCCTCCACACAATGCAACACAACCACCAATTCCCAAGTGAAACAATGCTCAACATAACCACCAATTCTCAAACAACACAACAATTCTCAACCCTCAACAATCAACCACCAATTAAGCATACAACAATAACAACCAACAACAATCCAAGACTAACAATGAACAATGAAGTAAAATTTCTCAAACAAAACAAAGTGTTTGTTAGAGATGGAAATTGTGTACCAAGTGAAGCCTTCAAATGCTCTTAAGAATGTAATGTAGTTGTTGTTGTGGTGATTAAACTCCTTCCTTTGCTTGTATCTTCAACTTATATCCTCCAATTTCCCCAAATTCTTCACCAAAAGAAAACCCCCAAATTCTAGGGTTTGATATTTTTCTGAAAACCTCGGTCAAAGTGGGGGCTTCTGTAGACACATAATCGTGTCTCCCCATTTTAAGGATCCAATGATGAAACATACCGCGGCATTAGTTGGCGCGACCCAATGGAAGAGCAATTTAAGGAACCAATCCAAAATGTGTTTTGAAATGATATTTTAAAGCACAATTAATTGTCCATGATGATTAATTGTATTTTAAGCCCATAAAATGTTTTAAGTCCATTTTAAAAGCCCAATCAAATATTTATTATTTTAATAGATATTTTTCATAAATATTTTATTATCTTTGATAAATAAATCAGATTTTAATCCGTAAAATTCCATCTCCGGAATTTTAGGGATAAAAAAGGTATCTTCGAAAGACACGCAATTGAATATGCTCAAATATTCCAAAATATGCGCCGGACGCGGGGGTTGCGCTCAGCGCGCCATGTGCGTCCAGCACATAGGCCATATCGCGTCAAGCGCGCCAATGAGCGCCTGACACGTAGATTTTATGACTCACACAGAGTCCTGCGTCTGACGCAAGTCTTGTGTGAGACGGAACTTTCTTTTCTATCTTTTCAAAACGTGTTTACACGGGCTTAAACCTGATTGGACTGGCTGCGTCAGGCACACCAATGTGCGCCTGACGCGTGGCAGTGCGCCTGCCACGTAGGACTGCGCTTGGCGCAGGTCTTGCGTGGAGTGCACGTCTCCTTTTGCCTATAAATATCCGTAATTTCCCGAATTACAGAGGGCTTTTCATATTATTATTTCACGAATACAAAAACTGACGAATACCTCCACAATGCACTTCGAATTCCCAAATACTCAAACATTCAAATACTTTCAAGACTTTCAACCAATTATTTCCTGGTTCCACGCTTGCTCCACCTAAAGATCATAGAGCTCTTCAATCTAAGCCGCATAGGTATAATACCTGAGGATCCTTGAATAAATTTTAGATTTTTATATTGAAGTTACTAACCACTTATTTCATGATGTAGATCTTTAATATAAAATCGCTCTACTGTATATTCTAAACCTCCTTCTTTCTTTTTATTTTCTTTTCATACATTATTATATGCCTACCTGATCATTATATGCATATTATATGATTGTCCTTGCTTTATTGCTTTTATCACCCACATGTTATTTTTGTTAATCAAGACCTAAAGAACTGTTCTAATATTAATCAGATTAATTTGAACAACCTGCTATGTTCCTTGTAATTTGATTGCATAATAACATATCACTAATAAATAGTTTTTTTTTGTGTTTCCTGAACCAACTTAGACTAAATATTTTTAGGGTATATAAAACGTTATATGATTATTCTTTGGCATAAAATCTGTAATGAATCGATATTTAGTAGAGGCCAGCAATGGGCAATATGGTTCCTGACTGTATTGTACCTTCACCCCTGAACTCAATCTTTGGTTCACTTTGACCATCTATGGAGTCAGGACGGAGAAATCTACATTGGATAATTTGTCCCTACGGTTTTCCCATATCCAATTAGGTTTATGATTCTTCCTAAAAAGAATTGTTGGCGACTTCTTTCAATACAAAATAATTTTCAATAAAACCTTAACAATGGGGTAGTCAAATCTAATGCGCGCTCACACCGCGTAGGCGAAATAAAAACACGCCTACAACATCACACGATTAGTATCATATAGTCATACATACATATACACACGGGCATACACATATATATTCCCTGGACATATAATGTTACACATGACATATACGAGGAATAACATATAATGCTAGACATAAAGGTTACACTTGACGTATACGAGCAATCACATATAATGCTATACATAAAGGTTACACTTAACGTATATGAGCAATCACATATAATGTTAGACATAAAGGTTACACTTAACGTATACGACAGTGGCGGATCCAGCGTGGGTTCAGTGGGTTAAATTGAACCCACGCGGATCCGAGAGAAAATATGAGAGAGACTGGAAACTAAATAAACGGTATATATATAAAACACGCGTAGCTTTAACAGGCATACCAATGTGGCCCAGTGGCAAAGTATGCGTGCATGGTGAGTACTTGAGTGCAGGGTCGCGAGTTCGATTCCTCAGAGGAAATTTTGTTTCAATTGTCATTCTTTTTCTTTTTTCCCTCCCTTTGTGTTATGTTTTATTTCTCGGCGGCCTTCTTTTCCTTTATCCTCTCTTTATTTTTTAGCTCTCCTTTTTATCTATACATTCCTCCCTCCCACCAAGTACTAAAATAGTAGAAGGTGATGAATCTTGTTTATTTTCCATTTTCTTCCCATTTTACTTACTTAAGCAATAAATTAGGCATGCACTAAGTAAAATTAGTAAAAAAATTCACTATGTTGACCACTCGATTCACTGCTTGTATATTTATATGATATGCAATGAGAAGTGTGTTAAAATATGAAGGATTAATGTTGTATATTTTTACAAATTTTATATGTGCATTTTATAAACTAAAAGTGCAAACATTAATTTTTACATGGAAGAATTTTTATACATCACTTCTAACCAAAATTCCTGGCAAAGCTCAATATCACCCAAAATGCAAAGATCTTATTATTGTTGTCGTGTTGTTTCGTTCTTAATTAGTAATTTTATATTTCACATTTGTGCTAGTTGCTAATATTTCATTTTTTTCATGTTTCATATCGTATATATATAGTTATTTTTATGTAATGTAATCGAGAGTGGAAACTCCTCTAAGTATAATTGTTGAAAGAATTCCTTTTAAAAAAAATATAACTATAGATAGTAATATGTAACTTAGAATTTATGCTCTAACAAATCTGTACACACGTGGCTCAATCCTGGATCCGCCACTGGTATACGAGCAATCACATATAATGCAAGACATAAAGGTTACATCATACGCCTATTCCTTTCCTTTACTCCTTAAGTATCGTCGTTTCTTAACTTTCAACAATCATCCTCCATAAAATCACAGCTTTCTTAACCAAGAAAATAAACTTTGGATTTCATGAATTATAATTACAACAAAGAAGCAAGAGGAACGTATAACAATTGACAGCAACAACATAAAACCTACAGAGGGTCTAATTCTTTGCTCCGAACTCTCTGAATCGAATGATTTTTGGGTCTAAATTCAATAACTTTTCAAGATCTACAATTTTCATGAAGAAACCATTGGTAAATTCCAACTCTGAGAAGAAGATTTGGGGAAAACAGTACGGCAGCATAAAATCAAAGGAGAAAGAGAGTGGGTATTTGGGGCCATTCATGGGTACTCAACAAGAAAAAGCCACATCAATGGAAATTCAGATTTTTATTTAATGTTGCAAATGGAGGTTGTGATTATAGTTTGTAATTTTCAAGTGGTTGAGAAATGGAGAATTAACCCACTATTTATGGTAATTTTAGGAAGGAAAACTCCATTCAACTAATGGTGTAATACTCCGTATTTTTAGTAAGTTACTAGTTATAATTTTTATAAGGTTTTTATGCTAAAAAGGCTTTTTATTAATTATAAAGGTTTTAAATAGGCTTTTATATTAGATTATGGGCTTTTCGAATAGACTCTAGCCCAAATTAAGTATTGGGCCTAAGTTCACAAATCTAATCCAAGTAATGAGTTTAGAAAAAATTAAAAATATTTTAAAAAAGGGAAAATTCAAAAAGGATTTACAAAAGATTTATAAAAAGAAAAAGAAAAGAAAAAAAAATTAAAAAAAAAATATCAAAGCATGCCGACGGCAACTCACCGCCAGGAACTAAGTTCTTGATTATCAAAATCTAGTTAATTTATTTTATCTTTTGGGTTAATTAGCATCTAGACTATTTATCTTATGGAATATTCCTCTATTCTAGCTATATGATCATAAAAAAATATTGTATCCTAGCTAAAATTATTTATCTTTTCTCAAAAACCCATCTTTTAGTTTCCTAGCCCTAGTACGACTCTACTTTTCCAACTAGTATAAATAGGGGTCTCCACCCATCATATTTTTCACACCAAATTTGAGGAATACATCTCTTTTCTCAAGTTTAAACTATCTCTCCCTCTTAGCCTACCTTCTCTCTCTTCTCCCTAGTAGTTATTAATTTTCAAGGTGCATGTATATGTAGATCTTTAAATATTGTTATGCATACGTAGTATCATGTTCTTAGAGTTGATATTTTAGATTGAAATACATGTTTTTATGAGTTTCATGAGCCTTATTATGAATAGTATGAGTTACATGAGTATGTTAAATTTATGACTTATTATGAACATGCTAGTTGTCTACCGGTAACGTTAGGCAGTGGCGGAGCCACTGTTAGTCCTGGTGGGTCAAGTGACCCACCATTCCCAAAAAAAAAAATTGAATGAGAGAAGGAAGGAAGAAGAAAGGAGCGAGCAATATCAGTGAAATTGGCGTTCCAAATAGCTGCTATTTGCTAGTGTTTGCCATCTTTCCATCGATCTTCATTCCTGTTGCAGAGAGAAAGAGAGAGAAGAAGAAGTTGAAGGGTAGCGCCGTATTGGAGTCGCATTACTGTGTTCTTTTAACATATATTTACAGCTTAAAACATCTAATAACTTTTGGTTTTCCAACTCTTTTTTTTTTATGTTAGTTTTCCACTTTTTCTTTTTAATGTTAGTTTCCCACTTTACCCCCCTAACACTATTTATAATTAATTCAAGTTTGCCATCTCGGGCATCTCCCTTTCAATAAAAATGAGAGTTATTTTTTACTTTTTGATTTTTAGGATGTGCACGGTTCACACAACTCTTCCGCATCCGGACTTATATATATGTTTCAATAAAAATGAGAGTTTTTTTTTACTTTTTTATTTTTAGAATGTGCACGGTTCACACAACTCTCCCGCACCCGGACTTACATAAATAGGGTTGGGTTCTAGTGAGAACCCTCTTATGGTGAGAACCACTAAAAATCAGTAAAAACTTCATAAAATGAGCAAAAGCAAAAAATGATAGAAAACATTAAATGAGCAAAAACGTTCAAGATGAGCAAAAATGCAAAATGAGAAAAACGTAAAATAAGCATAAAAAGGATAAATGAGTAAAAACGTAAAATGAGTAAAAATATAAAATGAGCAAAGCATAAAATGAGCAAAAACATTGTTAAATGAGTCAAATCTTCATAAAATGAGCAAAAATAAACGGGTTCTCATGGTTCTCATATGAACTTAAATCTATCTATATATATATACACGTATTATGTTCCCATTAAAAGAATTCCCAAAATCCTTATCTAAGAAAACCCCTCGTGCAGTCCAAATTCTCCCAACTAGCAAATAGTGTTCCTGTTTCGATCTGAGGCGTTTCGTGAATTAGGTAGCACTGCAATTGAGGTTGATGTTTAATTTGATTTGTTGCATTGTTTGTTTGAGAAAGAAAAACAATTGACAATTGATTCCTTTTAATGTATGTTTTTTAAAATTCATTAATTGGTTACAAAGTGGTCGGTAGTCGATAGTGACCCACCATTCGTAAATTTCTGGATCCGCCACTGACGTTAGGTTCAATTATGAAAACAGATCGTAAAATCATATGTGCCGTGGGTTATTGCTGTGAGTATTATAAAAGCTTGATCATTAAAATTGTAAACTCATAATAAGAGGGTCATGATGCCAACTTTAACTTAGTCTCGTCAGTAGTATTAAGTCAACTATATAATAAGGTTGACTTGCCATATAAGTGAATTATCACTAAGTCTAACAATCAGTATTTAATTCTTCAATCCTCATATTTTGTATTTTGGCTTCACCTATTGTAAGTCTATGAACATGAACGATAATTTACTCGGCAACTAGCACCTTTGCTTAGTAATCATCAGTGTTATATTATTAATTTTATTATTCATGTTATTTGTGCCTATTTAAGGCCAAGGTTTAATTTTATAAGAGTTATTATTCTTAAAGGAGGATTAGTTCCAAAAGATTTTTATTAGTTATATGATCTTATGATCACAATTACAAAGAAGCCACGGCTTGTTATTAATTAACAAGAACGGTAGCTATTATATTTTACCCATGTACTTTTTGTATAAGTTATGTGGACAAGGTAGTTCCCCTCGTCATAGACTCATTAAGGAATACTAAACTTGGGGGGTGTGCACACTTTAGGAAAGGTACTTAGGCAAGGAAAAAAGATTTTTATTAAAGTTATATACCTTATATTATACAAGTATTAATTACAAGTATCCAATGAAGGTTTATAGAAATATTTTGAATGTTTAATAAAGTATTTCAATTTCTGCATATACAAGTACTCAGTATTTTTACTGACACGCGTTTTGTTTGTTTTATGGCTTTGTCCCTGTGATGACCCTTTTGGTGAGCAGAATTTACAGGTTGATTTGATGCATACTTCACATGGGGGAGCTAGTGAGGAATAATACTTAAACTAGGAGTTGCTATTTTTATTTATTATAGATTCCATTATTGTCATAGTTGAATAATAAAGTTTTTATATTATTAATAAAGAGAAGTTATTATTATTAGTTTCCGCTGCATTATTAAATTATTAGTTAGTAGTTTTAGCCTTTAACGTTTTCACGTGGCAGTAATACTCTCAAGTTTCTCAAGTGTTTTATGTTAAAATATATTCTTCAAAAAGAGAGAAATTTGGGCGTGTTACAAAGTGGTATCAGTTTAAAAGCCTAGGGATATGAAACTGGAATTTAAAATCAATGGGTAGACATAAGGATGGGCATATAGGTTAGAGAGTTTCGCATTCTTTTCATATTTATATTAAATATGCTTAAAAACCTATTTTATTATTTGAGGAAAAACGATTGATTTGGATAAGTTGGGTTGGCAATGTTTCTGGCAAGGAAAGGCTTGGGCTCTCACCAACGTTGCGTGTAACCAACTCTTTCCTGGGAAATTCATTGGCCCGACTATTCTTTGTCATGAATCAAGTACTCATTATAAAACATATTTGGAAAAACAAAAGGTTGAAAAAAATAATTTTGGCAAGAAAAGTTTTAGCATTTTATGTGCATCGCATTAATAGTTTGAATTTTTGTTTCCTTATTTACACTCGCATTATTATTATGAATAATTGTATGACATTATTGTCTAGCTAAATGTGAGAATGTTATTAAATTTTCATAAGAAGGAGATTTAATTGTCTTGATGACAATATACGTGGTACTTACTATCTATAATTTTTACCACAGATTCAGTATGGCAAGTCATAGTCCATTTTTCGTACCTATTCTAGTCAAAAGAGATGCAGAATCTGTGACTGATTATGTGCGTACTATTCTGAAATATGCAAACTTTCTAATAGAACAAGGATACCAACAATTTTACTACCATGGACCAACAATTGCTCTGCTTCTAGAACACTTATCATACCTTGAAGCCTATCATTGGTTATTCAATAACTATTATAATGTATTGCAATTATCGGATGGAATGCCCAACCTGAGGGATCATTACCAAGAAGGAATCTGGCTAGCTACCGTACCTTATTTCATATTTGACCTCCGATATGCTGAATGTGGAAAGAGCAACAGGAAGCCCAAGACATGATTAATGCATATCAAACTCCGAGCCACTCCTATCATGAATCTACTACTAGTCCTGAACCCTCCAATATTCAGAGCAACCTGCCAAGCTCAAAGGGCAGTTCATCATCTCCAGGATATCACCCTATGTCTGAAGATGAATGGTTGAGACACCAAGCTAATGTTGAAACAGAAGATCAAAATGACTCAGGCTTCGATTCATCTAATTTTTACTATTTATAATTTTTTTTTTTTAGGAAAATGTTTAGATATTTTAGTAGTTGTTAGTAGTTTAAATAATTAGTAGTTCTGGAATTAGGCTACTACTCTTTAAATATGTTAGCATTCCTTTTTAAGGAAGTTTAATAAATGAAATTTTAGTTTCCTTTTTCATGTTATGTGCTTGATGTCAATCATATTATGAATCATGATTGTTGTATGATTTACAAATTTAGTAGGATGACTTAATAAGTAGTACCTATTTGTTTCTTACCCAGGAAGAAATGGCAAGTAGACCCAGAAGTAGATCTAAGACTCAAGCAACTCTTAAGGAGTTGACTTCTCTGACCAAGAATTTGGCTAAGGCTATGACTACTCAGCTGAACCGTCAACAAGAACCTGACCTAGCTGGGGATGTGTTTAAGAAAGTAGCTTCTAGGAATCCACCTGTCTATGATGGAAAAGAGGACCCAGCCAGTCTTGAGAACTGGATTAGGGAGTTTGATAAGTTGTTTACTGCTGTCCAGTGCACCGATGAGTTAAAGATCAACAATGCTACATTCTACCTAAGGGAGGAAGCTGATTTATGGTGGTCTCAAAGGAAGGAGTCTTTAACGACTCAAGGAGATTTTGGATGGGAACAATTTAAGGAAGCTTTGAGAACCAAGTTTTACCCACCTCACTTAAGGAAAAAGAAGTGCCTAGAGATTACAAACCTTAGGATGGGGACCATGACTGTCAATGAGTACTACTCTAAGTTCATAGAGTTAATGAGGTTTGCACCTGAAGTGGTTCCAACTGAAGTTTTGAAGGCTCAACGATTTGAGCAAGGATTGACCTTGTCCATTCAAGGGAAATTAGGAGGGGCTAACTTTGATAGCCTAGATGAAGTGTATGGGAGAGCTGCCCATCTATTCGGGATCAAGGGAAGAGAGATAGAAGCAAATCCAGGAGATAAAAGGAAGGGGTCTAGTAATGGGTTCCAAGGTGGAGACAAGCGACAAAAGACTAATGGGGGATTCAAGCAAGGAAAAGATGACAAAAGCGATGGGAATAACAACAATCGTAGTCAGTCTGAAAATGAAAAGTCCAAGAGAGTCTACTACTGTAAAAGATGCCCAAGAAACCACCCAGGGAAGGACTGTGAAGGAAATCTGGTAACTTGTAGGATCTGCAGCAAGTTAGGCCATAGAGAGTATGAGTGCTTCCAGAAAGACTCAACATCAGCAAATCCTAAGCCAGGCCAGAATCAGGGAGGTAATGGGAGCAAAGGACCCCAGCTGCAGTAAGTGACCAATAACTGTGTTCCTCCTAAGAATGGGAATGGATGGGACAATCAGGCTAAGGCGAACAATCAAGGTCGAGTGTTTGTCATGAGCAATCGTGAGGCTGAAACGACTGCAGGCGTAGTAACTGGTACTTTCTTCATCTCTTCTATTCCAGTTAAGATTTTATTTGATTCAGGAGCTTCTCACTCTTTTATTTCCAAAACCTTAGTGGAAAAACTTAAGTTGGGAAAACCCGAACCTATAAGCATGGATATAGTTATACCTTCTGGAGAAGTCATTGATGTTTCTAAATTATATAGAGATGTTTTAGTGACTATAGTAGGGGCAAATTTTCCTTCAGACTTAATTGAATTTGAATTAGATGACCTAGATGTTGTTCTGGGAATGGATTGGTTAGGCAAATTTAAAGCCCAAATAGACTGTAGAGCCCAAAAAGTGACCTTGAAAGGTCCAAAAGGAGTCAAGATAATCTACAGAAAAATTAATCAGAAGCCCGGTCCAAGAATGATTTCCGCTATGCAACTCAAGAACTGTATAAGAAAAGGGTATCCATTGTATTTGTGTAGTATACAAAAGTTGGAGGTAGAAGAAGAGAAGATGGAGAATATTCCTGTAGTTAATGAATTTCAAGATGTCTTTCCTGAAGAAATCCCTGGAATGCCTCCAATAAGAGAAGTAGAGTTCACTATAGACTTAATGCCTGGAACTGGCCCAATATCCAGATCCCCATATCGTATGGCTCCAGCAGGGATGAATGAGCTGAAGACCCAATTGGAAGAATTATTAGAAAAGGGTTACATAAGGCCCAGTGTATCCCCATGGGGTGCGCCTGTCTTGTTTGTGAAGAAGAAGGATGGTAGTCTAAGGTTGTGTATCGACTACCGTGAGTTAAACCAAGTGACCATCAAGAATAAGTATCCTCTTCCAAGGATCGATGATTTGTTTGACCAACTGAAGGGGACCGGAATTTTCTCAAAGATTGACTTAAGGTCGGGGTATCATCAGTTAAGAATTGCTGATAAGGACATTGCTAAGACTGCTTTTAGGACGCGTTATGGTCATTATGAGTTTACAGTGATGCCTTTTGGATTGACTAACGCGCCGGCAGTATTTATGGATCTCATGCACCGAATTTTTAAGCCATACTTAGACCAATTTGTGGTGGTATTTATAGATGATATACTGGTTTACTCTAAGAATAGGGAAGAGCATGAGGAACATCTCCGAATAATTTTGTCAACACTCCAACAGAAGCAATTGTATGCAAAGTTTTCGAAGTGTGAGTTTTGGTTGGAAAAAGTGGCATTTCTAGGCCACGTCATTTCTAAGGAAGGTGTTGCCGTTGATCCAGCGAAGATTGAAGCCGTCAGTGAATGGCCTACTCCAAGGAATGTGACTGATATAAGAAGTTTCCTAGGCCTGGCGGTTATTATTACGGACGTTTTGTTAAGGATTTCTCCAAAATCGCCCGACCCATGACTAACCTTATGAAGAAAGAGTCCAAGTTTATTTGGAGCCCATAATGTGAGAAAGCCTTCACCATCCTAAAAGAAAGACTAACCTCAGCCCCTGTGTTATCCTTGCCTGATGGAAGTGATACTTATGAAGTATATAGTGATGCATCTAAACATGGTCTAGGGTGTGTTCTAATGCAAAATAGGAGAGTTATTGCTTATGCGTCGAGGCAACTGAAGCCATATGAAGTCAACTACCCTACTCATGACCTAGAGTTGGCCGCAATAGTCTTTGCTTTAAAGATTTGGCGTCATTATTCGTATGGGGTGACATGTAAGATATATACAGATCACAAAAGTTTGAAATACATTTTCACCCAAAAGGACTTGAATATGAGGCAAAGAAGATGGTTAGAATTCATAAAAGACTACGATTTAGATATCCAATACCATGAAGGGAAAGCCAATGTAGTGGCAGATGCCTTAAGTAGGAAGACAAGTCATACCTTAAGCACTATGGTGGTGGCAGATCAACTGTGTTTAGACTTTCAGAAGATGAATCTTGAGGTTATGCAATATGGAGAAGTAGAGAAAATGTTTAGTGCATTGTCAATTCAACCCTCTATGTTTGATCAAATTAGGGAAGCTCAATTAAAGGATGAAAAGATAGAAAAGATAAAAGAGAAGGTGAGGGAGGGTCATGCTGGAGATTTCGAAATCCATGAGGATGGAAGTTTAAGAGTGGAAGGAAGGTGGTGTATACCTGAAACTTGCGAAGATTTGAAATTGAAAATCATGGAAGAAGGCCATAATTCTCCATATTCGATGCACCCAGGGGGTGATAAGTTGTATAAGGACTTAAAGAAGAATTTCTGGTGGGCTCGTATGAAGTTGGACATAGCTGAATTTGTTTCCAAGTGTTTAACGTGTCAGAAGGTGAAGAGTGAACATAAAAGACCCCAAGGGAAAGTCCAACCCTTAGATGTGCCAGGATGGAAGTGGGATTCTATTTCGATGGATTTTGTTGTTGCTTTACCTAGGGGTAAATCTGGGAATGATACGATATGGGTAATTGTCGATAGATTGACCAAGTCTGCAGTGTTCATACCTATGAAGGCAACATGGTCTATGGATCAATTAGCTAAGGCTTACATCAAGCATGTGTTGAGACTACATGGAGTACCGAAGGATATTGTGTCTGATCGAGATTCTAGATTTTTGTCTAACTTTTGGCAGAAGCTACAACAAGCCTTTGGTTCGAAGCTATTAATGAGTACTGCTTTTCACCCAGCCACTGATGGTCAGACTGAAAGGACCATCCAAACCTTAGAAGATATGTTAAGAGCTTGTGTCATGGAATATCAGGGTTCATAGGAAGATCATCTAGATGTGATAGAGTTCTCCTATAACAACAGTTATCATTCAAGTATAGGCATCGCACCATTCGAGGCTTTGTATGGTAGGAAATGTAGAAGCCCACTATGTTGGAACAATATAAGTGAAACAGTTGTACTTGGACCTCAATTGATTGAAGAAACCGTGCAACAAGTCAAGATGATCCAAGGAAAGATTAAGGCAGCCCAAAATCGTCAGAAAAGCTACGCTGATCTGAAGCGTAGGGAAGAAGAATATGAAGTGGGAGAAAAAGTGCTTTTGAAAGTTTCACCAATGAAGGGTGTGATGAGGTTTGGAAAGAAAGGGAAGCTTAGCCCTAAGTTTATAGGCCCATGTGAGATCTTGGATAGGGTTGGAAAGGTGGCTTATAGACTAGCCTTACCCACTGAATTAAGCCGTGTTCATAATGTGTTCCATATATCTCAGTTGAGACGGTATATCCCTGATAAATCGCATGTATTGCAACCTGAAACAGTCCAAATTGATGAGAACTTGTCTTATGAAGAAAGGCCAATTAAGATTTTAGACAGTAAGGTTAGAAGTACCCGGAATAAGGATGTTCAAATCGTTAAGGTGCTCTGGTCTAATCAGAAGTCTGAAGAAGCAACATGGGAAGCAGAGGCTGAGATGCGAAAGAAATATCCAGAGTTGTTTGCAGAGGTTAGTAGTAGAGTTACGGGGGCGTAACTCCTTTTAAGGGGGTAGAATGTGATAGAGTTTTGCGCGTTTAACATAGAACCCTATTTTTAACCTATTTTTGACTTATTTATGAGTTATTATGTGAGCCAACTTACTTTTATAGGAAGTTGGTGGTATATATGAGTTACTTGTTTTGTCTCTTGCATCGCTTGCTTTAAGTTTCGAGGACGAAACTTCTTTTAAGGGGGGTAGTCTGTAATACTCCGTATTTTTAGTAAGTTATTAGTTATAATTTTTATAAGGTTTTTATGCTAAAAAGGCTTTTTATTAATTATAAAGGTTTTAAATAGGCTTTTATATTAGATTATGGGCTTTTCGAATAGACTCTAGCCCAAATTAAGTATTGGGTCTAAGTTCACAAATCTAATCCAAGTAATTAGTTTAGAAAATATTGAAAATATTTTAAAAAAGGGAAAATTCAAAAAGGATTTACAAAAGATTTATAAAAAGAAAAAGAAAAAAAAAATTAAAAAAAAAAATATCAAAGCATGCCGACGGCAACTCACCGCCAGGAACTAAGTTCTTGATTATCAAAATCTAGTTAATTTATTTTATCTTTTGGGTTAATTAGCATCTAGACTATTTATCTTATGGAATATTCCTCTATTTTAGCTATATGATCATAAAAAAATATTGTATCCTAGCTAAAATTATTTATCTTTTCTCAAAAACCCATCTTTTAGTTTCCTAGCCCTAGTACGACTCTATTTTTCCAACTAGTATAAATAGGGGTCTCCACCCATCATATTTTTCACACCAAATTTGAGGAATACATCTCTTTTCTCAAGTTTAAACTATCTCTCCCTCTTAGCCTACCTTCTCTCTCTTCTCCCTAGTAGTTATTAATTTTCAAGGTGCGTGTATATGTAGATCTTTAAATATTGTTATGCATACGTAGTATCATGTTCTTAGAGTTGATATTTTAGTTTGAAATACATGTTTTTATGAGTTTCATGAGCCTTATTATGAATAGTATGAGTTACATGAGTATGTTAAATTTATGACTTATTATGAACATGCTAGTTGTCTACCGGTAACATTAGGTTCAATTATGAAAACAGATCGTAAAATCATATGTGCCGTGGGTTATTGCTGTGAGTATTATAAAAGCTTGATCATTAAAATTGTAAACTCATAATAAGAGGGTCATGATGCCAACTTTAACTTAGTCTCGTCAGTAGTATTAAGTCAACTATATAATAAGGTTGACTTGCCATATAAGTGAATTATCACTAAGTCTAACAATCAGTATTTAATTCTTCAATCCTCATATTTTGAATTTTGGCTTCACCTATTGTAAGTCTATGAACATGAACGATAATTTACTCGGCAACTAGCACCTTTGCTTAGTAATCATCAGTGTTATATTATTAATTTTATTATTCATGTTATTTGTGCCTATTTAAGGCCAAGGTTTAATTTTATAAGAGTTATTATTCTTAAAGGAGGATTAGTTCCAAAAGATTTTTATTAGTTATATGATCTTATGATCACAATTACAAAGAAGCCACGGCTTGGGAAAAAAAAAAAAATTTATTAATTAACAAGAACGGTAGCTATTATATTTTACCCATGTACTTTTTGTATAAGTTATGTGGACAAGGTAGTTCCCCTCGTCATAGACTCATTAAGGAATACTAAACTTGGGGGGTGTGCACACTTTAGGAAAGGTACTTAGGCAAGGAAAAAGGATTTTTATTAAAGTTATATACCTTATATTATACAAGTATTAATTACAAGTATCCAAGGAAGGTTTATAGAAATATTTTGAATGTTTAATAAAGTATTTCAATTTCTGCATATACAAGTACTCAGTATTTTTACTGACACGCGTTTTGTTTGTTTTATGGCTTTGTCCCTGTGATGACCCTTTTGGTGAGCAGAATTTACAGGTTGATTTGATGCATACTTCACATGGGGGAGCTAGTGAGGAATAATACTTAAACTAGGAGTTGCTATTTTTATTTATTATAGATTCCATTATTGTCATAGTTGAATAATAAAGTTTTTATATTATTAATAAAGAGAAGTTATTATTATTAGTTTCCGCTGCATTATTAAATTATTAGTTAGTAGTTTTAGCCTTTAACGTTTTCACGTGGCAGTAATACTCTCAAGTTTCTCAAGTGTTTTATGTTAAAATATATTCTTCAAAAAGAGAGAAATTTGGGGGTGTTACAAATGAAGACTTAATGATGAAGTTTTCTTAGGGAGCAAGGTGTTCTAGAAGTCTTCGGGAGCAAGGGAAGAAGCTTGAGGAAGAAGATGAAGTGTGTGGATAATGGTTTTCCAATTTTAGGAACACTAGAGGAGAAAAACGCAAGGGCTGCGCTGCAAGGGCTGCGTTTTTTGAAAAACGCAGCCCTTCGTGTATGAAGGGCTGTTGTTTTCAAGTAAACTGCAACCCTTTTAGTGAAGGGATGCGGTTATACCAAAAACGCAGCCCTTTGTACTTTTTCGAAGATATTAAAACTATATTGCTACATTATAATAAGTATACTATTGACATAATAAACATTACTTTTGCAATAATTAGTAAATATATTTTAGAAAATAACCTTAACCATGATGATTACGAAAAAGTTTAGAACACAATTACGCTAATAAACATTATTAGTAATTATAAAAACAAGGTTTAGAGTTTGGGGTATTACATCTTCACCTCCTTAGAAAAAGTTTCGTCCTCAAAATTTGTAATCTGAAACTTAAGCTCGTTCTAATATATGAATACTACCTCAAAAGTTCATTTGAGTTCTAAGTTCAAAATTTCGTCTCTTACATTCTAATGACCGAAATAATCATCTAAATTTAAACTCAATCTTTTATTCAACTTCCCAAAAGATCCTACCTAGGCGGAGCAAAGTATAAAGCTTCGCACTTCCGGATAGGTTTCGGCTCTGATACTATTCTGTAAATCCCCGAAAATCCATAACCTAAATTACTCATACAATTGGCAGCAAAAACGAAACTTAAACTGTCGGTTATGGGCCCATAAATATAATAATACCATTCTGATAGTCTCTAATTAATAAAATATACAAACTCTCAACTAGAATAGTAATGATTACTCATAATACATAATATGATAAAATTCCCGAATTATACATAGTCACTTCATCATAATCCATCCGGAGCATCCATGCCATAACTGAACTTGAACTATCTTCATGATACCTGAATAATTACATAAAATCGAGAAAATGGGAAAACACGGAAAAATAACCTAAAATGAGTGGAAAACTCATTAACTTTACTCTAACCCGTAATAACAGTTTTATTTCGTAAACATTATTCATGCACATGCATATATTACATTTCTTTGGTAATTGTTAGGAAATACTATCAGAAAACATTATTGTTAAAGGACCATTTACGTGAGCTTAGTTCATTGGCAAGTACATGTTTTGGACAGAACATTAACATTCGACCACTTTTGGTCCTTTTCGTACGTCGTAAATAGAATTCTTCCACCTGTAATTAGGGGTGTTCATAACCGGATACCCAATTTTCGGGTATTAAAAAAGTCGGCCCGTGACCCGACCCGGAAAAGTCGGGTACCCGTAAGCCGGGTACCCGTTTTTTCGGGCCGGGTCACAGGGTACCCGGATTAATTTTTTTTAAAAACAAAAAATTCATTTGGCACTCGAAACCGCCAAAAATAGCAGTATGCTATTGCTATTTAGGGGTGTCAAAACAGGTTCTCAAACAGGTTCTGGGTATACCCACGGTGAACCAGGTCAGACCGGACAGGTCAGGATTCTGATTGTCAGTGCCCTAGGTCATGATTGGTCAGGTTTTGTTCAACTGGGTCGAACACATTTGAATCATTGGATTCCCGGGTGTCGGACAGGTCTGAGCGTTCCATTTACAAGTCGATCCATTCCCGGATATGATTGCCCGTTGACATTTTTTTTGCCGGGTTTGCGCAGGTCGTATTTAGGTTTCATGTACGGTTGAGTTAAGTCAAATGTACTCGGGTTGAATTAGTAATGACCTTAGTTCGATCATTGCGAAACATCGGGTCCATTCGCTATTGAACGTCAACTCAACTTCGGGTAACTCCTGGTCGAGCCATCTTAATTTTGTTATGGATTTTGTAAACGAATCATATTAATAAAAAGTATTAAGATCGACATATATATACATATGTGTGTGTGTGATAAATATATGGATGACAACGAAAAACCAATAAAAACACTATATTGATTACCGTGATGTTTAGTGTATTCTCTTACTCAACTCTTATTTCGAATAATCAACTGCGTAAAACCACTCTAATGAGTAAAGGAGTAGAACGACTCTTCATATGTTTTAATATTATGTATTATAACCAACGACAATAATAACGAGTAGACGATCAATTCCAAACTTTATATAAATGATTTATTATTATTAGCATTGTGATTGATATATAAGTTTGTAAATAGTTATGATGGTAATGAGAATAATAATACTAATAAACATAAAGCGACAATGATAATAGGTAAAACAAATAATAATAGTAATAGTAACAAAGTTAACAATAGCAATAGTAATACAAATAAGAACAGGAATACTAACAATAACAATATAAATACTAATATGTTGAATCATTTTAATATAAGGTTGATATCAAAATAATTGTAAAACCAATCTAATACTCTATTGATTATAAATTAGTATAACGACTCTTAATATGTTATAATATTATAACAAATGACAATCATATATTCATATGTTTACAACGACGGTTCATATGAGGCCTAAGTGATTATAACGAGGGTTCATATGTTGCACAATAATAATAATAATAATAAATTATACCCCCAAGTCATTATCCCCTATAAAAGCTAACCATAACTTATTAAAATAAGTTAACTATTACCAAGTAACAACCATAAGTTAAGTAAAATAGTTAACAAGTACTTACTAGTTACTAAATAGTAACTTGTTAACAACCATATAGTTTAATACTAGTATAAGATTATTGGATTATTAGTTTAATACTAGTATAGTATTTATAGTCTTCTCTTAACTTTGTATGTATATGTGACTATATATGTTAGTACGATATAATAATATTGGAACCATTCTAAATAACGATAATAATAATGAGTATTATATATTAACTACGAGTATACGATCAATTGCTGGATTTATATAAAATTTAAGTGACTCGATTATGGTAAGCATTATGATTCGAAATAATAATAATAAAATAACATGATAACGTGAATGATTATTAATGAGTATCGACTCTTAATATGCTCTAATAGTATAACTAACGATAATAATAATGAGTATTATATATTAACTACGAGTACACTCTATTGATTATAAATTAGTATAACGACTATTGGTATGTTATAATACTATAGTCTATAACAAATGACAATCATATGTTTATAACTACGATTCGTACGAGGCCTAAGTGATTATAACAATGGTTCATATGTATGTTGTACAATAATACTAAACATAACAACAGTTTATATAAATGAGTAAAATTACTAAACTAAGACTTAGATTATTGACTAATCTTGTTTATTGCATATTTGCATTAATACATATACATTAAAGATGTAAAGTCGATCAACACAAGCTAATACGAATATAACGTGACGGAAGTCAATGTAGGGGGGTAATCATTAGGCTAAACTGGATTAATATATAGATCAATGTATTGCATTTCGACTATATGTCAATGTATAGATAGTGTATAGATCAATGTATTGCATTTCTAGTATATATTAGTATAAACACAAAGTAATACGAACGGATTAGTATATAGATTAGTCAATGTAAGTGGGTAATCATTAGGATAATCGTCCTTGAGTGTAATGCGTTTCAGAAATTAAAAATATATACTTGAATTATTCAAATTACATATTATACTAAATGAATGTGTCAATGGTAGTTAATAGGCTAATCAAGATAACAATTCAATATTTGAGTTACGTTAATCGTCTTTATGAGAAACGCATTTTGAAAGAAAAAACATCTACTTGAACTATATGTCTTAACTTGTATATATATGTGACTATAAACAAAATATTTTATCAGTAGGCTTAACTATTTTAGTTCGATATAATAATATTGGAATCATTCTAGCTAATTTCTATTTTAATTTCGAAAGTTTACAATTTCTATTAATTTCTAATAATACTACTAATTTCTAAAGTTACTAAACTAATAATATTAGAATTAGAAATTTAGAATACTCAAACCATAATATATCAAAATACAATACTTGTTTAATATATAGTAGTTTAGACCATTGAATTTTTTTTTTTTTTTTAGGGAAAGGCCATTGATTTTAGAAAGATAAAAATCCAACCATTGATTAAGTTAGTAATCCATGTGATTGGCCACTCTCAATTTTCATTGGTCAAAAAACAATGTCATGGATTATGAATTAAGACCATTGATTTGAGAAAGATCAAAATCCAACCATTAAATTAATACCATTGTGTTCCTTCTCTAACCCTAAACCCTCCCTATTTCCTCCCTCTCTCTTTCCTCATTCACAGCCTCCCTCCTCAATTCATCATCCTCAATCCTCTTCCATCTCTCTCGTACGTCTCCTCTCACCCCCTTTCACCACCACTACTACTACCACCACCACCACCACCGTCAGTCTCCTCACCAAAAAAAGCAAATCCACCACCGTCAGTCTTCTCTCGTGCGAATCCACCATCACCACCGTAAGTCTTCTCACCAAAAAAAAAAAAAAAAAACAAATCCACCACCGTCGGTCTTCTCTCGTGCGAATCCACCATCACCACCGTCATCAAACTCACAACGCTCGTTTGTAGATTTTCGTTCTTTTTCAGATTTTCATTTTTTTTGGTAGGTGGTGGGCTTGGTTCTGTAATTTGAAGATTTTCGTGTTTTTTGTAGATTTTCGGTTTTTTTTTTTGTAGATTTTCCTTTTTTTGGGTAGGTGGTGGGCTTGTTCTATAATTTGTAAATTTTCGTTTATTTTTTGTAGATTTTCGTTTTTTTGGTAGGTTGTGGGCTTGGTTCGTAATTTGTAGATTTTCGTTTTTTTATTTTAATTTTTCTATTTTTTTAATTATGATTTTCGTTTTGTTGATTTTTGGTTTGTTGAATGTGGCTGTTTTGTTGATTTTTGTAAATTATGATTTTTGTTTTGTTGAATGTGGCTGGAATTTGAATTGCTTGAATATTGATTGTAGTTGGATTTTTGTTTGAATCTGGGTTGCTTGTGTGACACAAGCCTGTAATTTGAATGTGGCTTGGAATTTGAATTGCTTGTGGGATGCTGCTGGTGCTGTGCTTGTGGGATGCTGCATGCTGCTGTGCTGTGCTCTGGAATGATGTTGTGTTGTCTTTGTCTTTGTGCTTTGGGATCTTTGTTGTCTTTGTGATGTGCTTGTGGGCTGCTGCTTTGTGCTTGTGGATTAAGATTCATTAACAACTCTAAAATAGAACTTAATCTAGTTTGTCTAGATAATGAGCAATGTAGTAGATTAATATGTTTAATAATTTATTTGTATGTGTATATTAGTTGGAGATTAATATATTGTTAATTGCTATTGTTTTATTCAATATCATAAATATTTGTCTCCACTCCCTTGACATTATATAACTCCTCACTTGATTTTGTATATATTTTCATTCAGTTTATAAAATTTTAAACAAGTACATAGCACATACAAAAATAAGAGAGCTTATTTGAGATTATAGTAATCATACAACATATGTTAAATAAAACAATACAAAACAATTGTATTCTTAAAATATCCTAAAACAAGTACATGATATTCAAAGTTTAACCCTTAAATTGAGAATGTAATTTAATTTTTTATTTAATTAATTATTAAATGTAAGTAATTTTTATAAATTAACATATTTAAATGATTTTGTAGATATAGAAAAATAAATGAATTTTAGTAATTTTGTTGAGTTTAATCGCAAATAAGTTAGTTTGAAAAATTGGATTAAATCAGACATATTTTGTTTTATCTGGTTCAAGATTTGAATGCGGTGCACGTGTGGTCGGTCGAATATAATCTTCTTGGGTGCCGGTCGGTGCTGGTAATACCAGGTCGGTTTCGGTCGAGATTGAGCCTCACAGGTCGAACCGGGTTCAAGTCGAGATCGATATCGAGGTTGGCCGTGGCCGATCTGTTTCTGACACCCCTATTGCTATTAGCCTATTATGCTGCAGTAGCGACACTAGCTGAATAAGTTATACTTGATACTAATTTATTGTTGTTCAATTCATAAATTTGTCGCTTATAGCCGCAAGTTGGATAACCCATCATGCAACTCCCTAGCAAAAGCTAGCAGTACTAGAGTAATATACTCCTAAATGGAACCTAGCAGTATGTTTATAAATTAAAAGGTAATGCTTAGCTTATTTTGTTGACTTACAGCTTATATTAGTAGAATAGGTTAATTTGATAAGTTTCTGACAAATTATGTGGTTTTGGATTTTTACATTAAGCAATTGCCTAGTAATATTTAGAGTTCAAAAAAAATTAAAATTAAAAAATTACGGGTATTCGTGTAACACCCCAGAATTTCAAAGCGGAAAAGAAAGAAATAATAATAGTATTAATAGGACGATGGCGGAAACATCGTCTTCTGGGAATGTCACTACTACAAGAATAGTGTTTAAATAACTAAGTGATAAAAACAAACATAAGTAAGTATTATAAGTAAATTAATTACTTAGATTAAAATCGAAATGAGAAAACTATCTCAAACTAAAGAGAAATCTAGAACTAAAACCCCTAATAGATTATTTCTCGCATCTCAACCCGAGCCCAAAATCAAAGAAAATCCCCATCAACAAAACCTGCAAAATATACAACAAATATCCACAATCAGTGGGGAGTAACTAGCAGTTCTCCCAGAACAAAAGAAATCAAAGCATGATTCAGACATAGATTAATAAAAAAGGAAAGCATAAAGTCAAGTCAACTACAATATGCATCCACTTCCATATAACTCACAAATAAAGCAAATGAATAATAAATAGCAAGTGAGTTGGATAAAAATAAATAAATCATCTCAAGAGTACTTTTATAAAAATAAAATATAGGTAAAACAAGTTATTGAGTCAGAAACCGAACGCTAGTGAATCGCAATTCACTTCCTAAGGTTTGTCAGATCGCAATCTCCCGGTCAGTCTATGGGCTTACGTTCCCCACTGCCTGTGTCTAAGAATGGCCAAACTCCCGATGCAGGGTAGAAGACGCAGAACTCCCTGACCTCTCGGACGACAACAATTAACCTATGTGTACCCCTAGTTCGCAAACCAGGTGGTTGGCATGTTCTTCACCGGGGACTACATCTATCCCACCGGATGTTCTTATCTCAAAATAAAATCATAAATATCATCAAAGTATCATTCATCTAAAAAATATTCGTCAAAAGGGATGCCACCCGGCCTTATACCCATAATTCATCAAAAGTAATTTTTTCAAAAAAACTTCAAAGTAGTAACTTACAAATTTACAACAAATCAACCACAATACTTTAAACATCACTAACCATCAACAATGATAGTGAAATAGTTTTTACAGCACTAACAACATCAATCAAAAATGCATCACCAATTAACTCCAAGGCTTATTAAATAAATGAATAGTACACAATTAATCATTTTTACATAAATCAAACATAAACATAATGGTACCAATAATACTTACAGCATCCTACTAAACACCAGCATCCAAGAACATAAAAGATCACAAATTATTTCTGATTAACAAGCTCTCAAATAATTTAAAAGAGTATCCTCAATTTCACAACAAAAACCCAATAATAATTATTAAACTAATAAGTTCGAGCATTAAAATCATACAAAAATTATCATATGACCCTAATGGCTCTACTGACATGGTAAAAATTTTATTTATAATTTTCGGACTCCAAAAGTAATTTTAAAAGTTAATATACAGATTACTCAATAAAGCCAATATAATAACTAAAAATATAAATAAACGCCCAAATATTACCAAAAAATTACACAACATGAATAAACTCACGTACATACAGAATATACAAAGAAATGAATTTTTCGGCCTCTAGAAATAATTTTCATGATTTATATACTGACAGAAACGAAATTGCAAAAACAGATATATCAATTAAATAAACCAGTACACAGTAGGAAACAATTATTCTAAGGCATGGAATACATACTACGCATACAACATGATCCAACAAAAATAATTTCAGCAATTTTAACATTCGTTTAATAATTATTATGCAATTTAGCCAAAAACGCACAAAACACCAATTAAATCAAACAAATACCAAAAATCATACGAAAATTATTTTTCTCTTTACAGTAATCACACAGCATGCATCAAGTATTTTCATGTCAAATTTTGTCAATAATTTCATTCAAAAAGTATTTTAAATAATTCCTAGCGTAATAATCTAATACCAAATAATACTCTAATCACTATGGTTCTAAGATAACTACTAGTTACCTGGAACGTCGGGAGGAGAGCTGAGTCTAAAGAGATAGTTAAGAGCTACGCATACAATCCAATTCCTCTTCTAACCCCAAGGCACAACGAACGAGAATTGAAGCAACCAGTCACTAGGCATTTTCTTCTTGAACGTTGATAAATCCCATGTCACACTGCTCTGTTCCGACCATGATTCCCGGTGATCAAAAGCTCAGATTCTAAATCGCTCCGGTCAGAGTGTATAACAAGATATTATAAACGTTCTGTCCAAATTTGAAGACGATCCGACGGTTAGATCTCCGGCTACGGTTATTTTCGTTAAAGTGTGATAGGAAAAACCGGGTTGAACCTTTCTATTCTTTTCCTCTTCCTTTTCTCTCTTTCTTTTCTTGAAAACGGTGAGGGTTAAATGCAAATGATGCTGAACTTCTTTTAATAAAAAAACAGAATTTTATGGCAAGGAAAAATGAAGGGTTTAGGAGAAATGATTAGGGGGGTTATGGGGGTTACAATCTACCAAGAGTCACCAATTAAAAGAAATGAAATAAAAGAGGAGAAACTTCTTCCTTCTCCCTCCCCATAGCCGGTTGTCCAAGCCCAAGTACACCAAGAAGGTTTCGGCCCAAGTCATCAAAGGTCCATGCATCAAAAGTCCGTCACGCGATAAATCGATAAACTCCTAAATCGCGCCTAAACTTTGAAAATACTTAATAATGAAAATAACTCTAATAAATTATATTACAAATATAAATATAATAAACACATTAACACACCACATGCGATGCAACATTTCATCACTCAAATCGGTCCAACATTGTTACAAAAAACGCTACGCGGCAAAAAAAAAAAGCATCCTAAACGCCTAAATAAATAACGAAACTAATATAACCTTTAAAATAAATAACTAAAAACTTAAAACAAATATACATACATATATCACATCATATAAATATATATACACATTTTCACAACACGTTTCAAAATAATCTAAATAATAAATTATTTATTTTTACGAAAAATATCATTTTAATGTAAACAAACACCAAAAATAAGGGTGAAAATTACGGGGTGTTACAATCACTCCCCCTTAAAAGAGTTTCGTCCTCGAAACTTCAAAACAACCAAGAGACAAAAGAAAATACTCTAGATAAAGAACATTAAGAAAACAGAAATCGATGGATTTTAGTTAACTAAACAACTTTGCAGGTATACAATTTGATAACTCAAATAATATATATTTTATTTTGGAAGACCAAAAGAGTTGTACAGTAAGGAAGTACGGTAACAACCATTATTTTATAAAATGTGAAAGAACCAAAGACAAGTATTAGAAAGTTTAAGGTAAAAAACCTTTGCACAATAAACTATAGGTAATTTTGTAAAAGAAGCAGGAATAAATATTTACGTAAAATTATAAAAGAATAAATCCGACCATACATAAATATTTTTAGAAAAGAAACGAAGAAGAAAAAGTTCGTAAATAGATAGCCAAATCAATTTAAATAGAGGTAACCACACGGGCTTATACTCCACTTAAAAAGATAAGAACACTTTAATAAAGAGAAGCTATCTGCTTTATTAAAATAGCACTTACGAACACAAGTCATGACATATGTTATAAGAGCGTACGCCTCCTAAACATATATATGAAAATTAAAGTTCGCAAAAGAAATTGAAAACTTTAAAATAAATTTCACAACGACGAAACACTAATAATAAATAGGCGATAAAGTAATAAATTATTAACAATAATTATAAAATTTGCTAAGTCGACACAATTGTGCATGGAACCACCCATTGCAACCTAGTATCAACAAAACAATATTTGAAAGCCAACTTATCAAATCGACATTAGAGTTTACTGGAATCACCCAATATAAATTTAATATCAACTGAAAAAGGAAATTAAATCAAAACAGATAAAATGTGCCAACTTATCAAATTGACATACAAGTCAAAGGAATCACCCATTATGACTCAATATCGACTCAAACAAGTTTAAAATTTAGACTTATCAAATTGACATACAAGTCAAAGGAATCACCCATTATGACTTAATATCAACTCAAACAAGTTTAAAATTTAGACTGAGTATATAAATTTTGTATTCAAAGAATATAAAACAGATCAGTCAAAACCAAAGAATTAAATAAGAAGTATTGAAAACAACCAAAATTTTGATATGAAATGAGAAAGCACTAAATATTTAAACAAGAAACAACAAATAGTAAACGAGATCCTTTCACGTATTTGAGTTCGAAAAAAAATAATGCTAATAAGAAAAGTAAATTAGTAAGTAAAATAAAAGTTGTTGAATGCTAACCTTTAAAACAAAATAGTTTACATCTACTTTTCAAACTAACACCAAAACAACTCATTAGGGTACTTTTATTTTCAAAGACTACAAAACTTATTACCATAATTAAAGGCTAAACTAGGATTAACATGAAAAATAAAAATATTAAAAGGAAAATATTTATAAATATAGATGGTCAAAGACGGTAAGAGAAATTTGAAGAATATCTTGAAAGACAATTTCAAAACCCCTTTCTTATTCCAAACCATTATAAAACAATTGAAACTAAACGTTTTTCAAAAGAGTATATCAAAATATTAACAATAGGAAAATTAAAAGTCATAAAATAACTCTAATATAGGTATGAAATTTATTAAGTTCAAAGATCTAAAATATAATTTGGAATATAAATTCAAACTAGAAAGTTTTGTAAATAATAAAACAGATACGTAGTACTCACATAAAAACAACACTCAATTGAAAAAGAACAGAAAATATATACTGTCTCACATAATAACATATACTATCAAACAACTAACAAATAAAATAAATGCAATGCAACACACAAGACTATATTAAAATAAAATTAAAGCTTATTTCTACATTGCAAAACACAAAACAAATTAAACACAACGAAACCGAGAAGGCTATAAATTACTTCGCTTTCGCTGCGCACTCTGATAAAAGAGAAAATAAATTACATGTAAGAGGCCCTGCAAATAAGATTAGCAAACTTAGTAGACTAATTCCACCAATAATACAAATAACTATACATATAACATATGCTCCATAAGCATGAGAGCACATCACATTCCCATAAGGCTTCCCTTTACTTACTCTACCCATCACACTCTCATTATAGTGAAACAACTAAACTTAATTCTAAACAAATTTATATCCTATGGCTAACTAATAATTCTAAAGAATCATTAGCAACTCTTTTTCAGAGTTTGGGAGCGTTTTGCTCTGATACCAACTGTAACACCTCGGAATTTCAAAGCGGAAAAGAAAGAAATAATAATAGTATTAATAAGACGATGGCGGAAACATCGTCTTCTGGGAATGTCACTACTACAAGAATAGTGTTTAAATAACTAAGTGATAAAAACAAACATAAGTAAGTATTATAAGTAAATTAATTACTTAGATTAAAATCGAAATGAGAAAACTATCTCAAACTAAAGAGAAATCTAGAACTAAAACCCCTAATAGATTATTTCTCGCATCTCAACCCGAGCCCAAAATCAAAGAAAATCCCCATCAACAAAACCTGCAAAATATACAACAAATATCCACAATCAGTGGGGAGTAACTAGCAGTTCTCCCAGAACAAAAGAAATCAAAGCATGATTCAGACATAGATTAATAAGAAAGGAAAGCATAAAGTCAAGTCAACTACAATATGCATCCATTTCCATATAACTCACAAATAACGCAAATGAATAATAAAATAGCAAGTGAGTTGGATAAAAATAAATAAATCATCTCAAGAGTACTTTTATAAAAATAAAATATAGGTAAAACAAGTTATTGAGTCAGAAACCGAACGCTAGTGAATCGCAATTCACTTCCTAAGGTTTGTCAGATCGCAATCTCCAGGTCAGTCTATGGGCTTACGTTCCCCACTGCCTGTGTCTAAGAATGGCCAAACTCCCGATGCAGGGTAGAAGACCCAGAACTCCCTGACCTTTCGGACGACAACAATTAACCCAGATGTACCCCTAGTTCGCAAACCAGGTGGTTGGCATGTTCTTCACCGGGGAGTACATCTATCCCACCGGATGTTCTTATATCAAAATAAAATCATAAATATCATCAAAGTATCATTCATCTCAAAAATATTCGTCAAAAGGGATGCCACCCGGCCTTATACCCATAATTCATCAAAAGTAATTTTTTCAAAACAAACTTCAAAGTAGTAACTTACAAATTAACAACAAATATCTCCAACCACAATACTTTAAACATCACTAAGCATCAACAATGATAGTGAAATAGTTTTTACAGCACTAACAACATCAATCAAAAATGCATCACCAATTAACTCCAAGGCTTATTAAATAAATGAATAGTACACAATTAATCATTTTTACATAAATCAAACACAAACATAATGATACCAATAATACTTACAGCAACCTACTAAACACCAGCATCCAAGAACATAAAAGATCACAAATTATTTCTGATTAACAAGCTCTCAAATAATTTAAAAGAGTATCCTCAATTTCACAACAAAAACCCAATAATAATTAAGTTCGAGCAGTAAAATCATACAAAAATTATCATATGCCCCTAATGGCTCTACTGACATGGTACAAATTTTATTTATAATTTTTGGACTCCAAAAATAATTTTAAAAGTTAATATACAGATCACTCAATAAAGCCAATATAATAACTAAAAATATAAATAAACGCCCAAAAATTACCAAAAATTTACACAACATGAATAAACTCACGTACATACATAATATACAAAGAAATGAATTTTTTCGGCCTCTAAATATAATTTTCATGATTTATATACTGACAGAAATGAAATTGCAAAAACAGATATATCAATTAAATAAACCAGTACACAGTAGGAAAAAATTATTCTAAGGCATGGAATACATACTACGCATAAAACATGATCCAAGAAAAATAATTTCAGAAATTTTAACATTCGTTTAATAATTATTATGCAATTTAGCCAAAAACGCACAAAACACCAATTAAATCAAACAAATACCAAAAATCATACAAAAATTATTTTTCTCTTTACAGTAATCACACAGAATGCATCAAGTATATTCATGTCAAATTTCGTTAATAATTTCATTCAAAAAGTATTTTAAATAATTCCTAGCGTAATAATCTAATACCGAATAATACTCTAATCACTATGGTTCTAAGATAACTACTAGTTACCTGGAACGTCGGGAGGAGAGTTGGGTCTAAAGAGATAGTTAATAGCTACGCATACAATCTAATTCCTCTTCTAACCCCAAGGCACAACGAACGAGAATTGAAGCAACCAGTCACTAGGCATTTTCTTCTTGAACGTTGATAAATCCCATGTCACACTGCTTTATTCCGACCATGATTCCCGGTGATCAAAAGCTCAGATTCTAAATCGCTCCGGTCAGAGTGTATAACAAGATATTATAAACGTTCTATCCAAATTTGAAGACGATCCGACGGTTAGATCTCCGGCTACGGTTATTTTCGTTAAAGTGTGACAGGAAAAATCGGGTTGAACCTTTCTATTCTTTTCCTCTTCCTTTTCTCTCTTTCTTTTCTTGAAAATGGTGAGGGTTAAATGCAAATGATGCTGAACTTCTTTTAATAAAAAAACAGAATTTTATGGCAAGGAAAAATGAAGGGTTTAGGAGAAATGATTAGGGGGGTTATGGGGGTTACAATCTACTAAGAGTCACCAATTAAAAGAAATGAAATAAAAGAGGAGAAACTTCTTCCTTCTCCCTCCCCATAGCCGGCTGTCCAAGCCCAAGTACACCAAGAAGATTTCGGCCCAAGTCATCAAAGGTCCATGCATCAAAAGTCCGTCACGCGATAAATCGATAAACTCCTAAATCGCGCCTAAACTTTGAAAATACTTAATAATGAAAATAACTCTAATAAATTATATTACAAATATAAATATAATAAACACATTAACACACCACATGCGATGCAACATTTCATCACTCAAATCGGTCCAACATTGTTACAAAAAACGCTACGCGGCAAAAAAAAAAAGCATCCTAAACGCCTAAATAAATAACGAAACTAATATAACCTTTAAAATAAATAACTAAAAACTTAAAACAAATATACATACATATATCACATCATATAAATATATATACACATTTTCACAACACGTTCCAAAATAATCTAAATAATAAATTATTTATTTTTACGAAAAATATCATTTTAATATAAACAAACACCAAAAATAAGGGTGAAAATTACGGGGTGTTACAATTCGGGTGCCCGGTTACCAACAAATATCGGCCCGTGACCCGACCCGCTTTTCCCGGGTCGGGTACCCGGCCCATTAAAATTGCAAATTTCTTTAAAAATACCCGGGTTTTTTTTTGTCGGGTCGGCGGGTCAACGGGCCGGGTCAAGCGGGTCGGGTTTTTTAAAATTCCCCTACCTGTAATTTGCCCATTTAACAGTTCAGTTCCTAACTCCGAACCAGTAGAACAATTCACATTTTTTAAAACTTGTATATATTCATATTCCGGAACAACACCCATGAGTCATAAATAATATACATGGGATTCACATCACCTTCATAATTCATGATATCATATACATCACACTTTATAACAAAAATCACATGATTAGTATCATATAGTCATACATACATATGCACACGGTCATACACATATTCCATGGACATATTATGTTACACATGACATATACGAGCAATCACATATTATGCTAGACATAAAGGTTACACTTAACGTATACGAGCAATCACATATGATGCTAGACATGAAGGTTACACTTAACGTATACCGTATACGAGCAATCACATATAATGCTAGACATAAAGGTTACCTCATACGCCTATTCATTTCCTTTACTCCTATCGTCATTTATTAACCTCCAAGAATCATTCTCCATAAAATCATTGATTTCATAACCAAAAAAATAGACTTTGGGTTTCATGAATTATGATTAAAACAAAGAAACAAGAGGAACATATAACAATGGCAGCAATAATAGAAAACCTCCAGAGGGTCTAACTCTTTGCTCCGAGCTCCGAATGGGGTGATTTTAGGGTCTAAAATCAGTAACATTTCGAAATCTACAACTTTCATGAAGAAAGCATGGGCTAATTCCAACTGTAAGAAGAAGATATTGGAGAAAAACAGTACGGCAACATAAAATCAAATGAGAAAGAAAGTGGGTATTTAGGGTCATTCATGGGTACTCAACAAGAAGAAGGCACAACAATGGAAATTCAGATTTTTATTTAGTGGTGCTAATGGAGGTTGTGATTATAGTTTGTAATTTTCAAGTGCCTGAGAAATGGTGAAATTAACCCACTATTTATGGTAAATTTTAGAAAGGAAAACTCAATTAAATTAATGGAGACTTAATGATGAAGTTTTCTTGGGGAGCAAGGTGTTCGAGAAGCCTTGGGGAGCAAGGGAAGAAGCTTGAGGAAGAAAATGAAGTGTGTGGATAATGGTTTTTTTCAATTTTAGGAAGATATTAAAACTATATTGCTACATTATAATAAGTAAACTATTGCCATAATAAACGTTACTTTTGAAATAATTAAAGTAAATATATTTTAGAAAATAACCTTGACCATGATGATTAGGAAAAAATTTAGGACACAATTAAGCTAATAATAAACGTAATTAGTAATTATAAAACAAGGTTAAGAGTTCGGGGTATTACATACATAATTAGTGCGGCAACATCTTACAGAACGTTTTAGCGTTCAAAATGGAACCCAAATTGTTCAGCTTATATCGGCTATTAGTGATTGTAAACAGACTTCCAGGGAATCGCTAATAAATTATTTTTGGCTGCTGTCCCATCTTTGCACTAGTAGAATAATTGCTTATTGCGGCGGTCATTAAGTGGCATATTGCTGCGGTTTTGGCCACACAGCAATTAAGGGCGCAGTATATTTTTTTTAATAAAAAAATGAAGCTTATTGCTGCGGTTTCAATAGGACCCGCAGCAATAGGTACTGGTACAGGTAAAAAAAAAAATTTTTACTCTTTGCCATCAAATTTGAAGGGCAAAAATGCAAGAAAATAAAAAGAACAAAGGAACAAACTATTCCATAATTAACTAAGCTCCACGCTCCCTTTCTATTATAAGACCTATTTCTTGCAAATTGTGACTAGTCATTAGAAACTTAATTTTCTACTTCCAGGCTTCAGTAACTTCTTACTTCATTTTTTTTGTATCATTGAATCAATAAACAAAAAAAAAAAAGGTGAGATCCATAATGCAAACAACACTAGCCATAATCGCTGACCAAAGTATGCCATCTCGACATTAAAAATATTAACACTAAACTACTATGAAAAATTAAAATCCATGATGCTTTAATCTCAAATTACAGAATTCTTGAAAAATAAAAACGAAAAAACATTCAGTTATAAATCCAAATATTAATACATTAAAAAGAAAGATAAACTCACAGCCGAAAAACAGCCCGATGAGAAAAAACCGGTGACCGGAGAAGATCACCGTCGGAAGAAGAGACATCAAAAACGAAAGGAAAAAAAAACAGAAAAAAGAACAAAAAAAAGAAAGAAAAGAAGAACAGCATCACTTTCGCGATCGGAAGAAATAGGTTTGATGATCCACAACATTCGCGTCTCTCGAGATCTTCACGTTCGCGATCGGAAGAAATAGGTTGGTTCACACGCTGAGAGCTCGCGGTTTCCACCGCCGCCGGATTCGTTGTCGCCATTGATGAAGGATTTGAAGCTTTTTTTTTTGTTGTTTCGTGTTTCATGTGGTGATCTTGAGGAATGACGAAATACCAAAACTCCGGTTTGGAGAAGCACAACTGATGAACGAGGAAAACCGGAGAAGGACGGCCGGCGAAGGAGGAAAATCAAAGAAGGACGGCCAGAAAAGAAGAAGAACGAAGAAGGATGAGATGAGAGTGTCGTGTGAGAGGTTAGGATGAGAGAGGAAGAGGAGAGTGAGATGTTAGGGAAAACGGCTGAGAGACTGAGAGGAGACAAGAAGAACCCTAATTGGGTCGCACGTCTTCTTTTATAAACGAAAAGAGTCTATTGCTGCGGTTGTTCTAAGGAACCGCATCAATATGTTCAAATATTATTACAAAAGTAATATTTTAATCTATTGCTGCGGTTTCGGATGGAAACCGCAGCAATAGAATTGGTCAAACAGTCAACCAAATTTGAATTTTTTTCCCGTTGACATTTATTGCTGCGGTTTTGGCTGAGAACAGCAGCAATAGGTGTATTTTCTATTTTACCTTTTCTTTGATGTGGTTTATTGCTGCGTATGGGCAAAACCGCAGCAATAAGAAAAAATTCTACTAGTGTTGGGATGAACTCGCCTCTCATGAAGTGGCGTCGGCTTGGTCTAAGGGTGGGTCGGAGTGTGAAGTCACAAAATTTCTTGATCAACTTCGTGCCCATGATCGTCTTCATCGGTATTTAGTTGGGCTTGATGGGGCATATAGGCATATTCGATCCAATCTTTTATCTCAAGAACCGCTACCGACTATTACTTGAGCCTATCAACACGTGGCTCAAGAAGAGTGCCTCCGGCGGTCCACTCGCCACTGCTCTTCCTGATCCAGTAGACCTGGTGGCCTTCAAAATTGACTCTCGCGGTTTTGCTCGCTCGCCTGACACAAATATCGTTTGCACCCACTCTAATCACACGGGGCACGAAGCTTCTGGATGCTTTCAGATTGTGAGATACCCCGACTGGTGGGGGGATCGTACTCGAGGTGGCCAAGGAGGCCGTACAGCATACGGAGGACGCGGGCGTGGCCGGGGTGGCAGCAACACTGCCACTGCTCGCGCTAACAAAACCACTGCTGGTGGTTTTGAGGGTGACCGAACCAGATAATTTAAGGGGGGTCCGTTGCAGCCCAGGGATGCTGAAAGTGTGGGCCTCGCAGGTTTTACTACTGAAGACTTGTTAAACTTTTCGAAACCAAAGGAACGCTTGAATGGTAAGCATGTTTTGATTTTAGATACGGGTGCCATGCACCATGTGACGGTTAATGTTGAATATTTGCGCGATGTGAAGACAATTCAGGGATGTTCGGTAGGGTTGTCGGATGGTAATATTGCTGAAGCGAGATATAAGGGACATGTGTTTCTTCTTGGAAATTTGAAAATTGATGATGTTTTATTTGTTGCTAAATTGGATTTTAATTTAATTTTAGTGCCTCAATTACTATATTTTACAAATTGTAATGTACCACTAGAGGAAAAAAAAGCTAAGGACTGCGGTTAGCCAAAAAACGCAACCCTTTGTGATAAAGGGTTGCCAGCCTTTTTTTTATAAAGGGCTGCGTTTTTTGAGTTAACAGCAGCCCTTTCTTTTGTTTTTAATCTTTTGCGCGCACAGCCATTCACTCTTGAACTTCACTCGCTGTCTCTAACCACCTAGCCCGTTTCTCTCCCCCTCCCTCTCTCTTTCCTCTTTTTCTTCTCCTCAACTCAGCACTAAAATCTCACAAAAATAACCGCTCAACTCAGCCCTAATGCCCTAAGCTTCGAATTGACATCGATGTAAGTGGGCTCGAACTCTTTATCTCTACTCCTTCATCTTCGTCTTCTTCACTCATCATCATAATCGCTCCAATTTATTGGGATTTTAGGGTTTGGTTGTTCGACCTTTAAAAGAGGTCATCAAATGTTCGATTTTTTTGGTAATTACTTCAGTGTTTCTTCTATTTAGTTCTTATTTCTTCTATTTTGTTTTCAGATCTAAGTTTATTTCGTTAATTTTTCATGTTGTTCAACGCTTTTTGGCGTGGTTTTGATAGGTGGTGATGTTTTATTCGTGAGATTTTAAGGCTAAGTTAAGGGCAAGGAAATGGCGTGGAAGGAATTGTTGACAGAAGCAATGTAGAGCAATCGTTCTCATTATCTGGGTTCTATTACATCAGATTCGTAAATCATCTTCATCTCCGAATTTCTTCTCAATTTGAAGGAAATTCAGGTATTTCTTTATTTTATTTCAAATTCTAAAATTTTAGGTCTTTTGGGTTTGCTCAAGTGGAACCTGGTGTTCTTATTACTTTTGTTTCCATGATTCAGGGTGGTAATGATCTCAAGCGCATTCGCTTTAGGTCTAATCTCGATTTTGATTGTGGTTTTTTGTTTTGATCTGATATTGTTTGATGTTTGTTGGTTGCTAGAGGAATTATTGAAATGAAAAGGGTTTTCTCTGTTTATATTATTGTGATTTGTGAATTTATATAAACTTTTATGCTTTTATTGGTTTAGAGTATGTGCTAAAATGTACTTCTGTTAAATCGTGTTGTTTAATTTGAATGTGGGTTATTTAGTGATTTGACTCGTCACTATGTAGTTGGACAGAGTCACCGGCATTGTGGTGCTTCTGGATTGTGCAACAACTTTTTTTTCCTACTCTAAGCTAAGTTGTCGTGTTGTCAAATCACTTGTATATTATGAAAATACTGGATTGTTGAAGTCAATTTTGGAACTATTGATCGTGTTAAGTATTGGCTGCCTATTAAATCAGTGAGAGGTTTGTGACAGTGATGTAACTAAATGAGTTTTAGTGGATCATTTGACAGTTGTGACTGTTGTTGTTGGAGAACTTTTGGCTTGCCCCTTCTTTTGTTTGTTGAGGTTGAAAATCGGCAGACATTTGTGATTGTAATTTACATCCCTGGTTGCTTGACAAATTTTGTGGACTTCTTGGTACTTTGTGCATCTGGTATACCAAGAAGTGGTCAGAACACTGGCTTCAGTGTCTAGCATATTGATTACTTGATTAGAAAATATGTGATCTTATCATATTTGTGTCTTCTCTAGATCAATAATTTCCCCAGGTAGTGGGTTTTGCAATAATTATTAGACCGTATGTTGGGGATGATGCTTACATTCAACCAGTGTCACATAGTTCGCTCCTACACCCCGCGAACTGCGTTTCAGTTCGCTCGTTCTCAAACGCGGTTCGTAGGCGAGCCAAATCGCTCTGGTATGCGATCCAATTCGGCCAAAATTGGCGTACCAAACTCCTCCGGTAGTTTCTAACCCTAGATCTAAAATTGGAGTTGAGATGCACCATAATATCAATTAAGACTATAGGGCTTTTTCTTTGCTTGTGAGGGCGACCTCAATGATACAATTTTCGCTCGTCAAGTCTTCTCCGTCCACCTCCTCCGGCGACGGCTGCTTGATGTTTTGATTTAGGGTTGCCGAGTTTCCCTAGTTTTTTCTTTCGCGTGCTTAAAGAAAAAAAAAACAGAAGAAGAATAAAGCATAGAAAAGGAAAAAAACCTGTTGCCAGTTGTCACGTGGGAGAGTGGGAGAGTTCTTTTGTTTTTTTAATGAAAGGGGTAGTTGGTAAAGGAAATTCACGTGCATTTATTGTTTCCCTCTTTTACTCGAGTTAGTCTTGCGCGGACCTGGTGGACCAAAGCCACTTATTTAACATAGTTACCCTTTTTTTCCATATGGTAACCTTTTTAAAATCTTAAAGTTATATTATACTATTTATGTCTACAATAGTGACTCTTTTTTTTTAATATAGTGATTCTTTCTCACATTAGTTTATCATGGTAAAATTTTCACTTTGTGACATAGTAACCTTTTTTTTTTCACATAGTCAAACTTCACAATCTATATTTACTCATATTTTATATATATTTTTTTATATAGTGATCTTGTTTTCTCATAAATCACATGAATTAGCATTAGGTCCACACTAATTCTATTTCTACTTTCTAGGGAACTTGTAACTTGTACAACTATTGATTATAATCACTATCATTTTTATTTCTCTCCTAAGACCTAGAGACTATAGAAAAATGATTGTTAAGCATATGAACTGGTATTCGTATCTAAAAATGAAGTACTTTATTTCTCTTAAAAAATTATATTTCTTTTAATACTCTTTTTATTAATTAAAAAAATGCATCAGCGCACTAAATAATGCTCCAAAGCGAACCGTGACCCGAAAATCGTACCAAAAAATACCCCATACTATCCGAAATTTGGCCAACTAGCGATTGTGATCCCGTTCCGCGATCCGCGAACTATGTGACACTGCATTCAACCACAAAACAAGGGCATTTGTGGGCCTCTCTATTAAGCCTTAAGTGGTCTGTAATATGTTGTGAAAGTGCTCTCCAGCATGATGGAAAAGTAAGAAACTTCTTTTTTGGGGGTTAAAGCACCCTAAGACATCAAGTAATAAGCACAATCAAACTCTCAGTATGTTTTCGTGTCGGTAATAATTTTTGTTGATTTGGAAATGGATTATGATTAATCTACAAATGAATGTATCTGTCTTATGCTTGTATGCGAATTTGAATGAATGTGTTGGAGAGGAAAGTAAGGTAATCTATGTCAAATTGTCAACTAAGCTTTTCCAAAATGATTGTGGTTTTGAATTTGGTTTTGTGCATGTCCTTACCAATTCCTTGCTATTAAAAGATGTCCTTAATTTGTTCTTTTTTCTAGGTTGGATCTCTTTGCTATTCAATTTATGTTCCTACTTAATCCGCTAATGTGCTTTTTAATTGATGTTCTTACTTCTTTATTCAGGTTACATATCATTTTTTTCACTGGAAGAAAGGAACACCGTTTTCTGATGATCAGGAATATATATTAACTTGACTTGGTGGGAGCAAATTGATAATGGGAAGTAGCTTACGCGTAATAGGAAATTCTTGACTGTTGTGCCTGTGGTGCTGTAAGTAACTGCCTTAATATTACTGAAGTTGGATTTATTGCAATTGATGCATAGTTGTTTTAGTGTGTTATTAAATGGAATCTTAGACTCTTAGAGACAGTAGTCCTAGTCTAGAGACACAGAACTAGCCCTAAAGTGAGCACTTATCCTAAGTTGATTACTCTTGCTGTTAATAAGCTTGTACATTGGCTGCGTCTGCAATGTTTAGATATAAAACCTTACCGGAAAGTAGTTTTTAACATTTTATTTCAAAGAAAAGAGATCTGATTTTGGTCTCGCAATGTAGCTGTAAGAGTGCTGGTAGACCATTGGTTTATACACAGTTTCATCCTTTCATGTTTTAACTTTAATTTAGCATTGTGATCTGTGGGCTGAAGCCCGAGTACGTTGACATTCGTTGGGTGGTTGACAGTCACCTAATTATATCAACTGTCCTAGTCCTATTGAATCTGAGTCTACATCCTAGCAAGCCTGTTTCATGTTTCTCTTGGAAATATGCCTTTTCTATATTTTACAGAGGGCCCTCAAAATAAAATATAAATGGTTGTGGATGGTGCATCAACTGATATATGCCATATGCTTATGGACGCTGACATTAGCCCTATTTGTTGCCATTGCTGTTTTTATGTAATTGTAATATTGTCGACGAATTATCTTATTACAAACTGGCAAATCTCCCTTTTTGGTAATTTGGCAGAAGCATCGCAGCAAATTTTGGATGAAGATGGTAATCTCCTTGAGCTTGTTTAGATGTTTCCACTAAAGGAAAGACTTTTCGAGAGAATTTTCTACTAGGAGGCAGAGTATTGTGTTAAAATTTTTTGGGAGATCTAATATAAGTGTGGATTACATGCGAATTTAAATGTTCTTACTTATTTAATGATTGGCATGTCCTTACCTGCAGGGCTGCTGATTGGAAGTTTGGAGCAGATCAATATATTAAAATGCTTCCACATAACACCTATGTTCACAGTCATGACCTCCCCTACTGCAAGTTTAGAATCCATCTCTTGCTGCATAGTTTGTAAATGATACATAGTTTGTTACTTTCTCTATATTTGTATAAAAACATAATTTGCAATGAAAAATGATAATTATATATATACATACAACTGTTTGGGGATCATTTAGGATAAAAATGAAAAAAAAAAAAAATTCCTTTTTTTGGGTCACAAGGGCTGCGGTTTTGATAAAAACCGTAGCCCTTTATTCATTAAGGACTGCGGTTTTTGAGAGAAAACCGCAGCCCTTAATGGATAAAGGGTTGCGGTCTTCAAAATTGTTAAGGGCTGCTGTAAAAAAACGCAGCCCTTAGGCCACTTTTGACCGCAACCCTTGGCCTTTTTTCCTCTAGTGTGCAATTCACTAAAACATTATGTGTAATTCAGGACTGCAGGACGAGGACGCTGATTGGAGCGAGTGAAGTTAGGACATGCTTTTCTTTCCCGGGGTGTTCCAAAGGAGAAGATCATGGTTGTTGATGGTGAAACATCAATGGATATGTGACATAAACGAATGGGGCATCCTTCAAAAAAATTTCTACGTCGTTTATCTTGTGTGAGTCCTAGCATTAGTAGTTGCAATAAGGATTGGTGTGAAGTGTGTTCACACTCACTAACCTTGTAGTAGTTTTTCTAGTAGTACTAGTACAGCCAGTAGGATTTTTGAACTTACTCATTGTGATTTATGCGGGCCTTACACTACTAGGATAATTGCTTATTGCGGCGGTCATTAAGTGGCATATTGCTGCGGTTTTGGCCGCGCACTGCGGTTTTTAACCACAACAATAGAGCAACCTATTGTTGCGGTTCCCAACAAAACCCGCATCAACAAATATGTTTTTTAATAAAAAATAAAGCCTATTGCTGCGGTTTTCAGTAGGACCCGCAGCAATAGGTACTGGTACAACTTAAATTTTTTATTTTTTTTACTCTTTGCCATCAAATTTGAAGGGCAAAAATGCAAAAATAAAATAAAATACACAAATTAAAAGTAATGACAGAATGCTTATATAAAAACATAAAAGATATGAAAAATCAACATATATTCAAAAGAAAAAACAATACAAAAGAAAATGAAAAACAATAAAAAATAAAATAAGAAATCTAACATTTTTATTGATTCTGAACAAATAAAATCCAAAAAAAAACTAAAATATCACCACCTTGCCATTAGATCTAATTCATCTAATAAATAAAAATAAAACTAACTACAAAAGAGAAAAAAAGAACAAAAAAAATAAAAATAAGAACAACATCTGTATTCGACATTGATGATGAACTCAGACACGCACTCTTGCACCGTCTCTTTCACGTCTTTCGAGATCTTCGCGTTCGACGAAGCATTCTCCAAGGCTTGGCATTCGAATAAATTTACTCATTTTTGTCCATTTAGTATGAAAATACGTTATCGTCATCAACAATATGTCATTTCAATTCAAATGAATCCAACACTAGCACCTAAACAGTCTAATTCAGCCCTAAGTTTGCGACAGAAACTTCCATATACCGCATCTATGACGAAATTATTAATTCGACACAAAGTCAGAAAGATAAAGATTCGAAATTCTAGATTTAAATCAATTGCACAAAGGTAATTTGAAAATTCAAAAAATTACAAAAACAATTGAATTCACCAGAGTAAAAAAAAAGTAAATTAAATTAAAAAAAATGAAATCGAAACTCAGCACAATTACATATACATAAACTGAAAGAGTGAAATTAACAAACCTTCTAAGCCAATCAAGAAAAGCATCTCAGATTCCCATGGCTTCCGAAGAAATCGGTTTTGTTCACGCGCTGAGAGCTCGCGGTTTCCGCCGCCGCCAGATTCGTTGTCGAAATCCGCCATTGATGAAGGATTTGAAGTTTTTTTTTGTGGGAGAGGAGAGAAGAGTGAAAGAGAAATTTCGGTGATGATGCGAGATTGATGTACGAGATTTCCGTTGAGGACGCCGGTGAGATGAGATATGTGCGAGGATGCCGGTGAGATGAGAGATGTGCGAGGACGCCGGCGAGATGAGAGATGAGATGAGAGGATGAGAGTGAGAGGTTGAGAGGAGAGAAGGATAGAAAACGGCAAAAGTAAAAAGGTGAGAGGAAGCAAACCCTAACTGATTGGGCGTGTTTTATTAAATTCATAAACTATATTGCTGCGGTTTTCGGCTGAAACCGCAGCAATAGAACTGGTCAAATAGTCAACCAAATTTGAAAATTTTTCCCGTTAACATCTATTGCTGCGGTTTTGGCTGGGAACCGCAACAATAGATGTATTTTCTATTTTACCTTTTTTTTACGTGGTTTATTGCTGAGTATGGGTAAAACCGCAGCTATTCCACCGCAACAATAAGCAAAAATTCTACTAGTGTTATAGAACTAAATCTGCTTGTCGTATAGTAGATGATTTTTCGAGGAGTGTTTGAATATATTTATTATATAATAAATTGGAAGTGGAATTCATGTTTCATAACTTTGTTTCCTTCGTGGATTGTCAATTTAATCAAACAATTAAACTTGTTCCGAATGATAATGGTACAAAGTTTAATGGGACGCGCCCTTATTTGATGAAACATGGCATGATATTTGAAACTTATTCTTGTGTTAGGACTCCTCAACAATGAAAATATCAACATATTTTGAATGTTGCTCGTGCTTTGAGATTTCAAGCTCATGTACTTTTGAAATTTTGAGGTTATTATGTTCTTACTGCATGTCATCTTATTAATCGAACCCCTATGTGGTTCTTGACAATATAGCTCCATATGAATGTTTATATGTCAAACCTCCCTTCATGAGTAATATTCGTATTTTTGGTTCTCTTTGTTATGCCCATAATTTAAACCATAGAGGTGACAAGTTTGCAAGTAGGAGTCGGAATTGTGTTTTTCGAGGCCATCCCTTCACTCAAAAAGGTTGGAAGTTGTTTGACTTATAAACTAAAAATTATTTTATGTCCTGGGATGTTACGTTCGTAGAACACATAATTCCGTTTTAAAATTTGGAACTCACGCCTCCTTCGTTGCCTGGAAAGGCTCTTAGTCCAATGTTGTTTGACACGGGTGGGGAGGAGGAGCACCTTCCCCTTCCGGTGGTCCCTGTGGTGGTTGAAGGGGGAACCGCGGCTCACACGACGTAGGATGTTTGTGTCATTCAGGGTGATGAGCCACGAGATGTGGGAACTGCCGCCGAGGCATCACATGATGTGGTGGACGAAGGGCCGTAGGCCGTAGAGGCAGGGGTGGTTCCTAAAGATGTCCTGGGGCGTGGTGTAACACCTCAAAAACTCACTCCGAATTTTTCGCGTTTATTTCATAGCGTTTTATAAACTCCGTTAACGTTTCACTTTTGTAATCAATAAAATTTTCTTCTTGATTTAAAAATTCATAAAAATTATATTTTTATTTCATAAACATGTTGGATTTATTTTCCTAAGGTTTAAATAATTTTTGTGAAATTTATTTTCAATATTCAGATGTTATTTGAATTTAAAATCGGTTTTGGAGAAAAATTAGGAAATCGGTAAAAATAATTTTAATTAATTAATTTATAATTTTTAAAACTCATATAAAATTTATTAAAATCAGTTTGTCATAGTGTTAACTCATTTTCGGATTTTCTAAGGCATTTATAAGCTCATTTGACTATTTGACTAAGTTTAAGGTTTTAATCTTTAAAAATAATAAACTTGGTCCAAAAGTCTTGGAATTTTTATGGGAAGTAAATTTTGATGTTGGAGGAAGCTTCCAAGCATTTTCACCCCTTTGCCAACCCAATTACTCCATCCTCCAATTACCTTGACTTCTTGACATTTTTTTTTCTTATTTACGTGAAGTTTTGGAGCAAATAATTTTGGATTTTTTGTCAAAAGGGGCCTTTATTTTAAAACATTTTTGTTGTGAGCAGGGACCCAAAATAAAAATAATTGTAAATAGGTACCCAATAACCAACTTTATTTGTTGTTTAGGATCCAATGGCCAAAATCCGGTAATGAAGTCAACTTTCCGGTGGTTGACTTCATTTTCCCTCCTAAATGACTTTGCCACCGCAAGGATCAAGCGTGCAATAAGAAGGATTCCACAATAATTGTCCCCAATGACAGATTAAGGTCTTCTTTTTTTTTTCTTTTCCAAAAGATTATAATACTCTCAATCATCATCATAGTACTTTGAATTCCAATATATCATGGCGTACTCCTTCCCTGGGCATCGAAGATTCGTGGCAAGCTAGCTCGCCTCGGTGTGAAGATGGGGATGGGGATGGGGATTGGCCTCTTTTGCACATTCATTGCTTTTGCGGCTTAGCGAGGCTTTCAATGGTATCGAGCAAACAAAATTCTGTTCGGCATAGGGATGGCAGTGGCAAGCTTGTTAGCAAGTGTAATACTAAACTTGGTGGATGGAATCACCAATGAAAGGAGGAAAAGATAGTTGGGTTTCAAGCAACATTAACAAGGATCCTTATGACTATTATTGTTGGGTTTTGGCTACAATAAGTTTCTTGAATATGTATTATGTGTTATGTAGCTGGTCTTATGGACCTGTTGAGCCTTGAGGAGAGGAAAAACAAGGTGATTGATGAAGAAGAGTTGGCTAGCTGAGGTGTACAAGTCAGCATTAGAAGGGAGAGCTAAGGTGTACTTTTTGAAGACTATAATTCTGTGGTTGCGGAAGAAGAAGTTAGGGAGAGTGAGAGGGATTTGAGGGATCGGAGAGGAGTTGCGGGGAGGTCTCCGCCATGGCGAAAGAGGATAGAGAAAGGGGAGAGGGGAGGGATTTGTATCTCACACGTGAGATTTAGGAGGGAAACTGATGATTAATTGAAGCCAACTGCCGGAAAGTTGACTTCATTGCCGGATTTTGGTCATTGGGTCCTAAACAACAAACAAAATTGGTTATTGGGTACTTGTTCACAATTATTTTTATTTTGGGTACCTGCTTACAACCAAAATGTTTTAAAAGGTCCCATTTGACAAAAAATTCAATAATTTTTAGCCAAGTTTTTTTCCATCCTAAACTGAAGAGTAAGCTTCTCCCTTACTTTCTATGTCATTTTCGTACTCCATAAAAATTTTGAGCAATTTTTGAGCTTTAGAAAATTATTTATAGCATTTTCAAGTTGTTTTTTTTAATTAAATTCCTAATTTCTTCTATTAATTTCTACTTCAAATTCTAACACTTATTTCTTCCTTGAACATTTTAGAAGGTGATACATTTAGTTTGGAGCTTGTGGAAGAAGAAGGATCTTAGCTCGTGTTCTCTTATCATCTCCATTCTATTTTCCACTAAAATTAAGGTAACTAGCTTTAATCCTAGTTTAATTTTAATTAATAAGTTAATTATAGTTAATTAATATATATTACAGTAGAAATAGTTATAATAATATTTGAGATGGATTATGTGAATTTATGTGAATTATATATGAATTTTCGGATTTATGTGAATTTAATTGTAATTATGATTTTCGATTTACATATATGTGTATTTAAGTGTATAATATATATTTACTGAATTCATATGTAAATCTTGATAAAATGATATATTTGGTATGTATATGAACTCATACATGTTATTAACTTGTTGGTGTGATTTAATTTGAATTTTGGAAACTTATTTTGTTAATTATGTAATTATATCCAATAGTGTTTTAGTGTTTTAGATTATGTTTAAATTTCGAAACTTATTGTTATACTCACGAAAATTATTTAAGATATTCATTTTATATTTAAATCCTCATTTCATGATTTTGATTAACCTACTTGAATTATTGTATGAATTTGTCAAATTACTTTTTGATTAAGTAAATCGTTTAATTCAAAAATCTATTAATTTAAAATTTATCTTTTTGAAACAAAATAAACTTGTTAAAAGTTTATTGATATTAAGGTATTTCATGACTAATATCACTAATATTAATTTTGGATTATTATTAATTTATTTTAGTGATTTAAATTCGAAATTATTGTATAATGAAAACCTAATTACCGAAACTAGTTATGTATTTTCAGAATAATTACAACAACTTTTAACTAAATTTTGATTTGTTTATTTATGTTAGATAATTTATTCAGTTTGTTTTACTCAAAAGAAATTAATCAAACTTGTTGTTTTCAGATTTAATTTTTATTACGTGTAAATTGAGAATTTATAAATAAATTACAATGAGTTTAATTATGACTTTTGTATCCCTTTGACGAATGAATATGTTCAAACCAAATATTGTTTAAGTTGATATTAAGTTGAATTGGGTGATTCCAACAACTTTTATGTTAATTTGACAAGTTTGTGTATTTTGGATTAAAATATTGTTTATATTGCTATTAAGTTGAATTGAGTGATTTCATCAACTTGTATGTCAATTTGACAAGTGTATGTATTTTGGATTAAATTATTGATTAAGTTGATATTAAGTTGGATTGGGTGATTCCATCAACTTTTATGTCAATTTGACAAGTTTGTGTATTTTGGATTAAAATATTGTTTGAGTTGATATTAAGTTGAATTGGGTGATTCCATCAACTTTTATGTCGATTTGACAAGTATTTGTGATGATTATAAACCTTCTTTTTATTACTGAGTAAAATGATTTGAAATTGTTCTAAAAATGATTTTGTTAACAATCTCATGTTTACTACTACTTTAATTATGTTACAATCTTATTGTTGAATTAGTTTTTACCTTGTACTGTGATGGGTACAAAGTGTTGTTGAGATGATTTTTACCTTGTAATGTGTTGGGTACAAAGTGTTGTATTGAGATAATTTTTACTTTACACTGAGCTGGGTGCAAAGAGATGTTTTGAGATGGTGTTTACTCTTGTACTGAGCTGGGTACATAGAGATATTTTGAAATGATATTTTATTGAGTCATTACCTTTGTACTGAGATGGGTACATTGGTTTGTTTTGTTGAGGAAGAGAAATCCTATGGGGCTGAGTTGTGTCCCTTGGTATGAACTGTCACTCTTGTGTTGAGCTGGGTACATAGAATTAACGTACGTGCTGAGCTGGGTACGTAAGTCCGCTTTGATATTAGTCGTCGTCCAGTGTTAGGTTGTACTGAGCTGGCTACGACGCACTGAGCTGGGTGCGTTGAAACTAGCACTGGGAGTTATGGCCATTTCTTAGACATACGATATCGTATGCTGAGCTGGGTGTGCGTGTCCTAATACTTCTATCATGTAGGAACCGTGGGTGGTTGTATGCTGAGCTGGGTGTACATCTATCCACTTGCATTCAGTTCTCCCCTCGACGCTGATTGTTGTGATGTTGTGTTGAATGATTATTTGGGAGAGGTATTTGGATTTGGAAATTTAGTCCATTTTGATATAAATGATTATTTTGAGTATATTATTATTTTAACGAAGAATTATGTTCATTGGCGATGTTGTGGATGTTTATGATGCTTTGTGGTTACTATAATCGATGTTGATTACCGTAATTAGCTTATTTGATCTTGTTTAACCTGGGAGGACTGCTAGTTGCTTCCCACTGACTGTGGACCCCTATATATATATTTTTTTTTTTGCAGGTGAAGAATGATATTGATTCGGGTGGTTAACAGGATAGAGTGAGAGATAGGAATTATGATCTTTTGTCATCATTATCTACTTTCAGAATTTCGTCGTTTTGATGACTTGAGATGTAAGAGGCTCATAACCTCACTATGGATAATACTTGGAGAATTAATCTCTATTTATGATGATTAGACAGCCTTTTATTGTGATTAGAAAGTAATACTCCGATAGACAGTATTTCCGCTATTGTCTAATATTCATTAAATTAAGTTTATTTTAGAAATTATCATTTAAAAATATCGGAGATGTTACACGCGGGATGCGAGCAAAAGTGCCGAACACAAAACTAACAGATTTTGTTACTCATACTATAATGAAAAAGAAAAGTTCATCTGATTTGCACGTTCATCTGATCTGCACGTTCATCTGCTCCTTCTAAGTCCTGAGGTACTCCATATCCTATTACACATCTTGTTAGTTGTGACAAATTTTCTGACAAACATCGCATATATCTAGCAGCTATTACTGCAGGCACACCTTCGAAGTCCTTTAAGGAGGCTATGAAACATGAAGGATGGTGTAAAACCATGTGAGAAGAAATCAAAGCCCTTGTAGACGAAGGGTATTACAACCTCTTCCACGTGGAAAGAAGGCCTTGGGAAGTAAGTGTGTGTATACAAAGAAATATAATGAGCACAGAAAACTGTAGAGATTAAAAGACAGACTGGTTATATTTGGTCATCATCAAGTGGAAGGTATTGTTTATAACGAAACTTTTGTTCCTGTAGCAAAGATGGCTATTGTTCGAACATTCCTAGCTATTACTGCAACCAAAAGATGAAAAGTTCATCAGATGGATGTTCATAATGCTTTCCTGCATGCCTCACTCAAATCTCACTCTCATGAGTAATGAAGCAAGATAATAGCATAAATGTCAACCTTAATCTCCTCTCTCGATTTGATTAAGACATCAATAAAACAAACATCCAAATAGCCAACTAGAATGCAAGCAAATAGTAATCATGCTATTAAATAATTAATATGCCTAATCAAACCCCCTAATTTCATATTCAAACACCCAAATCAATCATGGTTGGGTTTTCACCAAAATCCTAACCAACAAACTACTCCATAAATAAAAAAAGGAGAAATTTAGAGAAATTAACAACTAATAATATGATACTAATCATTAATCTAACATTAAACTAAACAAACTAGAACACAAATAATCAAACTAATCATGAACAACTAATCTAAGAAAAACAATTAAAATATAGCAATAAAAAATGAGAGAGAGTAAGAAATGCTCATTAATAAATTGTTGAATCTTTTCATACAAGTTGTTTTCCTTGAATCACCAAATTTTCAATTTCTCTTTGAGTTTTCTCACTTTCCCCCTAAAACTAAGCTATGGAGCATCCTAGTTAAAACCCTAAAAACTATTCTAAAAACTAAAAGTGGTGAATAAAAACTTGTTCTCCCAAAATATGAGTTAAGGGTATTTAAGAAGTAAAGAAGGCAAGAAATGAAAAAGAGAATAATAAAATGGGAAAATAAAATAAGAAGTAAAGAAGGCAAGAAATGAAAAATGAAAAAAAAGTAAAAGAAGGAAGTTAGAAAACGAAAGAGAAGTTAGAAGAAAAAGGGCAAGAAAGATGAAGTAAAACAAAACCATCAGATAAGAAAGAATGAAAGAAAGAGAATAAAGAAAAGGAAAAAAAAAAAAACCCTAAAATCCAAAACATCAGAACCCCTGGTTCTCCTTTCTTCTTCTTTTGAACATTGCTCCGTCAAAAAAGAGGATTTTCCTCCTACTTCGCAGCATCCATCTAATTGCAAGCACACTTATGGCCGTCGATCTTCACTATATCAACGCTCGAATCGTGGCCGTCAATGTTTTCTTTCAATTCAATTTCTTTTACTGTTCGGTTTTCCCCATGGATTTTGCTCCAATAAATCACAACCATTGAAGTATTTAATGAATTTTTTAGAAGGTCGCTCCTAGGTCGCTTATACATTCTGCCAATATTTTTTATATTTTGGTGAACTCGAACAGAGCGCCCTGTCACGTACCGACTCTTCCCTAGTCGCTATACGTGGCCTACTTGCTTCACAGTCCCGTCGGAAGGCAAGTCAAGGCACCCGATTGCTTAACTAGGCTAGCTTGGTTAAGCTAAGTGTGCTACGAAAATGGCTTAGTATGGAAGATGGCTAGAGAGAGGATTTATAAGAATGCTCTTATATTGCTTGAGAGTGAATACAAGTATTCCCTAAATTCTAGAACATTACTCACCTCTTCAACTGGAGGGTTCTACATACTGTACTTCCTAGTATATTCTAGACACTCTACAATGTCTATACACAGCAAGGAAATATCTAGATGCTTTCTAGAAATCCCTAGCCTAGAAGCTCACCTCCAAGACCTTACTAGGTCCTTCTAGAACCTTCCTGGGCACCACCGAGAATGGTCCTGCACCATCTCCTATTTCTGGGCCTCAAATTAAAAATGTGGCTCGACCATTATCTTCATAGGCCCAAAATATGACGGATCCCCAAATTTGAGCCTATTTGGAGCTCGTTTGGCCCACCAGATGCCTTGTGCCATTTTTGCCTTTGTTGGGCCAGCATAGGGCGCCCAGCCCACTGCTGCTGCCCAGCGATGCTGTGGGCCGTGGAATGCCATCCGTGACATTCTCCCCACCCAAGTTCATGACGACCTCGTCAATATCGACCGTTCGGGCATGTCCCGTCTGCCCGCGTCTCGTGCTTGTCGCCTTTTCCCCTCGGCTAGCACTTGACGTCCCTTGCATGTGGCTTCCATGCTTCGCCTTGTTGCTCATCCAACGGAGCTTGTTTCGATGCCGACCCCTCGACATCGAGGTTTCGATCCGTTCCTAGATCGACCCTGGACGCTCATCCCTCGGCGCCCATGTTGCCTTCAAGGAAGAGATTCTCACGCCCACTTCCTTGCCTTGTGCGAGACTAATATCATACTCGCACCCCTTGTGGGTGATCGATAACATATCGTCACCTACCCGAAATGGCATGACGGTGCTGAGGAACTCCATGCCTAGCATTACGTCCTCATCATCAATGTTGACTACCAAGAAGTCGACTTTTCCTTTCCACTTCCCCAAGCGGATAGGAACATTCCACGCTCTCCTATACACTGGGGTGGCTCCCGAGTTGATGGCCTTCATCTCGCCATCCACCTTGGTGAACTTCACACCTAGGCTCTTGGCTTCCTGTAGCGCAAGAAAATTGTGTGTCGCCCTTGTGTTGACAAGCACCATAGTGTGAACCTCGTTCACCGATCCGTTTACGACCATCAAGTTGCCCCCTTACTTGATGCTCGTCCCTTGAGTTGTCGTGGATGCCTCCCTCATCGGCTCCCTTTCCACGACCTCCGATGCATTAAGGAGTCGTACATTGGCGAGCTTGGCTTCCTTACCCAAGCGCATCGCCCCCATCGACGCTTATGTCGTCGACTCCTCACCCAGAGTTGCGATGATAGCACTCAACTTTTGTCGCTTAGGGCACACACGAGCCATATGCGGTCCATTGCAAGGAAAACATTTAAGTGGCTTGTGTTGCTTACCTCCATCGCGACTGTCCCCCTTAGACTGGGCCTTATCCTTGCTGCTATCCACGTACTTGGCCCTCGGTTGAAGCGATGCTTCCTCCTCCTCGGGGTCGTCCTCTTCAACACTTTTGCCCTTATCCCGTCTCGAATCCCTCGGAATCTCGATCAAGGACTCCGCCACGGTTATGGCTTCCGCAAGAGTCTTGACTCCACGTCGCCTCAACTCTTGCTCCGCCCACCTTTGCAAACCGTCCATGAAGAAAATGAGGCGAGTCTTTTTCTCCATGTCGGGGATCTCGAGCATGAGCGACGAATACTGGCTAATGTAGTCCCGAATAGCCCCCGTTTGCCTTAGCCCTCGGAGCTTCTTCATCGCAAGCTCCTCGACATTCTCGGGGTAGAACTGCCTCTTTAAGTCCCTCTTGAACTCGTCCCACATCGCGATGCTGCATACCCCCTTCTTGATATCCTCTTGTCGCCTTCTCCAACAAAGGACGGCGTCATCTGATAAATACATTGTGGCGGTACAAAATTTTGGAAGCATCGTCTTCCACGTGCATGGCCTCGAAATATCTCTCGACGCTCCATAGGAAGTTGTCGAGAGCTTTCGGGTCACACTTCCCTTCGTACCTTGACGGCTCCGGAACCTTCATCCTAGGTCCTTTCCGCATCGTGACTCCCCCGGCCACGGCCGCCTTGCAAAGCGTCACATCTGCTTTGCACGAGTTCAGGTCCCCCCAGATCGAATCAAGTTGCTCCTTCATGGCTTGGAGCTTCCCCATGATGGTTCCCTTGAGTTGCGCCAACTCTGCCCGAATTGAGTCGGCCACCTCGTTCACGAGGAGTTGGGAAACCTCCCTGGCTTCCGTTGCCGTTGCACCAATTCCCAGTTCGAGCACTTGAACACGGCTATCTATCCCGTCAATGCCTTGTTCAAGTGTCGACATACCCGTTTTGTGCTCCGCGACGCCTTGCTTGGCAACCCCCATGCTGCCAACAAGGTCCCTTATTGCGAGATCAACCTTTGCAAGACGACCATCAAGCTCCGAGGTCGTTTGCTTCTTCTTCCGTTCACGACCCCTGATGCACCAACACTGTCCTTCAGTTGCGATGCCATCACTCCGACCCACACTAATGCTTCGTCCACACAACAACACCAACGCCTCACCCAACTTCAATGACAATGCCCCAATGATCGTCGCTGCTCTGATACCACTTGTCACGTACCAACTCTCCCTAGTCGCTATATGTGGCCTACTTGCTTCACAGTCCCGTCGGAAGGCAAGTCAAGGCACTCGATTGCTTAACTAGGCTAGCTTGGTTAAGCTAAGTGTGCTACGAAAATGGCTAAGTATGGAAGATGGCTAGAGAGAGCATTTATAAGAATGCTTTTATATTGCTTGAGAGAGAATACAAGTGTTGGATCCTATCTACAAATGAATGGGGATGCCTATTTATAGGCTTTCATCCTACCTTCCCTAAATTCTAGAACATTTCTCACCTCCTCAATTGGAGGGTTCTACATACTGTACTCCCTAGTACATTCTAGACACTCTATAATGTCTATATACAGCAAGGAAATATCTAGATGCTTTCTAAAAGTCCCTAGCCTAGAAGCTCACCTCCAAGATCTTGCTAGACCCTTCTAGAACCTTCTGGTGCACCACCGAGATTGGTCTTGCACCATCTCCTGTTTCTGGGCCTTAAATTAAAAATGTGGCTCGACCATTATCTTCATAGGCCCAAAATGACGGATCCCCAAATTTGAGCCTATTTGGAGCTCGTTTGGCCCACCAGATGCCTTGTGCCATTTTTGCCTTTGTTGGGCCAGTGCAGGGCGCCCAACCCACTGCTGCTGCCCAGCGATGCTGTGGGCCGTGTAATGCCATCCGTGACAGCCCGCTCCTCTTGGTTTTGGTACAGATGCGAGGCTGTGGCGGAGAAGGTGTTTGATGTGGTGGTGTTGTAGTGTTTGGGGCAGAGGATGACGTTGCTGGAGTGGAGGTGGTCTTTGGTGTGGTGAAGGAAGATGATGGTGTTGAGGGTAGTGGTGGTGCTGTAGTGTTGTGGGCTAGGGAAGAGGGTGATGTTGTAACACCCTGTCCTTCTACTACTAAGATACTAAACAATATCTAATCAAGAAATACTAAAAAGACGTTAGCGGAAATAACGTCGGGACGGTTATGCTACTCTAAAACAATAAATAAAGATAATTCCTCAAAGTTTCATAGCTTCAAAAGAAAAATTAATATCCGAGTAAACATCATAATTCTAAAATAAAAGAAATATCCCAAATGGAATCATATTATCAATCCAAAACTATGAGACGTGCAAGTCTCCCAATAAAACTTAAATAAAGCTAAATGTCCTTGAAAGCTATCCAAAAGTAGGACTGTCTATGGTCCCCATAAATCTCATCTACCAAAAACAATATCAGAAGCTTCTTCTCACTACAAACCCTCACTCTGCTAGCCCAAGCAGTCATAAGTCTAGCATTCATTTCCATCTGCAAGGATGTATTAAATAATTCCACAGTCAGTGGGGAGTAACTAGCAGTGCTCCCTGAATAATAGCAATCAAAGCACGATTCAGAAATAGATTACTAAAAAAGGAAAATCATGCAATCATTACATCAATAGCATGCACATAGAAATCATAAAGCTCGTAGGTAAAACAAGTGATTATCAACAATAAGTAAACAAGATATAAAGAGTGAATAAATTCTGGAATACAAAAAATAATAATCAAGAATACAACAAGTTATTTAGTCAGAAACCAAACGCCAGTGATTCGCAAATCACTTCCTAAGGTTTGTCAGATCGCAATCTCCAGGTCAGTCTATGGGCTTACGTTCCCCACTGCATGTGTCTAAGAATGGCCAAACTCCCGATGCAGGGTAGAACACGCAGAACTCCCTGACCTCTCGGACGGCAACAATTAACCCAGGTGTACCCCTAGTTCGCAAACCAGGTGGTTGGCATGTTCTTCACCGGGGACTACATCTATCCCACCGGATATTCTTATCTCAAAGTACAATCGTACATACAATCCAAGTATCATTCATCAAAATATTCATCAAAAAGGGATGACACCCGGCCTTATACCCACAGTTCATCAAAACAGTTCTTCATAATTCCTCAAAATAAATCACTTACAAATTTTCAACAAATATCTCTCACAATAACACTTCAACATCTCCAAACATCATCAATGATAATATACTGGTTTTTACAGCAACCACAATTCAATCAAAAAAAATACATCACCAATTAACTCTAAATCATATTCATTAAAAGAGTAGTAACAATTAATCATTTTCTTTCATAAATCAAACATAAACATGTGGTTATCCAATGATACATACTGTATACTACTGAAAATCAGCAACCCAAAATATATTAAATTATGAATTATTTCTGATTTACAAGCCCTCAAATAATTTAAAAGTGTATCCTCAATTTCACCACAAAAACATCATAATAATTATTAAACTAATAATTTCGAGCATTAAAATCACAAAAAAATTATCATACGACCCTAATGGCTCTAAAGACATGGTAAAAGTTTTATTTATAATTTTCAGACTCCAAAAGTATTTTTAACAGTTAATATACAGATTACTCAATAATGCCAAAATAATAGTTAAAAATATAAAAAGAAGCCCAAAAATTACCATAAATTTACAAAACATGAAAAAACTCACGTAAATACATAATATTCAAAGAAATGAATTTTTAGGCCTATGGAAATAATTTTCATGATTTATATACTGACAAAACCGAAATTACAAAAACAGATATATCAATTAAATAAAATAGTAAACAGTAGGAAAAAATTATTCTAAGGCATGGAATACATACTACGCATGTAACATGATCTAAGAAAAATAATTTCATCAATTTTAACAGTCGTTCCATAATTATTATGCAATTTAGCCAAAAACGCACAAAACACCAATTAAATCAAATAAATACTAAAAATCATGCAAAAATTATTTTTCTCTACACAGTATTCACATAGCATGTATCAAGTATATTCATGTCAAATTTCGTCAAAAATTTCTTTCAAAAAGTATTTTAAATAATTTCTAGCGTAATAATCTAATACCGAATAATACCCTAATCATTATGGTTCTAAGATAACTACTAGTTACCTGGATCGTCGGAGGCGAGCTGAAAACTTTTGGAAAATCCCAAAATAGGCGTGTGCTCCTCTCCTTCTTCAATTCCCAAGCACCAAATATAAGAAAAAGGCAACAAGAACAATTCATGAACAATTAACAAGAAGTAGAAATGAAAAGAAAATTGAGAGAATGAAGATGATGATGGTGGCCGAAAATCTTGAAATATGGTAGTAAGAAGTTCTGATTTTTTAATCAGAAATTGAAGTGATAAAGGTTGGTTTAAAGAGGTTTAATTAGGAGGAATCATTAGGGGGTTATGGGAGTTACAAGGCATCAAAGAGTCACAAGAAAAATAAAAAGAAAAGAAAGAAGAGAAGGCTCTCCTTCTCCTTCACCTTGGTCGGCTGTCAAGCCCAACCAACCAAAAAAAATATTTCGGCCCAATTCAACAATGATCCATGCTTCAAAAGCCCGCTACGCGATAAAACGATAACCTCCTAAACCGCGCCTAAACTTTGAAAATACTTAATAATGAAAATAATTCTAATAAATTATATTATAAATATAAATAGAATAAACACATTTGCACGCCATAAAAATAACAATAATAATTCGGCTCCCAAAATTATAAAATAAAAATCATTAATTTAGAGAAAATAATAGTTTTAATCTTCGCGAAAAAATAGGAGCAAAATTATGGGTTGTTACAGATGTGGTGGAGGTTAAGAAATGGTGTGGTGTAAGATAAGCATTGTATTGTTTTTTTTTTTTTTATGGAAACTCCAAATGGAGCCACCCAACTTATTATAGCTTCGACACTCGAATGCCATAGCTACAAAACACTTACCTACATAGAAAACCAAACACAAGGGGAGAAACGAGACATAGAAAATAAAAATAATATAAAAAAATTAATAAAAACAAGAGTAACTAAAAGGTAAAAAATTGAAATTAATTACGAAAACTAAATTAACCCATCTATAAAATTACAAAAACAAAGAAAACAAATAAATTATGAAATTAAGAGCTAAAAACTAGTAAATAACACTAATTAAACAATTAAGCTACAAAATGTAAAAAGGAAGAAATAAACACTAAAATAGATAGCAATAAATGAAAATGAACTACTAAAATAATCTAAAAATTACCCCTAGAAGTGACATAAATGTCACTTATCAGCAGCCTACATTGTCCCGTTCATCTACAGATTCGGATTATCGTTCTATGGCCACTTTCATCTGTAAGTTAAAATGGCTCAAGCAATTACATAGTGATCTTGAAATTCAGCATCTGAAAGGGATGAGATTATATTGTGGTAGTCAATCTGCATTGTATATAGCCAAGAATCAGAATTTCATGAGCGCACTAAACATATAGAAGCAGATTGTCATTTTGTTCGTAATGCTGACTGATGGTCTTATTACTCCTTCCTATGTCCCTACCAAGTTCCAATTGGCTAATATTTTCACTAAAGCTATCAGAAGGACACAGTTTGAATTTTGTTATCCAAGTTGGGAGTTTAGAATTTGCACGCTCCAATAACTTGAGCAGTGGTGTTAGGACTCCTATATTATATCTAGTAGGATATTATTTTATGATTATCTATTCTTAGTTTGAATAGTATTAGGACTTTGTCTTTTAGGATGTATAAATTGATTTTTTATGATGAATGAATACACAACACAACTTGAACCAAACTTAACATGTAGCCTGGTAAAAAGCATATGTAAACCAAAGTTTGGTGGTCGTCTTGGTCTTAAAATGGTTCATCAGGGGAATCTAGCTGCTATGGATAAATATGTTTGTGTTCTCGCCTCGAAAGAGGACTATTTGTGGATTAAATGGGTGAACTTAACCTATATTAGAGCTCTAGATTGGTGGCATCACCAACCATCACTGTCTAGAAGTTAGGATTGGAGGAAGATGTGTGATGTTAAAGACAAATTGATGTTAGACACATTAAGAAGGGGATTGTTAAACGTCGCCCCAAAATTACTTAAAATCGCCCCAAATTTATTTTTATAGACTATTTTACCCTTCCTCTTTTCCACACCACCCACCACCACCACCACCGCCACCACCTGCCACCCCCTGCAACCACCCGCCATCACCTACCTCCACACCACCATCCACCTCCTGCCACCACCACCCACCTGGAAGCTGTCAAATTTTTTTTAGGACCATCGAGCGAACGTCTGGCCTGGACGTTCGCTCCATGGTCCTAAAAAAAATTCGACGGCTTCCAGTGGCTGGTGGGTGGCTGTGGCGATGGGGTGGTGGTGGCAGGAGGTGGATGGTGGTGGAGTGAGGTGGGTGGTGGTGGTGGTTTAGGGAAAAAAAAGGAAAAGGTTAGAGATGTAATTTCAACTTTTTTTGGGGCGATTTTAAATACTTTTAGGGCGATGAATAGAAGTTCAAATTAAGAAATATATGTAGACATATTTTCTATACATGGGATGAACTGGGAAATTTATACCAGTACTCTGTCAAGAGTACTTATGAGAAGCTTGTTGGTATTATCCCAAAATGTTTTGAGGACAAGTTCATATGGACCATCTAAAAGTCTGATTTATTTGTTGGATGTTTGTCCACCAAAAATTGCATTGATGAGGGTTTGGGACTATATGATATCATCATTTAAATTTTAGTTGCCAACACAGCTTGAATAAAATTGCATTGAAAATGGCTTGCTACTCAGTGTGAAAAGCTTGGTTGTTTACAATGCTATCTTCAAATGGATTAAAGGAGTCGTCACTTTCATAAACGATCGATAAGGCGGTCTTATATGAAACTTTGCATTTTTGTATAGTGCTTTCATAACATTTGTCATTATTTTTTGTATTCTAAAATAATTGTTACGCGGGAAAGGTACAAGAACAGGGAAAGGAGGGATATAAAATAGGGACTCATATGATGTAATACCCCATATTTTTTTATTATTTATTTAAGTAATTAAATATTTATTTTCTAAAAAAAATATTTTAGTAAGTTCACTCGTTTTAAATTATTTTGGCAGGAATATGGCGCCAAACTTGGATTTGTTAAACTTTTAGATTTAAATCCTAAACAAAATTTTATTGATTAAGTTTTAAGCGTTTAAACATTTAGTAATGATTTCAACTTTATGATAGAGATATTAAAAAAAAAATTGGAGCATTAGGGGTGGGGTTTTGATTTTCTAAAAACTCCCAAATTAATGATGGAGGTTACAAATCTTGGTTATGTTGAAGGTTACAAGATATTTAATTTTGGAAATTATCACTCCCTATTTTACACCTATAAATACCCCAAACCTCAAGCCATATTTTCCCACACTAAAAACTTTGAAAAATCCAAACACTTTTACTTCAAGGTTTTTAGTGGTGTCAATCTGGGTCACTAGGTGGGTTTGGGTTGACCCAACCTCGGTCGGAATGATTTGGGTCGGAATAATCTGGGTGAGAATGTGCCATGGGTCGGAACTGGGTCGGTCGGGTGGACTTGGGTCGGGTTCAACTGGGTGGGAGGCTCTCGAAAATGGGTCGGAACTGGGTCGACTGGGACTGGGTCGGCCGATATCTAGGTTGGGTGAATTTGGGTCGGAATGGAATAAGGTGAAGTCGGCCCAAATCGGCTTTCGGAATAACTTGGGTCGGAATAAATCGGCTTTTGGAATAACTTGGGTCGAAAGAAATCGGCTTTCGGAATGACTTGGGTCGGAAGAAATCGGCTTTCGGAATGACTTGGGTCGGAAGAAATCGATATCGGAATGACTTGGGTCGGAATAAATCGGCTTTCGGAATGACTTGGGTTGGAAGAAATCGGTATCGGAATGACTTGGGTCGGAATAAATCGGCTTTCGGAATGACTTGGGTCGGAAGAAAAAGGCTTTCAGAATGACTTGGGTCAGAATAAATCGGGCTCTCTATAAGACTTGGGTCGGTTGAAGCTTCAAACCGGCGGCTTATTGACTTGAGTCGGAACAAATCGGCTCTTGGAATGACTTGGGTCGGAATTATATATATATATTAAGTTACGAAGTCGAAAGTTATAACAGTTAACATGTGATACACTGATATTGTGAATTGTGATTGAGTCATTGTGAATTTGGTGATAATACATTGATACTTATATTACTAATTTAAAAAGTTACTAAACTACGACTTATAATTTATATAGTTATATTATTGGCTATTGCCCATCGAGTTATTCTTATTCATGATTGCATAAGTATTCAAGTAAAAACCATAAGGGCTAAGGTATAAGTCCATACCGATTATTGATTAGAGTCAATAAACTATTAAACTTAATCATTTAGTTATTTATAGCAACAAAAAGAGTTAGAATTAAAGAATTAGGTCGGCATTAATGAAAGCATCGTAATTATAAAATTGTTCGAGTTTCATCGTTCATGGAACAACTGAACAAGTAACAATGATCAACGTTAATCGAATATGAAGATGATAACTGTGATCAAGATGATACATAATCATATCAGTAGAGGATGAAACATTGAAACTATGAAAGTAGATCATAGTTAATACCAATCATATTAATGGAGGATCAAGTTCGTTGATGTTTCGGTTGTTGATCTTAAAAGATAGTAACACAGAGAGGCGATCTTATTAAACGGTCCACATTTGAAAAACCACGTTATGGTTATTTATCTTACAAAATAGGGTTCGATTTTATTACACGATTCACAATCACCAAAGCAATATTAGATTAGATTGATTGACTTTCGTTAAGTTAAGGTTCACATAAATCAATTGATCATAAGATTGATTGTCTTTGACATTAATCAAAACCATCAAAAGATTGATCGTCTTTCATCTTTCGTGTTACGGGGTTCTTTATACAAGATAGGGCTCGATCATCGATGTTATTACACGGTTAACAATAATCGAAGCATTAATGCATCATTAGATTGATCGACTTTCATCGTTGATATTTCAGTTGTGGACCTTAAAAGATACTAAGATAGTAACATAGGACTTAGGAGTCTCGAGTCTATTTGATTATCCGTCTCTTTGAGTTGCTATACGTATCGTCGTATCGTATTACGATAATTACGCTATTACAACTTTGGCTTAACAGTTTCACGTCATTCATAATCATCTTTACATGAATCAACTTGTTTAAAATTAAAAATACTAATTAAACTTCTAAAGTTTATAATTTTTATTAATTTATAATATTAATAATAGTTTAGGAATTTAAGTAGATTACTAATTACTAAACAAATCAATACTAGAAGTCTAGATTAGTTGTCTAGAATTATAAATTTAGAAATTAGAAAATAGAATACTTAACTTAACCTTAACCATTGATTTGAGAAAGAAAAGATAAAATTCAACCATTGATATTTTGAAATCCAAAAAAAAATTATACATAGAATATTTACATAACAATGATAAAGATTTATATGCATAATTTAATGTGCTTGGTCACTCTTGATGTTCATTGGTCAAAAAAATAAATCAAGGATCATGGTTTGAGACCATTGATTAGCCAATATAAAATCTGAGCCCTTCATTTCTTTACTCTCTATAATCTAAAATCTAAAATCTTAGAACAGTAGAACTCTCTAGAGTCTTCACTCTAAAATCTCAGCCATTCACTCTAAAATCCAACGGTTGAGATTAAGTCATTAACCCTAAGATTCCCTACTATATAAACCCCCTCCCCCCTTCATTTCGCCTCTTTCTGAACCTAATCTCAGTTTCTCTCCTTTCATTCTCTCTCAGTCCTAACTCCTCACTTTAGAGATCTCTCTCATTCTCCGATCAAAACACTAAAAAACCCTAAAATTCTCAGTCATTCTCTCATTTTTTCCTATCAAAACCCTAAAATTCTCAGTTCTCTCTCAATTTTTCCGATCAAAACCCTAAATTATCAGTTTCTCTCTCATTTTCTCACTCTCTCTCAAACTAAAGGTTTGTGGTTAATACTTCACTCCCTTGAGATGGTGAAAGATAGATCCAAAAGCATTGTTTTCATTTCCATATGGATTTCACGCAATTTCGAGTCAAATTTGCAGTTTCTCTTGAATTAAAGGTAAACATTTCGTATTTCTTCTGGATATATGCAGATCTATCTGATTTTCTCACAAAAAAAATATATTTACATAATTTTTGAAGAAATTTACTAACTTCTAAATTAATCCATATCATGTATGCCTAAATGAATGACTTCATTTTTTTCATTCATTTATTAAGTACGGAAATATGTTCTCGTACTTTTGAATATCTTTGGTATATAAATCTAGTAAATTTCATTTATAGGTATATTTTTCAGATCTATTAATTTTTGGTTTTATAGATGAAATGAATTTTAAATTTTGTATATGATGGATAGATCTTGATTTCTATTTAATCATTTTTTTTTCAATTTCTTCTTGTCGTAGCTGTTTTGCTGGGAATTGGAGTTGCATTTACACAAAAACAATGTCTCATGGGTGCAATAATGGAGTTTGATCGGTAAGTGTTTGAATTATTTTTGTCTAATTTTGCTGGATACATATGGGTGTTAAATTTAGTGGTTTTGCTTTGAATTGCCTTGTTTAAGTTATCTAGGCACTATATTAACAATAGTTATGCTTTAGGTGGAACTTTCATCTTCCTTGGGAAGATATTATGCTTGTGCCTTTAATTTGCTTGCATAATTTTTACCCTTGTGTTTTCATTTTGGAGTTTACTTTTTGGCTCTAGTTCTTGAACTCCATGATTTTATTTCTTTTGTTATCATTTTCTATCAAATGACTTATATTGTTATTGCTAATGTCATCATTATTATACCCTCATATGTTTCAGCAGACGAAAGGCTTATTGTTTGAGATGCTTAAGAATCAATAGATGGTTAATGAGTGTTCTTGGATGTGAGATGAGAAACCCTATTTCGTAAATGATCTTAGTTGCAAGTGCAAAATGAAGATGGTTTAAGGCTCGTTTGACTGCCAATTTTCAGCTATTTTGGCTTAAGATTTATAAGTCATTTGATATAGGTTGTATAGTTAACCTAAAGTTAGTCATACTTATATCAATCATGTTTAACTTTAATAGTTGGCAACATAAAAACTGAGCTAAAGTTAAGAACTTTTTGATTTTGTGATTTTTGGCTAACTGCATTGGTGCTACAGGAGGCAATATTGTGAGGTTTCTATTTATCTTTGATGGAGCTAAAAGTGGTAGTTATGGGTATAATTACTTTATAAAGGACTGGACCAGTTAACTCTTAGATTGTTCTCTTATTAAAAAAAGAGGTTGTTATAAATTACTTGTGCCTAATAAGTAATAAGAAACCTCTGTTTCTATTTGATTTTTGTCTAATAAAAACAGAGGTCACTAATAGTCTGTTATGTCACTAAGATTATAAAGTAAAAATGTTAGTCTAAATTATATATTCTTTGTTTCTATTTGATTATTGTCTCTCAGAAGCCGTAACTTTCTAGTAAAATGTCACTTAATGCAACCTTTGTTTCTCCACTTCCATGGATTAGTATATTTCTACATTGTGCTTTGATGGGTAATGATTTAGAGGGTTTTTTATCTTAATAATGATACATCTAGGATACTTACATATTGCAATACTTTATGAGATATATAGGTGAAAAGTACTGGTTCTTTCTTAAAAGAGATATGGATATAGTGACTAGTTCAGAGCAAATTGCTTATGCAATAGAATTTTGAATATTTTGTTCTACTTAGATATTTTATTGGACTCATATATCTTGGTCTTTATTCGAAGTCATTTATTCATATTGTTGAGCATCCCTTGTAATTTTATTAGTTATTCTTTTTGATCGTGATCCTTGGAAGTTTTTTTATGTCGAGTTTTGAATGTGATTTGCAAAACATCTAATATATAGAAGATAATCAAATCTTCATTGCTCTCTCGTCTTCAATGCTGTCATGTCTTCATTTTAATTGTCGTTCAATTGTTGATCTCTAGAGAACAATTGCTATCAGGGTATATGTATAATCTCCCCTTAGTTTGTTTGCTATTACATGGCATGAGTTGTTCCAACTTCTAACAGTTTAATGGTGCTCCTGTTGTGTTAAGATTTGCAACTAAGAAGCATTTGGTTTTATGCGCAGGAGATTTGTGCAATTCAAAAAGATGTTAATATGTGGAAGGATATATGATGACTCTTCTCAAGAGAAAACAAGTGATACATGATGACTTTGTACAATACATAATTCTTATTGTGCAATACAACAATAGATAGGAATTAGCAATCTTTCTTTCTATTTATTGTTTATGTATCAACATTGTCATGTGTATACAATCTAGTCGAGATTGTTATCTATGTATCAACATTTAATTTTATAAATATATCAAGCTTGTGATGCCAAGAATTATGTATATCTTCTAAATAATGCCCAAGTGTCATTGGATTCAAACTAGGTGTCGCAAGTAACTAATAAATTTGACAATAGTTAAGCCTTCTCCATGTGAAATGGGCGACAAAAATGAGAAAGTGTAGCTCAAAGGTGGAGCTATGGGTGACGAAAATTGAAAAGTGATGCTCAAAGTTGGAGCTATGGGTAACGAAAACCAAAAAAAGTGACGTTCAAAGATGTGTCTATGGGCGACAAAATATAGAAACTGTCGCCTAAAGTGTGTTATATGGGCGACACAATTAAACATATGTGACGCCCAAAGTGTTTTGGGTCGGGTTTAGTTGGGTCGAGTTTAGTTAAGTCGGGTGGTAACTGGGTTGGGTGATAACCGGGTCGATGATAACTAGGTTGGGTCACAACTTTTGTCGGCTGCTAACTGGGTTGGGTGATAACTGGGTGGGTTTAACTGGGTCATTGGCGGGTGAAGTTGGGTGCGGGTTAGTTTTGGGTCGAAATCAGGTTGGGTTTGGGTCGTTGTTCACGGGTGCAACTGGCCACGGGTCAACCTGGGTCGGCCCAGTTCAGGTTGGGTTACCAATTCCACGGGTTCAACTGTGCACGGGTGGATGCTGGGTCGGAATGGGTCGACTTTTCAACTGACCACTCTCGGCTCGGAACAGGTTGGGTCTAGGTCGCATGTGGGTTCACCCGTGGGTAGGCCCAGTTTTTGACACCGTTTTTTCTTCTCTTCTTAATCTATTTTAGTTTTGCATTTCTTATTCAAGTTTTAATTTTATTTGGTTTAAGTAAATGATTTTCATGTTTCTAAGTTTAATATTTTGTTCATGATAGGTTATGTATATAGTTAATTTCTAGGAATTGATGTTAAAGTTCATGTGATAAGTTACTTATTAGATTTTTGGTTGGTTAGGAGAACGCTCAAGCATAAGACTAAGTGAAGTTGCTAGTATACTCTTTGTTCAAGATCAAGGTACGTTATGTAGCTAAATCTTTTGAAATGTGGTTTTATGTGTTAAAGTTGTTTATTGATTTATTAATGGTTGAATTGATTTAGAAATTTAGTTTAAAATTCTTACCACATTTTATTGTTCACTTATGGAAATGAAAGGAAGGAATAAATTTATCAATCATATTATATGAATGTTTTATTATCATTTTTGGAAATTTAATTTTCTTACAATAATGGTTTAAATGGTTTTTATGAACTTTGTGTGGTCAAAAGTTGTTTAGGAGAAAAGGAGAATTAGCCATGACTTACTGTAATATCCTAAAACTTAAACATGTTTAACTAAATAATTAGTTATAATGAGAAGTTAAAATATATTTTTGTTTAACTAATGAGGCAAACTAATTAAAATTTGATTGAATAAGCTAGAAACATAAATTACCAAATTACAAAAAAATGTTGAAATAAAAGTGACAATGGATAATTTTCTGTTTTTATTAAAATAAAAGGAAAAAGGAGGAGTTTTCTTTTCAAAGTCATACGGATGACTTCTTCCAATTCTCTTCTTCTTCTCCTCATGCCAACAAGCCAACACACCAAATTGATAAAGAACGCTATTAGGATAATATTTTCTCATTATGTTAGGGTATAATTTGTTAACTTTCCTACTTATGTTAGGACTCGGTTTATTATAACCATATATATATATTTGTTCAATACAATCACTCCATATTAAGGGAGTTTACATTATCTAACATGATATTAAGAGCTTAGTATCCTTCCCAAAAACATATTTTCGGACCTCACGTCCTGCCATCAAAACACACATCTTTCTTATTTTTTAGTTTCTTGCTTACTGCTTCCCTGGCACCGTTTGGTTGCTGTACCTCCTCCTGGCAGCACTAATTACACTTCATGTGTATTTGTTGACTTCTTCCGCATAATAGTCATGGTCATAATTGATGAACCAAGTCCATCTAACCCAGTGAGCAATCCAAATCAATCACCGCCAACACCGGTTTTTCACCCCGCCCAAGCCGTGCGCAACATAAAGACTGAAATTCCAATTATACTTGATCGCGAAAAATATCAATATTCAAACTGGGTAGAACTTTTTGAAATCCATTGCCATGCCTGCAACGTTTTGGACCATATTGATCCAAAAACCCCACGCCCGGATATTCCTACTGAACTATGGAATCGCCTTGACTCCATTGTCAAAAAGTGAATCTATGGTACCATCTCTTCTGATCTCCTCCAGACTGTACTCTATCGAGGAGCTACTGCCCAAGAAACATGGAATCGTATTCAAGCATTTTTTCAAGACAACAAACACACCCGAGCTATGTACTTGGAAAATCAATTTAATGCCCTACATATGTTAAATTTCCTAAGATCTCTTCTTATTGTCAGCAACTAAAGCATCTAAAAGTTCAGTTGGCGAATGTTGATCAAATTGTTTCTGAACAAAAACTTGTTCTACGTATGGTTTCAGGACTTGTTCACACAGATTTTGATATACTGTTGCCTCATTAATTCAACAATCCAACCCTCTACCTACTTTTGAAACGACTAGGTCTCGTTTGCTTTTAGAAGAATCGCGACGTGCTTAGGAAGCTCTAAACACGGCCCAATCGTTTGTAGCTCAAAACGAACCCCATCAAAATCAAGCTCAACAGCCAGCCTATCAACAGGCCCAGCAGCCCGCACGCGGTGGCAGGGGTGGCCTGTCCGGCAGCCGTGGTCGGGGTCGCCATAACAGCAGTCACGACCGAGGTCGGGATAGGGGACTTGGCTACCAATGCCACGCTCAGCATTCGCAGGCTCAATACTCTCAGCAGCCTTCTCATAATTGGGCCCAACAACCCTCTTAGCCCAGCGTGTTTTGGACTCCCCCAGCGCAGGTCAGATGGCCCAGGCGCCCTATCCATATCCTCAGCACCAGCAGCGTGCCTTCCTCCAACACGCGGCCCAACATCCACTCATCATGCCTATCCTACTTATCAAGCACCCCATGGACCTTTGATGACTCCAACCGAATTGGGCCACGCTTTCTCCACTATGAGCCTGCAGCAACCAGATGATAGCTGGTATATGGACTCTGGAGCCACCTCTGACATGACTCATAACTTAGGTACTCTCATGCCCTTATTTAATTTAAGCACTAATAATCATATTCTTGTTGGTAATGGACTCCGCATTCCAGTAACGGGTTATGGTCAAACCACCCTTCCTCAAACTCCCCTTGCCCTTCGTGATGTTCTCCTAGCTCCACAAATTATCAAAAACCTAATTTCACTTTGAAAATTTATATCTGATAATTTTGTGTCTATAGAATTTGATCCTTTTAGTTTTTATGTGAAGGATTTCAAATTGGGGAAAATTATAACGAGATACAATAGTTCGGCAACCTATATTATCCAGTCACCACCAACACTCCATCTACATGTCTTGCTACTGCCCTCACAACCATCTCTCCCTCTACGTGGCATAACCGCCTTGGCCATCCGAGAGCTCAACCTTTAAGTTTTCTTAGGAGCAATAATTTTATACAATATAATAAGGAGTATTCTTCCGAGTTTTGTAATTCATGTCCTATTGGGAAACATGTTAAACTTCCTTTTGTTCGTTCTAGTTGTAGTACTTCATGTGCTTTTGATATAATTCATGTTGATTTATGGACCTCCCCTATACCTAGCATTGATGGCCCTTATTTAGTTTTCCTTGATGATTTCACTCATTATGTGTGGACTATTCCCTTGAAATACAAATCTGAAACTTTCCAATATTTTTTAAACTTTCAACAATATGTTCTCACTCTATTTGAACGCCCTATCAAATCCTTTGAAAGTGATCATGGTTGTGAGTTTGATAATGATCCCTTTAAACTGTTCTGTGTTCAACACATGATCCGCATTATAAACAACAATATGTTCTCACCTTTCGCTTCTCATGTCCCCACACATCATCTCAAAATGGCAAAGCTGAACGCATGATCCGCATTATAAACAACATCATTCGCACCCTCTTAATTCATGCCTCTATTCCTAACAAATATTGGGTGTATGCTTTAGAAACTACTACCTATCTCCTAAATATCTTACCTACAAAAGCCCTCAAAACACTACTCCTACTCAAGCCTTATTTTTTATTACCCCATCATATGATCATCTTCGTGTTTCTGGTTATCTATGTTTCCCCAATCTCACAGCTATTATTGCTCCTAATAAACTAGCTCCTCGCTCCACTCCATGTATTTTCTTAGACTATACCCGAAATCATCGCAATTACCGATGTCTTGATCTTGCCACCAACAAAATAATAATTTCTCGCCATGTGCTATTTGATGAAACACAATTTCCCCTCGCCCAACAGAAACACACTACTACCTCTTCCTATGATTATTTGGGCCCTGATGAGCCATCTCCAATTCTGAACCCCCTCATCTACAACACTGGCCCAGTGCCAAACCCCCCATCATGCGTCGGCCCAGCCCATACCACATATAGCGCCCTTGGCCAGCGCACCTCATCAGCTCCCTTGGCCCAAAGGCCTAAACTCCCCCTCCTTCTGTTCGCGGCCCACAGATCACAAATCCACATGAGTCTTCAAGCCCACATCCTTCCCCTGCCCGGTACACACCAAAAGACCAGCCCCTCCATCTCTGTGAGTCACCCGTAGCCACCATGGCATTGTAAACCCTAACTCGAGCTATGCCATAACCGTGCAAGCTCATGCTCCCCCTTTAGATCGATCTCCCCTTTCCAAAAATTATAAACAAGCCTTGGCTGACCCAAACTGGAATGCGGCCATGCAAGATAAATTTGGTGCTTTAATTAAAACAGGAACTTGGGAATTGGTACCTAGGCCTCCAGGGGTGAATATTGTTAATTGCATGGGGCTTTTCAAACATAAGTTGAAATCTGATGGTGACCTTGAAAGGCACAAAGCTCGACTTGTTTGTTATGGTAGGTCTCAGGAAATCGGTGTTGATTGTGATGAAACATTCAGTCCCGTGGTCAAACCACATACCATTCAGACTGTCCCTAACTTAGTTATGGCTCGCAAGTAGTTTATTCATCAACTTGATGTTAAAATTGCCTTTCTTCACGGTGATCTTCGTGAGACTGTTTATATGCATCAACCTTCGGGTTTGTTGATTCTCGCACACCTCACTATGTTTGCCACCTACGCAAGGCTCTCTGTGGCCTTAAACAGGCTCCTCATGCGTGGTATAAGCGTTTTGCTACTCATCTCTTACACATGAGTGTTATTATCACCAAGAGTGATAATTCTCTCTTCACTTTTCACTATGGCTCAGACACTGCATGTTTACTTTTGTATGTTGATGATATTTTGTTGGTTACTTCCTCTGATGCATTGCGAGAACGGATCATTGCTCAGCTCAAAACTGAGTTCCCGATGTCTGATATGGGCCCCTTGAGTTTTTTAGGGTATTGCAGTCACCAGGACACCATCTTATATGCTATTATCTCAGCATAAATATGCACAAGAAATTCTAGAGCGCGCAGTCATGGTTAGTTGTATGCCCGCTGCTACTCATGTAGACACTAAGTCTAAACTTAGTACCGATGCTGGCCCTCAGTTTCATGATCCTACCTTATATCGCAGTCTTGCAGGTACTCTTCAGTACCTCACTTTTACTCGTCCTGATATTTCTTATGCTGTTCAGCAGGTCTGTCTGTTTATGCACGACCCTAGGGTCTCTCATTATGATGCGTTAAAAAGAATCCTGCGCTACATTCAGGGCACTCACTAGTACATAATCGACGATTTGCGTCGGATGCGAGGCGCTTATTTGCGTCGGACATGGGTCCGACGACATTAGTCTCGACGCAGATCAGGATACAGGATCTGCGTCGGACAACGACGCGACGCGACGCGACGCAGTTGAATAGCTATTTGCGTCGGACCCTGCCTACCATGCGATGCACATGACGCTTCGCCCAGCATACAGAATGCATTTGCGTCTCCTATCTGCGTCACATGCCGAGCCATACCCCCACAACAACCCATCAAGCCTAGGGACCTACCATTTGCGTCGCATGTAGTGCCACATGCGACGCAAATGCTTGTCATCTGCGTCGTACGTGGCACTATGTGCGACGCAAATGGTAGGTTTTTGGTTTTTTTTTTTTGGTTTTTAGCCTTTTCTTTCCACCACCATTCAGATTGCAACATAATAAAAAAAAAAAAGATTAAAATACGCTTAATTGCAATAGATTTAATAACAATTCCAACATCATTCATATTCCAAACCATGAGTTTTTACTCTTTACAATTGTTCTGTAATTTGAAAACATGAACAATAAAAATCTAAAATGAAAAACTTATACAAATTATGTCTAGAAAGATCGAAATATAGAAGTTTGGTCTGCCATTTCTTCTCTTCCTACACCAGATCTGAAAAAATAATTAAATAGGCGAATAATTTTTACAGTTAAAGGTTTGCAAAACAAAGAAATTCAGAATTAAAGGTGAATACAAAAACCTGAAAATCGAAGAACTTTTGGAAATTTATTGAAGCAGGGCCCGAACCTAAAAACAAGAAGTGAAATTTATTGAAGGTTTGCAACTCCTCGCCGATGAAACTGTGCTGTGCAACGACATCAACGACTATGCTCCTCCTAACTCCTTCGGCAATCTTTTTGCACATTTCAAACACACACAAAAAAAGAAGTTAAAATTAATGAAAAATAAAGAGAGAGAAATCAAATTCAACGAAATTTTATAAAAATGAAATAAAGACCTTGAGAAATTGAATCGAGGAAGAGATGAAAGTGAGCGAATATCGAGAATGTCAGTGGCATCGCGAGGTAATTGATCAAGAGAAGCTCGAACCTCTTCGTCGGAGTTTTGAACTGAAATTTCCGTTTGAACACGCCATTGATGAATTCTTCAAAAAAACCTTCTTTATGAAATGAAGATCAATTTTCTGAAATGATCTCAATATATGACGAAATATTCTTTCTCTCTCTATTTGAAACAGATCTAGCAGAAAAAAAGAAGCGCTGAAGAAGACCGGTGATGCATGCAGCGGAGATTTCAAGGAGATGAGCACCGTAGTTGATGAGAGAGATGAAACAGATCTAGGACAAGGGATGGAAGAGTGAGAAGGTGAGAGAAACGGCTAAAAGGAAATGGGTTTTTTTATATGAGAAGGTTATGTGCGTCGCACATAAGGCCCATGCGACGCACTTAACAATTTTTTTAGGTTAATTTAACCCTTATCAGCTCAAATCATCTACGTCGCATGGACCATAGAGTCCGACGCAAATAACTTTTTTCATCGCACTAAAGAAATGTGTGACGCAGATAGGGGAGTATCCAAGGTCTGATCGATGCAGCTATGTGCGTCGCATCTTCTCAGCACGAGACGCAAATATCCGGATCCCAACATCTGCGACGCACAGGAGCTACCTGCGACGTAAATAGTATCTGTCATTTGCGTCGCGTCTTCATTATGATGCGATGCAAATGACCCTTTCGCGTCGCATGTTTTCTGATGTCCGATGTAAATAGGCTTTTCCTAAGCTTTTGCGTCAGTTCTTCGAGGGTGCGACGCAAATAAGCCGACACAAATTGACAATTCTGTACTAGTGACTGTTGATCATGGGTTACATTTATATCCTTCTTCTTCCCTGCTTCTGATCACTTATACTGATGCTGATTGGGGTAGGTGTCCTGATACTCGTCGTTCTACCTCTAGATACTGTTGTTTTTTAGGGGACAACCTTATTTCCTGGTCTTCTAAGCGTCAGGTTACTTTTTCTCGATGTAGTGCGGGGGCAGAATATCGAGGCGTCGCTAATGTTGTAGCTGAATCATGTTGGTTGCGCAACTTATTACTAGAGTTGCATTGTCCTCTTTGTCAGGCTACACTTTTCTATTGTGATAATATCAGTGCTATTTATTTGTCCAGCAATCATGTTCAACATCAGCGCACCAAACATGTTGAGTTGGATATTCACTTTGTTCGAGAAAAGGTTGCTTTAGGACAAGTTCGTGTTCTACATGTGCCCACTCGGTACCAGTTTGCAGATATTTTCACAAAGGCCTTCCCAGACAACTTTTTATAGATTTTAAATCTAGTCTTAGCATCCGTCCTCCTCCCGCTATGACTGCGAGGGTATGATAGAGAATAATATTAGGATAATATTTTTTCATTATGTTAGGATATAATTTGTTAACTTTTCTACTTATGTTAGGACTCGGATTATTGTAACCCTATATATATTTGTTCAATACAATCACTCCAGATTAAGGGTGTTTAGATTATCTAACACAAACCTTTATCAGATTTTGCTCCCCAAAGCACTGTACAACTACCTCTACCTTCTTCCGAAGTCAACTATTTCAGAAACATGTCCCTTAACCCATGGTTTTGTGTCAAATCCGTTCAACAAGCTCATGGTACTTGAGCTTCTAGAGGCCATAACCAAGGCTATAAATAGCCACGTTCACAGCTCCCTTCAAGCATCCATTCACGACTCTCCATTTCAGTCTTCTCTTCCCTCAAGATCTCGCCTGAAACCACCGGCAAAGAAGACCCAAGTTTCTCTCATTAGTCATTACCACTCTCCAACCTCTGTTTTATTCTTTTAGCCAAACACACCAACACCACCTTCTGCCACCTTGTGAGCCGCCTGCGGCACCACGCCCCAGCCTGTCGCCTACACCCTCCGACCACCAACGCACCCTTTGCGCCACCCTCGCCGGTGACCCGACGCCGCGCCGCAGCCCCCAGCTCTCTCTCTCTTCCTTCACTCTCTTGCTCTATCTCTCCCTTGCTTTTCTCAGCTCCCTGCTGCCCTAAATTCCAACATTCGACCCCCAGCTGCACCACCAGCCCATTTGCGCCGCCTCACCACACTCGTTGGCAGCCTCGGTGCACTCGCTGGCAGCATCGGCGCACTCGCTGGCAGCCTTGCCGGAGCTCCGAGCTCCTCTGTTCTTCGCTGCTCCAAGAGAGCAAGCAATGTGTTTTTCTTAGCTATGCTTCAAAGTACAAGGGTTATATATGTCTAGATGTTTCTTCTGGGTCCCCGATTCTGTTACACATATCTCCCCTCATATTGTGTCTCATGCCCCGTTATTGCATCATGTTGACAAAGCTCGTCATCTTCCTCTACCCATTTCTTCGGCTAATGGGGCTATCCATATATACCACAGACGCATGTCCTCGTGCTACTCCTCGGATTACGTCTACTGTACTTCCCCATTTCAGCCTTCATGTGATTCCCCTGCTGCCCCTTCAGTAACATGCCACAACCTATTGTCCTTGAATCATTGTCTCTTCCCTACTTGTCATCTCCTAGTTCTGTGGTTGCATCTAGTCCTGTGTCTCCTACCTCTATGTCTCCATCTCCTTTATCTAGCCACATAACCACACCCTCTTCCCTGCCTGCATCTGTGACTAATGTCATGCATGAGTCTACCAATGTGTCTACATCTACTGTTACTAATGTGCATCCCATGAAGACTATGGCTAAAAATGGCATTTTAAAGCCCTGTATCACTCCATCTTTACTCACCCTTGCTAATGATGTTATGTACATCAACTTCTTTCTCTCATGCATCTAAGCCTCCATGTTGGCAAAAGGCAATGGTAGAGGAATTGAATGCGCTCATTGAAAATCACACTTGGCAACTTGTCCCTCGTCACAATAATATGAATGGATTTATAAAACAAAATACAATTCAGATGGGCTTAAAATGGATTTAATTTTTGTAATCATGTCAATATATATATGAGCACAGACTCCCAGACAAGGTGAGTCAATTTATCCCAATTATATCTCACATGGTATCAGAGTCAGTGTGACATAAAGGTCACGAGTTCAAATCTCATCCACCCATCCTTTCCAAGTTGGAATATTATAGACACATAATCGTGTCTCCCCATTTAAGGATCCAATGATGAAACATACCGCGACATTAGTTAGCGCGACCCAACGGAAAAGCAATCTAAAGAACCAATCTAAAATGTGTTTCGAAATGATATTCTAACGCCCAATTAATTCTTCATGATGATTAATTGTATTTTAAGCCCATAAAATGTTTTAAGTCCATTTTAAAATCCCAATCAAATACTTATTATTTTAATAAATATTTTTGATAATCATTTTTATTATCTTTGATAAACAAATCAGATTTTTATTCTGTTAAATTCAATCTCCGGAATTTAAGGGATAGAAAAGGCATCTTCGAAAGACGCACAAAGGAATATGCTCGAATATTCCCGAATATGCGCCGGACGTAGAGGTTGCGCTCAGCGCGCCACCGCCGCCACGTGCGTCCAACGCATAGGCCAGAACGCGTCAGGCGAGTCAATGAGCGCTTGACACGTAGATTTCGTGACTCACACAAAAACCTGCGTCTGACGCAAGTCCTGTGTGAGACGCAACTTTGGTTTCTATCTTTTCAAAAACACGTTTACACGTGCCTAAACCTGATTGGGTTGTCTGCGTCAGACACACCAATGTGCGCCTGACCCGTGGCATTGCGCCTGCCACGTAGGGTTGCGCCTGGTGCAGGACTTGTGTGAGGCGCAAGTTTTCTTTTCTCTATAAATACCCGTAATATCCCGAATTTCGGACGACTTTTGATATTATTTTTTTCACGCACACAAAATTCTCTCGAATACTTCGAAACATACTTCGAATTCCCAAATACACAAACATTCAAATACTTTCAATACTTTCAATCAATTCTTCATCACTGCGCTCTTGGTTCCACGATTGCTCCGCTTAAAGACCGTTTGCGATCCTCAGTCTAAGCCGCATAGGTATAATCCTGAGGATCCTTGAATAAACTCTATTATTATTTCTTTGAAGTTACTAACTATTTATTTCATGATGTAGATCTTTAAGTAATAATCGTTCTACTGTATATTCTAAACCTTTCTCTTTCTATTTATTTTTTTTTATAAGTTATCATACTTGCCTAATCATTATATGCCTATTATATGATTGTCCTGTTTTAATGCTTTTATAACCCACATGTTATTATTGATAATAAAGACCTAAAGAATTATTCTAACATTAATCAGATTAATTTGGACAACTTGCTAGGTTCCCTGTAATATTGATTGCTTAATAACATGTAACTAAAAATTAGTCTTTTTATGTGTTCCCTAAACCAATTTAGACTAAATATTTTTAGGGTGCTTAAAACATTAGTTGGTTATTCTTTGACATAAAATCTGCAATGAATCGATATTTAGTAGAGGCCAGCAACGGGCAATATGGCTCTCTGACTGTATCGTACCCTCACCCCCGAACTCAATCTTTGGTTCATTTTGATCATCTATGGAGTCTAGACGGGGAATTTACTTTGGATAATTGTCCCTAAGATTTTCCCATATCCAATTAGGTTTATGATTCTTCCTAAAAAGAATTGTTGGCGACTACTTTCAATACAAAATAATTTTCAATAAACCATTACAGTGGGGTAGTCAAATCTAATACGCGCTCACACCGCATAGGCGAAATAAAAACATGCCTATAAATATTTAGCGCCAAGTATGAGGTGAGGTCTATGTTGCATCCACACTTCAAGCCCAATGGGCTCTCGCGTGAGGGGGAGTGATAGAGTCTAAAACTATTCGTGGGACTCCAACCATCAGCTTAAACTTTTGGTTGAGTTGGTCGATTGACATGTAATTACATTATTGTCCTTATATCCTCTATTACATGGAAATAATGATATCCCAATATCACTGCTGCTTCTATTTGATAGGGGTTTGATAATGCCACGACAAACCCAAATTCTCGGCGAGCTTTCAACGATAAGGTTATGGCACGAGCCGAGGCGACGTAATTGCCGCCGATAAGAATCACGTGAGTAATGAGATCTCCAGGCTGATCTCCAGACCCGAGGTACAAGGGAGAAGTTAGCGCAATTCAGCCATCTTCGCCCATGGTTGGAGAAACGCGAACCACACTGGTGGTGCGAGAAACCAATGTCGGCGAGAGAAAAAGAAAAAAAATTCGAGAAAAAGTTGGTGAAGGGTAGAATAGCAGGGAAGCTCTGGTCAGTGGCTTAGCTAATGTGGGGCATAGGGGGCCACATGCCCCCCGGAATTATTTTTTAAGGATTTTCGTAAAAAAAAAAAAATTGTTGTGCCAGATGCAGAGTAACATGCAGCGCCAGAAAAGAGAAAAAGCATGGGTTCCTGATTTCTTGTCTGACTTGTCTGCCACTTGCAGACTTGCTTTTATATCAATTAATGAAAGTGGGGCCCATTAGTGACCAGACCACCACTCAAAAATCAACCTAAAAAATTAAAAGATTTCTAATTATAATTTTTAAAACCTAAACATATCAGTTTCTCCCTCCTTCCTTTCACAATAACTCATCTCACGTTTCCGACTTCACCCTTCAAAAGTTCAGGCCTTCACGACGCTGGACGCCCACATCGACCAGCACACGCGTGTTTTCCACCGCTAAGCCGACCACCGCGGCACCACTGTTCTCCCAATCTAAGTCTCTGATTCTCCTCCGCGGCGTCAGCCGTCAGATATTAATAGAATTTAATTTTTTTACATTAATAATTTCGTAATTCCTATATTGTATTTATAAAATCTTATTTGGTTGATATTAATTGTAATATTTGCGTAAGTGTGTGAATTTTCGAATTTGTGAATTGTGATTGATGCACTTGTTAAGTTTTGTGAATTTGTATTTATTTATTAATTTTTGAATTTGTGAATTTGTGAATTTTCGAATTTGTGAATTGTGATTGAATTGTGATTGATGCACTTTGTTTTTAAGTTTTGTTAAAATCTTATTTGGTTGATATTAATAGGTATTGTTAATTAATTTATAATTTTATATGATGATTTAGTTTCTTTATTAGCATTTTAGTGTAATTGTATGATGGTAATTTATTTACTAATTTTTATATAGTTGATTCATATGTGTTAATGTGTATTAAACAATGAATATAGGAAACGATGAGTGATATACCTAGACCAAAAAAGCTAAGGCAATGAGAAAACAACCCGATCTTCGACAATTTATGTTCAAGAAAACGAAATCTCAAGATAATTCATGTTCTTCACCGCCACCGGTAGATAGTGGTACTCCATCATCTAATGCTAGTGTGTCTCCGTCATATGATTCTCCTCAAACTCACAAAAATGATGTAGATTTGGGTGGTTAAAATGCGGGTAGTGTGCCATTAGAGAATGAGGAGTTGGTTTATGATGTTGAACTTCTTCCTCATGACCTAGGAAAAAGAATGAACATAATGGATTATCCTTCAAATCAATGTAATGCGATTAGGAGGGCATATATCCTTAAAATACCTTGTCAACCAAAAACTTATAACTTCCCTCAAAGAGATCTTGGGGGGCTGCACCCGCGTCGATTCATGCTTCTTTGTTTGATAAATGGGATTGGCTTGAATATAGTATCGAGAAAGATGCGCCATTTTGTTTTGTTTGTTATTTGTTTAAGAATGATGTTAAAGTTAATGTGGGAGGAGATGCATTCATAGATGAAGGATTTAGGTAATGGAATAAACCGGAAAGGTTTAAGAAACATGTTGGAGGTGTAAAAAGTGCTCACAATCTTGTTTATGAGAAATATATGAATTTGAAAGATGGGAAAAAAATCAATCATTGATACTTTTGATGATGTAAGTGATGTGATTAAAAGTGAGTATGCAACTCGCTTGAAAGCTTCAACTTTATGCTTGTCTTATCTATTGCGATAAGGGTTGGCATTTCGTGGACATAGCGAAGATGAAGAATCTCTTAATAGGGGAATTTTTATTGAACTTTTGAAATAGTTTAAGTCACATAATGAAGTTGTTTCAAAGATTATTTTTGAAAATGCTCCCGAAAATTGTCAATTGACATCTCCCATGATTCAAAAAGATATCATAAAATGTTGTGCCAAAGAAACAACTAAGCAGATTATAGAGGAAATTGGTGATGGCTACTTTGCTATCATGGCCGATGAATCTAGTGATGTATCCCAAAAGGAACAACTAGCTCTTTGTTTGCGTTATGTTTGAAAGAAAATGGGAAAGGTAGTAGAGCGATTTCTTGGACTTGTTCATGTTGGTTATACCACCGGTTTGTCTCTTAGAAGTGCAATTATATCTTTGTTTGATGACCATTCATTAAGTCCTTCTAAGATTTGAGGGCAAGGTTATGATGGGGTTAGCAACATGAAGGGTGAGATCAATGGCCTCAAGACCTTGATTATGGATGATATTATAAATGCATACTATGTTCATTGTTTTGCTCATCAACTTCAACTAACACTTGTTGCGATTGTTAAAAAGAATAATGAGTGTGGTTGGCTTTTTAATACACTTGCAACCTTGTTGAATGTCATTGGAAATTCTTGTAAAAGAAGAGAAATTATTCTAGAGATCCAAGCTCAAAATGTTGCTCAAGCCTTAGAAATGGGTGAACTTGAAACGGGGTCAGGGTTAAAGCAAGAACTTGGTTTGAAGACACTCGGTGAAACTCGTTGGGGTTCTCACTATAAAACTCTACAAAATGTCATGAACTTGTTTCCTACAATTGTTAATGTACTTGTGATGATTGGAAAGAATGGTTCAAATGCGGAAGATAAAGCAAAAGCCCAAGGTGTTCTGCTCTTACTAGAATTGTTTGATTTTGTTTTTATGGTACAATTAATGTCTACAATATTTGGGTACAAAAAGCAATAGAGTAAAAAAAAACGCGATTCTCCTCCTTCAGCACGATAAGTTGATTTGTCTTAACTGGCGCCGTGGCCATGGCAAGGGGGATAGGAGCGAAAAAGAGTGCTCAGATAGGGAAGGGCAAGGCTATGGGTCCATCTTCATCACCGGTGAAGAAGACTAAAACAGTTGATGAAGTGACTGGGGTCTCTGGGTTGAAAATTCCAAGTCCGGTTTTAGAGAAGACTTGAACTGATGAACTCAATCTGGATGATGTGATTGAGGTAATTGCACCGACGACAATGGAGGATAGGATATAGCACTCATTCGAGAAGGCTGTATTATCTGAATGGTTGGATGTAATTAGGAGCGGGTCAAAGAAAACGAACACTCCACGAAGGATGTCTTGGGCTGATGCGATGGAAAATGAAATTCCGAGGAATGACGTTGCCGGAAATCAGGCGAATACTCAAAATTCCCCTATTGTGACGATAGCATCTGGTGACATTCAAGAGGAGGTTAACTATTGGTCATCTGCAGTTGTCTGCTATGTGTTAGGAGCAAACCCACCCTTATCTGTAATGGATGGGTATTTTAGACGAATTTGGGGCAGTCATGGAATTCATTAGATTGCTATATTTGGTAAAGGCATGTTTATTGTGAGTTTTAAGAATATGGAGGATTGTTTGAAGGTTACTACAGAGGGATTTCAATTCTTTGATCAAAAACCATTGATCACGAGAATTTGGGACCCTGATATGACTGTAGAAAAGGGTGATGTTCTGAATGTTCCAATCTGGATTAAGCTTCCTAACTTACCTATCAAGTACTGGGGGGAAATGAGCTTATTCAAAATTGTTGGGCTTGTTGGTAAGGTTGTTCGAATGGATCAAGCAACACAGACAAAGGAGAAATTGAATTTTGCAAGAGTAGTGGTGGAGGTTGGGATGAAACAACAATTACCTGACATTATCACATATGGTAATGAACATGGAGTAACTGTGGAGCAGAAGATTGAATACTAATGAAGACCTATCCTCTGCTCTAAATGTGCTGGGTATGGTCATGTAGGTGAGGAGTGTAGGAAGACAGTTGGCAAGAGGACTTGGGTAGTAAATCGTCCAGCAACTCAGGACAAGGATGGATTCACTATTGTGACTACTAAGTCACAAAACCTGTGCTACCTGTACACAACTCTTTTAATGTGTTGCGGTTTGAGGAAGTTGAACCTGCACAGGATGGGAGTCTGGACACTGAAGTAGGTGGGAAAGAAGATGGAGCTAGAATTGGAGATGAAGGGCAGGGGGTGGAGCCCCTATCCTCAATGGATTACATCATAGCCTGGAACATAAGAGGCTTAAACAGCAAGCTAGGCCAAGCAAAATAAGGTGATTTTTTTTTATAAATTCTCACAATGTGAAGCTGTTTAGTCTCTTAGAAACTAGGGTTAAAACCCCTAATGTTGGTAATGTGTACTTAAATTTGTGCCCTGGATGGTGTTTTACTCACAACAATAGTTGTCATGCTAAAGGTAGAATAATTGTGGGCTGGTATCCTAATGCTTTTACTATGAACATTGCTTGGACTAATAGTCAATTTATTCACTGTAATGTAAAACCTAGAAGCGGGGAGGAGTTTGATTGTACTTTCATTTATGGTTACAATGACCAGCATGGTAGAATGGAATTATGGAGTAGCTTAAGAGCAAAAGCAGAAAAAATGGGGAAACCTTGGATTCTCCTAGGTGATTTTAATGCTCTTAGTGATGTTGAGGATAGGATTGGGGCCACAGTGAGATATGCTATTAATTACCGCAAGTTGCATGATGTGAAGGCAACAGGGAGGCCCTTCACTTGGAACAATAAACACGAGGGTGATTAAAGAGTTCTCTCACGTATTGATAGAGTTGTATCTAATAGTGAGTGGCTAGATAAATATGATATGGTTGAGGTGGTGTTTTTGCCAGAAGGTAATTTTGACCATATCCCTACGCTTGTGTGTGTATATCCTGAGGTCAGTCAAAAGAAACCTTTTAAATTTCACAATATGTGGTGCAACCATCCTACACTTATCTCTACTGTGAGAGAGCAATGGAGGAAGAATGTTGATGGATATGCAATGTACAGAGTGCATATGAAGTTGAAGCAGGTGAAGTAGGCTCTTAAAGAGCTGAACATAACTGGGTTTGGTGATGTGGATAGTGCTGTAATTAAGGCTAGAGAGGCCTTAAACAGAGTTCAAGCTGCTATGCATGATTCCCCTGGCAACATTGAGTTGGCTACAAGAGAAAAGATGGCAAATCTGAAAAGTGCTCAACATAACCAGATTTCCTTGTTGAGGCAGAAGTCCAAGATGTTATGGCTGAGGGATGGTGATGATAACACTAAAATTTTCTACCAAGCCCTTAAAGCTCGAAGGAGCCAAAACAAGATTCACTCAATCCATACTATGGATAGGATGTGGGTTAATGATAAGAACATGGTGGAGACAGCTTTTTTAGACTTTTATCAAGGCTTGTTGCTTACACAGATAAAAAACAAGCAGCTTTGCCTACCCTTATTGACAGGGGGAAAAGTTATCTGCTAGTCTTGTTCAAATGTTGAATGAAAATTTCACCAGGGAGGATTCGAGGAGGGTTATCTTCAGCATACCTGATGATAAAGCCCCTTGGCTTATGGCTTTAATATCAAGTTCTATAAACACAGTTGGGAAGTAGTTGGGGAGGATGTCACAGATGAAGTATTAGATTTCTTTCAAACTGGACAGTTGTTGAAGGTAATTAATGTCACTACTCTTACACTGGTTCCTAAGGTGTCATGCCCATTGAGTGTTGCTAACTTCATGCCTATTGCATGTTGCTCTATTTTTATATAAATGCATCACCAAACTAATGAGTGAGAAATTAAACAAATTCTTTCTTGACGTGATCTGACATAGTCAAGGTGCGTTTGTAGTTGGGAGAAGCATTCTTGATAACATCCTGATCTGTTAAGATCTTATTAGAATGTATAATAGGAAGCAAACAAGAGCTAGTTGCTTGAAGATGTTGGACTTGAGGAAGGCATATGATAATGTCAACTGGAACTTCATTCAACAAATGATGGAAGGTATTGGGTTCCTAAAAAAATTTGTTGATCTAGTAATGATTTGTGCACTAGTGAAAAAAAGTTCAACCGCTCCTGTCAAAACGGGCCTTACAGATCCGCTTTTTGGTCCAGAGCGGTTGGGCTAGTAGCGGTTGACAAAAGTCAACCACTTCGGTCAGTTGGGTTGAATAAACAAATAAAAAACTTTGCGTCGACATTCAATTCAGATATGTAGCCCAAACAATTGCAATAATTAGGCGTCTCAAGCATAGTTAACGCCACGAAATTTACTTCTTTAAAGAAAATTACAAATCATATATTACCACCGACATACATCAGATCCAAAAATTGAAATGAAAAGAAAACGAAAAGTAAACACGAAATTAAAAACGAAAAAAATCCAAGAAATTACGAAAAGTACTAAAATCGAAAAATTACAAAAAAAAAAAAAACAATCAAGAACCTTAGATCTGGGTTACAATATAAAAATATAAAAAATATATAAATTACAAGAAATTAAATATAAAAAATTACGAGAAATTACTAGATAATTTCGAGAAATGATAAATTAAGCATGAAATTAAAAACGAGAAATATCCAAGACAAATTACGAAGAAGACTAAAATCGAAAAATTAAAAAAAAAAAACAATCAAGAACCCTAGATCTGGGTTACAAGCGACGACGGAGATGTTGTTGGTGTTAATATAATGGAGCTTCACGAAGATGGAGAAATGCCAACCCGGAGATACTCGATAATACTCGACGGAGGCCCTCGCTTCATTCGCCAATGCCGGAGATGCTCGATGATGGAGGCGGCAAAATCAACGGTTGGCGGTGGTGGTAAGTTCTTCGCTTCGAAGAGATGAGGGCTACGGTGTTCCGATTTTTCGAAGAAAGGGGATCGAAGAGATGTTGAGGAACTTTTCGAAGAGAGGGGATCAAAGAATGTTGAAGGATCGAAGAGATGGATCGAAGAGAGGGGATGAATGCTCGCTGTTGTGTTAGGGTTTGGTGAGTGAGGCTAGGATCGAAGAGAGGAGAGACGGAAGAGAGAAGAGGGAAGAGGGAAGAGGGAAGAAAGTAGATAAGAGGGTGTGAGGCTGTGAGGGAGTAGAAGGCTGTGTTAGGGTTTACGAGATTAGATGGGAGGAAATGGGGCGTTGGGCCTGTAGTTTTTATGGGTTGATGTTGGCTCAAGTCTCAACACTGAACTTAGCTGATCCGGGCTATTGAATCGGATCTGTTGATAAAAAGGACCGGATCTGTTTTGTGAACTGATCCAGTTCAACGCCAACCGGATCAGTTAATTCACCCATTTTTTTTCGCGCACCAAATTCACGGATTTATGGATCCGGTTTTGTTAAAACTGGATCGGTTGTGTTGTGACATATAACGTTTTTTCCACTAGTGGTGTAAGTTCTCTATCATGCTTAATGGCACACCTACTGGTTTTTTTTGCTCTCATAGAGGACTTAGACAGGGTGACCCCATGTCACCTTTGTTATTTGGTCTTTGCATGGACTACTTAGATCGAATTCTCAACTATATTGGTGATTTGGAGGGGTTTAAATACCATGCTAGATGTAAGGAGTTGAAGCTAGTGCATCTATGCTTTGCAGATGACTTGCTTCTCTTCTGTAATGGTGATTTTAGATCTATTTACACAATGTTGCAGGTGTTCCAAATGTTCTCCAATGCCATTACAATAGTGTGTATGCAGGAAATCATGGCTTGGCTTGGGTTCAGATGGAATGGCTGGAACATCTCTCATGTGTGTAGATGGTTCAAAGATAGATTCAGAGGTACGAGATTCAAGAGGCAGGTTGGTATAGCTGCTGCTGTGGCTACTATGTCCATGATCTGGAGAAACATAAATACTGCATATTGGGAGAATACTGTTAATACAATAGACTATACTGTAAAGAACATTAAGTATATTGTTAAGAATAGGATTAAACAGATTCTTAGTATTAAAGTGAAGTTGAGTGAGCAAGGATGGCTTGAAAGCTTGTAATCCCTGGGCATGTCCAGGTTGGCTGTGGCTAGTGTCCTAAAGGTTTATGGTTTTGTTTGTTTTATGCTATTACTTAATTACCCAAAAAAAAATGTGGGTACACTAATGACTTCTGTAATGCTTTATAAAGAAAAGATCAATATATTGTTAGTGCCATAAGACTGTTTCTTTAACTAAAAGAGTATTGCAAAAAATGAGAGATGGTGGATAGGAGATTCATTTAAATAAGGGTACCTCATTTTGCAATAAACATGCCATTGTTGTTCCCAACATGGAGGATAATTACATTCCTCAAGGAAGATCAAGACGTTTTGTTGAAGAAGCGACCTATCTTCATCATTTTCGGGTGGAAGTGTTCATAGGAGTAATCGATCTACAACTTCAAGAACTTAACATTTTTTATGAGGTCAATATAGAGTTGTTTAAATGCATGGCTTGCTTTTGTCCCAAAGATGGCTTCTCTTCTTTCAACAAGGAAAATGTACTTAAACTTGCCACTCTATATCCTTCCAAATTTGCAACTAATGATTTGGATACTATTGATTGTCAACTTGATGTATTCATGGAAGATATGCGAGATGATAGTGGTGAATTCCAAGATGTCAATGATCTTTCTTCCCTTTCAATGAAGTTTGTTGAAACAAATAGACATGAAGCTTATCCACTTGTATTTTTAATCATCAAGTTGTTGTTGATTCTTCCGGTTGCTACATCAAGTGTGGAAAGAGAGTTTTCGAGAATGACTTACATAAAAAATAAGTTGCGGAATACTATGGGTGATCAATATTTGAATGATTGTTTGGTCACTTTTCTTGAGAAAGATGTGTTTCTTCAAGTTTCCGATGATGATATTATTGATCTTTCCAGAAAAATGAAGACTCGTCGAATGCATTTATGATTTGTTTATTATTTATTATTTATTATTTAATTTTTGTGTGACTTTTTTTTAGTTTTAGATGTAAGACAATGAATATTAAACAATGTTTTTTGCGTTGTAATTTTTTTTAAGGGAATTTCCATCTAGTACCACTCAATTTTTGCAAAATCCATTTGGTACCCAAATTTTAAGAATTGTCCAACTAATACCACTATAATTACACCCTAATTGCTACCGTGACTATACTGTTAATAAAAAGTTAGGAAATGTTAAGTTAGTTAGGTTATGTTAAGTTAGATACCTTAAAATAAAAAAGGTAAAACATTAAAACCTAATTACAAACCTAACTACGTAAACCCATTCACTCTCCTCCATATTGCTATTGCTCAAAATACAAAACAAAACCAAAACCCATAAAATTCCTCTTCTTTCTTCGTTGCTCTGCTTTCTTGGTTGGTCTTGGACAATTCTGCACCTAAACCCAACTTTAACTCTTCATGGTTCTCTTCACTATTTTGCAAATCAAATTCTGAAAACTCATCCCCTCCCTCTTTCAACCTCGACTCAGAACTAAAATCATAAGCATTTGAGCCAAACACGCCCAATTTCGTCAAAACTCTCTGATCCATAAAAAGCCTCTCATGCTTGAATATTTACTGCTTCAAAAAAATGAAATGGGCAAAAAAATCATTACAAAAACTAGCCATTTACAACATGGGATTGAAATTTAAACACCTCAAGAAACATGTAATTGAAATAAAATCCCAGTAATTGGGTCTAACCAGTACAAAACTACCCTCAATTATCCAATTTCACCATTAATTTGGGAAACCCATTTGAGCAACATACATAATTAGAAAAGGGGACAACCTAATTTTATGATTATGAGCTCATAAAACAAGAAAAAACTTTTTGGAGATGAAGATGAGTATGTTAAGTAGGTTTGGAAGAAGGGAGGAGAAAGATAATACCAAAGGCAGTGAGTGATGCGAGATGAGCTTGATTATGTGATGGAAGATGGTGTTAAATTACCCTCTGTTTACCCAAATTCGATCAACCATGTCGCATCTAGGATAGATGAACAATAACAATTAACAATGAAATAATCTTGACTGTAGAAAGGGGTATTAAATCAGGGAGGGAAGGTAGTTTTTTAGTTAAACTAAGCTAACTTAACGTTTCCTAACTTTTTATTAACAGTAGAGTCACGGTAGCAATTAGGGTGTAATTATAGTGGTATTAGTTAGACAATTCTTAAAATCTAGGTACCAAATGGAATTTGCAAAAACTGAGTGGTACTAGATTGAATATCTTTTGCCTTTTTTTTTTGTGTCCCTCGATTTCGAAATCCTGGCTCCGCCACTGGCTCTGGTACCGAGATAAATTAGGTTTAAGTGTTTGCTTAGTTGTCTATTCATTAGCAGTAGAATTTATACATTCTAATATAACACATGAGAGCCCAAGCCAATATAATACATGAGATGCTGCAATAGAACTATTACCATTTTCCAGCCTTCCTTCAATGGAACTTGTCATGATGTTCATTGTTGTTTTCCTTTTTTTTTTTGCCAACATCCTTATCTTGCTCAACATTTGTGATCAACTTTAGTTGTAGGAACTTCCAAGGATTTATATAAAAACACAACACAGAATAAACATGATTACTCGTATATTTTTCTCTGTCATCAAATGGATTAAGGGAACAATATTTACAACACTAAGTCTTGAGCATGCAACCTCTGGTTTGAAAACTAAAAACTTATTAACCAATCTAATATTAACTCATAAGTGTACATTTGAATTTAAAATATGTAAAGCCCTATATGTTATTAGAAAGTTGTACAAAGTTTTAAACAAATACCCGTTTATGATAAATAATAATAAAAATAAGAGAGAATTATAAATATATTCTTTGCCTTCATTTTTTTGATGTACAAGAACTAGATGTAAGGCATCCTTATCTCAAGAAATTCTCTTACCTTCATTTCTTATAATTATTCTATCACAAATTAGCTATTTCTTTTATAACAGACATATATAAAATTATTGTATCTGCAGTTACATATGGATAATGATTACAATAATTGTCCCTTATGATGTGCAGTGAGGATAGAAAACAATTAGGTATTGCTTGTACAACTCACTAATATATTTATTCGCACTAAATCAAATTGTTGTAGCGTACACTATAAAGAATACAATGTGGAAAAAGTCTCCCAGGTTTGAACATATTATTCAGGAGTGTTGGCAGACTGATATTGATGGGAATACAATGTTCAAAGTGATACAGAAAATGAAAAAGGTGAAGCATGAACTTAAGCAGTTAAATAGAGCAGGTTTTTATAGAAGTTCAGGCTCAGGTGGTGATGGCTGCTGCAGCGGCTATGGATGATGTGCAGTAGAGATTGCATACTGACCCTGGCAATGCTCTGCTGGCTGATAAAGAGATTAAGGTGGTGTCTGAGTATAAGAGTAAGCAGAAGGTTTATATGTCTTTCCTTAGGCAGAAGGCTAAGGCTGTCTGGCTTAGGGATGGTGATGATATTTCTGCCCTGTTCCATCAGAGCATCAGACAAAGACTTGTGAAGAATTCAGTCTATGGCATTTATTACATGAATGGGGATTGGCAGGACTCTGGTGACTAGGTGAAGAATGCATTTCTGGAGTATTATAAAGCCCTTTTGGGTGAAGCTGAAGCTAATGTCACTCCTGTGAACAGAGATATTGTGCAAGCATGTACTACTCTCACTCAACTTCAAAAAGATAGTTTGACTAGACCTTATACTGCAGAAGAGGTAAACAAGCTATCTTTTCTATTGATGGTAATAGAGCTTCAGGGCCTGATGGCTTTGGGAGTTTTTATTTCAAAGATTCATGGCATATGATATAGTCAACTAGAGTTTCCTTAAAGACATGTTGTTGGCTCTTGATTTCCCTAAAAGTTTTGTGAAAATCGTCATGGAATGTGTTTGCACTCCTACTTTCTCTCTGATCATAAATGGGGAATTGCATGGTTTCTTTGCTTCAAAGAGGGGCCTGAGACAGGGTGATCCCCTTTCCCCCCTCTTGTTTGTCATTTGTATGGAGTATTTGGCTAGGATTTTCAGAAAAATGTGTGAGATGGAGCAATATCACTTTCATCCTAGATGTAACTCTCTGAAGCTTACCCATTTGAGCTTTGCTTATGATTTAATATTATGCTCTAAAGGGGAATTCTCTTATGTCTATTTGATGTTGAGGGCTTTTAGACTCTTTTCTGATTCATCTGGGTTGAAAACCAATGTGCAAAAATCAGCTTTTTACTGTTGTGGCATGGATGAGATTGAAGTGAGGAGAATTCAAGATGTGTCTGGGATTCAGATTAAAACTCTCCCCTTTAGATACTTAGGTGTTCCCATTCATGCTAGGAAAATTTTAGCTGCACAATGTGAGTGCCTTGTAGAAAAAATGACAGCTAAGATTAGGGTATGGAGCTCTAAAAATCTCTCCTATTCTGGTATAGTTCAGTTGGTGAAGTCTGTATTGATGAGTGTTCATGGATATTGGGCTCATATCTTTATTTTGCCTACCAGTGTTATTAAAGCCATTGAAGGTGTCTGTAGATCCTTCCTTTGGTCTGGTAATCATTTTTGTTCAAAAGGAGGGTATGTGGCTTGGGCTGAACTTTTTAAGGGCAAGCATTCAGGAGGGCTTGGATTCAGAGATGTGGCAAACTGGAACCTAGCTAGTCTTAGGAAGCGTGTTTGGGATATAGCCAGAAAGAAAGATAGTGTATGGGTGAGATGGGTGCACTCAGTTTACATCAAGGATGAGCAGTGGTGGGATTATAAGCCTACCAATAGGGGGAGTTGGTACTGGAGAAGGTTGTGTGCAGTGAAGGATCAACTGAAGATGTTATATAGTAGAGCTGAATTTCAGAGTATTCAACAATATTCTATTCAAGATGTTGTGCAGAGATTAACTGAGCCAAGACCAATTGTGAATTGGGATGGCTTTGTCTGGAACAGGTTAAGTATTATTAAACATAAATTCATTGTCTGGCTAGCTATAAGGGGAAGGTTACATACTGCTGACAAGATAGCTAGATATAACATGTTGGCTGCTCTTGACTGCTTATTATGTGGAGTTGTTGTTGAGACTTAGGAGCATTTGCTTTTTCATTGCTATTACAACAAGAAAGTTTTGGATCAGATTAAAATCTAGATGGGTATGCATACTGCGGTTCAAGATCTCTCAAGATTGATTCAGTGGATTAGTAATTGTAGAAGATCCAAATTTTAGAAAGCTGCGTGCAATGCAGCAATAGCAGGAGTAGTATATGGTGTCTGGCATGCAAGAAATGACAATAGATGGAATTTAAAGGTTCCTACTGTGCAGAGCTTGGTTAATATGATCAGAGAGCATGTTAGGCGTAGAATTTTTCTTGTAATTGCCAAAAAAGATCTCTAGGAGTGATATGCAGTGGTTTTATACCTTGTAATTTTTGGTTGTGAATACTGTAACTAGGTTTTTGCCCTGGCTAAGGTGGAAGAGTCCAACCTAGTTGGTTTATTCCTCCCTAGATACTAGGGGATAAGTTGTAAATGTTTTGGTTTTTATATATATGATCAATTACTTAGCAAAAAAAAATACACTATAAAAAATTTATCATTATAAATTCTGCATATTGAAATCATTAGTACTATATTGTGGGAGGAACGTCTTGTTTAGTTGTATCAAAATCTTGCAGTTTTTTTTACAAAAACATTCAATTTTTTAGCATAATAATTCGTATCTATAATTAATACATGCAGCGGCGGATCCAAGGGGAGGCCTACCCGGGCCTTGGCCCGCCCCATGATCTACAAAATAAAACTTATAGGCTGCAACATTGTGGTAATCCTAGCTAAGTTGGTTTGGTGGGTGGAAATTAAAACTTCAATGATGTGCGGGGTTCATGTTTCGAATCCTTGGTCAACTAAGGATAGACAGCTTTTTTGTTTATCTTTTTTCTTCCTTTCCTTCTTTTTCTTTTACTGATTTCCTTAATAGAGTATAAGAGAGCTGAATCATTTTGCTTTATTTTTTTGAAAATGAAAGTACTTCTATTGTCATTTGGTCTAATAACAAGTTTTCAAAAGTAGTTATCTTATTTTAAAGATCATTGTAATTTATACTCATTTGTTACATACACTAGAAATAATAAATTTTTGGTTCTTTTTTTCATATTTGCTACATTTTTATCCATATGACTGCTTTAAATTCTTTAAGTTTATACGGGCTCTTCATCTTCTGGGGTCTTTCTGGTGGAATTAAGGAGAGCAATATAAATTAAATTTATATAGGACCTTTTGATAGGGTAAAAGACGGACTAAAATTATGCCTAAACCTGAATAAAAATACGACTATTGAAACAAAGAGAAACAAATGTAAAAAGAGAATGAGTAGAACATAAAAAATACATGGAGTATTATCTTATTTTGCTATATACGTATTTATGATACTATTTAACATTATGAGTGACTTACAAAATTATACTTAAATAATATTAATTTTTTAACTAAAAACTTATGGCCCACCCAATACAAAGATCCTGAATCCGCCACTGAATACATGAATATGAAAGCGCTTTAGGAGTATAAGAACATGATGGCGATGATGATGTTTGTAGCAAAATCCATCAAATCAATAACGCGAAGAACGTAACTATGTTCATGTCGTGTACTGAGAATGAGTAACACCATCATGATACACTATGATGATTTTCATTCAGCATGGCGCCCATCATATGATATGTTGCTTAAAGCATGCCAGACATGAACCCCAAAAGAAAAAAAATAATACATAAATTATAGAGATATGAAAAGCACTAAGCAATCGTCCCTTCACTTAAGGAGTATTAGTATATCATAGACCCCTAAAAGAAAAATACTATATCATAGACAATGGTAGAATTAATCAGATCACTTTTAACTTGGATTTTGCGGTTGTAGTAAGAACAAACGAGTGGTAATAGGCTATATGGATTTTATTTTACTTACTTAGGCTCTGTTTGATTTCACTTATCTTATCTTATTTTATCTTATCTAAACTTATCTTATCTTATCTGAACTTATCTCATCTTAACTATTTTATCTTATCTTAGTTTATCTGAACTTATATTCTAGTTTATTATGTTGTCTAACATAGACATAGTTAATCCGTTTTATTCAACTTACTTTATCTTATCTAATTAATTATATTATCTTATCTGAACTTATCTTATCTTATTTGAACTTATGTTATCTGAAATAAGTTTAAAAAAAAAGTTGAACAAAACAGAGCCTTAATTAAAATATCAAAGTCAAAGTTATAAGATTTTGACCATATATAGTAATTTGTATGTAATAAAAAGTATAGTCATATGATATCTTGTTGAATTTGTTTAAATATAAACTTTTTTAAAAATAATTTTTTTTATTATTTTTACTAATACAAAATTAATTAAAGATATCAATTTTCAAATATGTACATATGGAAGAATGTGAAAAAGTTAATAGATAAGATTTAAAAAAAAAATAGATGGAGACTTTTTCTTAGGTCGAATTGACTTTTTTATTTTGAGGGGAAACAGTAACTAATATTATTAACCAATATCAAAATCCGCCAAGGCTAAGACACCATACGGGAAATTGTTTACAAAAACATGATCCAACCCATTAAAAGGGTGGATTCTCGCAACGAAATATGCTACTGCATTCCCTCCTCTCTTGACATGAGAAATATAAACTATCCCCAATCATACAAATGTCTTCCAACACAAGATCAATAGGAGATTGCCCAAACTTCATTCTAGTAATTGCTATTCAGATGTTGCTTGCGTCACATTCCAGCTAAATATTGACTTAAAATAAAAACATTTTAAAACCACATATTATATCTATTCATTTTGGTTACAACAATGATCCCTTTGAGTTTGATTTGGCAAAAGCATATTGGTAGAAAGCTAAATATGCTTTCTTTGACACAATAATGGATGCACATTGCCATTTGCCAAATTCCTTATGTCCATTCCCTGAAATCTTAAATGCATCTGCTTTAATTCCCAATATTCTTTTCTTTCTATTTGCCTTTTTGACAGAATTTTCCTAGTATAATGTGGAACACACATAAAGCAAAAAATTTAGGTGCTCCCGGTTTTAGAAGCACAAGGTGGATTCACCTAGACTAAACAACTTCCAAAGAAAATAAAAGCGGTTAAATCACTCGATTTACTAGAAGATTACAGGAATCAATAAGTCAAAAAGGGAAATGAATAGTTTTCAACTACGAAAAATCTCTATTATATATGGGAACACTTGACGACTTTGGTGTTCACCCTTTTTGACCAATATATCCCTGAGTAGAATAAAACTACAATACATACTACTCTATTAATTTAAAATAAAAAATAAAATAGGAGAATCTAATAAACTGCGAAACAGTTACATTCATGCTTCGGCTTTGCACACATAGCGTGCATATAAGGGTAGTTAGTACTAATCTAAGACATGGACTACTTGATTGTAGAAATGAGACTTGAGGTAGCCAAGTGTTGATTTTTTTTGGACATCGGGAGAATTTGCATAAAGTCCACAAGACACAAGCTGAAATTAAATAACTAAAGCGAGCTTATTTTGCTCTTAATTTACTCTGTGGTAAAGTGGAAGAAGCTAGTGATCCTGTCCTTTTGTCGCCAATACCTACCTTGAGAAAGGAAATAGACTTGAGGTATCTTCCTTTCCTTTGCAACATGGATGGTGTAGCTCGAGATGGGTTGAAACATGGGTTGTAGCAAGCATACAAATTAGTGACTTGGTTGAGAAAATAAAGGGGTTGATTGCATCCAATTCTTGTACGGTTCCAATGAAGAATGTGCTACATCAGTACTTGACTGCTGGAATGAGACTTGAGGTAGGCAAGTGATGATTCTTGAAAGCAGGTAGGCAAGTGTTGATTCTTGAAAGCTAAAAGGTATTAAAGATTGTCATTTTTATGTTAGAGTAAAGTTTGAGATAATGAAGGAAAGTAAAGTTTCATTATTGTCTTACCAAAATCTAATACTGGCCACCAAATATGTTGAACAGGTAGCCTAATAGAATTGTGATTGTCCAGAGTAGGAGCGTTATAACCTCGTGTTAGAAGTCTAGAGAGTGCGCAAAGAAGATGGTGGTGACCTATCTAGTAATCTAGATTGCAAGATTAAATATGGCACACATAGGAGGACGAAATCTAAGTTTCTAAATGTGTATATAATGATATAAATCTCTGTGTATGTACATTTACAACTTGTATTATTCAAGATTCACATAAATTACAATCGTATCCCCATGTAATAAATTTTATTATTTATCATTATTAGAGATTAACTAGATGAAACACATGCGATGAGGAGTTTTAGGAAAATAATTAATTCACATATAATTTGGTAATAGTTGTCCCACATTAAAGGGATAGAGGTAGGATGACAACCTTATAAGACTAGGAGGATACTCCCATCATTACCAATGTAACCATATTCAGTTTGAATTTGTTCATACTCTCATTTGGTGTGGGGTTTGTGTTTGGCCTAGTGAAGTTTATTAGTCACCCTCCTCATTATGATATTACAATATACAATATTATGAAAGCCCACAACAAGAATCGGCCTTCCAACCTCTCACATCTTTTTCCATGATACAACTGTTGTCTGTTGGTTTACAACTAAGCAAGCAACTACTTATCACAAAAAAATAGTTGTTGGGCTCGGGTAATGCCCCAGGTATAAGACCTATGATATAAATATTTGGGTTGGCAATTGATATCTTGTCACAAGTATGAGTTGTAGCTTGATGGTTATAATGACTTGCACATCAAAGAATCAAGAGTTTGAGATCTCTTACATACATTTTGGGAGGAAGGAGTGCAACACATGACAATGCCTCTATTCTTTTTTTTTTTTTCTAATTGTATTACCAAAAAGGAAATAAATTTTTTATTTATATTATATATAGATACAAAATATCATAATGTAATCTAATCAGTTATATTTCCATTCTTTCTTTTATTTTATAATGTAAAAACTTGTGATGTGTAGTTCAATAAGTTTTCTTAAGAGTAAACAAACATAATTGATATGTTATTAGTAGAAGGTCCAATTTTTCTGTACAAGATCGAGGGTTCAAATCCTATTACATTAAAAAAAAATTGAATGTAAGGTAAATGTTTTTGCATGATCGGAGAGAAGTGTCATGTGGCTGATATACCTGCCATATCAATGATGATATGGCGTCATAGCAGGAATTAAAAAGGGAGCAACACGTGGCGGGATACAATGTTTGCCCACACGGTTTGATGATATATATTGATATTTGTTGCCCCTTAATGTTTTGATGATAAGAAGCAAACTTGAGAATCAATGGTTTAAGTTTGTGCAAAGGTTATGAGTTCAAGATTTGGAATAAAGTCAAGAGGAGAAGTTTGCATTATGAGTTCCTAAGAGACGGAACAAATTTTGAAGCATCTAACTTAACACAAGTCCATGACCTACACTTTGATAAAGAAGAATCATTTCAAGTCTCAAGTTCCGGTTCGAGTTCCTACAGGGAATTATATTAAGTTCCTACGGGGAATTTTTAAGTTCCTGTTGGAACTGTGGATGAAGCGTCATAGTTGAAACTCTATGTCTAGAGACATGATGACTAAAATTATGAGTTAGTTTTAGGATTTATGTAAGTGATTATTTTGTTAAGTTAGTGTTATGGAACATAAGGAACTTTGAGGTATGATAATTTATTAAACGGATTTTTCACCAGTTACCCCTAAGTTTTACGAAAATGCACTGGGTGCCCTCACAGTTTCAAAAATGCACAAGGTGTTCATGACGTTTTGAAAAATACATGAATTTACCCTGCCGTAACTTTTCTTTTTTAAGTATCATTTTTAAAAAATGCAATTGAAATCTACCCAATTAACCCAAATAACCCCTAATTAACCCAAATAACCCTTAATTAACCTAATTAATGTTAATTAAATCCTAATTAACTCTAGTTAAATCCTAATTAACTATACCACCCCACCACTTTAAGGCTCTTGGTGAAATCCATTTTAACAGAATAGTTGTTTTGAATGAAAAAAGTGTCGTTTAGTATTACTTCGAAACACGTGCAAAGAAAATTGACGTATTGGTACTAATTTGGATCGGCTACTCGAATTTCACGCCCCTTAAAGACTCTTGATGGCATCCATTTTTCCTAAGAAAAGTCGTTTAAGATCGTCTCGAAACTCATGCCTAAAAATTAACGTAATTGTACTCATTTTGGCCGGCTTCTCGAAATTTGTGTCCATCGGTGGCGTCCATTTAAAAAAAAGTCATTTTATAAGTCAAAATCACCGTTTTAAGATAGTCTCAAATCACGTACCCGAAAAATTGACGCATTGGTAATCATTTCGATCGGCTTCTCGAAATCTGCGCCTCTAGAGAATGCTTTGTGCAATTCTGTAAAATTCAGGGGTACCTGATGAAAATCCGTTATTCAAGGAGTTTTCGTAAAATAGTTGTGAAAAAATATATTGGATAATAATCTTTTGATTATTCTCCAACAAACTGATTTCCACATGTTTCCTACATCTTCTCTAATAATGTCCGTTGCTTTTGGATACAGTTTGTGAATAATTGGGTAAGTGTTCATTAAGTTTCTCTACCTCATAACTGTCTTAGCTTGGTTTAAGGCATGATGACAACTAATGGGGAAAAACGTGGAGAATACTTCTAAGTATCCTCTCTCTATGAAAGGAGGAAGAATCCTACCAAACAAATTACAATTAACAATCCACATGGAATTTTCGATCCAAAGAGTTTTCTTAAGTCATAAGTTCCCAGTCAGTTACAAAGTTTATAATACTACACTTGACCTATTAAACACTAGAGTTTTTATTTCATTCAAAGAGTGATAAGCTGGGAAAAGAGTTATGAGAACTCTTGAGAGACTTAGAATTAAGTCTTGTGTAGTTAGAGATTTTGATAGTACTGTAATTATGAAAATTGTAATGGGAATAATGAAATTCCAAGTAGGACTTGAGAGAGTGACTACATAATAGGTTGTAATAGAGATGTTCCCCTATTATAGTGAAGAGTTTAAAATCCCTAGTGGGGCGAGGCTTTTCTTCTTATATTGATAAGAAGTTCATTGTTAAAATATCTCTTGTCAATCAAGTTCCTATTCTTTATATCTTTATTTCAGCAAAAAGAGCCGATCTGATCTTTTTCAATATAAGCTCCAAGTACAATTTAGCCCTCCCCTTTTGTAGTGTTCCATTGGTCCAACAATATTGATATCGATATGTACAAAATTTACATATACTTTAACAAGCTAAAGACTAATACAAAGCCAAAGTACAATAATATTAGCATAGCTCACTAAATAATTTTACATATATTTTGAACCTCATATTACATCATTATAATTATGCTCTCTTCGCCTAATTTTATGAACTTATTTTAGTTTGAATCTGACCAAAATATACAAATAGACCAAAACTGACCAAAAGATTCAAACTAGATTCTCTTAGACAATATCATTACACTTGACTATTACTGACCCATAATTTTTTTCTACTGATCTTTACTTGAATTAAAGTTATATTGATTTTAGATTATTTTACTAGTAAAAAATTATTATTACTTATAGAGCTAATGTTTTGGGTTGATACTCCACTTCTTTTCACTCAAGTAGTTTATTTAATATTTGTTTAAAAATATTTTTTTGCTGATTATTATTTTTTTAAATGGAAGTGATCATGGCCTTAACAAAAATGAATTATTTTCATTAATTACCTATTGCTAAAAAATGAAGATTTGATATTTACGGGAAAAAAAAAAACAAATTGAAATGTTTTTAGTCAGATTAATTCCTTATATGTCATTTAAATTGGAGGCAAAGTGATAATATATATATATATATATATATATATATATATATATATATATAGGGTTGGGTTCTAATAAAATAAGCAAAAAATTCATAAAATGAGCTAAAAAATTAAAAAAAAATGAGCAAAAGCATAAAATGAGTAGAATACATTATATGAGCAAAAACGTAAAAATCAGCAAAAATATAAAATGAGAAAAACATAAAATGAGCATAAAAAAGTTAGATGAGTAAAAACTTCAAATGAGCAAAATGTAAAATAAGCAAAAACGTTGCCAAAATGAGGATAAAATGTCAAATGAGCAAATAATAAAATGCGCAAAACATAAAATGAGCAAAAACGTTGTGAAATGAGAAAAATCTTCGTAAAATGAGGAAAAATGAGTGGTTCTCATCATAGGGTGGTTCTCATATTAACTTGAACCTATATATATATATATATATATATATATATATATATATATATATATAGGAATAGGATCTTGTGAAAACCACATATATGCTGAAAACTGGAAAAACTTGTCATCTGATCCTTTGATTCGTGTAATCTAACAGATAGAACAAAACGCGTGTAAATCATCAAAATTGATGAGTCCCCTCCACCTTACTCTCTCCTCACTCACGCACACTTTCTCCCTCCTTTATTTCGTTGCTTCTTTATCTTCTCTTCTACTTCTCCTTTACTCATTCATTACTCCAAAAAAAGCCCTAGAATTCAATCAATCAATCTATTGATTCATCACAGCAGCACTAACATCACTCTGAAAAATCTATTTAATTAGAGCTTGAAATCTCTTGAAATCTTGAAATTATTTAAAGGTCATCAAATTCATTCATCAACAGAGCTCAAGTCGAAACTGAACAATGGTGGCAATAACACTTGAAATTCATTCATATCAATTTCCAAGTTCAAATTCTCTAATTTTCTCTACATTATTCATTCTTTGAACTTGTAAATTGCTTATTTTAGCTTGTCAATAGGAAAAAGGTCATGGTTGTTTTAATTAGTGGTAATTTTTGCTCTACTATGATTGCAAACTTGTTTGTCTTTCGATTATTTAGGCTTAATTTCTTGAACTAGCTTACATTTGGTTTTTGAGGTAACAAAACAGAAAAATGGTTCTGAAAATTGTTGGAAAGAAGATGAATGATGATGTTGAAGTTTAACTTTTAAATGCTTATGAATTTGGAGGTTGTTTGTTGTGCTTTTTTTTTTTTGGCAATTCTAAAATATCAGGATTTTTATTAGGAATTGCATCCATGCGTTAGTGTTGTTTATTTTGGTCATTTTAAGAAGCTTTTTCTCATTTTAAACGATAATTTCTCACAATGAGCAAACAAGTAAAATGCGTAAAGAACATAAAATAAACAAAAATTTGTAAAATGAGCAAAAGTTTCTTAATTTGAGCAAAAAAATAAATTGAGCAAAAAATGAACAAAAGTTTCTTAAAATGACCAAAAACGTAAAATGAACCAAAAACATAAAATGCAAAGTGTTGTAAAATGAGCAAAAGTTTCTTAAAATGAGCAAAAGTTTCCTATGAGCAGAATTAAAATGAGCAAAAATCTGTAAAATGAGTAAAAAGGCCTGTTATTTCGGTTTTCAGCTTAACGTTGATTTTCAGCGGATCAATATATATATATAGAAGTGATTTCATATGAGAATGCATACTTACATGAGAAATGAGAATGGATTTTACGCGCTATAACTCTAATGAACAAGTGATGTAACTCCAATGAAAAGTGATGTAACTCCAAAAAGAAAATATTCGAAAAAAAAATTCAAAAATTTTTTTTTTTAGGCTTAAAATTTTTTCGGGAGTATAATTCTAATGAACAAGTGTTGTAACTCTAATGCAATCGTGTGGTTGATATTCATTCTCATTTATCATGTAAGGAGGCATATATATATTAGGGGTAGGATCACATGAGAATTCAATCACCCACTCTTTCTCCTCACTCACGCACTCTTTCTCCCTCCTCTATTTCGTTGCTTCTTTCTCTTTTCTTCTACTTCTCTCTTACTCATTCATTACTCCAAAAAAACCCTAGAATTCAATTTCAATCTATTGGTTCATCACAGCACCAATAACATCACTCGGAAAAATCTATTTAATTCATGACTAGAGGAAAAAAGGCCATGGGTTGCGGTCAAATACGGCTTAAGGGCTGCTTTATATTACCGCAGCCCTTAAAAATTTTGAAGGGTTGCGGTTATTGACCGCATCCCTTAACAATTAAGGGCTGCGGTTAATGGTCAAAACTGCATCCCTTAATGACACAATAATTTTTTTTTTTTTTTGCATTTTTTCAGTCCTAAATATACCAAAAAGAACAGAGTTACTTATGTATATAAATTTTTCGATTTGAACATACTAAAATGAACCAAAGAACAATTCATTAATCTACAAACAACTTAGAAATTAATTCCACAAAATCAACAACTATCAAGCGATGCGGTTAGCCCAAAAACCGAAGCCCTTAATTACTAAAGGGCTGCGGTTTTGGGCTAACTGCAGCCCTTCACTATTAAGGGCTACTGTTAGCCCAAAAACCGCAGCCCTTAATTACTAAATGGCTGCAGTTTTTGGCTAACCGCAGCCCTTCAGTATTAAGGGGTGCGTTTTGCAATGAACCGCAACCCTTGCATCGCAGCCCTTGCATTTTTTTCGACTAGTGATTAGAGCCCGAAATCTTGAAATCATTCAAAGATCAACAAATTCGTTGATCAACAGAGTTGAAGTCAAAACTTAACAATGGTGGCAATAACACCTGCAATTCATTCATATTAGTTTCCAAGTTTGAATTCTTTGATTTCTCTACATTATTCATTCTTTGAACTCATGAATTACTTATTTTAGCTTGTCAATAGGAAAAAGGTCATGCTTTTTTTTAATCGGTGGTAATTTTTGCTCTACTATGGTAGGAAACTTGTTTGTCTTTTCTATTATTTAGGCTTAATTTCTTGAACTAGCTTACATTTCATTTTTTAGGCAAACAAACAAAAAAATATATGGTTCTGAAAATTGTTGGAAAGAAGACGAATCATGATGTTGAAGTTTAATTTTTAAATGCTTTTAAATTTGAAGGTTGTTTGTTGTGCTTAATAGTGAGGATTTCAATTAGGAATTGTATGCATGTGTTTTTGTTGTTTATTTTGCTCATTTTAAGAAGTTTTTGCTCATTTTAAACGTAATTTCTTACATTGAGCAAACAAGTAAAATCAGTAAACAACATAAAATGAACAAAAATTTCGTAAAATGAGCAAAATTTCCTAATATGAGCAAAAAAAATAAAATGAGCAAAAAATTGTAAAAATGAACAAAAGTTTCTCAAAATAAGGAAAAACGTAAAATGAGAAGAAAAAAAAACATAATTGTACAAAAAATTTAAAATGAGCAAAAGTCTCCTAAAATGAGCAAAAATTTCTTAAAATTAGCAAAAATTTCTTAAACTTATCGCAGAAACATAAAATGAACAAAAAACATAAAATGAGCAGAAATTTGTAAAATGAGCAAAAATTCCGGTTTTCAGTTTTCAACTTAACGCTGGTTTTCAGCAGATCCTACATATATATTAGGATCACGTGAAAACACTCCTTATGCTGAAAACAGAAAACTGCAACATAAAATGAGCAAAAATTTCTTAAAATGAGCAAAAATATAAAATGAGCAAGAAACATAAAATGAGTAAAAATTTGTAAATAAGCAAAAACATAAAATAAGCAAAAACATAAAATGAACAAAAGTTTGTAAAATGAGGAAAAACTTCTTAAAATGAGCGAAAGTTTCCTCAAATCAGCAAAAATTTCTTAAAAGGAGCAAGAACATAAAATGACCAAAAAACATAAACTGAGCAAAAATTTGTAAAATTAGCTAAAATACACGTTTTTAGTTTTTCTGCTTAAGGTTAGTTTGTAGTGGATCCTACCTATATATATATATATATATATATATATATATATATATATATATATATATATATATATATATATATATATATATATATATATATATATATATATATACTTAAACCTATAAGGGGTTGGGTTCTAGTGATCGAGAACCCTCTTATGGTGACAACTGTGAGAACCACTAAAGATAAGCAAAAACTTCATAAAATGAGCCAAAAACTAAAAAATAAGCAAAAGCACAAAATGAGTAGAAAAAAATTAAATGAGCAAAAACGTAAGAAGAACAAAAATGCAAAATGCGAAAAACGTTAAGTCAGCATAAAAAAATTTAAATGAGAGAAAACGTAAAATGAGCAAAACGTAAAATAAGCAAAAAGTTGTGAAATGAACATAATAATGTTAAATAAGCATAAACATAAAATAAACAAAACATAAAATGAGTAAAAACGTTGTGAAATGAATAAAATCTTCATAAAATGAGGAAAAATGAGCGGGTTCTCACGGTTCTCAAAATAAGGGTGGTTCTCATGTGAACTTAAACCTATAAACCTATATATATATATATATATATATATATATATATATATATATATATAGCGTGGGTTCAGTGGTTTCAACTTTCAACTTTCAACTGAACCCACGAAAATCTGGAAAAAAAAAAGAAAAAATGAGGAAAAATGAAAAAACAACCCGTTATATTTTATCTGCGCAACACTGAATCATATGTAAGTGTCTGGTTCAGTGGTAGCTAGCGCGCGATTAGAGTCTGCTGAGATTCAGTGCTACACGGGTTCGATTTCTATGGATTTCATTTTGGCCTACTTTTCTTTTCCTTTATATTTATTATTGTAATAGAAAAATTAACAATAGGGGTCTGAACTATTGATTAAACTGTGTAGATCCTTTCTTTAGAGGGTCCTTACTTTTAGAGGACCTTGATGACTCGAAATTGACGTTTTTTTTAAAATCTCACCTAGTCCCTACTTCTCTCCCTCAACTAAGTTATGACCTATTAAGCCAATTTTAAGTCACTAAGACCCGCTAAAAGTTAAGACCCTCTAAAATTGGGACCTACATAGGTTAATCAAAAGTTCAGACCTTATAAAAATTATCACAAAAAATTCAGACCCCTATTGTCAATTTTCCTATTGTCAATTTTCCTATTTTAATTCATTTTGGTAAAAGATATATAACAATGGGTTAACTTAGAATTTATTAGCCTTACATACATGTAATACGTGGGAAATCATATAAAATTCTAATAAAATTATAGTAGGTAACAGTTATTGGAAGCGACAAGAGAAAAAATTATGGATGGAAGAAGAGAAGAAACGGTAGTTCGTATAGTATGTTTTGTAGTAAAAAAATAAAATAAAAGTAATTGTTAATCAATGGAGTTGTGCTATTTAATTAGGGATTTTTTTTATAAAAAAAATGATAATGTGGATTTTAGAAGTTATTGACTTCCACTTAAGTATTCAGTGTCATTGTGATTCTGTACTTATTTTTTAAGTTAGTTCTTAATAAAGTGGTTAGTTAGCTTGTACTTCTATTATGTTCCCATCCTCTTCCCTTAATCCCTTATATGATACAGATTGGTCATAATTTAAAAATTTAATAAATTGTAATTTTTAATCAATTTGGCGTGAGTATTTGGTCGATTGATTCCGAACCCACGCATGTCAAATTCTGGATCCACCACTGTATATATATATATATATATATATATATATATATATATATATATATATATATATATATATATATATATATACACATACTTACATGAGAAATGAGAATGGATTTTACGCGCTATAACTCTAATGAACAAGTGATGTAACTCTAATGAAAAAGTGATGTAACTCAAAAAAAAATATTAGAAAAAAATAATTTCGAAAAAAATAATTTTTTTTTTGGGCTCAAAGTTTTTTTTGGGGGTATAACTCTAATGAACAAGTGTTGTAACTCTAATCCAATCGTGTGGTTGAGATTCATTCTCATTTCTCATGTAAGGAGGTATTCTCATGTGGTTCTGCCCCAATATATATATATATATATATATATATATATATATATATATATATATTATTTGATTTAATGTACATGAAGTTGCACGTTCTGATCCATATTCCCAATGCATTGTGTAGAAGTATTTGCACCTACTAAGTGTGCTACTACAGATTAAACTAAGGGAAAAGGTATCAGATACAACAGCTGATAGTATGGTTGTAATATGTTAATACTTCGTCCGTTTGTAAATAAGTGCAACATAGAGAAGTAGCACACAGACCAATGCACTTAGAGAGAGAAAGTTGGGACCACACTTTAAGAGAGATTAGGAAACTTAATTAAATAAACACCTAGACTAGTTAACCAACAACTACACATAACCCCAACACTTTCCACCTGCCATCCACCACAACAACACCACCACCGACCACCGCCACCACCACTGGAAAACATTTCCCCCCCTCACACCTACCGGAAAATCCCCCAACCCCTAACCACCGGAAACCACCCCCACCCCCACCCCCACCCCCGCCCACCAAATAACCACCCCCTTTCCCTCCGACTTCCCCCACCCCGAAACCAACACCCTCCCTTCCCTACATCAACCACCATAAACCCCCTCACCAACCTCGAACCCAACACCCTCTCCTTCCCCGAACCAACACGTGATTCCAACACCCTCCTTAGCCACCGGAAAACCCTCCTCTCCGGATCCGAACCCAACCCTCCCCTTCCCCAGAACTCACCCCTTCGAAACCCTAACCATAACCTTTGAATAGCCACCTTAGAAACCCTAACCTTTAAAATTGACTTGGCGATTTGGTAGAGGTGGTGCACAACGGTGAAGGTGGTGGCGAAGACGAAAAAAAAAGAAAGAGATGATGGTGTTGTGGCGAGTCTCGAGGCCGGGTGGAGGGTGAAGGTGAGTTGCGTGTCGGTGACTACAAATGTGAAGATGGTCGCGGTGGTGTCGGGCCGGTGGTCGCGTGGTGGTGTTGTGTTGGTGGTCGTCTTGTGTTGTCGGGTTGGTGGGTGGAGTTGAGGAGAGGGAGAGCGGGGTGGGTGGAGTTAAGGAGAGAGAGAGGTGGGTGGAGTTGAGAGAGGGGGTGGGGGATTGATTAATTAATGTTGTTTAGGGGGGTAGATTATAAATTAATTGTGTAGTTGTGTGAATTAAGTAATGGCATTTAGGTAAATAAAAGAAACTAAACTTTCCAATTTGAGCTATGTTGCACTTATTATGACATTTCCTAAAATGGGAAACGTTGCACTTATTTAGAAACGGAGGAAGTATGTACTTGTGTATTTTGATCCATTCGTAAAGAATCTACCATGGTGCATAGAAAAATTTCCAAGGATTCCTAGTAGGTGTCAAAACACAACTCATTGGTAGACAATATCACAAAACACCAGATTTTGCGTTATTTATGAACAATATTTTCGATGCAAAGCAAGTTATAAGTAAAAGGTAGATCATACAATCATGAGAGTTGAGTTTGTGCGACCAAAGTCTCTTTTGACTTTGAATTCAATTCAATGGACAGATCGACTAGTTTCGGCCGAATATCACTGCCGTCTAAATCAAGTCAAGTTCTTGGGTGAGCACTTAAATTAAATTGCTGTTGTTGCTTGATCACATCATGAGCATGGGTGCTGGGTGTATGTTCCATTTGTCTCCCATCACAACTCCAAAGGTAGTCTCTGTTTGCTTCTTGTGGGACTCTGCTTATCACGCTCCAGCGAGAGCTATCATCTTAGTATATATATACTACCTCTGTCTCTTTTTAATAGTTATACTTACACTTTTCACGCATGTCGATGCACTACTTTGAGCCTTCTCTAATTTTGTAATTGTAAAAAATATAAAAAGTCGATATTTTAAAAGTACATATCGAGATGAATCAAACAAGACCACACATGACTATATTTTCTCTTAACCATAAATCACAAATGATAGTCAAAGGAAAATTTGTGAATAGTGTCAAAAGTGAAAGTGTAACTATTAAAAAGGGACGGATGTAGTATATATTAAGGTAAGGATAATTCTCTTGCGAGAAGGGGGAAGATTGGGGATCTTTCTTTTAAGGGGTGATAATCGAACCCCTGTCAGGCTGTCACTGAGGTGGAAGGAGGGCCTTATAACTATTAAGCAAATCTTGATCCTCCTATATATATATATATATATATATATATATATATATATATATATATATATATATATATATATATATATATATATAGATCACATGAGAAAACATCTTACGTGAGAAATGAGTAGGACTTAAGAGTCCCTCCACTTCCTCATTAGAGTCACAACACTTATTCATTATAGTCAAAACGCAGCCACCTGCCCCTAGGAAAATTAATCTATTAATTTATATTTTTTAAAGGTTAGAGTCACAACACTTCTTCATTAATATCACATTAAGGTTGGAGTCACATCACATCTTCATTAGTGTCATAAAAGTTTTCACTTCAAGTCACACCAATTATTTTTTGAAAAGGTTGGAAGCACATCTCTTATTCATTAGAGTTACAACTTTTCTCATTTCTCATGTAAAACTGTATTCTCACATGAACTTATATGTGTGTTTATATACCTTGGGCACATATAAGGTAATTTGTATTCTATGAGCCAATACTCCTTAAGAGTTTGGTATCCACCTAAAAATACTATAATATATTCTCACTCACAGCATAATAATTAAATTAAATTTATTTAAAAAATGATGCAACAAAAATTATTAGAATGGGATGACTAATTTTTACAAAAAATTAGACAAATCTAAGTCTACATCCTCTTAACAAACTCATTCTATCTCACTCTACCCCAACACTATCGCTAGACATCTCACACCACCTAGTCTTCTCTTTTCTTCTCCCTCCTTTTTTTTTCCTTTGAATCTCGAAGTACAGCAGACAATTTTAAAAAATAACCTAGTTACCGAATGAATTAATGAATTAAATTAGTTACTGAATGGATTAATTAATTAAATTAGTTAATGAATGGATTAAACTAGTCACTAAATAAATCAAATAATGTGATTATTGAATGAATTATATTGGTCACTAAATAGATTTAACTAGTCAATGTATTCCGAAAGGTGGTCTGTTCTCTTCTTAATATTAAGCTTGGGGATGTTGTCTAATTTAAATAAAAAATAGGTGGTCTCTTATAAGACTAACTCATGATGTGAACATTATTGATTCAATGAATTACGCTACATATGCATGTGATTATTTAATGTTAATTTGCTAAATAGAAATGATGTCAAATTTTTTCTTTAGATAAACTTTGTGAACAATTTTTGTTACCTATTATTTGAGATTATAAGATGTATTAATAAATTTTGTTTTCTATTTACTTTTGCACGCACCACGCGCATATATATAAGACTAGTTTTATTAGATATTAGCCCTCAAATCCGGGTAATACATGTAAATATTAAATTTTAAGATATATTGTCACTATAAAATATATATCTGGGGTGTCATCCCCTATTAATCTCGAGATTATATAATTTATGTAGAAATATTTGTAAGCTTGGTGATTGCCTTCACATATTGGTTTTTGGTGACCTAAGAGGCTATGACCTGCTTCACGAGTTAGAATTGACATGCTTATTTGGGTCCAAATCACTATTAATCTCCTTCCCCTCTCTGTTTTCCTTCTCTGTTTTTTTTGCCAGGCTAATTGGCCAAATTTGAATGGGACCAATATGAAATTAGTTTTAACAAACTTTGAATAGTTTAAAAATGAATCAAATTGAGATTCCTGCCAGAAGAAACCCGAAAAATGGAATTTATAGTGACAATTCTTTCTAAAATATACTTTCTCCATCTTTATCAGTTGCAACACTTTGATCATTCAATATATTTTACTATACATATCAGCTGAAAACATTGATAATCAGTTCTGAATTTGAGAAGTAATAACACAAAACTTGCAAACTACTTTTTGCTTTTTATATTTCTAATTTTAATTTTTCAAAAAGTTGCAAAGTGAAAAACAAAAAAATAATAACACACGCTCTTAGGTTAAAAAAATTTCAATAGCAAAACAGTTGTAATTTCTATTACAATAAAAGCATATCTATTATATAAGCCAACTTTTAAAGAGTTTGATATCCACCTATAAAATCTTAAATGCTCTTAATTGTTTTTACTTCTTTTAAAATTTTAATGCTCATATACTGTAACTATTATTAATTTATTTTACATTTTTTTATAACTTAAAGCACGCATTATGTGTATTTGAATATAGAAACTATATAGATAGTAAAAGGAATAAGTTGATTTCCCTCCGTGGAGATTGATACAATGTCCCTGAAACAATACAAGTCATGCTGATTGCTGGTGTCACAACTCACATTGCAAAGCAAGAAGTTGATTCAGATGCTACCCTGACCCAAAAGCCCACAACCGGCCAGGTGGACCCATCCCCACTTTTATGTTGGGTTTACCTCACTTGAATCCAAATAAACCACTTTTTTCTTTCGATAACAATTATTCAAAGCAAATCTATATACCAAAATTTTGAGAGAAAAGCATATATATGTAGCAGGCATAAAGAGGGTATAAAATAAATCAATACTCCTAAACCTTTTTTTACAGTCAAGGACTACTGAAAAAAAAAAATGTTTCTTAGCTTTAGTCAATGCGGCAAAACAGGATTCAAATTAATCCCAGTGCCACAACACAATTATGCCTATGTATGCACTATTATGTTGAATAGTAATCCTATATTCGTAATCATACCTACTAATTAACTACGAGTTCAATCATCTAAACTTCTTTTTTTTCTATTCAATGTTTTCTTGTGTTATGTATTGTATGTATGCAAGGGTCATTCTATGGCTTCCACTTGCAGACATCATTATTAATCTCAAGGCCTAAAACCCTTGAATATCAATGATTAGTCGCGGTAAAGTCACTGAATATTAGTTGTATATTGTACATTTGCACTAATATAGAGTACATGTACAATACAATAATCAATGAGGGACGATAATATGGTCTAGTGCCATTGTATTGTCAAAGGGGAAGGAAGAGCAAAAAGTAAGTTAACACATCCATACATCTATACTGTACTGAAATGGAATCGAGTACTTTAAGGGTTTTTTTTTTTTTTTTTTACATTGTAAAATTTGCATTAATTAAAACACAAAATACGACTTAGGGCTAGTACATTCAAGTGAAAAATAAACATAAAACTAAACACTGAACTGAGTTTTACTTGCTCTTACATACGAAATAAAGTAAACAAATAAACAACACGGGTTAAACTTTCTTGTTACCATGTCAGTCCAAATGCAACTCTTCTTGGGAGATTGCTTTTTTTTTTTTTTTTTTTTGACAACAAGATCTACATTAACAACAAAACAACAAAATACAAGAGTGCCCATTTACCTAGCTTCTATGGCTAGGTTGCGGACATCATTTATTTGTGGACTCGATACACACAGACTTACAAGACCCTCCTTAGACTTACTACTAACCGATACATGACTAACATCTAATTGACCACTAACATTAGACTTAAGACTAGGAACTGACACATTACCAACATCTAACTTATTGCTAGCATCACAAGATCTTGTAGCAGGTTTTTTCCTTGAGCTTTGGGACGAATCCTCACTTAGAGAAGCTTTCCTCTTCATTCCAGCACAAAATCTGCCAATAATATCAACCTTAGGAAGGAAATAGGAACTTTGCTGACGACCAGTCTTTAGGATCCTCCTGGAATGTCTAAATCGCAATGGTTGGGCTTTCCTCAGCTTAGCCTGACCTTTAGCTTTCGTGCAGGGTAATGGAATACATCCATTAATTGGAAGAATGTGTAAAACATATGATCTTGTCATTTGGGGCCTAGTAGCTGCTATCTCCTTTTCAGTATCATCCTCAGACTTGGTCTCCAAACTTTCCATCATTAGATCTTCACATTCATGATAAGCTAAGGTGGGATGAATTCCCTCATCTCCTCCGATAGAAGAACTATGCTCGTTCACATATCCAGATAATTGTTGCCGCAACAGACCACTTGACATTGTGGCCTTCCCCTTAGTACCTTCTCTTGTGACTTGAACAATTTGAACTACCATGTATGCCCCTGATTTCGGATTATTCATTTGCATTGATTTCCCCTGCCTCAACAATTGCGTAGTGCTTCTGGACAATTGCAAAGAGGAGCCCGGCCTCCTTCGGTTAAGAAGCCGATATTTAGGCTCCGCCAGATTTGATTTTTCAATTTTGGAATCACCCGCACTCACATTTGCACACTCCTTTTTAACATCTTTCTCGGCACACACAAATTGATCCTTACCTTCATCATCTTGCAGCACGTTTACGACCTCACTTTTTAGCATCTCTTTCACCTTCAAAGAACATTCTCCTTCTTCCTGATGTTGCTCCTTCATCTTTTTCCTTGGTGGCAAGGGTTCCACCCCTAAACCAATTGGATTTTCCTCCCGCTTGACAAACGAATTCTTAGCTTCACTTAATTTCTTTGCAATCTCTTTATTTGATGGTTCAATCTCAGAGGCTTGCAACAAATCCCAATACGCTAAATCACACCTTCCTATCCCAACCGCTGCTTTAGCTCGTCTAAACAATGCTTTCACATTACTGGGGTCGAAGCTTAAAACAACCGAGCAAAGAAGACCAACTTGATCAAATTCATTTTTCTTCAATAAACATGCAGCTAAATTCAGATAATTCGCAAAAGCATCTAACATCTTCCTCCTTCAAAACAATTAGGCTAAGCACCACACCAGCAAAACCATAACACTCTAATGCATCATCAATTTCCCCATGACTGAAAAGGGAATTACCTTCTTCCTTCCATGACTTAACAAGATCCAATGAAACCTTGGGACTATCTAGCCTAGAAACATAATTCAGGAATTCATTATCATCTGATCCCAATCTACAATCCTTATTAAGGAGCTCATGGAGCTCTCCCTTCAACCTCTCACAAGCCTCTAGTGAAAACATACTTAAAGGACTGACTCAACCAGACATGAGAATAAGAAACTAATTAACAACAACTATTTAGAACAGCCTTAATCATAGTTCTTTCCTTTGATAAAATTAAATCAGATTGTTAAGAAATACTTTTCACACCAAATGTGGAAAGAACACACCTGGGGTCAGCTCGATGATTGAAGAATACCAAACTCCGAAGCAAGTCGCCTGCGTTTACACTAAAGATTGTGCGATCGACTCTACCCTCACCCTATTGAACTGAAAACCCAACGGAAACAAACCTAAGACGTAAAGAGAAAAGGATGCCTGAATAAACACACCAGCGATGAACCTGAAAAACTCAGCCCCGGCAGAAAGTGCTCGCCGGCGACCAGAGAGCATAAATGGTCGCCGGCGAGCTAGAAAGTGATATTGTGTGAAGAGTTTCAAGGAAGCTCCAGAAGGGTCGCAGAGAGAATTTCATCTCTCAAGAGTAAATTATAAATACCAAAGATAAGTTGAATGCCTTGGGCGCCTGTTGGTGGGCTTGGATTGTATGTCTTGCTAAAAAAGACTTGATAATGTGTGTTAGAGACTATTGAGGGTCTAAACAAAGTCGATCTTCAAAGATAGATTGTCACATCTCATCTTATAGAATCATGTGGTCAAAAGATGATAAATCGCAAGAAGGTCCTTGAAAATATAAGTCTTCCTGAGAGTCTACAGATTGAACTAACAAAGAAGTCACTTCCTTTTGTGACTTCAGACCCAACTCACAGGGTGTCTTGAGTTTCTCCACAAGTGGTTGAAACTCAAAATATGTGGAGGTTGAAACTCAAAATATGTGGAGGTCGAAACTTGCTCCAAATCGAATTGAAGGGCCTCCCACAAGATGCATTTTTGAAGTGTGATGACTCCTAACCCCATCACATGCACTTAATGTGGATGTAATTTCTTTAATTCATCACCCAACATTCTGATCAGAAGATCCAAACTCAAAATCTCTTGTATAGAAGATTAAACCATGAAAGATATAATTGAAAAAAGAAATTGTGAACCAACTATATTCTTGTCCAACATTCGAACCCCTAAAGTTACATTTACCAAGATGTGACAAGCACCAGGAGCAAGTTTCGTATTGACCTGTTTTCCTAGATCCTCCTTTGTCATAGGAAAACAAGGTCCTTCAATTGCCTACCTATCACTTTCCTCACTTAATAGAGCATGAACAACCATAAGCATAATAACAAGGCAAATTGAGACTGGTTAAAACTGACCCTATACTAAAATAAATAACAAGTGTAAGCAAATTTAAAAACTCGCCACCATTATCAATGGACGATAGCCTTCGAAACCTATTCTTTTACTAACCCTATAATTTTTTTTTTTACAAATCAAGGAAACCAATAAATTAATTAGTAAATTTTACAAAAATACAAGACCTTACATCAGGCCCATTCAATAACATAAAGAAGCTTGTTTTGAATTATGGTGAGATGTCAATTGGGCAGGGGAGGATGGTCCCTCCACAACACCCATTCCCACCTGAAACTCATCCTCCATCCTCACCCTAGTATCCATAGCGAGGGAAAACATACAAATCCATCCGCGCCCCAACGAGTACAAAATATAAATCATTCCCGCCCAACTACCCACCAGGTACTAATAGTGCCACACGCAAATCATACCCGCCATAACATGTCCACCACATATCAAATTTATTTGAGACTACATTCCAAATTAAAAAGTACGATATTGATCCTAAATCGCGCCCCACCACCTGCAAAACCTCCTTTTTCCCGTCCACCTAATTGGGGAGAATGCGAAGCGAGTCTCTACGAAACCCGCTCTACTAATATCTCTAATGTCATATTGTATGTCAATGCCATTAATGTCGATGGATATTCTCCTTGTTGCAATTATCTTATTCAGATGCTTGCCACTCGATTTGAATTAAAGGACTACTTAGGATCGTAACCTTCTCTTATTTTCTTAAATCAAATTAAGTGATGCATACTTTTCTAATGAGCTTTTCGTGTATTTGCACAGAAATGTTGTAGATTTATTGCACAATTCAATCTTGGTCATACTCTTTAAGCTTATGCCCATCCTGATCTATTGAGATCCCGCGAACAACCCACATGTGAATGTATAGTGTTGTCCCATGTTAAGCATAAGGAGATGAATAAACAACTTAATAATCTTGAGGGGTTACACCTCCTATTTCCAATTGGTTTTAGGATAAAAACCTATTTGGGCTTGTAAATTGTCCAAACTCTCCTCCATTAACAGATGCGGCCCAAGGTCATTTTACGTTTGATTAGATTTATCATGGTATCAGAGCCCACTTTGGGCTTAGCTTGTAACTTGTCCAAATCTCCTCCATTAATGGCAACGACCCAGGCCTATTTAATGTTTGATTGAATTTAACATTATCATACTTTTAAGCCTATGTGCACCCGCACTAGTGGAAAAAACTTCTTTTGCTACTTTACAAATGCTTGGGTTATTTAAACAACCCGAGCATTTGACAGCCTTTCTAAATTTTTATAAAAAAAATTCACTAATGCTTTGGTTTTTTAAAACAACCCGAGCATTTGACTATTTTAATAAAACTTTCTTTTTATTTATTCTCTTTTTCCCTTATTTGCTCATTGGAATAAGAAACCCCATACTTGGGTTCACCCCCCTTTCTCTCTCCTCTTTTCCTCTCTGCCTCCTATTTTCATTTCTCTTCATCGACTTAGGGTTTTCTCACCTTTTCTCTGTTTCTTCCTCTCCCTTGTAGAGCAAGTTAACATTTTCTTCAAATTGAGTGATATATTAGCAGCTTTCCGCGAACAACAACCCACAGGTTTTTTATGGAAGACGCTGCTACAACTGCTGCTGCCCCGACTTTAGATCCTCAGTTTGCCGTTCGATCGGTAAGTTTCAACACTTCTTCTCTCTGACCTCTCTTTCTCTCTCGTCTCTGCTTCAATCATGTCGATAATGGTGGATAATCATGTCGATACGTAGAAAAGAAATAGAGGTACGAAGTTGAATCCTAAACCTAGTGAACAAAACCCTACTGATCTTGACAGAGAAGATTCTGACGACATTCTTGAGGATGTTCGCCCGAAAGTTAAGCGCAATTGTGTTGTTAGAGTTGCAACCGCTGTTAAATTTGACCAGATTAGCTTGATTGGTGAGTTAAATTCGATTTAGGGTTTTGATTTTCGATTATTATGATTCGATGTTGAAAAATTGGTGCCAAATTAGCCGAATTCATGATCTCTTATCTGTAATGTGGTTGTTTTGGACTTCTAGTGTGGCTTTGTTATCTGTTTAATCAAATTTATCTGTAATATGCTTGATTTAGTTAGACGTAGAATTTAGTTGATTCGTTGGTGTTATTCTGGAAGATTGTGAGAAGTTTTATCTTTTTGTTGATGTAATGTATTCAAATTTGCAATTTCGAAGTAGCTGGATTGATTTGGTTCGCGATTTTCATATGTAAATGAGTAAAATTAGGATGTTTTAAACCTCTTTTTGAGTGTTATTGGAATTTACAGTTTTGAGATAGATAGATTTACTTGTTAATAGTTTGATTGGGTGTTGGTGGGTGTACTGCACTTTGTAGAGTGACGGTGTGATTGTATAGTTATACTACTTATGATTTGTGGATTATTTTAGTGTCTCTTATTTGTTTTAGTAAGTTCTGCAATTGTGGATATGAGTTTGGACTTGTATGACTGAGCCATGGATATGGCTGTTAGATACCACAATATTTCAGGTACTTATTATGTGAGTTCGCCACTTACCGCTCTCGAACTGCTATTCTTGTGGGTGGTGGTCACCTAATGATGTTTTACTGAAGTGTTGTTTCTATATGGTCCATTGTGCTGCTTCTAGTTTAGCTGCAATTTTTCTGCTTCCCTCTCTTCTCTCTACTGTTTTGGTCTGAGTTGTCATAGAGTGCTACTTCATTTGCTTAGCTGACTCGATTTAGGTCATTATGATCATTTCAACTATTTGCAGATGTGATTCGATCCTCCCCCCCTAAATTCCTATCGAATTTGAATGTTTCTTTTTGCATTTAGATTTATTTACAATGGTTTTCATTTGGATTATTACATTGAATTTACTGGAGATCCGACGGAATCTTCGTTGTATCTTTGTTTTCATTTCAATCTTCAGTCTGTTCTTCTCAAAATCAAGGTACATTTGATTGATTTGATAATAGTGCTATGTGCATGATAATCATCGCCTATGTAGTTCAAACTTCAAAATACTGAAACAGAGTTGAAAGGGTGAAGAATGAAGATTTTGAAATGATTGCTCGGTTGCTCCTCTGGATCTCTCTCTTATAATACAGAAGTATTCAAGTCCCAAAAGGTATTACTAGCATGTTCATCAACAATTGCTAGTTCCATAAAAAGTGATTGATAATTTCAAGAATTCACTGCCACTTTTTGTCTGTTGCAGATGGGATATCAAGGAGGAAACTACTAGCTCTTGGCGTTACTATCCCTAGAATATTTCTGTTCACGGACACCCCTATCTCATGTGAGTGGTGATGATTGAAACCGTACTTGTTTTTTCTGGAATTTGGAGCATGCTTATGATTTGCTAAAATGGCAACAAGAAAATTAAGATTTTGGTTTATGTTTATCTTTGTGATATATTTAAATCGAGTGAAGTCTAGAATTGCAACATCTCATAATAATGGTGGCATATAATCTAAAAGCACACCCTTGACGAGACGAAAAGCAAGTTTTTTTGAGAGGAATGAAAGAAAGAAAACAGACAACAGGTGCTTTGTTTAACCTTTTCTTTTCCTACGAAATCCTTATGTGCTTTATACTTCATATATCTTGGGTGTTTACTAAAGTGAACACTTCTGGACACCAATTGAAACAACAATATAGATCAATTTGTGAGGATAGGTTTTTCCAAGCGTTTAAGTTTAAGTTTTACTCTTAAGATTTGTACAGTTTGGTGTCAGATGCTTTGATGTCTATTTATGGCCTAGTTGTTGACCTGTTTCAGCTTCTATACTCACCATTCCATCTTCCTCACTCATACATAATGACAATAGGTGTGCTGTCAATCTTATCAAATCGTGTGCTATAATATTTTCTATATTACTTTTGCTATTTAAGGCTGTTATTACTGAAAATTCTTGTTTCAGCAGTACTGTTATAGTGTAACACGTCTTTTATGTATTCTTCGACTTCTCAACTTCTTTTGATATGCAGTTTCCTTCTTCGGACCTATCTTTGCTTCCCTCTGGGAACTTTGTCATGTTCCACTCTAGATATGTTCTCCTATGCCCAATTATGCCGCCTCTTTCCATGGTAGCATAGACAAGGTTGTTCAAGAGATACTAATGCTCATAGTAAAGTAGTAAGCAGAGTAACTGAGGTTAGTCATTTGGCTACAAGTTTATCTAAAGCAAAGCCAACCACAACAGAAGTTTCTATGTGGAGTTCTCTATGGCAAGAACTATTTACTAAGGTAGGCTAATTACTTGCATATATATGTGTGCTGTTGAGAGTCCGTCTGTATATATATAATTTCTGAGGTTTTGTATTTCGTGCTTCAATCTTATATTAATTGCATGTAAACTCATCGGAATCACAGCACATCCAACCGTCTCAGCGAATACATAAGGCGCATGACTTAACTATCATCATCAGGATTAGAAGCTTCTCAGAAAGCACTTCCAGGACTGAAGGGTTCTCAGCGAGCATTTCCAGCATCAGGACTGGAGGCTTCAGTCTTGTTGGTTTCTCCTTCAGCATCAGCATGCTCCACTTGCCTACAGAGCAAGTGACAAGACAAATCAAGTTCAGGTACATATAGCGGAATTTTTCTGTTTTCACTAGAAGATATTATTGTCTATATCTCCTTACATCCCTAAAGAAACTATATGTTATTTATCTGTTGATATATGGAATGGGCCTTTTTTTTCTTTTGCTTTCTGGTCTGTGAGAATCCCGTTGCTACTTGTTTTGAAGCTTGAGTGTTGCGAGGGCATAACTTTTGCCTCAATGGCTGCGTCAATGTTCTTTATCTGAGTGTTACTACTTTCAGTCTTCAAGTTCCTGAAGCTCCTACACATTCATTTTCATTATATTTTGCCTGAAGTATGAAGAACTTATTACTCGCCTCCCAACTTTTTAATACTAGTTAACTAGTTTTATTTTTATGATAGTGGAATTATTGCTTCTAATCTTCAATCACTTACTTATTACTATGTTATGCGGTTAGATTAGGTTTGACTTTTATTTTTAGTCACTGAGTGCTCACTAGTGGAAAATTGTGATGTGCTATATCTTAGTTCTGAGAGTCCATTAACATCTTTGGTTTGCTATTTCTATTACAATATTTAACCCCTAAACAAATTTCTTTTGTGCCACCTTTTGGAAAGTTGATCCATCTTATATTTTTTATCATGTTTCTCAGGCCTAAGCTCTTATCTTTTGCATATCATTGAATAATTTGTTTGGCTTTTTTAATCATAAAAAAATGTATATGTTGGACATAATGGGTGCTAAACTTATATTGTACTTGTTATAAGCCTCGGATCAACCAACAACCATCTTGTACTTTGTCTACCTCAGGGAATTTTTGCTGTGATGTTTATCAGTTGTGAACTTGCTGTATTGGACTTGTCATGTGTTTTTGAGTTATATGCCTATTTACATATCTTCGAAAAAAATTATTCAACACGCGTCTTGTTTCCTTTGGCTGAGTCTATCATATTTGGCTTTAGATTATAGTCTGATTGATTGAGTTTTAGGCTACATGAGTAAATATGGGAACAAGAAGGTATGTTTGTTGGAAAGAGTAGGGATGGTGCTACTTTAAATTCCCTTGTGCCCTATTTTTTTGTCTTTGTGAAGGATGATATAACACGTGTATCTAAGAGTCTCCTGGGTGCTGCCTTGGCTCTTTACGAAATTGGTTTTCTTGTGCTTGGAGATGCTTATTAACATTTATGTATTTGTTTGACTTTGCTTTGCAGACACAATGATGAAGATCTATTTCATTTGAGATGATCTATAAGCATTCCATTCCAATTCACCTAGAGTGAGTGCAACAGCCTATGTAGCTTGGAGCGAGCTTCGCTGGTGGATACATGCCTGCTAACAACCTTGTTTCTTTCCTCAATAATGTCAAGGAAGCTAAAGCTGGTGATGTAAGTGTTAATAATAAGCAGGTCCACTAATATTTCCTCACTGGATGGTGGGAAATAATTATCTTTTGGCTCTTTTATTCATGACTATCATAAACTTCTAGTAACTCTAGGTAATTCTATTGAGTAGGATGGTTTTGTACTCATCTTATTGAGAACTCTTTAAAGAGTATTCAAGTTAGACGGTTTATAGGTCATGGCTTTTGTCCCATTAGGAATTGGTAAGAAGAAATGACAGATGATATTGGGGATTATACTTTGGTTAATTGTTGTTGTATAAGATAAAAGTATATTATTGTATTCAGCTTGCTGCTGTATTGCATTTGTTATTATTGTAGATTGCTTGCTGCTGTATTGCTTTTTAGCGTGATGTTGTACCGCTTGCTGTTGCTATACAACTTCAGTAAGCTGCACAATTTTTTTAAAAAAAACAAAAAATTAGCAAATGCTCCGGTTGTTAAGGCAAAACCGGAGCATTTGGACTACAAACGCTCCGGTTTTCTGTGAAATGCTTCGGTTTTTAAAACAACCGGAGCATTTGAAATACCAAATGCTCTCAAATGTTCATATGATGTTTGCTACGGGTCAAATACAGAGCATTTGTAGGTTTTTTAACCGGAGCAATTGAGCATTTTTCCACTAGTGCCGTCTATTGTTTAGAACTGCATTCTCTTTGACTTGTGGCAGGTAACTTATAGATTTACCCAAGTATCGTAGCATGATTGCATCATTCCAAGTAGTCGATTTATTTATTCTGATGTTACATTTGAAATATGCTTTTAATAGCTTAATTAGTTTACAAATGCTCCCCGGCCCGCACATGCTACCTTATTCATAATAAGAAGGTGTTGTTGATCATGGTATGTGGATCCATCCTTCTAAAATTCTATCTCTTATTACTACCTATTAGATACAATATTCCAATTCTTGTCAATCTACTGCTGATTATGCTACATTTGTATGTAATAGTGTGGTTTATCTTACTTGCATACTAAGAAACGACCTACTATATGTACATTTTCCACTAAGGCTAACCATAGAGCTGTACATCTATTGCTATTTTTTTGGTGAGAAAGGGTTGTAATAAATTAAAGGTAAGATTAGTCTCAACACCTAAGAAACGACCTACTATATGTAAATTTTCCACTAAGGCTAACCATAGAGCTGTACATCTATTGCTATTTTTTTGGTGAAAAAAGGTTGTAATAAATTAAAGGTAAGATTAGTCTCAACACGACAAACTATAGCGCAGGTGAACCCAACACCACCAACTTTGACTAGTAGCCAAAATACATCAAACTATTGCCCTGGGTGCAGTGAGCGTCATAAATGACGTCGAATCATACTTTCCATGCCGACGGCGGGGAATCCATGTTAATTTTTTTCCCCATTGTTCCCCTTTTCTTTCATTTATCCTAATTTTTCATTGATTAGAAACCTAAGTCACATGAATATATGTCGAGAAAAGTTAGATTTGGTGTCATCTATGACACTCACTACACCCAAGCCAATAGTTTGTGGTATTTTAGCTACTAGTCAAAATTGGTGGCGCTGGGTGTACCCCCGCTATAGTTTGTGGTGTTGAGGCCAATTTCACCTAAATTAAATGTCAGAAAACAATTACACCCTAAGTGTCACCTAAAGAGTTATTACATACCATAGATGACCATTAATGTTCCTCTCGTCAGACTAATAGTAATTACTAATCCAAAAAGGGACATTATACAAAACATCAGGTGCGCTAGAAATAACATCCAAACTACAAGCATGTTTTCCCACCTGGTCTGCAATTGAATTCGTTACTCTTCCTTAGTTCCTTCATACTGCATTTGACACTCGGAGAATTCAATTCTCAGTGCCCTGCAATCAGAAATAATATTAGTCTCATCATTAGTCTAGTCCTCCATTCCATTAATCAAGTCCACTGCCACTTTGCAATCCGAAGTTAACTTTATATGACTCCAACCCTCACTTTTCCCCATCTGCAAGGCCATTCTAATGGCTAACAACTCAGTCAGTAGAGCTGAATTAGAGAAAGAATTCATCTTATATCCTCAAAGCCAAATGCCCTATGATCGAGTTTTCAGCCACCCCAACAAGTCCAGTTTCTAAATAGTCCTTTTTCATGCAGCACAAGTATTGATTTTAACAAACATCTAATATGGGGAGCCCAACAAGTCCTCTGGGCTGTCATTGGAGGAAGGGTCACAATGCGTGAGTTGGCAGGGGTATTGGTGAAAACTCCCATGTAGCAACGAAAGCAATCTTGATGCACTGATGTGCACTCATGTTTTCCCAAGAGAAAACCCATTTATTTCTACGTTTCCACAGAGCCCAAACCATAAAGGGGAACAAAATCTTCCAAGGAAAACCTTTACGGTTAGAATTACAATTGAAATTAGAACATAACTAGGAGACAAAGAGGGAGGGAAAGGATGGTTTTGGATTATTATGGACAAACTCCAGACCTCATAAGTCATAAGCATGAACACAGAGGAGGAGGATGTGTAAGGTGTCTTCCCTTTGGTTTTGGTAGAAAGGGAAGAAGGGGAGAGACCTAGAATGCGGGTGGCAATGGTGTCTTTTGAGGGAAGCCAATTTCTACAACAAAACCAAAGAAAGATTTTCAGTTTAAGGAGGGTTAGACATTTCCAAACCATAGAGGTCGCCACTAACAACTCATCCTCAGGATCTAGAGAGGTGAGAGAATTGTAGGCGTTTTTTAAAGGAATTTTCCTTGGCACTAAACTTAAAACTATGGGTGTGAGAAACGTGAGAGAGGAGAATAGAGGTTGCAAGGATATCTGTTGAGCCACTATATGTTTTGATGATGACTAACTAAAGTAATAACTAACAAGGTTTATAAGTTTTATGTGTGCAAGGTTCATGAATTAATAATGGTGCTTTATAAAGATAATAAGTGAAGTTCCTGAGTTGGAACTCCAAGAGAAGAACGAAGTTCTTGAATTGGAACTATGGAACTGCTCCTTTGAATAAATTCTTTTGAATAAAGGAATTGTTCCTATGGAACTATGTAAGTGGAACTGGTATAAGGAACAAGCTGTCTAAACGAGTTCCAGAGGTGGATTAATGGTTAGCATGGAGCAGAAATTTAAGGCAAATCAATACACCCTCAACAACAGTTCCTAAGTGATGATTCATGATTACAGTTCCTGATGAACAGTTCCTCAAGGAACTGTCTGCTATTCCTGACTTGGGACGCATTATTGTTCAACAGTTGCTCAAGGAACTGTCAGCTGTTCCTGAGCTGGGACGCATGGATCTTCAGAGTTGAAGATTTAAAGAGAAAACATAAAGACTAAGTTCAAGAGTCTGTACTTAGGATTTATGTAAGTATTTTATATTGTTTAGTTTTAGGGAACTAGATGGAACTTTTAAATGCAACAAGTTGTTTTGAAAAATATTTAACTGAGAGTTTTTAGGAAATATTGTAAATAAATAAAACAGCTTTTATTTTCTAAATAAAAATCTTTTTTGATTAATGAACAAGTAAAAATGAATTTCCTAAAGTCTTTCCTTATATTTCTCAACCACTAAACCACCAACTGTTAGTGGGTTTGAAAATGTCTTTGCTTGTTCCTCAAGAAGTGTGAACGTGGGAAAATAATTCTACGTGGGTTACTACTTCACACTTAGTGGAGGAATAAGTGGAACTAATATGAGAAGACTTCACTATAAAAGGAGAAGTCTTTCTCATTACAAACTACCAACTGAAAACATATTTCTATTGCTAAATCTTAAGTGTTTTCTAAAAGGTCAGTTGCATTATTAAGTAAGTTCCTAAGTTCCTTAAAATCTAAGTTCAATATATATACTAGTTTGTTTCACATATTGAGTTGTAATTTGGGGTTCAAGGGTTGAGTGACTCTTGTAAAACTTAGAGCTAAGTCAGTGAGTGTAGGCTTCGGAGTAGAAGCAAGAGAGAGAAGAGTTCCAGTAATCAAAGGGGATTATTGTGGGGAACTTGAGTTCGAGAGGAACTCAAGTTAGAGAGAGTAGAGTTACAATAATCGAAGGGGACTACTGTGAGGAACTTTAGTTCGAGAGGAACTCAAGTTGTAGAGAGTGATTGTAATAGAGTTGTTACAATAATATAAGTTTTTGAGGTTTTCCCTTCTTGATAAGGTTCAAGAAGTTTCCTCAATTTTATATTTCTCTGTCTCTCTGAATACTGTTCCTTTATTGTTTTAAAATTCCGCAAGAAACTTTGCTAAATGTTCCAAGTACAATTCACCCCCATCTTGTACGTGTTCCTATTGAAGTATCAATTGGTATTAGAGCCGGAGCTCACGTAATACAGGAAACCCTGTTGAGTAAAGTTCCTGAAGAAGATGGATACATACGAGAAACTCGGAGAAGGTTACTCCACACTAAGGCCACCAATGTTCAACGGAAAGTTTTATACATATTGGAAAAATCGTAAGGAAATTTTTATCAAGGCAGAGAACTACCAAGTCTATAGAGTTATCGAAGTTGGTGACTTCGAGGTAACAACAACTAATGCCGAAAACGAGGTAGTTCCTAAATCAATGACTGAATTTTTAAAAGAAGATTTTGAAAAATATGAAATCAATGCTATGGCTGTTAAAATATTGCATTGTGGTCTTGGACCTCATGAACATAATAGGGTCATGGGGTGTAGGAGCGCAAAGCAAATTTGGGATCTCCTTCAAGTCACTCATGAAGGAACTAATGAGGTTAAGCGTTCGAAAATTGATCTTTTAATGTCAAAATATGAACGCTTTGAAATGGAACCAAAAGAAACAATTCAAGATATGTTTACACGATTTACTAACATCACTAATGAATTAGTTTCTCTTGAAAGAATTATTCCCACTGATGAACAGGTTAGGAAAATCCTCAGGAGTATGCCTCAAGATGAACGTTGGAGAACTAAGGTCACTGCTTTGTTCGAAACGAAGGACTTTACCAAGTTCAATATTGAACAATTGGCAGGATCTTTGATGACCCACGAATTGCATCTAGGAACTGCTTTCCCTGAGAGTTCTAGGAACCAAGGATTAGCTCTTAAGACAGAGGAACTTGATGAGTCAGAACCCGATGAAGAAGAAGTTGTCATGCTTATCAGAAAGATGAAAAGGCTGTACAGGAACTACATGTCTGGAAACCATGAAGGAAGGAACTTGGCTAGAAAACCAGCTAGTTCCAAAACAAAAAATGGCTGCTTCAAATGCGGAGATACTGATCATCAAATCAGAGACTGTCCTCATTGGGAAAATGAGAAAGGAAAAGGCAAAAGCAAGGAACTATCCACAGATAGATACAACAAGTCGACTTTTGCCGAACCTAACTTCAAGAAAGCCATGATAGACGCGTGGGGAGAAACGGATTCTGAAGACGAAAAGGAACAACCTTATGAAGAGACTGTCAACCTCTGTCTCTTGGCAAAATTAAATGAAACTGATAAAGTTCCATCTAATGAGGGAAATTCCACTACTCTTCAATCACCGTCGAAAGTCAAATTAATTGAATTATTATTGGAAACACTAGATGATTATAAAGGACTTGGAATATTGAAAAGCCAAAGTGATAAGGCTGAGGAACTTTGGGACAAAGGAACTGCTCAGTTATGTCTAATGGCCAAATCTGACTTTAAGTCTAAAGCTGAGTTACGTATTAATAAGTCTAATATGTGGTCAAGAAAGGACCTCATGAAAATGTGGGTTCCTAATTCTAATAATTAGAGGTTATAATTGCCTTAGTGAGGGGGAACAATATATGGCACCCGTTGTTCCTTGCGTTTATCTAGTGAAGTATTAAAATTTCTCTCACTCAAAAGGCATATAAAAATTGTAGAGATGATTTTGTTAAGTAAGTTATGATGTCTTGTTTTTCTCTAAATGGAAAATTCATCTAGTTTGCATATGTAGAGTTTTTGTGAAATGTCTTCCATATGAATGTGTGTCACCACAATTGTTTCTATGTTTTATGCATAGTCATGAGTTAAAATTTAAAAGATGACTCACTGATTTCTTTGTAATATTACCCTTACTGTCCATATTGCTAATTGTTAGTCAAAAGGAAGAGGAAGTAAAAAGTGTAGTTTCTTTCATTCAAGGAACTCATTTGTTATACATTCCACCCACACCAAGTACATTACATGTGAATGTCCAATTATGTGTATAAACGAGCAATATCATTCTCTAAATTATCAAACCTCTTATTCCATCATTTATTTTTAAAGATCTGATCAAAAATTACTCCAAACCTTTCCCTTTTTTCTTTCTATTCAGCTCACCATATATCCAAATCCTTCAATTTGTCTTCCTCCACTATAACTTTAAATATTGTTGATGATGCAACATTTGAGGGAAAACTAAGGAAAGAAAAAGAATAGTTTGAGGGAGAATAAGTTAACATGGAGATGAAAAAGGAGAGATTGATGGGAGACAAAGAAGAAAAAAAATATGAGAGCAAACAGGAGAATAAAAGGAGAGATGTGTGAGAGGGAGATAGAGAAGAGATTCAACGTTCCATAAGTTATGCAAGTTCCTACTTCTACAAAGCTGTCATAAAATCTTTGGGTTTTAGTAGTCCCATATATGTTCATTTAGTATCAAATCTGAAGTAAACAAAAGGAATTAATTAGTTCCTTGATACTTAAAGCAAGGAACAGACAACGGATTTCCATTCAAATTAAAATATCGAAAAAAAAGTAAGGAACTGCATGTTATTTGAAAGGAACTGACGTGTGTTTTCAAAGGCAGATCACAAAGTAAACCGCAAGTTTAGGAAAGGTAATGGTGGAGGAACAAGTGACCAATTCATATTTTTTTTTTGTTCCACTTAGCCTATTTCAACCATTCCTTCATAAAAATGATATGCACGTAATGTTAGCTTGGCCTTCCCATCCCCCCTAGTTATTGTATGGATATTTTTATGAACGATTGTAAGAATTTTTTTTTAATATGGTAATGTAAGATGGCTACGTTGTTCATCAAAAAAAAATGTTAGCTTGGCCAATAACTTGTATATTGCTAGTAGGATTTGTTATTGTTATTGACTATAAAGTAACTCATGGGACGGTAATAATGTGTGCATGTGGTAAGAGAAAGTCGGGATGTGATCAGTTTGAGTAAAATACTTGTTAAGACTCTAACCCAGATACTCTTATGTAATATAAAAAAAGATTTGATTTGTAGGGTGATCAAGCTACATTATCCTACACATCATTGGAAGTTTTATCGCATCATTTGGTGTTCTCTCAATTCTCGGATTTCCATGTTAAATCTTTGTATTTTTTTTGTTGATGTTTTTTGTATATTTATTTTGGTTATTATTTGCGAATATTCTCAATTGGGTAGGCCATCGATTCTAACACCTCAGCCCCTAAAACATACTCCATTGTCCGTTTTGGAATTCGGTTCCTCTTTAAAAAGAACGCTTCATTCTTAATTTAGTCAATCTTGTGTACGGCCAGCCACACCTATGAATATAGGTGTGGCGGCGTGCGAGCGTATCAGTCTGTCAGCTCATTTTAAAAGGTCATATCTCACTTGTTTCTCATCGAAATCAAGTTTTTGACCAGGCGTAGCTATCGAGCCAAATTTTCATCTCCAACCAAAGATATTATAGAGTGTGTTATGAGATATGGCCTTTGAAGTTGACCTTTATGCACAAACTCTTATGAACAAATGGAGTTACTTATATGAATATGTGGTTACTCTAACCAATAAAAGTTAAAGGGTGATACTCTTGTAAAAAACGTGCTTACTTTTATAACAAAAGGGAATACTAATCAGTTCACTCTTATGAACGAATGAGGTTTCTTGTAAGAAAAGACAGGGTTACTTCTGTGAATAATTAGGGTTACTCTTATCATTAAATAGAGTAGTCGTATGATTAAATTAGGTTACTCTTATGAACAAATGAGGTTACTCGTATGAATAGATAAGGTTACTATTGTGAATGAATGAGGTTACTCGTTTGAATAATTGGGGTTATCAATTACTCTTATGAATGAATGGGGTTATTCATAAATATGGTTACTTTTGTGAACAATTAGAGGTTACTCGTTTGGATAATTGATGTTACTCGTATAAATAAATGAGGTCAATAGTATGTGTACATGGGGTTAATCATAGGAAAAATTGATAGGAACAGTCCCAACTATGGGCGTTCCGCCATTTTTCAGTCCCAACTAAGGATTATTTATGAGCGGTCCCAACTATGCATCATTTTTGCTGAAATTGGTCCTAGCAGGTCAATGACTTGCTACAACAGGTAAAATGCGCTTTTTTTCCTTTTTCTTTTTCACCACCACCCATTCAACATCACCCCACCGGCCACCACCCAACACATCACCCACCACCCAGCACCACCAACACCTTCTCTCTCCACTGCAGAAACCACCACCCAGATTCCCTCCACCATTTCCCGCCTAAATTCCACATTCTCCAGCAGCCAAACGTCCCCCTTCACCCTAACCTACCTGCGTCGATGAACCTCCACCCTACCTGGTATCAATGCCCCATGGTGTGAACTCTTAAATGAAATATGGTGTGTAACTAATGGAGCTGCTACGAAGGAACGCTTTAATTAAAAAGACTAGTTTGGGCCAATTCTCTCTCAAGTAAAAGACAAGATAGTAGTTTCCTCAAAACAAAAAGAAGTCAAAAATCTCATATAAATACCACAAGATTAGGGAGGTGAAATCACAAATAAAACCAAACAAAGAAACAAGAAGAAAAATTGCAGAAGGCTCAAATTTCACAGTCGACTTTGCCGCATAAATTCCAGGTTTCGATTCTTCCACCACACTTTCTCTATAATTTATCTTTTCATCTTTTAACTTTTCGCTATTGAAATATGAAAATCGGGGAATTAACATCATCTATTAAGATTGTGATATGATATTACATCCTATAGAACATGTGTGTATGTTAATTGTTATGTTTATAATAGTACTGAAATAGGTACAATGGGGGGTGTTTGAGTTATTTTGAGGGAGGATTGAAATTAAAAGTATAATACTAATTTGAAGAAAGATGCTGAATTTAATACAGGGAATGGAGGTGGAGGGATGGCAGGGGAGGGGGATGGGATTTCGGAGGTTAGCTGGGGAGGTGGGTGGGAGGGGGGGAGGATGGCAGGGGAGGGGGATGGGATTTCGGTGGTTTGCTGGGGAGGTGGGTGGGAGGGGATGTGGGTGGCGGGGGAGGGGAGGGGTGGGGAAGGATGGCATGGGAGGAAGGAGATAGGAGAGAGAAAAAGAAAAAAGAAACTGACTTAAGAAATAAAAAAAACTAACCTGTTAAACAGGTAATCAGTCACCTGGGACTAATTTTAGCAAAAATGATGCATAGTTGGGACCGCTCAGAAATAATCCTTAGTTGGGACTGAAAATGGCGGAACGCCCATAGTTGGGACTGTTTTGATCAATTTTTCCTTAATCATAAGATTAAACGAGGTTACTTATAAGATTAAACGAGTTTATCATAAGATTAAACAATGTTACTCATAGATTAAATGACATTACTTGCATGACTAAACGAGAAAATGAGAAACTAATCAATTTACTCTTAAGAATGAATGGGATTTGTTGGAATAAATGTGTACTTTTGTGAACAATTGAGGTTACTCGTATGATTAAATGAGGTTACTCGTATAATTAAAAGAGGTTACTAGTATGTACAAATGGGGGAACTCATAAGATTAAACAAGGTTACTCATAAGATTAAGCGATGTTACTCATAGATTAGATGACATTATCTGTATGACTAAATGAGAGAATGAGAAACTAATCAATTTACTCTTATGAATAAAAGGGTTACTCATTTGACTAAATGCGGTTACTTTTGTGAACAATTGGGGGTTATTCGTATAATTAAACGAGGTTACTCGTATAAATAAATGAGGTTACTAGTATGAATAAATAGGATTACTCATAAGTTTAAACGAGGTTACTCATAAGATTAAACGACACTAATTGTTTGACTAAACGAGAAAATGAGAAACTAAACAATTTATTCTTACAAATGAAAGGGGTTACTCGTTTGAATAAATGCGGTTATTTTTGTGAACAACTAGGGATTACTCGTATGATTAAATGAGGTTACTCGCATAAGTAAATGAGGTTACTAGTATGAATAAATAGGGTTACTCATCAGATTAAACGAGGTTACTCGTAAAATTAAACGAGGTTACTCGATCATAGATTAAACGACTTTACATGTATGACTAAACGAGAAAATGAGAAACTAATCAATTTACTCTTACTAAATACTAATGAATGGGGTTACTCGATTGAAGAAATGCGGCTACTTTTTTGAGTAATTGGGGTTACTCGTATGATTAAATGACTTTACTCGTATAAATAAATGAGGTTACTAATATGAATTAATGGGGTTACTTATAAGATTAAACGAGGTTACTCATAGATTGAACGACATTACTTTTATGACTAAACGAGAAAATGAGAAACTAATCAATTTTAATCTTATGAATGAATGAGGTTACTCGTTTGAATAAATGCGGTTACTGTTGTGAACAACTGAGGTTACTCGTATGATTAAATGAGTATTTGTATTAATAAATGAGGTTACTAGTTTCAAGAAATGGGGTTACTCATTACTTGTATGACTAAACGAGGTTACTCGTATATGACTTAAAAAGAGATTGCTCATATAATATTTTTATGGTTAGGATTCCTATAACTCGACGAAAAAAATTCGAAATCCTGTGAAATTTTGACACGAACTAGATCTAGTTGTTATAAGAACTCAGTTTCACGTAAAAATTCAATCTATCCCAGTAGATCGCAATTATCGTTTCACTCCAACTGGTCCTGTTTCTAGCGATTTCATACCAACTTCAAACTTCCGCTTCAAATCTGTATCATATCAACTCGACACTTTAATGAAAATGTTAACAAGTTAAACTAAACAGGGAATAGTACAGTTGAGGCTCAAGAAACTTCGAAAAATTTGTAGTATGCTAGGAGAACGAAGGTTCCAAAGTTCACCTTAATATTGTGCGAATGTCAAGAAAAGAAACTTGAAATCCTGTAAAATTTTGACACGAACTAGATCCAGATGTTACAAGCTCTCAGTAAAAATTTTACGCAAAAATTCAGTCCCAGTATGTTGCAATTGTCGTTTTACTCCAACTGGTCTAGTTTCCAGCGATTTCATACCAACTTTAAACATTCGCTTCAAAACTATATCAAATCAATTCGAAACATTATGAAATTTTAACATGTTAAACTAAACAAGGATTAGTAATTTAGTACAGCTCAGGCTCAATTAAACTCCGAAAAAGTTGAAGTATGTTAAGAGATGGAGCGTTTCAAAGTTCACCTTAATTCTGTGCGAATTTGGGCAGCAAATAAGGAGTGTTTCCCTTGGATCCTGGACAAAGTTGTCGAGTTTTGAGCGACGAAAAAAATGAAAAACCATGAGAGAGAATAGAGAGATAAGAAAATTACGAGAAACATATAGGAAGAAGAGGACGAGCTTTATAAATGTAGGTGTGACTGGCCACATATAAGAATTTGTGTTCTTAATCTGGGTACATGGTCTTCAAAATCTCTCAGAACTTTTCTCATACCCCATATATCAGCGGACAAAATGACATACTCGCTTATTGTAACTCTTGAATATATAAAAGAAAATGTGATAAACAAACAGGGACAGAGGCAGAAGAGCACAATCTTATGTCATGAAGTCTAAAAATCGGCAAAGCATATTCACGAACTCCTTCAGCTGCTTTCACAACTAGATTACATAGTAGCTTGTATATGAGATCACATTACTAATTTGTGCATAACTATCCAAATCTAGAAAAGATGACAAATACAAAAAACCAATTTTAAGGAATGACTAACAAAGTGGGTTAACTTTGTTTTCTAGTGATATAAAAAACTAAAACACTAAGCTGAGAGATATAACAAGTAGATTGGAGAGGCTGACACAAAGAACATCTAGGGAAGTGATAAAGAAGCCTTCCCTAAAGCATACAACCAACTTTAGAAAATCCCAGTGTAATTCCTATCTGTCTTCAGGACCCAAGCAAAGAATAACAAACTTAAACATTAAAACAAAATTAAAAAGAAAATCATACAAATTTTTTACAGAAATTGTAATCACCACAGGACCATTTTGGTCTTTTAATTGTACTGATTTTGTTTTTGTTTTTGTTTTTAACATAAGCGCAGGACCATTTTGTTATTGCCTATAAAAATAAGCACAAAAAAGCTAAAGTATTCAGTCTACGTATTGGAGACTGGAAACATAACTCCACGCTCATTCTCCCATCACTCCCCACATATTTATGTTAAATCATAAATCATAATGTTTAGTATTCATTATATTTCTTTCCAAAACATTATTATAAAAATTACAACATGTTTTGATCATAACACCAAGTATTAATACCCACACCCTATCTCCACATGGGCAGAAACTTCAACAATAAAACCCAACCCATTTTACATTGGATGCATTCCTATTTAATAACCCATTTTTCTTTCCTCCCTCCAAAACCAAGAAAGAGTGCAGTTATTACTTAAGAGAAATAGAACAGAAGCAGTAGAATAGAAGCAAGTATTCATTTTGTTTGTCATTTTAGTCCTTCAAGACCTTGAAAATGATGATTTAACCATATTATTAAGCCAACCCCAAAAATACCCAAAAGAAAAACAATTGATATCTTTTTTTGTTGGGTACATAATTCTTGGTGACATCTACTATGAAAAAATGGTGTTAAGTGTGTTTTTATGGGAAAAACCAAGGAGCAATAAACAAGAAAAACAAGAAGAAGAAGAATACATTTTTTACCATTACACAAGAAAAGGAAGAAGAAGAAGAAGACAACATCAATGTAGACAAGAAGAAATGGAGAAAAAGAGACAAAGTAGTACAAATACAAGTTATACTAATATTTCTTCAACTAGTATGGAATTTAGCTGCTTGTTGAAGATTTCTACAATCATTTACTTCTTTGTTATCTTTCTCTTTGTTTCTTCTTCCCTGATTTCCCCTGTTCATTCGGCCTCCGAATCCGGCATTGCGAATAAATCCAGCAATCAAACTCAGAGTTTTCGTCCTGGTGTAGAGATTCATAAGATGAAAAGAATCAGAGAACATCTTCAGAAGATCAACAAAACTCCCGTTAAAACTATTCAAGTATGTACTTTTCCTTTCTCTCTGTTTTCCCCTGATTTTTCTTTTGCTGGAATAATGTTGCATTTGTATCTATGTTATTAACATTGGAGATATTAGACAATATATTTATTTCCTAAACATCGTTGAGCATAAATAGAAAATATACTACCATATATTATATCTTCTATATATATGTCATATAAAACATATACTACCATATATCTTATTTTATCCCAATTTAGTTGTTATTTCAAATTACACTGTTAACGTGACATTTAAGTACTTGAATAATTATATCACAATAAGAAATATGAACTTGAAATAACTATGTATTTTTGACATTATAATTATTTTATTGAGCAGAGTGTAGATGGGGATCTTATAGATTGTGTGGCAGCACATCAACAACCAGCATTTGATCACCCAATGTTGAGAGGTCAAAAGCCATTGGTATGATTTTTGGAGAAACAAATTAATAAAAGAACTTTATTTGATTTATGTTTTCTTCCCACCAATTTTATTTTCTTCAAATTGTTACTTTTAATTTTTATAATATTTTCAAAAATTGCAGGAACCACCAGAGAGGCCAAAAGGACATGAAAGAGAAGGAAATAGAAATATGTTTGAAGAAAGTTTTCAATTATGGCATGTAACAGGAGAAACATGCGACGAAGGGACAATTCCGATTAGAAGAACAAATGAAGAAGATATGATGAGAGTTAGTTCTATTAGAAGATTTGGAAGGAAAAAACCCAGAAGAATTAGAAGAGATTCTGGTGGCTCTGATCATGAGGTAAAATTTTTAGAATTTTTGTGTGATTTGCCTGACTTCTACTAAGTTGTTTAGAACAAATAATACTTTTTAAATTAAGTTTAGAATTATAAGTAATTAACAAGAAATTTTGTTTGATAGGTAAAATACATATTCATCGCGTACTCCTTTGACTTTTTTTTTCAAATAGATTCTAAATAAAAAGAACAAATAGGAACAAAGAGTATACAGTAGTGCAAGCTCGATTCCAATCTTTTATGTCCTTCACTTGTGAAATTATATAATGGGTATCAATAAAATTTGTGAAATTGACAAGAAAACTCATGTATGCATACGTAACTTGTAAGGCGATTATACGAAACTGATAGAAGTGGAAACTTTAGGCAGTAATTAGATATTATACCAAATGACACGTGTATTTTCTCTTATGAAATGCTAAATTGTTACATCAAAATCGAATTTGAAATACCCGGTAAAATTTCCAAAAACAAAGGAATATAATAAAAAAGAGGGAGAAGAGAAAAGGCAAAGTGCTTGAGCTTCTCCATCATTATCACCACAAGGGTCATAGAGAACATTAGGCAAAGGGGTCAAAAGACACTGGAAAAGAGCCCATTAAAGTTTTCTGGTTGTCCCTCTCTTTTTTTAATATCTTTTTCATTTCTCCAATGGCTATCAAAACCATAATTAAAAAGATCCCTATTTCATTGATGATTGATATAGTGTTACAACCTATACATGGTTATATTACTTATGTACTAGCATTTTTTGGTTGCACAAGTTGGATTTTGGATTGCATGAACTTTCTATGTTATCGTTCTCAAGGAAATAGAATCAGTCTATCACATTGTCTAGTGTTTATAGCCTCTAACAAAGAAGTGAGAGCGATTAGAGGTGCCAAAATCAATTAAGCAATATTTCCTTGTACAATCATAATTGGAACCCGTATGTCTCCGGAGCTTACTTCGGGGACTTCCTCAGCCTCGGCAGGGAGATTAAGAAGCGGTGTGATGAACGTTAGGTCTAGGTGGTGAAACCGTGAAAGGCTTGTATAATTTCTGGTGGAGTCTAAATTGGTGTCTATATAAAATTTTCTGCTGGTACTGAGATGTGTAACAATAAAATCTTCTAGTGATAACGCTTCTTAATACCAATAGGCATGCTTCTAAAAAAATAACTAGTTTGACCATGATCGATTGGATGTACCGGAGGTTTAATTTATCAACACCCCCAAGGACAAGTGTACAAATAAAATACAAAAATATGGAAAGTGATTTTCACAATATGAAAAGAGTTGTAATAAGTCAAATCAAAACCATTCAATTCAAAGCAATTTTGGTAGTTCTTTTCATTTAATTTGTGACAACAGTACTATAAGCTTGAGCAATTGACTATTGAGCCATTTTATATTATAACAAAAATTACAATCCTCGTAAACCAGAAATATTGTAGTAAAAACAAAAAGATGAGATGAGCAAAATACATTAATGTAAATCAGAAATGTTGGTATATGTGACAGGATTTGAGCAACCTCAGTGATTGATTTTTATGACTGGAAATGAAAGGAGAAATTTATGGTAGTTGGTTGCTCTCTAACTTCTCCTCATTTAATTCAGACAGGTTGCTTCTAGTAGTAACTCCTCACTCTCATAATTTTCTTCATTTAGTTTGGTTTCACATAATTGTCTCTTGTCTAAAGACTTAGAATTCAATTTCCTTCATGACATTTGCTGAAACATTTACCCATGATTACAATTTACAATACCTTTGGATTTTCTGTACGTATTTTTCATAGGGTTTAGCTTTTTTTCCCAATTAGAGAATACAAGTCATTCCTCTAGTTATCAGTAATATGTCCTTATGTAAGGAAAAAAAATCAAACCTTATTATAAAATTTGTCCAAATTTTAGCTATTGGACCTAAATTTTCAATTAATTAAGATTTTCTCGATTTCTTTTTTCTCGAGTACGTCCTTATCTTCATCTTAAATATCTAGCTAGTAAATAATGCAAATTTCCAAAACCCCTTTACTTTTCCCTGCATGGTCATTCATGCTACAATCGGACGGATTCTCCCATTCTCGAACTTTTAGTTATAATAGTAATACCGAATTACTTTAATTAGATCATATAGGACGGATTCTCCCATTCTTGAAATTTTAGTTATAATAGTAATACCAAATTATTTTAATTAGATTATATTGCTTTTGCTAGATAACCAGCTAAAAGTAAAAATACTAATCATTTGATAATAGTGAACTATGCATAATTTACAACAAAGCCATATAGGGGTAGAAAAATCCTAAAATAAAATAGTTGCACTCCATCATCTTCCTTATTTGTTTGTTTTTGTGATTTTACAGCATGCAGTGGGATATGTATCTGGACAGCAATATTATGGAGCAAAGGCCAGTTTAAATGTGTGGTCACCTAAAGTGACTAATCCCTATGAATTTAGCTTATCACAAATGTGGGTTATTTCCGGCTCTTTTGGTGATGATCTTAACACAATTGAAGCTGGTTGGCAGGCATGTTTTTTTCTTCACTTTTCATGTAAATGAAAGACTTCTAGGGTATAGTACTATTAATTCCTAAAATTAATTGGCACTATAAATGGAGTACCGTAAGTTGACTAGTAGTGTTTTATGGAAATTTATTGTTAACTAGTTCTCAACCAACTACCTTTCAATACTAATATCACTTATCAGTCAACAATTGTGGTTAATTGTTGCTAAATCTAATTAATATGATTTCAGGTTAGCCCAGAGCTATATGGGGACAACTATCCTAGGTTCTTTACCTATTGGACTGTAAGTCACCCTTCTTCATCTACATTTTTTCTTTGTTTTCTTTATTGTTTTTAGATACAGGAAAGAAACTCACTCATTAGTCATCACCACTTAAACATATATAATAATACTAAAAAAAAATTATAATTCGTACTGATAGATAATTAAAGATATTAACAGTTAAATACATAAAGTTGTGCAATGAATAGACTAAAAATTGAATTGTAGCGATTAAAAGGAAAGGAGGCATGTATTTCACAAAATGAAACACATGCTGAACCGTTGGTAATGTAGACCATTGTAGTAAATAGGGCCGATAATAATGCGAGTTGAGTTCGAATTTATGTATGCTCGACTTTCGCTAACTATTCAAGTCGATCTCGAGTTGAGTTGAGCTCACTCGAGTCGAGTATTGACCAAGTATTGATCGAGCTTTGACCGAGTCAATTTTTAATCAATTTGATCTCGAGTAACTCGCATGTTCTCTCATGAGATTAGTGTCCCAGGTAGAAATTATGTTGGTTTTAAGAATTTTACTTTTGGTAATAATTTATAATTGTAAGTTCGAGTTTCTCACGAGTTTTCGAATCGGGTACCAAATAACTCAACTCAACTTGACAACATCTCGAGCTGAGCTCGAGTTCGATTCGAGCTCACTCGAGTTCGATTCGAGCTCACTCGAGTCAAGTTTTGACTGACTCGGTCTCGAATAGCTCGTGAGCTGTCTCGTCTCATTGCCACCCCTAATAGTAAATTTTGGCCTCATTGAAATGGTTAGATTTATACTATCATCTATGTTGGGCCTAGATATGAACGTTAAATGTATCTCCAAAATGGTATTAAGCTAGGGATATATAACAAAATTACGCGTTATTGTTGTCATTAATTATTTAACTTTTAACTTCTTTATGAGTCATGACATTTTATATGATTGTGTTTAGTGAAAATTTTCCTTCCAGACACCGACAAATTTAAAGATACTTTTTGTTTTTGTGTCATCAGAAAATTTCATTCTCTGTGATTTTTAGTTGAAATAGTATTAGTATTTATTAAAAATTAAAGCCTGTCTACCATTAATGATTAAGATTATGTATAGCGACTAACAAGTGACTTCGTACCTTTTAAAATGGCAGAGCGATGCTTATCAAGCCACCGGATGCTACAACTTGCTATGCTCTGGCTTTGTTCAGACTAATAGTAAGATTGCTATTGGAGCTGCAATCTCACCAACATCTTCATACAAAGGAGGACAGTTTGACATAAGTTTGTTAATATGGAAGGTAAATTTTAAGCTTCCATGATATTATATAAATGCTGGAAACAATGTTAATTAAGGAATCCAATTTTCATGTCTGAAAATCAAATTTGTTGGGTTTGAAGAAATTAATGAACAGAGGTGAACATTGATTTTAGATGAGCGAGGGTGAAATTTTCATTTACACAATTTTCGAATTAAATAATAATGTACAATATTTAAGGTCTGATGTGTTCAACTTATTTTTATTTATTTTTCTAAAAATTCAGCAAAAAATAATGTTTGACTAGACATATTTGTCTTAGAGTGCGTTCTCTTCACCATGAAAAAAAGTTTTAGGTTTAATGTATAAAATTAAAAACGCACAATACTGTTGTGCTAGTTGGGAGATCAATATCAAGTGGCTGTTATATATTAAAACCAGTCATAAAGAAATAAAATGTTAATTAAAACACACCATAATATTGGGATAGGATCAATATCAAGTAATTAGAGCTTCCTGAACTCAAGGTTTCGACCTCAAAGCTCGTCAAATGCAGATGTATAGTTGGGATAAGCTTTATTGCGCTTGAAAGGGGTATTGTTGGACTCAATGTTACCAAACTTTAAAAGATACTCCTTCTATATCTTTCTAAAATTGCTACATTATGCTTTTCACAGTTTTCGAGACACAAATTCAAATCCTAATATCTTGAATTATGTATAAGAGAAAATTATATACTTAAAAAGTGCACATTAAGATTAATCAAACAAGATTCCCCCATGACTATGTTTATCTTTACGTACATAAAATTAAAGAAGATCAAAGTTGTCATATGAATCACACATACATTGTAGCAATTAATAAAAGACGGGAGTACTTCATTTGTTGTTTTTTGTTCTACCCAATTGTCGTTGATATAAAATGAACAAATGACTGGAGGGTTCACTCATGTGCAGTATTTGACTAGCTAGAGTGTTATTAATGAGTTCAAATGAGTCTTATTAAGTGCGGTCAAATAAGGGCAATACAAAAGGAAACAGTTAAAATAGTAGATAAAATTTGAAGGATGAGTAAAAGGAAATAGAATAAAAAAGGACAGAAAAAGAAAAGGATCATATTATTAGTAACAACAATTTGGTGGTAGGATGAGCCATTGAGCAAGGACCACAATGATACTCATGCCACTAAATACTTCTATTTGAAGAGTAAGAGTTTACTCATTTCAACGGCACAAACAAACATGACATACGAACACTTTTTTTTTTTATAAAGAATTATTATTTTCAAAACATTACTTCCTATTTATAGAAACATTATCAAATGATCTTCCACCAATAAAATTCTCCTACCCGTTGGGTTTTTGCTTCGACTTGCATTGCACGCGTGCACTAGGTTAGGTTTATGCTTTCTTAGATTTTTTTTCATTACTATCATTTACTTTGTCCCTTGTGCTTTTATTCAACTTTTCGAGATTCTATTCTCTTCCTATGGTCTTATGCTTCCCCTTCCTTCTTTTATAAGTACATTTAAAGTTCACAAACGAATATTACGTGTAGAACGAAAGACATCAACATATTACTACCAAATAGGCAAATACCATATATATATGGTCATCAAATAATGACTTTGTACCTTTTGCTAAAATTATTTTAAATCCAAAAATTTGGTAAAGAGATGTAATTTTGACCTGTATGAATGTGTCATAATAATAGTAACTCAAAACAAAAGTTGTGCTGAAGAAAATCTTGTCATTTTACATGATTTTTGGACAATCTAATTGTTTCCGAAATATGGTTCTCAATTATATAGTCCTCGTCCAACAAGGTACATATAGTATTAGATCTTGTCAATTTGATATAAAAGCAACCTAATGAAATGTATATGCAAATTAAAAAGTTTTACATTAGCCAAGTGCTAGAAATATATTATTAGCAATCCCAAAATAAACGCGAGTATATAATCCGATACTTTCCTAATATTGAGAAAGACATCTAAAAAAATTATTAGAAAGTTAAAAAATTGCGAGAATCATGAGTCTTTTGGTTGTATCATCTCCTATCTATGATTTATCTCCCGTCCATTTTTTAAAAGACATCATCTTGCTTACTTATTAGTAATAAGCAATGTTGATTCTCATTGTTCCATAGCCCCCTTAGTGTCATAACTCGATTGGGATTTTTGATAAACGACTTCAACATTATGAACCCGGAAAAAAAAGTGTACTCACACTATACATATTCATACTTGTCTTGAAATTTTAATGTTAAGAATGATACAGTCCATTACAAAATAGAAAGAGTTGTCAGAAATGATTGTAAACCTTTTTAATTCACCGCTCTCACTCTTTCAATTTTGATGTCAACAAATTTTTATTCTCTTTGAATGTATTTGTAATATTTATGTTTATTACTTTAAGATACGTAGTAGAATACCTCAGTTCGAGGCCATAGCCATATCAACTTAAACTATACTAAAAAACCTGGCAACTTACTTCGCACGGCTCAATCACCTCTGTTTCCCGCAACTTCGCCTAGTTATTGCTACCATGCACATGGGATAGATTAATTTATAAGCATGATCATGCACAATTAACAAAATTATTATCAATATATTGCTATATTAAGTTAAATTTTCCTTTTTGTTTCAGGATCCTAAGCATGGAAATTGGTGGCTCGAATTCGGATCCGGAATTTTAGTCGGGTATTGGCCTTCATTTTTGTTCACCCACTTACGTGACCATGCAAGTATGGTTCAATTTGGAGGAGAAATAGTGGATTCAAGGACAGGAGGTTTCCACACTTCAACACAAATGGGAAGTGGTCATTTTGCTGGGGAAGGCTTTGGAAAAGCTTCCTATTTCCGAAATTTGCAAATTGTAGATTGGGGTAATAGTTTAATTCCATTATCCAACCTCAAAGTTTTGGCGGACCATCCAAATTGTTATGATATTAGAGGTGGAATTAATAATGTTTGGGGTAACTATTTTTATTATGGAGGACCTGGAAGAAATGTTCGGTGTCCCTAGCAAAGGGCACATCAGTGATTTTTTTTTGGGTGCCTTATGTTGGGGTTTTGTCAAAATTGTTCATGGGTTTTGGGCTATTTCTAAAGTTTTTTTTTTTCTTAATTTTCTTTCTTTATATAAATTTTGGTTCTTAATTAGTAATAGGTGATCAATTAATCACAATGCTTGTAGGAAGCCTTTTGTGTAAATTTTATTGCGGAAAGGAAAAAAGTGAATATAGTATATTAAGGTCTATCCTCTTTATCTTTGGTCTCTCTTCCTTTTCTTCAATTCTTTCAACAATATAGTACTTTCTCTGTTTCTTTTTACTTGCAATCGTTTGACTTTCATGTTGTCAATGTATAACTTCCACCATTAATATCTTTAATTACCGATAATTAAAATTTATAAAAAATAGGTATTCGGAAAATATATATAGAGAGAATCTAACAAGATCTCACATAAATATGTTTTTCTTTAACTAGAAATCACTAAAGTTGAGGTTGTGAAAAGTGTAAAAGTCTAACCATTGTAAATGAAAAAAAATGGAGGAAGTATATAATATTAAAAAAGAAGTTTGACGATTTACATAGTCCTCGTTTTAAGTGTTATGAGGGTACTTATCATATTACTTATAGTGGTAAGGATGTACGACAACTAGATACAGAACCCTTAAAAAAAAACTTATTGCTGACAACTTTGCAAGGAAAAGTTTATTTGTCGAATTGCTCATTAACTAAAAAAATGTCAATTTAAAATTTCTAGTCGTATTGCATCAACATGGTTTTTTCATGTACATTTAATTGTTACTTTTGTACATATATATAAAGGTTATATGTGTACATCCATTAGTTATTTTTGTACATCAAAAAATTATCTAATCAATTGTTTCATTCAGGAACTATCTTGTACATTTGGAAGCTATTTTTTGTTTCACACCTTCATTGATTCTTACGTACATGCAAATGTGATTTTATCTACCTCCAAAATTTATATGTACATTAAGTGATCCAAATAATGCGAGTAAAAGAATCTAAATTTGATATAAGATCATTTCATACTATTCAAAATCTGTTCTAGAATAACTTAATTCATATTAGTAAACACTTGATATTAGTAATGGAAGTATTTTAATTCTAAAATGATTAATAACGCAGAGCAGAAGGGACTGATCCAAGAAATTAAAATTTCTAGGAGTAGTCCGTCTGTCGGTCTGTGTCTCATTTGTTTTTTGCAGATGATTTCCTTCTCTTTTTCAGGGCCAATCCTAGCAGTTGTGAGGCAATCAAAAGGTAATTTGTCAGTTTAGCAACTTCTCTAGTGAGGTGATTAATTATAATAAGTCTTCGATCATGTTCAACCCAAATACGCCGCAAAGGTGTAAAAGATTTATGAGGAGTATTATTGGTACTTCATCATCAGACTCGCTAGGTCGTTATGTGGGCTGTAATGTGGAAGTGGATGGGCGTACATCTAGACAATATCAGCCACTACTAGAAAAAATTCAAATGAGAATTAGTGGTTGGAAATTTCTTGCTTTATCTTATGCTGGTCGTCTTATCTTCATAAATGGAATACTTGCTTCGCTGTGCCAACATGTTCTTTCGGTTTTTCTTTTACCCAAAGGGATAGCGGATAAAATGAGTTCAATGTTCATGCGGTTTCTGTTGAAGAACTCAAATGATTTGAAGCCCATATATTGGAAAAGGAGGGAGATTGTGGAATTACCAACCTTGGCTTTAGGAATTTTCTTATTTTTAACAAGGCTCTCTTGGTGAAACAAGCAGTTCGTATTCACAATAATCAAGGTTCGCTTGTCGCTCGAGTTCTTTGCTCCTTAATTTAAATGTAAGGGTTTGCCCCTTAATTTAGGGCTTTCTTGCAAGAATCTTGGGGCCGCCTCTTGGGGTTTCAGGGGGATGTGTAGAGCTGTCCGGGATTCACAGGGTGGTCTAATGAAAAAGATCGAAAATGGACGATTTACTAGTGTATTGGGAGAAAAATGGGTCAAAGGACTACCTCTACACTTGAGGTCAGGAGTATCTCTGGAATCACGAGGAATTTCCAATGTGGAGGATCTTATCAATGTAAGCAGCAAATCGTGGAATGCTAATCTCATTTGGAGGTTTTTTGATGGGATATCGGCTTATAGAATCTTATCAATGCATATCTCACAGGAAGATGTCCAAGATTTGTTTGTTTGGCAATTCAACCAAACAGGGGAGGTTAGATCTAAAGATGTATATGCTTACTTGATGTTGGGGCCAGGGGCGGATCTAGTAAGTAACAAGGGGTAGCATACTAGCATATGCTACCCCTAAAAAAAATTTTAAAAAAAATAGGCTGGAAAAAAATTAGAACAAATGCTAATATAGAAAAGAAAGAACAATACTATACTGGTTAGCTCGCTAGTCTCAGTGGTGGGATACTTTTCCTTTATGTATATGTTGAAGCGGCAGCCCGGGTTCGATACCTAACGTAGCCGTAAGAGTCTTAAAGTGCTAAGTCTTTTTTCTTTTTGTTTTTCTTTTTGTGGGCAATGACTGCTAGTTATTGTTGTTCTTTTTTCTTTTGTTTTTTTTTTCCCTTTTTCTCCATTACTTCAATATAAAATGATGGAAATTATTCTATTTTTTTTATTTTTCTCCATTACTACTATATAAAATGATGGAATTAAATCATGGTGGGAATTGTTTTTTTTTTTTTTTGAGGGGAATGGTGGGAATTGTTTAGATAGGCATTTATTGTAGTTTTTTCCCCTAGTGGCTACTGCTAATGACATTAGTTAACATATTTTAACCCTTATTAATAAATGGTTCATGGTATTAAGATATTATCAGTAAATGTAAAATGTTAAATATGGGGTGTCAAAGTTGTAAATGGACCAAATTCAAGTCATCGGAAATAATTTCCTATAATAGTGTTGTACCATATTTTTTGAAAAGGGTTATAAGTGTTAAATGTGAATTATGTTTCAGTATTATGAATGTTGAATCGCAATTTAGTAGTTTTTTATGCTACCCCTGATCGACAATCCTGGCTCCGCCACTGGTTGGGGCAAAGCAATTTGAAAAGGAACAAGTTCGATAAAAAGTTTTGGAGTAGGCTTTGGGCAATGAAGATTTTTCCTAAATGGAAGGTCCTAGTTTGGAAAATTTTAAATAGGGTAATTGCTACGACTGAGAATCTTAGAAGGAGAAATATACAAGTAAGGAAAGAATATACGGAGGAAACAAATAAAATTATATGTTTCGTGATTGTGAGGTGGTGAGAAGAGTTTGGAGTGCTTCAGAGTTAGGACTTAGAGTGGAGGGCCATCAAGGAATTCAGGTGACAAAGTGGATACGACATTATTTAAATTATTTGTGGAAGCAAGATAGAGATGGTTCCCAGTCCAGTGCCACTTTTATTGCTACTCTTTGGGCCATATGGACGTTCAGGAATAGGGTAGTCTTTAAGAGGGCTATGGCTTGTCCTTATCAGATAATGAAGGATGTTGAGATGGGAATACGCAATAATTTCAAAAGGATTGCATGGGGAAAAAGTCTGAAAGACTCGTGTTCATATGAGGAAGAAGTTGATGAGAAGGGGGAGTGGAAGGTAGTTATGGAGGGAGATAAAGTATGCACTTTGTTGGTAGACGGAGCTTGGAAAGAACAGAAGAATGGCATGCATTTGGCTGGAATAGGTTGGGTAGGATTGTCATGCCAGAATTGCATCTTTCAGGGCAACGCTAGGGTCTGTGCTGGATCTGCTTTACAGTGGGGAGGCTTACGCTTTATTGAACGGCGTCCTTGATGCGTATAACAAGCAAATGACTCGGGTGTAAATTTATTCAGACTCATCAATTTTAGTTCAATCGATTAGAAAGGAATTCGGTCCTTTTGATATAGATAATATAATCAAGGATGTTTTTTACGTTTTACGTTTGTATGCTATGATATTAGGAAGGTAGATAGGAGCTTAGTCAATAAAGTCCATGAACTAGCAATTAGTGCTAGGAAAAGTGTACGTCTGTAGTTTCTTTTGTTTACTTATTGTCAAAAAAAAAAAAAAAAAAAAAACTTAATTCATATTGGAAGTCCCAGTGGCACTTAAAAAGTACTCGAATGCCATGAATGCGAAATGGATATAATATCGCAGTCGTAGTCCAAACACAATCATTACGAATACTACACTAGCTAGGACATGTATATTTGAGTACATGGAAACGTGCGTGAGATTATAGCTACTCCAAAGGAAAAATAAAAGTTGATGGATATTGATTATCCATGATAAATACTCCTTTATTTCGTTTAGTTGTTCTTAAAAAAATATATAGGAGCAAATTAAAGTATCTATGAAAAGTAACTTTTTATTTCCTTTATTTCTCTTCTATCGAAATAAGATCTTCTATTTGATAACTAATTTTAGAGATATTCTAGTGCCAATACAAAAAAATAAAAAGACACGAAAGGAGCATCTGCAGAAGGGAAAGAGGGAAACAATAAAAGCGCAAAAAATGTAGCTTTCATCCCTTAAAAGAACCATATGGTACTCTCTAAATCAAACAAATGGATCCAGACCAATACATTAGAGCAACTCCAATGGTGAACAACAATACCTTGTAGCTTGACTTGCCACACAAGCTTTTTAAGCAATATTGATTGCTAGCTACAAAATCTCTCAATGGTAGGCTACAACACATTATTGCTTGTATGGCTCCACATGTCAATTAATATTTTCAACTTTAATTTTTCATTCAATCATAATTAGGAAGGAAACAAAAAAATTTGTGCATTTATTGTTGATGGAGATGCACTCACCAATCATATTGGAGTATGAACATACATCACCTTCATCTTTATCTAATTGCAAATCATATTGCCGTTTTGAAGTCAAGCAACTAGCTTGGTGGAGCGGGTCTAGCTCTTAAGCAGGTTTCAATTATCTTGCTCCAATGGTTGAATAACATGCTTACTATTTTCAAAAATATTGCAAGCAGGTCCAAACTTACAACCATCGGAGTTGCTCTTAGTGGGTGCAAAATAAATTTTGAATATTTTAGTGGGGTCAAATGATTAATATTGGAATAAAAGTAATGTGATTTCTATGTTTTCCTAGAAAACTTATAAAACCAAAATTCAAGTGGGGTCAAATGACCCCAGATATGATAATGTAGCTCTGCGTCTACAAAGACAAATAGGGAAATCAAATTCCTTATATATATAAAAAAATTCATCAACAAAACACTCTCGCTATAAGTGTTAGGAATACGTATCGTAGACGCTAACAAATCAAATAATAGAGTGTAATATACGAAGGAATAAAGAAATTAAAGCAATAAATAATACAAGAAGATTTAACGTGGAAACCCTTGAAAAAGAAGAAAACCACGAACACTACACTAGGACTTTGAATATGAGATAATGATACAAGGAGAATTATTAATCTCCCTAGACTCTCTATCCTTTCTCTAGAGTTCTCTAGTCTCTCTAGATTAATTTATATCTCTCTTATGGCATGATAAAATAACAATTAGCTTGTATATTTATACTAAAGGAACAAACTAGAATCATAATCATAATAGGATACCAAAATAACTAACAATAAAGTACTTGTTGCACGCTGCTACTTGGACTCACCATTCCCCGCGGGCAATGGCTGCTAACTGCGGCTAGGCGAAGCCTTTTGTTGGCGCAAGCTTCTCTTGCAGGTTGGCAACGAGCTACGTTTAGTTGGCACGCCATGCTACGTATTGGAGTATTATGTTTATTAGGAGACTTGGTCTTATATTCTACACTTTTTTCACCAAGTACCCCCGAGTTTTCAAAAAATTCACGAGGTACCCTCGCACTTTTTAAAATTCACTAGGTACCCCTCAATTTCATGGTAATACATCCAAATACCCTTAATGACTAACGGTTGTTAACTCCATTAGTCATTAAACCTAATTAAACCCTCTAACCCTAATTAACTCATCTAAACCTAACCCCTCTAATCCTAACCCTAACCCTAACCCTAACCCCTAATATAATACCCTAACCTTAACCACCCAACCACCACCCTCCCCCACCCCTACAGCCTCACCCCTTCCCCCCCGCACCCCTTCCCCCCACCCCTGCAACCCTGCAGCCCCAAATTGCGACCATCATCTTTCGTGCTTTCTCCATTTTTCTCTCTCCTCCAAACTCTGATTTCTCTCTCCAAGGGCTGCTGGGCTGTAGGGGTAGAGGAGGAGGGGCTGTAGGGGTGGGGGTGCTCGTGGGGGAGGGGTGGGGGAAGGTGGTGGTGGTTGGGTGGTTAGGGTTAGGGCATTAGAGTTAGGGTTTAGGGGTTAGGGTTAGGGCATTAGAGTTAGGTTTAGGGGTTAGGGTTAGAGGGGTTAATTAGGGTTAATGACTAACGGAGTTAACCACCGTTAGTCATTATGTGCATTTTGATGTATTACCAAGAAACTGAGGGGGTACATGGTGAATAAACTTAGAACTCGGAGGTACTTGGTGAAAAAACCGTATATTCTATTCTTATTTCTATCTGTAAAGTTAATTGTTAGGATTTCTATTTCAGAAAGGTATCCTGATATTAGGATATATATATATATATATTTTCTAATGTTTAGTGAGAAAGATTGATGAGTTTTACTCACAAAACCTTAACATGGTATCAAGAGGCTCTCTAATTTAGAGGAAAAAAATTTCAAAGATCCTTTTTTCCTCATCCTACATCTGTTTTTTTTCCTCTTCTCTGGTTCACCTGTTTTAGCTCATAGGTCATGGGTGACAAAACTCAACCATCCAAATCTTCCTCTTCTTCGAGGTATGAACTGTTTTCTCCCTATTATCTCCATCCTAGTGAGGGTATTGGTGATGTGATTAGTCCTATTTTATTAACTAGAGATAATTATGAAGAGTGGTCGCGTTCTTTGCGCAATAATCTTCGTGCAAAGAATACATTGGGGTTTATTGATGGTACTATTGTTGAACCTTTGATCATCTAAAGACTTTGATCAATGGAGACTTGTTAATTCTATGTTGGTGGCTTGGATTTTTAATACTTTACATGTGTTTATTCGTTCTACTATGCGTTCTCCGAATCATGTGAAATCTTTATGGGATGATTTAAGGAATCGGTATTCTCTTGGTAATGGTCCTAGGATTCTTGAATTAAAAAATCAAATTCGTGATTGTAAACAACATGAGCGTCCCGTAGCTGTTTATTATGGTGATTTGAGACGATTACAAGATAATTTGCAAAGCTATTGCAAAATTTCGGCTTGCACGTGTGCTGCTGCACCTGTTTATCAGCAACTTCTTGAAACTGAGTTGTTGCATCAATTTTGTCTTGGTATTGATTCCAAGAAATTCTCCAAGGTGGTTTCGGGTCTCTTGATGATGGATCTGTTACCTTCTCTTAATGTTGCTATGCTAAAGTCATGTATGATGAACAACAACAAGTTGTTTATGATGCTCAGGATTCTTCCAAACCGATGATGTTGGGTTCGCTGCGGCTGGGGCCTCGTCTGGCCGTAGTGATGGTGACGTGGAGCGTCCCCCCGATACGCGTAAGTGTACGTATTGCGGGCGTAACGATCACGAGAAAGACACTTGTTATTATCTTTATGGCTGGCCGGAGTCGTCTCGCAGTCGTGGTGGTCGGTCGAGGCGTGGCGGTTCCCGCTGTGGACGCATCCCTGGATGTGGCCGCGGTGGTTTTGTTGGCTCCACCGGCGCTTCTCGTGCCTCCTCTACTCTTGTGGTAAGTGATGAAGATTGGGCTAGTGTCCCGATATTAACTGATGATCAATGGTCATAGTTGCTTGCTGCTTTGAAGTCTTCAAAGGTGTCTGCTACTTCATAACGATCTTCGGGTATGTTTTGTTCTAGTGATTGGATCATTGGTAGTGGCGCATTCAGCCATATGTCTGGTAATTTGGAGTTATTTTTTTGATTTGGTGTCTATTTCATCTCCTATTGGTTTGCCCAATGGTAAACAAGCTACTGCAGCTAATGAAGGAAAAGTTGTATTGTCGGATGGTTTTGTGTTGGATCATGTTCTTTATGTTCCTGCTCTTGCTTGCAGTTTATTGTCTATTTCACAACTTTCAGAGCATCATAAATTATTTATAATTTTCACTAACAAGTTTTGTGTCATATAAGACCGCACTTTGAAGAACCTGATTGGAGTGGGGACGCGGTTTAATGGAGTCTATATTTTCACACCTGTTCGTGCTCGTGGTTTGCCAGATGATACTGTTCAGGCTACGGATTTGAGTATACTATGGCATCTACATTTAGGTCACCTCTCTATGCAAGTTATTTTTGCTTTTCCTGGTGTAGCTAGTAGTTACATTCTAATAAGGGTTCTTCTCTTGATTGTCACATTTGTTTTAAGGGAAAACAACCCATAAATAGTTTTCCTATAAGTACTAATAACGCAACAGAGATTTTTGATTTAGTTCATTGTGATATTTGGGGCCCTAATAGCATTGTGTCTACTGGCAATGCTCGTTATTTTCTTACTATTGTTGATGATTATTTTCGTGCTACATGAGTTTATTTGATGATTGGCAAAATATGAGGCAAACAATTGCTGCAAGAACTTTATGCTATGGTTAAAACTCAGTTTAATTTAAGGTGATTCAAAGTGATAATGGACAAGTGTTTTTAAGTCTTGCATCTTTTCTTTAACAAGAAAGGTATTATTCATCAGACATCTTGTGTAGATACTATCCAACAGAATGGTAGGGAGGAGCGTAAACATCGTCACATACTTAATGTACATCGTGCTCTTAGGTTTCAGGCTAAATTACCTAAATGCTTTTGGGGGGAGTGTATCCTTACGACCGTTCATCTCATAAATCTTACCCTTACTCATGTCTTGAAGGGTAAAAACACCTTAAGAATGTTTGTTTGGTGTTACACCTTCTTATGATGAGATTCATGAGTTTGGTTGTCTATGCAATATGTTGTTAATCGTTCTCGTGCGAAGGATAAGTGTGATTCTAGATCTCGTCGTTGTTTGTTTCTTGGGTATCCTTATGGTAAGAAAGCGTGGCGGCTTTATGATCTTAAAACTTCTGAATTTTTTGTGAGTCGGGATGTCACATTTTCTTAGGATCAATTCCCTTATCCTACTGCTCTTTCGGATGTAGCCCAAAGGCAGTGGGATTTATATTTTTCCCAACCGTCACTTTGGGTGGATGACGTGTTTGATGATGGTGGATATGGTCAGGGTGTTGGTGTGCATATTGGTGATGCTGGTGCTGTGTGTGCGCCTGATGGTGGCGTGGTTGTGGATGATCTTGTCACCATGACTCCACGCCCCACCCGAAGCATTGTTGGTTATGCTTCTCCGACTCATGTGCGTATTGGTGAGGTTATGTGAGACACCTCCACGCCTCTTGATTTGAGGGGGAGCTCTTCATCTTCGTCTGGTGAACTGTTAGGGCGTGGACATTGTACTAAAATTCAATCTTGTAAGCTCCGAGATTTTGTTACTCATATGTGGTGTGTGTGATACCCATCTAATGTGTCTCCTTCTCCATCACGTTCTTCAGGTACGCCATTTGATATAGATTGTTATGTTGATTATAATAATTTTTCGGTTAAACATAGAGGTTTTTGGCAGCTGTTACTAAGGGTAGGGAGCCTCAAATTTTTAAGGAAGCTGTGAAACATCCTGGTTGGTGCAAGTCCATGGAGGAGGAGCTTGATGCTCTTTAGCGTAGGGGTACTTGGACTTTGGAGGATCTACCTCCATGTAAGAAGGCTATTAGTAGTGGTTAAATGTATCGTATTAAATGCACTTCAACTGGTAAGGTTGAAAGGTAGATTAGTTGTTCATGGCAATCGCCAGGCAGAAGGTGTTGATTGTAATGCAACATTTGCCCCTGTTGCGAAAAATGGGCACTGTTCGTTTATTTTTAGTTGTTGATGTATCTCTTGATTGGGAATTGCATCAGATGGATGTTCATAATGCTTTCTTACATGGTGATTTGCATGAAGAAGTTTATATGAAACTTCCTCCCGGGTATCTTGGTGCTCCTCCAGAGAAGGTTTGCAAGTTGAGAAAATCGTCGTATGGTTTGAAACAAGCACCTCGACAGTGGTTTGCAAAGCTGTCTCAGGCATTAAAGTCATACGGTTTTCAACAGTCTGCTGCATATTATTCTTTTGTTCAGTTTAATTCAGGGACATGTTGCTCTTCATGTTCTATCTTATTTATGTTGATGATTTGATTATTGTAGGGTCATCTCATGATGTTGTTGTTCGCTTTAAGAAATATTTGAGTTCATGATTTTATATGAAGGATTTGGGTGTATTGAAATATGTCTGAGGTTGCTAGGAGCAAGGATGGAATTTTTTTGTCACAACGCAAATATGCGTTAGATGTGTTAACTGAAGCATGCATGTTGGGTTGTAAACCCATTGACATGCCTATGGAGTAGAATCATCGTCTCGCTTCCGTCGAAGGGTCGCTATGTGCGCACCCTAACAGATATAAGCGCCTCGTTGGCTGCTTGGTTTATCTGCCTGTTACTCGTCCTGAGTTAAGTTATGTTGTACATACTCTATCTCAATTTCTTGTTGCACCACAGTTATGTCATTGGGATGCTGCTTTTCGTGTTTTGCGTTATCTAAAAGGAAGTTCAGGTCAGGGTATTATGTAGCACCCTTTAGGTAATATGCAACTTACTGCATTTTGTGATAGTGATTGGGCTGCTTGTCCTTTGACTGGACGTTCTGTTACTGGTTATTTTGTGTTATAGGGTCGTTCTCTTGTCTCCTAGAAGATTAAGAAACAACCTATTGTACATAGCTCGTTCATGCAGAGGCTGAGTATAGGGCTATGGTTGTTACTACTTGTGAGTTCAAGTGGTTGAAGTATTTGTTGTTTTCTCTTAGTGTTTTGCATCCAAAGCCTATGCGTTTGTATTCGGATAGTGAATCTGCTATTCATATTTCATATAATCCAGTTTTTCATGATCGTACGAACATATTGAGGTAGATTGTCATTTTGTTCGCGATGAATTGACTTCTGGTAATTTATTTACCTCTTATGTTCCTACTGGACATCAATTAGCAAATGTTTTGACCAAAGCTTTGGGACGACGTCAATTTGGTTTTCTTCTCCGCAAGTTAGCATTTGTGATATTCATGCTCCAACTTGAGAGGGAATATTATAGTATTATGTTTATTAGGAGCATTAGTATTATATTCTATTCCTATGCCTATCTGTAAAGTTGTTAGGATTTCTAATTTAGTAAGGTTTCCTGATATTAGGATGTATATATATATTCTCTAATGCTTAATGAGAAAGATTGATGAGTTTTCCTATACTCAAAACCTTAACACTGCGGGCGTGGGCTTCGACCCACCAAAGAACCCTGCGGGCTGCTGCTCGTTACTTGCTATAGGTGCTGCTATGCTTTATTGCCAACACCCAACAATACATATATCCACACACGACGTTCCACACACCTCAGACATCACCTTTTACAATCTCCAAACTATACCCAACAATAAGCTCTTGTTATGTTAAAAAAAAAAAATTGTCAAACGAACTACATATAATGTGAGTTTTGAAGTGCACAAGACTCCTCTAATTATCCAATATGTATGTTATAAGACATAATATGTCATTCTTAGACAACATAACAGGTCAAATTTTGATTATGTTACAAGTGGTACTCTTAATAAATAACATAGCGCCCTAAAAAAAATTGAAACTACCACCCTGTTATGACCTTAAGAGTTTTGATGATGACAAATATTAACAAAAGTAGCATCAGGTTTTCTTGTAGATATACCATTATGACGCAGATGGTTTTATAATAAATTCTCAATACTCAAGATCGAAAAATTAAAGTTCAGGAGTAGGTATACTCAAGTTCGAATAATTCAATTACAAGAGTAGCTAGGATTTTTCCTAGCAATGTTGTAATAGTGATTATCCTGATAATGTCGGTTTACGTGCTATTAGTAAAATTAGTATTATGAATGTAGTTATTTTAGTTATTCATTACTACTAGAGTTAGTAGTATGAATAACTAGAATAAAATATTCTTGATAAATAATTTTCAAAAGAGAAGGATTTTAGAAAACATTAGGTATGGAATATATTTCATTCAAATACAGTATTATCTTGAGAAAATTCTTATCTCTTTCAAAATGTAATTTAAAAAGATAATATTTTATAATGTTAAAGATTGTTAAGTAATACAATTTTGTCTTCAGTGATTTGATCATATCTCTAAACAAGGAAGATTGAGTCGTGAAATTTACTCTATATAAACGTATCTTTATTTCTAGTTTTCAAAAGATAAGATTAAAAGCAAAGAAACATACGCCCATTCATCAAAGGGTAATAGTCCATATATTGATCATGTTTATACATATAACAAAATCGTATTTTAATTAGCATAATGTGGTAAAAACGCTCATGCATAATATGTCCATGTGAGACTGTAGTTGCTTAGCTTTCGAGTGATGATTTTGAAACATAAAGAGAAACATTTTTAAAATAGAATGAATTTCTTCTGACTTCGTTGATAAAGTCTTTTGAGGATGGCACCTAAGACTTGGGATCGAATTTTGTCTACAACACTATGCTTCTAACACCAAAAAAAATATTTCTAGAATGCCAGTCTTGATTCTTGAAAACACAATAATCATAAAGTTAAATAAAAAACAATTCTTAATGTTATATTTTTTGAACTCCCTTATTGATCAACAATGATATTCTTAATTATCCTAAACCTAGAAAGAGAATAGTCTGCTTATATTTTATGTCATTTGGATATCTAGATCTATCTTAGGGAAAACAACAAATGACTCAGATTAAACTTATCTTCAAGACTTCAACAAAATGGCTGAGATTATTCAGAATTACTATTCTATAGTAAGTTTTGAGAGATCACTTTGTTAATGTTCTAATGTATGTAATACAAACCTAACTATTATACTTCCTCATTTTAGCTAATTACAAAGCCTTCCTAAATCGTGATTTCTAAGTAAATGAATACTTAGGTAAGATATACTAATTGCAAGTGCCAAAAGATGTAATTAAGGAAGGAGATGAGAGAGATATGTAATGAATGCGAAGTATTGATTAATAGGGGGTATTTTGACAGCAAAATTATCGCTATAACATGATGGATCTTAATGATCATAAATGGACTAGGATGGAATGAGCATAAATTCTTTAATACGCTTCATAAGTCAATTTGATACAGCACATGCATAAATTTAATGTCTCCCACGAAGCTGAATCATTACACGGGAAAAGGAGCCCTGCACCTTACACTGAGGAACCATAACATGTCTTTAAGCCATGTTATTTGGCACATACGATTTATTTTTGTTCCTCTTTCTAATTGCAATATTGAACAACAAGACAAAGAATCCCTTTATAACTCAAAATTAAGAGGAAACCACTCCAATACCATAGTTTCTCAATTCTATATTAATTGTCATTTAATTAAGGGTTCTGACATATGCAATTAAAGAACAAAAAATTAAAGCAAAACAACATAGAGATTTAATGCGATTCACTAACAATGTGTTAGCTACATCCACAAATAGAGGAGAAATAAATTTTATTATCTTTTTAGAAAGAGTATACAAATACGGAATAATAGGAGGCAGAAGTTAACTAAAAGTTTTCTATAGTACCTTTTCGATTAACCTAACAGACCAGGCCAAAAATCGAAACCAAACTAGAATCGATTTACTTAAACCACATACATCGATAATTCAAGGGATATTTCAACAATCTCCACCTTGACTTGAATTCTCTCACATATAACAAATGTACCAAATGCAAAAATTATTGTCAAATGTACCCATATTTTCTCCTTGCCTTAGAATGCCCCTGAGGGCCTACATTAACAGCTTAGAACATTGAGCATGTCCAAACAATGTTGGAACTTGCCATTTGGAACCAGATTGGTAAACATATCAACAGGATTATCAGCACTACCTACTTGTCATCACCTTGATTTTTTCTCACCTCTTAGAAAATGATATCTCACATCTATGTACTTAGTCCTCTCATGATGTACTTGATCCTTGGCTAGGCATATTATACTCAAACTATCACAATATACAATAGCCTAATCATAATAATAACCCCGTGTTTGGTTAAACCTAGTGTCAGATAATTCAAAATATTTTTCAACATTAAGGTTAAGCACAACTTCTAGAAATATGGCGTGAAATAAATTACATTATTGTATGATAAAAAAGAAGAGATCAATAGTAGCATAGATGAATTTGAAAGAAAACTTGGTTAGTGATGATTCTTTAAGATTATGCATGAAGGTTGATTAACCTTCTTTTTTTATTATGTGAATCTCCATGACGTGGACAACTTATATTCCTCTCTCCGTCAAGAATAATTCGTCAGATTAATAGTCTAATTCAATCATAGTACGATTTGCACACAAACATATAGGTTCATAATTTAATTTTATTTAATAGGACCATAAAGTATTGCATTCTCTCTAGTACATAATGTCTCGTGACAAAAGTATTAATTTGTCTACTCGAGCCAGATGACCAACATCATTTCTCGAAGACCTATATAAATGTCATTATTAGTAAATTTATTTGTAAGTGTTTTTCTTTATCTACACAAAAAGTTCAGAGGAACCAAACTATACTTCTCTTTCTTCCTTTAAGAAATACAAAATCCAAAAAAAAAAAAGGTTTTTGGAAGCTTTTCCACCCCGCTTCAAATAGCAAAATAAAGAAAAAAAAAAAACTCAAGTAGGTATAGTATGAACTCGCAAATGCAAAACTTTCGAGTTTCGACAACATCAAAGAATCTGACCCATCACCGTAACTCGGACGGCAAGTTGCTGAAGAGTGTAAAGTCAAACTTTTTTTAGAAAAAAAATTATATTATTACTATTTCTTTATATGATTTTGACTTGAGTCTTAAGCAACTAGATGGGATCGTGCAGAAGAAAATAATTACTAAGCGAGATCCAATAAATAAGACATCAACAAAGCCAAGAAATAGAGATGCATTGGGATCGGATTATGGGAGGGTGTGGAAGCGAAATTTTCGGTTGCTATGTTTGACGTTGGACGTGTGTTGAAGGTGCCACTAAGTTAGCTCAAGTGCTCAACCACAAACAAAGGATTCGGATAAGAACGGTTGGATCAACTCAAAACTTCTTGTTAGCACCAAAAAAATCAACGCCTTGTCATGGGTCATAATTTTGAATTTTTTTTTTGTCATTTGGAGCTCTACGTATTATGTTATTATGCTCATTTGGAGGTTTCAAATGAACAATGTAGAATATTATTAATGACAAGTCTTGAAGATTTCTTATTGAGCCATCACAATATACATACAAGAGTTTTAGTAATCCGATATGGAAAAGGAAACCTAACTATAATCTAACTATAACATATGAAAATCTATCTATAACAAAATAGAGTCCTACGTTATCTCCAATACCCTCCCTCAAGTTGGAGCATGCTCCAACAATGCCCAACTTGGACAACAAAAAATCAAACTGAGACTTGCGAAGAGCTTTAGTGAAAATATCAGCTTACTGAGCTTAGTAGACACATAAGAGGGGCGAAATAAGTCCGTCAGTTATGGCATCACGCACAAAATGACAATAAACCTCAATATGCTTTCTGCGTTCATGGAAAATAGGATTCTAAGCGAAGTATAACGCTGACTAACTATCATAGAACAAAGAGATAGATTTGGGATGTTGCACTCCCAAACTCAGAAGAAGGGCCTTGAGCCACTTCAGCTCACAAGTAATAGCAGCCATGGAACGATATTCAGCCTCTGCAGAAGAGCGATAAATGGTATGTCGTTTCTTGGTCTTCCAAGAAATAGGAGAAGCAACCAAGAAAACAATCCAACCTATGAGAGACCTACGAGTGAGAGGACAAGCTGCCCAATCAAAAGCACACCATCCCTGCAGAGATAAGTCATTGTCAGCACGAAGAAGAATACCCTGGCGAGGGGTACCTTTCAAATAATGAACCACACGAAGAGCAGCATCCAATCACAGTAGGTGTACTAGTAATTGTGTGGTTAGAAAGAGAAATATCCGCGAGTATACAACAACGTATTGGACCTGAATATGCCGGCCCTTTGGGAGAAGTTGTAATTATCCATGGAAAGGAATTCCGCTCTTACAAATAAATGCTCAACACCCAAGTAGGCTTACAAAATTGATCATGATCAAATGCTTTTTGGGTCGTCTCATACCTTGTGATTGGTGTTTATCTCCAAAATATTTGGAGATTTATACTTTTTCTAAAATATAGACTTACATATATTACAAATAAAGGGTTTACTTGTGTTCCTGACGAGGGGACTGCAGAAACTAATAGAGAACATGAACTGCATAAGCCGAGTCAGGGCGAGTAGCAACCAAATAAATTAAGCGACCAACAAGGCGCATGTAGGATGCGGCATCCTCCAATAATGCGCCAGAAGCATGAGCTAAACGATGACTTTGCTCAATAGGAAAGCCAGATGGCTTGGCACCAAGAAGTTTGGCTTCATAAATAATATCCAAAGTGTACTTGCACTGACATAAAAATAATCCACAAGTACTACGAGCTACTTCAATGCCAAGAAAATATTTCAGAGGTCCAAGATCCTTCATTTTAAAGCAGTCACTCAAATATGCTTTGAATAGAGTTAGAGCAGCGGAATCATTACCAGAGATAATAAGATCATCAACATAGACTAAAACATTTAGTTGCACAGTCCCACGAGTATAGGTCAATAGAGAGTAATCAGAGTAAGACTGAAGAAAACCATAGCCTTTTAAGGCTGAAACTAACTTAGCAAACCAACAACGAGGAGCCTACTTCAAACCATACGAAGATTTTCGTAAACGACATACCATATTAGGATTAGGACATTCAAAACTTGGAGCAAGTTTCATAAAAACTTCTTCATCTAGATCACCGTAAAGAAAAGCATTGTGAACATCCATCTGATGAAGTTCCCAAATTTTTGAGGCAGCAATTGCTAAAAAAGCCTGAACTGTAGTCATTTTAGCAACAGGTGCAAAAGTTTCATTATAATCAATACCTACCTCCTGATGATTACCTAGTACAACCAGGCGAGATTTCAAACGTTCCACAGACCCATCAGACAAATATTTAATGCGATAAATCCACTGACTGCCTAAAGCACGCTTCCCAGGAGGAAGCTCTTGTAATGTCCATGTACCATTGTCTTTCAATGCAAGGATTTCATCGTGCATAAAAGCTTTCCAACCATCATCCTTCATAGCTTCTTTAAAAGACTTGGGTTCAATTTGATAAAATAACAGAAGCAAGAAATGTGCTATACTTCTCCGAAAATTTTGTGCAATTAATATAATGAGCTATAGGATAAGGAGTACATGAGGAAGAAGAAGGAGACGAAGCAAAGAGAGATGGACGTTCAGTAACCACATAATGCGTAACAAAATCCTTTAACCGAACATATGGAATTTTCTCGCGTTTACCACGGCCCAAATTAGAAGATGAAGGGGAATTTTGATCCAACACAAGAGGAGAGGAGTTGCGGGTGGGCTGGGGGTCCAAAGAAATAGGAGAGGAAGGAGAAGTTGGGCCTGGGACATTAGGAGACGCGGGGCCCGTGTGAGGAGAGGGAGAGGGAGAGGATTGTTGGGCCTAAGACACAGAAGACGCGGGGCCTGATGGGGGGAAAACAAGGCCAGGCGAGGGAAATGGAGAGAGTGGGCCAAACTGGGGTGACGCGGGACCAGGAGAAGAAGTTTGAGAGGATGGTCCAGGCAAGGGAGAAGAAATTGGGCCAGGCGAGGGATTTGTGGAAGAGGAAGGAGATTTTGGCGGTGAAGGAGAAGGAGAAGGAGAATGTGGAGCTGGGTCGTTTGGTGTGGGCTGGGGAGGTTCATTTTGTGGAGCTGGAAAATCATCAAAATCAGGATGAATAGGAAAGATATAAGGAGGAACTAAGGTAATAGGGTCAATATTGGCATCTTGGGGTGATTCAAAAGGGAATATTTCCTCAAAGAACTTAACATCTCGAGACACAAAAAATTCCTTGGTATCTAAATCAAATAAATTCCAGCCCTTTTTACCAAATGGATAGCCCACAAATATGCATTTTCTACTCCTGCTGGCAAACTTATCCCCCTTAGTTTTGTGATTGTGAGCAAAATAAAGACAACCAAAGGTTTTAATAGCATCATAAGAAGGAGCAAAGCCATAAATAACTTCAAAGGAGATTTGTTATCTAACAAAATAGAGGGCATACGATTAATGAGATGGGCGACTACAAGAACCCCCCCCCCCAAAAAAAAAAAAAAAATAGGCAAATGAGCTTAAAAACAAAGAGCCCTACCCACATTAAGAATATGTTTGTGTTTACGCTCAACCCTCCCATTTAGTTGTGGTGTGGCAACACAAGAAGTTTGGAAAATAATACTAGTGGAAGTAAAATAGTCAAGTAAAGAATTAAATTCTATGCCATTGTCACTTTAAACTATTTTAATGGTTTGAAAGAATTGATGGTCAACCATTGCAATAAAGGCCATAAACATGCGAAAAACCTCAGTTTTATCTTCCAATAAATAAATCCACACAGCACGAGAATAATCATCAACAATAGTTAAAAAATAACGAGCACCACAAGAGGAAACATGTCTATAAGCACCCCACAATTCACAATGAATTTTCTCAAAAATCCTACTAGCTCTATTATCACTTAAAGGAAACTTGTCTCTAGGATGTTGAGCACGAAAACAAATTTCACACCCTTTATGTAAACTACCCTTATGACCACAAAGAGGAAGAAGTAACTTAACCACATGTTTAGAAGGGTGCCCCATACGCCTATGCTAAAGATCAAAGTCTGAAGTATTAGCATGAAGAGAAGCGCAGGTGTCACAGGTGCATCCTTGTAGAAGTATTAAAGTCCATCCCGTCTAAGCCCCGTTCCAATCAGCTCCATCATGCGGTCCTGTATAGCACACATAGATGAATTAAATTGCACTGTACATTGTAAGTCAGTAGATAACTGAGAGACAGATAATAAGTTACAACTGAACTGAGGCACAAAAAGAACATTAGTAAGCATAAGATGTGCCGAGAGACGAACACAACCCTTATGAGCAGCAAGAACAGAAGAGCCATTAGGAAGGCCAACAGGATAACCATGTACCTCCTCAACATCAACTAACCAAGATTTTTCACCAGTAACATGATGAGTAGCCCCTGTATCAATAATCCAATCAGTAGGAGAGAACATACCATTCAGACGATCATTAGAAATTTTTTCAGTACCAATAAGACCGGCTAAGGCCTTCCATTGTTCAGCCGAAAAAAGCTGAGGGGAGGAAGGAGGAGGTGACGTTTTATGTTGCGGTGAAGAAGAATCATCATCACCTGCCATGGTGAGTGATAGGGGCCGAATAAAATAAAATAAAAGATTTTGTGATTTGGAGTTGTAGGCGGCACAAATCAGAGGCAGTGATGGAAATTATCCACCTTAAAAATAGGTGGCCAAGGATGGAATAAAGAGACAAAAAAATTCAAGGGGATTCATTGTGGGGAACTACAGGCAGTAAGGGAAACCCACGTAAGACAAAAAAATTTGTGAGATGGACGTGAGGTCCAGAGAGAAAAAAAAATTATTTGTTGTGTTAACCTTTGCTCTGATACCATGTAGAATATTATTAATGACACGGCTTGAAGATTTCTCATTGAGCCATCACAATATATATACATGAGTTTTAGTAATCTGACATGGAAAAGGAAACCTAACTATAATCTAACTATTACATATGAAAATTTATCTATAACAAAATAGAGTCCTACGTTATCTCCAACAAACAATGAGCCAAAAATAGCCTTGAGTGTACAATACTCATGGCATGGTACATCTGGATATATGATAAAAAAATTATACATGAAGTGTCACAAGTAACAGTAGTACTATAAATTGAGAAAAATATACCTTGCCCATGTAATACACACAGATTACTAGTGGAATTTTTTTGTTTCGAAGATGAGAATGAGTTGGAAATGATTGTTATGGGGGAGTAAAACATTGTCCTAAAGTCATTTTGCGGTAGCATGGGATGCAAAATTTTAACTAGCAACCACTTTATTCAGAGCAAGATGTTAAATAGAGTGATTATAAAGACTGATTCAAAGAAATGAATGACAATAAGTATATAAGTAGTATTGAATTATAGACGAAGAACTCAACTCATAACGTAATTTAAATAGAAAAATAAACCAGGATAACAAAAAGGTCTTAGTGGAGTGGGAGAAAAGATTTTGGATCCATTAAGCCATTAAATTGATATGGTACACAAAGGTTCAAGCTCATCGCAGTCCATGTTGTGCTCATTCCAACGAATAATTAACCAGATTGGTAAGAAAATGTTGATTGGCGACAATTTGATAATAAAAAATGTTCAATTGACATTGAATAACCTGGCCGCAATTTGGCCTGAATTACAAAAGCCCACGTGCGTCGTATACTATAATAACTTTTAAATATCTCCCTTTTCATAAAATCATCCTAATCTTCCTCCTTTTGCTTTTGGTAATTATTAGTTATTAATTTCTTTGGGTGCAAAATTTATGGAATTAAAAGAAGGTAACATATGTATTCCATCAAAACAAGGTTTGCTTTACCATGGAAATTTGAATACTGAATTCTGCTTTAGATTATTTTCTTTATTCCATGTGTTTTTTAATTTATTTAATGTTGTAAAGTCATCACCTAACTGGCTAACTCAATAGTATAAACTTGCAAGAGGAATGAGAGAGAATATAAAAATTTGCTTTTTTTTTTTTTATAAGAGAAATTTCATTAATTGAAGGACAAACGGCATCTACAATAGGTATTAAAGAAAAACAATATACAATTAAACAAGGCTAAATCAAATTCGTCTTCGAAGGAACTACAATGAACCAGATCGAGCAATACAGCGCAGTCCCCTTGTATTTGCTGAATCAAGCAGCTATTGATGAGGAAATCTATCATTTTGATGTAGTTTGGGAAGAACATTCTTGACCGAGTCATGTTGACCGCATCCGAGATTCTAGAACTTTCATGTTGAGTCTCGAACTTCAACCAATGAGAACAATTTCTCATACCTAAAAACAAAAAAACCATATTCACAATTCCCATAGGGGAGAAGGAGATTTCCAAAACAGAAACTAAAAACCCCATAACAGGGTTTGAAAAGATCTCATAAGGAGAGACTAATTTATTAAAAAAAAGAATTAAAAACTGAAAATAAAAGGGGAAAAGAAACTTACCATGGATGAAATCATACATGACAGCCCCTAAATGATGAAGAACGGGTAGAGGAGGCTAGGGTTTAAGAGAGAAAAAGAGAGGGGAGAGGCTAGGGCTTTGCAACTAATTATAAAAATTTGCTTATTGCCAAGCTACACGCGAGTTTTTTCAAGCACAACTCAAATTTGTGGCCTACAATTGCCGCATGATTCATTTGACATTACTCAATCTTCATCTGAGCATTTGTTAATTACCGAATTTTCGTCAACATCTTTTTCATTACCCAATCTGATTAATTATATTGGCCTCAATCCAACTTACGTGCATACGTGTAGTTCTTGGATTTCTTTTTCTACTTCACAAAATCGATTCACAAAGACTCAACAACCTCCATTTGGATTGACATGTACGACAACTTTTACTTTTTTTTTTTTTGCTCCCTTTCGGGAACCCGTGGTAAGATGAATATCCTCTGAGTTGCCCTCGCACAAGGTCACTCACCCAGAGGCCCAACAAGCCCCAAACCACCCCCCCCCTCTCCTCCCAACAATATTGAAATTTTACTTCCACCAAGATTTAAACCTTGATCTCCCATATGGGAGATAGGAAGCCATACCAAATTGCTACCAGATTGCTACTATTTATGTTAAAACTGTACTCTTAGATGACATAATCCAAAACAATACCTACTTCTTGAAAAAGCTTGATTCCGGAGCTCCGACATACAATTTTGCAACAATACTAGTGTATAGTACAAGACCAAGAACTCGATACACATATTTTACATGCGCAAGGGAAAATCAATCCTTCATAATAATACTAGTCACGCCTTGCGACCATCAACATTCGAGAGTGCCAGACTACAAATTAAAGTATCTAAGCAAATCAAAAGTTTCACCTTCTTCAAATACTTCATCTCAAAGCAGAGTAAGGATATGAAATTACCAACACTTCACTTACAGAATCTTTGGTTTTAATAAACCGCAGTTTCATACACTCAGATGATTTTTAATCTGAGACAGTGACCAAAGAGTTCTGCCATCTATAGTTTGTAGGCTAAGTCGCTAAATGCAAACAAAGTTCACCCATATCCCAGAATGCAGAGCCAACAGCTAGAGCCTAGGGATACGGAATTTACCTGCTGTAGTGTAATGCATGGAACAAAGATGAGAACTAAAATTTCACCCTCGCGCATCCAAGAGAATAATCGCCACAAGATGGATCATATCCATTATTGAAAGAACATCAGTAAGGCGTAAGCTCATCAATTAGCCAAAAAATTGTAAGAATTACAGGTCAAAACCAAGGAAAACTCTATTCTGCAGTAACGGTGTCGAGCAACTTCTTGCATTCCTCGTTTACCTCTACATTTTCCATCTTCAAACGACGACGCATGGAAGGACTAGTCCTCCCAGCAGCTGCATATGTTCTTATTAATGATTCAAATGCCTCTGCCCACAACTTATCCACAGCTTTCTTCACAAGCTCCATGAAACCTTCAGCCCCATCAACATCCTTCTTCTGTTCAAACAATTGCATAATTGCATTGACTATCTCGGCTTTTGGGACCCACTTAGTTCCGTCTCCCCTACCTGTGGTGATCGCATTTTCCACACAATTAACTGCTGACTCAATTTCCCCTTGCTTCATGTGATAATCTAAAAAGATCTCCCAAGTTCTAGCATTTGGCTTAGTCCCTCTCCCTCCAGCACGCTGTTTGAGCTCTTGAGCTTTCTCCAACAGACCCTCTTTGATGTAATATCCAATAAGAGTGTTTGCGATCCGAATATCATAAGTCGTACAACCAGATTCCCATTCGCTGAAGCATTTCTCTGCACCTGGTATATCTTTCAAGTTGACCAACACTTGAATCATATTCAAGTAAGCAATATTTGGAGTTTTAGGAAATGTCAGCCTTAAAGAGCGCCAAACACGATAAACCTCAAGCAAATTCCCAGTTTTTCCATATAAAGTAATGAGGAATTGGAACGGTGAAAGCTCTTTAGATTTGTTCCGCTTCTCAAGCTCCTTAAGAGCATTCTCAGCCTTGTCAGACATCCCAGTATCAACATAGATTGAGGCTAAATTACTGTATGTTGTCCAATCTTCTGCTACTCGTCCATCCCGCTTCATCTCATCCAAAATCCTCTCAACCCCATATATATCATTACTAGCTGCTAAAGCTCTCATCCAGACATTATATGTGTATGGTTGTAGCATGATATTAGAGGCCTTCATTTCTTGTGCCAAAGCAGGTACTCTTTCAGGCTGACCGCTTTTTGTGTACATAGTCATCAGGCTATTGTAAGACATGGCTGTAATTGGGAGGCCGAGTTCCTTCATCTTCTCCATAAGAGCTTCAGCTTTAAGAGAAATCAACTCCTTACAGTAACAATTAAGAAGGGCACCATAACACTCAATGTATTTCGATGATTCGGGGAGATCAATGAAGTAATTCTCAGCTGCAGGAATGCCGTGAGTCTTGGCAATAAGATCAAGGTGGATAGCTTGGTCACTTAACGTCATGTTCATGCCCCTGCTAGCCATAGTGTCTGAGAGCTGCATACGGACTTGTCACATCAATTTACAACCATGGAGAATTATGATCAGGAAAAAAAAAATAGCAACAGGACTGAACAAAAATAGCATGCATTACAAGAAAATATGCAAGTCGAAAATAGATTATTACAATGTCAATGCTATGGTTGATGCACCAAAAGAGTGACCAAAGAAAGAAAGATCCTGCTTGTTCTAGAGTTTCAAAGGGACGAGACTACGTGCCAATCGGGAATGACCTACGGCCCTGTTTGGCAATTAAAGGTTAGTTGTTAACGGTTAGCTGTTTGCATTAGCTATTAGCAGTTAGCTGATTGTATTAGCTGGTTTCACTAGTTGTTTATAGTAGTTGTTTGTGTGATAAAGTTTGGTAGATGGTTGTTAGCTGATTGGTATTTTATATAGGTGAAATAACCATTAGGGATATTGAAAAATAATTTATTGGTGAGCTTTTTTTGGTAAAAGGTAGTAAATTTGACCAACTTTAGGATAACCTCTTCCAAAAAGCTCCAACTAGTAGCTTTTTCAAAATTAGTCTTTTGGGCTCAAACCTCTCTTTCAATCCTCTCAACCAAAAACTTCAATTAGAGGTTTGGACTAGTCAAACCACTCTATTCATCTCAAACCTCTCTTTTTACCCCAAAACTCTCTCAACCAAACACTTCCATAGATTATTCACTAACATTCACATTATCTTTGCTCAATTCTTGTACAAACTACAAAGTAAACGTGCCCTACTAACAGGCATCTCCAAATGTTGACATTTCATACACTTCCAAATGCAAATCCTTATTCAAGCAGACATAAGTCACCACCACAAAATGCCCAATGCAACTAGCAACCACCTTCATCCCCTTCCACCACAACATGCCCTAGGCCAAAACTTTTCCTCAGCAAACAAAAATACAAGACACAACATACTATAACCCTAGAGACATGTTCCTTCCATCTTTCATTGATTTACCGCTTTGCCTCTTTCACAGTCTCCAAGAAACGCCTTTGACCATCAATATCTTTAATAATGTAATAATAAAAATTATAAAAAAATTGACATTAAATTTACACAATGAAACAAATCTAAGAAGATCCCACATGATGATATTTAGTCTTATATATTACTAATAAAGAAAATGGTAAAAGATTTTGAGCTTTAAGTTCCAAAAGGCAAAGAGGCAAGCTGATCAAAGACAGAAAGAGTATATGATAGATTGTTGATGCTTCATGCTAACCTAAAAATTCAATTCTTTTACAAGTATATATCTGTTACACACAGATAAGAGAATCTGAAGGTTGTCATGTACCATATAAAGCATTCTCTCATGGTCATAGAATTTAAAGGTGGCCATACTCCATAATCAAGCTCAATTTCCAAACCTGAAGTATGCTAATATCAATCAGAAACATACATAAGCCATATATTCTTGTCCTACAAAATATATGTCCCTTCCAGTGTTACCTAATTCATAAGAAGAACACGGCTCCACGCACATTAAGCCAAAAGAGTCGAATTGTTATATCACTTAAATCTAAGTTGTATACTTTTGGGCCAATTTAACAAACTAGTAGCCAATTGCATTCATGCACCCATTTCCACAATGCTAATCAGGAAAATTTGGTCCCTTCCTAAGACCCATGCATATCTACATAACAAACAGGAAGCGAAATAACTTTCGATTAGATAAAGTAGTCAAGATTATAGGATCCATAAAAGAATTCATGGAAAAACACTTCAATGTCATTGGACAAAACCTCATTCAGGACCAAGCAGGGAATTAAAACTCTCCCGTTCCGTTACAGAACGGGCGTTCTTTAACGGATTTGGATTTGCCGTTCCGCGATATCCCGTTATGGAACGCCATAATAAAATTCACATACTTTTCGCCGCTTGTCCGTTCCATAACGCGAACTCGCCGCGTTAGGACGCTTTTATCCCCGTTACATCCGTTCTTTTCGAACATTGACCAAATTTTTTTAATGATTTAATTATATCGTTGATGAAACATGATATTCTAATAGATTTGATTATATTATGTTGTAATAATGCTTCATAAACTACAACAATGCAAATAAGGTTAAAACATATATGTGAATTTTTGTACGCCGCGTCGACCGCGAAACGTTCTATTTCCCCGTTGCAAGCCGTTCCCGCGACAATGCGACCGTTTCCGCGAGCGCGACCGCGTTATTTTTCCCTGGAACAAAGAACCATTCAGATGACTTATAACAGTTTGAGTCCAGTCACCACCTCATCACCTACCTATTTTTTAACCAAAAAGACTATATTCCCTCACCCATCATAATTCTGAATTATTCCCAAACATAAAGCTCCACACCACTATGTCATGCAAGGCTGAATGCTACTACCAATATATTTCTCTGCCTTCTACAGTAGCAGCAACAACCAATAAGCACTAGTAGGATAAAGGAAGTAAGAGTTCTAGACTATGTGGCCATGACAATTGACAGAATGAGCTGTTGTTTTCAAAATTACCATTAAAGCGTATCTTTGGGGATAAAATATGGAACTTCGAAACAGCAAAAGGCAGGATTTCATAGCAAAAATATTATCCTTTCCACTAAAGCACTTCTACTTTCATGTTACTAGGCATAAAGAAAATTTAATACAAAAAACAGAAGCCATGAAAGCAACATTGGATGATTTAGTTGCCCAAGAAACTCTACAAATCTATGATATTTGTTTGGGACAACCCAACACCAGCAACGCTGACAACCACAACAACAATAAAATCACCCTCTAAACAGTATTTCCATACAATGGAAGAGCTTTTTCAAACGTGGCAGTGCAGAGCTTGGCACATAAGACTGCCGTGTAAGCAATTCTTTATTATGGGACTATGTAAATAGAGGTTAGCATAAAACAGATTAATACAATCAGGATGCAATCAGTTTCTGAGTCTTGATAATATTCTTACCTCTCATTTTTGCATGATCCAAACTTTTGTAATTATTAGATTTGACTCCAAAGAATTCAAAGAAAACCTATTTAAAATATATTTGATACAGCTAACCAAATCTACTTGATCATGATACACTAAGTAGAGTACCGTGAAATGACCATATGGAAAAATGACGGTCAGATTGCAACGAATGGTTAGATATTTACTTACTATACCAAAATTTGTTCATATATAATACTCCCTCCGTTCATATTTAATAGGGACATTTTGACTTTTGACACTATTCACTAACTACACTTTGACCATCTTTTATTGATTATACATAAAGAAAAATCTAGTCTTGTCCGGAACTTGTTTGATTTATTTCAATGTGTATTCTCAAAATATCCACTTTTTACAATTTTCATTCGTGTCTAATTACAGATATTAATGGTCAAAGATATGCATTGGCAAATGTGTCCAAGTCCAACAAAATGCCCCTATTGAAAAAACAGAGGGAACAATATATAGTATTGATTAATAATAAGAGTAATTGACAATAATCCCAACTTTCACCCATATTTCCCTTTCAAAAATAACATGAACTTTCAATTTTTGGAATAATCCAAGTTTGGAGGACACCTTCTCAAGATAACCCAAACCGTTAATTTTCCCATAAACCAATAGACCCGATATGGATGAGCAAATGACAGAAAATCTACAGTTCGGGTTATGTAGATAAGGTCCCTTAAACTTGATATTATTCCTAAATAAATCAAAGTTAGGATTAGTTTGAGAAGCTGCATGAAAGTTGGGATTATTTTCATGTCATATCTACCTTATATACTTTCTTTGTTATCTTATGATTGCATTATTTCAGCATATTTTCTTCTACTGACAATATTCAGTTTTGGTAAGGTGCTATGAGGGTTTTGGGTATGAGACAGCAGCAGCTTAACTTCACCCAAAAGGTTGCTTATGCTGTAAAGATGGCCGGGAAGAAATCTACTATAGCCAGGCTTTATGTTAAGTTGTTTGCAGAGACTTTATATGTTATTTGGTTCCAGAGAAACGACGAATTTGCTAATGAGCTTGTTAGTCCTGTGCAGCTTGTTAAGGAAATTTTGTTCAGCAGATGTATAGAGGATGATAGAGCTGTTAATCATCTCTTTATTTTATGGAGCTAAACCCTTCCTAGAAGATGTTAGCTCATCCATACTGATGCGCTTTTGCAGTTATTAGCATGGAAAAAAACGTGGTCGCGGTCGCGTATGCAATTTCGGTCGCGTTGTAATGGGAACAGCTTGGTTACAAGGGACGGGGTACGATCCGAAACGGATTACAAATTCGGATACGCGGAATGCTAGCTTGAGTGAATCGGGTGCGATGGGTACAAATCCTCCCATAGCCTCTTTTTCCGTCTTCGATCTTCCTATCCACAGTGATGCTTCTTCCCTCTTCAACCGCCATGGAAGCTTAGAGGTTTTGAGGAGAAGGAGAATGGGAGGGGAAGGGGAAGGGGAAGAGGTGAAATATATCGAGGAGAGATAGAGAGAAGGGGGAGAAAGAGCGAGATGAAGATAGAACAGGGGCGAGGTATAAGGATATAACGCAACTAACTTTGACCGTTGGATTTTGCTCAACTAACGTTCCAAATTTATTCTCACTTCTCATATAAAATACTATTCTCATATGAACTCAATTCTATATATATATATATATATGGGGTAAGAACATTTGTCAAAGTAAAAATTAAGAAAAGCACTACTGTTAGCAGAGTAAAAGGAAAGGACGAGAAAAAGGGTAGTAGAAGCCAGCTGTGAAGAAGTCAAAAAAAAAAAAAAAAAAAAAAAAAGAGAATACAAAGAAATGACAGTCGTTAAAGTAGTAAAAAGGATAAGAAAAGGAAGCACGTGACTCATTAAAACCACTTTTTGAGCAATGAGTCTTCTTCTTTCTAGCTTCATGTCTCCTCTCCGGCAATTCTCCTACCCCGGTCACCAATATCTTTCCTCTCCGGCAGAATTCCTGTCGGCAAGAATTTTATCGGCGTGGACTCAAGAATCGGAAGGTCATCATCGATCTGATGCGCGACTCCGAGCGATCTGGGTCGCGTTTGTACCGCAATCAGGAACGAACCCCCCACATCAGAAAATGTGACTCTGTCCCGCGTTCCTTGTATCATTGCTTGTAACGCCGAAATAGAATGTTTGGTGGCTGGCGGCGTAAATGTTTTTTAAAAATCACATAAGTAGAATTTCAAGTTTGTTTTTCCATTTTTTATTTTTTTGGCACTATACACTATTATAAATACACTATTTGAGATACTTTTGATACATATATACTCCCTCCGATCTTTATTAGTTTACCCGTTTCTTTTACACAAAGTTCTAGGAGAAACAATGTTGTGGGACATATAAAGAAAGAGAAACTATTATTTTATATTAAAGTTAAATGTATGTGTGATGGAAAGTTAGTGGTCTCATTCCAAAAATAGAAACGAAAGAAATGGGTAAACTAACAAGGGGCATCCCAAAAAGGAATACAGGTAAACTAATAAAGACCGGAGGTAGTAATTTTTAAAATATTGTAAAAATGGAAAAAACTTCATAAGTAGCAACTTTTTCTTACAAAAAAGAGCAATAAAAATATAAGGAGTTTAAAAAAAAAAAGAAAAAAAGGAGTTGGGCTCAGTCACATGACTGCCATCCCCTCCCTGTTTAACTCAAAAGAAGAAAAATTGTGTGAAGTAAAAAACAAAAAAGGGAAGAAAACAGAAGAGGAAGAAAGAAAAGAAGAGAAGAGCGACAACCACTGCCGGCCACCGGCAGCTATAGCGCAAGAAGCAGCAGAAGATGTCTCGCCGGCATTCTCTGCCATGGTCGGAGAAGCAGAGGCGCCTCCCAATGCATATCAGGGTAAATTCAAAGTTAGGATTTCAATTTAGGGTTCAATTCGAAGCAACCTAATAAAATGAAATGAGGGGTTTTACTCGAATTTGAGTTCTACAGTCTGGATAAGTTTTAATTTGAAGTAAAAACATGTTTTTTTCTTTCAAAATTCAACTCAGCTCTACTAATCTTGCGTTGGCTTCTTCTTCTTCCACGACCAAGGAACTGATCATCTTCAAATTACGAACGTTACATAAATTGTAATGGTTCTGGAATGCCGTCACGTAACGGTCGTCGCGCCGAGTTTGGTGTGAAATCCAAATCGTCGTTCTACAACAGTATTTAACTAAACGGCCTCTTTGAAGTCCGTTACAAAGCGATCGTTCCAAAACGACCAAGTTTATTTTTCCTGGTTATTAGTGGTTTGTTGAGTCTTTGTGTGTCTAGCTGAGGTTGTACTTTTTCTCAATTTTGGTAATATTAATTCTTTAATATGCCAAAAAAATTGCATCGTTTCCCATTTTGAGAAGTTCTATATTAATTGTATCATTGCTTTATTTGATAATGGGTTGTCTTTATCTCTCTCATATCACATGGGTCTCTCTTTTGATTTCTCTCTACATCACATGCGCTTCTTAATTTATGTGTCACTCCACTCGATGCACTTAAATGGAATGGAGGATGTAATGTGAAATTTGAAAGTTTATGAAATGTAGGTGTATTGGAGAAGGCTGAAATCTAGTAAAAGTAAATGAAAATATTGGTAAAAGCTACTCCTGTTTGAGGCTTCCCATTTTGTTTAATCAATTATATAACCACTATTGTGCACTTCCTACTAGTTTACAAGAGTTTCGTCTCGGGAAGGGGGGAGGGGAAGAGAACAATTCAAATAGCAAAATATAGATGCATGTCCATTTGCAGAAATTCAAGATAAATGGAATCAGCAAACACTATTAATCAAGATAATGAAGCAGAAATCTAACAGACATGAGGATGTCCAACATGAAGGAGATCAACAGCAAGTGGCTCCAGCATTACATAAAGTTAATAGGTGAATTCCTGTAGTTCAAATAACAACCTCACTATGTCTTAGGCCATGGATCCTGTCAAAATCAAACTCTTGATAAGCCAGCGATCCAAATGTTCGAAAGGGTTATTTGAAGTTTGAAAACAACCTTATGGTAAAAATTCAGGAAAATTATATTTCTCTGAGGTAAAACGGCATCCAAGAAAAGGTGATATCACATTGGACTATCCTACAGAGGCGTCCAAAGGTCAAATGGGTGATCATTACTCAGATTGCAAGGCTCCACCCAAAACTTGTTACTCATGAATCATGATTTCCCTATTGCACAAGATAATAAGAGTAAGAGTGTCATTTGGATATGAAACCTGAATCTTGGACTGCTGTTTCAAAGGCATAAATACTATAGTTTACAAGTTGCAAGATTTCTAAAGCTAGATCTTGCAGTGACCAAAATTCAGCCAACAATGCAACGATTCAAAAGCTCAATCTCTTCAATTAGTTGTATCTAGTATGAGTCAAGATTTAGTCTTTGGTGGTCATTCACATAGATCATTTGTCAAGCATTATAAGCTCCCACAAATCTAGTTTCTTCCTATTCTTTCAAACGCCCTCTATATAAGTCATATTTGGCCTACCCGACTTCTTTAAAATCTTCAATATCCCAACTCTCAACTAGCATAATAGGTGTATCATCTAGTCGACATATCACATGCCCAAACCGCCAAAACCAATTCTCTCTTATCTTATCCTCACAACTCCAACCCTGTTTCAAATATTGTCTAAGATATCTATCTCTTAAGGTGCTCCTACGACCCCAGATCTTCTTAATATGATCTTTCCTAAATGGCCGACACTCAAACCCATATAATAACATTGGTCTAGCAACGGTCTTATAGCTTGTCTAATGAAGTAATGATGTTACAAATACATTATATTATTAGTACCATTAACCACAAGAATCCAAACAAGGAACTTTGTTGAAGTGAAGAAAATCTTCATTACTAGAAAATTTATCAATTGCCCCATACTTCAAGACCTGTTGCAAATTCAAAGTACCTTAACCAAATCACCTCAAAAAAAAAAAGTACCTTAACCAAATCACCTCAAAAAAAAAAGTACCTTAACCAAATAAACTCATGGAATAAACCAATTACTACTACACCAATAGATATCCTTGTCCTGGAATTCTTGTTCTAGACCTCAAACAATAGCTCCAAGTTCCAAGAAATGGAGCTGCAAATTTTTAGGCTTCAATTCAACAAAGCCAAGAAGAAACCCCCCCGGGACCCCCCAAAGGCGACTTAGTAAGTGGGGGGTGACTTAGGAAGTGGGGCTCCGCTGCGAATGCATTCTCTAACCACAATAGTTTTCAATAAGTTTTGAGTAGAGGAACCCAAGCTCCCACATGGGAAGAGAAACTATAACAACAAAATAATTGACTAACCAATTTGCAAATCAGCAACAATATCAATGTACCTAAATCTCACCTCTTCCAAACCCCCAACCCCCTTTTATCCATAGTTCCTCATTCTTTTAAATAAAATCATATATATGCTACTTAAACACCAAAGACACCAACTTTACACCACAAATCACACACCAACTTTACACCACAAATCACACACCAACTACCCATTATTATTGAAAATTCACAAAATGGAGCTTAATCATCAAGAACTCCAAAATTTTCAAATATAACCACACCCATTTGCATCTTAACACTAATTAAGCTTCTCAATTCACTTAACTATTCAATTAGCCAAAATAAATCCAGAAATGCACAAACTAAAAACAACAGATTAAGCTTCAAAAAATCAAATTTTACCATCAAAAGATTCAAAAATTAATAAAAAAAACAAAGAAAGAAGACCTTGAGAGCAGCATAGTAGTGCTTGCGATCCCGCAACTTCTTGATGGTATCCCCAACTTCCCATTTGTAAGCTCTTTTGCGACTTTTGATGAACAAATTTAATTGATGACGAACAGTGACCTCATCTCCTCCTTCTTTAAAAAGCTTACGGTATAAAGCTTCTTCTACGTACTTTTTCGACCTGTTTGCTATGTTTTTCGTCTTTCCTTTCAGTGAAATCGACGCCATTTTGCTCTGAATTTTTCAGTGTTTTCAAATATGGGAAATGGAACAATGAGTTTTGATTTGCTAGGGTTTTAGTGGGTTTTTGTTTGGTTGGTTTTGGAACAATGCGTCAGTGTGTGATATGAGAGAGACAAGGGTTTTGTGACTTTTAACGGCATACGGGTCGACCGCAACTACTCCCTCCGTCCCATAATATAAGTGCTAATTCTATTTTTACATGAAAATAAAAATAAAAATATTTTATTTAGATATATAAATTTATTTTTATTAGAAATACTTATATTATTCTTATTGTTTTTCTTTTTAACAAAAGATAAAAACTGAACATTAAATGTTGCACGGTTTAACATATAGAGAAGTTCAATAGATAAAAGATCTCATTTTGTCATTAATAATGGTGCATTGGGAGCTGAAATTATGAGGATATTTTGGGAATTAAATTGTTTTCATGAGCGTATTTTGGGCATAATTATGGAGTAATTGAAAATAGAAATAGGACTTATATTTTAGGACACCTTATAAGGAAACATGACTTATATTATGGAACGGATGGAGTAATATATTAAAGTTTAAAACGGAGCTACGGATTCGGGTTCGAGTCTCTGGATAAGATCTGCACCTGGATCCGTATCCTGACGACATGACCCGAATCCGACCCAGATCCAATGGGTCCGAAATTTACAATTTGATCCAACGAGAGAGAGCATTCGGGTCGTCCGTCTAAAAGTGATGGATAAATTGTGGGAAAAATTTAAAAGAACAGTCTCAATTATAACCCTCTGACAAAAACAGTCCAAATCTAATTTAATATTGAGCTGTCTCAACTTTAGAGAGTGTTCTACAACAATGGTCCCAGCAGGTTGCTTACCTGCTAGAGCAGGTAAGCTAGTTTGAAATTTTTTTTCTATCTTCTTCCTCCTCTTTCTCTCTCCTATTTCCTTCCTCCCCTTCCCCCTCCTCTACCACCCTCCTCATCCTCTTCCCTCTCCCTTGCCACTCATCCCCCTCCCTTGCCACCCCGAAACTCTCGTTCCCCCTTTCTAAACATCTCAAAATTCCAAACTTCTCTATAAATTCAACAAATACACAATCAAAGAAAATCATCAAATATCAATTGCTCCAAATATTAATCTTACATCTTAAAATAGAACACAGTAGTCTCAAGTCTCAACAATGAAATCGGCCAATTCTTACGCCTTTATGGCAGTGCGAGGCCATTATTCAATGTTGAAATCTAAAAGTTGAATAGCCTATTTAAGCAGTCTACCGGTAGTATCTATCTAATGTAGTGCCTATTTCTAGCAGCTAATTTGTCGAGCACCTGGACCGTGTGTCTCTCGAAGTATGGCCTCAACTTCCTTGCCGCAATTAGTACGGTATATGTCAGCACCTGCTAGCACATGGCTGGTGAAATAGATGGGGGTGTTGTTGCTTTTCTTTTTCCACCAATAACATCGCTGCTACCGTCTTCACTGATACTGTAGGCATGTTTTTATTGCCTACGCGAGATGATTGCGTATTTGAATACCTTATTGTAGAGGGTTTTTTTGTTTTGAAAATGTTTTGAAAAAGAAGTCACCAACAGGTCTTTAAAGGAAGATTCATAAACCTAACTAGATATTTGGGAAACCATAGGGACATCTTGGTAACTAATCCAATGTAGATTTCACCATCAATACTTCATAATTGGTTAATGAACCAAATATTGAGTTCGGGGGTGAAGGTACGAATATGATCAGAATCAAATTCGCCCATTGTTGGCCTCTACTTAATATGATTCATGTTTAGGTTTATGCAAATAAACAACCAAGCAATATGTTTGTGTAGTCTAAAAATTAACCTAGGTTAGTTCATTAAACTCAAAAGACTAATTTTTGGTTATATATTATTTATGCAATCAAAATTACTAGGAACAGGTTGTCCAAATCATCTGAATTTAATATTGGAACATTTATTTAGGTCTTGATTAGCAAAAATAAACGTGTATAGTGATGAAAGCGATAAAACATATAGCATGCATATGAATATAATATAATATGGAAAAATAATGGAAAAGAAAGATAGAGGTTAGAACATACAAGAGCATGAATCCTTTAAGGATCCACATCATGAAAAATAGATTGTTAGTAACATAAAAATTAAGTTAGAATTGACCCTAATAAATTATACCTTTGTCACATAGGTCTTGAATAACGACCCACGGAAGGTAAAATCTTGAAGCTTGAATTATGAAATTAATGGAGTTTTAGTGTTTGATTATATGTTTGTAGTGTTTAGGGAGTATTATTGTAGTTGGAAGCGTGAGAAAGCGTTGAAGTGTCGTGGTAAAACGTTCGTAGAACACGAGGTCTATTTAATTATATGTAAACAAATTTGAGAATCACGCGTAAAAGACAACAAAAGCGCTGCGCTAGACGCACTGAGCGTGAGCTCCGTGCACGACCATGTGCGCCGCACACGAGCCCTGCGCCTGACACAAGCTTCCTCCATTAGCGCAGGTGCGTTTGCGTTTATGTGTTTTGCTGACTGTCTCGATGTTGCGGTCGTGCATCTGTATTTATCAAGAATAATTAGTATTTATAAAAAATATAATTAATTATTAGAAATAATAAATTGGGCTTTTCGAAAATGGGCTCTAAAAATGCAATTAAATTTCATGAATAATTAATTGGGCATTTACAACTGGGTTGGAATAATAAATAGACTTTCATGTTCTTAAAACGATTTTAGGCTTAACTTGTTGGATTGCTCTCCTTTGGGCCAGACCAATTTGGGATGACGATATGTTTCATCATTGGGTACTAAATGGGGAGACACGATTTTGTGTCTACAGATACGGAGACATATAGTTGCAACATGTCACCAACCTCTGGTTTCATGATAGTTGGTATCCCCTTATAATATTTTCTGACCACCGTGAATGCTTGCGCTCTTCCGCTCATTTTCCCATTCAAACTTCTTGTTTCCTCTCAATATCTTGAGGAAAGGAAGGGCTTTTCTGTTGATTTGGGAGACAAAAGAGTGAGTGCTGCTATTATGCCGGTTAGCTTCTGGATATCTCGGATACTCTTTGGCTCTGGTAGATCGCTTATGGCCTTGATCTTATCAAGGTTCGCATTTATCCCCCTTTAACTCACCATGAATCCTGAAGACTTCATAGATCTGATCCTAATGACACACTTCTTAAGGTTTAGCTTCATGTGATATTCACGGAGTGTCGCCAACATGTAACACTTCTAAAGGTTTAGCTTCATGTGGTAGCTCGCTTAGTCTTGTAAGAGACCTCCTACTTTTAATTTAGAATTAGGCAACGGCCTAAACCCAATATTAAGAAGAGAACATACCATATTTGTGAATATAGTGACTAGTTTAATCCATTGAGTGACCAGTTTAATTCATTTTATTCTCAAATTTTTAGATCCATTTAATGACTAGTTTAATCTATTTAGTGACTAGTTTAATACATTCGGTGAGACTGCCAGGTTAGTTTATAAAATTGTTCGCTATAGTTTAAAATTCAAAGGGAAACAAAGGAAGGAAGAGAATGGAGACTAAGTTGGTACGAAATTTCTAGGGATAGTGCTAGGTTAGAGTGAGACGAATGCGCATCTTAGAAGAATGTAGATTTGGTTTGTCTAGTTTATGTCAAAATTAGACCGCCTATTCTAATAATTTGTGAAAGAAAAAACTAAAGTTGACGAACTTGGAGTTACAACTTAGCTCACTGCCCGTGAGTTTTCGTTGCAACAATATATTTGTTTTATTCTTTTTCTCTACTTTTTCTTTTTCTTATGTAAACCTTTTTGGATTTTTTTTAAAACATTTTTTGTTTTCAAGAAACTGCTTGTGTTAGTAAACTTAGGCCCAAAATCTGATTTACGCTAGAATTTATTTTAAATACCCATAATCTTTTATAAAAGCCTATTTTAAAAACCTTTCTAATAAATAACAAGTCTTTTTAGTAAATAAAACCTTTTAAAATTATAAATAATAACCTACTAAAGATACGGAGTATTACAGACTACCCCCTTAAATGAAATTTCGTCCTCAAAACTTAAACAAGCAAGTAAGAAATAAAGCAAGTAATTCACATAAACCACAAACTTTTTATAAAAGTAAGTTGGCTCACAAAATAACTCATAAAATAAGTCAAAATTAGGTCAAAATTATGTTTTAAGTCAAAAGCACGAAACTCCATCGCAATCTTCCTCCTTAAAAAGGAGTTACGCCCTCATAACTCGGCGAACACTACAACTTGAATTAAAAAATTATTTACCAACTTTGTGATACAAACAACATAAGAAAATTGGTTGAAATGGAATAACAAAATCACTAGATATATTTTACTTTCGAAAATATCTTTTGAGCTTTGAGAATTAATCTCTTTTTCAAGGTATTAATAATAGAAGTACTTGCCTTAAATAATAGATCAACAAAATATAGAAAATATTTAAATAAGTCCAAAAGGGTATTTTATGACAAATTGAAAAGTTTATAAAATTTGAATAAGAAAATTTTCCAGATTCTAGAATAATAAAGAACTAATATTGATACTAAAGACAAGTGTGGCAGGAAAAAACACTTGAGGCGAATGCTCATATATTATGAAAATGCTATAATATAATGAGAACAAAAGAATTTTATAAAACCTTTCGTAAGCTATGCAATATACAAACATGCTTTTTCCTTTTATATATAAAATACTTTTGCTTTCTCCTCAAAATTTAGCAGTTTTAGAAAACTCACGAAAATCTCACAATGAGTATCATCAATATTAGGCTTGGCAAACAGATCAGGTCGGGTTGGGTTCAGGTCGACCCATTAAATAAACGGGTCAGATACCCCTAAACCTGAACCTGACCCATTTACTTAAACAGGTCAGAGAGTTCAACCCTGACATGACCTGTTTATAAACGGGTTGACCTGATTTGATATGTCTAACCTGTTTAATTTTTAAACATGTTCAAATTAACCGGGTTGACCCGACTTCACCCGATCAACCCATTTAAACTTTTAAAGTCGATACAATCATACAACAATGCACCATTAACAAGGCAAAAACTAAATCAGTAAATCTCAAACTCCTAATATTTCATATGTTCTCTAATTAAGGCCATTAAAGCCTAGCTGCATTCCGGATTTCCTGCCACAATCCACATGCAAAGTGCATGACATAATTACCCAGTACTAGTAGGGCAGTAGCTCCAAGGCTCCAAATTTAATATGTTTAAGCAAAAAAAAAAAGCCTAATCAGTAATCAAGAAAAATACCAAGTCCTAAATTATGTTTTAAAAGTATTACATGCCATGACAATAATTAAATTCGATTTGGGGCATTGAACATTCCCGATTCAACAGCAATTTGGGGAGCACTGTCCGGAGGGCTTGGCGTCTCAGCTTCTTCTTGAAGAAAATACACTTACAAAGTTATAGTAGAAAGAATTAGGAGGTTGATGGTGGCGATTGGTGGTGGTGTGGTGGCGTCTGCTACTGCTAGAGAGAGATGAGAGTAACGGCTACTAGAAGAGTAGAGAGTAGAGAGTAGAGAAGTAGAGAGTGAATCAGTGAATGAGAAAACCTTAACTTAATAGAAGTATATACTAGGGGTTAGCAGGGTAAGTTGATAAGTCATTTAGTTGGGCACTTGGGCTTTAGAGTTTAGTCCATTTAGACATTTAGTAAGTTGGTCGAACTAAAAAGTAAAAAACACCAAAAGTCTGAAATACAAATACTGAGTTAAATGGGTTAGGCGGGTCAACCCGACCTGAATCCAACCCAATTAATTAAACGGGTTAGGCAGGTTATTTTCAAGTTGAATTTTTCAACCTGAACCTAATCCATTTAATAAATGGGTCAGGTCAAGTCGACCCATTTACTTAATTGGGTCGAAAATCTCAACCCTAACCCGCTTTAAACGGGTTAGGTTCTGGTCGGGTTGTCGGTTGGGTCAGCTTTTGCCAGGCCTAATGAAAATAACCCCTGATCATACTTTATTACAAATCGAATCAAATGAATTCATCATTTATAAGCAAAACTTGTTAGTATAATAAGACAACACATACTTGAAGAAAATAGTCTTCATTGCTTAGGTCTTCAAAATTAGAACTTCCCGAAATTCATCTTCAAATTTTCCTTAAAGTATTATAATCAATATTCTCTCAAAATATACAGTAGTCAATTAGGACTTGAGACAATAAATAAAAAATCTTACCTGAAATTCATATAATCTTCATTTCAATAAAATTAACTCTTTCACATAATATATACTCAATAATCAAATCCATAAGACAAAAATACTACTACTCTTTTCCAAAATCAATTACCTTGATTGACTAATTTCTTCCCTTTTCTCCTTTATGAAGCTCCCGATTTTTACCAAAAGTATATTTCTTCCATTATTAGACTCACTTAACTCCTTCAATAATTGATGTACCCAATCCTTTAAAAACAACAATTATTGTGAATACACTTTTACTCAAACAAGAGTTTAAGACTACTCCCAAAAATAATACTCCTCTTGACATTCATTAATCCCCCAAAATCAACATATCATACATTTAGAGAGTTATAGTATCTTACTTCCACATTTTAAAACAAAAAGGATCTAAAGGAACCTACTAAATATATATAATATATGGTCTTGCTTCGTACTTGCTTTGCTTAACTATAACAACGATAACTCCTTTAAATTAGATATATGCGATTTAGCATAGAGTAATATTCCTTAATTGAATCAAACTTCAAATATGGTATCTCATATACCTATAAGGCCCTCATAATATCTCTTATTTTGTCACCTTTTTAAGGTTATATCTTTATTATCATAGCTAAAATAGTGTTGGTTATATCCTTAAACATAATATAAAACTTATCTAAATCTTGATAATTGGTTCAAACTAGTATAAACCATTGATCTCCTACTTCTTTCCACTAATCATAAATTTTTCCTTCCTTACTCATGTCACTAAAAAGGTCATCCAACTGTACAAAACTTCAAATGACTAATTTCACAATTCTTAGCACATAACATAAGGTATTGTCTTCTTCATTCCCATTAAAAAAAACATAACTACTAAATTTCTTTCGTTCAAAGGAATAAACCAGAACATGAATCTAAAATTAGTCAATTAGGCTTACTTTGAAGTCATAGATTCTCCCACCACTTATAAATCAACAAGGTAAACATATACGTACTTTATACATTTCATATATATTACTTTGCATGAATTGGATCACATGCATACATGTCATATAAGACGCTAAATAACCAAGTTCATCTCATAGAAAATATCCATGTAAAAGAAAGCCTTAAGAGATAGTAATATCACAACTTGCAAGTAGCTTCTTAATAATATGTCGTGAAAGACAGAATAATAACTAAAGTCTTATAATAAACAATAAACTCTTTCTTTTGCTTATGAAAAATAATACAAATATTTTCATATTAACTTGACAATAAGTCACACTTCCTTAATATATATCCATAATAATCATTTTTCTAATATAACAATAAATAACTAAACAATTCATACAAAAAAGTCAATACTTTATTAAAAAAAATTCAGCTGTATAATTCGAAAATAAATATAGATATATAAGTAATATACGAATTACATGTTAACAAAATAGTCGGAATAAAAAATAAAATTTTAATTCAAATTTGAAGTGAATCGCAAAAGATTCGAAATTTCAAAAAAAAACTCCGTTAGAAAATTTTGAAAATATATATAAGTATATGACTAAAATAGTTATTTACTTGCGTACTAGGTTCATAGTGTATGAATAATTATTCGAATGAGTTCCCAGGAAAGAGAGGTGCGGCACAAACGGCCAACTTAAGTACAAAGTCATTCCTAGCTAGAACTTTTCTCAGCTTAATATTCCACACACTTATTCCGTTCTTGGAAATATTAATTAGAAAATATTTATACTTGAAAATATAAGTACTTATGCATAAAAAAGAAAGAAAAATTTGCACATAAAATGCCAAAAAAATGCAAATAGAATGCGAAACTCTATCTTATATGCCCTTTCTAAATCTACCCATACTCTCATTGATTGTTTATTTAATTTTCAAAAACCTGAAAAACTGGTACCACTTTGTAACACCACCCAAATTTCTCTCTTTCTTAAAAACATATTTTAATATAAAATTCTTGAGAAACTTAAGAGTATTACCACGATTTGATAACGTTAAAGGCTTTAATACTAGCTACTAACTGAACTTTAAACTAATGCAGCGGAATAACTGAAATAACGGACTCTTTATTGAAATAAAAAATATTTTCCAACTATAGTAATGGAATTTTTAGAAAATAAAATAACAAATCCTAGCTAGCTCAAGTATTATTCCTCACTAGCTCCCCTATTTGAAATAGCTCTTTTCGAGGTCCTCAATGTGAACATCTTCTCTTATGCTCTTGACGATTGCGGATATTTTGTTTACCAATTTTGATAGATAGCTCCCAGATTTTTCAGTCCGAAAGGCATCACTTTATAGGAGTATACTCCGGCATCTGTAATGAAGGCGACTTTATTTCGGTCAGCTTCTAACAGACTGATATGATGATATCTCGAGTACGCATCCATAAAACTCACTAGTGCATGACCACTAATGGAGTTCACTAGTTGGTCTATATGGGTAGCAGTCTTTTAGGCAGGCCTTATTCGAATCCATAAAGTCTAAGCACATACGCTTCAATCATTTGCCTTCTTTACCATAACCACATTTGCTAACCATTTCGAATAGTCGCAAGGCTGTATGAAATCCACCGCTAGCAGTTTGTCAACTTCTTCTTTTATTGCTCCATTATTCTCGGCTGAGAAGTTTCTCTTATTCAGTTTTACCGCCCTTACGTCTTCGCTTATGTTTAGCCGGTGAATCATGAATGATGAGTTTTTCCCGGCATTTCATTTGCTGCAAAAGCATATACATTGGCATTTACTCTTAATAGGGTTATGAGATTGATTTTCACTTCTTCTCCTAAATCATCCTATCTTTATTGTCCTTTCTGTTCTGTCTTTTTCGAGGATTATATATTTGGTTTACCCCTCGAGGCTACTTGTCCTAATCCTGTTGGAAGAGGGAGAGTCTGTCGGTCTCTTGTGTAAAGATTTTTTTAGTGTCGTGAGGTAGAAGGACCTAGTCGACTCATGACTTCCCCTCAACTTTCCCATCGTTGGAGGTGTAGATTATTGTTAGATGATAGGTTGAGACGACATATTGCACGTCATAAATAGAGGTTTCCCAATAATGGCATTGTAGGCTTTCGGAAAGTCAAGAACTCAACCGTCAAATATCTGGATTGAGCTCCGTCGCTGATCCTAACCGGCAACCTTATAGTGCCTTCTGGGATGACTGATGCTCCTATGAAGCAAATCACTAGATAGATAACTAGCTTCAAACATGTCTTTCTCATTCCCTTCTCGAATGTAAATAGGAATTGGATGTTGGTCGAACTGCAGCCATCTACAAAGATAATGTGGGCTAGAGCGTTTAAGATGTTTAGAGATACTACCAAGGGGTCGCCATGAGCAAAGATGATTCCCTTAGCGTCCTCTATTGTGAACAATACAACTGGCATTTGTGGGGGTGCCGACCACTCTCTGGTGTTGTTATAGTTGACCTAGTGCCTGATTACTTTCGAACTAGCTTTTACACTTGTAGTACTACCGCAATGAACTGGCCCACCAGAGATGACATGCATCTCTGTCAATATTTCCTTAACACTGCTTTTGGGTTGACCGTTTTCTCTGGACGACATCTCACATTCAGTTGACTCTTGTATTGGCTGAAATACCCTCTTTTAATCAAATCTTCGATGCGCTTTCAAGTCTTTGCAGTCCTTTATGACATGACCGTAATCTCTGTGGAAATCACTGATAAGTGCATTTCTAACGCACTTTATGGACTCCTTTTTAGCTCATTTTGAGCCTCTTTCTCCCCTTTCTTCCCTCTTTCTTCTCCTTTTCCCCTTCTATTTCATTCACTTGATCATTCTTGATCATAGTGACATTTTGCTAGATTTTTATTCATTTTTGACCGAATTTCTAGTACATTTGCTTTCACCCTGTTTTGCCATGTTCTTAATATAGGTGGAACTAACTAAGATGGCTACGAGTTATAGAGTCAGCAAAGAAAGCAATGAAAATAGCACACGTTGATAAATGGTGCGCTCACACTATGCCCCATGTCCGCTTGCACCAAGGAGTACATTGCACAATAATATCTTTTACAGGGAATTTAAAATGAATATAACGTTCAAACCACAAATCAGATGAAGGTAATTCCAGTTGGAGGTGAAAGCTTGTTTCAATAGCTTTCCAACGACTGGTCATAAGCTTGATTTGGATCTAAAACGAAAGAGTTATGCTCGTTTTAAGTTGAACTGTCCGACCAGATCAGAAAGAAGGGTGCGCCCGCACCAAACAATGGTGCGCCCGCACCATTCAACGCTTGATGTCAGATTTGGGGCAGAAGGAATGGTGCGCCCGCACCATTCGAATCCGCGAAGAAAAAAAAGACGAGGCTTGCCTTAATAACAAGGGAGTTTTAGTTTTTGGCACTTATGCTTTATTCCAAGTTTTTAGAGAAGATTATTAGGGCTTACTTTAGAGAGAAAAACACTTAGTTTTGGATCAAGATTTGAGAATTCTAGATCATAGTTTGTGATTGCTACAACATTGAAGGTATATTAATTCAATTAGTTTCAAAGTTTCAGTTTTTATTATCTCTTTTCATTGCTATTATTTGTTCTTCCCTTTTACTAGATCAACTTTATTATAGTTTCATAATTGTTATTTTAATTAGACTTATTATCTCTTAATCATGTTTAGCCCTAGATTAGTTATAGATTTCATGTTTTATTGCTTAGATTCCATGATTAGTGAGTAGTTCCCTATCTAGGGTTAGGGTGAAAGTATGGATTAGAGTTTAAATGTATTGTTAATGTGATTGTGATGATTCAATGACGTTTATGCATTGATCTTGGTGTTTTGAGGCCTTAGGATAGATATTGATCACATTTGTGCTTTGGTATTTTGATTTCAAATGTTCTTAATTGAATTATGAACTCTTTTATCATCCCCATGAATCAACTTAATTTCTAGGCCAAGATATTGGGTAGAAATTAAGGGGATCCTATATTAGGGGTTTTCCAAATTCATTGGATCTCTTAATCAATTGACTAAAGACCATTCGAGAGAGGATTTAGTTGATTGATTAAGCGATCATTCTCGAGGACCATTCGAGAGAGGACTCGAGTATTTTAGAGGAAAACTAAACCTTGCGTAATCGTTGCCTTTGAATCACAATTGCATTAATAATCATTATCCGCTTTGATCCATACTAGTAACCTTAACTCTAGTGTCTTCCTATAGTTTTTCTTCTTGTGTTATTTGCTAGTGCTTGATATTATCTAGTCGTAGTTGTCACCAAACCTTTTTAAAACCCCCCAAAACCCTTCAATTAGGTAATTTAGACTAAATAGACTTTGATTAATCCCAATTTCCCTGTGGATCGACCCTTGACTTGCCTTTACTACGTTCTTGGTAATTGCTCGTTAGGTTTTATAAATATTGTTTGAAAAGCGATTTTTGGTGCATTAACGACACACTAAAAACCTCATTTCAAAATGGCGCCGTTGCTGGGGAAATTGTGCTATTGATTGAAGATTTCTTTTTTTTTTTTTTTGTTTGAAATTGCTTAATTGATTTTTTTTATTATTGGTTTATTTTGTTTATCTTGTTTTTATTTTATGTGGGAAGTGCTGTTTATTCGAGTCTAGGAATTTGTATATAATTTTTTTTTTTTGTTATTCCTTTCCTTCTTTTAAGAGAATTCCAAAAAAATGGCAAACTTCTTTTTTCCTCAATATGAGGATGAACCATTTTGGAATTATTATCAGAGATTTGAGAACACTGTTTTAACTATGTATAGACTTGAGATTTGGCAGATGTGTGAGGTGATGTATGAGGGTTTGAATATGCATACAAGAGAAATGGTGGAGTCTATGTTTAATGGTGAATTTCGATCCCAACACTTTGATGAAGCATGAAGTTTCTTTGGGTGGCTGTCTAGAGACAATTATGAGTGGGACCATGGAAATACTACTTTATCAAATTTAGAAGATGTTTCTAGCTGTGAACTACATGTCTATTCTGAAATTTTTTATTCACTCAAAGAAAATATGTCCTTGTTAAAGAGGTGTGATTCTATGATGGAAAACTTTGCCGAATCTAGTAAAAGATCAATTGAAACTTTGGGTCGAATTATCAATAATCAATAACTTTGTCAGGCCTTTTCTCACGACCTTTGTTCACACTATTGCTCTCTTCTATCCTATTTGAGGCTTCGTATCTCCTATCCTTCTTATGCTTTTATTTCTCTTTCTCCCCGTGATCACCTTCAGGCCGTCTTGACACTGCCGCTTTATAGAACTCTTCGCCTCGCATGAAGTCGTTTGCCTTCCCCCAAGACTTCTAACAAGCTAGTCAGCTTTTTCCGGCCTAAGTAATTTCAAAAGAAGGTTCCTTCTTTTCAGCCCATCATGAGAGCTACAACAACTACTTCTTGCTGTAAATTTGCGATGGTGACAGCCTCATCATTGAAACGGTCGATATAATCTCGCAAACTGTCCTTGTCACCCTGCTTTGTGAACATAACCTCCTTTATCGTTCTCTCCCTTCTCTTATTGCTGATGTAATGAGTGATGAACATTGTCGATAGCTACCGAAAATCATAAATTGTGCCCAGCGTAAAGCTTTTGAACCAATTTTGTACTAATCCATAAAGGATTGATAGAAAGGCCTTATATCAGACATAGTCGGTGTCGGTATATAGTAACATGTGACCCTCATAAGCAAATATGCTATCTTCAGGGTCAGTCTTACCATCACACTTGCACGTCGGCATCATAATTTTATCCATCGACTCTTGCCATATGGAATAAATGTAAGGAAAATGTGTGGTGTAACAATAGCGAGTTGCCGCGCGAAGTTAGCTGGATTTCGCACTTGGGAGCCGTCATATGCCTAGGTTGATAAGAACTAGGTATCTCGTATTAGTAAGATCATTGGTTATGTGTAATACCCCTCATGATTGCTTTAAAGGGATTTAGCAGGCTACTCATTCCAACAAAATGCATCTTTCTTTTAGGGAGCTCATTTCCTTAGTTACTCCACAGTTAAGCGTGCTTGGCTGGGAGTAGTCCAGGGATGGGTGACCTCCTGGGAAGTTTCTCAGGGTGTGCATGTGATACGTGTCGTTTACCGTATTAAATTAAAAACCTATCTTAGACCTTCAAAAATATTTACAACTAGTAAAAGGGTAAGAAAGGATCGATCCCACGGAGAGACTACTAAATTTCTAAACTCAAAGTTTAACTAAAAACATTATTAGTCACATAAATAAATTAGTCTACACCATCGTTTACACTATTTACATAGATTGGAGGGTTTAAATAATACGAACTACTAGAACTAAGTAAAAATAAAACTAATATATTATCTACAAGTGATAACAAGCTACCCATTAAGCACATAACTTAAAAATATTTAACCTTTTAATAGTGAATTTGGGTCAAACACGATTAGTTGCAAACATAATATGACAGATTAATGTTAGGAATTTTGGTAGCAAAATTCCCCCTTATCCCTCTTCTCCAATCTAGCCAAGCGAAATTAACGCAGCCCACTATGACTAAATTATGAGTGTAATAGCTAACTTTAAACTAGGCCAAAGTTAACTCTTAATAATCCTACAATCGCTAGTAATTCGCAACTAGCAAAAATTCAGATTATTAGCATTAAGAACTATCAACCCAATCAATTAAAACACATAGATGTATTAATTTACTTGATCAAATTATACTCTACTTTAAACTGGTATTATGTCGCAAATTCCAATTTAAACTAGTTACTACCCGGATTACGTAATCTGTACTAGGACAAATTATGTAATTAGCATAAGAATACACTATATACTCAAAAGATAGCAATTAAGCATAAAAATGTAATCTTTACTATCAAGAACAAATATAACTTGAATATCATATCAAGATTCGAACTAACCATGTAAATACTAGAATTCAAAGACCCAAAAACACAATTGAAAAATTAAATAATCCAAGTACAAGATCATAATTTGTGAATGTAAATTTCTGGATAAAACTAAAGAGATTGAAGGAGAGAGAAGAACTTATAATTAATCCCCAGAAAATCGCTGCTCGAATTCGGTTTTGACATCTCCAACGACCCCGACTCTCACTCCTCCTCGCTGCACAGTAGCTGGACGGCGATGGATTGTTCTTCCTCCACTTCAAACCCTCAATCTTTAATCAGAAATTTCACTCTCAAACTCCCTTTCTTTAATCTCAGAAAACTCGTCTCTTTTTTAGCGTAATTCATTTCGGTAATATATACCTCCCCAAAACAGATTTGGTATTTGATAAAAGATAAATGCATGCCAAAAGATAGAATCGAATGGAAGTGATATCATCTTGTTCTCTTGATTTGCGGTGGAAAGGATTGAATTTGTTGAGGGTCATTGGAAACGTCAGTTGCTGGAGTTCTAAACTTTGTGGTATTCCTCCTTAGAATCTCCTTGTTTTAGTGTCTCCAAGTCTCACGTGCAACTTAGATGGAAAGAAAGGCTTTTGTAATTCTCTTGTTTTTTTTTTCCTATAATAAGAAAACAACTAATTAAGCTAATTAGTTGATATAACATAATATGAAAATAAATAGCCACAATTTCAGAAAAGTATGTAAAAATATAAAATAGCATATAAAGGACAAATATTAGACTAAAATTGTAGAGTAAAAATATAAGATATTACGCGCTTATCAAATTCCCCCACACTTAGCCTTTGGTCGCCCTTGAACAAAACACTACTACAATAAAAATAAAAACTATACTAGGAAAGCAATAAACTTAACTCACTGTCGTAGGAATCACGATTGCACTTAGCATGTGCAACAAACCTTTTAAACCCCTAGGCTACCCTAGTGGACGAGTAAGGTCTCGTGAGGATTTTCAGATGGCATACCCACAAAGCCATAAGTTTCCGAACCAATTGGCAAACATGGATATTAGAAAGAAACTAAATGCAAGAGCTAATATACCACCTCAATTTTCTTTGTCGGAAATAACTAAATTAGATAAGCACACTACAAGAAACTAAAACATTTTAAGTTAGTCAGAAAAACATTGAGAAAATGTTAGTGGAGATGTCATACTCTTAGTGTTTAAACAATCGAACTATCAAATCTCATAATACTTCATGAACTAATTGTTATCTTCGCAACTCAAAAATATTTAGCATGAATCCACACTTATCTGTGTATCAAGTTCGATAAATAGACCCTCACCGGTATAAATGAACACTCAACTCTCATGTGTTTGGGGTTAAATAATATTCACTCAAACCTATAACCAAGTCGACTCAAAATGAAGTATATTTCTATAAACTTGACCATCGTCTCAATTCTCCACTTGAAAGTGACATAATGCATAAAGATCAAAAGGTCTTTGAAAAGGTTGTAACGTGGTTAAGGTTGAAGGGTAGGAATAATATTTAGGAATGTGGAGTTAATAAGAAGCCAAGCTAAAGGGAGCAAAAATACATGACTCGAGATGTTTCGGTCACAACAAACTCCATTTATACATAACCATCATACTCCAAATTTTTTATTTCATATTATTCACCACATCCTTCACAAGTAATGCAATTTCAACACTTGTATGGATATTTCATAGCATTTTCACCTTTCTATGACTTTCAAACATTTATTTTCTTTGATTAAGTTTTTTTTTTTTTTTTTTTTCAATGATATATCTCTACCATAACGTAACCTTACAATACAAACTCAATATATAATAACTCCCCTTAGCCAGGCTTGGGTATAATATGTAGGAGGCCGCAGGTTTGTAAGGTATGGTTAGCAAATAAAAACTGATTTTAAGGCTCAAAAGGGCTAAAGAAAGGAATATATTATATGAAAGAAAATCTCTGAGGCTTAAAAATATAAAAAGAATGCCTAAATCATTTCTTTATAGCATTTGTCACAAAAGTCTCAAAGTGTACTACCAAGTCAAGTTTAAGAGCCATACTTCATTGAGGAACTATCACACAAGAAAGAAAATAATGAGACTGATGCAGATGTGTCAGTCTAATAGGCTCAAAAGCTCACATGGTTTTGGTCTATTTATCTAGCCAGCTTATTTAAGAGAAGCAAGATAGTTTCTTTTCTTCAATTATATTATGAATCTCTCAAGTTCGATTATCCGTTTCCAATTATATAACATTCCCAAAATCTTTTATTTCGAAAAAATTTTTATTTTATTTCATAAACAAGTTAGATTAGAGTTTCTTATCAACTTACTAATCGCCATTCCTTAGGAAGTTAAGAGGTGGAAATCCTAAATTAAATGCAAATAAAGTCTATAACTAATGCAAACAGAATACACAATTTTTTTTTTTGTTTATATATATATATATTATTTTAACTGAACAAAATAAAAAAAATCTATAGAAAATTTGGCAGCACTTCCCCTAAAACAGGACATATCCCAATTTTTATAACTATGTCAAAACCTGTTTTCCAGCATATTAATCACATATTGCTAGCATAATACCCTGTGCATCCTGAGATTTTGCCAATTCACCAAATTTCCAGCTCAAAATTGAAGATTTTCATAATCCCCCCACACTTAGAATCAACATTGTCCTCAATGGATAATAAGTTAAGAGATAGAACAAGAAACTTAGCTGGTTATTGAATGATGGTGATGTAGTTGTCACGGAACCACAATGTGATAATTGCCTACGAACGTCAACGCCGAGTATATACTAGCATGTTGATCCATGAAGTCCTGCCAACATAGTATAACAAACGTACGACTGCAATGTGACGACATTAAAGTGTAGCAACATAGTATAAGTGCTAGCTATTTAGCAAAATCACAATAGAATGTTGTACGCACACATATCCGTATAAGCAAGAATATTGTAAGCAGCCTCTATATGAGGGAATATTGTGAACTCTAATTGCAGAAGTCAATAACTAAAGTAACTAAAAAATTGAAAGCAAAAAGTGTAACTTGGGTTGCCTCCCAACAAGCGCCTTTGGTTCACGTCGTTGGCTCGACGTACGTCCTATTTCGTTTAGAGCCTCTCAAGGGTGATTTCTTCTATGCCCAGGACCTGTACTTGATCATAAAACGGTTTCAACCTGTGACCATTAACCTTAAAAACTTTATTAGTATCCAAACTCTTAATCATAACAGCACCATGAGGAAAAATTTCAGTCACAAGAAAGGGTCCAAGCCATCGAGATTGAAGCTTTCCAGGAAATAATCGTAAACGAGCATTATATAACAAGACCTTCTGTCCAACTTTAAATGTTTTCCTAGCTATCATTTTGTCATGGAAAGCCTTAGTCTTTTCTTTATAAATCTTAGCATTTTCATAAGATTCTAACCTTAATTCCTCTAATTCAAGGAGCTGCAACTTTCTATCTTTTCCAGCATCATCATAGTCTAGGTTACATTGCTTCACTGCCCAGAATGATTTGTGTTCGATTTCTACAGGCAAGTGACACGGTTTACCAAAAACAAGTCTATAAGGAGACATGCCTAGCGGTGTTTTATATGCAGTTCTATATGCCCATAACGCATCACCTAGTCGAAGGCTCCAATCTTTCCTATTTGGGTTGACCATTTGTTCGAGAATAACTTTTATTTCCCTATTAGACACTTCCACTTGGCCACTGGTCTGCGGATGATATGCAGTAGCTACTCTATGGGTCACATGGTATTTTTCAAGCAAAGCACCAAACGTTTTATCACAAAAGTGAGTCCCTCTATCACTTATAATAGCTTTAGGCATGCCAAATCTATTAAAAATACGACTCTTAACAAACTTGACCACTATTTTAGCATCATCAGTTATTGTAGCCTTTGCCTCTACCCATTTAGATACATAATCAACAGCAAGAATGATGTATACATTACCAAAAGAAGAGGGAAAAGGCCCCATAAAGTCTATACCCCATACATCAAATATTTCACAAATCAATATACCAGATTGAGGCATTTCATTCCGTTTAGATAAATTTCCAGTCTTTTGGCAACGTTCACATGACTTACAGAACAAATAGGCCTCTTTATAAAAGTGTAGGCCAATATAAACCACATTCAAGAACCTTATGAGCAGTCCTTTGAGGACCAAAATGTCCTCCACTTTCAAGACTATGACAGAAAGTAAGAATCGAAGCATATTCAGATTTGTCTACACATCTCCTAATTACTTGGTCAGAGCATGATTTCCACAGGTAAGGATCATCCCAAAAGTAATACTTTGAATCAGATTTAATCTTTTCTTTTTGAGCTCTAGACAAGGTAGGAGGGAATGTGCTAGTCACCAAATAATTAACAATATCCGCATACCAAGGAGTTTCAACATGATGCATTGAAAGTAGTTGTTCATCAGGAAAGAATTCGGTCATTAAAGGCCAATCATCTCTAGGAGCAATTCTACTAAGGTGGTCAGCAACGAGATTTTCAACACCCTTCTTATCTCTAATTTCTAAGTCAAACTCTTGTAACAAAAGCATCCACCTAAGCAAACGAGGTTTTGATTCTCTCTTTTTCAAAAGATACTTTAGAGCCGAATGATCAGAATAAACAATCACATGTGTGCCTAGTAAATAGGGTCTAAACTTTTCCAAAGCAAAAATAACAGCGTACATCTCTTTTTCAGTTACAGTATAATTGCATTGGGCTGAATCAAGTGATTTAGAAGCATAATGGATCACATACGATTCTTTATCTTTCTTTTGACCTAAAACGGCACCTATGGTCTTATCACTAGCGTCACACATGATTTCAAAAGGTAAAGTCCAATCGGGTGGTCGAATCACAGGTGCACTAGTCAATTTTTCTTTCAACTCATCAAAAGCCTTTTTACATTCATCATTAAAGTCAAAAGTGGGATCTTTAGCAACCAAAACACACAAGGGGGATGCAATTCTGGAATTTTTTTTAATAAAGCGTCTATAGAAGCCAGCATGCCCTAAAAATGATCTAACTTCACGAACACATGTAGGATATGGCAATGAACTAATGACATCTATTTTAGCCTTATCAACCTCTAAACCCTTAGCACTTACAATATGTCCAAGCACTACACCTTGTTCTACCATAAAATGACATTTTTCAAAATTCAACACAAGGTGAGTTTCAACACATCTTTTCAAAACACGAGACAAACCATGGAGGCATCTATCAAAAGAATCACCAAAAACATTAAAATCGTCCATAAACACTTCCATATCTTGTTCAATCAAATCAGAGAAGATACTCATCATACAACGTTGAAAAGTTCCAGGGGCATTGCACAATCCAAAAGGCATTCTCCTAAAGGCAAATGTACCAAAAGGGCAGGTAAATGTGTTATCTTGATCTTCAGGGGCTATGGGTACTTGAGTATAACTAGAATAGCCATCAAGAAAGCAAAAGAATGATTGACCAGCAAGTTTTTCTAGCATTTGATCAATAAAGGGCAAAGGGAAATGATCTTTTCTAGTAGCTTGGTTAAGCTTCCTATTGTCAATGCACACCCTACATCCATTAGACACTCTAGTTGGAACAAGCTCCCCTTTAGCATTTTCAACAACAGTTATGCCACTCGTTTTAGGGACCACATGAACAGGACTTACCCATTGAGAATCAGAAATAGGATAAATCACGTCTGCATCTAACCACTTCAGGATTTCCTTTTTAACTACCTCCATCATGGAGGGGTTTAACCTACGTTGAGCTTCTCTAGTGGGTTTAGCATCTTTTTCAAGAAAAATTCTATGCATGCACAAGGTGGGACTAATTCCTTTTATGTCAGCTAAAGTCCACCCTATAGCTTCCTTGTGGTCTTTTAGCACATTTACCAATTTATCTTCTTGAGAGTGATTTAGAGCATTTGAGATAATCACAGGTAGAGTCTCATTATCACCTAAATAAACATATTTTAGATGCGAGGGTAGTGGTTTCAACTCTAATTGAGGTGCTTTAACAATAGAAGGAATTAGTTTAGGTACAGACAATGGCAAAGAAAGATCAAAATTATCTTTTTTATCGTTCCGCGAATCAAGACTAGCCACATCAGACAAGGCTACTAAAGACTTAGACATTTTAGTTTCATTACTATCATTAAAATCATCAATCTCAAACAATTTTTCACACCACTTATCAAAAACTTCTTGAGCCATCCAATCAAAAGCATCAAAGGAATCAATATAACTAACATTATTGACATCACTTGGGTATCTCATAGCATCAAATATATTGAACTTTATTATTTCACCATCAAATTCCATCGTCAAATTACCCTCATGAACATCAATTTTAATCTTAGAAGTTTTCAAGAAAGGTCTACCCAACAGTAAAGGAACATTATCGGTTCTATCACCCATGTCAAGTACATAAAAATCAGTAGGAAAGACTAATTCATTTACTTGAACCAATACATCTTCTAAAACTCCAATGGGAAACGCATTCGACCTATCAACTAACTGGATAACAACATCAGTTTTAGACAAAGATCCCACATTTAAAGTATCATAGACAGATTTGGGCATAACATTAATCGAAGCTCCTAAATCTAGCATGCATCTTTCAAATTTCGAATTACCAATTTTGCAAGGAATAGAAAACTTGCCAGGATCTTTACATTTAGGGGGAAGCTTCTTTTGAATCACTGCTGAAATATTTTGCCCCATACTCACCTTTTCAGAAGGGCGAAATTGTCTTTTGTTAGTACAAAGTTCCTTAAGAAACTTTGCATAACGGGGGACCTGTTTAATAGCATCAAGTAAAGGAATATTGACTTCAACTTTCCTTAAAGTTTCAAGAATTTCATTGTCAAGAGCCTCTTTCTTTGCTTTAGGAAATCTGGAAGGGAAATGGGGCACATCTTTAAAACGAGAAACATCAATTTCAGAATTAACATTACTTTTTCCTTCATGTTCTTTTCTACTCTATTCTTCTCCATTTCCCCCTATATTAAGTCCATCATGAGGTTTAACTTCTATCTCTTTTTCAATCTCCCGACTCTTTACCTTAGGTTCACTCAACTCTTTCCCACTCCTAAGGGTCACAGCTTTGGCATTTTCTTTTGGGTTAGGTAGTGGTTGAGATGGTAGTTTACCTGAAAGTTGAGTTTCTAGGTTACTTAGAGAAGTACAAATTTGTCCTATTTGAGTATCTATGTGATGAAGGTGATTATCAGTTTTCTTTTGATACTCGACTCCATGGTTGTGAACTTGTCCTATTTGAGTTGCAAGTTGCTTCATCATGTCTTCTAAAGATGGGCCATAAGATTGGGGTGGAGGGTTTTGTTGACCAAATTGCCTAGGTTGATTAGTTTGTGAAAATTGTGGTCTAGTTCCATACCTAAAATTTGGGTGATCTTTCCAACCTTCATTATAAGTATGTGAATAAGGGTCATATTTTCTTTGACCGGAAAAACCACCTAAGGCATTAACATCTTCAGTTTGCAAAGTAGGACACGCATCAGTAACATGAGAAAAATCAGAACATATACCACATACTCTAGCTTTAGACTCATTACCAACAACAATTTTAGACACTAAAGTGGTCAAAGTAGCAATTTGTTGAGCATTTTCTTGCAATTGAGATTTTACACCACTTAAGTCAATTTCATTTACTCGTTGAACATCATTTCTAGTGCTATGTTGTTGAGTGTTTTGGGCCATGTTAGCAATTAAATTTCTAGCTTGAGTTGGTGTCTTATCTACTAATGCACCACCACTAGCGGCATCAATCATACCCCTATCATTAGGCAACAATCCTTCATAAAAAAATTGAATTAACAGTTGATCAGTTATTTGATGTTGTGGACACGAAGCACATAATCTTTTAAAACGTTCCCAATATTCATAAAGTGATTCTGAAGCATGTTGTCTAATTCCACATATTTCCTTCCTTATGGACCCAATACGACTTGCGGGAAAGAATTTTTCAAGAAAAGCTTTTTGTAAGGCGTCCCAAGTCGTAATGGAACCAGAAGACAGAGTATACAACCAATCTTTAGCTAAATCATGTAGGGAAAATGGGAAAGCATGCAATTTTACATGATTTTGTTCAATTCCTCAGGTTTCATAGTTGAACAAACAACTATAAATTCTTTTAAATGTCTATGAGGATCCTCACCTACGTTCCCATAGAATTTGGGAAGAAGATTAAGAAAACCTGAGTTCAGCTTCAAGGGTTTCTCCAAAGTTGGAAAAACAATGCAGAGAGGTTCATCATCTAGCTTGGGAGCTCCCAATTCCTTCAACGTTCTCTCTTCACCCATCTCTGAGTCTTCAATTGGACTATCTTAAAAGATGTAGAGTAATTTCTCAGGACTAGCTTCGTTTAGAGTCTCAATGAACTGATGTATTCGCTGAAGTTTGGTTGTAGTATCCAAACTCATGCAACTGAAAATAGAAAAAATAAAGTTTAGGAGTGAAGTTCATGAAATTATGTAATTTATGTATAAACACTAAATATCCAGGGAATCAAATCATAATGCAGTTAGCATTCATATACTGAAAGTGGTCCATAAGCACTCATGTCCATGGTGGTTATATTCTAAACATAATCCATTAAAGAAAACAAAAATCAGATCTGTATATAGTTGCAGATAAACTTGAACTCTGATTATGAAGACAGTACATGATATAATCCACATTATCCATCATAATCTCAGCTAAATCTTAACTCAATTTGTACTTATAGAGCCATAGAACTGATTACTTATTATCATAACTAGATAAATTTCCATATTACATCAGACACTCTTTTTCAGATTACTGTTGAAATTTCATATTTGACTTCCTTCTTTAAGCTACTCCTTATCATTCTTTTATATAACTTCAACTATTGTCAGATAATATTAATGAAAAGAAAACTTGTATACTCTCTTAAAACCATTAGTAAACCATAGTTTTAAGCCAATAATAAATTACTATACACTTAGACTACCCCTTTTTTTTTTTCAAGTAATCATATTCTACATTTAGCTAACACATTCAAGAGTTTCTTAGAACCTCTGCAGTAGGTGAAAGATGACAAGAACGTGAGCTAACATGTAAGCATTTAGTGCACATAACAAGTACAGCAAGTCTCAAGAAGTGAAATTTAACAGTGAACCATCTTCATATCATATATCAGGTAAAAGTAAAAGTGGTTGTTATGCTTGACTGTGAGTAATGGTTGTTAGAATCCTGATACAAGCTCTCTAATCTTACAATTTTATGATCTAAATCAAAGCAATCATCCCAAACCATATAGAATCTTAACATCCACAAATATATTGTATGGTTATAAGAGAATTTCACAATGTTAGAAACTTCATTACCCTACAGCAGATAGCTATAATATTAAAAGTAGAAGTTTATATGTTTTAGTTTTAAGCTTCTTAAAAGAAAACGATGGAACCTTATTGACCTTACTATATTACATATATATCAACATTATAAAAATCAACCAAAGCTAAAGTTAAAATTTTTTTTTCCTGCCACCTCAATTAATTCATATAAGAGCCAACAAGAAACAAAATAACTAAGCACACAGTATGCAAAAAAAATTAGATAACATACAATGAACTAAGAAATTTCATACTAGTCAACCTTTCTTTAGAATACCAAGATCACAGTTACTAAACTTTGAGAATGGAAATAGTTTTATACATCTCCCCGGCAACGACGCCAAAATTTGATACGTGTCGTTTACCGTATTAAATTAAAAACCTATCTTAGACCTTCAAAAATATTTACAACTAGTAAAAGGGTAAGAAAGGATCGATCCCACGGAGAGACTACTAAATTTCTAAACTCAAAGTGTAACTAAAAACAATATTAGTCACATAAATAAATTAGTCTACACCATCATTTACACTATTTACATAGATTGGGGGGTTTAAATAATACGAACTACTAGAACTAAGTAAAAATAAAACTAATATATTATCTACAAGTGATAACAAGCTACCCATTAAGCACATAACTTAAAAATATTTAACCTTTTAATAGTGAATTTGGGTCAAACACGATTAGTTGCAAACATAATATGACAGATTAATTTTAGGAATTTTGGTAGCAAAATTCCCCCTTTTCCCTCTTCTCCAATCTAGCCAAGCGAAATTAACGCAGCCCACTATGACTAAATTATGAGTGTAATAGCTAACTTTAAACTAGGCCAAAGTTAACTCTTAATAATCCTACAATCGCTAGTAATTCGCAACTAGCAAAAATTCAGATTATTAGCATTAAGAACTATCAACCCAATCAATTAAAACACATAGATGTATTAATTTGCTTGATCAAATTATACTCTACTTTAAACTGGTATTATGTCGCAAATTCCAATTTAAACTAGTTACTACCCGGATTACGTAATCTGTACTAGGACAAATTATGTAATTAGCATAAGAATACACTATATACTCAAAAGATAGCAATTAAGCATAAAAATGTAATCTTTACTATCAAGAACAAATATAACTTGAATATCATATCAAGATTCGAACTAACCATATAAATACTAGAATTCAAAGACCCAAAAACACAATTGAAAAATTAGATAATCCAAGTACAAGATCATAATTTGTGAATGCAAATTTCTGGATAAAACTAAAGAGATTGAAGGAGAGAGAAGAACTTATGATTAATCCCCGGAAAATCGCTGCTCGAATTCGGTTTCGACACCTCCGACGACCCTGACTCTCACTCCTCCTCGCTGCACAGTAGCTGGACGGCGATGGACTGTTCTTCCTCCACTTCAAACCCTCAATCTTTAATCAGAAATTTCACTCTCAAACTCCCTTTCTTTAATCTCAGAAAACTCGTCTCTTTTTTAGCGTAATTCATTTCGGTAATATATACCTCCCCAAAATAGATTTGGTATTTGATAAAAGATAAATGCATGCCAAAAGATAGAATCGAATGGAAGTGATATCATCTTGTTCTCTTGATTTGCGGTGGAAAGGATTGAATTTGTTGAGGGTCATTGGAAACGTCAGTTGCTGGAGTTCTAAACTTTGTGGAATTCCTCCTTAGAATCTCCTTGTTTTAGTGTCTCCAAGTCTCACATGCAACTTAGATGGAAAGAAAGGCTTTTGTAATTCTCTTGTTTTTTTTTCCTATAATAAGAAAACAACTAATTAAGCTAATTAGTTGATATAACATAATATGAAAATAAATAGCCACAATTTAAGAAAAGTATGTAAAAATATAAAATAGCATATAAAGGACAAATATTAGACTAAAATTGTAGAGTAAGAATATAAGATATTACGCGCTTATCAGCATGAGTGAGGACAAAATGTGCCGGAAGAACTTGTGTTGGTTATTGAGGACAGTTGTTGGCCCTGGATGCGCATTGTGTGACAATATACTCGACTCCATATGGGTTGGGGTGTTACATTATGTCTTCTTCCTATCGAGTAGTGTTAGTATCCCTGAACGAGCTTTCTTCATGGTTTTCCCAATCAAATTGGTTATCCGCAACCTGCCAACCACCTGCAAACGATTGCATTTTATATTGGCCTTGGTCTAGTCCAAGGGAGTTTCCCAGTTTGAGGTGTCTGATTAGCCAATGCTTACATGACTTGAGCGGCGCTTTGAAGCTGCTCTAGAGTAATCAAGTCTTGAATTGACCCAAAGAGATTGGGTTGTGAAGATTCTGTTACCGGTGTCGGGGTCTTGAAACTGGATGAAAGCTCACTGGGAATACTGTTCTCGTCTGTCTCAGGCATGCCAAGAGGCTTCTTGCTTGCGGAAGCATCTTTTGAATGATCCATGTATTAAGGACGGTAGAGAAAGATGTGGCTCGACATTTAGTGAAAGTATAGTTCTCCCCTCCTTCTAACGCCAATTGTTCCTGTATAGAATATTAGGTTAAGTGAACCGGGATCTGGGTCAAATGAAGTACATATGTTGGATCCCGTAAAAGAGAACACGTAAGCTAACCTCGGGGGTGGGTGTGAGGAACGCCCCTGTAGACACCAAATTTTGAACCCCTTTTTCGGATAAATAAAGATTTTGAAAAGAAATAAAAATAACAAAAACCATCATGCATCGTGGAGCGCGATCCCCGTCAAAACGCATGTTTCGTCCCGGAGCGCGAGTTTCATTCCATTGTACGGCTTTCCTTTTTTGCGTATTAGTCATGCAGTTTCGGCTTAGAAATATAATTCCGTGAGTCGTAGTCAATAACTACAACCACCGTTTTTATAAAATGATTCGTAATATAATCATGCTCATCTTTTTTGTGTACATTCTTTATCCACTAATCACATCCTTTATCCATTAGTTTGGGAATAAGAATCATGAAAAGGAGTGAGAATAAGAATCAAATCCCATGTGTAATAAGGCAAGAATCTGGATTTTTTCCGGATAAATCGAGCACATAATCGTGCAGCTAGCGCACAACATGGCCTGTGCCAGACGCAGAGCCTTGCGCCTAGCGCACGACGCTGTGCCTAGTGCAGGCTCTGCGTTTGGCGCAGGGTTCTGATCAGCTTTATTGTGCACGTTTTTCGATGCACTTTTTTACGTATTAGGGTGAAGTTAGGGAAGAATATTTTCTGAAAATCTGATTTTGCTTCATTTATGACAAAATCCAAAAAGATTAAGAATATTTGTGTTTCCAAAGAGATTTGATGATGTCATTAGGGTGAGGTCATGAGAGTGATGTCATTAGGGTTATTAAGGATGAGCAAAATCATATTTTTTTGGGTTAAAAATGTGATTTTCTACTTCTTTGAAACCCTAGTTCATTTCCCTCATTTCTCTATAAATACCCTCCTTTTTATACTTCAAAACCAAGTTGAAAAAAACTCAACTTTATTTCACTAATTCTCTCAATACTCCTCTCATCTTCTCTACTACTTCCTTCCTCTAAAAAAATCTCATTCAAGAAAAAGAAAGTAAAAGTTAGGAAAATAATTAGTAAGTAAAGAAGTTCATCAAAAGATAAAAACACAAAAAAAGAGTTTAAGTTAGTAATTAAGTGGATTTAGAAACTCACTTAGATATTAAGAATATCACAAAAAAATAGAAAAACTTGCAAAAGGAAGTGAATCATTGAGCAAGCAAGGTAAAGTTGAAGGTTTTGTTATTTTTTTTTATTATCTCCTCAATCATCTACTAACTTTCTCCTTGTTTCTTCTTACCATTTTTTTAATTTTTTGAGTGATTTGGGTATGTGGAAGTCATAATAGATTCCCAACCTTAAATCACCCCACCTAGAATAGGTAACTCTAATGGGGAGACTCTTAGGAAACGATGTGATTATGTGATTTTCCTTAATTAAAGTTGTTATTCATCACCAAAAAATGTTTTCATAAAAAAATTCAAGACAAATTGTGCATAAACATCTCCATTAAGAAAAGAAAATGTGATGCTGTAATTATAATCAATTTCAATTTCGTGCTTCATTTCATTTTTCGTCTGTATTATCAGAATAGTTTGTAGGATTTAATATTTTTCCTACTAGTCTTGTATGCACGCGATGCGTGCGTTAATTTCAAAACTTGAATTTTATGAATATATTATAGTTATGATTACACTTAAAATGTGAAAGATTAATAGTTAGAAGAATTTGAGAATATATTAGTTGGCTAATGTAAAAACCTAACAAATGTTGTGAGTGATTTTTAATAATAATTTTTTGGGAATGAATTTTCAACAAAAAAAATTTGGCATAATGAGTTGGTTTGACTGAATAAGTATCAAAGGCAGCGAGTGTTTCAGACTTTTTAGGTGGACTTTCATGTATACCATCTTCTCTTATAAAAAAAGGTCAAGATATATTATCCATTTAATTTGTTGATTGAAATATTTGATGCATATCCAATTTTAAAGTTGTATAGAATGGCAAGTTGAAATGAGAAAGGGTTTTTAAATTATTTTCTTTTTTAATTTTTTTCATTTCATTAGATCATTACGGGTAATTTAGTATTTTCACAGGGGGACACCATATTCCTCCCCCCTTCCCTTATATAATAGAGATGAAGTGCAAGGTATTTCTAGCAACGGGGCTTTGGAATTTCTAAAAAAAGGGATTTTGTACAAATAATTAAAAATCATACAACTTTGTTGTGCAAAACTGATTTTGTACAGTACCACCTAAGCTTATTCTGTCAATAAAGTTTAAAATTAAATCATTTAGATAAAACTAAAAACATTAAGCTTGAAGAAAACATCAGTAGCTTTTCAAAAATACAAAAATAATGATCATATGTATTTTTTACAATTTTACATCATTTTTACAAAACCGTTCTTGTAAATCACTAAATTCCAGAAGGCGGATTTTCTTTTCAGTTAAGAAAACAAACAAAAAATAGTCATAAAAGTGTCCAATTCAAGTGAAAATTTCCAGTCTAGTTCTTCAAAGTGTCTAGAATGTTCAAATAAAATTTACTTAAAAATAAGTTCAATAAGTTATGTTTCAAAGAACAAATTCGATAAAGTAACTGTTTTGACCAGTTTGAGTATAAAATTCATCATAATTCAACTTGTCACTAAAAGCTTTTGAAATTTTGTTGCAACATAAAAAACTCATTGACCTATCCATATATGTATTACATAATCAGTTTAACGCTTTCTACAGAAAGTTATGATTTTTACAATTCAGTACAAGAACAAAAGTGCAATCTGGAAAATGAAATAAAGTGATTAACTTAACTTTCATAAAAAAAAAATAATTTCTTTTCACACTAAAATTTTAATTAAAAATCATGAAATTTTAAATTTCTCTTAAAATGTCTCATTTATCATGTAAATAATAATCAATAAAAATTGTCATAAAAATCAAAATCAAAGAGGTTAATTAATCTCTAATTTTCACAAGTTTACAAATAAACATTAATTCCAAAGCCCAATCAAGGATATGAAGATCAAGTAGTATCATGGTGAAGATCAAGATTGAAGATTTGTATAGATCATAGACTTTTTACATTTTGTGGTAATAACAATTTCTCTGTAAATAGTTATTACATCACTCATTAATAAAAAAACATGGAGATGTTTATGCATAATTTTCACAAATAATTCCACTACTCTTTATAAATAAAATGAGCAACCAATGTTACAAATGTTGCATGTTAGGCCCAATATATCATAGTATATGAATCAAATGACCCAATCTCAATTAAGAGGAAAAATTACAAATCTAACTAAGTTAAATTGTATGATGATCCATCTTACATTTTTAAAAATGTGTTCTCCATATTCAAATGGATTAATAATATAATTTGATATAGTTAGATTGGTAATTATGATCTCCGAATTGATTTGAGGTTGTTTCACGTGTCTCGCTTTAAATGGCGAAATTCCAATTAGCCAAACACAAATCTCCAAATTCGAACTCATATTGATCATTTCTCTCTAAATGACTTAATAATCTTCAATTAAGATTATTTCTCAAAAGCCTTTAATTAGGAAGCAAACCTCAAACTTCTAAGACCTCTTTAAAATTATAAACGTGATCACTAATTAAGGTGGTTATTTCAATCCTTGATTAATCGCTAATTAGAGCGGTTGACTCAAACTTTTCATTTAATCACTAATTAGGGTGATTATTTTAAACCTTCATTTAGTCACTAATTAGGGTGATTAGCTTAACCTTACATCATATTTAATCACTAATTAGGGTGATTATCTTAAACCTTAAAAATTGTTAATTAAGACGCTTATTTTTCCTCATTTAATCACTAATTAGAGTGATTATCTTAAACCGTAATAGTCGTTAAGTAGGACGATTATTTTTCTCATTTAATCACTAATTAGAGTGATTATCATAAACCTTAATAATCGTTAATTAGGATGATTATTTTTCTCATTTAATCACTAATTAGAGTGATTATCTTGAACCTTGGTTAATCACTAATTAGGGTGATTACTTCTTTCCTTCCATTTCCATCACTAATTAAGGTGATTATCTTGATCCTCCCTCATATTTAATCACTAATTAAAGTGATTATCTTAACCCCATTTCAATCACTAATTGGAGTGATTACCTTATTCCTAATAGATTTGTTTAGTTCTAAAGGTGAGTTATTCATAATCTATTCTTTCCTTTTCTCTCCCAATGAAATTGGCCATTTAGGGTGAGACATAAGATCGAAGTACGATGGTTCTGATCCTTGAGTGGATTCCAATCCCGCAATGATTGGTACGTAGTACAACTTCAGTGCTCAAACCTACCATGTACAAATGATATATTGGTCCTAAATAAAAATGATTGATGTGTATATGTGCAAACTATGTGATTTTTATTTGTTTTTAAATAGCCATGATTACTTTAAAATAGAAAATAACGCATTTAGTAAGAGCCCGTTCTTTAGAACGGAAGAGGAGACGAGTTCCAGACGTTCACACCTCTTAACCTAAACCCCAAACCCTATCTCGTGGTATGAAAGACCAATTTTCAAAAAGCCTTATCCATATGAAGTCATCATCGTTGTAAATGATATTTCTTGAAATTGATTTTAAAATGATTTTATCAAATAAATCTGTCCCTATTCAGATATTAATAAGGTGGCGACTTCCAAGTTTTCTAAAACTCATAGTCCAATGAGAAACTTTCGTGGGATTCAGACCGTTAATTAAGACAGTAAAAAATCGGATACCACAGGCTGGCGACTTCACTGGGGAGTGGAAGAATCTTTGATGGCCCAACTCTTCCAACAGTTTTTGGATGGTGCCGCACATTGGTTCCTCAACCTTGAAAACACAAAGAAATCCACTTGGAATGACAAAGTCAGAGAGTTCTCAAACCAGTACAAATATAATGGAGAAATTGATGTTACTAGAAGGGATCTGGAGACCACTTCTCAAAACCTTAATGTGACATTTTCTTCATTCATCACTCGGTGGAGAAACAAGGCTTCCAAAATGATGAGTACGCCTAATGAGGAGGACACAACTGCAAATGGTTGTGAAGAACCTTCTTCATGTATATCAGAAGCATATGGCCTACCAATATTTCCCGACTTTCAAAGCTTTGATTGCTAGGGGAACTCTAGTTGAGGATGCTGTGAAAAGGGGGGACATCAAGAAAGATGAACCTACTAGCGACACTACTTATAATGCAAAGTTTGGGAATAACAAAAGAGCCCCAACAATGATTCAATAGCTCCTAAGACCACTAATGCGATCCATGCCATTGGTGCATCTTCTGCATTCCAGTTGCGACCTCAAAGGAACTGTACTCCTTTGAACATGACTTATTCCCAGGCTCTCTCCAAGCTAAAAAAGGCCAACCTCATTCAACCCTTGAATCCACGTCCACCTCCTAAAAATCCTTACCCTAGTTATGACCCAAACCAAAACTGTGAATATCACCAAAGTCCGGGGCATAATACTGAAAGTTGCATGGCTCTAAAGCATCAAATTCAAAACCTTATGGATGATGGAAAACTCTCCTTAGGATCTACTTCCACTAAACCAAACGACTCTCAACCCAACATCACAAAAAAACCCCTTCCTAATCATAAACCCTCATTTACGATTAATGCAATATCTTCTGTGTCAGATGGATGTGGTCCAATCCAGTTAATCCGCAAGACAGTTCCTCAAATGTATGAAATGCCAATAGCCGCAGGTTACAAGTGTCTGGTGTATGACTATTCCACTCAAGAAAAGGTTAAAACGATTTTTTCACCATATACCCTTTCAACTTTTAAAATTCACCATATACCCCCCACCTTTCAAAAAATACATCGACTTACCCTTTTGACTAACGGCGTTCCCTCTAACCCTAATTAACTACCCTAAACCTATGCCAAACCCTAACCCTAATTCCTAATCTAATACCCTAACCCTAACCACCCCTCCACCCCTTACCCCACCCACTCCCCCACCCTTACCCCACAGCCCACCCACTCCCCCTTACCCCACCACCCCGAAGCCCACCCCCATCCCCACCACCCGCGCCCCCCCCTCCCCACTCCGCGCAGCCCCTCCCCCCCACCCCCTCCCCACCACACCCGAAGCACCCCTCCCCACTCCCCGCAGCCCCTCCCCCCACCCCCTCGCATCTCCCGACTCAATTTCCCCTCCCCCGTAAACTCGTCGGAGAAGAACAAAAAAACGCATGAAGGGGGGTTCGATTTTCGCGCATCCGGGTTGTTGTGGCGGGGAGGGGGTTCGCGATAGGGGAAGGGGCGGGGGGGGGGTTCCCGCAGCATGGGAAGGGGATGAGAGCGGCGTTCGCGCAGCGAGGGGAAGGGGAGGGGAGGGGGTTCGCGCGAGCAGAGGAAGGGGGGGGAGGGGGTTCGCGCAGCAGGGCGGGGGGGGAGGGGGGGTCGGCAGGGGAAGGGGAGGGGTGGTGGTGGTGATGAGGGAAGGGGAGGGGAGGGGGGTCAACGGGTTAAGGGGAGGGGTGGTGGTGGTGACGAGGGAAGGGAGGGGGGTCGGCGGGGGAAGGGGACGGGTGGTGTGGCGACGGGGTGGTGGTGCGGTGGGGTAAGGGGTGGTTAGGGTTAGGGCCCAAATTAGTGGTTAGGGTTAGGGCTTAAGTTAGTGGTTAGGGTTAGGGCCCAAGTTAGTGTATTAGATTAGGATTAGGGTTAGAATTAGGGTTTGATTTAGGTTAGTTAATTAGGGTTAGGGGAGGATTAGGGCCTAATGACTAATGGAAGTCTAACACCGTTAGTCATAAGGGCATGTTGATGTATTTTTTGAAACGTGAGGGGTATATGGTGAATTTGGAAACTTGTGAGGGTATACGGTGTAAAAAAAAAAATTAGTCAGGGGTATATGGTGAAAAAACCGAGATCAAAATGATGCCTTGTAAAGGCCCTAGTTTCACTCTCAACAAGGATCCATTCTCTGACATGTGTGGAACTTTGGGTTATGGTGGTGCTTTCTTCATTTTGGACTATGATGCTGATGAAGATGCCTCTTCGGTCTTGACAATTGTGGAGAAAAGCACTGGAGGTCACTTCACTACTCCATGTACATATCGGCACCCCATCTTCCTCGATGATCTTAGTGATGAGGAGTACGTAGATATATCTCATTTGACTAGAGCTGGTCGCCATTTTAAACCATCCCATTTGGATGATGAAAATCCTTTGGAGGTATTGAGAAGGAAAGAAAAGGGCAAGGAGCCAATGACAAAGGATAGTAACAAGGAAGATGATGTTATTAAGCGCATAAAAGAAGTAAATGCTAATGTTTTCATCTGGAAATTGTTAATGCATTCCCAGCCTCATAGGGTAGCTGTTCTAAAGCATCTCAATGAAGCCATTGTAAGCTCTTCCATAACACCTGACCAAATGGTGGGGCTTATTCATGGTATAAATCGAACTCTCATGTTCACAAACCATGATCTCCCTGACAATATCAACCACAACAATGCGTTGCACATCACTATACGTTATAATGGATGGGAGATACGTGGGGTATTAACCGACAACGGCTCCGCAATCAATATTTGTCCTCTGCGTGTACTAACAAGACTCGGATATTCGTAAGAAGATCTGGTGCCATCCAACCAGGTGGTCAGAGCATATGATAATGCCAAGAGAGAAGTACTAGGTTTAATCAGCCTCCTCATTAAATGTAGTCCCGTGGCAAGAAAGGTGGAATTCATGGTCATTGACATTCAAGCATGTTTTAACCTCTTATTCGGAAGACCATGGTTGCATGAAAATAGATCAATAGCCTCTACTCTACATCAGAAGGTAAAGCTTCTCACTAATCAGGGTGTTGTGACTATTTCTGGTGATCCAGAAATTATGACTATCTCCAACACCGGAAAATCGGTATTGTATCTGAATGAAGTAGAGGGCACTAGGTTGGATGGTTACACTATCTACTGTATTCTAGCAGCACCTGAAAATTCATGGATGAATGAGGTCCCAGTAGCCACACCAGATGTAAGTGCTGAAGAAACTGAACCAGAGTATAGTGAGGATGACGAGGAAGAAGTGAGAGCTCCAAGCATTGACACGCATGATGCGTCAATTGAAGCATCGGAGGAATCCTGTGTCGGCAATCCTCAAGATGATGATAATGACTCAAAGAAGAGATCTAGGACAGATGATTTTGACTTGGATTTTAATCTAGTAGGTCCTATCCGAGAAGTTCACACTGAATCACTGCTTCTCTTTCCAGGATATCAACATGAAGATCACTATCATGAATTGCCACAGTTTCGGAAATTTGACGGGAACAGTGATCCTTTTGTCCACTTAGTTGGATTTGTGAATGCCTTGCACCCATAGGGCATACTAGAGGAAGATTACCCCATGCTGTTTGACAAGAGTTTAGAAGGACCAGCTGTGGACTGGTACTACTATTTGGATTATGTGGATAGAGCTAGTTGGGAAATTGCTAGCCAAGCCTTTGTTAATTGGGCTCTCGAGCATAAACAGGAAGTGGATTATGTGCCGTGACCATTGAGTATGGTGTATGATCATCTTCGGAGCCAAGGTATAATCTAAGCCTTAGCATATGTGCACTGTTTTCCCCTTCCTGGAACATATATGAGCAAACTCTGCGCTTATTGTCGCCAATTTGGACATGACACTGATCGATGCCATGATCTTTACTACAAAGTTCAAAACCTGGTTGATCGAGGCATCATTAGTCCAACCCATAAGGAAGTGCCCACAAGAAAAGTGTCGGCGCGCCCTCAACCGCAATCCCAAGTTGATATCTTTAGCAAATTAGTCGAGCAAGGTCAGATACATCCACTTCCTAGACGCCCAGGGGCAAGTCCCGTAGGGTTAGATCTCCACAAGTACTGCCAATGTCATCAGTTGCATGGTCACGGCACAAACCAATGTCACGATCTTAGCTATCGCATCAAGCGGATCACCAACATAGCTCTTGTCTACTGCAAAGCTACTTGATCATCTCACATAAAGGAAAAAATCTTCGGTAAAGTTCTGTAGGGGGTTAGCCCATCAAAAAGAAAAAAATATATATAAGAAAAAAATCTTTCAGCTCGTTAGTAATAGAGAACTACGTGCAGCTTGAATCCTCATTATCACGTACACTTGCACTGTGAAATCACTCCACCTATGTAACACCTGGGGTACGTAGGTAGCTCAATATGAGTGCAGCTGCTTTATTAAATAAAAAACTTTAGTTCTTTTTAAAATAACGAACTACGCTGAGTCAGATTCCCTATAAAATGCACCTGGAGCAATGGGGATACGTAGGCAACCTTCGGGTTCGACTCAAATGTATTAACCATTGTATTTCGGGCAATGTGATCAGAACTCAAGATGCCAGTCACCATAGGAGCAATTTCAGAATGCTCAATTGACACATCAATGGGGATACAAGCCCTAATCTCTATATTTTCTGTCTTTGTTCAATACTAAAACAGGGAATAGAAGAATGAAAAAAAACTTTTGTTTTCAACCCTAATGACAGTAAAATCATTCAAGAGAGTCAAAATAAAAAAAAAATTGTAAAGGTGGACCATTCTAGTCAAAATATGGCGAAATCATTTTCGAAAATTTTCTTTATTCTGCAATATGTAGCTTTCTTCTCTTTTCTTTTAATTCTTTTTCTCTACCTTTAGGTCCAAAAAAAAGGGAATATGTCTCTTCTCTAAGGATGACCAATTACCATCAGAAAACAAACACCTCAGCCATATCCACAAATGCGATCAAAGAGCCTGTAGGTTTTGCCATGCAACCTCTGTCCAAAGGATTTCAAATCATGAAGAAGATGGGTTATACTCAAGGAACTGGATTGGGACGTGATGGTAGGGGAATAAAGCAACCAATCCCCATAGTGGACAAGCAAAACGACATGGATTAGGATATGATCCGGGCAACACTTATCACAACATCAAAAAACCTTCTCATCATGCAAGGAGATACTGAGTTGTACTATGGGTTTCCAGAACCTTGTCTTAGTAGGAAAGAACATAAGATTTTACCGAGATTGGAGATATTCTTTAATGAGGCTAGAAATCTGGACTTAATCAAAAGTTGGTTTGTCCAAAAACAAAAAATGAAAAAAGAAAATGACTGGGTGGATAATCTGGAACATGGAGTCCTTAAGAAACTTTTCACTTCTGAGTCCTCTGAGGAAGGGGATTTTGACCCGATGTCTTTGATGGTACCTTTTGGCGAAAGAATTGAACATAAGTGGAGTATTGAGTGTCAGGCAAAAGACGGGCCTATAGAATTTAAAATGTTTTTAGGAAACCATCCTCCACATCCATCTCATGAAAATATCTTTTCACCCCTTTTAGATGGTTAGTTATCATACCGATAGCTCATCTTCTAGCCAATCTACCTTGCATACCCAGTCAGAAGACTCTAATAGAGAGGAAATTGAATGTGAACGTTTATCTAAGTACATTTGCATGCAAGATGTTATTTCTGACAATGAATTTAATGATGATGAATCACTTGATACAACTGAAACATATATAAAACCCATGGAAGAGTCCATTGTAATTAATATTGGTACAGAAAATGTTGTAAAAGAAGTCAAAATAGGTTCATCCCTCTCCCCAACTGAATAGTCTGTGTTTATTGCATTGTTAAAAGAGTATGTAGATGTGTTTGCATGGTCTTATGCTGATATGCCTAGCGTTAATAGAGAAATTGCGGAAGATCGCATTCCGTTACATCCTGAAAGCAAGCCTAAGCAGCAAAAGCTCCGCCGAATGAAACCACGAGGTTAGTTTGAAAGTGAAAGAAGAAATCCAGAAACAGCTTAATGCCAAATTCATTCAAGCTGTAAAGCATCCGAGTTGGCTCGCCAATATAGTGGTTATACCTAAAAAGGATGGGAGAGTTCGAGTATGCATTGATTTTCGAGATTTGAATGCTGCATCACCAAAAGATTGCTTTCCTCTACCCCCATATCAATGTTCTCGTGGATAGTACGGTCGGTCATGCAATGTTTTCCTTCATGGATGGATTTTCAAGGTATAATCAAATACTCATGGCTCAAGAAGATATGACAAAGACGTCTTTCATCACTCCGTGGGGAACCTTCTGTTACCAAGTTATGCCTCTTAGTCTCAAAAATGCCGGAGCCACATATGAAAGGGCTGCAACCACTATCCTTCATGACCTCATCCACGACATTGTGGAGGTCTATGTAGATGACATGATTGTGAAAAGTAAAGATCGTGAGGGGCATGTTCCTACACTAAAGTCCTTTGAAAGAATCAGGAAGTACAATCTAAGGCTAAACCCTCAAAAGTGTGTGTTTGACGTCACTTCAGGGAAGTTGTTGGGATTCATTGTCAGTCAAGACGGCATCAAAGTGGACTCTGAAAAGGTAAAAGCTATTCAAGGGCTACCTCCTCCAAAAACAGAAAAAGAAGTAAGAGGATTTCTCGGCAGAATTCAATATATCAGTAGGTTCATCTCACAACTCACTATGAGGTGTGAACCCATATTTAAGCTGCTCAGAAAAGGGGCATTCCATGAGTGGAACGAGGAATGTCAGGAAGCTTTTGATTCCATGAAAGAGTATCTTTCAAATCCACCTGTTCTAATGCCGCTTAGACCAGGGAAACATCTGATTTTGTACCTTACTATTACAAAAACGGCTATGGGAGCTCTCTTAGCCCAATATCAAGAAGGAACAAAGAAGGAAGTTGCCATATACTATCTCATCAAGAAATTCTTGGAGTATGAGACAAGATATACCCCACTGGAAAATGCATGTGTTTCCTTGGTCTATGCCACAAAGAAGTTGAGGCATCACCTTCAAGCTCATACCACCTATCTAATCTCAAGACTTGATCCAATCAAGTATCTGTTTGAGAAACCTATTCTTAGTGAAAGATTGGCGAGATGGCATGCTATGCTTTCTGAGTTTGATATTCAATGTGTCAGCCGAAATCTGTTAAAGGAAGAGCCATATCTGAAGCCCTAACAGAAGGACCAACGTCAGAAGATGAGTATGATGATGCATTCCCTGATGAGTACTTATGCTTCATTGACAATCCACAATGGTGCATGTATTTTGATGGAGCTTCTAATAGAAGAGGTAATGGAGCAGGAGTTTTGTTAGTAGATCCTGATGGAGTCCATATTCCATTTGCTGTCAAGCTGGATTTCCCAACAATAAACAATACAGCTGAGTATGAAGCATGTATATATGGAGTAAAGGCCGCTTTGGTAGCAGGGGCAAGACATATCACTATATATGGAGATTCTAATCTCATCATATCTCAAACAATAGGAATTTGGAGGGTTAGAGATGAGAGAATTTAGCTCTACACAGAATACTTTCAGGAGTTAATCCCTTATTTCGATGATATCAGGTTCAAACATCTTCCTCGGGAACAAAATAGTTTCACTGGTGCTTTAGCTAATCTCACTGTTAATTTAACATGGGAAAATGGTACAAAAATCCAGTCAGTTTTAATTGAAGAAAGGAAGGGGCCTACTGTGACGATAGCACAAATTGTCTCCACACTGGCTCAACAAGATGATGATGATGTCTGGTATAAGGATATCAAGAATTTTCTAGAAACTACGCAATATCCAGAGGGAAGTGGCAAGAAGGACCGCATAGCTATCAAAAGATTAGCTGCTCATTTTCTCATTCTAAAAGACATACTATATCACAAAGGGTTTGATGGTACTATGCAGCTCTGCGTGAATAACAGCGAAAAACAAGCCATCATGGAAGAAGTTCATGGAGGAGAATGTGGACCCCATATGAATGGAAGGATGTTGGCTCGTAAAATTTTGCGAGCAGGTTTTTATAAGAGTACTCTAGAAGGTGATTGCATTAGCTTTGTTCGCGCCTGCAAGCAATATCAGATATTTGCTAACCTCAATCATACGCCACCTGTGTCACTACATAATAGGACCTCTCCTTGGCCATTTTCGAGTTGGGGCATAGACATAATCGGACAAATTCATCCGAAGGCTTCAAATGGGCATCAATATACTCTTGTAGCAATTGATTACTGATACGCCCAAGATATACGTAGTATTTACGTTATTTTGGGTGCACTTTGCTAAGGGTTTGATCATAATTGTTAACGTTTGCGTTTTATTTAGCTCTTAGCGGAAGTTCGGAATTTTGTATATTAATCATAGTTAAAGTCGTAAGTTCCGAGCTCCTAGAAGCATTAGTGTTTGGAACGACTCAACATCGTTATACATGCCAAGCGTCGCCACATGTTCCAATCAAGCATCGCCGCAAGCCGTAGCCGAGCATAGCACCAAGCCTACCGAGCAGCCAGCATCATCGCCCATTATCGCAAGCCTAGCAAGCAAGCCTGCCCAGCTCTTGTGCGCGCTCATCGCCAAGCAGCACCGCACGCTCAGCAGCCAAGCCTGCCCAGCGCTCATCGCCCAGTGCTCGCGACCCGCGAGAATCCTCGCACCTCGCGAGCACCCAGACTTCGCGACTCGCGAGTCCTGTCGCGACTCGCGACCATTGCCCAGCCATTTTGTGCGAGGAAGACAGAGTACTCTTCGCGACTCGCGATCATTCTCGCACCTCGCGACCCCTAGGTCGGTGTAATTGTCGGCTGATTTTTATGCTTTAGTATAAATACCAAACTTGTTTTTGGACTTAAGGGGCAACACACTTGGGGAGAGAGAATCTCCAACACTCCACTCTTCTCTTCTTATCTTCTCTTTTTAGTTTTCATTTTCTAGTTTAGTTTTAGAGATTTCAATTATGGAATTGGCTTTTGCTATGCCGATTGTAGCTTGAACTGTTCTTGAAGAAGATTAACATGAAGCTTCAAGCATTATTGTGAGATCTTTCCTCTCTATTTAGTTTCTTTGATTATGGTTTAATTTCTATGCTTGTGTTCTATGATTTTTGCATAATTAGGCTAGGAACGTTACTAGTTTGATTGTGTAATTAATCTAATGCTAGATTAAAGAATAGAATCGGATTGTTTTATTCTTTTATCTAATTTTAGCAAACTAGGGAGTAACTTAGATGCAGATCGTCTTGGTTATTTCTCGGGGAAATTAAATCAACTGTTGAATGTTTATCGCGTGTATGACATTAGCAGGTCTATTGATTCTCTGTGTTTATTGCTGCTATTGGATTGAACTTAGACGCTGATCGGACTAGGTTATCCTTTAGTTAGGGTTTCATAGTCACGCTGATCGTGCTATTCAACTAAGAATAAGGAGAATGCGAGATTAGTTCTCGACAATAGATAATTATGGAAATAATTAGAGTGGAGGTTCAATGATTGATAATGAATTGAAGTGGATGTTAATCGGATTCAAGATCTTCCCATATTGATTTCTCATTTTGTTTATATGCTAGTTAGTTGTAGTTTATTTATAATCTATTTGAAAACCCCCCTTTTTATTAGGTTACTCGACCGTTAGAGTCATCTAGGTATTGATTCACGTTAAATATAAAACTCGTCCCTGTTTCCCTGTGGATACGAACCTTACTTCCCTTCTACATTTAATTGAAAAAGAGAGTAGGAGAAATTTAATCTTTGGTTAGACGTACACGACAATCCGCGCCCGCCAAATTTTGGCGCCGTTGCCGGGGAAACGGTGTTACTTGTTTGTATATAGCGTGTGTTTTTGGATTGTATTGCTTGTGCTCTTTGTTTATGGTTAACACTCGTACTACTAACAAAGAATCTTTGCATTACGATCCCGAATTAGAATTGACTCTTTTCAGGTGGAGAAACATTTTGCGAGAAAATTTTCAAGAATCATCTTTTAACGTTGAAGTGGAGGAAGAGATGCCTCCGAGAATTGAAACTCGTACCTTGAGGGAGCTCACGGCTCCTAACCTTGATCAACAACCATTGTGCATCTCATTTCCGGCTCTTGATGAAGGCACTACTTTTGAATTGAAGTCGGGGTTGATACACTTGCTTCCTTCGTTCCATGGGCTCAATGGAGAAGATCCAAACAAATTTATTTCGGAGTTTCACGTGGTTTGTACTAGCATGAAACCAAGTGGAGCAACGGATGCACAAATCAAGTTGAGAGCTTTTCCTTTTGCTTTGAAGGATGGAGCTAAAGATTGGTTATATTATCTTCCTCCTGGTTGCATTTCCACTTGGGTTGAAATGAAGAAGCGATTTCTTAAGAAGTTCTTTCCAGCTTCTAAGTCATCAACATTAAAGAAGGAAATCAGCAATATTGAGCAGAAACACGATGAGTCTTTCTACGAATATTGGGAGAGGTTCAAGAGACTTTGTGCTAGTTGTCTATATCATGGCTATTCTGATGAAGACCTCATTTTGTACTTTTACAATGGTTCTTCTGACGAAGATGTTCGAATGGTGAATGCTGCTAGTGGAGGTTCTTTCATAAATAAAACCCCAACTACAGCGAGAGAACTCATTGAAGAACTAGCTGAAGGCTCGAGACAGTTCAGTAGAAGATCGAATCATCATAGAGCAAATGTTGAAAGTCCAGGTTCTAGCTCTTCAAAGGCCGAGGATCAAGTACAAGCTCTTACATCGATGATGTGTGAGTTCATGGTAAAGAACAATAGAGTTCAACAGGTAAAAGCTTGTAGAATATGTTCTTTAGATCATCATACTGATGTTTGCCCTCAAATGCAAGAAGAATTTAGGGAAGAGGTCAAAGTTGTAGGTTTTCAAGGCCAACAAGCATTACAGAGACATGATCCCTACTCCTATGCTTCCGAGCAAGGGTGGAAAGATCATTCTAACTTCAGATTTGGCAATCAACATCAACAACAGCACTATAACAGGCCACAACCACACCCTTATCCTATGCCCCAAGGCCGAGACTCGAGCTCTAGCATGTCCACTGAAGAAATGTTAAATGCTTTAACTAAAAATGTGACTAACATGCAGGGTAACATGGTGCAGTTCCAAGAGGAAACTCGATCGAGCATCAAGAACTTGATGAGCCAAGTAAGCCAAATTGCAGGAGCTGTAACCAAGTTAGAGGCTAGGGATTCGGTGAGGTTGCCATCCCAAACAGAACTCAACCCTAAAATGAACGTGAGTGCTATCACATTGAGGAGTGGAGCGGAAATTGCAAGCAAAGAGAGTTTGGTGGTTCGAGACAAAGAGATAGTGGAAGAGGTGATCGAGCATGAACCGACAACATATTGTAAATCATTGCCACCTCAACAAGAGGAGAAAGTCCAAAAATCACCTCCTCCGCCATATGAACCAGAGCCACCATTTCCCGAGGCATTGAGAGAAACCCGCAATGCAGAGCGCAACAAAGACATTTACGAAATCTTTCGTAAATGTGAGGTAAACATTCCCCTTTTTGATGCTTTAAATCAAGTACCTAGGTATGCTAAGTTCCTTAAAGAATTGTGTACTTCGAAAAGAAAGCAAAAACAAAAGGGAGTGCAAAAAGTGAAGGCTAGCGAGCATGTCTCTGTTATCTTTCAAAAGAAATTACCTCAAAAGTGCAATGACCTAGGCATGTTTACCATCCCATGTACTATATGTGACACCATGTTTCCTAAAGCCATGTTAGACTTAGGTGCGTCAATTAATGTGATTCCATATTCATTGTATAAGTCTTTGAAACTTGGCAATTTGCATGAAACTGGTGTGGTGATTCAATTAGCTGATAGATCCAATCTTTATCCTAGGGGTAAATTAGAGGATGTGTTAGTTAAGGTTGGGAAATTGCAATTTCCTGCTGATTTTTATGTTTTGGAGATGGAACCTGATAAACATGCCGCCCCAATCCTTTTGGGGCGACCTTTCTTGAAAACATCTTGCACTAAAATTGATGTTTGCGCTGGTTCTTTGACTATGGAGTTTGAGGGAAAGGTAGAGGCATTTGATATAAATGATCCTAAGCTTCTACTTAAGGATGATAACTCACTTTGCTCTATTAACATTGTTGACTCTGTTTTGCATGATGTTCTTGATATTGAGCAGGTTGATGAGTTGATGAATGCTGATGATGTCTTGGTTGAGGATTGTGTGCCTCCTACTAACGTGCAGGTTATGGTGAACGAGTTGAAAGAGCGGAAAAAGCCTCCTGACTTACCACCTTGTTTTGAAACTGTACCACTAACGATGCATTGTAAGAGTTCTTCTGAATCTGTTTTGCAGGTACTTGAATTGGAGGTTGACATGGAGCCACCATTGTCACACATGGAGCACAAGCCCAATTATTGAGCTCAAGGTACTAAGTCGAGCTAACGACTTTAAACAACAGCGCTTCTCGGGAGGCAATCCGAGACCCCTCTTTATTTTCTTTCTTTTCCTTTATTTCTCATCAAATTTCCACCACCACAACAAATTTTCTTTCACCCACCGCCCACCCACTAAAAAGATCCACAACCAATCTTAATCCAATTTAAGCCAATATCCACAAACGTAAACCCGTTGGGAGGAGTTCAATAGCTAGGAGTTGGTAAAACTAGAGGGTTGAGATTGTTAATGAATCTTTTCTATCTCTTAAGCCAGATGCAAATCTCAAAAATTTAAACAAAATTTGAATTTGTCATTTGTTTGAGTGATTCGAGGGAGAGGGTTGTGAGTTGATTTATGAGATTTGAGTTGGTGTTGTTAAGAAATTTGAGTTTGACGGATGGCTTTTCATGAGTTTTGAGCATTCGATCTTCGATTAACCCGATTTTCAAATTTTCCCCCATTTTCAATTTACTTTTTCTTCTAATTGTCGTCACATTGAGGACAATGTGTAGTTTAAGTAGGGGGGAAGGGTATTCTCATTCTCATGTATCTATGTTGTATATTCTCATGTATCTATGTTGTATTTATTACTTTCAATTTGAAAAAAAAAAAATTTTAAAAAAATGAAATGAAAAAAAAAATTGATGAAATGAATCCCGCTGAGTTGAAAACCCGCAAGGGCGGGCGACTCGGGCAAAATTGGGGGCTCGGATAGGTCGAAAACCCGAAAGGGCGGCCTATGCAAAAAAGGGCTAGTTGAGCGGGTGAGTTTTGTGAGCCTGAAAAAGAAGAGATGAAAAAAAAATGAATGAAAATGTGAGAAGCTAGGATGAAAACCCGAAAGGGCTCCTAGGCAAAATGAGAGATTAAGAGAGAATTTTGTATTCTGAAAACTCATTTGCCGGAGTTGGTGTCATAAGGCGGAAGGCATTTTCGGGTAAAGTTGGTGAATCCATCCTTGATTTTGTGAAGATTTGTTTTGGCTTTCACATTCTTTTGATGATTTTTGGTAAATTGGAGGTCATTGTTGAAGTTTGAGTCCTTAGCAAATAGGGATTTGAACTTGCATTGGTTGATTGATTGTTTTTGGGAGTAAGCATGGAATTTATCCCTTTTTGTCTTTGTTCCATGGCTTGCTATTCTAAATTAGTTGTAGTAGTAGTAGTTTTAGATCATCTTTTGGAGGTTTGGGAGAGCTGATAGTTTAGTGTGTCGTGAGCTGACATTTTGATTCTTGTTGGTGTTGTTGGTTAAACTTATCGGTGTTGCTGGTTATTATTGTTGTCGCGTCCTTATATTTTTCAGGTGAGCTCGAAGCTAAGTGTGGGGGATTTATTGTCCCTTACGTTTAGATTTTGAGCGGATGTTGTTAAGATGTGATGATGATGATGTAGATGGTGAAGAGTGTAGGTTGGTGTTGATAATTTGGGTGAAGATTTATTGGGTGATCCTCATTTTGAGTTTACTCGAGGTCGAGTAAAGTTCAAGTGTGGGGGTCTTTGATACGCCCAAGTTATACGTAGTATTAACGTTTGCGTTTTATTTAGCTCTTAGCGGAAGTTCGGAATTTGTATATTAATTATAGTTAAAGTCGTAAGTTCCGAGCTCCTAGAAGCATTAGTGTTTGAAACGACTCAACATCGTTATACATGCCAAGCGTCGCCACATGTTCCAATCAAGCATCGCCGCAAGCCGTAGCCGAGCATAGCACCAAGCCTACCGAGCAGCCAGCATCATCGCCCATCATCGCAAGCCCAGCAAGCAAGCCTGCCCAGCTCTTGTGCGCGCTCATCGCCAAGCAGCACCGCACGCTCAGCAGCCAAGCCTGCCCGGCGCTCGCGACCCGCGAGAATCCTCGCACCTCGCGAGCACCCAGACTTCGCGACTCGCGAGTCCTGTCGCTACTCGCGACCATTGCCCAGCCATTTTGTGCGCGGAAGACAGAGTACTCTTCGCGACTCGCGATCATTCTCGCACCTCGCGACCCCTAGGTCGGTGTAATTGTCGGCTGATTTTTATGCTTTAGTATAAATACCAAACTTGTTTTTGGACTTAAGGGGCAACACACTTGAGGAGAGAGAATCTCTAACACTCCACTCTTCTCTTCTTATCTTCTCTTTTTAGTTTTCATTTTCTAGTTTAGTTTTAGAGATTTGAATTATGGAATTGGCTTTTGCTATGCCGATTGTAGCTTGAACTGTTCTTGAAGAAGATTAACATGAAGCTTCAAGCATTATTGTGAGATCCTTCCTCTCTATTTAGTTTCTTTGATTATGGTTTAATTTCTATGCTTGTGTTCTATGATTTTTGCATAATTTGGCTAGGAACGTTACTAGTTTGATTGTGTAATTAATCTAATGCTAGATTTAAGAATAGAATCGGATTGTTTTATTCTTTTATCTAATTGTAGCAAACTAGGGAGTAACTTAGATGCAGATCGTCTTGGTTATTTCTTGGGGAAATTAAATCAACTGTTGAATGTTTATCGCGTGTATGACATTAGCAGGTCTATTGATTCTCTATGTTTATTGCTGCTATTGGATTGAACTTAGACGCTGATCGGACTAGGTTATCCTTTAGTTAGGGTTTTATAGTCACGCTGATCGTGTTATTCAACTAAGAATAAGGAGAATGCGAGATTAGTTCTCGACAATAGATAATTATGGAAATAATTAGAGTGGAGGTTCAATGATCGATAATGAATTGAAGTGGATGTTAATCGGATTCAAGATCTTCCCATATTGATTTCTCATTTTGTTTATATGCTAGTTAGTTGTAGTTTATTTATAATCTACTTGAAAACCCCCCTTTTTATTAGGTTACTCGACCGTTAGAGTCATCTAGGTATTGATTCACGTTAAATATAAAATTCGTCCCTGTTTCCCTGTGGATACGAACCTTACTTCCCTTCTACATTTAATTGTAAAAGAGAGTAGGAGAAATTTTATCTTTGGTTAGGCGTACACGACAATCCGCCCCCGCCAATTACTTTTCGAAGTGGGTTGAAGCTGCATCATTTTCAAAGCTATGGGGAAAACACTAGTGGAAAAAACCTTATCTGTCACTTAGTAACAGATGCGGTTTTTACAAAAGCGAATCAGAAAATCAATGGCGGAAAATCTGATCCGGTCCTTTAGTGAACCGGATCAGATTTCAGAAACCGCTCCGGTTTTTAAAAATCTGATCCGGTTCACAAGACCGGATCAGATTTTCGTTATTTTTTCTGGAAAAAAAACGCACAGCCCATGCATGTTTCTCGTGGCCCATTTACCTCGTGGCCCATTTCCTCCCCATTTAATCTTGTAACCCTATTCCCTTCTACTCCCTCACAGCCTCACTCATCACCCTCTGATCTGCTCCCTCTCTCCTCTCTTTATCCTAGCCCCACAACCTCACCCACGAAACCCTAATCCCCTCTCTTCGTCTTCAACCTTCAGCCGTCTTCATCCCCTCTCTTCGTCTTCAACCTTCAGCCGTCTTCATCCACTCTCTTCGTCTTCATCCTTCATCCGTCTTCATCAGTCCTTCATCCTTCGTCGTCTTCATCAGTCCTTCATCCTTCGTCGTCTTCATCGTCTTTCGTCGTCTTCATCGTCTTCATCCTTCATCCGAATGCAGTGAAGAATGCCGCGAATCTTCATTCTAATTTTCTTCTTCTCCTCTTCGTTTTATAATTTTCGTTCGTAGTTCATTTTTGCTTTCATTTTCTGTAATTTATGCTTTTTTTAGTTCGATCTAGTTTTTTTTTGTAATTTTCGTTCATTTTCTGTAATTTATGTTTTTAGTTAGATCTAGTTCTTTTTTTTTTTGTAATTTTCGTTCATTTTCTATAATTTACGTTTTTTTAGTTAGATCTAGTTTTTTTTTTTAATTTTCGTTCATTTTCCTTTTCATTTTCGGTAATTTTCGTTCGTTTTCCTTTTCATTTTCTGTAATTTTCGTTCGTCATTTTTTTTTCCTTTTTTTGTAATTTTCGTTTGTTTTCATTGTTGAACTCGAATTCATGTATTGTATATATATGTATTGGTATTGTATATATATGTTTTTTTTCAGGTATAAAAATCTGTTTTTTTTTTAGGTATATATGTATTGTTGTTGTTAAAGTGAGCGTGAGTCTTGAAGCGTAATGCAGACCTGCATCCTGCAGGTCTGCAACTTTTTTTTGACATAAGTTTGAAGAAACTGCTGCGGTTTTAAGGTAGAACCGGATCAGTTAATGTGATTAACTGATCCGGTTTTGGACCGGATCAGTAAATAATCCGTATCTGCTGCGAGTTCACCTGATGCAGACCAAAACCGAATCAGTAATTCCGATTTTGACCGCATCAGATGAACTTTTTCCCACTAGTGAATGCAAGTCTCGAAATTTATGATTAACAACATTATCTGTCGGTATGGCATACCTTTTGAAATAATCTCTGATAATGGATCACAATTTGAGGGTCATCTGAAGACAACTCTCGCAAAATATGCAATCAAGCATCATCAGTCCTCACCTTATCGTCCCCAAACAAATGGAGTGGTGGAAGTAGCCAATAAGACAATCAAGACTATTGTTGCCAAGATGACTGAAAAGACTAGGGAATGGCATGAAAAACTCCCATATGCCCTTTGGGGATATAGGATATCAATTAGGACTCCAACAGGAACAACCCCGTATTCTTTGGTTTATGGGATGGAACCAGTCCTATCGGTTGAGGTGGAGATACAATCTCTCAAGGTCATAGCAAAAAGTGAAATCTCAGAAGACCAATGGTGTAAAACTCGTTATGATGAACTTGCATTTGCAGATGAGCGCCGACTACAAGCTTTGCATAACATTCAACTTTATCAGCGGAAAATTGCTCATGCATTTAATAAAAGGGTTCGAGATAGAGACATTCATGAAGGTGATATGGTCCTAAAGGAAAATAGAGCTCCATTGCATGATCCTCGAGGAAAGTTCAAGCCTAACTGGTCTGGACCATTCCTAGTCAAGCATATCACCACGGATGGAGCAGTAAAGCTAATGGATTTTGATGGGAATGAATTCACCCATTTCACTAATCTTGATCAATTGAAGAAATATTACGCTTAGGCATCAAAGTAATTGTAATTGTCATGGTCAAGTAACCAAGCAGTTTGTGGAATTTGTATCCTATCTGGTTATTCTTAATAAACATGCCATGTGTTTCTAGATATTCATATAATGTATGCAAAAAAAAAAAAGACAAAAAAAAAAGACGAAAAAAGCGAAAAAAAAGGAAAAAAAAAAGAGAAGAAAGAAAAGAGAAAAAGAAAAATGATGATGAAACGTGCAAGGATGTTTTTGATTGTTATGGTTTTATGTCTCATATGATTAGTTAATTATGATTTGCATGTCATATTTAATGTCAAAGTGTGCACGTGTTTAGAATTGTGTTCACATTGAATTTCTCACAAGCAGATAATTCTCACAAACATATCTTTTTATTCATCGCAACTGGGTCATTTCATTTCATACACAAAAAGACATAAAGCCTTCATTTCCTACAAACTCTAAAAAAACATGGAAAAAAAACATGATATTTCTCTCAAACCCTTCTCCTCTTTATGGTAGGCCCGTCTGAATCATTGTCTTGACCAATATCCGCCAAAAGCCATTGAAGGTAATCTTCATCAATCAGTGGAAAGTGAGGTTCATTTGTTCCCTGCCATATAGTAGGCATTCTCTGAATACCACTCATATCAACCTCATAAGTGGTACATGTTGGAAGAGTCTGGAAGGCAGGACTATGTTGCTGCCTCCAACCAATTTGCCTTAGACACCTCCATGGAAGGTAGAAAGTGACTTGGCAAAGCCCGGGTAATTGTACACCTCTACGACCAGAATTGCAATATACAATTGCACTAATGCTAAGGTGGTTTGTGACCCACTTTATGTCTTGATGCAGAAAAAAATCTTCCCACCCACCATTTTTGCTAAGTTGATAGAAGAAAGGAAGAAGACCTCTCTCCCGGACATGATTAGTTTTGTAAGTAAGACTCTTGTGGGCTTTCATGAGAGAAATTTTTTCCAATAACCATAAATGAAGGGCAAATGGACATCCCTTCACAAAACTTTGGGGTTTTCTTTTGAGTTCATCTAAGCCAAGAAACATTTCCCCCAAAATAAGTGGTCCAAGACGAACCCCACTAACAATTTGAGGAATAAGTGAAAGACACCGAACATGGCATGTGTTTAAAGACCATTTAGTGAGGGTACTTCCCAAAATCATAAGAATGCAAGCATTTTCTCTAGCCATCCTATAGTTGGCATTATTAGAGAATTGCCAAGTGCCAAATTGAAAAATAAACAATAAGTTGAGAAGAAATACCTCACCATATTGTAGGTAGTTGCCATGAAGGTTTTCCAGGAAGATATAAAATTGTTGATAAATATCCCGAGATCCTTGTAGGAGATCTAGGTGAAATAACAGGACCATTGGATGGTAAGTCTAGCAAACCCTCGACCTCTTCAACAAGAGGCACAATCTCCCGGTCTCCAAAGCGGAAGACATGACGAGTTTCATCCCAAAATTGGGAAGCATTATGAATCATTTCATAACAGATAAAAAGTGAAAGCAAAGGCATAAGAGCCTTAGTGAAGTGGGAAGATGAAAAAGATTGCCTTGGTTGCACCAAATTCTTTGTGACCCCTGAGAGTTGTTTTTTCTCCCGACTCCGCATTTCATTAGCTGCTTCATAAGTAGAAACCATTTTGTGAAAGAATAAAAAATTAGAGAAAAGAATGGAGTAGTGGAAGTGGTGCATATGGAAATGAAGGACCATGCCCCTTTTATAGATGGAAAAGATGATCATCCATGATTCATGCCATGGATAATAAGTTTGAGTATTGTCCATAGGATAATAAGGAGCATCTTTTACCATGGCTAATGACCCAGCATTTGTGGTATGACAATTTTTGCTAAAGCCGAACATAAAAAAAATTGTGTCAATGGTGAATTAAGAACGTTGATACAATCCCTTTTCTTAATGATCATCCAAAATAATGACCTTGATCAATCTATTTTATATAGTGATCATCATTTTTCGATAAAGCAAATAACCATTATGCATGAAAAATTTTCTGAAAGATTTCGAAAAAAAACAAACAGATAATCATTTTTTTTGCCATATGATGATTGGTCCACCATAGTTTGTCTAGAGGGTAATAACCTTAGGTCAACCCTTTTAGGTGACATGACCTGATAGTGTCATAATTTAAGGTGACATGATAACACATGGAGTTCATAAAAAGTGAATGATGGTGACTCGACAACTTGTTTGTCATCAAGGCCATGAAAAACTGTAAAAAAAAAAAAAACTGGAGTCAACCTGTTAATTGTCGAAGTCTCTCACATTAACAAAAGACAAATTCATAAGACTAAAAAAAAAGAGGACGATAAAGTCGCATTTTCAATTTTAGAAAATGAATTGGGATTTTCTATCTAAAACGACAATAAAATCGCATTTAAAATTCTAGAAAATCAATTGGGATTTTCTATTTTAAGACGATGTTAAAGTTGCATTTTCAAAATTCAGAAAATTAATTGACATTTTCTATCTAAGACGACAATAAAGTCGCATTTAAAATTTTATAAAATTAATTGGGATTATCTATCTAAGACCACAATAAAGTCACATTTTCAGTTTTAGAAAATTAATTGGGATTTTCTATCTAAGACGACAATAAAGTCGTATTTTCAATTTTAGAAAATTAATTGGGATTTTCTATCTGAGACGACGTCAAAGTCGCATTTCCAATTTTAGAAAAATTAACTGGGATTTTCTACTTAAAGCGTCAATAGAAGTCGCAAATCTTGTTTTCAAAAAAGCACTGATGATGACTTTTCCATGGAGAATATGTTATCTCAAAAGAAATTTTCTGTCAAAATTTTGTGTCTTTTCAAACATTGGTCATCATTTGCTCCAAAATTCGACCAATGTGGGGCATTCTGTAGATACCAAATTTTGAACCCCTTTTTCGGATAAGTAAAGATTTTGAAAAGAAACAAAAAAAAAAAAAAAAAACCATCATGCATCATGGAGCGCGCGCCCCGTCAAAATGCATGTTTCATCCCAGAGCGCGAGTTTCATTCCGTCGTACGACTTTCCTTTTTTGCGTATTAGTCATGCGGTTTCAGCTTAGAAATATAATTTTCGTGAGTCGTAGTCAATAACTACAACCACCGTTTTACTAAAATGATTCGTAGTATAATCATGCTCGTCTTTATTAATTTGACGAGTTTTCGTTAATTGTCTTAAGAGAGTCTTTCGGAAAAACGAGTCACGTTAAGGCGTCGGCATTAAATCGGTTTTCTTGATGGTCAATTCATTGTCGATGTGATTAGTGGATAAATAATATATTCTTTATCCACTAATCACATCCTTTATCCATTAGTTTGGGAATAAGAATCATGAAAAGGAGTGAGAATAAGAATCAAATCCCATGTGTAAGAAGGCAAGAATTCAGATTTTTTCCAGAAGAATCGAGTGTGCACCAAGCACACGATCATGCGCTAGACGCATAATCGTGCGCCTAGCGAACGACGTTGTGCCTAGCGCAGGATCCTGTGTTTGAAGCTGATCAGCTTTGTTTTGCACGTTTTTCAATGTATATTTTTTACGTATTAGGGTGTATTTAGGGAAGAATATTTTCTGAAAATTTGATTTTGCTTCATTGATGAGAAAATCCAAAAAGAATAAGAATATATGTGTTTCCAAAGAGATTTGATGATGTCATTAGGGTGAGGTCACGAGAGTGATGTCATTAGGGTGATTAAGGATGAGCAAAATCAGATTTTTTTTTTGTGTTAAAAATATGATTTTCTACTTCTTTAAAACCCTAGTTCATTTCCCTCATTTATCTATAACTACCCTCCTTTTTTTACTTCAAAACCAAGTTGAAAAAAACTCAACTTAATTTCACTAATTCTCTCAATACTCCTCTCATCTTCTCTACTACTTCCTTCCTCTAAAAAATCTCATTCAAGAAAAAGAAAGTAAAAGTTAGGAAAATAGTTAGTAAGTAAAGAAGTTCATCGAAAAAAAAAAGAGTTTAAGTTAGTAATTAAGTGGATTTAGAAAATCACTTAGAAATTAAGAAAATCACAAAAAAAATAGAAAAACTTGCAAAAGGAAGTGCATCATAGAGCAAGCAAGGTAAAGTTGAAGGTTTTGTTATTTTTTTTTATTATCTCCTCAATCATCTACTAACTTTCTCCTTGTTTCTTCTTACCATTTTTTTTAATTTTTGGAGTGATTTGGGTATGTGGAAGTCCTAATAGGTTCTCAACCTTAAATCACCCCACCTAGAATAGTCAACTCTAATGGGGAGACTATTAGGAAACAATGTGATTATGTGATTTTCCTTAATCAAAGTTGTTATTCATCACCAAAAAATGTTTTCATAAAAAAATTCAAGACAAATTGTGCATAAACATCTCCATTAAAATAAGAAAATGTGATGCTGTAATTATAATCAGTTTCAATTTCGTGCTTCATTTTATTTTTCGTCTGTATTATCAGAATAATTTTTAGGATTTAATATTTTTCCTATGAAGTGCAAGATGTTTCTAGCAACTGGGCTTTGGAATTTCTAAAAAACATTTTTTTTTACAAATAATTAAAAATCATACAACTTTGTTTTGCAAAACTGATTTTGTCCAGTACCACCTAAGCTTGTTCTGTCAATAAAGTTTAAAATAAAATCATTTAGATAACACTAAAAACATAAAGTTTGAATAAAATATCAGTAGCTTTTTAAAAATATAAAAATAATGTTCATATGAATTTTATACAATTTTACATCATTTTTACAAAACCGTTCGTGTAAATCACTAAATTCCAGAAAACTGATTTTCTTTTCAGTTAAGAAAACAAACAAAAAATGGTCATAAAGATGTCCAATTCAAGTGAAAATATCCTCTCTAGTTCTTCAAAGTGTCTAGAATGTTCATAATAAAATTCACTTAAAAATAAGTTCAATAAGTTAGGTTTCAAAGAACAAATTGGATAAAGGTCTTGTTTTGACCAGTTTGAGTATAAAATTCATCATAATTCAACGTGTCACTAAAAGCTTGTGAGATTTTGATACAACATAAAAAAACTCACTGACCTATCCATAGATGAATCACATGATCAGTTTAATGCTTTCTACATAAAGTTATGATTTTTACAAGTCAGTACAGGAACAAAAGTGCAATCTGGATATGAAATAAAGTGATTAACTTAACTTTCATAAAAAAATGTTTTCTTTTCACACGAAAATGTTAATTAAAAATCATGAAATTTTAAGTTTCTCTTAAATTGTCTCATTTTATGTATCATGTAAACAAAAATCAATAAAATTCTCATAAAAATCAAAATCAAAGAGGTTAATTCTCTAATTTTCGCAAGTTTACAAATAAACATGAATTCCAAAGCCCAATCATGGAGATGAAGATCAAGGAGTATCATGGTGAAGATCAAGATTGAAGATTTGTATAGATCATAGATTTTGTACATTTTGTTGTAATAATAGTTTCTCTGTAAATAGTTATTACATTACTCATAAATAAAAAAACATGGAGATGTTTATGCATAATTTTCATAAATAATTCCACAACTCTTTTTAAATAATATGAGCAACCAATGTTACAAATGTTGCATGTTGGGCCCAATATATCATAGTATATGAATCAAATGACCCAATCTCAATTAAGAGGAAAAATTACAAATCTAACCAAGTTAAATTGTATGATGATCCATCTTACATTTTAAAAATGTGTTCTCCATATTCAAATGGATTAATCATATAATTTGACATAGTTAGATTGGTAATTATGATCTCCGAATTGATTTTAGGTCGTTTCACGTGTCTCGATTTGAATGGCCAAATTCCAATTAGCCAAACACAAATCTCCAAATTCGAACTCAAATTGATCATTTCTCTCTAAATGACTTAATAATCTTCAATTAAATTATTTCTCAAAAGCCTTCAATTAGGAAGCAAACCTCAAACTTTTAAGACCTTTTGAAAATTATAAACGTGATCACTAATTAAAGTGGTTACTTCAATCCTTGATTAATCGCTAATTAGAGCGGTTAATTTAAACTTTTCATTTAATCACTAATTAGGGTGATTATTTCAAACCTTCATTTAGTCACTAATTAGGGTGATTAGCTTAACCTTTCATCATATTTAATCACTAATTAGGGTGATTATCTTAAACCTTAATAATCGTTAATTAAGACGATTATTTTTCCTCATTTAATCACTAATTAGAGTGATTATCTTAAATAGGGCTCGATGTTATTACACGATTCACAATAACCGAAGCATCATTAGATTAGATTGATCGACTTTTGTTAAGTTAAGGTTCACATAAATCAAATGATCATAAGATTGATTGTCTTTGACATTAATCAAAACCATCAAACGATTGATCATCTTTCATCCTTCGTGTTACGGGGTTCTTTATACAAGATAGGGCTGGATCATCGATGTTATTACATGGTTAACAATAATCGAAGCATCATTAGATTGATCGAATTTCATCGTTGATGTTTCAGTTGTGGATCTTAAAAGATACTGAGATAGTAACATAGGACTTAGGAGTCTCGAGTCTATTTGATTATCCGTCTCTTTGAGTTGCTATACGTATCGTCGTATCGGTATTACGATAATTACGCTATTACAACTTTGCCTTAACAGTTTCACGTCATTCATAATCATCTTTACATGAATCAACTTGTTTAAAATTAAAAATACTAATTAAACTTCTAAAGTTTATAATTTTTATTAATTTATAATATTAATAATAGTTTAGGAATTTAAGTAGATTACTAATTACTAAACAAATCAATACTAGAAGTCTAGAGACTAGAAGTCTAGAATTATAAATTTAGAAATTAGAAAATAGAATACTTAACCTTCACCATTAATTTGAGAAAGATAAAAATCCAACCATTGATATTTTGAAATCCATGTGCTTGGTCACTCTTCATGTTCATTGGTCAAAAAAATAAATCAAGGATCATGAATTGAGACCATTGATTAGCCAATATCAAATCTGAGCCTTTCATTTCTTTACTCTCTAACCTAGTAACCTTAGAACTCTCTAGCTCTAAAATCTCAACCCTTCACTCTAAAATCCAACGGTTGAGATTAACCCTAAAATCTAACTATATAAACCCCCCTTTTAATTCCCCCCTATTTCGCCACTTTCTGAACTCTAATCTCAGTTTCTCTCTTCTCTCATTCTCTCTCATTCCTCTCTCCTCACTAATCACTCCTCAATCTCTCTCATTTCCCGATCAAAACCCTAAAAAAACCCTAAAATTCTCAGCCCTTCTCTAATTTTTCCCGATCAAAACCCTAAAATTCTCAGTTTCTTTCTCAATTTTTCCGATCAAAACCCTAAAATTATTTGTTTCTCTATGAAATTCTCACACTCTCTCTCAAAAAACTTAAGATCTGCAAAAAACGCTAATTTTTTCAGATTTCTATCATTTGCGAGTTGTAGTGTTAGAAAACGCTATTTTTTGCGAAGATTGAAGAAAGTTGAGGTTTGTGGTGAAGATCTGAGGTAAAAGGCAAGGAACTGACGAAAGAGGCGACGATCTTAAGAAAAAGTTCCCTGAGCTCCTCTCCCTCCTCTGATATCCTAGACTGACTTAATGTCGAAATCGGCGCCGGCGTTGGTGGTAAATAGTCTAACTCGGTTTGGGAACTCAAACTTGGCCGGTATAATATCTGCGACTGGGGGTTTGATTATTCGCTTTTTGTTAATTTTTACTCCTTTTCTTCTAAAATTGATCGATTTTTGTTTCATTAGTTCTATAACTGATTGATTTCATTTGTTAATTTGTCTAATTTTGTTGAATGTGATCGTGGTAGATTTATTTGGGGGGTTTTTACATTTTGGGTTAAACTGGAGAGGCGACGACATCTTCGTGAGTTTCTTGTGTAGATATGTGAGTTTCACTTTCTATACTCCCCCAATTTTACCCTCCACTTTATCAATCTTAAATTTCATTGAAGTTTATGCTATGATGATTTAATTTGGGGTTTCCTATTTTTTATACTTGGTGTAATTATCAATGGGTTTGTGTTGCATGTGTTTTTCTTGAGCTTGAGAATCATCAGATTTGCTGTTTGTAGTTCAATTGCATTCGTTTTTGTGATTTTTAATTTGTTCAAAGTACAGTATGAGTTCTTTTTTTTTTTTTAAAAATTTTTTAGTTGTAATCAGTTTACAGACTTAGGAGATTTTGCTGCTCATCTCATCATCATTCTTTTTTAGCTACTTAGTTTAGATTTTGCTGAAGTGCCTCCAGATTTAGGAGATGGGTCATATATCCTAATTGATCCATACAAGAATGCTGTAATTCTTCCATTTGATTCAGGTCTGCGTGTATGTGTTGGGAAAAGGTTTGATATTATGGTAATTATTGCATCTATATTTGTATCATTGCTTGACCCGTATGAGGTTCGTTTTTGTAGTGACTAAGAAGGGGGTCGATTGATGCATAGTATTAGATTAATGAATGGCAAAGCCATTTTAAATAATTATAGTGCCAGATGATGGACATTGGTGCAGCAAATAGATATTCACTAAGACTTTTGTTTAGTCTAGTTTTGTGAATAAGGATTATGAAGATTTTGGAAATGTTGAAATTACAATTTTGAAGCTTAATTTATAGTTTGTTTTGGTATTTACTCTTGATTTTAGCGTTTTAATTGATTGAATTTATTGTTGTGTGACTGATGATTTCATGTTAGTTGTTAATTTTAATAGGAATTGCTGCTTGAATCTTAGAGTTGTATGTGGTTTTTGGAATTGAACCTCTTATATTGAAGTTTGTGGCTTAATTTTGAGATTAATTGTTGTATTTGCTTTAATGCCTGTTGTTAATAGTTTCGTCATTATAAATTTGTGGAAAATTTCTGGAAATTTCAATTTTGTTTATGGTTGAGGATTAAATTACAACTCTAGTTAGTAAAATGGAAATGACAATTTCATGTATTATTTCTTTTGAATGGTCGGGAAAGTAGAGAAGAAGCGGGCAAATTTCAATTTCTTGTTATACATGAAGCATTTTGGAACCCTGTGGGTGAGATTCCTAGATTTGGAGGCTGACATTATAAAAGATGGAGATTATGTATCTGATTTTTGTTCTAGTTAGTTTATTTTGTATAATAGTAAAATGTGGTTATGTAATTAGACATCACTATACTATATATAAAAGACGAAGATTATGTATCTGATTTTTGTTCTGAATTTGTGGCTTAATTTTTGAGATTAATTGATGTATCTACTTTAATGTCTTTGCGTATTGATTTGTTGACTTTCAAAGTTTAGTTAAATTAGGAATGTAATATAACTTTTATATTTAACTACTCCCTCCGTCCCAGAAAGATCTGAACATTTGTTGGGACACGTAGTTTAAGGTGATTAGTTGTAGTGTGGTTATCAAATGTTATTTTATTTGAAAAGTAGATGTGATAGGAGTTGGTGGGATATTTTTTATTAGAGGAGAGAGAAACTTAGGTAACTTTTTATTGATAAAAGATAGAGTGTGGGCCAAAGATGTGTAAAAGAAATAATATATTAATGGTGGGACCATGCCAAAAAAAAGAAGTGTTCAAACTAATTTGGGACAAACATAAAAGAAAAGTGTTTTGACTATTCTGGGACGGAGGTAGTAATTATCAAATACAAGCAATTTGTTAACTTTCGATTGTTTACGACAATTTCCTGCGAAAATAAAGTTTCGCTTTTTTCTTTTCTTCTCATGAGATTTTATTAAATCTGTAAATTCCTACCAGGGTCAGAGCAAATTGTATATTGTCATATTTAGTGTGTTTTAATCAAATTTGAAGTTATTATAGATAGTAGATAAATTCGTGTATTATTATCAATTTCTATAAATTATGGTGTCATGTTTGTTCGATAATGATTTAGAAAAATAAATAAAATTAGGTAATTGGTTGTTACAGTATGAAACAGTTTAATTCAGTTTAGTTTAAAACAGTTTGAAATAGTTTGATTCAGTTCAATTTGAAACAGTTTCCAGTTGAATTCAGTTCAGTTTAAAACAGTTTTTTGTGTGCAGTTAATTTCAGTTCAGTTTGTTTTCGGTTCAATTTCAGTTCAGTTACGTGCGGTTCATTTTAATCCAGTTGGCTTTTTTTTATTTCACTTTTCAATTATGGATCAATTTAGTTCAATTTATTCGGTTCAGTTGGCAACCAGTTTGCAGTTTAACCATCGGTTTTTAACCAAACTGACAGCTCTAGTGAGGAATACCGAGTAATAATACAAAAATTCGATTTGTTATAATTGTGTATAAAGTTTAGTAATTGATGGTAAAAGTGTCAATTTATAACATGGTGAAGTTGGGTCATAATGGTTTTGGGTCGGATTGTATTGGGTCGGAATGGTTTTGGGTTGGGTTAAGATGGGTCGGATGGTAACTGGGTCGGGTGGTAACTGTGTTGGGTGATAACTGGGTTGGGTCACAACTAGGTCGGGTGCTAACTGGGTTGGGTCACAACTGGGTCGGGTGCTAACTGGGTTGGGTGATAACTGGGTGGGTTTAACTGGGTCATTGGGGGGTGAAGTTGGGTGCGGGTTAGTTTTGGGTCGGAAACAAGTTGAGTCTGGGTCGTTGTTCACGGGTGCAACTGGCCACGGGTCCACCTGGGTCGGCCAAGTTCAGGTTAGGTTACCAATTCCACGAGTTCAATTGGGCACGGGTGGACGCTGGATCGGAAAAGGTCGGCTTTCCAACCGACAACTATCGGCTCGTAACAGGTTGGGTCTGGGTAGCATGCGGGTTCACCTGTGGGTCGGCCCAGTTTTTAACACCTCTACCCTGAATCCTCTATATCTATATATTTTTTTTATCTTTTTGAAACTCAAGTTATTACAAATCAAAGTACAACATGTCGTGCTTCAGTGGCATGCTATATGCTCTCAAAAAGTCCGTTTCATAATATATAGTTCCTATAAACTATATTTTCAAATGAATTAGAATGAGATTTTATTTTGAAACATTTTTCAAGATAAATGTAATGCTACAAAAACTAAGAATCGTATTATAATTATTTTCTGTGCGTGTAATCGAACTTATTAATTGGAGTAGTTTAGTATTCTAAATTTTTTAGAAATGAACCTTGTTTTGAAAGTTTCAAGCTAGTTGTAATGTTACAAAAACTAAATCTTTTTAAAGAACACTTCCTTCATGGGTCTTTTGATTCAAGCCATGAAATGGAAAGGCAATGGTAACCATTACCACAAAGGAATGGATTTTGTTACTTGAGGGGGGAGGGGGGAAGGTAACAAAATGAGAGAGTCCATTGATAATGAATTGCTGAAGATTAAACCAAACAAGAAGAAAGAGAATCGGTAATTGATTCTCTTTTTAAAGCCCAAAACTAATGAATCAAACATGCTCTTAATTTGAATAATAATTGCAACTCTATTTAATTAGTCTACCCATCCAAGATAATTTAACAATTCTCTAAATGAAAATATCCTCCCCTAAAAAAATTGAAAATAACCTAATATTAATTTATTATTTTTCTTTGCCTTGGTGGTCCCCAATATCTTCATGTCATCCACTTTTTTAGTAAAACTAGTTATTAGGCCCGAGCTACGCCCCAGGTAAGGAAAATTTTCATTTATTAATATTATAATTTAAGATGATAAGTTAATAACACTAAATGTTATTTGGTCTAGTGGTTAAGACTTTAGTGTATGTTTTTGAGGTCCCAGGATCGAACCCTATATTTACAATTTTTAATTTTTTTATTGTTGTGGATTACATAAAGTAAAACTCCCTTAGAAAGAGTGTCACGTGGCACCGTTTCTTGTTTGGGTACGCCTTTTAATATATTAATATAGATGGTAGATAATAAAAGGTCCACTTTTTTAGTAACTCTCTATCCGTAACACAACAATAAAATAACCAATAAAAGAAAGCCTCACAAGCTAGCTACACAAATTATGAATTAAAACTTTATGCAAAGGCTAGTCCTACGATTATGATAGATGTAGTAGAGGTATTATGTTATAATACTCAATCACATTAATTCCAAAATTATATTGTAAACTAAACTCTATGTTTTGTACTCTTATACTCTATTATGTACATTTATCCCTCCAATATTATTTTTCTTCAATATCAAAATTAGAAGGTAAAATTGGCCTCAACACTCTGAACTATAGCTTGGGTGCACCCAACACCACCAACAATGACTAGTAGCCTAAACACCACCAACTATGGGGTGAGATGCAATCTGTACCACCAACTACGGGGTGTGGTGCAGTTTGTACCATAAAAACTCATTGTTTTTGGCAACATTTTAGACTTCGGGCATCATTTATGGTACGGAATGCACCCCATCCCATAGTTGGTGGTGTTTAGGCTACTAGTCGTAGTTGGTGGTATTGGGTGCACTCGAGCTATAGTTGAGGGTATTGAGACCACTTTTGCCAAATTAGAATTATCACATATCACGTTTAGTTGCACTATACACTCTATGCATAAGAATAACTGTAACAAATTTTTATAATTTTTACTTATACATAAGTAAAAATATTAACAATATCAAAACTCTTTTAAAAAAAAAAAAACAATATCAAAACTGTGTATTTCTGTAAATATAACTATTAAATAGCAGAAAAATTATTCTTCATTACTTACCATTTACCAAGTACAAAACATACAACTGAGGTCTCCCTCGAGTTACAAACTATTTAGTCTTGTACCAGGTTAGGAAGTATAACATGGATTGCACCCCCTTGCAAGTTGCAACATCGACAATTTGGGCAAGAGCAGTGTCAGCACGCAAATTCAGCTTTCATGACAGAAGTTAACGCTTGCCTGCAAGCCATTCGATGGGCCAACCAAAAACCAAGGATATATGCGCATGAGTATGAAGTCAGATCCGAGCTTCTTGTCAGGTACTTAAGCTCTCCCCACACACTTGACATCACGACCAAATGGACTATTTAAGTTATCCAACACATTGCAACATCCCCACACTGGTGTCATGTAAATAAAATTTCGAGGGAACAAGTAAAGCAAGTGCATGACCTGATAACCTCATGTCGCAAAAATCGTACTTCCTCTGTTTCTTTTTACTTGTAACCGTTTGACTTTTACGCTTACCAATGCATAACTTCAACCATTAATATCTTTAATTACTGATAATTAAAATTTATGAAAATTAGATATTCGGAAAATATAAATTGAAACGAATCTAACAAGATCCCATATGAATATGTTTTTTCTTGACTATAAATCACCAATGATAAACTAAATATAGTTGATGACTAGTGTAAAAATCAAACCGTTACAAGTAAAAAGAGTAGGGGAAAGTATTCATTTTATTACTTTCTAATTCTGTACACTTTCTCTATGTACAAAAAAAAAATTGAGCCTTAATCAAAGGAAATCAAAAAAAAAGGAAATACAAAAAGGATAGTTAGGCTCCAGTGGATAGAAGACTTCTCTTCCTCGGCGGCGCCGTGGTCGATTCTTACCCCCAAAGATTATGCCGCTTTGGGGTGTTAGCATCTTGTGACATGCCTTACCAACCAATGTGTTGGTATTTTCTACTGCGCTAAGAAATTTCAGAGGGATAAACTTGAAATTGACTTAATTTTCTAATAATAATAAAAAAAAATCACAAAAAGGGCAGCCATCTTTACGTCAGTTGATACGGGGACCCACCACGAAGAATCATGCATACTCTCTAAACGAGTAAAAAGAAAGCACGTGGCACTAGCCCCAAAATCCAGGCTCTTCTAAAAGAAAATGGATGAAATGAAATAGTGCGTTGATTGGTTGTTGGCCTTGTGTTACTTGTGAGTTGTGAGGCAGGGGAATGAGAAAAGTTTGTGGCCTAATTCCTCTTTCATTTCACTTTTCATACGAAAAACAACAAACAAACCTCAACAACAACAACAACAACAAGAAGAAAAGAGCTAATAAAGAAAACTAAGGAGGAGAAGAAAGGAGGAAAAAACATCAATTTCTTTAATTAATTTTTCTTACAAACCTCCTTTTCTTCTCCAAATTTCACCAAAAATACTCTCTTTCTTTGATGCAAGAAGTATAAACATTTGGACTATTCTTGAAGTTGGAAATTTTTGAACTTTTTTACACCCAATTTTTCTCTTTTTTTCCCCACTTTTCAAATCAAAGGAGACAAAAAGAAAGGAAAAAAAAACACAAGGGTTCTAATTTTTGTTTTTCCCCCTAAATTAATTTAGGGGAAAAATCACAAATCTCAAAATAAGTTTGAAATTTAAAAATGATAAGATTGTGGATAAGTTCTCTGCAATTAGTGGAGCTTTTTGTGAGCTCTTGGGTTCATCTGTTATATGGGTTCTACATATTTAGCACAGCCATTGCATATGATATGTCACAAGCTTTATGTGATTTCTGTAAACCCAATATGAATATTGAGGTTAAAGAAGTTGCTAATCCTCAAGATACTTCTTCTATTGATGATTTACCACCCATTGTTTTGGTTCATGGCATTTTTGGATTTGGTCAAGGGGTAAGTAATTTTTGCTTAAAGTTAATTTCTTTGTCAATTTTATTTGACTTTTAGTCATATTTAGCATAAATTTCATCTGGGTTTAATTGATTTTGCTGGGTATTTCTTTTTGATTTTCAGAAATTAGGAGGATTGTCTTATTTTGCTGGTGCAGAGAAGAAGGATGAGAGAGTTTTGGTGCCTGATTTGGGTTCTCTCACCAGCATATATGACAGGTTTGTGTTTTTCTTTTTCTTTTTTTAGGTGAAAATATTGACAATGAATGATTTTTTGAGGGTTTTGGGGTGAATTGGGTTGCAGGGCGCGAGAATTGTTCTATTATTTGAAAGGAGGTCAGGTAGATTATGGTGAAGAACACAGCAGAGCATGTGGGCATTCCCAATTTGGAAGAATTTATGAACAAGGTTTCCGGAATTAATAAATAATTGTAATTGTTATTTTGCTTTGATTAATTCAGTTATGTTATTGTTATCTGTTTGTTAATGTAATGATAATTGAAGGATAATTTTATGGGATTATGTTTCTTTTTTTTTTTTTCTGAAAAGATTCGATTTTTCTATATGCAGGGCATTACCCTGAATGGGATGAGGATCATCCTATTCATTTTGTTGGGCATTCAGCAGGTGCACAGGTTGTTCGGGTTTTGCAGCAGATGCTTGCTGATAAGGTCAGGATTATGGCTGATTTGCAGAGTGAATTAATGGCCGAAAACTTCGATTTTTCTTACGTTTTTTACATGGTAATGTTTGTGATTCTAGGCATTTAAGGGTCATGAAACGTCTCCAAATTGGGTGTTGAGTATCACCTCATTATCTGGAGCTTTCAATGGGACCACAAGAACCTATTTTGATGGGATGCAGTAAGTTCATTTCTCTTGGAATGTAAACCATATCATTTGAAATGCAGAAATGTACTTGTAATTCAATGTGTGAATGAATTTAAATATGCTTCACTTTTGTGCATTAATGGTTTATGGTTAGGAGTTGGGCTTATGCTTTCTCATGTTTGATGTTGATGCTTTAGATGGAAGGTGGAGGACTTTGCTTAATTCTTATCCGTCTGATAATTAAGAAATGTCATTATCACTCTAGTTCTTTCTATGCCATTGATTATTTGTCATGGGTGTCTTTGTGAAATCGAAATCACATAATTTGGTGGGTCCTAGAAAGTGTGGGAGTTTTTATCTTTGTGATGCTTGAAAATGTTTATAAACCATCATTTTCAAAATTTATTACAGGCCAGAAGATGGGATGACCATGAAACCTATATGTTTGCTTCAGCTATGTCGATTGGGAGTTATCATATACGATTGGTTCGACATTCCTTGGCTGAAGGCCTATTATAACTTTGGATTTGATCACTTTAACATGTCATGGAGGAAGATAGGTGTGTGGGGTTTAGTCGACTGTCTCTTAGGGAATGCTGGTCCATTTGCTTCAGAAGATTGGATCCTTCCTGATTTAACGATTCAGGGTTCAATGCGACTTAACTCCCATTTACAGACATTCCCAGATACATATTATTTTAGTTATGCTACCAAGCGAACCCGACAGTTGTTGGGCTTCACAGTTCCTTCTGGCATTCTTGGGATCCATCCTTTGCTGTTTATCAGAGTGTTGCAGATGTGCATGTGGAGCCACCCTCCTGATGTTCCTCCTCCTTACAAAGGCTACAGGTATTACATTCTGGATTTTGTCTCAGTTTATTATTGTCTTGCATGAAATTTGAGTCACTGGGTGATCGCCAATTTGATCTTAGGCCCTAACCTCTTTTTCTTAGGGCGTGTTTGTTATCGTTTTCTATGTTCAATATATAGTCCTAGGAAGAAACTCCACACCAAGTGGCGATTTACCAAATTGTTCTCTCTCATATGTTCATCGATGAATTGTTCTCTATTTAGTCTTACTCACCAAGAAATACTTTTTCCTGATATATCTTTGAGGAGCACACATCATTTTGCTGAACATACCCCTGTTGCAGGGACGAAGACTGGTGGGACAATGATGGAGCATTAAACACAATATCCATGATGTATCCTCGATTTCCTGTCGAACATACTCATCGTCTTGTCACAAATGATTCAGATTGCCGGCCCTTACAACCTGGTATCTGGTATGTTATACTCTACCTTTTGCTATGATCTTTCTCTGAGATTCGTTTGTTTATTTAATTTCAAATGGAAGGAATAACTGAAAATGTCATGTTTATGGTCAATAAATTATTAGGGAAATGCCCTGTCATTTGCTACTCTTAAGATGAATAAGATCCTATCATATAGCATTATGATTTCTGATTACTGGGACAAAGATTGTAGAGGAGCTTTGTTTGGCGGCTCGTTGTTGGAGTCCTTTTATTTTGATAGTTTGATCGGGTGGAGGTGCCAAAAGATAGGTAAGGTGGTACCAAATCACACTCAAGTTTGGCACCAAAATTCTAACTTCACTTTGATACCAATTTACCCCTGATTTATTACCTCTAGCCTATATGATTACCAAAATATGCTTGTTAGAGACTAGCGTTAAAGAGTCAAACAATGAGTTACCAACTCTTTCTCATCTCGGAGTATTCTAGTGTTAAAGAAACAAACAGAAAGCTGGAAAGATTCATGAGTCATTCTTGTAGACCCTACCTATAGCTGGAAAATAATTGAGTGATAGTTTCAGAAGATAATGTAGAGAAATACTTTCTGGTGTCATAAATGATATTATATTAATACGCTGCAAAGTGATGTTTAGATCATGTGTGCTTGTTATGGAAGGGAGCATATGACGATGCCGGCCCGCAGTTTTGCCAGTACATTCCTTTGTATATCTAAGAGTTTGTGATTTTCTTTGTGTTACTTATCATTCATATATTATCTTCTTCCCATCACATTATTAACTGGTGGCAAGTTAGTGATTTTAATTGTGGATTAAGTTAGTTTGGATTTGGGTTTTGTTTTTTGGCATTCCCTTTCTGGTCATGTCCACTTTTAAGTACATGTTTTAGTAAGTTTTACGGGATTCCGAAGCGGAAAAAAGTTTGTAAAATTGTAACGCGAAGCAGCAGGGTACGTGTGAGGTCTACCCACGACACTTAGGATGCTTATATAGTCGATCTATATGGAGAACTATACATGTAAGGAGGGAGTATTTTGGTAAAATCATTTGACGCAGGCCTCACACTAATTCATCCTCTCTCTTAGTGGATAACAAGTTCTCCATTTAATATTCGTATGGTTGACATTAAAAATCATGAGAAGCGAAATATCCTATGAAGTGGATGACTATGGAGTTATATGATTGGCAAAACATAAAAGACGACACTTTTCATAAAGTGGTCACTTGCCTGATCACGTGGTCTAGTGGGCTCCTAGGTAATCAAACAAAATCTTATATTACACTTCATAGAAAATGCTATTGCATGAGAAAAATTAACTTCTTAAGAAATTTGACTTCCTATTTTCGATTACACGACCACTTACCTTTTTTGTAGTCATACTACAAACAGTGCACATTCTTCTATGTTGTTCTTTCATAAATTCTAGTATGTTTAATCAGGTTTCTTGGATCAAAAATTATTTGTGCAGGTATTACAAAATTGTAGAAGGAGATCACATTCTGTTCATTGTGAATAGGGAGAGAGCTGGAGTTCAATTTGATTTGATATACGACAACATCTTTGAACGTTGTAGGAAACATGTTTTTAGGAGGAAACCTCAGACGCTGCCAAATCAAACGCAACACACTGTTGTAAGTTGATATTTTCTCAGGCAGGAGAGTTAAGGGTAGTAAATTTTTTTCTTTATTTTGTTTTTTTACTATATTTCACCCCTTTCTTTGATCAACTTATCTTGGTCTGATGTAAATGTAATATACTGTAAGAAAATTCTTTTTCATCCAATTATTTATGATAGGGTTACATGAGATATATAGAAAGTTTGTCTCCTTTGGAAAGTTGCAATACAGAGAATTTTGGATTTTAATATGGTACCTTCATATATGTTTGAACAATTTTCATGTATTTTTACAATGGCCTTTCACAAAGTTTATATGGTGCCTAATTGCCTAAGAGCATCCACATTCATTAACTTCCCTATATTTTCTCTCTCCTGATCACCTCATTAGTCCAACATTATTTTTCACTAACTTTTTCATCTATCTTTCCCATTTCACAATTTTATAGCTACATGTGAGCACCCACATTAGTGGGAATTCATGTTTTCCATTTTAGAAAAATGGGTAAAATGAACCTTCCCACTATTGTTGGATTGTTCCCCAAAAAAGTGGAACACTAATAAACGTAGACTCTTTCCATAACTCCAAGCAATTAGCCGTTGCCAAGTGGAAAGGGAAAGCACGTGAAATTCCCGAAATTCCCCAAAGCCAGCAGAGATTTCATCTTTAAAAAAAAAAAACTAACGCTCGCCAGTAATAAAGCGACACTTGGCAGCTGCAGCGCGCGCCAGACTCCCTCCCACTTGCGAGTTGCCCTTTGTCAATTGATGTACCTTTTGCAAAGATAATATTACCGTTTTTAAAAAGTAACATAACTTTTTAAATATAATGAATTAAAAAAAAAAGGTACCAACGGCCATATTTTTTATCCTCCAAAAATAATGACCAATCTTGATATATTTTCAACACTTCAAAAATACCATAATTTCTCATTTATATCTCTTAGTAAGTATTTTATAAATCTTATTTGATAATTATGGAAATAGATATCAAATAAACCCAATTCCCATCAAAATTCTAATTACCAACAAAATCAAAATTCCCAACAACATTCAAATTACGAACCAAATCCAAATAACCAACAAAATCCAAATTACCAACCAAATACAAATGGGATATTATCTCAGATAACCCTGACATGTAACCTTTTTTCCCAAAATAATTCCAACATTGTCATCCCTATCGCAGATAACCCTAAATTTGTAATTTGTCATTAAACATGACGTAATTATAAACGGCATTAACTTGGTTTGACTTAGGATGAGTTTGGCGCTATTTAAAAAGGTGGTTGATGACATTAAATGTGAAGAAGCTGGCTTGGCGCCTTTAGGCGTGATTTTATTTCGCCTACGCGGGATGAGCATGTATTTGACTACCTCATTGTAAAGGTTTTATTAAAAACGTTTTGAAGTCACCAACAAGTCTTTAAAGGATCATAAACCTAATTGGATATTGGGAAATCGTAGGGACAACTTAGGGACGTATCCAGTGTAGATTTCCCCATCATGACTCCATTAATGGTCAATGAACAATATATTGAGTTCGGGGGTGAGGGTATGAACACGGTCATAATGAACCACGTTCGCCCATTACTGGCCTCTACTAAATATCGATTCATGTCAAGTTATATGCATAAGAATAACCAAATAATATTAACACCCTAAAAATATTAGTCTAAGTTGGTTGGTTAAACACATAAAAAAGACTATTTTTTGTGGTATGTTATTAAGCAAACCAAATTACAGGATTCCTAACAGGTTGTCCAAATTATCTGATTAATATTAGAACAATTCTTTAGGTTTTGTTTAGCAATAATAACATGTGAGTGATGAAAATGCAAGCAAGACAATCATAACAATGTATATAATAATAAAAAGAAAAAGAAAGAAGGTTAGAATGTACAAAAACACGATTTTTATATTAACGATCTACATCATGAAAGAAATCGTTAGTAACTTCAATAAAAATAACAAATTTATTCAAGGACCCTCAGGAGTATACCTATGCGGCTTGGGTCTGAGAGAATAACGACCTTCGATAAGAGCAATCATGAAGCTTGAAGATCGATCAAAGTATATGTATGAAAGTATGTGTTTTTTTTGTAGGTTTGGAAATATATATTTGAGTATTTGTAGAAGTCGAAGTATGAGAATTTTAGAGAGAATTAGTCAGTGTTCAAGTATGTGGAGTGTTCGTCACAAAGTGTTTTTTAATCCGGAAAAATTCACGGCTTATTTATAGCAAAATATTAGAAAAAGATATAGAAAAGCAAACTGCGCGTCACGCAAAGAGTGCGCTGAGCGCAGGACTCTGCGTGACGCTACAGAGCCATGTGTCAGGCGCAGATTGGTGCACCTGACGCAACTCAACCAATGTGTTGCGTGCACGTGGTGCGCCAAACGCACTTGGGGTGTTCATATATATCCTCTCCAGTTTTTTTGTTTTCAGATATTTCGGATCGGATATCCGAAAATTTTCAGATCAGATACGGATCAGAAATTTTTATTTTCGGATATCTGACCCGAAATATCCGAAAATATCCATTTTAAAGGTCAGATATTCGAAATATCTGATGATCCGATTCGAAACTGATTTTTTGAAGTTTTCCTTTGAAAAATTCCATTTTTAGTTTTCGGATATCCGATCAGTTCCGAAATTTCGGATATCCGATATTTTAATATCAAATTCGGATCGCATTTTTCCCGATCCGAAATTTTCGAATATCTGAAATTTCGGATCGGATCGGATATCTGAAATGAACACCACAAGGCGCACCGCCTTGCGTCAAACACGTTTTGACAACCTTTCTTTTAAACGCATTGAATGATTTTCTTTTGTCCTTTAAATCCGAAAATCAATTTTACGGGATAAAATCCGATTTCAACTTTGAAAATATTTATTTTCTGAAAATAAAAACAGTTAATTATCATGAATAATTAAATGGGCTTTTCAAAGGATTGGGCTCAAAATATTATTTTATGGGCTCAAAATACAAGAATAATTAATTGGGCTTTAAAATAGGATTTTCGATCATTATTGCGAATAAATAAGCTTTACACTTTAAAAACAGTTTGGGCTTGGCTATTCGACTGCTCTCCTCTTGGGTCGGACCAATTAAGACCGCGGTATGTTTCATCATTGGGGTCCTTAACTGGGGAGACACGATTATGTGTCTACAGAATCCCCCCACTTTGACTGAGGTTCAAGAAACCGATAGTCAAAGTATACGGTGTCGGGACAGAGAACGATTCTAAGCGCTCTGCAGTTTAGAACTGATCTATATGTCGCCGGTTTCAGCAAAACAACGTTAGTCTGCAAGACGATAAACACAAGTAATTTGATTACCCGCAGGAAAAGATGGTAGTAGATAGGTGCAAACAACTCATATAATAATGTACATAATGAGGCAAAGATGCAAACTTAGACTCTCTAAGGATGCATGAGACGCTATGCAAGGATTAAGGTTATGCAAAGCTAAGGAAGTGGAAACATCATGCAATGTCAGGATTATGCAAGGCTTAGAAAGATGAATTGTAATGCAAGGACAGGGTTTTGCAAGATTAGGAGATGTGGATGGGTAGATAGAGCATGATTAGAAATAGATAGATTGATTTTCGAAAATTATTTTGGGAAATAATTGGGGTCCGCAAGTGAGATCTGCAGATTACAACTTTTCGAAAGTTTGATTTGGAGGAACCACCACATATATAAGATGCCCCCACTTTGGGTAAGCTTGTCTTGAATTAGGGATTATGAGCCTTGATTGGAATGTACTTGATATGTCTTGAGTATTCAGAGTTCTTCACTGGGGATTTTTTGTTGAGGAGTTGATATAGACAAAGTCAGATGTAGCCCGAAATCATGGAATTGTCGGAGAGTCCTTCAGGGAAATGGAGAGTTTGAATTGAAAAATAAAAAGGTTTAAATTTATGACTTAAATGAATATAGGTGGGAAAAGCTTTGACGTAGCTAGGTTCAGACCCGAGTCTATGTCGGGGTCTAGAAAGAGTATGCTCCTGAATTCTAGAAAGTCAAATCATGAGACCTTGATGCATTTATTTTATTAAAGCGGTCTCACTTCGAGATGAGGATTCCTACGCATCCTTGCGAAAGCAGACCATTCATAGTTCTGGCTCTAATTGAATTTTTTTGTGCCCTAACTTTTTTCTAGGCTGTCCATTCGGGTTTTCAGCCTTAGGAGTTAGAATTGGAGAGAGGTTGAAAGGTTTAAGGCTTGAGGTTTCGATGTAGGTTTAATTGGTTAGGCTAAAGTAAGGATCACTGATTTAGATTACATGATTAAGGTTTTGATGGATTGAAGGATTTGAATGAGGGATAGACCTTGTGTGCAAACCCCCTAGCTTGACTTTTATTTCTGCCTTTGGCTTTTTCTTTTTGCATTTTTTTCGTTTTGTCCTATGCGTTTTCTTTTGCTTTTACTTGCTTTATTTTTTCGCACTTTGAATTTTTTCACTTTTTTTTAATTTTGCCTGGCATTGATTTTTTTTGATATACCTGAGGCTTGCACACAAGTTTTTTTATGGTTTAGGGTATTGTAAGGTTTGAAGGATATTTATAGCGTTTGAAGGGTTATTTTTGGTATGAGGATCATGGAGGATGATGCCTTAAGGGATTTTTATTTTCTTGGTTGCATGAGGATGGCTTATGGATGATGGCTTATAGGAGGAAGAGGGGAATAACTCCTAAACTAAAGTATGTCTATTTTTTTGTATATTTTTTTTTTATTAAGCAAGGTCTTTTAGGTGATTTGAGTTTCATCATTGAATTAAAAGCATATTAAAATGATGGAACAAGGCTGATATTAAAGTCTTAAAGGACATAGACTCGAAGGAAAGGAAATGTATAAGTTAGGAGAGGGACTCTCCTACTCAACCTAGAAAACTAGCGTTAAATAACTATACCCCGACATTATTTAAGCGCTGCCCAAGGGGTTGCTGTTGTTGCTGACTTTTACTGCAGGTGGGATTGGAAGTCTACCAGTATAAACCATATCCTGTAGAGCATTCTTTAAGGCCCAATACACAGATGTTGGATGTTCATTCCCTGGTAATATTTACAGTAAGCATTAAGGTTCCACTTCTTGGGCCTAATCTCAAGTGCAGAGTCTGGAGTAGGACCAATAGGGTAAATTGCTCCTCTTTGATTAAGCCTATTGAAAGCTTCCTCTAAAGTCATGCCTAGGGGAATGAAGGTTCTTTGAGGCCTTTGATAACCTCCTTTTTCATTAGTGAGAGCATTAAGATCATTGCTTTTGGAGCTAGAAGGGTTGTTATTACTCTACTTGAAAGAGTTGTTGTTATTAGAACCCTTATTCTTTGAGGCTTGTACGTCCTCTTCAATCAGCAAGCCTACCTTGTAGAGTTTCGTAAAAGACTCTATAGGTTGGAATTTGATGTGATCTCCATACTCAGGATGCAAGTTAAGGATCACTAGTCGGACTTGGTCCTTTTCAGTTGGCATGTTAGTCATTTTAGCGGCCATTTCGCTCCATCTGTTAAGGAAGGTAACAAAATCTTCATTGGAATTTTGTTTAGTTAATTCCACTCACGAAGACTAATAGGAAGCTGATTGTGTATGTAATGCTTGCGTGAACTCTTGTTTGATGTAGTCCTAGTCATTCACCTTAGTTTTGTTCAGTGATCTGAACCACTTTGATGAATGTGCATCCAAGGTCAAGGGAAAGACATAAGCAAACATGTTTAAGCTCATGCCTTTGAGAGCCATAGAAATGGAGAACACTCTTAAGTGATCATCTGGGTCTTCGACCCCCTTGAAATTTGGGAGGTCACCCAATGCTACCTTTTTAGGAAGCTTTTCGCTTAGTTCAGGATCAATGGTGTCATGGCCATGAGCCTGATCCTCGAGTGCAAGAATTGATTGGATCAATTGCTCGAGTTTTTAGAACCTTAAATCTGTCTTGGACTTGATAGGAGGTGGGCGGTGGTGGAATGTCACCCTGTTCTTCTTCCTCAGTTATCACTTTTTCTCTCAGCGCCTTGATCTCTTTGTCTTGTCCCTCAAGACGAGAGTTCATTATTTGGAGCTGAGCCATGATTTCATTAAGTTGTTTAGAAGTGTCTCCCATTTCAGATGATGAGTCAGATGTTTCAGAAGATTCGTTTGAAAAGGTGAAATTTCGTTGACAAGTCTGGGAGTAGGTTAACCTTGTTTCCTCTCTGTAGGACGTTCCCAAATTATAATCTCACGACCTCATGTCCTGGACAGAAATCGAATGAACCTCGTAAATTTTAAGAAATGATTTTATTTTGAAATAGGAAATGAAAATGAGAAGTGAGAAATGGAAATGGGAGATGGAAATGGGAAATGGAGGATTAGTAATGATCATGGGTTTCGGACTAGTATGGGCTTGACCATGATGCTGACATGGGCCTAACTATATGCATATGCTAATATGGACTGGACTGTACTGGACTATGCAAGCAGATTGGACTAGACTTTGAACTTACAAGTAGAATAAGCAGACTAGACTCAAAAAAAGATTGCCTATGTGGACTTTAGGGCATACTAGACTTTGAACTTACGAGAAAGTAAACAGGGTAAGTGATAGGGAAGGCTAGACTTTGAACTTACATTTAGAGTAAGTTAGCTAAACCTAAAGGTGAATAGACTTTGAACTTACGGGTGAGCAAGTGATGTTATGGTTTTATATAGAGTTTTTCCCCTCGTTATAAGTTAAAATGTATGTCAATGGTGCTCTTAAGAGCCATTTTATACTAACTTTCTCAATCTAGTTGTGGTTTTGTATTTTGTGATGATTTGTAGGTTTTAGGGAGCTATTTCCCTATTTTCTGCTGCTTTGCGTCTACCACAGTCGAATGGAGAAGTTTCAAGGCATACATGATGAAATCTGAGGTCCCGAGAATACTTTTCGAGGCCTTGGACAAAAGGAGAAGTGAAGACTTGGCGTCTGAAGCCAAGGAATGAAGAAACGGAGCCTCGCCCAATCCCAACCGGCGCCTCAAGCCCGATCGGGTGGCCATCCTCGCTAAAATGGAGTTTTGTTGCGGGCCCGATCGAGCGCCTTTGGCCCTGTCGTAGTTCGGTGACCTTGCCCGATCGGGCGAGATGGCCCGACACCATCGGACGAGTGTGCTTTGTGAGTTTGGGCGCTGATGCGAGGCGAAGCTTGCGAAGCTGATGGACTCAATGGCCCGACTTCATCGGGCGGGTTAAGCCCGACACCATCAGGCGGTTGGCGAGAGTGGGCCGTTTCTGCTTGTGCTGAGAGGCAAAGCTCGCGCTGAACTTCAATGGCCCGACTTCAATAGGCGGACGCTGTGAGTGTTGTACGTGATTATTGCGGTGTGAGGCGCTGAACTTAAGAGGCCTGATTCCATCGGGCAGCTTGGCCCGACTTCATCGGGCGGGTGCTCGAAGCTGCGCTGAAGCGTTATTTGGCGCGACATGATCGGGCGGGTTGGGCCTGATCGGGAAGTTAACTCGGCACGCGTATTTTAATGATTTCTGGGTTATTTTCGTATGACTTTTCCTTTATGCTTTAGGTTTAGTATAAATACGAAAATTAGAATATTACTAAGACATCTTTAATTCATCTTTGGGTTTTAGCCCTTGTTTTTCATAGTTTTCTCTAGAGAGTAATTTAAGAACCCTAGTTTATTGCTTTTCGCTTTGGATTCAAGATCAAATTTGAGGGGCGTCAGATTTAGGAGATAGGGGGTTAGGTTGTGGGCTCAATTTAGGAAAGAAGGTTGAGGGGATGTGGGCTGAAAGGGGGGGCGGGTTTTGTGTGGTAGTATGGGCTAAAGGGTTTGGGTTTGGTTTTGTTGGGTAAGAGAAGAAGAGCTGCAGACTAATATTCATGAGGTCCTGAACTTTTGAAAATAATTTATGAAAAACAATTTTTCGAAACATTTTTATTTGAAAGCAACATTAATTTTACAAAGAAAGCTGGTGATGTTTGTGGTTTTTTCAAGGAAATTAATGAAGCAACTTAGGTTGAAATTATCAGGACAACATCAATAGCTCTTGTGTGAGTCCTTATAATATCACATAGACTAGTTCTCACCCTGTTTGACAAAACCATGTACTTGGACTCCGATTGACATATTTAAGGAGGACAACAGGCATAATACGCAACTAAGTTCCAAAAATTAATCCCAAAGCCACTCTAAGTGTTTCAAAACGTTCACGAGCAAGTGGTTTGGTGAAAATATCGGCTATTTGATCATCAATGCAAATGAATTCAAGTGCAATATTACCTTTTTCTACATTATCACGCAAAAAATGATATCTTATTTCAACGTGCTTGGTGCTTGAGTGTTGAACATGATTTTTTGAGATGTTAATCGCACTAGTATTATCACACATAATTGGCACATTATCAATCATAACTTTGAAATCTCGGAGTTGTTGTCTTACCCATAATACTTGTGCACAGCATGAGGTAGCTGCAACATATTCAGCCTCGGCGGTGGAGAGAGCAACCGAATTTTGTTTCTTTGACGCCCATGATATTAAGCATGGACCTAAGAAGGTGGCCGTTCCAGATGTGCTCTTTCTGTCTACCAAAAACCCGGCATAAGCTGCATCAGAAAAACCAATCAAGTCAAAATTTCCTTCTTTAGGATACCATATATACAGATTATTGGTCCATTTTAGGTATCGAAGAATTCGTTTTATAGCCTTAAAATGAGACTCTTTTAGGCAGGACTGAATCTGGCACAGAGGCACACACTGTGCAGAATATTCGGTCTACTAGAAGTTAAATAGAGAAGTGATCCAATCATACCTCTGTAGATCGTCTCATCTACTTTCTTACCATTTTCATCAAGATCTAGCTTGGTAGCAGTAGGTATAGGAGTAGAATGAATCTTGGAATCTTCCATACCATATTTTTTCAAGAGCTCCTTCACATATTTCTGTTGATGTATCATTATTCCTGTCTCAAATTGTTTGACTTGTAACCCTAGGAAGAAACTTATTTTTTCCATCATAGACACTTCAAATTCACTTTTCATTAGTTCAGCAAAATAGTGACATAATAATTCGGTGGTTGCCCCAAAGATAATATCGTCAACATAGATTTGGACAATAAATAATTCTTCCCCCTTAGTTTTTAGAAACAATGTCCTATCAACTGAGCCTCGTTTGAACCCGTTTTCCATTAAAAAGATAGATAAATGTTCATACCAAGCTCTAGGAGTTTGTTTTAAACCATAAAGAGCCTTATAAAGTTTAAAAACATGGTTAGGAAAATCATGATCAACAAACCCGGGGGGCTGCTCTACATATACAATTTCTTTCAAATAACCATTAAGAAATGCAGTCTTAACATCCATTTGATAGAGCTTAATATTCTTAGAACAATAAGTTATAAATATAAATAGCTATCAATAAAGTTACACACGAGTAAACCAAATGACCAAGTGAAATAACGAGAGTAATTAGAACAATAAAGGATAATGAAGAAGCTAATAAATTATATATATATATATATATATATATATATATATATATATATATATATATATATATATATATATATATATATATATATATGAAAATAAAATGATGATGAATAAAGAGAGAAGGGGAGTGGGGTACCCACCAATGTCCTAGGTAGATAAGAAAGAAGAAAGAAAAGGACAAAGGAAGGAAGAGTGAAAGAATCACTTACTTGTGACACCTAATAAAAACAGCTGGCAGCAAGTTGGTGAAGGAGTATGATGACTCATTTAAGGACAACATAAAAAGGTGAGACAAGTTTATACAGATTTATTATGAATAAAGTACATAAAGGAAAGTAGGCATATAATGGCCGAGATACTAACTTAAACAAACATATATATAGATAACTATATGATTGTATCATAATAAGTACTTGATCATTGATATATTTTAGTATTGATAATATGATATGTCTGTGCTTATATAAATATTAATAAATAGCTTGTGCACCATATACTGGGAAAAGGGGAAACCATATAAGTGTCGGCTAATATAGTAAGCCGGGTGTATGATAAGAAAAGTTAAGCATACGAAAAGTATGAGGTAAGAATGCTCGAACTGACGAGCAAGAAAACATTGTGATAAGTAAGATGGATAAGCTATGATGATATGGGGACATGTCCTGGAAAGTCTTGCAAGCGGAACGAATAAGGGAGACGACGGTCTCCAACTGAAAGAAGAGTAAGCAAAGAATAGGAAATCCTGTGCCATTCAGGGTTTCTCCTTTCTCGAATACACAAAACTAGCGCACCTTAGTAGGGATAATTACGAATTTTTGCATAAACAAAATTAAATAATTAATTAATATAGACATTATGTTCGCGAGAAGCTTATACTAACGCTTGAAATTACCTTTTTGAACAGATTCCATGTTGCCAGAAATAAATTAAAGACAGTTTTCACCTTGCAAATCAACGTAACAGTTGTTCGGGGAGGTCGTATTTTGTAACTATAAGACAAATAGTACCTTATAACTACTTATTCTTTCATGTAAATATACCTATGTAAATGTATGTATGTATATATGTATGTATGTTAGCCTACCATCTCAAACATCGCTAATTATAATCTTCGAGAACATAACAGATCTACAAGTTAGTCGTGCACAACATCGTGTGGAATTGGAAAAGAAGCTGCTGACTTGTAGAGACTGTTACATAATTGTTCTATGATCGAACCGGAAATGTATTGGTTTGTTTGTTTGTCATCACTTGTAAATAGTAGTGTAGTAGTAGTTTCAATTTTAATTAGTTTAAGTAGTTGGTTACAACCGAAACCCCCCAAATCTATGTAAATAGAGTATATAATTGAGTAGTCTAACTTATTATGTGATTAATATTATTTTTTTAGTTAAACTTTGTGTTTAGAAAATGTAGTAGTCTCTCCGTGGAATAGACCCTTTCTTACCCTTTTACTAATTATAAATATTTTTGAAGGTCTAAGATAGGTTTTTAATTTAATACGTAAACGACAAGTACCAAATTTTGAACGCCGTTGCCGGGGAGATTAGTTTTGATTTACTAAAATGTATACGTGTTCTGAAAGTTTAACTGATTTAGAAAAAAAAAATACTGGTAGATTTTATTTTGCAGCTACGAAACATAGAAATTGTTGCTTATCTAGAATGTGTGTGCTCTATGTGTCTAAAAAACTAATCTTATGATTTTTAGAGGTTATGCATTTTTATTTTTCTATTGAATTCATAACCACTGCACACTAGCATTATTCGTGCACTAGTGCATAGATGAAATGATTTGTCTTTATGCAATTATCTATCATGTGTTTAAATCTATAAGCTTATATCTACAACTCAAATCTCCATAATCTTCTAAAAAAAGTTGAGTCAACTTGTACAGTGATTGGCTTTTGGATGTATGTGATGCTTGAAACCTGCTGCATATGTTTGTGCTTTGTACACTGGAAATATTGAGTCTAAAATTAAGTTTTGTGTTACGTGTTTATGTATCCTTAGTTTTGCTGTTACTCTTAGGGAGTGAAAATAGTTCTCTTTGGGTTTTTAAATGGTGGAATAGTGTCTCTGTGACTTACAAACATAATACTAGTAGATCCAAAGTCACGAAGTTCAGGGATTGTTAATGCAATGTGACCTACCATGTCATAAGTGAAGTTTACTATTGAAATAAGCATTTACAACAGAAGTTAATTTTATAAGATGATTTTCGTTAGGGTGTTGCATGATTTCTGAGCTTTGAACAGTGCATTGCTACTTTTACTTAATATATGATTAAGCTATGATATGAAGATTGTGAACTGTTAAATTTCACTTCTTGTGACTTACTGTACTTGTTATGTGTACTCAATGCTTACATGTTAGCTCATGTTCTTGTCAACTTTCACCTACTGCAGAGGTTCTAAGAAACTCTTGAATGTGTTAGCTAAATGTAGAATATGATTACTTAATAAAAAAAATAGTTTAAGTGTATAGTAATTCATTATTGGCTTAAAACTTTGGTTGACTAATGGTTTTAAGAGAGTACACAGCTTTTGTTTTCATTAATATTATCTGGCAATAGTTGAATTTATATAAAAGAATGACAAAGGAGTAGCTCAAAGAAGGAAGTATATGGTCTAATATGAAATTTCAACAATAATCTGAAAAAGAGTGTTTGTTGTAATATAGAAATTCATCTAATTATGATAATAAGTACTTCGTTTTATGGCTCTATAATTGGAAACTGAGTTCAGATCTAGCTGAGATTATGATTGAATCTAAACCATATCATGTACTGTCTCTATAATCAGAGTTTAAGTTTATCTGCAAATATATAGAGATCTGATTTTTTTTATGGACCACTTAGTTTCTTATAACATATTAAGCTGAGGATGTTTTGCTGATTGGATTATGAGTATTTTTAAATACTAATATTGGTTGCTTATTGAGAGTTGCACAGTTTCAGATATGATTTGATTCCCCGGATATTTAGTGTTTGAACATAAATTACAGAATTTCATGAACTTCACTCCTAAACATTCTCTTTTCTATTTTCAGGTATATGAGTGCCGCTGAAACAAATCAAAAACTTGAGCGAATCGAACATTTTATAGACACCTTGAATGAAGCTAGCCCAGAGAAATTACTTTACCTCTTTCAAGATAGACCATTTGTAGACTCAGAGATGGGTGAAGAGAGAACCTTGAAGGAATTAGGAGCTCTAAAGCTCGATTATGAACCTCTCTGCATTGCCTTTCCAGTCTTGGAGAAACCCTTGAAGCTGAACTCAGATTTTCTTAATCTTCTTCCCAAATACTATGGGAACGCAGGTGAAGATCCTTATAGACATTTAAAAGAATATATAATTATTTGTTCAACTATGAAACCTAAATGAATTGAACAAAATCATGTAAGATTGCATGCTTTCCCATTTTCCCTACATGATTTAGCTAAAGATTGGTTGTATACTATGTCTTCTGGTTCCATAACGATTTGGGATGCCTTACGAAAAGCTTTTCTGGAAAAAAAAATTTCCCGCAAGTCATATTGGATCTATAAGAAAGGAAATATGCGGAATTAGACAACATGCTTCAGAATCACTTTATGAATATTGGGAACGTTTTAAAAGATTATGTGCTTCATGTCCACAACATCAAATAACTGATCAACTGTTAATTCAATATTTTTATGAAGGATTGTTGCCTAATGACAGGGGTATGATTGACGCTGCTAGTGGTGGTGCATTAGTAGACAAGACACCAACTCAAGCTAGGAACTTAATTGCTAACATGGCCCAAAACACTCAACAACATAGCACTCAACATGATATTAAAAGAGTAAATGAAATTGACTTAAGTGGTGTTAGATCTCAATTGCAAGAAAATGCTCAACAAATTGCTACTTTGACCACTTTAGTGTCTAAAATTGTTGTTCTCCTTCATCACATAGATACTCAAATAGGACAAATTTGTACTTCTCTATGTAACCTAGAAACTCAACTTTCAGGTAAACTACCATCTCAACCATTTCCTAACCCAAAAGAAAATGTCAAGGCTGTGACCCTTAGAAGTGGGAAGGAGTTGGGTGAACCGAAGATAAAGAGTCAGGAGATTGAAAAAGGGATAGAGATTAAACCTGATGATGAACTTAATATAGGAGGAAATGGAGAGAAAGAGAGTAGAAAATATCATGAAGGGAAGGGTAAGATTAATTCTAAAATTGATGCTTCTCGTTTTAAGATGTGCCCCCTTTCCCTTCCAGATTTGCTAAAGCAAACAAAGACGTTGTTGACAATGAAATTCTTGAGACTTTTAGGAAAGTTGAAGTCAATATTCCTTTACTTGATGCTATTAAACAAGTTCCCTGTTATGCAAAGTTTCTAAAGGAACTTTGTACTAACAAAAGACAATTTCGTCCTTCTGAAAAGGTAAGTATAAGGGAAAATATTTTAGCTGTGATTCAAAAGAAGCTTCCCCGTAAATGTAAAGATCCTGGCATGTTTTCTATTCCTTGTAAAATTCGTAATACGAAATTTCAAAGATGCATGTTAGATTTAGGAGCTTCCATTAATGTTATGCCCAAATCTGTTTATGATAGTTTAAATGTGGGATCTTTGTCTAAAACTGATGTTGTTATTCAGTTAGCTGATAGGTCGAATGCTTTTTCCATTGGAGTTTTAGAAGATGTACTGGTTCAAGTAACGAATTAGTCTTTCCTGCTGATTTTTATGTTCTAAATATGGGTGATAGAACCGATAATGTTCCTTTACTATTGGGATGACCTTTCTTGAAAACTTCTAAGACTAAAAATGATGTTCATGAGGGTAATTTGACGATGTAATTTAATGGTGAAATCATTAAGTTCAATATTTTTGATGCTATGAGATATCCAAATGATGTCAATAATGTTAGTTCTATTGATTCCTTTGATGCTTTTGACTGGATGGCTCGGGAAGTTTTTGATAAGTGGTGCAAAAAATTGTTTGAGATTATTGATGATTTTGCTGATAGCAAGGAATCTAAAATGTCTAATTCTTTAGTAGCCATGTCTGATGTGGGAAATCTTGATTCACGGAATGATAAAAAAGATAATTTTGACCTTTCTTTGCCATTGTCTGTGCTAAACTAATCCCTTCTATTGTCAAAGCACCTCAATTAGAGTTGGAAGCACTACCCTCGCTCGCATCTGAAATATGTTTATTTAGGTGATAATGAGACTCTAACTGCGATTATCTCAAATGCTCTAAATCGATCTCAAGAAGATAAATTGGTAAATGTACTAAAAGACGACAAGGAGGCAATAGGATGGACTCTAGCTGACATAAAAGGAATTAGTCCCACCTTGTGCATGCATAGAATTTTTCTTGAAAAAGATGCTAAACCCACTAGAGAAGCTTAATGTAGGTTAAGCCCCTCCATGATGGAGGTAGTTAAAAAGGAAATCCTTAAGTGGATAGATGCAGACATGATTTATCCTATTTCTGATTCTCAATGGGTAAGTCATGTTCATGTGGTTCTAACTAGAGTGTCTAATGGATGGAAGGTATGCATTGACTATAGGAAGCTTAATCAAGCTACTAGAAAAGATCATTTTCCTTTGCCCTTTATTGGTCAAATGCTAGAAAAACTTGCTGGTCAATCGTTCTTCTGCTTTCTTGGTGGCTATTCTGATTATACTCAAGTACCCATAGCCCCTAAAGATCAAGATAAAATCACATTTACCTGCCCTTTTGGTACATTTGCCTTTAGGAGAATGCCTTTTGGATTATGCAATGCCCCTGGAACGTTTCAGCGTTGTATGATGAGTATCTTCTCTGATTTGATTGAACAAGATATGGAAGTGTTTATGGACGATTTTATAGTTTTTGGTGATTCTTTTGATAGATGTATGCCTCCATGTTTTGTCTCGTGTTTTGAAAAGATGTGTTGAAACTCACCTTGTGTTGAATTTTGAAAAATGTCATTTTATGGTACAATAAGGTGTAGTGCTTGGACATATTGTAAGTGCTAAGGGCTTAGAGGTTGATAAGGCTAAAATAGATGTCATTAGTTCATTGCCATACCCTACATGTGCTCGTGAGGTTAGATCATTTTTAGGGCATGCTGGCTTCTATCTTATTAAGAATTTCTCAAAAATTGCATCTCCCTTATGTGTTTTGCTTGCTAAAGATGCCACTTTTGACATTAATGATGAATGTAAAAAGGCTTTTGATGAGTTGAAAGCAAAATTGACCAGTGCACCTGTGATTCGACCACCTGATTGGACTTTACCTTTTGAAATAATGTGTGACGCTATTGATAAGACCATAGGTGCCGTTTTAGGTCAAAAGAAAGATAAAGAATCCTATGTGTGATCCATTATGCTTCTAAATCACTTTATTCTAAAATTTGATAAGTGTCGTTTACCGTATTAAATTGAAAACCTATCTTAGACCTTCAAATATATTTATAACTAGTAAAAGGGTAAGAAAGGGTCGATCCCATGGAGAGAACTACTAGATTTTCTAAACTCAAAGTTTAACTAAAAAAAAACAATATTAATCACATAATAAGTTAGATTACTCAATTATATACACTATTTACATAGATTGGGGGTGTTTCGGTTGTAACCAACTACTTAGACTAATTAAAATTAAAACTACTACTAGACTACTATTTACAAGTGACGACACACAAACTCTATTAATTCCCGATTCGATCATAGAATGTTTAGACATAGTTTAGCTTCGTAACCTTTATAATTGAGACCACTTTAATACTTAACTTAGCACTTAGATTGGTAAATTATCGCTGCGATCATTTCTTGTCTTACTCAATAGAAACCTAGAATCATGCTAAGACAAATCCAATCCCAAAAAACTTGTTTTACTATCATAATTCATACACTCAACACTATTAAGATAAGCCGCTCACTCTTACTAATCTCAAGTCGTCCTCCCTATTCAATTGTTAAACGCCGCGCACAATAGTCATATAGCACAATTTGATTACTCTAAACAACTAATTGCGTCCAATTACAAGTATAGATATCAAATTGCATAATTAACCAACGATAGTATGAATTATATAAATGCTAAATTTATAATTAAATTCAAACAACTCAGCATTGAATCAATTAGACTTAAATAATAGAGATATAATAAACTGAAATTATGAATAAATTCAGATTGAATCAAGTTCAATACAAGAACAACGAACTGAAAGTAGAAGGAAGAAAACTCATGACTGTAGAACCGAACTAATGCAGCCGCTTCCCTTAATTCGCATCCTAAATTGCAATACTTCTTCGATCCCCAACAATCGCTTGATCTTGGATGTACCCCCTTTTCTCTTCAATCTCACGAACTCTGTATATGTGTGCGTGTCTTTTTTTGGCATGAGAATACGGGTAATATATACCCCAATAGATATGGGAAGGGATTAGAGAATAAGATAGGAATTTCCACAAGATTTGGATGAGAAAAAGATCAAATTTCATATTTCTATGTGCGTAGATGAAGGCAGGAAGATAGATTTCTATCATTTTGTTTCACTGGTTGATGAGGTATGAACTTTGTTTCCTTCCTTTTAAGAGAAAATGAGTTTTTCATCTGTTACGTCACACCATCTCATATGAGTTGTTTTGCCCTTTGGTCTTCTTTTGCTATTTTTCTTCCTTTGATTTATTTTCTCTTTTATTTTATTCTATTTATCTTCCCTTGATTGTTTTTGTGGTCTTCCTCTTCTAATCTGAAATGGTAAAGTACCTATAACAAAAATAATACACTATTTAAGCTATTTATTCAATAAAACGTAATATGAATATGAATAACACACTACTTATAAAAGTCGGTAAAAATATATAAACGACAAATATCAGACTAAAATTATGGAGTAAAAATATAACATATTACACACTTATCAAATTCCCCCACACTTAGCCTTTTGGTCGCCCTCGAACAAAACACTAATAAAATAAAAATAAAAATATACTGGGAAGGCAATAAACCTAACTCACTGTCGTAGAAATCACAATTGCACTTAGCATGTGCAACAAGCCCTTTAAACCCCTAGGCTACCCTAGTGGACAAGTACGGTCTCGTGAGGATTTTCAATTGGCATACCCACAAAGCCTTATTAACATATGTTTCCAAACCAATTAGCAAACATGGATATTAGAATGACATTAATAAAGAATGCAACACCTAAAATACCACCTCAATTTTCTTTGTCAGAAATAACTAATTCAGATAAGTACACTACAAGAAAGTAAAACATTTTAAGTTAGTCAGAAATACGTCGATAAAATGATAGTGGAGATGTCATACGTTTAGTGTCTAAATAATCGAACTATCAAAACTCATAACACTTCATGAACTAATTGTTATCTTCACAACTCAAAAACATCTAGCATGAATCCACACTTGTCTGCGTATCAAGTTCAATAAATAGACCCTCACAGGTATAAATGAAACAATCAACACTCATGTGTTTGAGGTTAAATAATATTCACTCAAACCTATAACCATGTCGACTCAAAATGAAGTATATCTCTTTAAACTTGAATATCGTCTCAATTCTCCACTTGGAAGTGACATAATGCATAAAGATCAATAGGTGTTTCAAAAGGTTGTGACGTGGCTAAGGTTAAAGGACGTAGGAATAATATTTAGGAATGTGGAGTTAATAAGAAGCCAAGCTAAAGGGAGCAAAAATACATGACTCAAGATGTTTCAGTCACAACAAACTCCATTTATACATTAAATATCATACTCCAACTCATTTTTTTTTCTTTTCATATTATTTACCATCTCCTTCACATGTAATGCAATTACAACACTTATATGGATACTTCATAGCATTTTCACCTTTCAATGACTTTCAAACATTTATTTTCTTTGGTTTTTTTTTTTTCAATAATAATTTTTTTCAATTTCATAACCCTTGTTTTCTCTTTTTCTTCTTTCGATATGTCTCCACTATAACGCAAACTTACAATACAAAATGATAAGTGCCTATTTATACATATTTTTACCCTCTAATATGATACTTTTAGTGTCGTTTGTTGAGTTATATGGGTTAAATATTATACTTTTAGGATATTTCGGTTTAATGACTTAATAATTATTTTTAGTGTTTAAAAGATGAACTTGTGTCTATATTAATTATTTAGTGATAACCTATTTAACTAAGAGTTTGGAAAGATACACTAAATTCGAGTATTTCTAATTCTGCAAGGCTGATATAGTATTTTGGTCATATCTCACTCATACGGAGTCAAAACGAGACGATTCAAGTGGCTACGGAATGCTGAGATCGAAACCTACAACTTTGGAGAAGGAAGCAAGAGCTAATTCAGCTATTTACTGGCCAAAGAATGAGAATAATTAATTAGGCCAAACCCAATGATATCAAACACAAGGAGGAAACTCACGCAGCGCATGCATGAATTGAAAGGAAATGAATAAGTGGGCTAAAGCTCAAGTGTAGCACTTCCTACACGCAGCAAAGCAGTAAAATGAAAGAAAAAAAAAAAAAAAAAAAGAGAAGAGAAACAAAGCCCTTTTGTTTTGTTGGGCTGAAATACACGCATCAGTGGAAAGACGCAAGGGCTTTGATTAAAAACCCACACAACATCAACAATAATACGGAGGCATTACGGGGCAAACGTTGCAATACGGAGGAGAAGGAGGCAGCAGTACAGAGGATGGCGAAGATGTAGACCGAAATTCTTCCAAAATGAGTTTTCTCTACTCTTTTTTGTCTTTTTTCTTTGTTTTCATGTCTAATTTAGAGTAGTTTACACTAGTGGAAAAAAACCCATTTGATGCGGTCAAAATCGGGTTTACTGCTGCGGTTTTGGGCCGCATCAGGTGGGCTCGCAGCCGATATCAATTATTTACTGATCCGGTCCTAAACCGGATCAGTAAATATTATCTGATCCGGTTTTCCTAAAAAACCGGATCAGAAAATGTTCATGGCGCCAAATTGATGTATGCAAAGCACACAATCTGATGCGGTTATTTAGGAAAACTGGATCAGAATGGTAACAATCTGATGCAGTTTTCAAGAATAACTGCATCAGATTGGTTTTTTTTTGAAAAATAAAAAAAAAGTTTAGCAGCGAAATCCGTTTACATTTAACGAAAACATGAGGCCATTACAGACAACGAAAGCATGGAGCCATTATAGACAACGAAATGGGGCCATTACAGACAACGAAAATCTAAAATAAAGTAAATGAAATTATACAAACGAAAAATAAGAAACTAACTAAATGAAATTTATACAAATGAAGTTAGTGGATTTAATTTATACAAACGAAATTAAATGAAAAAAATAAAGTAATTAATCAAATCTGAAATTACAGAATATAAACTAATTAACAGAAAAAAAAAAGAAACGAAAAATGAGACTAGATCTGAAATTATACAAACAAAAAATAAAATTATACAAACGAAATTAACAAATTCAACAAAAAAACGAAAAAAAACCGTGATGTGTGGGTGGTGCTCGGCGTTTCGAGGAGGTGAAGACTAGATCTGGCGCCGTTGAAGACTAGGACGCGGTCGTTTTCCTTCGTGGTTGGAGGCGTTGGTGGCGTTGGTGTTGGTGGCGTTTGTGTTGGCGGACTGTCGTTAGGGTTTCGTGGCTTGGCGTTGGCGGTGTGTCGTGGCTTGGCGGTGGCGTCGCCGTTAGTGTTTGGCGCCGTTGCCGTTGGCGGTGTTTGAGAACGACAGATGTGTGGTGGTGGTGTTTGAGAACGAGGAAACGAAGTGATTGTGTTTGAGAACGAGGAAACGAGAGAACGAGAGAGGAGAGAAGAGAGAGGAGAGAGGAGTGAGAGGGCACCGTGAATGAGAGAGTGGAGTGAGGAAGATTAGGGTTGAGTGAGGAGGAGGGGGATTAGGGTTGAGTGGGGAGAGTTATGTGGGCTAGGGTTGTAAGGGAGGGAAATGGGCCGCGCGTTTTTTTAAGAAAATCTGATGCGGTCCTAGGAACTGGACCAGATTCTTAACAACCGCATCAGTTGTTTTAATCTGATGCGGTCCACAAGAGGACCGCATCAGATTTTCTTTTCAGCTTTCCTTCCTATTTTTTAATTGGTTTTCTGATGCGGTTTTATAAAAACCACATCTGTTACTAAGTGACAGATGAGGTTTTTTCAACTAGTGTTAAACTAGTAGGAACATGTAATTGAATCTTGTTATGGGTTTATGAGATTATGATTTATGTTTGTTCAATTGATTAGTTTGATTGGGTATTGAGACGAAATTTATTATTTGAGTTTATAATTTATGAATGTTAATTTTAGATTGATCACCTAGGGTTTTATTCATGGTTATTTGCTTGGATTAACAATAATATTATTAGGTTGAAACGTTCTTGTCTGATATTATTGCTGGACTTTTGTGTGATGTAAATTTTAATTTAGTTGCAGCTTCCTGGCTTGATTAAAGTTAACTGATTGGTGTTCTTAAAGCGGTCAAGTTTGTATAATTTAATACATGCTTTCATTGTTAAATTGATAATATTGATTAGGACTGAACTTGCATGCGTTCATGGGGTTTAGTTAGTATGAATGATAAATCAACTGATTTTCTTGCGTTCAAGGGATTTTTTGTTAACCAATCTATCTATCGACTAGTGTAATGATTCAATGATTAAACCCTGTCTCAAGAGGAAATTACGTGTCTCCTATTAGCATCTTCATTATCTTTCAAAACCAATTTTATTTATATAATTAAACAATTAGTCAATCAAGGCACCTATATTCAACATATTTCTCCAGCAAATATCCAGCAAACGAACTCAACTTCATAATTCAGCTCAAAATAACTCCGAAATTCCCCCCACACTTAAAATCGACATTGTCCTCAATGTCATAATAAATAAGAGCAATATAGGGAGAGAGATGAACTTCCCTGAAACTTTGGCAAGTAAATTTCAACAAGTCAATTTGGTATGGCAGTTACCCTCTTGAATCAAAAACTCGATTTTAATCTTGACAGCTAGCAACTTAGTGAGTTCAAATACGTCTCTCAAGTACCTCAGTGCAAAACCTGCAGTGATTAGTAACCATGTGAAAAGATGGAAAGCTCACAGACATAAATTCAATTAAACTCTTTGTTGTGAAGTGTATTGCTCACAAAAGAGTCTACGCGTGGGCATAAAATTTATATATAGCTCACTAATAAAAAGAACAGAAACATGGCCAAATGAGAAAATTTGACACATATTGCATCCTTTACTATCAGCTAACTTAAAACAATCCAATATTTCTTACAAGAGATCAGAGTTAACAAAATAAATTTATAAAAAACGAACTCCCTATGCCTTTCATGAACACTGGCTTATGAAGTTTTACTCACTTATATCACGTAAATTACTCAAGCAGACTCAGAAGCAAACAATTGAGAGAGTTAACAAAATTGCAGAGTGCAGCAAAAACAGAATAGTGTAATGTAATGAACATAAATAAAGTAAAGTAAAAGGAAACGTTAAATCCTTGGGTTGCCTCCCAAGCAGCGCTTTAGGTTATTGTCGTTAGCTTGACATTGAAAAATTGTATGCGGCAATCAAACAACCGCTGCCCCATACGGAACGGTAGCTAAAGCTATCTCTCGTGCACTCCAAACACTATGTAGTAATAGCCTCCTTACAAACCAAAATATCATAATAAAGCAAAATTGAACGTGCAACTCGTTTTTAGAACATAAAGACTCTTTCCATTTAGTTTGGTTATAAAAATGCAGCAAGTTTACCAATTCAACCTTAGGCTTATAAGACTCATAATTAGGTGTAAAAGATAAACTTAGTGACTTAGATAACGGCATAGGTGGTTCAAGAGCATAAGAAAAGTCTTGTTCAGAATAGTTATTATTGACTTTAACTATAGGAGAAAGTGTGGTGTCCTCTTCTATTTCAAGTGGTGAAGGTGAACCATTCTCAAGCATTTTAATTAAACCATTAAGCTCAATTTATGAAGTATCTCCCACAGAATTAATTAGAAAATCAGAATTAGGTTTGGTCTCAATACCTAATAGCCGCTCTAAATCCTCAATTTCCACCATTGCAACCTTATTGAAGTTATGTAGCTTATGCTCGACATCTTCTTCAATTTCTTTAGATCATAAGGTTTTGCTACAAGTCCACCCAATTTTGTTTCCATATTTTTTTCAAAAGAGCAAGGTAAAATCTCAGAGTTTTTAGTGTAATAATCCACTAGCCACTGTTCATCATCCTCATCATCGAAATCTTCAAACTCATCCCATATTCCTTTATCGGTTTCTTTGGACTCCACATGGGTAACCTCTAATTTATTATCCACCTCACTTATACACCTAGAGTCCTTATCGTTGTTCAAAATCATGGCATTAGTTTCACCTAAGAAGTAAGTTGGAGGTTTCTCTAAGACTTGTCCATATAATTTATTCTCTATGTTTCTAAGTGTGGCACACAAGCGTTCAATTTGGGTGTCTAGATGGTGGAGATGGTTCTCAGTTTGTTCTTGACTACTAGACCCATGAGAGTGAACTTGCCCTATTTGGAGAGCTAATTGCTTAATTAAAATTTTCAAAACCTCGTGTTGGGTACCAATACTAGACACTTGAGTACTAAAATAGGAAACTTAGTTACTAATATTAGCAACTACAACTTTAAATTCAGCAATTTGTTCAGTTTGCTCCTTCAGTTGCCTTTGGATTTTCAATTCAGAATCATTTTTCGTCCCATATTGTTCACTTTTAAGGGCCATAGTAGTTATTAACTCTCTAGCATCACCAGGAGTTTTATTCACCAAAGTTCCACCATTAGCGATATCTATTAAACATTTCTGATCATTTAACAAACCATCATAAAAACATTCAATTAGGAATTGCTCAATCAGTTAATGTTGTCGGCATGAAATGCAAAGTTTATTAAATCTTTTCCAATAGTCATGCAATTGTTCATCTTTATCTTGCTCAATACTACATATTTGTTTCCTTATTAATCTAGTTATGTTAGTAGGTTGGTATTTTTCAAGAAAAGCTCTCTGAAGGCCATCCCAAGAAGTAATTGATCCAACGGGAAGATAAAGTAGCCAATCTCTAGCTAAACCATGTAAAGTAAAAAGGAAAACACGAAGTTTAATACCATCATCATCTTTACCATTTAACGATAAAGTAGAGCAAGCAAGAGAAAATTCTTGTAAATGTCTATGAGCATCTTCCTTATCATGACCATAAAATTTAGGGGAAATTTCGATAAAACCTAGATCAAGTTTGAATGATTTCTCTACGGTGGGAAAAATAACACTCATGGGTGTCTCATATGCATGGAACATATGTTCTTTCAAGCTCTTTTCACCTTCTCCTGCCATTTGATTAGCTAATAGTCACACAGAAATATACATGTAAATATTAGATCAAGCAACAAGAACCTAGAATCAAACAAATAACTAGAGAAATAATAATACTTAAACAATAGTCTAAAATAATAAATTATACAGTCCCCGACAACGGCGCCACAAACTCAATATAATAACTCCCTTTAACCAAGCTTGGGTATAATATGTAGGAGGCTGCAAGTTTGTACTGTATAGCTAGCAAATAAATACGGATTTTAAGGCTCAAAAGGGTTAAACAAAGGAAATATTATTTGAAAGAAAATCTTTGAGGCTAACAAAAATGAAAAGGATGCCTAAATCATTTCTTCATAACATTTGTCACAAAAGTCTCATAGAGTACCAAGTCAAGTTCAAGAGCCACACTTCATTGAGGAACTATCATACAAGAAAAGACTGATGCTGATGTGTCAGTCTAATAGGCTCAAAAGCTCACAAGATTTAGTCTATCTATCTAGCTAGTTCATTTAAGAGAAACAAGATAATTTTTTTTTCAATTGTATTATAAATCTCTTAAGTTCGACTATTGTATTCCAATTATATAATATTCCCAAACTCTTTTATTTTGATTTTTTTTTAATTTGTTTCATAAACCAGTTAGATTAGAGTTTCTTATCAACTTACTAATAGTCATTCATTAAGAATTTAAGAGGTGGAAATCCTAACTTAAATGCAAATAAACACTAGTGGAATAAAGTCCAACCGCTGCGGTCAAAACCGGACATGCCGCTGCGGTTTTGGCCCGCAACGGTTGGAGTAGCAGCAGTATACATAAAAAAAACCGCTGCGGTTGTGAACCGCAGCGGCAAAGCACAAACCGCTGCGGTTCCAAGGCAAAACCGCAGCGGTTAATGGGCAAAACCGCTGCGGTTTTTCCTTGAAACCGCAGCGGTCTGTTCTTTGCCGCCAACCTCTTTGTATGCATTGGTAAGCAAGTTATCCGCTGCGGTTTTGGGTTAAAACCGCAGCGGTAAGCAAGTTTACCACTGCGGTTTTGGGTCAAAACCGCAGCGGTTGACCACCCAAACAACAAAAAAAAAAATTTCATTAAAAGAGGGTTCGTGGCGGTGAGGTCCAAAAACGACGGTGGTTGATGAAGAAACGACGGTGGTTGTTGAGGAGGAATTGAAAAGCGAAGAAACGAAGATGGTGCTGAAGATCTAGTGGGGAGGATGTCGTTGATGATGATAGATGATTTAGGGTTTGTGAGAGGAGAGGGAGTTGATCAGAGGGGGAAGAAGAGAGGGTGCTGATGAGTGATGAGTGATGGGTGATGAGAGTGGTTTTAGGTTTAATGAGGGCGCCTAAAGGGCCACGTTTAATACAAAGAGGGGTTAGGCCAGCTTGGACCCTGGGACGCGTGGGCTCTAAATGAGGTTGAGGGATTAAGTGGGCCGGGTTTTGTATCCCTAACATTTTATAGCTGATGCGGTTTTTTGAACCGCATCAGTTAATACAAAACCGCAGCGGTTTTCTGTTAACTGATGCGGTTCTTTAAGAACCACAACGGTTTTTGTTCCCAAGTTTCCCACCCAAAATTTCGAGGATTTACCGATGCGGTTATCTTAAGGACCGCAGCGGTTGTGTTGTGACATATAGCATTTTTTCCACTAGTGAAAAGCCCATAACTAATGCAGACATAATACACAATTTCTTTTAGTTTTTTTTTTTTACAAAATAAAATTCTATAGAAAAATCGGCAGTACTTCCACTAAAACGGAACATATCCTAATATTTTCACAACTTTATATTTGTGAACTCAACCTGATTCTCAGCATATTAGCGTCAAATAACACAAATACTTAGCTTTCCCCACACTTAAAACTTGTCATTGTCCTCAATGAAACACAAAACTAAAAATAGGGAAGAAAACTTTGCTGGTTGTGTAATATCTATTCAAAGAAGGCAAAAAATTATCATCTAAGCTGTTGTATAGTTCTGCCATTCTCTTGTCAAGCCATCTGCCACTACTTATCAGGTTATTCTGTAGTATTTGTGGAGATGTATGAAATAACCTGCATAAACAAAAACTAATATAATTCAGAACATATGTATGCAGAAAATAACTCAATAAGTCTAAATTTACATGGAGCCTAATTAGTAAGCAAGTATAGAAATATAAACCCATGTATTATAGGCATAAAGTGCAACATGCTTGGTGTATTTGTGTTGCTACCTTAGAGTGGTCTGTATTTAATTAGGCTTGATTAGTGCAGCAAAACAAACTGAACTAGTATATAATTAGAAAGTTTCAGCATAACCAAAAAGGAAACGACTAACATTTTAGTGTTAACAATTGCCGTCCTAAGGATAAGCTGGAAAACAGGACTACTAATACTAATAACAAAAAAAACAATAAAATAAGAAAGAAATTGAAAAGGAAAGATAATGATTATTGGGTTGCCTCCCCAAGCGGCGCCTTTAGTTTATGTCGTTAGCTCGACGTAGTAAGTTCTTCATTCCCGCAAAATACTCTTATTTAGAGCAGCTATGAACAGGTTGTTCGAGGCCTATAACGCTGGCCATCTCATCTAATAAAGTCTCCAAATTTTCTTCTCCAACTTGTGCAAGAAAATAAGTAGCATAACTAGTAGCATTTGGCTCTATATTTAAAGCATGTTCCTCAAATATGTTCAACTGCATTCTCGCCCCATTGCTCTCAAGAATCACACAATCATTAGCAACATCAATCAATGCCCTTGCGGTTTTTAGGAATGGTCTAACTAGCAAATTTCGGACTCATGGTGCGTATCAAGAACAACCAAATCAACTACAAAGAACATATGTCTAATCTGAATAAGAATATTTTCAAGCAATCCAATTGTGTTAACATGACTACCATAAGCCATAGTAAGTATCTCATTAGATGTTGTTAAAGGTCCCATCTTACACTCGTCATAAAAGGAAACTGGCATAATATTAACTGCAGAACCTAATCTAGATGTATTGGCCAAAGATATTCTCACCTATCCTATAAGGAATCGAGAATGATCCAGGATCCTCACAATTTGGGGTAGTGCGATAAGGGGTGTCAAACGGGACTTGACGACTCTCGTCTATATTTAAGTAAGTGAGGCATTCATTATTGAATAGTTTTCTATATTTAGAAACCACCTTTATCGCATCTAATAATGGAATTCTATTTTCTTGCATATCTCATGTAACACCCCGAATTTCAAAGCGGAAAAAAAAGAAATAATAATAGTATTAATATGACGATGGCGGAAACATCGTCTTCTGGGAATGTCACTACTACAAGAATAGTGTTTAAATAACTAAGTGATAAAAACAAACATAAGTAAGTACTACATATTTGTTTCCTTATTAATCTAGTTATGTTAGTAGGTTGGTATTTTTCAAGAAAAGCACTCTGAAGGCCATCCCAAGACGTAATTGATCCAACGGGAAGATAAAGTAGCCAATCTCTAGCTAAACCATGTAAAGTAAAATGGAAAACACAAAGTTTAATACCATCATCATCTTTACCATTTAACGATAAAGTAGAGCAAGCAAGAGGAAATTCTTGTAAATGTCTATGAGCATCTTCCTTATCATGACCATAAAATTTAGGGGGAATTTCGATAAAACCTAGATCAAGTTTGAATGATTTCTCTACGGTGGGAAAAATAACACTCATGGGTGTCTCATATGCATGGAACATATGTTCTTTCAAGCTCTTTTCACCTTCTCCTGCCATTTGATTAGCTAATAGTCACACAGAAATATACATGTAAATATTAGATCAAGCAACAAGAACCTAGAATCAAACAAATAACTAAGAGAAATAATATTACTTAAACAATAGTCTAAAATAATAAATTATACAGTCCCCGACAACGGCGCCACAAACTCAATATAATAACTCCCTTTAGCCAAGCTTGGGTATAATATGTAGGAGGCTGCAGGTTTGTACTGTATAGCTAGCAAATAAATACGGATTTTAAGGCTCAAAAGGGTTAAACAAAGGAAATATTATTTGAAAGAAAATCTTTGAGGCTAACAAAAATGAAAAGGATGCCTAAATCATTTCTTCATAACATTTGTCACAAAAGTCTCAAAGAGTACCAAGTCAAGTTCAAGAGCCACAATTCATTGAGGAACTATCATACAAGAAAGAAAATAATAAGACTGATGCAGATGTGTCAGTCTAATAGGCTCAAAAGCTCACAAGGTTTAGTCTATCTATCTAGCTAGTTTATTTAAGAGAAACAAGATAATTTTTTTTTTCAATTGTATTATAAATCTCTTAAGTTCGACTATTGTATTCCAATTATATACATTCCCAAAATCTTTTATTCTGATTTTTTTTTTTAATTTGTTTCAAAAACCAGTTAGATTAGAGTTTCTTATCAACTTACTAATAGTCATTCATTAAGAATTTAAGAGGTGGAAATCCTAACTTAAATGCAAATAAACTCTAGTGGAATAAAGTCCAACCGATGCGGTCAAAACCGGGCTTGCCGCTGCGGTTTTGGCCTGCAACGGTTGGAGTAGCAGCATTATACATAAAAAAACCGCTGCGGTTGTGAACCGTAGCGGCAAAGCACAAACGGTTGCGGTTCCAAGGCAAAACCGCAGCGGTTAATGAGCAAAACCGCTGCGGTTTTTCCTTGAAACCACAGCGGTTTATTCTTTGCCGCCAACCTCTTTGTATGCATTGGTAAGCAAGTTATCTGCTGCGGTTTTGGGTTAAAATTGCAGCGGTAAGCAAGTTTATCGCTGCGGTTTTGGGTCAAAACCGCTGCGGTTGACCACCCAAAAACCAAAAAAAAAAAAAAATTTCATTAAAAGAGGGTTCGTGGCGGTGAGATCTAAAAACGACGGTGGTTGATGAAGAAACGACGGTGGTTGATGAAGAAACGACGGTGGTTGTTGATGAGGAATTGAAAAGCGAAGAAACGAAGATGGTGCTGAAGATCTGGTGGGGAGGATGTCGTTGATGATGATAGATGATTTAGGGTTTGTGAGAGGAGAGGGAGTTGATGAGAGGGGGAAGAGGGAGAGGTGCCTGGATGAGTGATGAGTGATGAGTGATGAGTGATGAGTGATGAGTGATGAGTGATGAGTGATGAGAGTGGTTTTAGGTTTAATGAGGGCGCCTAAAGGGCCACGTTTAATACAAAGAGGGGTTGGACCAGCTTGGAGCCTGGGACGCGTTGGCTCTAAATGAGGTTGAGGGATTAAATGGGCTGGGTTTTGTAACCCTAACATTTTATAGCTGATGCGGTTTTTTGAACCGCATCAGTTAATACAAAACCGCATCGGTTTTCTGTTAACTGATGCGGTTCCTCTAAGAACCGCAGCGGTTTTTGTTCCCAAGTTTCCCACCCAAAATTTCGAGGATTTACCAATGCGGTTATCTTAAGGACCGCAGCGGTTGTGTTGTGACATATAACATTTTTTCCACTAGTGAAAAGCCCATAACTAATACAGACAGAATACACAATTTCTTTTAGTTTTTTTTTTTTACAAAATAAAATTCTATAGAAAAATCGGCAGTACTTCCACTAAAACGGAACATATCCTAATATTTTCACAACTTTATATTTGTGAACTCAACCTGATTCTCAGCATATTAGCGTCAAATAACACAAATACTTAGCTTTCCCCACACTTAAAACTTGTCATTGTCCTCAATGAAACACAAAACTAAAAATAGGGAAGAAAACTTAGCTGGTTGTGTAATATCTATTCAAAGAAGGCAAAAAATTATCATCTAAGCTGTTGTATAGTTCTGCCATTCTCTTGTCAAGCCATCTGCCACTACTTATCAGGTTATTCTGTAGTATTTGTGGAGATGTATGAAATAACCTGCATAAACAAAAACTAATATAATTCAGAACATATGTATGCAGAAAATAACTCAATAAGTCTAAATTTACATGGAGCCTAATTAGTAAGCAAGTATAGAAATATAAACCCATGTATTGTAGGCATAAAGTGCAACATGCTTGGTGTATTTGTGTTGCTACCTTAGAGTGGTCTGTATTTAATTAGGCTTGATTAGTGCAGCAAAACAAACTGAACTAGTATATAATTAGAAAGTTTCAGCATAACCAAAAAGGAAACGACTAACATTTTAGTGTTAACAATTGCCGTCCTAAGGATAACTGGAAAACAGACTACTAATACTAATAACAAAAAAAACAATAAAATAAGAAAGAAATTGAAAAGGAAAGATAATGATTATTGGGTTGCCTCCCAAGCAGCGCCTTTAGTTTATGTCGTTAGCTCGACGTAGTAAGTTCTTCATTCCTGCAAAATACTCTTATTTAGAGCAGCTATGAACAGTTGTTCGAGGCCTATAACGCTGGCCATCTCATCTAATAAAGTCTCCAAATTTTCTTCTCCAACTTGTGCAAGAAAATAAGTAGCATAACTAGTAGCATTTGGCTCTATATTTAAAGCATGTTCCTCAAATATGTTCAACTGCATTCTCGCCCCATTGCTCTCAAGAATCACACAATCATTAGCAACATCAATCAATGCCCTTGCGGTTTTTAGGAATGGTCTAACTAGCAAATTTCAGACTCATGGTGCGTATCAAGAACAACCAAATCAACTACAAAGAACATATGTCTAATCTGAATAAGAATATTTTCAAGCAATCCAATTGTGTTAACATGACTACCATAAGCCATAGTAAGTATCTCATTAGATGTTGTTAAAGGTCCCATCTTACACTCGTCATAAAAGGAAACTGGCATAATATTAACTGCAGAACCTAATCTAGATGTATTGGCCAAAGATATTCTCACCTATCCTATAAGGAATCGAGAATGATCCAGGATCCTCACAATTTGGGGTAGTGCGATAAGGGGTGTCAAACAGACTTGACGACTCTCGTCTATATTTAAGTAAGTGAGGCATTCATTATTGAATAGTTTTCTATATTTAGAAACCACCTTTATCGCATCTAATAATGGAATTCTATTTTCTTGCATATCTCATGTAACACCCCAGAATTTCAAAGCGGAAAAAAAAGAAATAATAATAGTATTAATAGGACGATGGCGGAAACATCGTCTTCTGGGAATGTCACTACTACAAGAATAGTGTTTAAATAACTAAGTGATAAAAACAAACATAAGTAAGTACTACATATTTGTTTCCTTATTAATCTAGTTATGTTAGTAGGTTGGTATTTTTCAAGAAAAGCACTCTGAAGGCCATCCCAAGACGTAATTGATCCAACGGGAAGATAAAGTAGCCAATCTCTAGCTAAACCATGTAAAGTAAAATGGAAAACACAAAGTTTAATACCATCATCATCTTTACCATTTAACGATAAAGTAGAGCAAGCAAGAGGAAATTCTTGTAAATGTCTATGAGCATCTTCCTTATCATGACCATAAAATTTAGGGGGAATTTCGATAAAACCTAGATCAAGTTTGAATGATTTCTCTACGGTGGGAAAAATAACACTCATGGGTGTCTCATATGCATGGAACATATGTTCTTTCAAGCTCTTTTCACCTTCTCCTCGCCATTTGATTAGCTAATAGTCACACAGAAATATACATGTAAATATTAGATCAAGCAACAAGAACCTAGAATCAAACAAATAACTAAGAGAAATAATATTACTTAAACAATAGTCTAAAATAATAAATTATACAGTCCCCGACAACGGCGCCACAAACTCAATATAATAACTCCCTTTAACCAAGCTTGGGTATAATATGTAGGAGGCTGCAGGTTTGTACTGTATAGCTAGCAAATAAATACGGATTTTAAGGCTCAAAAGGGTTAAACAAAGGAAATATTATTTGAAAGAAAATCTTTGAGGCTAACAAAAATGAAAAGGATGCCTAAATCATTTCTTCATAACATTTGTCACAAAAGTCTCAAAGAGTACCAAGTCAAGTTCAAGAGCCACACTTCATTGAGGAACTATCATACAAGAAAGAAAATAATAAGACTGATGCAGATGTGTCAGTCTAATAGGCTCAAAAGCTCACAAGGTTTAGTCTATCTATCTAGCTAGTTTATTTAAGAGAAACAAGATAATTTTTTTTCCAATTGTATTATAAATCTCTTAAGTTCGACTATTGTATTCCAATTATATAACATTCCCAAAATCTTTTATTCTGAATTTTTTTTTAATTTGTTTCAAAAACCAGTTAGATTAGATTTTCTTATCAACTTACTAATAGTCATTCATTAAGAATTTAAGAGGTGGAAATCCTAACTTAAATGCAAATAAACGCTAGTGGAATAAAGTCCAACCGATGCGGTCAAAACCGGGCTTGCCGGCTGCGGTTTTGGCCCGCAACGGTTGGAGTAGCAAAGATTATACATAAAAAAAACCGCTGCGGTTGTGAACCGTAGCGGCAAAGCACAAACGGTTGCGGTTCCAAGGCAAAACCGCAGCGGTTAATGAGCAAAACCGCTGCGGTTTTTCCTTGAAACCACAGCGGTTTGTTCTTTGCCGCCAACCTCTTTGTATGCATTGGTAAGCAAGTTATCCGCTGCGGTTTTGGGTTAAAATTGCAGCGGTAAGCAAGTTTATCGCTGCGGTTTTGGGTCAAAACCGCTGCGGTTGACCACCCAAAAACCAAAAAAAAAAAAAAAAATTTCATTAAAAGAGGGTTCGTGGCGGTGAGATCCAAAAACGACGGTGGTTGATGAAGAAACGACGGTGGTTGATGAAGAAACGACGGTGGTTGTTGATGAGGAATTGAAAAGCGAAGAAACGAAGATGGTGCTGAAGATCTGGTGGGGAGGATGTCGTTGATGATGATAGATGATTTAGGGTTTGTGAGAGGAGAGGGAGTTGATGAGAGGGGGAAGAGGAGAGGTGCTGATGAGTGATGAGTGATGAGTGATGAGTGATGAGTGATGAGAGTGGTTTTAGGTTTAATGAGGGCGCCTAAAGGGCCACGTTTAATACAAAGAGGGGTTGGACCAGCTTGGAGCCTGGGACGCGTGGGCTCTAAATGAGGTTGAGGGATTAAATGGGCTGGGTTTTGTAACCCTAACATTTTATAGCTGATGCGGTTTTTTGAACCGCATCAGTTAATACAAAACCGCATCGGTTTTCTGTTAACTGATGCGGTTCCTCTAAGAACCGCAGCGGTTTTTTTTCCCAAGTTTCCCACCCAAAATTTCGAGGATTTACCAATGCGGTTATCTTAAGGACCGCAGCGGTTGTGTTGTGACATATAACATTTTTTCCACTAGTGAAAAGCCCATAACTAATACAGACAGAATACACAATTTCTTTTAGTTTTTTTTTTTTACAAAATAAAATTCTATAGAAAAATCGGCAGTACTTCCACTAAAACGGAACATATCCTAATATTTTCACAACTTTATATTTGTGAACTCAACCTGATTCTCAGCATATTAGTATCAAATAACACAAATACTTAGCTTTCCCCACACTTAAAACTTGTCATTGTCCTCAATGAAACACAATACTAAAACTAGGGAAGAAAACTTAGCCGGGTTGTGTAATATCTATTCAAAGAAGGCAAAAAATTATCATCTATGCTTGTTGTATAGTTCGCCATTCTCTTGTCAAGCCATCTGCCACTACTTATCGGGGTTATTCTGTAGTATTTGTGGAGATGTATGAAATAACCTGCATAAACAAAAACTAATATAATTCAGAACATATGTATGCAGAAAATAACTCAATAAGTCTAAATTTACATGGAGCCTAATTAGTAAGCAAGTATAGAAATATAAACCCATGTATTGTAGGCATAAAGTGCAACATGCTTGGTGTAAATCTGTGTTTGTGTTGCTACCTTAGAGTGGTCTGTATGTAATTAGGCTTGATTAGTGTAGCAAAACAAACTGAACTAGTATATAATTAGGAAGTTTCAGCATAACCAAAAAGGAAACGACTAACATTTTAGTGTTAACAATTGCCGTCCTAAGGATAACTGGAAAACAGACTACTAATACTAATAAGAAAAAAAACAATAAAATAAGAAAGAAATTGAAAAGGAAAGATAATGATTATTGGGTTGCCTCCCAAGCAGCGCCTTTAGTTTATGTCGTTAGCTCGACGTAGTAAGTTCTTCATTCCTGCAAAATACTCTTATTTAGAGCAGCTATGAACAGTTGTTCGAGGCCTATAACGCTGGCCATCTCATCTAATAAAGTCTCCAAATTTTTTTCTCCAACTTGTGCAAGACAGTAAGTAGCATAACCAGTAGCATTTGGCTCTATATTTAAAGCATGTTCCTCAAATATGTTCAACTGCATTCTCGCCCCATTGCTCTCAAGAATCACACAATCATTAGCAACATCAATCAATGCCCTTGCGGTTTTTAGGAATGGTCTAACTAGCAAATTTCAGACTCATGGTGCGTATCAAGAACAACCAAATCAACTACAAAGAACATATGTCTAATCTGAATAAGAATATTTTCAAGCAATCCAATTGTGTTAACATGACTACCATAAGCCATAGTAAGTATCTCATTAGATGTTGTTAAAGGTCCCATCTTACACTCGTCATAAAAGGAAACTGGCATAATATTAACTGCAGAACCTAATCTAGATGTATTGGCCAAAGATATTCTCACCTATCCTATAAGGAATCGAGAATGATCCAGGGATCCTCACAATTTGGGGTAGTGCGATAAGGGGTGTCAAACGAGACTTGACGACTCTCGTCTATATTTAAGTAAGTGAGGCATTCATTATTGAATAGTTTTCTATATTTAGAAACCACCTTTATCGCATCTAATAATGGAATTCTATTTTCTTGCATATCTCATGTAACACCCCAGAATTTCAAAGCGGAAAAAAAAGAAATAATAATAGTATTAATAGGACGATGGCGGAAACATCGTCTTCTGGGAATGTCACTACTACAAGAATAGTGTTTAAATAACTAAGTGATAAAAACAAACATAAGTAAGTACTACATATTTGTTTCCTTATTAATCTAGTTATGTTAGTAGGTTGGTATTTTTCAAGAAAAGCACTCGAAGGCCATCCCAAGACGTAATTGATCCAACGGGAAGATAAAGTAGCCAATCTCTAGCTAAACCATGTAAAGTAAAAAGGAAAACACAAAGTTTAATACCATCATCATCTTTACCATTTAACGATAAAGTAGAGCAAGCAAGAGGAAATTCTTGTAAATGTCTATGAGCATCTTCCTTATCATGACCATAAAATTTAGGGGGAATTTCGATAAAACCTAGATCAAGTTTGAATGATTTCTCTACGGTGGGAAAAATAACACTCATGGGTGTCTCATATGCATGGAACATATGTTCTTTCAAGCTCTTTTCACCTTCTCCTGCCATTTGATTAGCTAATAGTCACACAGAAATATACATGTAAATATTAGATCAAGCAACAAGAACCTAGAATCAAACAAATAACTAAGAGAAATAATATTACTTAAACAATAGTCTAAAATAATAAATTATACGATCCCCGACAACGGCGCCACAAACTCAATATAATAACTCCCTTTAACCAAGCTTGGGTATAATATGTAGGAGGCTGCAGGTTTGTACTGTATAGCTAGCAAATAAATACGGATTTTAAGGCTCAAAAGGGTTAAACAAAGGAAATATTATTTGAAAGAAAATCTTTGAGGCTAACAAAAATGAAAAGGATGCCTAAATCATTTCTTCATAACATTTGTCACAAAAGTCTCAAAGAGTACCAAGTCAAGTTCAAGAGCCACAATTCATTGAGGAACTATCATACAAGAAAGAAAATAATAAGACTGATGCAGATGTGTCAGTCTAATAGGCTCAAAAGCTCACAAGGTTTAGTCTATCTATCTAGCTAGTTTATTTAAGAGAAACAAGATAATTTTTTTTTCAATTGTATTATAAATCTCTTAAGTTCGACTATTGTATTCCAATTATATACATTCCCAAAATCTTTTATTCTGATTTTTTTTTTTAATTTGTTTCAAAAACCAGTTAGATTAGAGTTTCTTATCAACTTACTAATAGTCATTCATTAAGAATTTAAGAGGTGGAAATCCTAACTTAAATGCAAATAAACTCTAGTGGAATAAAGTCCAACCGATGCGGTCAAAACCGGGCTTGCCGCTGCGGTTTTGGCCTGCAACGGTTGGAGTAGCAGCATTATACATAAAAAAACCGCTGCGGTTGTGAACCGTAGCGGCAAAGCACAAACGGTTGCGGTTCCAAGGCAAAACCGCAGCGGTTAATGAGCAAAACCGTTGCGGTTTTTCCTTGAAACCACAGCGGTTTGTTCTTTGCCGCCAACCTCTTTGTATGCATTGGTAAGCAAGTTATCTGCTGCGGTTTTGGGTTAAAATTGCAGCGGTAAGCAAGTTTATCGCTGCGGTTTTGGGTCAAAACCGCTGCGGTTGACCACCCAAAAACCAAAAAAAAAAAAAATTTCATTAAAAGAGGGTTCGTGGCGGTGAGATCCAAAAACGACGGTGGTTGATGAAGAAACGACGGTGGTTGATGAAGAAACGACGGTGGTTGTTGATGAGGAATTGAAAAGCGAAGAAACGAAGATGGTGCTGAAGATCTGGTGGGGAGGATGTCGTTGATGATGATAGATGATTTAGGGTTTGTGAGAGGAGAGGGAGTTGATGAGAGGGGGAAGAGGAGAGGTGCTGATGAGTGATGAGTGATGAGTGATGAGTGATGAGAGTGGTTTTAGGTTTAATGAGGGCGCCTAAAGGGCCACGTTTAATACAAAGAGGGGTTGGACCAGCTTGGAGCCTGGGACGCGTGGGCTCTAAATGAGGTTGAGGGATTAAATGGGCTGGGTTTTGTAACCCTAACATTTTATAGCTGATGCGGTTTTTTGAACCGCATCAGTTAATACAAAACCGCATCGGTTTTCTGTTAACTGATGCGGTTCCTCTAAGAACCGCAGCGGTTTTTGTTCCCAAGTTTCCCACCCAAAATTTCGAGGATTTACCAATGCGGTTATCTTAAGGACCGCAGCGGTTGTGTTGTGACATATAACATTTTTTCCACTAGTGAAAAGCCCATAACTAATACAGACAGAATACACAATTTCTTTGAGTTTTTTTTTTTTTACAAAATAAAATTCTATAGAAAAATCGGCAGTACTTCCACTAAAACGGAACATATCCTAATATTTTCACAACTTTATATTTGTGAACTCAACCTGATTCTCAGCATATTAGTATCAAATAACACAAATACTTAGCTTTCCCCACACTTAAAACTTGTCATTGTCCTCAATGAAACACAATACTAAAACTAGGGAAGAAAACTTAGCTGGTTGTGTAATATCTATTCAAAGAAGGCAAAAAATTATCATCTATGCTGTTGTATAGTTCTGCCATTCTCTTGTCAAGCCATCTGCCACTACTTATCAGGTTATTCTGTAGTATTTGTGGAGATGTATGAAATAACCTGCATAAACAAAAACTAATATAATTCAGAACATATGTATGCAGAAAATAACTCAATAAGTCTAAATTTACATGGAGCCTAATTAGTAAGCAAGTATAGAAATATAAACCCATGTATTGTAGGCATAAAGTGCAACATGCTTGGTGTAAATCTGTGTTTGTGTTGCTACCTTAGAGTGGTCTGTATGTAATTAGGCTTGATTAGTGTAGCAAAACAAACTGAACTAGTATATAATTAGGAAGTTTCAGCATAACCAAAAAGGAAACGACTAACATTTTAGTGTTAACAATTGCCGTCCTAAGGATAACTGGAAAACAGACTACTAATACTAATAAGAAAAAAAACAATAAAATAAGAAAGAAATTGAAAAGGAAAGATAATGATTATTGGGTTGCCTCCCAAGCAGCGCCTTTAGTTTATGTCGTTAGCTCGACGTAGTAAGTTCTTCATTCCTGCAAAATACTCTTATTTAGAGCAGCTATGAACAGTTGTTCGAGGCCTATAACGCTGGCCATCTCATCTAATAAAGTCTCCAAATTTTTTTCTCCAACTTGTGCAAGACAGTAAGTAGCATAACCAGTAGCATTTGGCTCTATATTTAAAGCATGTTCCTCAAATATGTTCAACTGCATTCTCGCCCCATTGCTCTCAAGAATCACACAATCATTAGCAACATCAATCAATGCCCTTGCGGTTTTTAGGAATGGTCTAACTAGCAAATTTCATACTCATGGTGCGTATCAAGAACAACCAAATCAACTACAAAGAACATATGTCTAATCTGAATAAGAATATTTTCAAGCAATCCAATTGTGTTAACATGACTACCATCAGCCATAGTAAGTATCTCATTAGATGTTGTTAAAGGTCCCATCTTACACTCGTCATAAAAGGAAACTGGCATAATATTAACTGCAGAACCTAATCTAGATGTATTGGCCAAAGATATTCTCACCTATCCTATAAGGAATCGAGAATGATCCAGGATCCTCACAATTTGGGGGTAGTGCGATAAGGGGTGTCAAACAGACTTGACGACTCTCGTCTATATTTGAGTTAGTGAGGCATTCATTATTGAATAGTTTTCTAGATTTAGAAACCACCTTTATCGCATCTAGTAATGGAATTCTATTTTCTTGCATATCTCCTGTAACACCCCAGAATTTCAAAGCGGAAAAGAAAGAAATAATAATAGTATTAATAGGACGATGGCGGAAACATCGTCTTCTGGGAATGTCACTACTATAAGAATAGTGTTTAAATAACTAAGTGATAAAAACAAACATAAGTAAGTACTTAGATTAAAATCGAAATGAGAAAACTATCTCAAACTAAAGAGGAGTATAGAACTAAAACCCCTAATTGATTATTTCTCGCATCTCAACCCGAGCCCAAAATCAAAGAAAATCCCCATCAACAAAACCTGCAAAATATACAACAAATATCCATAATCAGTGGGGAGTAACTAGCAGTTCTCCCTGAACAAAAGCAATCAAAGTACGATTCAAAGATAGATTAATAAGAAAGGAAATCATACAATCATTATAACAATAACATGCATCTAAAAAACCATAAAGCTCATAGGTAATACAAGTGATCATCAACATCAAGTAAACAAGATATAGTGAGTGAATCAACTCTAGAATACTTAAATAATAATAAAACAAAAATACAACAAGTTATTGAGTCAGAAACCGAACGCCAGTGAATTGCAATTCACTTCCTAAGGTTTGTCAGATCGCAATCTCCAGGTCAGTCTATGGGCTTACGTTCCCCACTGCCTGTGTCTAAGAATGGCCAAACTCCCGATGCAGGGTAGAACACGCATAACTCCCTGACCTCTCGGACGACAACAATTAACCCAGGTGTACCCCTAGTTCGCAAACCAGGTGGTTGGCATGTTCTTCACCGGGGACTACATCTATCCCACCGGATATTCTTATCTCAAAATAAAATCATGCATATCATCCAAGTCTCATTCATTTAAAATATTCATCAAAAAGGGATGCCACCCGGCCTTATACCCAAAATTCATCAAAACAACTCTTCATAATTCCCCAAAATTAATAACTTACAAATCTCCAACAAATGTCTCACAATAAACACTTGAACATTTCTAAACATCAACAATGATATTAAACTAGTTTTTACAGCACCAACAATTCAATCAAAAATGCATCACCAATTAACTCCAAAACTTATTCATTAAAAGAGTAGTAACAACTAATCATTTTCTTTCATAAATCAAACATGAACATAAGGATACCCAATAATACATACTGCATCCTACTGAACATCAGCAACCAAGAACATAATAAATTACAAATTATTTCTGATTAACAATCTCTCAAATAATTTAAAAGAGTATCCTCAATTTCACAACAAAAACCCAATAATAATTATTCAACTAAAAAGTTCGAGCAGTAAAATCACACAAAAATTATCATATGACCCTAATGGCTCTACTGACATGGTACAATTTTTATTTATAATTTTCGGACTCCAAAAGTAATTTTAAAAGTTAATATACAGATTACTCAATAAAGCCAATATAATAACTAAAAATATAAATAAACGCCCAAAAATTACCAACAATTTACACAACATGAATATACTCACGTACATACATAATATACAAAGAAATGAATTTTTCAGCCTCTAGAAATAATTTCCATGATTTATATACTGAAAGAAACGAAATTGCAAAAACAGATATATCAATTAAATAAACAAGTACACAGTAGGAAAAAATTATTATAAGGAATGGAATCCATATTATGAATATAACATGATCTAAGAAAAATAATTTCAGAAATTTTAACATTCGTTTAATAATTATTATGCAATTTAGCCAAAAACGCACAAAACACCAATTAAATCAAATAAATACCAAAAATCATACGAAAATTATTTTTCTCTTTACAGTACTCACTCAGCATGAATCAAGTATATTCATGTCAAATTTCGTCAATAATTTCATTCAAAAAGTATTTTAAATAATTCCTAGCGTAATAATATAATACCGAATACTACCCTAATCACTATGGTTCTAAGATAACTACTAGTTACCTGGAACGTCGGGAGGAGAGCTGAGTCTAAAGAGATAGTTAAGAGCTACGCATACAATCCAATTCCTCTTCTAACCCCAAGGCACAACGAACGAGAATTGAAGCAACCAGTCACTAGGCATTTTCTTCTTGAACGTTAAAAAATCTCATTTCACGCTGCTCTGTTCCGACCATGATTCCCAGTGATCAAAAGCTCAGATTCTAAATCTCTCTGGTCAGAGTGTAGAACAAGATGTTATAAACGTGCTGTCCAAATTTGAAGACGATCCAACGGTTAGATCTCCGGCTACGGTTATTTTTGTGAAGGTGTGACAGGAAAAACCGGGTTGAAACTTTCTAATCTTTTCCTCTTCCCTTTCTCTCTTTCTTTTCTAGAAAACGGTGAGGGTTAAATGCAAATGATGCTGAACCTCTTTTAATAAAAATCAAAATTTTATGGCAAGGAAAAATGAAGGGTTTAGGAGAATGATTACCGGGGGGTTATGGGGGTTACAGTCTACCAAGAGTCACCAATTAAAAGAAATGAAATAAAAGAGGAGAAACTTCTTCCTTCTCCCTCCCCACAGCCGGCTGTCCAAGCCCAAGTACACCAAGAAGATTTCGGCCCAAGTCATCAAAGGTCCATGCATCAAAAGTCCGTCACGCGATAAATCGATAAATTCCTAAATCGCGCCTAAACTTTGAAAATACTTAATAATGAAAATAACTCTAATAAATTATATTATAAATATAAATATAATAAACACATTAACACGCCACATGCGATGAAACATTTCATCACTCAAATCGGTCCAACATTGTTACAAAAACGCTACGTGGCAAAAAAAATGCATCCTAAACGCCTAAATAAATAACGAAACTAATATAACCTTTAAAATAAATAACTAAAAACTTAAAATAAATATATATACATATATCACATCATATAAATATATATACACATTTTCACAACACGTTCCAAAATAATATAAATAATAAATTATTTATTTTTACGAAAAAATCTCATTTTAATGTAAACAAACACCAAAAATAAGGGTGAAAATTACGGGGTGTTACATCTCCACTTGGATTAGTAGCAAATTCATGTTCATTAATAGGTACTAAAGGTTGCCCCTTGGTTTCTTTTCTCTTGATTGTTAATGCGTTTACTTGTTTATTTGGATTTAGCAAAGGTTGAGATGGTAGTTTTTCTGAGACCTGACTTTTTATATTACTTAAAGGAGTACTAATCTGGCCACTTTGTGTATCAAGGTGGTGAAGATGAGAATCAGTTTTCTTTTGGTACTCGATATTTTTGTTATGTACTTGGCCTATTTGAGTTGCAAGTTGCTTCATCATGTCTTCTAAAGACGGGCTAATATATTAGGGTTGAGGTTTTGCTCACCAAATTGCCTAGAAATATTGGTTTGGGGAAAGGTCGGTTCAGGTATGTATCTAAAGTTAGGGTGGTCTCTCCATCCTTCATTATAAGTCTGTGAATAAGGATCATATTTTCTTTGGGATTGATTAGAGTACCCTCCTATAGCATTTACATCTTCAATATGTAAATTAGGACAAGCATCGGTAGCATGAGAAAACTCAGAACATATACCACATACTCAAGCTTTAGACTCATTACCAACTACAATTTTAGACACTAAAGTGGTCAAAGTAGCAATTTGTTGAGCATTTTCTTGCAATTGAGATTTAACACCACTTAAGTCAATTTCATTTACTCTTTTAACATCATTTCTAGTGCTATGTTGTTGGGTGTTCGGGCCATGTTAGAAATCAAAGCCGTAGCTTGAGTTGGTGTCTTATATACTAATCCGCAACTGAAAAGGAGATGTATACTGTCATTTTTGCTTCGGAAAAGTTTAGACCTTATTTACTAGGCACTCATGTTCTTGTTTATTCTAACCATTCAGCTCTAAAGTATCTCTTGAAAAAGATAGACTTAAAACCTCGCTTGCTTAGGCGGATGCTTCTATTACAAGAATTTGACTTAGAAATTAGAGAAAAGAAGGGTGTTGAAAATCTCGTTGCCGACCACCTTAGTAGAATTGTTCCTAGACATGATTGGCCTTTGGTTTAAGTAGTTGGTTACAACCGAAACCCCCCCCAATCTATGTAAATAGAGTATATAATTGAGTAGGCTAACTTATTATATGATTAATATTGTTTTTTAAGTTAAACTTTGAGTTTAGAAAATCTAGTAGTCTCTCCGTGGGATCGACTCTTTCTTACCCTTATACTAGTTATAAATACTTTTGAAGGTCTAAGATAGGTTTTTAATTTAATACGATAAATGGCACGTATCGAGTATACCTATGCGGCTTGGGTTTGAGAGAATAACGACCTTCAGGAAGCGCAATCGTGAAGCCTGAAGATCGATCAAAGTATATGTATGAAAGTATGTGTTTTTTTGTAGGTTTGGAAATATATATTTGTATAAGAGAGAATTCGTAAGTGTTCAAGTATGTAGAGTGTTCATCAAAAAGTGTTTTTATCCAGAAAAATCACGGCTTATTTATAGCAAAATATTAGAAAAAGACAGAGGGAGCAAACTGCGCGTCACGCAAAGACTGCGCTGAGCGCATGACTCTACGTGACACACTGAAAGGCTTGTCGCGCACCTAACAAAAAAAAACCCTAACTAACCTTTCAACTATATAGTAGGGTAAGTCAGGGTCAATCCCACAGAGAAAATGTTGTTCTATGATTAGTCCTTAAGTAATGATAAAACTAAAGGAGATTAATGTCAATGATGGTTGAATCAACTGCACTAATCAATATTTAAATAAAAGACTCTAGAGTTAAGTATCCCCACTAGCATGAAGAAAAAAATAATTCCTACCCCAAACTAATCAATTAAATGCTCACAAGGAAAAGTACACCCTATTAATTACCATAAACCTCTCACGAGTATATATGGCTTCCCTAATACGCACTCAAGCCTGCTCCCGTGGCATCATGCAAATGAAAGGCATTAAATGCATCACTCTAACTTCCTAACAATCCATTCTACCTACTCCGGTGGAGAATTTCGTGTCCTTAATTGAAATACCCAAATCCGTCAAAACCCAACTCCCGCTATGATCAAGTCATGTATTAATAACAATAAAAATTATCCCTAATCTAGCATTGAAATATGCACAATCAATTAAGCAAGAACAATTAAACAATTAATTTATTTGGGAATTTAAAGAAAAAATCATGAATTAAATAATACTAGGGTTCAACTTAACAATAGATAAAAGAACTACAATTGAAATAAATAAACAAACTAGAGATTGATAATTAATTATAAAATAGAAAAGAATGAGAAAATAAGAAGAAAATAAGTATTTGAATTAATGGAACAAAGGTAGATTATTGGAGATTAATGAAGATCTACAAGTTTCTCTCTCTAACTTCTCTCTAGAAACCCTAAAAAGTGTATACAATAAACTCCCACGTCATTAAACAAATAAACACTAGGGGAAAAAAAAGGAAGAGCTGCGCAAGAAGGGCTGCGGTTTCCAAATATTGAAGGGCTGCGGTTAACAAGAAATCGCAGCCCTTCATGCAGTATGAAGGGCTGCGGTTTTGAGGCTAACCGCAACCCTACTAATGAAGGGTTGCGGTTAGCCTAGAAAACGCAGCCCTTCGTTTTCTGATCCCATCCCATATCTCCAGTTTTGCGCGCACACACACAGTAGGTAAGCATATTTTCTAAATTTCCCTCCCTTACACGCATTTGACGAGCGAAAAACCCCTCCCTCCCTCTCACTCACTCGCACATTAACCCTAACGCCCCATCACCGGAGCCCTGACGCTGGAGCACCCACATTGCTTCACCACCACAACCCTTCTCTTTCTTCACCTCTCTTCTCTTCTTTTAGCTTCTCTTCTCTTCTTTTCTTTTCTCTTCTCCACCATTTGAGTGGGTTTAGGGTGTGTAGCTCCTCCACCACTACGCAGCGCCACCACCCACAAGCGGCAGCAACAACTACCACCACCACTGCCCTACTCTTTCTTCATTGCTAGCTCTTGGGTTTAGCTAATTTTTTGCTTAGTTAAGTATGAATTAATGTTTTTAAGTTAGTTTTGTTTTTCTTAATTGAATTAAATGATTAATGTGCAATGTGGGTTTTGTTAATTGTAGGAAGAAGAGGCTTAGGAAGGCAAATAAAGTTCCAACTATCTTTACTCTCTTCATTGCTTATCATTGGTGTTAAGAGGTAACTAGTTTAATTTCGTTGTCTTTTTTGTTTGATTTAATTTGTTGATGAGACAAAGTTGTCATGTGATTCAATTTAATTAAGTTATGATAATTTATTGATATATATATATGTATTTCTTATAATGTATGTATATTTCTTGATATGAGATTGTATGAAAACGCAATGTAATTTAGCTATGAAATCTACAAGTTGTTTGAATTGTCATCATATGCCTAGATACCCGTTCAAGACTTACTCATTAGGAGTAAGTCTTGAATAGTCCCCGGTTTGGGACTGTTCTTGGACGTTTGATCTCACTTAGGTGGTGAAAGTGTGTGTTCTTTTCAATTCTGAGGAAAATCTTGGCTCATCGTTTCTCTACATTGTTCTCTGGGTACATATGTAGATAAGCAATTATCTACATTGTGTACTTGGAGAACTGTAGGGAAATGCTGCCGGATTTTCCTTAGAATTGAAAAGTTGGCACACATTCACTAGTGAGATTAGACGTCCAAGGATGGGTTAGGTTGGAGTGATAAGGACCTTCGGCTGCATGCATACAATTGAACATGTCACTATCTTAGATTGCTCTATACGTGTGTGATATGATGATATGTGAGTGTATGTACTTAAATAATGATTGATGCTTTATAATGAATGGTTGTATTTAATTATTAGAGGTCTTCTTGAATGAGATGGATCGTACTTGGATGTATGGTAGTCGTGAATCGATTGAGTTTGTGAAAGGGGTCTCGGAATTCTGTACAACTGCATTACAATATCAAGCATCCTCTGGAGCAGTTGACTTTTATTGTCCTTGTTTCGATTGTAGAAATGTGAGAAAGGTTAGTAGTATACATGTGGTTAGGGAGCATGTCTTTCGTCGTGGGTTTAGGCCTCAATACCACGTATGGGTTTGGCATGGTGAGCAGGGGAAGTATATAGGAAGCTCTAGAGTAATGAACGATGTATGTGAAGAAAAGAAGGATGATGAGTTCGGGGATGAGAATTTGGATGATGAGTTTGCAGATGATGATAGGGATCGGGTAGACGAGATGATACACGAGGTTGAAGATCAGTCGTGTAAACGACCTCGTATTTTTGAGTCTATGTATGAGGCTGCTGAAAAGCCGTTGTATCCAGGTTGTACAAAGTACACCAAACTTTCCGCGGTGATAACACTGTTCAACATTAAGTCGAAAGCTGGTTGGACGGACTCTAGTTTCACATCGTTGTTGGAAGTTTTAGCTGATATGCTCCCTGATGGAAATGAACTGCCAAAGTCGGACTATTATGCGAAGAAACTGATGTGTCCTTTCGGTTTAGAGTACGAGCGGATACATGCTTGTCCTAACGATTGTGTGCTTTATGAGCATTTACATGAGTGTCCACGTTGTGGATTGTCGAGGTACAAGCGTGAAGGAGCTGGAGGTAGTGAAGGACCACCAGCTAAGGTGTTGTGGTATTTACCCATAATACCTAGATTTAAGCGCATGTTCTCAATTAAAGGAGATGCGAAGAATTTGAGGTGGCATGCAGATCGTAGGAAGAAAGACGGTGCTCTCAAGCATCCGGCGATTCGCCCGAGTGGAAAAGTATCAACAGGGGTGCATAAGGCATTTGGTAATGAGGATAGGAATCGAGGCTTGGATTATGTACGGATGGCATGAACCCTTTTGGCAATCTCGGTTCGCGAAGATAGTACATGACCGGTGGTCTTAGTGGTTTATAACTTGCCTCCTTGGTTGTGCATGAAACGCAAGTACATGATGCTGTCGCTTCTTATATCGGGCCCAAACAACCTGGAAATGACATTGATGTATACCTCCAACCGCTTGTTGAAGATTTACAGAAGATGTGGAACGAAGGAGTGTTAGTATTTGATGCGTATGCTAATGAGATGTTCACTCTGCGTGCCATACTTTTTTGTACTATGAATGATTATCCAGCTTATGGGAACTTATCTGGGTATAAGACGAGAGGAAAACAACCCTGCCCAATTTGTGTAGATGACATGAAATCTACACACCTTAAGGGCTGCAAACATGTGTATATGCGCACACGAAGGCACCTCAGACGCGACCATCCCTATAGGTTTAAGAAGAAGGCATTCGATGGGACGGTTGAAGAAGAAGTTGCTCATAGACCATTAACTGGTACTGAAGTTCATAATCAGGTGAAGGGCATTGAAACAATCTTTGGTAAACCTGCTAGTGAGGTTGATCGACCTACGGGATTATGGAAAAAGGAGTCCATTTTTTGGAAACTCCCATATTGGAAAGATCTAAAGGTCAGACATTATTTGGATGTCATGCACATAGAGAAGAATGTTTGTGAAGCTATTCTTGCGACACTTATGAATATTCCGGGCAAGACAAAAGATGTTAAGGCGTCACGACTTTACAAGGAAAAACAGGGGCTTCGACCAGAGTTGTGGGCTCAGAAAAGGGACGGAAGGAAGAAGAAAGTAGTGGAGGAAAGGGTTGATGATGAAACTCAGAAAAGTAAAAAGAAGGTGGAGGATTCGGAGAAGAATTATTTGCCACCAGCTTGCTACACGATGTCACGTGCAGAGAAACAGATTTTTTGCGAGTCATTGTATGGCATTAAGGTCCCAACTGGCTACTCATCGAATATGAAGCGGTTTGTTACCTTAAATGGTGAATTGAAGTTATCGAGTATGAAATCTCACGATTGTCATGTCATGATGCAAGTATTCTTACCAATTGCAATTCGTGGGGTACTTCCAAAGCATGTGAGGCACACCATTACCGAACTTTGTTCATTTTTCCATACAATATGCAGCAAAAGTCCTAGAACCGTCGACCCTCGATTCCTTGCGAGCCGAGTAGTTGAAACTCTATGCAAATTTGAGATGTTTTTTCCCCCCGCATTCTTTGACATTATGGTCCATCTCATTGTCCATCTAGTTCGAGAAATTAAGCTGTGTAGTCCAGTGTTTTTGAGGTGGTGCTATCCTTTTGAGAGATATATGGGCACTTTGAAGGATAAAGTTCGAAATCTCGCACAACCGTAAGGTAGTATAATTCAAGGGGTTGTGGGTGAAGAGATCGATAATTTTGTGGTCGGGGGTCTTTGGGGGTGGCGAGGGAGTGGCGAGGGGTGGGGGTGGCGGGGGGGTGGTAGGGGGCTGGCTGGGGGTGGCAAGGGTTGTTGGGGTTGGGGTGCTTGGTGGTGCGGGGGGGTGGCGGGGGTGGTGCGGGGGGGCTGGGGGTGGCGGGGGGGGCTGGGGGTGCGGGGGGCTAACGGGGGGGGTGGGGGTGGCGGGGGGGGGTGGCGAGGGTCTTTGGGGTGGCGGGGGTGGCGGGGTGGGGGGGTGGCGGGGGTGGCAGGGGGTGGGGGGTGGCGGGGGGGGCTGGGCGGGGTGGGGGTGCTTGGGGGTGCGGGGCAATGGTGGTGCGGGGGTGGCGGGGGGTGGTGGCGGGGGTGGCGGGGGGGGGTGGCGGTGGGGGGGCAGGGGGTGCTTTGGGGGCTGGCAGGGGGTGGGGGGGCTTTGGCGAGATTTAATTTATTTTAAAAAAAAAAATTGAATGTGAAGGGCTGCGGTTTTAGGCCTAAACCGCAGCCCTTCACTTTAATAGGGATGCGGTTTAGGTTTAAAACCGCAGCCCTTCATTTAGAGAAGGGCTGCGGTTTAAGCCGAAAACGCAGCCCTTCAAGCTTAGAAGGGCTGCGTTTTGGGCCTGAACCGCTGCCCTTCGTTGTGAAGGGCTGCGGTTTTCTATTGAAGGGCTGCTATGGAAAGGGCTGCTGGCCAAAAACGCAGCCCTTTAGGGCTGTTTTGCCCGCAGCCCTTCCTTGTTTTTCCACTAGTGAAAAGAGTATTTATAGCTTCCTAAATTAATAAATTCGATAGAACAAAACAGGTCAGGAAGCAGATCAACACGGGCGTGTCAGTATAGACACGGACATGTTGACATGTAACCATATAAACTATTATACGAATATCAGCTACTGCCCTGAAGAAATCAGCGTGACACGCAGACGTGTCAAAAGTGACATGGACGTGTTGTCCTGTAATCATTATATTCTTCAGCTTAACTTCAAACAGCTATAACTTTTTGATCGAGAGCTTTTTTTGGCGCATGTCATATATCGTTGGAAACCTCTACAAGTCGAGTTTCCTACCCAGTTAGAATCATATAATTATCATTTTTGTGTCAAACGTCATGGGTAAAATGGTGCATAAGTGCCATATTTCGTACAAATACACAAAGTCTTTTGTATCTTCTTCAATTCCAATCCGTTTTAGGGCACATGATATATCGTTTTGAAGGTCATACAAGTGCTGTAATTATCATGTCCTTAAAAATAAGTCCAAATTACCTGAGATCACATCAAAATACCAAACAACCCGTGAAAGCACCGTAGCTTATAAAAAGGGATCTAAATATGCATAAATGCTATGTAAATGCTCTAGTGCTACATGAAAATGCACCCTAATATGCAACTAAATGATGTTAGAATATGCACTTATCAAACTCCTCCAAGCTAAACATTTGCTTGTCCTCTAGCAAACCAAACCAATTCAATTCACAAGGGAAGAGTAAAATGAACTTTTGTACATGACTTATATGTTCAACCATTCAATCTCCAAGACATGAAATTTGGGCATATGAAAGATAATATATTTATAAGATTAGACAAAGATAGACCACAAATCACACCTCATATAAATTCATGTAATCGCAACTTGACTCACCATGATAAACCACAAATCCTTCCCCCAAGCTAGACTCAATTAAACTCGATAAACCTCACTTTAGTCGAGCATACTTTCTCTCATGTGTTTATAGGTTATGAAATTTCCACTCAAACATATACCAAGTCGACTCGAATGAAGTATTTTTCTTTAAACTTGACTATCGTCTCATTCTCCACTTAAAACTGGCGAAAACATACATATAGATCATGAGGACTTACAAAGGGTTGTAGTGTGGCTAAGGTAAAGGTAGGAAAATATTTGGGAATGTGGTGCTAAAAGCCAACTAGTGGAGGAAATAACACTTTAACATCTATGGCCATTAGATGAAAACGCCACAAAAACTTTTACTAGAAGCTCAACAACACATTGCCAATAAATCAAGATAATACCTTTTCTTATCAACTCCAACAAACATTATTTGACCTTTTTTTCAATCTATTTTCACTTCTTTTTTTTATCAATTTTTGAGAATTATTCTTCACAACTTCTACATCATTCTTTTCATTTCGCACTTTCACACTATAATTTTAAGCATTTTTTTCTTTCAACATATTTTCTTCCAATAATTACTGAAAAATCACAAACACAAGTTCAAACACATGACTTTAATGTTACTCCACTTAGCAAGACTTTGGTAGCGAAATCATAAAAGGCTATAGGCTTGTAATGTAGGTTGATCAAGAAAAAGGGATATCAAAAGCTCAACATGGGTTAATTAAAGGGAATAATATATATGAAAAGAAAAATGTATGAATGCTCAAAACAATGAAAAGAATGCCTCAATCATATCAACACATGCCTATGCCACATAAGTCTCAAAGAGGGAAAAGGCAAGTTCAAGAGTCATACTTCATGAGGAATATCACACAATAAAAAATAAAAGACTAATGTACATGTGTCAGTCTATAAGGCTTGTAAAATCTTCACTACGCTTATGCTTAACGAGTAAAATCAAGTCTTTCTTAGGGAATGTCAACCAATCTTACCACAAACCCATTCAAGTTGCAAAACAATCTTACCATGAAGCAGCAATGCAGTTTAACTCAATCTTGTAAAATTTCATTATATCGAAGATATTCCCAAAACTCATGCATTATCAATCTCATGAATTAAAACATATATTTCCTGTAATCATGAAAGAATTTATTAAATTATATGACATGCATGAATGCAAAACCTAAACTAATATCCTCCTAAAACTAAGAAAGCAATAAATCCTAACTCACTTTCGTAGGTCTCACGATTACACTTAGCATGTGCAACAAGCTCTTTAAACCCCTAGGCTACCCTAGTGGACGAGTAAGGTCTCGTGAAGGTTTTCAGAAAGCATATCCACAAAGTCAAAATATGCAAATATGCAGAAGAAATAAAATATATACCAAAAAGAAAATATGTGCAAAGTTATGACCCAAAAAGTAAATCCTCCCCTAAGCTAAATAACACATTGTCCTCAATGTGACAAAGAAATATTGGGAGGATAAGGGAATAAAGGGAATCATCCACAATTACATAACAGGATCAACTTCCTCAATCACACAATCAAGTTAAATCAAAATAAATGGCAAAAAGAGATATGACTCTCAAAAACTTGAATAGGAAGAAAGGAAAGATTATACCAAAGGTGTAATGGATGGAAACCCAAAGTTGAACCTCCTCACGCATCATAAGATCATATACCTAGATATTAATCTCAATGAATAATAGGAACTCAACCCATGGATCACAATTTGCACAAATTCTATAAGTTAGTAATCAAATAAAAAAGGGAAATTCCCACTGGTAACCCTCTACTATGGAACATTTGCAATGGTAAACCATATTTTTTTTCAGTTTTAAAAACAACCCTATAGTTAGTAATATTATACAAAAGTGACCTTAATGATGGTAAAATCGTTAATTCAACCGTTAGTTTTATTGGTAAAAACTGTGATGGTTGGGTGGGATGTCAGTGGGCTGGGTGGTGGTTGGGGGTTGGAGTTAACCTGGGTTAGATAAACCAATAAAACTAACGGTTGAATTAACGATTTTTCTATAATATTACTAAGTACAGGGTTATTTTTGAAATTGAAAAAAAAACGGTTTACCATTGCAAATGTTCCATAGTACAAGGTTACCAGTGGGAATTTCCCAATAGAAAAACTAAAATTTTCAAAATCTAAAATTAAAAAGCAAAAAAAAGTAAGGTTAGAAAACTTGGGTTGCCTCATAGGAATAGCTCATCAAAGTCCTTAGTAGTTTGTCAAATGCATCTGCATGCATCTGATAAAAAAGCAAATAATATACAAAAGAAAATGTAAAATAAATTATATCTAAAACTCTACAAGACCGACAAAAAGGAAAATCAATGAAAAAGTTATATCCACAAGAGAAGGAAAACGAAAAATTATTAGTCTTTTTACATGGCCCAACAGGTTGGGAAGAAACCAAATGTACAACAATTACATGAACACATAAATCATTCAAAGAGGGATAAATAAGGAATGATGGAAGATATAATATAGGGGAAGGAAGAACGAGGTCAAGTCTTTGAGAGAAAGGAACATGAGACTCAAAAATAGTAAGTGGAACCGACAAAGACTCATGAATTACATCACTCTCATCTAGAGACTTCTCTAAGAAAGGCTTTTCAACCAAGGGTTCTTCCTCTTTCAAAATATCCATCACATTTATCTCTCCTATAATTTGATCATCATCCTCATAACTCTCATTCTCTATACAACCCGCATCATCATCATCATCATCATAAATATACGGTTGGGGATGAGAATTTTGATTGTAATAATCAAATTCATATTGGGTTGAGGGGTTGAAGTCATTCACTAAAATCACATCACAAGACAAAATGTCATGAGAAGTAGCGTGACAATTAGAACAATAAGGAGGTGGTGTAATGTAAGTCTCGGGGTGAAAGAATTACTCTAACAGATAAAGACATATCCCACTCATAAGTATCCCTAACCAACCACTCAATTAAATCCCAACAATAATCAGGAGATTGGAATAGAAATCTTCCATTAAACATAAATTCTACCACCATCCTAGTTTCTTCATTTAACCCTTCATAAATCACTAGGCACTAGGGATGGGCATGGACCAGATCTGGGGCGGGTCCAACCAGACCTATACCCGCATTTTTTATTTGGACCCTGACCGTCCCTGGACCCACAGGGTCTAAAAATTTCGGACCCTTACCCAGACCCAATGGGTATGGCGGGTCTTGGGTTCAAAATGGGTCTCAAGCATATTTTGACTTTCTATTTTTTTTTTTACGTTGCAATTTTTTACGCACATTTTCCTTAGTAATTAAAATGATATGGGACCTAAATAGTAGTTTAATTCTTCCACAAAATATCCCAAATTAAACAACCACCACAATGTAATACCAAAATGTTACAACTCACAATTGGTCTACAATAAGTTTAAGTTACTCAAATTCATAATAATAATAAAAATTCTTTCAAAGTAGACGCTTAAGGCAATGGTTTGTGTTCCTCTAACATCTTGCTCCAATAGAACTTGCTTATCTCCATTCTCCCTTTTTGTCATAAAGAGCTTAGTCTTCCATATCATCATTATCAAGATCCTACAAAGAGAAAAAAATAAAAAAATTTAGTTTCCATAATAAGTAAACAATATATTATTAAAAGACAAAAAATAAATTGAAAATATGAATATACCATGTCAATAATATCAATTACGTCTCCTTCATCTTCAAGGTTAGAATCATCAATAATGGTAGAACATGCATGAGTGTTTTCCATAGCACCATCATAAAAATTTAGAAATTTAAAAGTAGATATAACAATATTAAACAATAATTAGTAGAATAAAGTAGTAGTATAGTATATGATATTACCTTTAATATCTTACATCATCCAATTTTGCAAGCACATTAAAGCTTCCACGGTATGTGAATGAAGCCTAGAACGGTGAGGACTAGCAGCTCTTCCACCCATGCTAAAAGCACTTTCTGAAGCCACGGTTGAAACGGGAATGGCAATAATGTCTCTAGCAATCTTTCGCAAAGTAGAATACTGAAGCGGCTGTGTGTATTACTGTATTAGGGTCTAAGGATTTAGGGTAAAATAAGTTTATATATTTATATGTAAAAAAATACACCGGGTCTCTAGGTCGGGTCTAGGTCTAGAATTATCAGACCCAGATCGGTTTTTTGACACTTAGACCCAGATCCGACCCGGACCCAATGGGTCTCAAAATTTTAGACCCACACCTTTAAAAATGGGCCGGGTCCAACCGGTTCTGGGTCGGGTCCTGGACCCATGACCCGGACCCTCATTTTCGTCGGACATGGGTGCGACGCGGGAGACCTCGACACAGATAGCCAAGACACAATCTGAGTCGGATGGATATTCAACGCAATTGAACTACCATTTGCATCGGATGGGAGCTTGTGTCCGACGCACATGTACCTCACAGCATTGAAAAGAGTGATTTGCGTCGGATCCATGGCCTTATCCGACGCAAATGGATTGAATTTTATAAAAAAAAAACAATGATTTGTGTCCCCCATCCAACGCAAATTGGCTGAATAATATTAAAAGTAATAATTTTCAACAATTCAAACAAGACAATCAGATCTGGTCCAACCAAATAATCTTAAAAAAATAATCAGAACTAAAAAAATACAAATCCGTATTTCACCACACTAAAACAATACAAATCCATATTTCACCACACCAAAAAATACAAGTATGTATTTCATCACAAAAAGATACAACACAATCAGAAAATGTTTAAGCAGGAGAAGATGTTGAAATTAGAAACATTTGAACTCATGATTCGCAACAAATATACTAAGATCTACAATCAAATTATTAATTCATAATTTAATAAACTTCACAAAAAACAACAAGCATTTCAAGATCTAACCCACAACAAAACAACAAAAAATTCAAGATCTAACCCACAACAAAATAAATCAACCCAGATTAGAGGATTTGAGCGGAGAATTTTGAATACCTTTTAGCGCGTGTGAAGGTGAGAATTAGAGGATTCGTCAGCGGAGAATTTCATCGGACAAACCGACTTCTGCAGTGCTGCCCCGTAACCGGTCCTAGTGGCGTGCGTCGCTAGTAGGTCAATTAGGCGAATTAGGGACTCGCTGGTGCTGGTGTCAGTGTCGGTGTGGTGGCGCCGAAAATTGTGCTTCCTTTTCTAAAACAACTACGAACAAGATAGGAATTGGGAGATGGTGGTTGATTTATGGGCGAGATAGGAAGATCTGAGGATTTGAGCGTGAAGAAGGGGATGGAGAGATTGAAGATTGAAGATTTGAATAATGGGATGGAGAGATTGAAGATTTGAAGGAGGGGATGGAGAGTTGAGCGGCGGTTTGAGGGGACTAAGTGTGAGAGAGTTTTAGGGTTAGAGAGAAAGATAAAGTGTAAGGGGACTAAGGTGTAACTGGAAAATAAAAGGGGAATAGGAGATGTGCGTCGGATGGGCCTCCTGATCCGATGCAAATATCCTAAGCCCAATAACTTGCATCGTACATTAAAAATGTCCGACGCACATTGTTCCCCATTTGTTTAAGTCATTTGCATCGAACTAAGACCAACATTCGACGCACATGATTCTCCTATTCATTTGCTTTAAGTATTTGCGCTGGATGTACCTAAAATCCGACGCACATGAACCATGATTTGCATCGCGTTCATGCCGTATCAAACTCAAATGATTTTTCTGCGTCGTATTTCCAGTTGTACAACGCAAATAAGGAGACGCAAATCAACGTATTTCTACTAGTGATCCCATAGTTTAATTCCATGATTAGGACCAATAAAATCACCAAGTCTATGATAATATTTCCAAAACACTTCATTCTCGTATTGAAGAAAAGAAAAAATTGCTCTAGAATTACTAACATGTATATGGGATTCATTAAACATATAAGGCAATTCACGAGAACTCATGCAAAATTTGGGAAAATTTTGACTTGATGCATCAAAACTCAAAACATGAGAACCACAAGAATTATGACTATGTTACTTATCAAAAGAATTGTCTCCCCCTCATTACAATAATATGACTCCGTGATACGAAAGAAAAAACTATTCACAAAAGAAAAAATAAAAAAACGTACAATTTAGTCTCACCAACAATAAAAACTAAATAAAACAAACAACTCCCCGGCAACGGCGCCAAAATTTGATAGGTGTGTCGCGCACCTAACAAAAATAAACAACCTAACTCACCTCCTAACTATATAGTAGGGTAAGTCAGGGTCGATTCCACAGAGAAAATGTTGTTCTATGATTAGTCCTTAAGTAATGGTAAAACTAAAGGACATTAATGGCAATGATTGTTGAATCAACTACACTAATCAATATTTAAATAAAAGACTCTAGACTTAAGTATCCCTACTAGCATGAAGTAATACAAAATAATTCCTACACTAAACTAATCAATTAAATGCTCACAAGGAAAAAGTACACCCTATTAAATACCATAAACCTCTTCCGAGTATATATGGCTTCCCTAATATGCACTCAAGCCTACTCCCGTGGAATCATGCAAATTAAAGACATTAAACGCGACACTTTAACTTCCTAACAATTCATTCTACCTTCTCCCGCGGAGAATTTCATGTCCTTAATTGAAATACCCAAATCCATCAAAACCCAACTCCCGTTGTGATCAAGTCATGAATTAATAACAATACTAATTATCCCTAATCTAGTATTGAAATATGCACAATTAATTAAGCAAGAACAATTAAATAATTAATTTGGGAATTTAAAGAAATAATCATGAATTAATTCATACTAGGGTTCAACTTAACAATAGATAAAAGAACTACTCAGTCGTAATTGAAATAAATAAACTAGATAACAATAGTTAAATTTCATAATAGAAAACAAAGAGAAAATAAGAAGAAAATAAGTACTTGAATTAATGGAAGAAAGGTAGATTCTTGGAGATTAATAAAGATCTATAAGTTTCTCTCTCTAACTTCTCTCTAGAAATCCTAAAAAGTGTATACAAAAAGTATTTATAGCTTCCTAAAATAATAAGACCGACAGAACAAAACGCGTCAGGAAGCAGATCAACATGGGCGTGTCAATATCGACACGGACGTGTTGACCTGCAACCATATGAACTATTATACGAACATAAGCTACTCCCTGAAGAAATCAGAGTGACACGGACGTGTCAAAAGTGATACGGACGTGTTGTCCTGTAATCGTCAGATTCTTCAGCAGAACTTCAAACAGCTATAACTTGTGATCCAGAGCTTTGTTTGGCGCTTGTAATATATATCGTTGGAAATCTTTTCAAGCCTAGTTTACAACTTGGTTGTAATCATCGTATTATTTTTTTGTGTCAAATGTCATGGGCAAAATGGTGCAGAGGTGCCATGTTTCGCACAAATACACAAAATCGTTTGTATCTTCTTCAATTCCAATCCGTTTTGGGCACATGATATATCGTTTTGAAGGTCATACAAGTACCTTAATTATCATGTACTTAAAAAGGAGTCCAAAGTGCCTGAGATTAATCAAAATACCAAACAACCCATGAAAGCACCGTAGCTTATAAAAAGGGACCTTAATGTGGATAAATGCAATGTAAATGCTCTAATGCTACATGAAAATGCACCCTAATATGCAACTAAATGATGTTAGAATATGCACTTATCACGCACGGAGCCACCTGTCATGTGCAAATTGGTGCACTTGATGCAGCACATACAACGTACTGCGAGCACGTGGTGCTTTAGGCGCACCGCCTTGTTTCTAACACGTTTTGACAGCCTTTCTTTTAAATGCGCTTTGAATGATTTTATTTTATCCTTTAAATCCATAAATCAATTTTACGGGATAAAATCAGATTTCAACTTTGAAAATATCTTGAATAATAATATGGGATTTTCAAAGGATTGGGCTTAAAATAATATTTTATGGGCTCAAAATACAATTAATTATTAATTAATTGGGCTTTAAATTAGGATTTTGGATCATTATTGCTAATAAATATGCTTTACACTTTAAAAACAGATTTGAGCTTGGCTATTCGGACTGCTTTCCCTTGGGTCAGACCAATTAAGACCGTGCTATATTTCATCATTAGGCCTTTAAATGGGGAGACACGATTATGTGTCTACAACCCCCTATTAGTGATCTCCTGCCAATAAAACCCTTTGTGCATCAAAACTTATGAACATCCTTTTAAATAGCCATCAGCCACCTTCCTAAATGGCGCAAAACCCATCCAAAGTCAAACCAAGTGTAATTCCGGTAGGTTTAATGACAAATTACAAATTTAGGGTTAGCCGCGATAGGGCTGACAATGTGGGGGTTATTCTAGAAAAAGGGCTATATGTCAGGGTTATCTGAGATCACATTCCTTTTGTCTCAACAAAATCCAAATTACCAACCAAATCCAAGTACTCCTTTTGATCCAAACATGCTAAACAATCCTCAATTCTTTTCTATGTTCCAAGCCTTTGTACACCATAATACTTTACAAAATTCATCACCTGGCACGCTTTATCCAACATTTCAACATGTATATCCATATCCCACAACACAGGGAGGAGACGGGACTAGCACCAGAAAACCTATGTCCAACGCAATCACTCGGTGATGATGAAGATGAAGATGAAGATGAAGTTGAAGTTCAAGAAATTGAAGTAATTAAAGGTAAGAAAGGGAAGCATGCGAGGGACATGTGAGTTGCAGAAAAAGATAAACACTTGGTGTCCGCTTACCTTAATTCCTCCGGTGATCCGGAGGAAGGATCAGATCGACAAAAGGGAGCGTTATGGACTGAAATCAAAGACCGAATGTCATGCACCAAAGAACCATGAAAGCTCTTAAAAGGCGTTGGGGTCAAATGAACGAAGGTATTACTTTATGGGTATCACAACTTGGTGCAATTGAGCGTATGCAAGCTAATGGTGAGGCTATTAGCAACATAGAGGCTAAATCACATGAACTTTATTGACAAAAAAATGGAGGTGACCATCCTTTCCTGTTTCACCATTGTTGAATAGCAATGCAACACCTTTCGGAGATGGATGTTTGGTAGAGATTTAACCGCTGTGAATGAAGCGAGTCCTAAGAGATCAAGCGATGAAGCCTGAATGCCAAAGTGTCCCGACGGTGTGAAGAAAGTAAAAGCCCAAAATAAATTGAAAAGTATTGCAACAAGCTTAGATAAATTCAATAACACTTTAAGTGGGATGCAAAATGAGCGAGGTCTAATGGTAAGGGAATGTCTGATATGGTCGAGTACCAAAAACAACGAGATGAAACTGAAATGAGGTTTAAGATGTTTCAATTGTTGATGACAAAACCGTATCTTGAACCATTTGAGGAAGAGTATATTGCGAAGCTGAAGAAAGAGTTTATGAAGTAACTCATATGTTTTAAGGATAACTTAAGTTTTATGATAAATGTTATTGTGTTTTAATGGTTAATGTGTAGTAGTATTTTATGATTAATGTACTTGTATTTTAGTGTTGAATGTAATCGTGTTTTAGTTAATGGAATTGTGTTTTAATGGTTAATGCAGTAGTACTTTATGATTAATGTACTTGTATTTTAGTGTGTTTTAGTTAATGTAATTGTGTTTTAAGATTAATGTAGTATTATTTTATGATTAGTGTACTTATATTTTAGTGCTAAATGTAATCGTGTTTTAGTTAATGGAATTACTAACAAATTAATATTGATATCTTATCCACCGACATTATAGATTGCATTCTTATCCTAAAAAAATGGATAGATTGCAGTCTCATGAATAGATTACAATCTTATCTTCAATAATAATGGATGACAATCTCATCAGCAAAGATAGATTGCAATTTTATCATCAGAGATAGAATGCAATCTTATCCGCAAAGATAGAATGCAATCTTAGCAGTAGAAAAATATTAGACAAAGATTGCAATCTTCTCTGCAAAGATAGAATGCAATCTTATCCGTAGACATAGATTGCAATCTTATCCGTATAGGTTTATAAAAGCAGAGTTATATTGTATTTTTTTTCAGAATAACATTCTTCTTCCAACAAACACTAGCGCTTCCCCCCCCCCCTCTTCAAATTTCTCACAAACATGAACCCAAATGAAAATTCTTCTAGTTAAAGTGATGATTTATTTGATGACTATGTCAACAACATCATCATTGTGAATGAGTGTCTAGATGAAGAAGAAGATTACATAATCGAGCAAGCTGCTCAATTGGTTGTTGCCCCAGCAAGAAGAAGATCTTACAACAAGCTTAAGTTCATTGATAGACATCATGAAGCTGCAAACACAAGGTTAATGAACGATTACTTTGTTGATCGTCTGTTATACCCAGAATCTATGTTTCGATGTAGATTCCATATGCGTAAGTCTCTATTCCTTCGAGTTATGGAGGCAGTTACTGCAAAATAACACACATACCTCCCACAACGTCGCGATACTACTGGAAAACTAGGAGCCACTCATATCCAGAAATGCACGGTAGCGTTGAGGATGCTAGCCTACGTAACTACAACTGATTCAATTGATGAGCCACTCATATCCAGAAATGCTCAGTCAACTGCAAAAGAAAGCCTTGCTCACTTCGTTAAAGGTGTCCGACATGCATTCACAAGAGAGTACTTGAGGAGGCCTACTGTTACAGACTTGCAGCGCCTCCTACATGATGGGAAATGAAGGGAATTCCCAAGCATGATGGATAATATAGGTTGCATGCATTAGTAATGGGAAAAATGCCCGCGTGATTGCAAAGGATTAGACCAAGGAAGGAGTAAATATGCAACGATTATCTTAGAAGCCATTTCCTCTGGTGACTTATGGATATGGCACGCATTTTTTGGAACACCTGGAACTTACAATGACATTAACGTGTTGCAATGATCTCCAATATTCGATGATTTATATAAATGTAAGCTCCTGAAGTGAACTTTACAGTCAATGGAAACACATATGCCAAAGGATACTATCTAACTTATGGGATATAGTGGGCAGTGTCAATCCCTAGAGCATGGTAGGTTTGTATCTCCCGAGAAATTCTCGCCGTGGCCAATTTTATGTAGCCATTTCCAGAGTCACGAGTAAAAAGTTCCTAATAGTACTAATTTGTGAGAAAGAACATGGGATGTCTAATACTACTATTAATGCAACATATAAAGAAGTTTTCCAAAACATATGAGTATTATGTATTTGCTAAACAACTTTATAATTAATATAAAGGTGCATTTTTATTATACAAGAAAGTTTTGATCGAGTAGTTGTAAAGGATCGTTTATATGTTTTCAATGTAGCTGATATATAAACATTCTTATTAAACTAAAAAACTCCCGTGACCTAGTTTTATTATAATTGGTGGGGTATGGAAAGTAGGAGAGAGAAAAGGTGGTGGGTATGGAAAAGTAGGATAGAGAAGGTAAATGGGGAGGTTAATGGATGTAGGTATGGAATTGTGTAATGGCAAGAGCAGGTGATAATGTTAGTGGAAAGTGATGTGGACTAATGAGGTGAGGAGAGAGAAAATAAGGGGAGGTTAACCAGTTTAGATGCTCTAAGGTTCCCCATTTACCTTTTCTCTCCTATTTTTCCATACCCCACTACCTTTTCTCTCTCCAACTTTCCATATCCCACCAATATTAATTAAATAATTTGATTCATCATATTAACTTTAGATAATATTAATCAAATCAAACTATGGTAATTATGTTAAATATTTACCTTCTAATTAATTAGATTAATTCGTTAATTATATTACATTAACAAAAGCATTATTTTTAATTACACTTGTTTATTGCTAATTGCTAATTATAGTAATTTACCCGAGAAATTATGGAATTTTTGAAGTGTTGAAAATATGTCAAGATTGGTCTCTATTTATAGAGGATAAAAAATGTGACCTTTGGTATAATTTTTTTTAATTCATTAAATTAAAAAGTTATATCATTTTTTGTAAAAGGTAGCATTACTGTTGAAAAGGCAAAAGAGGTGACAAATGGCGCCGTATTAGTCGCCATTTCGCTGGGGCGCTGCATGTGTCTTCCTGCCATGACAAATGGCGTCACTATATTGGTCAGAGGCATTTTTTTATAAAAAAAAGAAAAAGAAAAAAAGTAGGAGAGAAGGGAACACGTGTGAGAAGGAGAAAAATGGGGATCGGTTGTCTCAGCCATATGGCGTGTTGTGATTCGCCGTGGATGTTAGAATCCTCCCTATTTGTTGATACTCCACTCTTTATGGGAAGCATACAACAATGGCGGGTAGGTCATTTTTCCCATTTTTTCTAAAATGGGTAGGGTGATTTTCCACCATTGTGGTTGCTCTAAACAGTTTTAAAATGTCATAATAACTAGTTTTTGGACCAGTGCAAAATACACTGGATATCTTTCGTTTTAGTAAGTATAATCTACTATCCTTCTAAAAGTTGGAGTAAAGCTATAGTTCAAAGGAATAGTAAACTGAGTGATAAAACCTCGTAATTCACTGTTCCTAAGCGAAATGCAATCGCAGCCGTTGCCAGCGGAAGAGCTTGAACCGCACGATTCAACCACAAGGCTCCACCTTCATTACACGTACCATTCATTATACATAAAAAGGAATCCAGGTCCATGGGCTTCATGGTTTCCACAAATTGGCCTGCTCCCTAGATATTGGCTCAAACGTACAGAAACTCTCTAACTTGCTGGGTCCATCTACCAATATCCGCAACACGTGCCCACTCACCTCAACTGTTCTTCTGTCCATTTCTGCGTCATCCATTCAAGGGTAGCAATGGTTCAGGCGACCCTCTTGCCCCCCAGCGACAAGCCCTGGTCCAGGCGAGACCAAAACTGAACTCACAGCACCCCAGCCATGAGAGTCGTCAAAACTGGAAAGTAACCCATAAGCCACGGGCCAAATTCATCGGCTCCCCCGGGCCATCCGAGCCGATGAGCCTAGTTGTTCGGCCCTAAATTCCGTAAAATAGATTATTATAGGTTATTATGTGCTCCTAAATTCCGTCATATGAGGGATTGCAACTGATATGCAGTACTTCCATTCGTCCTCTAATGGCATCCTATTTACACTATTGCCCTTCATATTTTTTTAGGTCTCACCTCTTCATACCTTCCTTCCCCATTTATAAAGGTGTTTTTTCTATTTCCCTTGCTTGTGTGTTGTTGCTCATATTCCAGCTGGTATTGCTCCTTTCTTCCTCCTCTATCTTCAACTGTTTTTGCATACTCCTTTGGCTTTTGCATGTGTTCAGCATTACAAACGCTTTTCATCATTGATTAAGAAAAATTACAATGACATATCTAACAATTACTACTATCAACTATGACAATTAACTCAATACATTGCCTATTTGCACCTAATGGACCTCCACATTTGACATATTTCCTAATGCCATAATGCAACACGAATAGCTGTGATTCTATTGGAACAAAAAATATTAACCATACATTTTTTATTCTAATGTTCAAATTTAACTTCTTCTACTGTGCAAATGAGTCACTGTGTATTCTAGGTAGATTCAAATCAATGGCCTAAGTAGTTACATGTCAACTATGCTAATTAATTTTTCCTGCTTGCATGCTGTTATCTGGTGTAAATGGTTACTTCCACCATTTTCCATACCTACATATGCACTTGTGCAGTCCATGTACAACATGTTGGTAGATATTGGTGAAAGGGAAACTGTGAATAGTTGGGCAACGAGGAGTATCAAAGAGAAAGCTTGGCACTGTTAAAGGTTTAGAGGTTTAGGATTTATGGAACTCAATTAGGAAAAGTAAATGTGCAATTAGTTAGGAAAAGTAAATGTTACAAACGTGGCTTCTCTTAATTGTGTTTTACTAGCTTGAACAACCATTTTTAAATGCCAGTTTATTACTTTTGTTCTTGCTCTTGCATAGTTGTATGAATTGGAAAAACTAATAGCCATGAGAAATTATTACTTTTCTGCTTGATCCTTTGTTTGTAGTTATTATATTGCATTTTATAATGTGCTTTTAGCATAGCAAACATACACTTACATTTACTATGCTAACAGTACGCGTTGCACCTCGCTGGTGAAAATGTCATATGTTGCTAAAAGTGTTATTTCTCCTGCTACGGGATCCCATACTATTGTATCCTTTACTAATACATTTTCCTTAATTTCTTGTATGTTTCTTCTCACATATACACCTATTCAGGCCTCTGGTATTATTGTTTTTTACGCAGGCATTAACAGGTATTATCTTCTGTGTTCAATATCGTGCCACAATTGCCATGTATGTGCTGCCTTTGTTATTTGGTGCTTGTTGTGCAGTTTACACATTTAGTCATTTGTTCTTGTATACATCCCTATTGATACGTACTCCCTTAAAAGGGTATATCCTCCTACCATGCATGATAGCTTACTGACGTGTGCTTCTGTTAATGCCTCGTAAGTCTGTACCTATGTATGCTCCATACTGGAGTCCTCTAGAATTAGTGGTCAGGCCTATGTAACCTGGTTACGTATAGTTTACAATGGCCACATAATTACGGTTATTGCACATCTTCGTATTAGTTCTTGGTAGCCATGTTGACAAATGTGTCATACACCCTCTGTATAATAGTGGCAAAACTGCGTTCTTAATAGGAATTGACATGTTGTCTTGTAGAATGCCAATTATACATTTGGTGGACCAGCATATGTGGTGCCAACTGCCCTCCGTCTATGCTCTTCTTTACCTGTTTGGCATAACAAAAGATAATTCCATGCACGCATATAGAATGATACATAGAGTGGTTAACAAGTAGTATACATCACCTATAGCTCAAGGATCTTTGCTTCTGACATGACCATGCACCCCCTAAAATCAGTGCTTTACGTTATAGGTTATGGCTAGGACACCCAGGATAATCTCAATTCCGTTTCGACCTCTTTTACGCCAAATTACTGAATGCATGCATTTCCCAGAACCTGTCTATGACTCTGTTGACATGGTATAGAATAATGCTTGCGTGACTGTTACGACGGAATGCTTCGCAATTGGTTATGTCTTTGTCGGTGGAAAGGCAAGTAATCTAGAGGAGTCTTGTGAAAGAGCTGCTGAACAGGCTGTCCGGAAGCTTTTGCATATGTACCATGTCCGGGTTGAGGATTTCACGTCAGAAAGGAAACAAATGTTTGAACGGTGTGCTAGGCTCTATAACTTGAAACGTTTGGAACTGGAACGGATTGAAAAGAAAGAACCAAATATTGTTGTGCATGAACATGAGTGCATGAATATCAAGTTCTGTCCTAAACATGTGTGCATCAATTATATTGAAGTGTTGCGCACTGCCGTTAGCCACACCCAAGCCTTGTTGACTCCGATTGAGACCATCTATTTTGGACAGTACTCCTTTACTTCATGGTTGACAATTAAACATTCTTCCAGTGCTGATGGAATGGAGTGTGTCTTTGGAGATTACTGTGATACACGCTTTGATGCAAAGCAGAGTGTTGCAAAGAAGACCATTGCTTGCCTTATGCGCCTCCACAACCTCGAAATAAATGATACAAACTACAAAGGTGCGAACTACGCTGCTGTACTATACTCCCTTGAACGTGAAAGCTATGCAACTGATAGGGAACGTGTACTAGGGATCGTCGATGACCTTCAGCCAAGTGCACTGGTTGTAGAACAAGAGTGATTAACTCCTCGTGGTGAACTCTTCCAAAACCGACAATGATCTCTCCTCCTCCCCCTCCGAGAAAGCGTAAATCGAGGTCATCTTTTGGAAGCTCATCTGCCACTGGAACAGGGGTTGCTATTCCGCTTCTTATTGTTCCAACTGAGCTTGAAACTGTACTGAAACGTAGGAAAAACTAAATAGTCTGTGCATTAAGGTGCTTCCTTTTGTGTGGGCATTTACATTTGATCTAATGTACACGTTATTCCTTTGTACAAGAACAACTTTTTGGGTGGCGTGCTGCTTTGTTTCGGCATCTTTTTGAGCCCTTCTTTTTTTTATAAAAACATACAGTCGCAGTGTGTAATCCAGTGTTCTGCATTCATGAGCAGACCTCTTCTGTATTTCGCTTCTTATCTAATAGTAATGTCTTTGATCCTAACTTTGTTGTAAGTACTCAACTAAATTATATATAAAGATTTAATTTAGAATGAAATATTTGCCATTTACGATTTCATGCCCTTAATTTGATTTGTTTTAAATCCCTGATTCTGTGTATCCTTTTGTTCCTACTCTCTTTGTGGGTGTCTCACATTTGTCGCCGAATTCTACTACTTGCATACAGACTCGTGAAGTGGGCAGCTTGCCAATTATTCTGCCATTGTTAGCCTGCGCAATGGTAACCCACCTAAGGCCCTGCTGAACCGCATTGGTTCCCGTGCAACAACATATGGGTATTACTTGTTCCTCCCTCCTTTGCTTTCATGTACGTATACTGTTGTTAATGAAAGTTAGTAAATGGCTTTGTTATGTTTTAAATATCTTCCCTAAATTACTTCTCCAACATCAAGTACCTCTACCCTAGATGTCTATGGTTTGTAAAAGTTGCTTATCCATAAATAGATCCTATAAATACGCCGTCAACGTCCAAGACACGGGTATCCAATCGCATGAAATCAGTTCAGCAAAGTGTAACCACACATGCTGACTTGGGTTTCCTGTCCTCAACGCGGACTGCACCCATTATCCATAATCGACCGATGCCTTCACAGGCACCTGCCGTGGACGTGCCAGTGCGAAGAACACGCAATAAAAGGTAGCAACAACACCCAACGCGTAACTACCCACCTTCTGCTCATTGTTAATAGATTCCACCTATTTTCATTACTTTCTAATCTTAAAGGTTATCACTTCAGTCCAGGCAGCTCTAATGGTGGGTCAGTGTGTGCCAAGCGCGCCCTTGGAATTATCTCCACCACATTTTTGTACGTTTTGTTTTGCAAAAAAAATCTGCTACGAACCGCCCGGCTTTTATTGCAGTGGTGGTGAAACAAAACATCGCTTCTGATGCGTACCCTTCAGAACTTATCAGGCTATTCACCTCTCAAGATGATGATTCCATACATGTCCGGACATATGGTAGACTATACAATAACCTTTTCTCTTTTAGCTCCCTTGGTGGAATATTCGATTCAAAAACTGAAAAAGGCATATATGTTTTTAAGTTACATGGACAAATGTACCACTTTATCCCTGATCTCCTACCTGATCCTACTAACCAAAAAGCTAAATTTCTACAATTATATTTCTATGATGCTCAACATGAACGCGAGAACCGTTTAGGCCTTTTCCCTGAACTCTGACCTGATGTCATATCCATAATAATGGACATTATGCAGTATAACCCGTATGCAAAAAGTTTTAAATCGCTGCGAGAAATCGACATAGCTGATGACACAAAAATCCGCATTAACAAGGATCCAATTCTTGATCAACGCATCTACAATGTGCCCACCGCTGAAGAAGTTGCTGTTATATGGAAAGAAAAGTCTTCCACCAGCCAACATAGCAGCCCATATATAGTCGTGCATAGGAAGTCAGATGAATCCCATAGGATTATGCATTATTATGGTTGTTATGATGCACTACAATACCCGCTGATTTACCCATATGGTGCATGTGGCTGGCACCAAGGGCTTAAGAAGATGTCCAAAGGTGGTAGAGAACATGCTGTAACCCCATAAACTCGCCTGCAATTATAGAGGTTACTGATTTCCTGTCCGAACAAGCTTCTAGTATTTAGCAAACAAACAATTCATTGTACTTTGTTGTCATATGTTGCTCCCTTCTTTTCTGTGTGAGGTCTCATATTTTTTCCTGTCCTGCTTGTTGTATTCGGTGTAGTTGCAAGGACTAGCCATAACACTCGGGGGCAGCATATATCTTGTAGAGAATATTATGCCTACAAATTCCAGATCCGGCTAGGCAATTACCTCCTAAGGGCGTGTCGCTTGCTGCAACAATATATTGTTGATATGTATGTAAAACTTGAGAACACACGCTTAGATTTCTTCAGGAAAAATCAGGCGGCTATAAGGGCTGAATTGTATCAAGGCCTCATTAATAGCTTTACGGGTGGTGAGACACAGTGCGAATGTAGGCCACTGAGTGATCCTGCCACCGTCTTTCTTGGGTGGCCCACGGGATATGCAGAGGCGCTATTTGAATGCATTAAGCCTTGTGCAACGCTTTGGAAAGCCATATTTGTTTGTCACAATTACCTAGTAACCCCAATTGGCCAGAGATTAAGGCAGAACTCGCGCCCGGTGAGCAAGCACAGAATAGGCCTGACGTGGTCGCACGTATTTTCCGTGCAAAACTTATTGCGTTGAAAAAAAATAACAGAGGAAAACTATTTTGGTGAAGTTGCAGCATTTGTATATGTTGTAGAATTTAAAAAACGGGGATTACCTCATGCGCATTTGCTTGTTATCATGAAGCCCGTTTACAAGATCAAGGATGAATTTAAATATATTTGTGCTGAAATTCCATCTACCGACACTCCGCATCTACGCAAGGTAATTGTATCCCACAATATGCACGGCCCGTGTGGCACGGCTAATCCTGAATGTCCATGCATGAAGCATAAGGGCACAGAAGGAATTTGTAAGTATGGCTACCCTAAGCCTTTCATTGCTGACACAACCTATGCTGAGAGTGGGTACCCCTTATATCGAAGAAGAGGCAGTGGTGAATCAGTCAAAATTCGAAAATTTAGTATGGATAAAAAGTGGTTCATACCATATAATGCTTGCCTTTCCGCAATCTTTGATTGCCACTTGAATGTTGAAATCCGCTCAATTATTCAAGTCGTGAAATACTTATACAAGTATGTGTACAAAGGGCATGATCGGGTATCTTTCAATGTTGCTTCCACTAAATCTAACAAACCACCTGATGAAATTGAGCAGTTCCAGTCAGGACGGTGGGTTTATCCTTGTGAGGCTGCTTGGAGGATCTTTGGATTTGATTTATTTGAGATGAGCCCACCTGTTCTTGCGCTCCAAGTACACTTGCCAAATTCACAAACAGTCCGGTTTAGACCAGATAAACCCTTGTCCATGGTTGTATCAGATGACAAGCGATTAATGACCCCATTAACTGAATTTTTCAAAGTAAATGCTGCAAATCCAGATGACCCAAAGTATTTGTACCCTGAATTTAGCGAACACTTTGTATGGAAATCTTCGGCTAAAACCTGGACAAAAAGAGTCTTACACAAGATTGTGATTGGTAGAATGGCATTTGTTGCACCGGCCGAGGGTGAACGATTTTACCTGCGGCTTTTACTTGCACATGTCCGTGGGCCCAAATCATTTGAAGATTTGCCCACTGTTAATGGGCACAAATGTGCAACTTTCCAAGCATCTGCATTGAAATTAGGACTGCTTGAAGAAGATGATGCAGTGCATAAATGTATTGAAGAAGTTATTAGCATCCCCATGCCTCGTGCCCTTCGCCGCCTATTCGCTACTGTCTTGTTGTTTTGCAAGCCTAGTGATCCAGCTGCACTTTGGCACAAATATTGCCAGTATCTATCTGAAGACTTCCAGCATCAAAATATGGGCTAAGAAACCAAGGCGTACCAGTTAGCTATTAGAGATATCGAGCATAACTTGGAAGAGATGGGAAAAACTCTAAGAGAATTTGGCCTAGACCATTTAAAGGAGCCTGAAACAGAAGATATCCGAAGGATTAAGGATATAGTCGATGCACTCGATGCACCTATACCTGATGATTATGCATTAGCTAAAGACAAGTTGAACAGCAAACAAAGGGAAGCATTTGAATGCATCATGCAACATGTAACAACAAACACACCTGGTGTATTTTTTGTAGATGGCCCAGGTGGTACTAGCAAAACATTTCTCTACTGTGCTCTGTATGCAGCTGTGAGATTGCTCGGTAAAATTGTGCGCCCCACAGCAACTTCGGGTATAGCAGCATCTAATATTGCTACAGGTCGCACGGCTCATTCTAGATCCAAAATCCCACTTGACTACACTGTTTCAATGGCATCCAATGTTTCTAAGCAAAGTGGCCTTGCCGCATTGTTAAGGGAAGCATATCTGATAATCTGGGATGAAGCTTCAATGGCAAACAAAGAAAATGTTGAATCTCTTGATCTATTACTAAGACACTTATGTGATCCAAATCTTGCATTCGGGGGTAAGGTCGTTGTGTTTGGTGGCGACTTTCGCCAAGTCTTACCTGTGGTGCCTAAGAAAAGCCAAAGGGAAGCTGTTGAAGCAAGCATTGTTTCTTCCATGCTCTGGCCACAATTTAAAAGGTTCAGTCTTACCGAGAATATGCGAGCCCACACAGATCCATTATTTGCAGATTTCTTGTTGTCCCTAAGGAATGGACAGCTGCAGACTTATGAAAGTGCAAGAATTCCAGTACCTCAGCACATGACAATTCCAATTGTTGAGGGAACTGACTCATTAGGCCAACTTGTCAGCCATGTATTTAGAGGGATTGGCACTGTTCCATTTGATGAAGAAATTTTCACGGATCGAGCAATATTAACCCCGGTCAATGATGATGTTGATGAAATCAATGCTCGACTGATTGAAGAGTTTCCCGGGGAAGCTTTCACGTATAAGAGCTTCGATATGCTTCTTGATGGAAGTTGTAACATATATCCACCCGAGTTCCTTCACACACTATGTCTAGGTGGCATGAGCCCTCATCAGTTAGTATTAAAGGCAAATTGTCCAGTAATACTACTTAGAAATCTTGCCCCCTCCTCTGGCCTTTGTAATGGCACACGCCTTATTTGCAAGCGCTTTCTCCCTAATATCATCGAATGTGTAATCACAACGGGGCACCACATGGGAGAACATGTTTTTTACCTCGCATTGATCTACGGCCATCTGCTTCATCGAAGTATCCATTCCAATTCCAGCGCAAACAGTTTCCGATCAAGTTAAGCTTTGCCATGACGATTCACAAGTCACAAGGCCAGACACTCAAGCAGGTTGGCATGTATCTTCGACAACCGTGTTTCTCACATGGCCAACTATACGTGGGGATTTCACGTGCTTGCAACTCAAATCAAGTTACGGTCCTAGCAAAGCCATTTCCCCCGTACCAATGTGATGGTTTTGTTGAGAATATTGTCAGCTATTCGGTTTTGGAAAAGGATGGAATCACAAATTATGTGCCATGAACAAGTTAGCATTCCTTACATTCGGGCGCTAATACACCTCCCATCAGTAGTTATTCCTTATTTCCTTTTATGTATTGTATTGCTTTTCCAGGAACCGTAATCTATGGCTGTCCACAGTAGTCCTTTTGACGGTACTAATATACTCCTCTAATACGATCCGTGTCCTACAGGTCAGTTATGTGGTTATATTTGTTTAGCCCCTCCTTCAGTAGTTGTTAGTTCCGTGCAACCAAAATTAGCTGCCTCTAACATACATATCTACTGGTTTTATCTCCTTTTTTACAGCCATGTGTGTTTTGCCATCTAACAAGCTGCAGCAGTTACAGATGGTCTGCCAACTCCCTTGGTTACATTTAAGATCAGTGCTTATTGTTTGTTCTTGTCCACTTTTAAAATTACCAAACTTTACTTGTAACCATGACTACAAATCGTGTTTGTACTCCTTTTAAATATATTGAGATCTTGGGCTAAAATGCACTGTTGGTTAGGAGTATGGATAAATTTTTCTCCTAAATTGTAACATACAAACCTATTGTCTGCCAACTTTGTGAACTTTAAACATATAATGCATGTGCATTTGCAATTTCCCCGACAAATCTGTTCTTTTCCCATACACATGTCCTACGATAACAGTTCAAATGAAGGTTTAACATAGGCCTTTGTGCACATGCGGTTCAATGGGACTCATACGTGCCACGTATTTGTTCCTGTAAACACTGGAAGGTATGATTTGTAAGAATTACCTCTAACTCGAGTCCAAATTATTGGCAATTAGTCCTTTTAAAGAAAAAACAAACCCTATTTGAAATCCTCTTCGACATACTACGTGGAACACACCATGTTACTGTAATAGTAAATTTCTTACAAAGGTATTCACGCCTTTATAACTGTTCTGATACACTACTTAAAAAGGAATACATTTTGTAGCGCATCTAATCAAGAACAAAACTTGAGATACTGTAGCTTACTTAAAGAAATTATAAAATGCACATACATTAAACAAAATTTGTCTCATGCTTCTTGTTCTTTTTCCTTTTTGTTTCACCAGATGTATACATTATAGTAACCAACTTTTGCCACACTCTTTTTGTAAGTTACAGGATGTAATCATGTGAGTTAAACAAACAAAAAAAATGTATACAATTACTTTGCAGTGATGCGATTAGAGAAAGTAAAGCACTTATTAGAATAGTTTTACTCCTTAAATGCGCAATATTCCTAAAACTAATAAGTCGATAAATCTTAGATATTCCATATTTTTTTTAACGTTTATATCTGTGTTAATTTTGTTTAATTTTTCCTAGGTGCAGCTTGAAGGGAAGATAAACTCTATGGTATTCATACACCCTTTTCCTTTCTACTGTCAAATCATTTAACCAGTGGTAAATCTAATGCTATGAGATGCTTTGCTAATTTAATTAATTTTATAGGAAAATCCATGTTGACATTATCTGGAACTACAGATTCTAATAGATATATCGCACAACATTGTACAGTATAATGGTGTTGGAGTGCTGAGCTATGAACCCATGAGATCTTTTGCTAATTAGATATGTTTAATAATTTGGATTTCGTATTAAACAGTGATATCATACATGTTCTGTCCTAATTCTGTAGATAGTAAATCAGATAATATTAGTTGCTTAGTCCCTTACTACCCCCACCTCTCACGTTTTACTGTTACAACATGAAATGTGAACTGTCATTAACTACCTTTTATGTCTGCTTCTGCTTACTTGTTAGAGTGCCATAGTTTAATTAGCTTTTATCCCCCAAAATGCGATTTTACATTTACATTATACCTACATAGTACATACAACTACACAAGCAACATCAGTACTTCCTACTACCCTGGCGTATGCTCATATTAGACATGCCATACTTGTGAACAGTGCATTGTACTTGGTTGCTTGTTCCCCTGCCCAAACCCCTTCCCTATACATCCGGTTCACTAACTCTCCTCAGACAGCCTTTTCCTTACACTTTATAGTTCTTTCTAATCTTTTTCCTCTTCACAAACTCAACTCCAACATCAGGTTTACTTTCTTCCCTCTTTAAGTTTATGCATTTCTTTATATTTCATGTTTTCTACCCTATTAATGGCTGCCTTTATTATTATAGTTATTTACTGGTATACTTGTCCCTTGCTTCTTACACTTCTTTCTTACACTACAATGGAATGTTTACTGAAGCTTATGTGTAGGAGACCCCATTACATGTTTTACCTATACTTCTGTATTTCTTGCCATCTAGCTGAAAATGTCTTTCCTTTTTAATACTGTTTGTTCCAAAATCTGCAAGAATTTTATTACACCATTAATTCATTGTGTCCCTTTTTTTCAAGTAAGAATGTAGATTATTTTGCTAGCATCATCTTGTACTCAAGAATAACATAGTATATTCCCTGACAAAGTAAAACACAATGCATTATTACCCACATCAGATTAAAACCTAGAGAACTAGGCAAATAAAGCTGCCACTAACAAACATAATGAACTATTTTATGATTTGCACCAACTATTCATGCCATCATACCATGTTGCTAGGCCTTGCTTTAAGCATAAATAGTTTACATAACATCCTTCGAAATATGATTCCCAGCAAAAAAAGTTCATGTCCCCTGTCCTGCTTGAAGAACATATTAGCTTAAACATAATACATACAAACTAACTATATCTTACACGCACACCTTGCTAATTTGGTTAAATACATTGCGTAAAATAATGAATTTTCGTGCTATTATTAGGTTCATAAACACCTCTAAATATAACTATATGCTCATCTTGCTAAGCTATGGGAATAATCTATCTCAGCCTACATAATTTAGTACATGGCTAATTAATCTAACATATTGGATAGATTTTAGTGCCTTGTAAATATCCAAACATTTGCACAAATACCTCTGTATTGTAGACATAGCCACCACAATATAAACTACCCATTAAAACACCTGGTTCGCAAATACAATACCTTACACCTTTAGCATATTCACGAGGAAAGATACAACTCAATTATACATGTGTTCACTCTTCATCAGACAACACCCTTATTCATTGTTGTATTTTTTGCCCATTAAACAGGATGAAGCCTGAAAAAGCAGAAAAAACGTACCTAGACAAGCTAACCCCTACTACCAAGGCATACAAGGTCAAGGTAAAGGTCAAGGAAAAGTCTAGAGTATTTATTTCACCAAATAAGAAGACCAGGTACCAGCAGCTTGTCTTGGAGGATGAGAAGGTATACCTAGCAGATTATAGATTTACTATTATTGCAAATAATTGTTGACATGTGCTAAATCACAAAAAAAAATATGTCTACCATGTTTAAATGCATCATGTATTAGGCATTGCATCCGTACATACGTGCCTTGGATGTAGACGCTGATATCTTTGCTAACTACATATGCCTCTGAATGCATATTGTATATGTTGTATATAGTATGTCAATTTACCTTTACTAATTGATATTTCACCACCTGTCAGGGAAACAAAATAAGGGGTGCTCTGTTTGAAAACCAAATAGACGAGTTTTCTAATGTCCTCAAACATGAGCATGAGTATGAGATTGTGAACGCTCCACTTAGGCCTGTTCAAGCTCCATATGCTAAGAGGGAGAATGATTGCCAGATGAGTTTTGGTGGGCAAACAATCATACAACTTGTTGATATGGAAGCCAAGGAAGTCCAACCAAGTTATCGTTCGATTGCTACCATCCCCCACATTACTAACCTTGACGATCGTTTTGGTAATGCCACTGCAACCACCAATTCATGCTACACTATATTTTTTCCTTTTCATTTCCAACTAACATTGAATGCACACCCAAATGTACTTGGCATAGTTCTCTTTGTTGACCAGCCAAGGAAGATCACAACATCGCACGGAATAGACCACACTGTTCGTGAACTTGTGATTACTGACCACAGGTTGCTAACTTCCCCATACAATTACTATTCATTGTATCGATACACCTTACTTTTTAGATTACAATTTTCAATTCTAATCTTTCGAACACCCCTTTTGCCAATCTTGAACAGCCCATGACCATATCTGCTTGGGATGATTTAGCTCTGGAAGATTCAAATACAAGCAATTGCAGTACCGATACATACATCATCATGGGCTTCATAGCTTTAAAGCCATCGTCAACCCAAAAAGGTAGTATCATTACCATACATGTTCCTGCCTCCACTGCATATACACTTGCTCACAGTCATGCTTACATTTACCAGGTTTCTCCTTGGCTACAAGCATGTCAACAAGGTTCATATCCAATCCAAGTGATGAAAAAGCAGTTTCGCTCCGCACATGGTATGTAACTGCCTACAACCCCTTTCACATTTTGAAACAGTGACGTGCTTACTCAAATACATTTATTTCCTCCCTTACAGGGGCTGCACACAATCATTCTATCTTATGAGCACGCAGGGCAAGGGTTCTAACTGCTAGGAATCCAATTGGAGAAAGGAAAATAGTGACAATAGGAGAGATTAAGCTTAAAGAGGTCATTACTACCTTACCCACTACTAATCACTTCAAATTATTAAGCATACTGTTAATACATATAATTTGGTCATATATACAATGATGTCAATTAATGATGTGCACATACAATGACATTGGCAGAGTTACATGATCTGTACATCCAAATATAGATTCTTACTTTTTTTTTTTAACTCTGCTATATTAATTTCCCAACTTTCGTTTTTCCCATTTATGTTTATAGCTGCGCCATTTTAAATTTACCTACATACACCATGTACAGGTCACTACCACACTCCAAGAAGAAAGACACTGGTTGAAGGTTATTGTACCCGAACCTGAACAGTTCAAGATTGTTGTGTACATTGGTTGCAACAGATGTGGCAAACGCACTGAACACTCTCTAGGTGAAGCATTCCCGTGCAAATTCTGCAATAGAAATGACCGTACTGCTACTCAAAGGTAAGAATTAACGATTTCCATATCAATCAGCTTACATATATTAGATTTCTCACCGACTCATACTTTCACGTAAACAGGATTACATTCAAGTTTGATGCAACCGATGACACTGGGGCATTAACAGTGACAGTATTTAGCGACGAATGTGCAACGCTATTCAACCTCCCAATTGCAGACATATATACAATGGTCAAGGATGTAAGCTTCACTATTATGGTTTTTACTTCTTTCAGCTCAGAGACATCCTAATCCAATCTGATTTATACACAAAATCACATTACAAACTAAAAAAAAAAACCTCACTTGCTTTTATTGTTGAACAACGTTTTCCATGCCTATCGAATATGTTTTGTTGCTTTTGTGTGCCACAACAAACTCATATTCTTTCAATAAAACAGTAATGGCCCTATGTGGATATATCATGACAGATTGCAGGTATATAGCATGCCAAATATATAGTTCTAATTAGCATCCACTAACACAGGCGCAACTTTTTTGTATGGTACCCTTAATTTCGAAGTTATTGCAGAGAGCCTACAGTCTAATCCCTTTACCTCCAGATCAGGCCTGCTGTAACACTATCAAGGAACCATTGTCTAAGCTAGGTTCCAAAGAACATTACATGGGAGTAGGTCATCCATTCTCTTACATGCAACAACAGGGCTTCTATTAGGAACACAGTACCCTTTTGCGCTGGTTAGGTCGGAGTTCCTAGAGGACACCCTGCTTTTGTGCCTATTTAGTAGTTATGGATCAAGTCTTTGCTATCCGAGTTTTTGTACGAGCAAACAATGCCGCTTAACTTAACTGCTTTATTCTACTACTTTAAGTGAAAATGTCAGACACACTACTCTAGAAATCTAATGTTTGGCTTACAAGAACCGTATTGAAAAATTTGTTTGGCATACCTATTACCTATCTAATCTTGAACTTATCTGTTTGGCATACCTATTACCTTCACATCCTATTATTTAGAACACCTATTGCTTTAGAAGCATAATGTTTAACTAATTTGTCTCTCTGCCCCGAAAAGCCTACAACTATAGGCAACTTAATGCTAGCCAGACCAAGCTTAAAAAACAATTTAGCAGTATATGGAACTATCACATCCTCACTTATAGTTCTAAGAATTCTTGATTTTTTTTTTTTTGTTTTCCTTCCTCCTGTACAAAGAGATGTGAATCTTTTAATTAATTATGGTGCTATGTGTAAGTGATATTTTTTTGGGGGTGAACAATAGAACTTCGGCATCTACTTTCTAATGGTTTGTAAATGTCTAAATAGGTACTTGTTGTGGAAACTTAGCCTTATGCATTTTAATTTGTGCATCTTTTGGCTCCAAAAAAATGGTTATGTTCACATAAGTGCTGGTTTTGTGAACCTGCCCTTTTGCTTAAATCACTTATGCTAATAAGTGCATTTAGTTATTCACCCCTATTTATACTCATATGTACGTTTACTTATTCACCGCAATGCCTTCTTATTCATCATCTTCAATACAATTATACCACTTACAATATTTCAACTAATATATCTTGGGGTACCACGCCGTTAGCGCGTGGTACAACAACTAGTTTTATTCAAAATTTATTGTAGGTGTAGTTTTTTCAATGTTTATGTTCAAATTTGATAAGCTATTAGATAAATAATATCGAATTTCATGCAATTTTCCCTAAACTCATGATGTAAAGATTTATAAATAGTTAATGAAATAGTACATATTAGATTATTCCAAACACAGTTGAAATGACTTAACATAGTTTTATACCCTCGAAACCAAAAATAGTTTTTAAGTTATGCCATTTTTATTCGGACTTGCCAATATTTTGCTTCTTGGAGCTAGATAGATGTGCATCGGACAGTGACTCCCCCACAAGTCTTATCGCAATGATCATCTTCCCTAAATCCACGCTTCAGTTGTGTTATGGATGATAGGGAAGTTGTTTTTGTGAATCTTTAGCTATTGGGTTTTTTTTATTGTTATTGCCGTATAGTGTGATTCTTGGTTACTACTGCAATATGCCTTTTTTACTAAAATTAACCGTTCTGCACGAGGAGACTCAATAGAGTCACTCCTTATCATGTCAAAAGGTTACCCTTGTTTTATAACACATTTATCTTGGTGCCTTACCTTGAAATATTTGTTCATGTATAGGAAGAAGAAGATACAAGATGTAATCTTATCCTTCATTTCTTTAATGAACTTTTACTATTTCTATGGTATAAGAGGAAGGGTGTGCTTTAGTATGTATTGTTGTTTCATTCATATACAGTGTCGTTACTTGATTTGAGAAGCCGGTAGCACGTCTTTGAGTTTTGGAACATTATAGTTAAATTTGTGTAATGCAATTACTACTTTGGTATATATGATTTCTGCTACTCTTTTTTTCTATGTAGATGACTACAGCGATCTGAGTTAGTTCTGAAGTTCTATGAGGACATAAGTTTTAATCAAGCTCTTGTCATTTATAATTTAGTTTAGTTTTGGAGCAGGTCCAAGTGATGGTCATACTAGTTCGGGAGCATTTCCCATGACATATCCCTTCATTTAAGTTTGATTATATAAATGGTAACCATATATTATATCTTTATGGTTGTGTATGAAAAGGCTGTTACTATTTTTGAGCTTGATCATTTTTTTGGTTTGAAGGATGACTACCAAGCTCGAAAAACTGAAGCACAAGCAAGTGGATCAACAATTAAAGATGATGAATTCTTACTTTGAGGCTGTTGGTGGATGGACAATGAAGGGAACCTTCTTTGGATTAGGTAATAGTGTTGTAAATGATTGCAAGAAGCCTAAGAAATTAATGACAAGTGTTGGACTATTAACACGTGCACCTAACATTGTCTGACAACTCCAGAGTCAACTAAACTCAACAACTTCCGAGCTCAATGAAACAAAGGCAAAACTCTCTAATGCTTTAAACAAGATACATGGGTATGAAAAAGTTGAGAAAAGCAACAAGGATCTGATATTCGAACTTCAAAAAAAACAAATGATAGAATTCTCCCAAGTTTTGGGGTACCATGACAGTGAGTTCAGCTCTTACCGTGAACCTCAATGTCCTCCGTCCCCACCCCCTCCATTTGTAGCTTAGTTCTTTTAAGAAACTTTAATTTTTCTATTACTAGGACCATTTAGCAGGTTTATCTTTTGATAATCTAAACATTAAGAGGCATCTTTTTAGAAACTATGTAGTTTTATTTTAAAGTTATGTGTATTTTTTTTAGGTCAGAAAGATTCTTTTTGGAAAGTTCTGAATGCATTTTTTCTGTTGCTAATTTGATATGGATTAAATTAGTAACTAGTAAGGGGCTAAAGAAAATATGTTGCTAATTTGCCATTAAATTTGTGGATCACACGTTCTTAACCAAAAAAAATATCATTTCTAATTTAGGAACCGATAAGTAATCAGTTGTTAATTTGCGATAGATTATTCAGTCGCAATATAGGGACGACAATGGAAAAGCTCAGTCGCTATTAGGGCATGGGTGGAATCCCTCACTATTTTGGGACTGATAAAGTCCATTATTAATTTGCTACGAAATTAGTTCGTTGCAAATCAGAAACAGATTACACCCGTCACTAAATTACTATAGAATTGGTTCATCGTAATTTAGGGACTGAGAACATTGAGTCGCAACTTTGTGACAGTTGTATGGTTGAGATGTTGTATGGTTGGCATGGTTCAGAGAAAAGGGTTGTATAAGGTTAAATTAGGATGTTGAATAATTAGCTGGGATTGTTATGTTTTGTGTACATGCTTATGATTTGTGCTAGAAAGTGATTTCTTAATGATTATGCTTATATGTTCGTAAGTATATATGTTGGTAGATTGTTCTTGACCTGAGTTTACTTTGTTGTGAAGATGCAAAGCAAGATTGGTTGCAAAATCAACCATGAGACTAGGTTCATTGAGTGAACTAGAGGAAATATTTTGGTATGTTACGCGTTGTGGGGGTAATAAAATTCGTACTTTTTTACATTGTGATGTTTCATGTGCTTATATACATTGTCATGTGAAAGCAACGGTGGCACATATGGATAGAAGCGTGCATGGGTTGGTGATTTATTCACTGATAGGACCTGATGGATGCTTTTGAGGTCCCGTGATGGGACTTGCCATGCTCACATGGGGTCACAAAACCATAACCGGTTTTGGTAGCTCACTTAGTTCAAACATGATGGATGTGTGAGGATCCATTACCAGACTTGGTGGTTTGACTAGTGATCTTGATGGTAAGGTGACACAATCCATTACCCTTGTGGTGGTTCAATTTATTTGAGCTTGATTGGATTGGTGAATATACAACATTTGTTGTGGTTCAAGTGGCTATTGAACTTGATAGGTTCATGTATATCAGGTTGGACAATATTGTCCTTAATGTGTCTATACTCAGTTATACAAAGATTGCTTTTGATTGAGATCATGAGATGGGACTTATAGACACACTCTCGCATAAAATTTGATGTTGTATGGTTGGCATACAATGAGATGTTGTATGTGAGGTTGAGCAATGTGGCTTTTAATGTTTCCATATCCCAGCCTTTGGGTGGTCGTGGAATGGACATGATGGTTACATTATTGTGATAGCTTGTGCATGATCTTACATGGCCAATATCATAGTCCTATAAAAGGGATGGTCTACTTTGTTCAAATATGTTAGATCGTGAGAGTCTATAACCTTTATGGTGGTTTGACAAGTGGAGCTGATGCTACTAGGTGGCAATTAGAGGTGGGTATGGGGCGGACCAGCATGCAGGCCGACCGGCCCAATACAGTATGGGCCCGGCCCGGTCCGAGCCCACTCGATCCCTGGCCTATTGTCCACTAACCTTGTAGGCCCGTGGACAAAATCTGGAAATTTCAGGCACGGCACGGCACGACCCCCCACTCACGGGCTTGGCCCAGCTTGCCATTGCACCACGCCCGCAGGCCGAGCCCATGAACAGGCCTGACCTGACCCATGTCCAAGTGTAGTGGCAATCGGTAGGGGTTATGTTAGAGTCCATGGCCTTTATGGCTGGTTCAATTTATTTGAACGCAATGGACTTGATGTTTTTATGGTCTTCGTGACTGATGCAAATTTATTTGAAGGTTATAGAACATCGTGGATGAGTGTGAAGGGATGGCCTCATTCTGTCAAATGTCGTACTTGTAAACATTCTAGAGAGCTCATTAAACTTACTAGGATTGGCCTCCTACATGAATATGGAGGTGTGGCACCCTTCTGTCGAATTGCTGCATGATATGCTTTTCTAGAGCGCTCATTAAAATCCCAAGGTGATGGCTAAGATTGTTGAACTGTGTAATATGTTCACAATCGTTTGGAAGACTGTGTAATATGTCTTCAATGTCATAAATTAAGCCTGTGTAATATGACTTTAAGAGGTTATATATGAATTTTATGATCAACTGCTTAATATATTGTTCATATGGAAATTCATGGATAACGCGGAGTTTCTCATGCTCCGAGGGTAAGATATGTGTTATCGGTTCCCTTCTCTTTCCTGCAAGTTCAATCTAGTGGACACTTGTAGGTGATGGGACGCCCCATTTCACTAGCATGCTAGTTCAATCCTTGGACCCTAGTATGTAAGTATCAAACCTTTATGTATTGCTTATTTCTTGTTTCTTATGCCTTCGCGTTTATGGGGAATTGTTAGATAAAATCCAAGGAAACATATTGAAAACCTGCACCAGTGTGGTGGCGAAATCGCCTCTAAGACAGTGGTCCTCTTACTAAGGCACAACGCTATTATTGCTAGGAGATTCGATCAAGTTTAGCAAGTTTAGTTGACAGATATCTACGGAATTTTTTTTTATATTCTATTGTTTATCAAAATTATGTATTTATTTGTTTTTCATGAATATTTCTATCGTAACCCTTCTTTTCCTACATGAGAAACCAAATCAAGCATCTAAAATGAAATAGAGGGAGTATATTTATAAAGTGATGAAATAGTCTGATCATTGATATGTTGAAGAACCATACTGAATCGCATTAATTGATTTTGTTGAACTTTCACTTTGACAAACCAAATCAAGCAACGAACTAATTAAGATGAGATAGAGTGAATACATGTTTAAAATGATAAAGTAATTAGATCATTGATGTGCATGTTGTTCCATTATATGGGTTATGCTATATGTAGCCCTTATGGTTGCATATAAGACATAAATACACTACTTAAAATAGAAATAAGTTATGAATTTATGGAAAAATTATGCATCACCCGTTGTAATAAATCATCAATTAATGCAACTTATTTCCAATTTTAGCTTCTTATATGCATAACTTTTCCCTAAAAAGAAAATCAAATTCAACAATTCATACTGCTTAGAGATCAAAGTTAAGATAAGTTTTGACTCCGTTCGTGACAACTAACAAGTGACAAGGCTTGATATTATTTCAAACTATCTCAAATCGTATACAAATAGAAATCTCTAGTTTCAAGCTATGTACTAATTATGTAACAATAGTTGCATCATAGCTGGAGAGCCTTCGGAAAATGCCATTCCGATTTGCTCCTTGATTTGCGTTCACGTACCATGCATTAATCAATTTCTATGTTGAAGAATATATGATTCTACATACCATCTTCAAACATAGCAAGCGGCCAATAACATGTTTTGTTATTCGGATAACTTTATTTAGGGTTTAACAATTAAATAAACTGACGTCAATTGATATCTATATACTAGTCTCCCTCTACCTTTAATTTTATTAACTTTTTTGATGAGATCTTTTATAAATTTTATTTGACACAAATTATAAGAAGAGATATCGTGTGGGTTGTACAAGAAATGAACCATTATTATATATCTCTATTATATAAGGCAACTCTTAAGGACTTTGGTGTCCATTTGAGTTGCCCAAATTACCCCCAACTATAAACAAATATTACAAGTGCAACCATTTAATAAATTTAAAAAATGTAAGATTGTTCTTGATCCCACCTTGTATCGCAGTCTTGCCGGGGCCCTTCAGTACCTCACCTTCACTCGACCTGATATAACATATGCCGTTCAGCAGGTTTGTCTTTTCATGCATGCTCCTAGGGAGCCTCATTTTAATGCCCTTAAACGTATCATTCGGTACGTTAAAGGCACTTTGGACCATGGCCTACATCTCTATCCTTCTGCTCCTACTCGATTAATCACCTACATTGATGCTGATTGGGGTGGTTGTCCTGACACCCGTCGTTCTACTTCTGGGTACTGTATTTTCTTGGGTGATAATCTTGTCTCATGGTCCTCTAAACGGCAGGCTACTTTATCTCGATCGAGTGCAGAGGCCGAGTATCGCGGAGTTGCTAATGTTGTTGCTGAAACTTGTTGGCTACATAATCTCCTTCTGGAACTTTATTGTCCCCTGTCTCGGGCCACTCTTGTCTATTGTGATAATGTCTCTGCTGTGTATCTATCTCACAATCATGTCCAGCATCAACGTACTAAACATGTGGAGTTAGATATCCACTTTGTACGCGAGAAGGTAGCTCTTGGGCATATTCGCGTTTTTCATGTTCCTTCTGCTTATCAGTATGCTGACATTTTCACTAAAGGCCTTCCTCGGTAACTCTTTCTTGATTTCAGATCCAGTCTGAGCGTCCGGCCTCCTCCCGCTCCGACTGCGGGGGTGTGATAGAGAATATGTAAATATTCTCTTCTATGTATATCAAGATATGTTTTGTGTAATTATGTAAAGTTAGTCTCATACTATTAGGTTGTAATCCTATATATCATGTGCAATGAGATCCAACCTCCTCAAGGGAGTATTACACAATCTTACAAAAAACAAAAGTAAAATAAAGAAAAAAAAGGGAGAAAAAAATCCTAACATTTGCGTTAAAATAGACAGCCAAGTAGTTACGTTACTTCACTGTGTTCACCTTTTCCAAATTTTTTTTAATGCACTAATTAATTGTAAATGCAGTTTTTTCTACTTCTTCAGTTTCTCCTCTTCTCCTTCCTCTTATTTCAACTTCTCTCATGAATGAGGATTAAATTGAAAATATCCACAAAATCACGCATACGTGATGTCACGCACGCATCGCGTGCAAAAAATACTAGTTTGTATTATTAAAAGAGCTATATTAAGGGGACCACAAGGTTAAAAAGAGGTGGAGTAAATGATAGAAAAAATAGTACTCTCATTACAGGTAAAGAAATAGATAAACAATGATAAATAACTGACAACTTACAGTTAAAAAAATTAGATAATTAAACTAATAAAAGGATGAAAGGAGTATGTGCTAGAGCTAGACATCAAGACATGTAGAGCGAGGAAATGAGGAGGGGACAATATATGGTGACGAGGGAATTGGAAGAAAATCTGGAGTTTGATTTATAGTTGGATACTTAAAATAGAATATGAGAGTCACAAGAAAAGCGCCTTGGGAAAGGGTGTTATTGCCTTAAAACCTCTAATGTCTTTCCTTATTTTAGTTATTCTGTCATCAATTTATCAATGTATCTCAACTGTTTTTTGTTTGGATTTGCTCATATACACGAGAATATAAACTTGTGTCTTTGTACTCTTTCGTGTTTTTGACTCTACAGTCTACACCGTGCTGAAATCAATTATATATGGAAGTATAAGTTTCTCAAATGATTGTAAAATGCTTAACGCCATAGCAAGTTGTTTTTATCAAACTTGTCTGGATCTAGTGGTCATATTATGAAAAATATACATCATTTTAATTCTTAGTTATACCAAAAAAAAAAATAAGATTGTGCTATGATAGAACTTACTCTTACGCTAATCATATAATTATAATGTGACACTTGTAATTTTAGTACTTTATATTATATACTAGCTCTGTTTTTTTTTATTGTTAATCTTTTCTTTTTTGGTCATTGTTATTTTATTGTTGCACTCTATTTTTTCCTTATATAGTAGCCTATTACATTAATTTTTTACACTTTTCTACCTCATATACCACACCACTTATTTTAATAATAATCCACCCAAAACCTTCCCACCTATCCTATTTTTCTCTCTCCTATAATATTTTAATGTTTTTTTACATTTTCCAAAACCGGATATTATTTGGCTGTACTTCTTTCTTACTTTTTGCCAAATTTCTTTGGTTCTCCCTCAAATGAAGTGTAACAATTTTGAAAGAACGGAGGGAGTATATCACACGCTTCATCTGAAAGTTAAAATTAATACCTAAAATATTGTTGGGTCTCCATATAAGCGCTTTGAATCCCTATGAAGCTAATTATGATATAAACTAAGTAACATCATATATTCATATCAATATGCTACCGTATGTATGAAAATATATGACCAATCTATTAGAGATATGTTAGATATTCTATTTAGGAATTTGATATTATCAATATTATTCCCTTTCAAATGAAGTACTTTCTTTAACAACCATAGTATTTCGGATATTAGTGTTCATCTTAAAGTTAACATTAATATCTGAAATATTGTTGAGTCTCTCTATACCCCCTTTGAATCCATATGAAGCTGATTATGATATAAACTAAGTAACATCAGATATTCATATCAATATGCTACCGTACATGTATATGGAAGTGTACGACCAATCTATTAGAGATATGTAAGATATTGTATTTAGGAATTTGATATTATCTATATTATTCCCTTTCAGATGAAGTACTTGCTTTCTTTAACAACCATAGTATTTCAGATATTAGTGTTCGTCTTAAAGTTTACATTAATATCTGAAATATTGTTGAGTCTCTCTATAAGCGCATTGAATCCTTATGAAGTTGATTATGATATAAACTAAGTAACATCAGATATTCATATCAATACGCTACCATACATATGAAAGTACACGACCAATCAATTAGAGATATGTTAGATATTGTATTTTGGAATTTGATATTATCAATATTATTCCCTTGCAGATGAAGTATATTCTTTAACAAACATAGTATTTCAGATATTAATGTTCGTCTTAAAGTTAACATTAATATTTGAAATATTGTTGAGTCTCTTTATAAGCGGTTTAAATCCATATGAAACTGATTATAATGTAAACTACTCCATCCGTCCCATAATATAGTGTTTATTTCTTCTTTTTTCACAGGAATAAAGGAGAATGGAGGGAGTAATAAAATTCTCCAAAAAAATATCTAATGAAATACTTTTGTCTTGGAACTACTTTAAGGGTCCGTTCTGTTCAACTAATTTTAACTTATATAAGATTTTATATGATCATATAAGATAAGATAAGATAAGATCAGATAAGATAAAATAAGATGTTAGACACACTCAATAAACTATCTTATAAGATAAGATAAGATCATATCAGATCAGATAAGATTTTATAAGATCATATAAGATAAGATAAGATAAGATAAGACAAAATAAGTTGAACAGAACAGACCCTAAAGCAACAAATATTCCTTGTAATAGTTTGAAGTAATAAATAGAGACACACATTTTGAAAGAAAAATAGCGGTATTTTAAAAAGTTTGTATAAAAATTAAGGATAATTTAGTCTAACCAAATTGATAAAAAAATGAAATAGGCACAACATTTTGGAACACCCCAAAAGAAATGTAAGCACTATATTATGGGACGGAGGGAGTAAATAACATCAAATATTCATATCAATATGCTACAGTACATTTGAAAGTATATGACAAATCTATTAGAAATATGTTAGATATATATTGTATTTAGGAATTTGATATTATCAATATTATTCCCTTTCAAATGAAGTAATTTCTTTAACAACCACACTTCAAAAAAAAAAAATCTTTAACAACCATAGAATATTAGCTGAGGTACATCATACTCCCTCCGTTTCTTTTTAATCTACACACTTTCCTTTTTGGTCAGTTTCTTTTTAATCTACACACTGTTGCTTTTTCTATTTTAGATAACATGTCACATCTACTTTCTCCTCTTTTTCCACCCATGTCATCCACTTTTTAATATTTTATCCCACTTTTTACTTTCTCTCTCTCACTTTTCAGTTTCTCTCTCCACCTTTTCAGTTTTTCTCTCATACTTTTGTACTTTCTCTTTGGTTCTCCCCCAAAGTGAAGTGAGTAAATTAAAATGAAATGAAGGGAGTACATGTGAAGAAAAGAAGGTACATTACCATACTAGGGTGCATCCGGAAGGGGGGCAAAAAGAATTTCTTTCAAGTGGTATTTTTTATACACTTCTTGCACGTTATATCATGCATGCAAATCCTATAAATACCCTGCACTTTAATTTCATTCCATATCTTCTATCCTCAACCTCTTCCTTACCTTTCACTTTCCCACTTTTTTTTTGATCGAATAGTTTCACTTTCTCACTTCATTAAATCATTCACAACATTGAACATACATATTTTATTTCTTAAAATTAATCAAGAAGTTACAGGATTTTTAAAGTGATATATATAACAAAAATAGAATGAAGACGATAGTAATATCAGCCTCAAAATCTTTACATATTGTTTTATTGGCCTTGATTTTTCTCTTTAACCAACAAATCACAACAGCTAAGAGTCAAAACAATATTAATGTGGTGAGACTCGGTGCGAAAGCCGACGGAAAGACGGACTCGTCAAGGGCATTTTCGTCTGCATGGGACATTGCATGTAAGTCAGGAAACCCTTCTACAATTACTGTACCAATAGGAAGGTACTTGGTTAACTCGGCCTTAACATTTAATGGTACAAATTGTAATAGCAAGGCTATAAGCTTTGTTATAAGAGGCACCTTGGTGGCCCCTGCCGACTTTCGAGTGCTCGGAAATGGCGGCACATGGTTCGCTTTTGACGATGTAGCCGGAGTTTCTATTTTCGGCGGTGTCTTTGATGGCCGAGGCGCCGGTCTGTGGGCTTGTAAGAGGTCTGGAAGCAGGTGTCCTCAGGGAGCTACCGTAAGTGAAGTTATCTTTTTACCTTCTATTTCATTTGATGGTTGAGGACTTGCGTTTTTAATAATCCCGAATTTGCACAAAATATAAATTAAGAATTATACTATAGAACAAGCTAAATACTACTTCCTCCGTTTCTTTTTAATCTACTCACTTTCTTTTTTGGTCTTTTGTTTTTTAATCTACACACTGTTGCTTTTTCTATTCTTGGTAACATGTCGCATCTACTTTCTCCTCTTTTTCCACCCATGTCATTCACTTTTTAATATTTTAATCCACTTTTTAGTTTCTCTCTCACACTTTTTAGTTTCTCTCTCACACTTTTCAGTTTCTCTCTCTACCTTTTTATTTTTTCTCTCATACTTTTGTACTTCTTCCTTAGTTCTCCCCCAAAGTGAAATGAGTAAATTAAAACGAAACGGAGGGAGTACTAAATTAATTGTCATTTTATTTTTTATGTCATAGTAAAGCGATAAGAATTGTTACATTAAGTGGTTTAAAGCGTTTATGATTAATTTTAAAAGTTCTCCAAATATATCTGTTGTCAAAACACATGCAAACCGTTAGTTCTCAAGAATTGATTCAAGTCAGGAAATCTTTATTACTTAGTCGTAGTTGACTATAAGTGTTCATGAAACAGGTAAACAGTGCTATCAAGTTCAATCTTGAAAAATTATACTCCCTCCGTCCCATAATATAGTACCCATTTCCATTTTGGGAATCAAACTTTAAAATTTTTGACCAAATATTCTCATTAATGTATACAAAAAAACATACTCATGTGGGGTCTTGTTAGATTCGTCTCAATGTCTACATTTATATTATCAACTTTTTATATTTTTTACTAATACAAAATAGAAGATATTGTAGGTCAAAGGTACGTCTTGGAGACTGTGCAAAAAGAAATGTGAACTATATTATGGGACGGAGGGAGTATTTTTGTTTATCTTGAAAATTATAGATTTTCATAGTTTTACTATGAATATGCTCTAAACATTAATATTATATATCTACTGATATAATTATAAGATTTTGTCAAGAACTTTGAAATCAATACTAATTTAGGCTTAATATTTAACGCTTATATTTAGTCTTTAGGGGTATGTGTAGCACATCATAATTACTAATATAATATTTATCTAAAGAATAATAGTAGTCAAAGTTTTATTTATATGAAAAACTATTAGAGAAAAAACAACCATGAATAATCACAAAAGGGATTAAAGGCATACTACTTAAGGTTAATCTTGTGTAGCTCAAACTAATTAGCAATAAAATTAGGATTAAATATTATAGTCAATATTGACAAAGTTTTACTAAAGTTAATTAGCTTTTACATGATATAGTTAATTGATTACTCCCTCCGTTTCATTTCAATTTACTCATTTCACTTTGGGGGAGAACCAAGGAGGAAGTACAAAAGTATGAGAGGGAAACTGAACTGGTGGAGAGAGAAACTGAAAAGTGAGAGAGAGAAATAAAAAGTGGGTTAAAATATTAAAAAGTAGATGACATGGGTGGAAAAAGAGGAGAAAGTAGATGTGACATGTTACCTAAAATAGAAAAAGCAACAGTGTGTAGATTAAAAAGAAACAGACCAAAAAAGAAAGTGTGTAGATTAAAAAGAAACGGAGGGAGTATTAGCTAAAGGCAATTGTTTGTATATTTGTGCAGACACTTCGATTCACAAATTCGAGGAACATTGCGATGAATGGATTAACATCATTAAACAGCCAATTGTACCATATTGTTTTTGATGGTTGTGAGAATGTAAAAGTGGATGGTGTTATGTTATCGGCTTCTAGTAAAAGTCCAAACACGGATGGCATCCATGTTCAATTATCAAGGGGAGTGACAATCTTGAACTCTCATATTGCAACGGGAGATGATTGTGTTTCAATTGGAGCTGGGACTAATAACCTATGGATTGAGAATATGACTTGTGGACCTGGACATGGCATTAGGTATGTATTAATTTTCAGTATCGATCTAAAACAAGTTGGATCTAGAATAAATAACTGAACTAAGAATAGACTTGAAATTAGACTCCAATACATTTTGGAGTTGCCTTAAACCCAATCCTTTGAACCTCAAAGTTAAGACTTAAGCCTAAAATGTACACAATATATATATATAATATGCTTATATATGCTGCTTCCCCCCCAACCCCCCTTTATTGTAAAGCTACATACTGCCAAGAATTGAGACCAAGAAAGCATACACCTAAATTTTACTTTTTGTTTAAATTTTGATTGGTTGGAAAGACTATTTGAGTTTAAAATTGGGACTCGGCAAAGACCAATTCAATTATTCATACCCCTGAAATTAATAAAAAGTGTCATTTTTAGAGGTGATTTTTTCACAACAAGTGTTGATATAATTTCAAAGGAAATTTTGACCACATACTCTCGAGGTTCTAATATATTGATTGTATATAATTAACTTTAATGAAGTGTAAATTTTTTTCACCAATTATCCTTAATTAATGACTGATATTTATATCCATTTGTTAGTATGAAAGTATATATAAGTTAGTACCAAGGATGTCTTGGCCTAGTGGTTAAGAATTAAGATTGAGGTGCTGTGAACGATAGGTCACAGGTTCGAATCCCCTCTCCCCTTCTTTGCACTTTGGACTGCCTTCGTGGCTCATATGGGTAAAAAAAGTATATATAAGTTAGTGTTAGAAAGCTAAATAGACAGTTGTCAAGTCTCCATAAACATCAAAACTAATGCAACAATCTATATATATATATATATATATATATATATATATATATATATAAAAAACACAAGGCAAAAATAGGCCATATTACCACATGTATTCTCTCCTCCACTCCCCTTCACAATCAAATGAGACATATTAAACAATAAAAATGTGTGTTTTAATACTCGAACCCATAACCTCTCCTTTGAGATACAAATGCACTAATTAACTACTCTACAATCTCATGTTTGTCGTTGTGGGAAAAAAATATATTTAAAAACAAGATAATATTACCTATATTTAAAATTAAATACAAATATATATTAATACTCATTGAACTAATGCTAATAATAGCATGGTGAACCTTTTAGTAATCTTATATAAGAAAAAAAAACTCTTCAAATTTCTATAACCTCTGTAATTAACACTACTACACCATTTAAATTACATCGATTATATTCTTAAACCTTAACCTAAATTTCAAAAATAAGATTATATCATATTTTTTGTAGTAATTATATATTTATATATATGTATTCTCTTGAAGTTGAGGGTTATATTGATGAATAATTCATATTATAATTTAATATGGAAAAAAATTAAAAGGACCTGGAAGATCATTTCTTGAGCACGATCCAAACCGTATCACTCTTTTTTCCCACTTCTCTCAAGTGCTTGATTTAAGACTTCAAATTCACATTGATAAATGATTTGGTGCATCGCTCGGGCAAACAACTAGTTGATATCCTTAACTCAATAAAAGGTAGTTGGTGAAATTTCTAAACTTAAAGGGTAAATTATACAACTCATTATTGAGTTAGGGATAATATGGGAAATTCATACATATCTCGATAATTATATATGTAATATTCTCTACGTATCTTTTATATTTTTCACTTAGAATCTTGACACCATTCACAATTACAGAGAATCTTCTAAATTCTTCTCAATATATGAGAAAAAATATTGTCATGTGGAGTCTTGTTTGATTCGTGTCAATGACTACTTTATTAATACTCAATTGTTATAATTTATTTTGCTAATATGTAATAAAAAAATATTTAAGGTCAAAGAACTGTAATTGACAAAAGCGCATAGTCAAAATAGGAAAGATAAAAAGATAATAAGAGGGAGTACTTTCCAATTTTAAAATAAGAAATTGATTAGGCACACATAATATTTAAGGTTAAATTTTTTCCATAATTATTTTAATTCCTATTGATTAAATAGTACAAGAAAATTGATAATAAATATAGTTTCATGAGCAATTTACTTACGGTTTTGCTTTTTCAATTGTATATAGTTAGGTTGCCTTATGTAATCTTTGGTAGTCTCCCCTTGTAATCTGCTGTAACCTTTCCTATTTGTCTAGGGTTTTGTTTCCTTGTAGAACTATTTATATTGAGTACAAGTCCAAGACATACACCCTCTCTAGGGATTCATATAATAGTATCAAAATATTTGGAAAACAGATCTTATGGTTTAAGTTTTATTTGACATATCATAAGAGATATTTGTGATCAAAACAAATTCACAAAATGCATATAACAACCATACAAAATCCATATTGCTAAAAATGATAAAGCAAAAACCTTTTATTTTTTGTGTTTGCATCAGACTTGACATGATATATGTGGCATACTAACATATTTCAAATTCACATATAGCATTGGAAGCTTAGGAAAAGAGTTCAATGAGCCTGGAGTAGTGAATGTGACACTGAAGACCGCTACTTTTACCGGCACTGAGAACGGAGTACGAATCAAATCTTGGGGAAGACCAAGCAATGGATATGTTAGAAATGTTCTCTTCCAACATATTACAATGGTGGATGCTCAAAATCCCATTGTAATCGACCAAAACTATTGTCCTGATGACAAGGATTGCCCTGAAAAGGTTAGAAATCAAATAAACAACATTATCTTTGAACATTTTAAACAAATAAATTTCACTTATGATGACCTATTCCATAGACCATTGATAAGATGTATTTAAGGATAGGAGTTAGCTCAAGTGGATAGAGCACTCCCCCTTGGCCCCTGAGGTCAGGGGTTCGATCCTTACCCCCAGCATTATGCTGGGGTGTTTCCTTAGCATGCTATGCATGCCTTACCAACCAATGTGTTGGTGTTTCCTACAGGCTAGTAGCCTTGTAGGGGTTAGCCCTTGGGCTGACTTAATTTCCTAATCAAAAAAAAAAAAAAAAAAAAATGATAAGATGTATTTATACTTCTTCCTCTTCTTTTTCTATTACAATAATTGAGTTTATACGCTTGCTAATGTACAATTTTAACAACTTATATCTTTAATTACTTTTTAGTAAAAATTATAACAATTTGATACCTTGATAATTAAAAGTATATATATCGAGACTAATTTAACAAGACCCCACATGACTATTTTTTTTTACATTAAAGTCACAACAGAGAGTGACGGGTTGGTGGATGGATAGTGTAAAAACTCAATTGTTATAATTAAAAGAACGGAGGAAGTTTATAATATTGTATGGGACTTTTCTTTGTCAGTTTTTATTTGTTGTCTTTGCTAGTTATATTCATGTCTTTATGATAATGGTTGTTCCCATTCAAATATTTTCTTCAAAGACTTTCAAAATCATCTATACCCATTTGGGAGCTGGTAAACTATGAGCATTAGGATGAGATATTATTTTAAAAGTAATATCTAATTTCTATCATTATTGCTTACTTAATTTTTCGTGTTTTCTCTATCTTATTATTCCCTCTTGTACTAACTTTTGCATTGTATTGCTTAAATTTTTATGAATAGATTTCAGGAGTAAGAATAAGTGATGTAACCTACCAAGATATTCACGGATCATCAGCCACACCAATTGCTTTAAAATTTGATTGCAGCTCGGAATACCATTGCACAAATATTGAGCTCAACGATATAAATCTCACCTACAAAACTCAAGAAGCTCGATCATCATGTGTTAATGTAGTTGGAACGACCTCTGGTTCAATTGGGCCTCAAAGATGTTTTTAGGAGCTGGAAATGAATTATAGTTTATGCTTCATATTTGAAAATAGAAAAACATGATCATTTAACAGTCTTTTCTTATTTTAACAAATTCTATTATTCTTGGTTGTAGAATTTGTTGCGTCCCATGTAAAATTATTATTAATGAAATGGAATTAACATTATATGATAGAAGTATCTCTGTATATGGGCTATATTATATTTGTTAGGAAAAATTGTCAAGAATAGGCCAACCTTTGCGTGATATGATAAAAACAAGTCAACCTTTTGATTATCTAGGAATAAGTTAACTTTGATATGATATAAACGTTTAACAAGTCAAATAACTTATAACCTATTGAACAGGTAAATGAGGTTTATTTTTTATAATTTAACAATTTCTCACTCTCTTCACTCTCTTCTACCTCCCCGCCGTCCCCCATCTTTCTCTTGCCATCCTCTCTCTCAGCGTCGACAACATCCCGGCGGCCCAAATAACGGAGCACCCGTCCCCATCATTATCCCGCCCTTTCTCTCTCTCTTTCTCCGTCGCCCGTGGTTTATCTTGGTGGGTGGGTTTCGGTTGCTGTAGCTGATTTTCGATTGTTTGCGGCGGGTTTAGGGCGTTATTGGTTGAGGAAGGGGTTGTTTTTTGTTGTTTCATCTGGCCTATTAATTAGGTGTGGTTCAGGGTTGGTTGTGGGTGGTTTGTGGTTTTTAGGGTTTGTCGGTGTGGTTCAGGGTTGGTTGTGGGTAGGTTTTGTGGTGTTGGTGTTCGTGGTGGGTGGGGGTGGTTTTTGGGAGGGAGGTGTTAGTTGGGCTGGTTTCGGGTGGGTTGGGTTGTGGTTAGGTGGTTTGGGGCGATGTTGCGATGAAGTGTGGGAGGAGGGAGGTGGGTGGAAGAGAGTTGGTAGCAAAATTAGGTGGCGGGCCAAGAGCAGTCTTCAAGAGGCTATTAACCGTCTTGGAAATATCTGATGGAATTATGAGAGCTCAAATAGATTTGGAAACTGTCAGATTTCATCAAACGGGCAAGTGTAGGCAATATGGGAAGGAGTTATAAAGGAGTCAATGGTGCAGACATGTTCGACAATATACTAGCTTCTTGGTCCAACATAATAAACCTCCTTCATTGTTTACTCATAAATGTTGAAAAACAAATCAATAACAGCAGAGTCCCACCAATTAACTAATGCAGTGAATTTTCTAACCTTTATTCAAACAGTGTATAGATTATAACTTAAGGGATTAACCCTTTGACTATGACCATGGCGACCTCTGTTTGATGGTGGTGGGTGGCGGAGAGAACTAAGGAGAGGTAGTGGTGCTGGTGGTAAGGACTAAGGAGATAGGAAGAGAAAGGGGGAAAATATTCTTTTTTTTTTTTGTTTTCCAAAAATGCAATTAAAATAAATAAATAAACAAATGAGACATCGACACTTGGACACTTGACTTGTTAAATAGGTTAATAATAGGTCATGACTTGTTAAAAATAGATAGGTATTATACGTTGACTTATTCCTGGATAATTAAAGGGTTGACTTGTTTTTAGCGGATCACATAAGGGTTGGCTTATTCTTAACAATTTTTCCTATTTGTTAAGGTATTAACCCATATGTGAGCTTATCCCACATTGAAGAAAGAGAGAGCAGATGACCAACATATAAGCTTAATAGGCTACTCCTCCTATTACCAATTAGTTTAGGATGGAACCTCATATAAGCTTGTGTGCGATCACTCTCTCCTCTGTGTGGGCTTGTGTTTGTAGACCCAGTTACGTATTTATCAATGTTATTATGATGTTGAGTGCTTTGTATATCTTTATTTAACAATTTATTTGGTACATAAAAAATAGGAAAAATTGACGCTTATGGTCAAAACTATAGCCCATCTTACAAAAATGGACCTTAGAACCGGTCCACCTCCAATAGTAGGTAAATTTCATAATGCGTGATTTTTAAATGGAATTTTATTTTTTTTCCCTTTTTTTTCCATTTACTGATATAATTAAACCCATTTTTTTTCTTTTTTGTTTTTTTTTTCTCTTCTTTTAAACACTTTTTTCCTTCTCTCATTTCTCCCGCTTAATTTTCTCTCTTCTCACCTCACCCTTATATCACGAACCCCACCCAACCACAACCACAACCACAACCACAACCACCGACACCCAGCCACCACAACCACCACCTCGAAACCTCCACCAAAGCCCAAAACACCACCATCCAGAAACCAACCACTCTGAAACACCAACACTCCGAAACCAGCCACCTTGAAACACCATCAACCACTCGCAACCATCACCAACCACCCCCAAAGCACCACCAGCCATCCCCTAAACACCACCAACCACCCCGAAACGCCCCTAACCACCCTCACCCATCCACAACATACCCCAAAACCCACCTACACCACCTCCAAAACCCATGCCCAAACCCACAAACACCACCCCCACCCACCCAAACCTATGTCCAAACCCCCACAAAGCAACGCCCAAACCCACAACCACCACTAAACACCACCCCAAGGCCCAACGCACCCAAACCCATGTCCAAACCCCCCCAACAAACCCATGACCACAAAGGAGAGAGAAGATGATGTTGGTGGTGGTGTTCGGCGGTGGGTGGTTGTTGGGGGATGGAGGGAGGAGAGAGATGGTGATGGAGATGTTAGTGGGTAAAGGGAGAAGAGAGAATATGATGTTGATGATGGTGGGTAAAGGGAGGAAAAGAGGGAGAAAGGTGATGATGAAGGTGCGTGTAGTATCCGATTTTTGACTCTCTTAATTAACAGTCTGAATCCCACGAAAGTCTCTCATTGGAATTTGAGTTTTAGAAAACTTGGAAGTCGCCACCCTATTAATATCTGAATAGGGACAGATTTATTTAATAAATCGTTTTAAAATCAATTTCAAGAAAAATCATTTAAAACGATGATGACTTCATATGGATAAGGCTCTTTTGAAAATTGGTCTTTCATACCATGAGATAGGGTTCGGGGTTTAGGTTAAGAGGTGCGAACGTCTGGAACTCGTCTCCTCTTCCGTTCTAAAGAACGGGCTCTTACTAAATGCGTTATTTTCCATTTTAAAGTAATCATGGCTATAAAAAAGAAAGAAAATCACATAATTTGCACATATATACATTAACCATTTTTTTAGGACCAATATATCATTTGTACATGGTAGGTTTGAGCACTGAAGTTGCACTACGTACCAATCATTACGGGATTGGAATCCACTCATGGATCAAAACCGTCGTAGTTCGAGCTTATGTCTCACCCTAAATGGCCAATTCCACTGGGGAAGAAGAGGGGGAATAGATTTTGAATAACTCACTTTAAGAATTAAACAAATCTGTTTGAAATGAGGTAATCACTCCAATTGGTGATTAAAATGGGGTTATGATAATCACTTCAATTAGTGATCAAATATGAAGGATTAAGATAATCACCTTAATTAGTGATTAATAAGGAAGGAAATAAGTAATCACCCTAATTAGTGATTATTCACAGAAAGATAATCACCTTGGTTAGTGATTAACAATGAAGATTAGAAAATAATCACCCTAATTGATGATTGTTGAGGTTTAAGATAATCACTCTAATTAGTGATTAAATATGATGAAAGGTTAAGCTAATCACCCTAATTGGGGGTTAACCAAGTTTTAAGATAATCACCCTAATTAGTGATTAAATGAGGAAAATAATCGTCCTAATTAATAATTGTTAGGGTTTGAAATAATCACTCTAATTAGTGATTAAAAATGAAAAGAATAATTATCTTAATTAACGATTATTAGGGTTTTAAGGTAATCACTCCAATTAGTGATTAAAAGAAGTTTGTGTCAACCGCTCTAATTAGCGATTAATCGGGGATTGAAATAACCACCTTAATAGTGATCACGTTTATGATTTTCGAGAGGTCTTAGAAGGTTTGTTTCCTAATTGAAGGCTTTTGAGAAATAATCTTAATTGAAGATTATTAGGTCATTTAGAGAGACATGATCAATTTGAGATCGAATTTGGAGTTTTGTGTTTGACTAATTGGAATTTGGCCATTTAAAGTGAGACACGTGAAACGGCCTAACATCAATTCGCAGATCATAATTACCAATCTAATTATGTCAAATTATATGATTAATCCATTTGAATATGAAGAACACATTTCTAAAATGTAAGATGGATCATCGTACAAATCAACTTAGTTAGATTTGTAATTTTTCCTCTTAATTGAGATTGCGTCATTTGATTCATATACTATGATATATTGGCCCAACATGCAATATTTGTAACATTGGTTGCTCATTTTATTAAAAAGTGTTGTGGAATTATTTATGAAAATTATGCATAAACATCTCCATGTTTTTTTTATTAATTGAGTGATGCAATAACTATTTACAAAGAAACTATTATTACAACAATATGTACAAAATCTATGATCTATACAAATCTTCAATCTTGTTCTTCACCATGATGCTTCTTGATCTTCACCTCCTTGAATGGGATTTGGAATTCATGTTTATTTGTGAATTTGTGAATTTTGAAAGTTAAAGATTAATTAAATTCTTTGATTTTGATCTTTTATGACAATTTTTATTGATTTTTATTTACATGATAAAATGAGTCATTTTAAGATAAACTTAAGGAATTCATGATTTTTTTGTACATTTTCGTATGAAAAGAAAACATGTTTTTTTTACGAAAGTTGAGTTAATCACTTTATTTCATTTTTCAGATTGCCTTTTTGTTCTTGTGTTGACTTACAAAAATCATAAATTTCTATACAAAGTGTTAATATGAGCATATGATACATATATGGATAGATCAGTGAGTTATTTATGTTATATCAAAATTTCACACGTTTTTAGTGACCACTTGAATTATGGTGAATTTTATACTCAAACTGGTCAAAACAAGGCCTTTATTCAATTTGTTCTTTTAGATCCAACTTATTTATCTTAGTTCGAAGTGAAATTTGGTATGAACATTCAAGACACTTGGAAAGACTAGACTGGATAATTTCACTTTAATTGGACATTTTTAAGACCATTTTTTATTTGTTTTCTTAACTAAAGAGAAAATCAGTATTCCGAAATGTAGTGATTTACATGAATGATTTTGTAAAAATGATGTAAAATTGTATGAAATTCATATGAACATGATTTTTATATTTTTGAAAAGGTACTGATGTTTTCTTCAAACTTGATGTTTTTAGTTTTATCTAAATGACTTTATTTTTTTATTTATTTGACAGAACAATCCTAGATGGTACTGGACAAAATCAGTTTTGCACAACAAAGTTGTATAATTTTAATTATTTACACAAAATTCATTTTTTAGAAATTCCAAATTCCAGTTGCTGGAAATATCTTGCATATCATCGGAAAAATATTAAATCCTACGAACTAATTAGTTAATACAGACGAAAAAATATAGGAAAGTAAAACTGACTAAAATTACAGCATCACATTTTCTTTTTATGGAGATGTTTTTGCATAACTTATCTTGAATTTTTTTATGAAATCATTTTTGGTGATGAATAACAACTTGATTAAGGAAAATCACATAATCACATTGTTTCCTAAGAGTCACCCCATTGGAGGTGACTATTCTAGGTGGGGTGATTGAAGGTTGGGAACCTATTAGAACTTCCACATACCCAAATCACTCCAACGATTAAAAAAATGATAAGAAGAAAACAAGGAGAAAGTTAGTAGATGATTAAAAAGATAATCAAAATAAACAAGAATTTCAACTTTACCTTGCTAGCTCAATGATGCACTTCCATTTGCAAATTTTTCTACTTTTTTTGTGATTTTCTTAATTTCTAGGTGAGTTTCTAAATTCTCTTAATTACTAACTTTAAACTCTTTTTGTGTTTTTTTCCTTTTGATGAACTTCTTTTACTTACTTATTAAGACTTTTGCTCAGATGGAAAGATTAAGGAGGAGAAGAGTAGTAGAGAAGATGAGAGTGAAGTTGAATTGTGTTTTTTTCAACTTGGTTTTGAAGTGGAAAAAGTAGGGTATTTATAGAGAAATGAAGGAGGTGAACTAGGGTTTCAAAGAGGTAGAAAATCAGATTTTTCACCCAAAAAAATCTAATTTTCTTCATCCTTAATCACCCTAATGACATCACTCTAATGACCTCACCCTAATGACATCATCAAATCTCTTTGGAAACACAAATATTCTTATTCTTTTTGGATTTTCTAATAAATGAAGCAAAATCAGATTTTCAGAAAATATATTCTTCCCTAAACATCCTAATACGTAAAAAAATGCATCGAAAAACGTGCAAAACCAACTGATTAGGGTGTTGCGCCTAGCACAGGAAGCTGCTAGGCACAGCACCTTGCGCCTAGTGCAGGCCACACTTGTGCGCTAGGCGCACAATCATGCGTCTAGCGCATGATTGTTTGCTTGGCGCACACTCGAATCTTCCGGAAAAAATCCGGATTTCCCCCTCTTACACATGGGATTTGATTCTTATTCTCACATCTTTTCATGATTCTTATTCTCTAACTAATGGATAAATGATGTGTTTAGTGAATAAAGAATATATTCTTATTCTTTATCCAATGAACAAGGACTTGACCATCAAGAAAAATGGATTAATGCCGGTTTTGGGATACGACTAAAATCTCGACGCCTAATCGCGACTCGTTTTTTATTTTTCTGAAACACTAACTTACGACAATTAATGAAAACTCGTCAAATTAATAAAGACGAGCATGATTATACTATGAATCATTATATTAAAACGGTGGTTGTAGTCATTGACTACGACTTACGAAAATTATACTTCTAAGCCGAAAATGTATGACTAATACGCAAAAACAAAAAAAATCGTGCGATGGAATGAAACTCACTCTCCACGATGCACGATTTTGTTTAATTTTTATTTTTCAAAAATTTTGTTTATCCAAAAAAAAGGGTTCAAAATTTGGTGTCTACAAAATGCCCCACATTGGTCGAATTTTGGAGAAATTGATGGCCAATGTTTGAAAAGACACAAAATTTTGGCAGAAAATTTCTTTTGAGATAACATATTCTCCATAGAAAATAGTTATCATGACTTGCGATTTCTGTCGATGCTTTAAATAGAAAATCCCGGTTAATTTTCTAAAATAGGAGATGCGACTTTGACGTCGTCTTTAAATAGAAAATCCCAATTAACTTCCTAAAATTGAAAATGCTACTTTATTGTCGTCTTAAGTAGAAAATCCCAATTAATTTTCTAAAAGTTTTAACTGCGACTTTAACGTCGTCTTAGGTAGAACATCCCAATTAATTTTCTAAAATTTAAAAATGCGACTTTATCGTCGTCTTAAATAGATTACCCCAATTAATTTTCTTTTGAATATGCGACTTTATCGTCGTCTTAAGTAGAAAATCTCAATTAATTTTCTAAAATTTGAAATGCGACTTTAATGTCGTCTTTTCTTTAGTCTTCTGAATATTCTTTTGTTAATGTGAGAAATTCCGACAATTAACAGATTGACTCCAGTTTTTACAATTTTTCATGGCCTTGATGACAAACAAGTTGTCAAGTCACCATTACTTACTTTTTATGACTCCATGTGTTATCATGTCACCTTCAATTAGGACATTGTCACGTCATGTCACCTTAGAGTGACGCATTGTCAGGTCATGTCACCTAAAAGGGCTGACCAAAGGTTATTATCTTCTATGGTGGACCAAACCTCATATGACAAAATTTTATCTGTTTTTTCTGAAATCTTTCAGAAAATTTTTCATGCATGATGCTTATTTGTTCTATTGGAAAAAAAAATGATTACTATGTAAAATAGATTGATCAAGGTCATTTATTTTGGATGATCATTAGGAAAAGAGATTGTATCAACGATCTTGATTCATCATTGACACAGTTCTTTTTTATGTTCGGTTCTAGCAAAAAATTGTCATACCATAAATGCTTGGTCATTAGCCATGGTGAAGGATGCTCCTTATTATCCTATGGACAATGCTCAAACTCATTATCCATGGCATAAATCATGGATGATCATCTTTTTCATCTATAAAAGGGGCATGGTTCTTCATTTCCAAATGCACCACTTCCACTACTCCAATCTTTTCTCTAAATTTTCCTTTCACAAAAATGGTTCTTACTTATGAAGAAGCTAATGAAATGCAGAGTCGGGAGAAAAAACAACTCTCGGGGATTACAAGAAACTTGGAGCAACCAAGGCAATCCTTTTCCCCTTCCCGCTTCACTAAGGTGCTTATGCCTTTGCTTTCACTTTCTCTTTGTTACGACATGATTCATGCTACTTCCAAATTTTGGGATAAAACTCGCCATGTCTTCCGCTTTGAAGATCGGGAGATTGTGCCCCTTGTTGAAGAGGTCGAAGGTTTACTAAGCTTGCCATCCAATGGTCCTGTTATCACGCCTAGATCTCCTACCAGGATCTCGGGTGATTTATCAACGATTTTGCATCTTCCTGAAAGTCTTCATGGACACTACTTACAATATGGTGAGGTATTTCCTGTCAACTTATTATTGACTTTCCAATTTGGCACGTAGCAATTTTCTAATAATGCAAACTATAGAATTGCTAGAGAAAATGCTTGCATTCTTATGATTTTGGGAAGTACCCTTACTAAATGGTCTTTAAACACATGCCATCTTCGGTGTCTTTTACTTGTTCCTCAAATTATTAGCTGGGGTCGTCTTCGACCACTTATTTTGGGGGAAATGTTCCTTGGCTTAAATGAACTCAAAAGAAACCCTCAAAGCTTTGTGAATGGATGTCCATTAGCCCTTCATTTATGGCTATTAGAAAAAATTTCTCTCATGAAACCCCACAAGAGTCTTACTTATAAAACTAGTCATGTTCGGGAGAGAGGCCTTCTTCCTTTCTTCTATCAACTGAGCAAAAATGGTGGGTGGGAGGATTATTTTCTACATCAAGAAATAAAGTGGGTCACAAACCACCTTGGCATTAGTGCAATTGTATATTGCAATTCTGGTCGCAGAGGTGTACAGTTACCCGGGCTTTGCCAAGTCACTTTCTACCTTCCATGGAGGTGTCTAAGGCAAATTGGTTGGAGGTAAGAGCACATTCCTGCCCTCCAGGTTCTTCCATCTTGTACCACTTATGAGGCTGATATGAGTGGTATTCAGAGAATGCCCACTATATGGCAGGGTTCTAAAATTATATCAGCGCTACCGGAACCTCCTTTTCCACTGATTGATGAAGATTACCTTCAATGGCTTCTAGCGGATATTGGTCAAGACAAAGATTCAAACGGGCCTACCATGAAGAAGAGAAAGGTTTGAGGGAATTGTCATGTTTATTTTCTATGTTGTTTTTTTTTAAGTTTAAGTTTTTTTTTTTTTTGAACTTGTAGGAAATGAAGGCTTTATGTCTTTTCATGTATGAAATGAAGTACCCTAGTTGGGATGAATAAAAGGTTTGTTTGTGAGAATTATTTGCTTATGAGAATTATTTGCTTGTGAGAAATTCAATGTGAACACAATTCTAAACATGTGCACACTTTAACATTAAAATATGACATGCAAATCATAATTAACTAATCATATGATACATAAAAGCATAACATATAAACCTTAACAATCAAAGATATGTTTCATCATTTTTCCTTTTTTTTTATTTCCGTCTTTCCTTTTTTCCTTTTTTCGTTTTTTTTTTCTTTTTTCGTTTTTTTTTCTTTTTTTTTTGCATACGTCATATGAACATTTTAAAAAAACTCATGGCATGTTTATTAAGAACAAATAGGTAGGATACAAAACCCACAAACTGCTTGGTTACTTGATCATGACAATTACAATTACTTTTGTTAAATGCACGAGCAATTCTCCGTTGATAGAGTTGTATGTTATGCAATGCTTGTAGTCAGCACTCATCTGCGAATGCAGGCTCATCATAGCGAGTTTTGTGCCAATGGTCTTCCGAGATTTCACTTTCTGCTACGACCCTGAGAGATTGTATCTCCACCTCAACTGGTAGGATTGGCTCCATCCCGTAAACCAAATAATACGGGGTTGTTCCTGTTGGAGTCCTAATTGATATCCTATATCCCCAAAGGGCATATGGTAGTTTGTCATGCCATTCCCTAGTCTTTTCAGTCATTTTGGCAACAATAGTCTTGATTGTCTTATTGGCTGCTTCCATAAGGTGAGGATTGATGATGCTTGGTTGCATATTTTGCAAGAGTGGTCTTCAGATGACCCTAAAATTGTAATCCATTATCAGAGATGATTTCAAAAGGTATGCCATACCAACAGATGATGTTGTTAATCACAAATTTCGAGACTTGCTTTGCCCCTAATTTTGAAAATGATGTAGCTTCAACCCACTTCAAAAAGTAATCAATTGCTACAAGAATATACTGATGCCCATTTGAAGCCTTTGGATGAATTTGTCTGATTATGTCTATGCCCCAACTTGAAAACGGCCAAGGAGAAGTCATATTATGTAATGACATAGGTGGCATATGATTGAGGTTAGCAAATATTTGACACTGCTTGCAGGCGCGGACAAAACTGATGCAATCACCTTCTAGAGTGCTCCAATAAAAACCTGCTCGCAAAATTTTACGAGCCAGCATCCTTCCATTCATATGGGGTCCACATTCCCCTCCATGAACTTTCTCCATGATGACTTGCGTTTCACTGTCATTTACACAGAGTTGTAGAGTACCATCAAATCCTTTGTGATACAGTCTGCCTTTTAGTATGAGAAAATGAGCAGCTAGGCTTCTGATGGCTATGCGGTCCTTCTTGCCACTTCCCTCTGGATATTGCATTGTTTCCAGAAAAATCTTGATATCCTTGTACCAGACATCATCATCATCTTGTTGAACTAGCGCGGAGACAATTTGTGCTACCGTCACTGTTGGCCCCTTCCTTTCTTCAATTAAAATTGACTGGATCTTTGTACCATTTTCCCTTGTTAAGTTAACAGCGAGATTGGCTAAAGCATCAGTGAAACTATTTTGTTCTCGTGGAAGATGTTTGAAGCAGATATCATCAAAATAAGGGATCAATTCTTAAAGTTACTCAGTGTAGAGCTGAAGTGTCTCATCTCTAACCCTCCAGATTCCTATTGTTTGAGATATGATGAGATTAAAATCTCCATACACAGTGAGATGTCTTGCCCCTGATACCAAGGCGGCCTTTACTCCATATATACAGGCTTCATACTCGGCTGTATTGTTTGTTGTTGGGAAATCCAGCTTGACAGCAAATGGAATATGGACTCCATCAGGATCTACTAACAAAACACCTACTCCATTACCTCTCCTATTAGAGGCTCCATCAGAGTACATGCACCGTGGATTGTCAATAAAGCATAAGTACTCATAAGGGAATGCATCATCATACTCATCTCCTGACACTGGTCCTTCTGCTAAGGCTTCAGATATGACTCGTCCTTTAACAGATTTCTGGCTGATACATTGAATATCAAACTCATAAAGCATAGCATGCCATCTTGCCAATCTTTCACTAAGAATGGGTTTTTCAAATAGATACTTAATTGGATCAAGTCTTGAGATCAAATAGGTAGTATGAGCTTGAAGGTGATGCCTCAACTTCTTCGTGGCATAGACCAAGGAGATACATGCTTTTTCCAGTGGGGTATATCTTGTCTCATACTCAAGGAATTTGTTGCTGAGATAGTATATGGCAACCTCTTTCTTTGTTCCCTCTTGATATTGGGCTAAGAGAGCTCCCATAGCTGTTTCTGTGATAGTGAGGTACAAAATTAGAGGTTCTCCTGGTCTAGGTGGCATTAGAACAGGTGGATGTGAAAGGTATTCCTTCATAGAATCAAAAGCTTCCTGACATTTTTCATTCCACTCATGGGATGCCCTTTTTTTGAGCAGCTTAAATATAGGTTCACATCTCATCGTGAGTTGTGAGATGAACCTGCTGATATATTGAATTCTGCCGAGAAATCCTCTTACTTATTTTTTTCTGTTTTTGGAGGAGGTAGCCCTTGAATAGCTTTTACCTTTTCAGAGTCCACTTTGATGCCGTCTTGACTGACAATGAATCCCAACAACTTCCCCGAAGTGACGCCAAACACACATTTTTGAGGGTTCAACCTTAAATTGTATTTCCTGATTCTTTCAAAGAAGGACCTTAATGCAGGAATATGCCCCTCACGATCTTCACTTTCACAATCATGTCATCTACATAAACCTCCACAATGTCGTGGATGAGGTCATGAAGGATAGTGGTTGCAGCTCTTTGATATGTGGCTCCAGCATTCTTGAGACCAAAAGGCATAACTCGGTAGCAAAAGTGCCCCATGGAGTGATGAAAGATGTCTTTGTCATGTCTTCTTGAGCCATGATTATTTGATTATACCCTGAGAATCCATCCATGAAGGAAAACATTTCATGACCAGCCATACTATCAACAAGAACATCGATGTGGGGTAGAGGAAAGCAATCTTTTGGTGACGCAGCATTCAAATCTCGAAAATCAATGCATACCCGAACTCTCCCATCCTTTTTGGGTACAACCACTATAGTAGCGAGCCAACTTGGATGTTTTACAGCTTGGATGAATTTGGCATCAAGTTGTTCCTGGATTTCTTCTTTCACTTTCAGACTAACCTCTGGCTTCATTCGACGAAGCTTTTGCTGCTTAGGCTTGCTTTTAGAATGTAACGGAATGCGATGTTCCGCAATTTCTCTATTAACACCAGGCATATCAGCATAAGACCATGCGAACACATCCACATACTCTTTTGGGGAGAGGGATGATCCTATTTGGACTTCTTTTACAGCATTTTCTGTACCAATATTAATTACAATGGATTCTTCCATGGGTTTTATGTATGTTTCAGTTGTATCAAGTGATTCATCATTATTAAATTCACTGTCAGAAATAACATCTTGCATGCAAATGTATTTAGATAAAGGTTCACATTCAATTTCCTCACTATCAGAGTCTTCTGACTGGGTATGTAAGGCAGATTGGCTAGAGGATGAGCTATCAGTATGATATCCATCTGAAGGAGGTGAAAAGGTATTTTCATGATATGGATGTGGAGGATGGCTTCCTAAAAACATTTTAAATTCTATAGGCCTGTCTTTTGCCTGACATTCGATACTCCACTTATGTTCAATGCTTTTGCCAAAAGGTATCATCAAAGACACTGGGTCAAAATCCCCCTCCCTAGAAGACTCAGAAGCGAAAAGCTTCTTAAGGACTCCATGTTCCAGATTATCCACCCAGTCATTTTCTTTTTTCATGTTTTGTTTTTGGACAAATCAACTTTTGATTAAGTCCAAATTCCGAGCCTCATTGAAGAATATCTCCAATCCCGGTAAAATCTTCTGTTCTTTCCTACTAAGCCAAGGTTCTGGAAATTCGTGGTATGGCTCAGTATCTCCTTGCAGGACAAACTGACCATTGAGGGTAAAAGAAGGTTTTTTGGTGTTTTGAGAAGTGTTGCTTGGATCATATCCTAATCCATGTCGGTTCTGCTTGTCTACTACGGGGATTGGTTGTTTCATTCCCCTACCATCATGCCCTAATCCGGCTCCTTGAGTATAACCCATCTTCATCATAATTTGAAATCCTTTGGACAGAGGTTGCATGACAACCCCTACAGGCTCTTTAACCGCATTCGTGGGTAGGGTTGAGGTGTTCGTTTTCTGACGGTAATTGGTCATCCTTAGAGAAGGAACAAATTTCTTCTTTTTGGACCTAAAGGTAGAGAAAAAGTATTAAAAGAAAGAAGGCTACTTATTGCAGAATGCATTGTAGAGTAAAGAAAATTTTTGAAAACAACTTTGCCATATTTTGACTGGAATGGTCCACCTTCGCAATTTTGCTTTTCTTATTTTTTTGTTAAATTTTTTATTTTTTACTTTATTTTGACCTTTTAAAATGATTTCACTGTCATTGGGGTTGAAAACATGTTTTTTTTTTATTCTTCCATTCCCTGCTTAATATTTGATCAAAGACAGAAAATATAGAGATCAGAGCCTGTATCCCCATTGATGCGTCAATTTAGCATTCTAAAATTGCTCCTGTGATGACTGACATCTTAAATTCTGATCATATTGCCTGAAATACAATGGTTAATATATTTGAGTCGAACCCGAATGTTGCCTACAAATCCCCATTGCTCCAAGTGTATTTTATGGGGAATCAGACTCAACGTAGTTCGTTTTTTTTTTTAGAAAGAACTAAAGTTTTTTATTTAATAAAGCAACTGCACTCATATTGAGCTACCTACGTACCCCAGGTGTTACATAGGTGGAGTAATCTCGCAGTACAAGTGTAAGTGATAATGGGGATTCAAGCTGCACGTAGTTCTCTGATACTAACAAGCTGAAAGAAGATTTTTTTTATTTTTAATGGGCTAACCCCCTACAGGACTTTTACCGAAGACTTTTTCTCTTTCTGGAAGACGATCAAGTAGCTATGCGGTATACAAGAGTTATGTTGGTGGTTTGCTTGATGCGATAGCTGAGAGCATGACATTGGTTTGTGCCGTGACCATGCAACTGATGATAATGGCAGTACTTGTGAAAATCTGACCCTACGAGACTTGCTCCTGGGCGTCTAGGAAGTGGATGAATCTTACCTTGCTCAACCAGTTTGCGAAAGATATCGACTTGGGATTGCGGTCGCGGACGTGATGACACCATCTTTGCAGGTATTTCTTTGTGGGTTGGACTAATGATGCCTCAATCAATCAGGCTTTGCACTTTGTAGTAAAGGTCATGGCATCGATCAGTTTCATGCCCAAATTGACGACAATAAGCGCAGAGTTTGCTCATGTCAGTTCCAGGAAGGGGTAAACAGTGCACATGCGCTGGAACTTGAAGTATACCTTGCCTCCGAAGACGATCATACACCATACTCAATGGTTCATCCATCTTAGCATATACCCTTGGATTTGTGTTGGGGGTTTCAAGATCTTCCCGATGTCGTTTTTCTTGCAATTTCAGAGTATCGATGTCGAAACCATGTTGTTCCATGTGGCTGAGGGAGGTGTATTTGATAGTAACCATGTGACGATAATAGAAATCATTCAGGTTTCGCAGCAATATAAGCATGAATTCCCGATCGGTAACAGGAACATGAAGTTGGATGCGAATGTAGGCGCATCTTGAGCAAAAGTGCGAAAAAGTTACCAAGCCGCCTTGACGCAAAGTGACTAGCTTGAACTTCTTGACATCAATTTGTTTATGCTTGAGAGCCCAATTAACAAAGGCTTGGCTAGCATTTTCCTAACTAGCCCTATCTACACAATCTGAAGAATGGTACCAGTCCAGAGCTGGTCCCTCTAAACTCTTGTCAAACAGCATGGGGTAATCTTCCTCTGGTATGCCCCATGGATGCAAGGCATTCACAAATCCCACTAAGTGGACAAAAGGATCACAGTTCCCATCAAATTTTCTGAATTGGGGCAAATGATCTTCATGTTGATATCATGGAAAGAGAATCAGTGATTCAGTGTGAACCTCTTTAACAGGGCATACTACATTAAAGTCCATGACAAAATCGTCGGTCCTAGATCTCTTCTTTGAGTCATGATCATTATTGTCTTGAGGATTGCCGATACAGGATTCCTCTGGTGCTTCAATTGACGTATCATGAGCGCCAATGCTTAGAGCTCCCACTTCTTCCTCGTCATCCTCACTATACTCTGGTTATGTTTCTTCAGCGCTTGCATCTGGTGTGGCAGCTGGGACCTCATTCATCCCGGAATTTTTAGGTGCTGCTAGAATATAGTGGATAGTGTAACCATCCAACCTAGTGCCCTCCACTTCGTTCAGATACAATACCGATTTTCCGGCGTTGGAGATGGTTATAATTTCTAGATCACCAAAAATAGTCACATCACCCTGATCAGTGAGATGCTTTACCTTCTGATGTAGAGTAGAGGCTACTGCTCTATTTTCATGCAGCCATGGTCTTCCTAACAAGAAGTTAAAACAGGCTTGTATGTCAATGACCATGAATTCTACCTTCCTTGCCACGGGACCACATTCAATGAGGAGGCTGATCAAACCCAATACTTCTCTCTTAGCATTATCGTATGCTCTGACCACTTGGTTGGATGGTATTAGATCCTCTTTTGAATACCCAAGCCTTGTTAGCACACGCAGAGGGCAAACATTGATTGCGGAGCCATTGTCGATCGACACCCTAGGTATCTCCCATCCATTACAGCGTATAGTGATGTGTAATGAATTGTTGTGGTTGATATTGTCAGGGAGATCATTGTCTGTGAACATAAGAGTTCGATCTACCCCATGAATGAGCCCCACCATCTGGTCAGGTGTTATAGAAGAGCTTACAAAGGCTTCATTAAGATGCTTTAGAACATCTGCCCTATGAGGCTTGGAATGCATTAACAATTTCCAGATGGAAACATTAGCATTTACTTTTTTTCATGCGCTTGATAGCATCATCTTCCTTGTTACTTTCCTCTGTCATTGGCTCTTTTCCTTTTTCCTTTCTTCTCAATACCTCCAAAGGATTTTCATCCTCCAAATGGGATGGGATTAAAATGGCGGCCTACTCTAGTCAAATGAGAGATATCCACATACTCCTCATCACTAAGATCATCGAGACAGATGGGGCGCCGGTATGTATTTGGAGTGGTGGAATGTCCTCCAGTTTCTCCACAATTATTAAGACCGAAGAGGCATCTTCATCAGCATCAGAGTCCAAAATGAAGAAGGCACCATCATAATCCAAAGTTCCACACATGTCAGAGAATGGATCTTTGTTAAGAGTGAAACTAGGGTCTTTACAAGGCATCATTTTGACTTTTTCTTGAGTGGAATAGTCATAGACTATACACTTGTAACCTACAGCTATCGGAATTTCATACATTTGAGCAACTGTCTTGTGGATTAACTGAAATGGATCGCATCCGTCCGAAGCAGCAGAGATGGCATTAATGGCGATTGAGGGTTTATGATTAGGAAGGGGGCTTGTTGTGATGTTAGGCTAAGAGTCATTTGGTTTATTGGAGATGGATCCAAGAGAAAGTTTTCCATCACCCACAAGGTTTTGAATTTGATGCTTTAGAGCCGTGTAGTTTTCAGTATTATGCCCCGGGCTTTGATGGTATTCACAGTTTTAATTTGGGTCATAACCAGGGTAAGGATTTTTAGGAGGTGGGCGTGGATTCAAGGGTTGAATGAGATTGGACTTTTTTAACTTAGTGAGAGCTTGGGAATAAGTCATGTTCAAAGGAGTAAAGTTCCTTTGTGGTCGCAGCTGGAATGCAGACGATGCGCCAATGGCATGGATCGCATTAGTGGTCTTAGGAGCTGTTGAATCATTGTTTAGGGCTCTTTTGTTATTTCCAAACTTTGCATTATAAGTGGTGCTGCCAGTAGGTTCATCTTTCTTGATGTCTCCCCTTTTCACAGCGTCCTCAACTAGAGTTCCCGTAGCAATCAAAGCTTTGAAGGTCGGAAAATATTGGTATGCCATATGCTTCTGATAGACAGGAAGAAGGCTTTTCACAGCCATTTGCAGCTGTTCCTCTTCATTAGGCCTACTCCTCATTTTTGAAGCCTTATTTCTCCATCGAGTGATGAATGAAGAAAATGTCGCATTGAGGGTTTGAGATGTGGTCTCCAGATCCCTTCTAGTAACATCAATTTCTTCATTATACTTGTATTGGTTTGAGAACTCTCTGACTATGTCAGCCCGAGTGGATTTCTTTGCATTTTCAAGGTTGAGGAACCAATTTGCTGCAGCACCATCTAAATATTGTTGAAATAGTTGGGCCATCAAGGATTCTTCAGCTCCTAGGGACTCATTGCCCCTACATACATTTCAGGAAATTGGTGGGGCTACCGGTCCCATCAAACCTTGTCAGATTAGGCATTTTGAAACCATGGGGTAATCGTGCCTTCGGGAAAAGAGTTAATCCATGAATATCCATCCATAGTTCAGCCTTAGTCGTGCCTTTTAAGACTTCTTTAAGCTTGACTACTTCTTCCTCGAGTTTAGTGGGAATTTGTCTCTCATTGTTCAAAGGCTCAAGATGAAAAGGTGAAGCTACTTCCGACTTTAGAGGAGGAGGAGGCATCTGGGCGCTTTGGCGCATTATATCTAACACAGTTTGTTCAATATTATCATGTCGGTCAAGCAAGGCCTGGACAAGTCCTCGATGCTCAATCATTGGATCAAGTGGAGGGTGGAGTTCTGTTGGTGCTCGTTGCTCGGAATTTCAGACATGTTGTTGAGACGTGTAGCAGAGAATACAACTGGTGTAGACAAGGACGACAGTATTACTGACAGAAAACGTTCACTATGGTCAGAACTTCGGCGAATCAACCTAGATCCTGAGCGAGCCCATGCAGAGTTCCCATGAAATGAGATAAAAAGTTAACACGGAAGTTTGTCCAGACATTGTTTTTTTTTTTTTTTTGCAGGGAATGAAAGAAATGATATCTTTTGAAAATTCTCTCTCTCTTTTTTTTACCCCAATTTCAGTTATCATTTATTAAAAGGTGTAAAACCTTGACTCTATCATTTGTTTTTAGATTTTCCATTAAATTTCTTTGACTTGTTATTATTTTTTTTAGACTTTAACTTTTATTTACATTTTAGACTGCCACTCTTGGACTCGTTTTTTTTTTTTTTTTTGGGATAATACACAAGCATTTTCAAAATCAATTTGATAATATTCTTCCATTTCTTGGTACTATAGAAATAAGAGAAAAGAGGTATAACGAGGCCTGTGTCCTCATTTTGGCAAATTATAATGCCCCATATATCGTTTTTCAATGTAGTGGTCTGCATCTATTGATTGCATCTAAGTGCTGAAACCACAAAAGAAAGTATTAAATGCAAAAGGGGCCGAACCCGAAGGTTGCCTACGTATCTCCATAAGTAGATTTGGATTTGGGGAAGAAATTTTTCCGGTGATGATTTTTTTGAATGGAGAATCAGGCCCAGCGTAGTTCTGATATATGAAATTTCACTTAATTTTTTTTTTTTTTTTTTTTTTTTTTTGCAGCTGCACTCAAAAAATGAGTTGCCTACGTACCCTTTTAGTACATTACATAGTAGAGAAAGCTAAGATAGATGCATTACACAACATTAAAAAAAATTTTTTTTTAGGGGATCAAGCCGCACGTAACTCTACCTACAAAACACAATATAAAAGCGATTAAACGAATCGGGTACTTCCCAAACTTTTTAAGATTTCAGTTTGCCGGGCGCCATGTCATGTATTCTCCTGTTTGAACACGTCTGTTCCACCTCTTAGGATTAGACTAATGTGAAGTACTCGAGTTCTTCTCAACTTTTTCCGAGTTCAGTTTGCTAGGCGCCAGGCCATGTATTCTCCTGTTTGAATACGTCCATTCCACTCTTAGGATTATACTTAATTTGAAGCACCAGAAATGTACACACTAACAATGTTAGTCAATGACTGATGAATTTTTCTTTATATGTGTTTTTAGAAGGAAATGGAAGAATTTTTCCTTTTGTTTTTTTTTTTTTTTTTTTTGAAATGTGATTATCCCTTTTGATTAGACACATTTTTTTTATCAATTTTTTTCTTTAGACTAGACATCTCGTGTTTTTAGACCATGTTTTAATTACATTCTAATTACTAAACATGACATGTTTTGAACTCGTGATTATGACTTGTCATTTTTCATTTTTTATTTATTTTTTTTGTTTTGGGATCATATTTTCAAAACATGATTTTTTTTTTTTTTATAAATCAATTTTATTTTTGGCAAAACCAATTTGAATGGAAAAGAATTATGAAATGAATGTGAGTTTTTTGAAAATGGGTGAGCACACACTTTTTTTTATGATACTTGTGATAAGTAAACAAAAACACTCTTAATATTTCAATAATCATTTCAGCAGCAATTCAGATATACTTAATGATTATCAAAATATTGACCGACTGAAAACAGACTGAAGAATTTTTTTTTTTTTTGAAAGTTTTTTTTTTTCACATTATTCAATAACTGAAATAAATAAAGGACATTTGTGCATTGATCCTTGTGTCCTAGAAGTCAACTAGAAGGTGATTCATTTAAGGAGAGATTATGTTAAAGTGGCCTCGAGTCACTTCCATTGTGTCCATCAAGGGTGGACGCTCCTGACAGAGCCGGTCGCAATAGCTCGCGGATGCATGTTTTACGCCCTTAATTCATTAATTTGTCATTCTAAAATTCGGACCCTTGCCAATAGACAGAGGTATCAGACCTAATAAGAAAATGGTTAAAAAGAGTGCACGTGTATGGATCGATAAACTAGCAAGCACACGTAATTTTCACATAAGCATGCTATATACAAAAATAAAATTGTGAATAGCCATGATTAGCTTTTTTATTTTATATACACGTGGAAAATAACTCATTGTTCAGGTTTAAACCTCTTACACTTAAAATGGAAGTATTCTCCCCAGTGGAGTCACCAGCCTGTGGTATCCGATTTTTTACTGTCTTAATTAACGGTCTGAATCCCACGAAAGTCTCCCATTGGACTATGAGTTTTAGAAAACTTGGAAGTCGCCACCCTATTAATATCTTAATAGGGACATATTTATTTAATAAATCGTTTTAAAATCAATTTCAAGAAAAATCATTTAAAACGATGATGACTTCATATGGATAAGGCTTTTTTGAAAATTGGTCTTTCATACCATGAGATAGGGTTCGGGGTTTAGGTTAAGAGGTGCGAACGTCTGGAACTCGTCTCCTCTTCCGTTCTAAAGAACGGGCTCTTACTAAATGCGTTATTTTCCATTTAAAGGTAATCATGGCTATTAAAAAGAAAGAAAATCACATAATTTGCACATATACACAATAACCATTTTTTTAGGACCAATATATCATTTGTACATGGTAGGTTTGAGCAATGAAGTTGCACTACGTACCAATCATTGCGGGATTGGAATCCACTCATGGATCAAAACCGTCGTAGTTCGAGCTTATGTCTCACCCTAAATGGCCAATTCCACTGGGGAAAGAAGAGGGGGAATAGATTATGAATAACTCACTTTAAGAATTAAACAAATCTGTTTGAAATGAGGTAATCACTCCAATTAGTGATTAAAATGGGGTTATGATAATCACTTCAATTAGCGATCAAATATGAAGGATTAAGATAATCACCTTAATTAGTGATTAATAAGGAAGGAAATAAGTAATCACCCAAATTAGTGATTATTCACAGAAAGATAATCACCTTGGTTAGTGATTAACAATGAAGATTAGGAAATAATCACCCTAATTGATGATTGTTGAGGTTTAAGATAATCACTCTAATTAGTGATTAAATATGATGAAAGGTTAAGCTAATCAGCCTAATTGGTGGTTAACCAAGTTTTAAGATAATCACCCTAATTAGTGATTAAATGAGGAAAATAATCGTCCTAATTAACAATTATTAGGGTTTGATATAATCACTCTAATTAGTGATTAAAAATGAGAAGAATAATTATCTTAATTAACTATTATTAGGGTTTTAAGGTAATCACTCCAATTAGTGATTAAAAGAAGTTTGTGTCAACCGCTCTAATTAGCGATTAATCGGGGATTGAAATAACCACCTTAATAGTGATCACGTTTATGATATTCGAGAGGTATTAGAAGGTTTGCTTCCTAATTGAAGGCTTTTGAGAAATAATTTTAATTGAAGTTTATTAGGTCATTTGGAGAGACATGATCAATTTGAGATCGAATTTGGAGTTTTGTGTTTGACTAATTGGAATTTGGCCATTTAAAGTGAGACACGTGAAACGGCCTAACATCAATTCGGATATCATAATTACCAATCTAATTGTGTCAAATTATATGATTAATCCATTTGAATATGAAGAACACATTTTTAAAATATAAGATGGATCATCATACAAATCAACTTAGTTAGATTTGTAAGTTTTCCTCTTAATTGAGATTGGGTCATTTGATTCAAATACTATGATATATTGGCCCAACATGCAATATTTGTAACATTGGTTGCTCATTTTATTAAAAAGAGTTGTGGAATTATTTATGAAAATTATGCATAAACATCTCCATGTTTTTTTTATTAATTGAGTGATGCAATAACTATTTACAAAGAAACTATTATTACAACAATATGTACAAAATCTATGATCTATACAAATCTTCAATCTTGTTCTTCACCATGATGCTTCTTGATCTTCACCTCCTGGAATGGGCTTTGGAATTCATGTTTATTTGTGAATTTGTGAAAGTAAAAGATTAATTAAATTCTTTGATTTTGATCTTTTATGACAAATTTTATTGATTTTTATTTACATGATAAAATGAGTCATTTTAAGATAAACTTAAGGAATTCATGAATTTTTGTACATTTTCGTATGAAAAGTTGAGTTAATCACTTTATTTCATTTTTCAGATTGCCTTTTTGTTCTTGTGCTGACTTACAAAAATCATAACTTTCTGTACAAAGTGTTAATCTGAGCATATGATACATATATGGATAGATCAGTGAGTTATTTATGTTATATCAAAATTTCACACGTTTTTAGTGACCACTTGAATTATGGTGAATTTTATACTCAAACTGGTCAAAACAATGCCTTTATTAAATTTGTTCTTTGAGATCCAACTTATTGATCTTAGTTTGAAGTGAAATTTGGTATGAACATTCTAGACACATGGAAAGACTAGACTGGATAATTTCACTTTTTTTGGACATTTTTAAGACCATCTTTTATTTATTTTCTTAACTGAAGAGAAAATCAGTATTCCGAAATTTCGTGATTTACATGAATGATTTTGTAAAAATGATGTAAAATTGTATGAAATTCATATGAACATGATTTTTATATTTTTGAAAAGGTACTGATGTTTTCTTCAAACTTGGTGTTTTTAGTTTTATCTAAATGACTTTATTTTTTTATTTTTTTGACAGAACAATCCTAGATGGTACTGGACAAAATCAGTTTTGCACAATAAAGTTGTATGATTTTTAATTATTTACACAAAATTCATTTTTTACAAATTCCAAATCCCAATTGCTGGAAACATCTTGCACTTCATAGGAAAAATATTAAATCCTACGAACTAATTAGTTAATGCAGACGAAAAAATATAGGAAAGTAAAACTGACTATAATTACAGCATCACATTTTCTTTTTATGGAGATGTTTTTGCATAACTTATCTTGAATTTTTTTATGAAATCATTTTTGGTGATGAATAACAACTTGATTAAGGAAAATCACATAATCACATTATTTCCTAAGTGTTACCCCATTAGAGGTGACTATTTTAGGTGGGGTGATTTAAGGTTGGGAACCTATTAGGACTTCCACATACCCAAATCACTCCAAAGATTAAAAAAATGATAAGAAGAAAACATGGAGAAAGTTAGTAGATGATTAAAAAGATAATCAAAATAAACAATAATTTCAACTTTACCTTGTTAGCTCAATGATGCACTTCCTTTTGAAAATTTTTCTACTTTTTTTGTGATTTTCTTAATTTCTAGGTGAGTTTCTAAATTCTCTTAATTACTAACTTTAAACTCTTTTTGTGTTTTTTTTCCTTTTGATGAACTTCTTTTACTTACTTATTAAGACTTTTGCTTAGATGGAAAGATTAAGGAGGAGAACAGTAGTAGAGAAGATGAGAGTGAAGTTGAATTGTGTTTTTTTTAACTTGGTTTTGAAGTGGAAAAAGTAGGGTATTTATAGAGAAATGAAGGAGGTGAACTAGGGTTTCAAAGAGGTAGAAAATCAGATTTTTCACCCAAAAAAAATCTGATTTTCTTCATCCTTAATCACCCTAATGACATCACTCTAATGACCTCACCCTAAGGACATCATCAAATCTCTTTGGAAACACAAATATTCTTATTCTTTTTGGATTTTCTCATAAATAAAGCAAAATCAGATTTTCAGAAAATATTCTTCCCTAAACATCCTAATAGTAAAAAAAATGCATCGAAAAACATGCAAAACCAACAGACTAGGGTGTTGCGCCTAGCACAGGAAGCTGCGCTAGGCACAACACCTTGCGCTAGGCGCAAGGCCCTGTGTCTGGCGCAGGCCACACTTGTGTGCTTGGTGCACACTCGAATCTTCCGGAAAAAATCCGGATTTCCCCCCCTCTTACACATGGGATTTGATTCTTATTCTCACATCTTTTTCATGAATCTTATTCTCTAACTAATGGATAAATGATGTGTTTAGTGAATAAAGAATATATTCTTATTCTTTATCCAATGAACAAGGACATGACCATCAAGAAAAACGGATTAATGCCGGTTTTGGGATACGACTAAAATCACGAAGCCTAATCGCGACTCGTTTTTATTTTTCCGAAAGACTAACTTACGACAATTAATGAAAACTCGTCAAATTAATAAAGACGAAGCATGATTATACTATGAATCATTTTCTTAAAACGGTGGTTGTAGTCATTGACTACGACTTACGAAAATTATACTTCTATGCCGAAACTGTATGACTAATACGCAAAAACAAAAAAAATCGTGCGATGGAATTAAACTCGCGCTCCGGGGCATGCGCTCCACGATGCACGATTTTGTTATTTTTATTTTTCAAAAATTTTGTTTATCCAAAGAAATGGGGTTCAAAATTTGGTGTCTACAGAAGGTGATGAATGATGATCAGAAGAGGGAGAAAGGAGGGAAAAAAATATATTTTTTTGATTTCAAAATAATAAACTAAGGAGAAAAAAAAGTGAAATGAAAGAAAAAAAATCAAGATTTACCTGTTGTTGTAGGTTAACTGGACTGTTTTTGAAAGATTGGGTCCAGAGTTGGGACCAACCATGGATTTTCCATAGTATGCACTGTTTATAGAATATGGCCCATATAGTTGGGACCATTAGCGTTGATTTTTCCTAAAAAAAGTACAAAAGCTACCTAGAAGACAAAAAGTCTGCAGACTTCAAGTTTTTATGGCTACATCCCGATATTTTACCAATTAATAAACCGTTCTTGTAATTAAACTCGTGTGAAACACGACTATAAGATATGAGGCATCTTATATTAAATTACAAGTTATATATTTTTTATTGAAAAAAAATATATATTTAACGTGGAAGTTTGTTTTAGTTTATGATAGAGAATATTTTCTTTTGAATTTCGACGTAAAACATGACATAGAAATAAAAATCACAGGACACACTGTTTTAACGAATCTTTATTGTTGGACGGCTGGTCTGATCTCTTTGGCCACCTGACGATGTCGCCTAACGTGCCAAAGTTGTTGACGAACTCTGTTGGCCTGACGTTGAAGTTGAACTCTCGAATTGCTGGGAGGATGATTCAGATTTTTTGCCCAGCTAGAAGCGGAATCTACCATATCGATGTGTTGCGCGGGCTCCTAATAGTAAGGCTTGAACTGGTAGTCCCTCCTATTGTTGTAGCTTGGGGATTTTCTGCCATTCCTCTAGAGTTCTGCCACACCTTTCCTAGTGTCATCGTCTTCTTCAAATTGGATTTGCGCAAGCGCTTTAGCTTGGGCATCTTCGATAGTCGGGCAGGGGTACTTGGTCAATTCTTTGTACAGCTATGATTCTTCGAAGAATCCTATCCTCAAGGCTTCTATGGCTGGCGAGGCATCATATGTTGGGATGAAGACATTTTTTCGCGGTTGAACCTTTGGGGTAGACTCTTAATGGTTCGCCATACCTTTGGACATCCAGGTAGAGGTCGCTGGTTTGCTTTTCCAGGAAAATTAAAGATTGAACATGCCCACCAATCCTGAAAAAGTAGAAATAGTACCATTAGGTAGATTAAGGAACCATTGACGAGCAGGACCTAATACAATTGACCCAAAGCCCTTGCGCAATTCGCGTATTTCTCTGGGTACTGGAATCGTAACCATTCTCTTCTTGTATTGAGCGACATGTTCACTAGCGTCCGCCGTTCCATCATAAAGCTTCATGGCAGGAACAGTGAAGCGCTTCAGAATTTCAACGAGAGCGATGACATCTGCAAACGTGAATCAGCATAGCTTGTCAAAGTAGCTTTCTCGACAGGTCTTAACACTCCTAGGATCTTCGAAATCATTTCCTCGACATACCTGAGGCGCTCGCACAATGGGTCAATAGATGCTTTTGTAAAGACAGGATCCTACACAGTTTGCGCGGTCAAGATGCCCGGATTATTTGCGTGCTGCTGACACCTTGCTTCTGATCCTGTTGTTATCCCAAGGGGGACTGCTTGCTCTTGCAGGTTGTCGGATCCGGCATTCTCGCTGCGTAGAGGGTGTCTTGTGATGGCAACTTGGCGGTTCAAACTGGGATACTCGTCGGCGGGGATGATGATGGGCTCTTCCTCGTTGGATTGCTCGGGCCCTGCCGACTTCTCCATTTTCGTGGCCTATGCCATCCATGTCAAGTTGCATGCCGGTACTTTCTGTGTTATGACGGCGTTGTCTCGAGAGTTGGATGCGATTGATGCCACATAAAGCTTGTGGGTACGAAGAGCATAAGTTTTCCTTTCGAAATGCACAGATTGGATGGCAATTTCGTCCATGAGGGTTTTCTTCGATTCGTCGATGGCACCCATGATTTCAGTCATGGTCCCCTGATCAGGCTGCTTAGAGGGAGTTTTGGGAGTTACTAGGGAGTCAGTTTCGTCGTTTATTTCGGCTATAGTGTGAATTAGTTGCTGAATTTGGCGAGATTGCTTTTTCAATTATCAGGTCCACGGTGGGCACCAAGTTGTTTTAGGCAAATTTCACACAATGATCAATTTGCTCGGAGAGGGGGTTGAAATTAACTTGCAATACCAGACAAAATAAATATGCAAAATGAAGTGCAAACTAAAAAAAAGAACACAAGACAAATTTATGTGGAAACCATTTAAAAAATGTCAATTCACTATGCATTTGTTTGCTTTAGGTTACAAGAGAGTAATTAAGCTGAAGTGATCGTAGTGATGATGTGATACGAGGAGCTCCTTTTATAGTACAAAAATCGAGACATTAATCCTCTCATAGCAGATTTCCTTGAGATAGACGTTAGATCTTATTTTTTAGGCATATATCGTCTGAGGTGGTTACACTTCTTTGTTCCACTTTCTCCTCAAACCAGTGCCACTTCCTAATTTGTAGGAAGCATTCAACTGCCTGCCATGTCATCCATCCTGGGGAGTCCTGATAAAACGATATTAGATATGGGCAACTTTGCCCATATCAAGGGTAAGTTCGTCACTTCAAGTGATTTACTAAGATGAGAATGTAAAAGCATGGGAATGGAGTATTCCCTCTCATTCCTGAAGTTAGTTTAATAATAATTTTGAAAAGTCTGCCATCCTCTCTCCAAACCTCACTCTTCAACCTCACTCTTCAACCCACCGAGCTGTAAGTTAACGTTGGTTGCCGGAAAATTCGCCGAAAATAGACACGAATTCACGGTGTGTTTGCTGAATTGAAGGTATGTTTAATTACTTGAAAATTGCGTGGGTTTAAATCATGAAATTTCGTATATTTTCCATTAAATTTCGTGGGTTTAATTCATGAAATTGCATGTCTTAATTATCTAAACATGTCTTAATTTCGTGTATTATAATGGTGTTTTATTAAATTTCATTGGAATGGAGTGGGTTTTGTGGTGGTGTTAGATTCTTCACTTTCAAATTTCGTATCTTTTCCATTCGTGGGTTTTGTGGTGGTGTTAGACCAAATTATAAGCAAAATTCTGCTACAATAATTAACTCCTACCCTTAATTCGTAATCTTTATAGCCAATGCAAAAGAGGTAGCTCATTGACCATACCAAAAGAAGACAAGAATTGGGCTTTATATATTTGGGGAGCAATTGTACAGGGAGTTTGTTATGCCCTATGCTCTGTGTGTCAAAAGCAAAAAAATTATACGAGATCTTTGATGGTGATTTTTGTTCTGAGATTTGAGCAAACAAAAACAAAGTAGCGTTTCCTTGATAATAAAACTAAGGTTGGGTTAACCAGATTATTTTAGGTGGTTTGTGGACTTTACCCAACAAAAAAAGGTATCGTCGTTTCGTGGATCACCAAAGAGCGGTAGTGGGGGTAGTTCTAGTCATTCTCCTCCTAGTAGTTCACCAGTTTCATTTCCTTTGGTGATAAATCCAGCTGGTCCTTCCCCTCCTTATCCATACTACTACTTCTATGAGTCCAATGCTTCATTTTCATTACTTCCTATAACAATTTACTTATCTGTTATTGTAATATTTGCCTTTAATGTGCATGTCTTTACTTTCTATGCTGACTTAATATGACTGGCAAAGTTGATCATCAAGAGAATATAGTTTTGCAACTCAGGAAAGGAGCTACAGTATTTCAATAATCTATTAAACTAACATAATATTCAATTACATACAATAGGTGAAAAAGATAACTTATATTGCTACATTTAACATAGAGCAAGTACCAACATCATACTGTAATCCTTTGAGGTTGCTAGAAAGACCACCTGAAGTCGTCAATAGTTTGTCCAATTCATCTTATGAAGTTGATTTTTCAGTTTATATGCTAGTTTATGAAATCAGTTTGTAGTATCTACTCAATATTTTGTATAATTTTGATAGTTAGTGATTATTGTTAACAAGTGAGTATATGGGTATTTGGTTATTGTGCTGAAATTATATGTCCCAAAAAAACCACTACTTTTATATTGCCAAACTCACACTTTTGTTTCAATAGGGTAATGAAGAGATCAAAAGTCTTGAAGCAATGTAAAAAGAAGAAGAAAATCAAGGTATAGTTGTTATTTAACCATGTTTACGAGCATATAAGTATATAACACACCTTCGTGTTAGAATGTAAGTTAAATTTTTTCTCTTCTTCTTAGATGGATGAAGTGGATGGTGTAATAACCGAGCGTGATTGGGGAACGGTGTCGGAGGAAGATGTAAGTTAAATTTGGAGCTCGTAAACTCACTAAGCGTAGGTGGTAGGCTGAAGGAAGCCGGAAGTCCTTGCTAGAAGGTTGAAAATGCACAAGAAACAGGTAATAATAGGAAAGTGCTTGCCTTATAGTGCTTATAACATAGTCATGCTTTATTTGTTGTAATAGACGTATAAAAGTCTATGTTTCTAGTGTTTTGCATCGTGGTTGTGGTTTAGTTATTGAAAGAACATAATTGCATATTTGCATGTACACCAAAACATAATTGTTGTCTCTATTCTTAGTTCTAACCTTGTGTTTGAACAACTAAAGTTAGATAGTCATTTGAGCAACTTATGCCAGTTCACCATGTGTTTGAATTTATTGTTAGTAAATGAAATATTATGTGATTTTATCAAAGTATATTATTAGTTTTAACCTATTATTATAAAAGAGAGAAGGCCATTGGTGGTATACATATTTGTAATGTAATTTGTCTCTGATTTAACCTTGTAGGCCCCTAATATAAATTGTCGCGGGGAAGCGTTTGGGCAAATAGTGAAGCAATTCGATGCGACAAAGAGATGTTTGGTTAAGGAGATGGGCCTTGAAGAGTTATTGTATTTGGCCGATCATAGCTTGCCCCGAAACTTTTGCTATTGGTTATGTACGTTAGTGGATGCTAAGCGAGCTTCGCTTTTAGTCCCGCATGGGATTGAATTTCCGTATAACATTAATATTTTTATTCTGTATTAGATTTTGTACGTAGATCGTTTGAAGAGGCAGCCTGTGAATTATAATATGTGGCTATGTGCATTACAAAAGTGGCTTTATCATTTTTTGGGTATGTAATTATTTGTTTTTGGTACCGAGGCCCATTTTCTTAGACTTGTCAATGACTGTGCCATGGAATTAGATTTCACTCGGTGTAAAGTTTAACTAATTAGCTAACTAATATTATTTAAATGTGTATACTTTATGTTGTTATATTCACGGAACGCATAATATTGTGTTTTCCATTGCACTATCAAAATTAGAAATCTTTGTTAATATAAATTTTGCTTTGTGAGATTCAAAGAGCGTATATTATGTTTGTTTCATTGTGATATTGTGTTTGTATCAGTGTGATATTGTGTTTGTGTAAGTCCGATATTGTGTTTGCGTGGGTGTGATATTGTGTTTTTCATTGCACTACTGTGTATGGTTTGGGATTTCAGTTAAACTGCATCAGTTCAAATACTAAACGTTGGTGTTCCAACATAAACTCATTAGGATTTTAGTTAAACTGCATCAATTCATTACCAAATTAGATATTGTGTTTGTGTGGGTGCAATATTGTGTTTCCCATTGCCTTGTCGTGTCTGCTTTGGGAAATATTTAACCACTTTGTAGTCAAATCAAAATACAAGAGCAAATGATAAAGGAAGTAAGCAAATGGTAAAGGAAGTATTTTAACATTGTTTAAATTTATCGAATGAGTTAATCAAATAACTAAATAAAACAAATGACTAAGTTATTATAGAAAACAATAGTATAAGTTACATAAACAAGGGTTCCCCCATACAAAAACAAGGGTTCTCCTATACAAAAACAAGTGTTTCCACATGCATAAACATGTGCTCCCCATGCATAAACAATGTTTCAACTTACACAAACAAGTTGAAATATAAGGGTTCCCCATACATACCAACTAATTGAATTGAATTAGTTATTATCTAATTGAAATGATGAAAGAAGAAGTTAATCAAAGAACTAACCAACTTAAGTAAGGTATTATCTATTTGGATTGAGAAATGTATTTGAATTGAACGAATGAGTTAATCTAATTACATAAAACACTTGAGCAAGTTATAATGTAATTGAATTAAACGAAGGAGTTAATCAAATAACTAAATTAAAAACTTGAGTTAATAAAATGTAATTCAATTGAACGAATGAGTTAATCAAATAACTAAATAAAACACTTGAGTAAGTTATTATGTAATTGAATTGAACGAATGAGTTAATCAAATAACTAAATAAAACACTTGAATAAGTTATAATGTAATTAAATTGAACGAATGAGTTAATCAAATAACTAAATAAAACACTTGAGTAAGTTATAATATAATTAAATTGAACGAATGAGTTAATCAAATAACTAAAATAACTAAATAAAACATTTGAGTAAGTTATAATATAATTGAATTAAACAAATGAGTTAATCAAATAACTAAATTAAAAAATCGAGTAAGTTATAATATAATTGAATTGAACGAATGAGTTAATCAAATAACTAAACTAAAAACTTGAGTTAATTATAATGTAATTGAATTGAACGAAGGAGTTAATCAAATAACTAAATAAAACACTTGAGTAAGTTATTATGTAATGGAATTGAACGATATGAGTTAATCAAATAACTAAATAAAACACTTGAGTAAGTTATTACGTAATTGGATTGAACAAATGAGTTAATCAAATAACTAAATTAAAAACTTGAGTAAGTTATTATGTAATTGAATAGAACGAATGAATTAATCAAATAACTAAATTAAAAACATGAGTAAGTTATTATGTAATTTAATTGAACAAATGAGTTAATCAAATAACTAAATAAAAAACTTGAGTTAGTTATAATGTAATTAAATTAAAAGAAGAATTTAATCAACTAACTAAATAAAACACTTGAATAAGTTATTATGTAATTGAATTGAACGAATGTGTTAATCAAATAACTAAAATAACTAAATAAAACACTCGAGTAAGTTATAATATAATTGAATTAAACGAATGAATTAATCAAATAACTAAATTAAAAAATCGAGTAAGTTATAATCTAACTGAATTGAACGAATGAGTTAATCAAATAACTAAATTAAAAACTTGAGTAAGTTATTATGTAATTGAATTGAACGAATGAGTTATTCAAATAACTAAATTAAAAAGTTGAGTAAGTTATAATGCAATTGAATTGAACGAATTAATTAGTCAAATAACTAAATTAAAAACTTGAGTTAGTTATAATGTAATTGAATTGAACGAATGATTTAATCAAATAACTGAATAAAACACTTGAGTAAGTTATTATGTAATTGAATTGAACGAATGAGTTAATCAAATAACTAAATAAAACACTTGTGTAAGTTATTATGTAATTGAATTGAACGAATGAGTTAATCAAATAACTAAATTAAAAAGTTGAATAAGTTATTTTGTAATTGAATTGAACGAATGAGTTAATCAAATAACTAAATAAAACACTTGAGTAAGTTATTATGTAATTGAATTGAACAATGAGTTAATCAAATAATTAAATTAAAAACTTGAGTAAGTTATTATGTAATTGAATTGAACGAATGAGTTAATCAAATAACTAAATAAAACACTTGAGTACCTTATAATGTAATTGAATTGAACGAATGAGTTAATCAAATAACTAGATTAAAAACATGAGTTAGTTATATATATAATGTAATTGAATTGAACGAAAGAGTTAATCAAATAACTAAATAAGACACTTGAGTCAGTTATAATTTAATTGAATTGAACGAATGAGTTAATCCAATAACTAAATAAAACACTTAAGTAAGTTATCATGTAATTCAATTGAACAAATGAGTTAATCAAATAACTAAATAAAACACTTGTGTAAGTTATTATGTAATTGAATTGAACTAATGAGTTAATCAAATAACTAAATTAAAAACTTGAGTAAGTTATAATGTAATTGAATTGAACGAATTAGTTAATCAAATAACTACATTAAAAACTTGAGTTAGTTATAATGTAATTGAATTGAACGAATGATTTAATCAAATAACAAAATAAAACACTTGTGTAAGTTATTATGTAAATGAATTGAACGAATGAGTTAATCAAATAACTAGATAAAACACTTCTGTAAGTTATTATGTAATTAAATTGAACGAATGAGTTAATCAAATAACTAAATTAAAAACTTAAGTAAGTTATAATGTAATTGAATTGAACGAATGAGTTAATCAAATAACTAAATTAAAAACTTGAGTTAGAGTTATATAATGTTATTGAATTGAACGAAGGATTTAATCAAATAACTAAATAAAACACTTGAGTTAGTTATAATGTAATTGAATTGAACGAAAGAGTTAATCAAATAACAAAATAAAACACTTGAGATAGTTATTATGTTATTGAATTGAACGAATGAGTTAATCAAATAACTAAATAAAACACTTGACTAAGTTATTATGTAATTGAATTGATACGTAAACGAGGTTCATACAAAAAAACTATAAAAAACAATTTAATCATAATAACTCAGCATAAAAATGTTTCAACTTAACAAAACAAATTAAAAACAATGAGTTAAGTTATAATGTAATTGAATTGAAAGAATGAGTTAATCAAATAACTAAAATAAAACACTTGAGTAAGTTATTATTTTTTTGGAAAGTAATTGAATTGAACGAATGAGTTAATCAAATAACTAAAATAAAACACTTGAGTAAGTTATAATGTAATTGAATTGAACGAAGGAGTTAATCAAATAACTAAATTAAAACACTTGAGTTAATTATAAATGTAATTGAATTGAACGAATGAGTTAATCAAATAACCAAATAAAACACTTGAGTAAGTTATTATGTAATTGAATTGAACGAATGAGTTAATCAAATAACTAAATAAAACACTTGAGTAAGTTATTATGTAATTGAATTGAACGAATGAGTTAATCAAATAACTAAATAAAACACTTGAGTAAGTTATAATGTAATTGAATTGAACGAAATGTTAATCAAATAACTAAAATAACTAAATAAAACACTTGAGTAAGTTATAATATAATTGAATTAAACGAATGAGTTAATCAAATAACTAAATTAAAAAATCGAGTAAGTTATAATGTAATTGAATTGAACGAATGAGTTAATCAAATAACTAAATTAAAAACTTGAGTTAATTATAATGTAATTGAATTGAACGAAGGAGTTAATCAAATAACTAAATAAAACACTTGAGTAAGTTATTATGTAATTGAATTGAACGAATGAGTTAATCAAATAACTAAATAAAACACTTGAGTAAGTTATTATGTAATTGAATTGAACAAATGAGTTAATCAAATAACTAAATTAAAAACTTGAGTAAGTTATTATGTAATTGAATTAAACGAATGAGTTAATCAAATAACTAAATTAAAAACATTGAGTAAGTTATTATGTAATTGAATTGAACAAATGAGTTAATCAAATAACTAAATAAAAAACTTGAGTAAGTTATAATGTAATTGAATTAAAAGAAGAATTTAATCAAATAACTAAATAAAACACTCGAGTAAGTTATTATGTAATTGAATTGAACGAATGAGTTAATCAAATAACTAAATAAAACACTCGAGTAAGTTATAATGTAATTGAATTAAACGAATGAGTTAATCAAATAACTAAATTAAAAAATCGAGTAAGTTATAATGTAATTGAATTGAACGAATGAGTTAATCAAATAACTAAATAAAACACTTGAGTAAGTTATTATGTAATTGAATTGAACGAATGAGTTAATCAAATAACTAAATTAAAAACTTGAGTAAGTTATAATGTAATTGAATTGAACGAATGAATTAATCAAATAACTAAATTAAAAACTTGAGTAAGTTATAATGTAATTGAATTGAACGAATGATTTAATCAAATAACTAAATAAAACACTTGAGTAAGTTATTATGTAATTGAATTGAACGAATGAGTTAATCAAATAACTAAATAAAACACTTGTGTAAGTTATTATGTAATTGAATTGAACGAATGAGTTAATCAAATAACTAAATTAAAAACTTGAGTAAGTTATTATGTAATTGAATTGAACGAAGGAGTTAATCAAATAACTAAATAAAACACTTGAGTAAGTTATTATGTAATTGAATTGAACGAATGAGTTAATCAAATAACTAAATTAAAAACTTGAGTAAGTTATTATGTAATTGAATTGAACGAAGGAGTTAATCAAATAACTAAATAAAACACTCGAGTAAGTTATAATGTAATTGAATTGAACGAATGAGTTAATCAAATAACTAAATTAAAAACTTGAGTTAGTTATATTGTAATTGAATTGAACGAAAGAGTTAATCAAATAACTAAATAAAACACTTGAGTAAGTTATAATGTAATTGAATTGAACGAATGAGTTAATCAAATAACTAAATAAAACACTTGAGTAAGTTATTATGTAATTGAATTGAACGAATGAGTTAATCAAATAACTAAATAAAACACTTGAGTAAGTTATTATGTAGTTGAATTGAACGAATGAGTTAATCAAATAACTAAATTAAAAACTTGAGTAAGTTATAATGTAATTGAATTGAACGAATGAGTTAATCAAATAACTAAATTAAAAACTTGAGTAAGTTATTATGTAATTGAATTGAACGAATGAGTTAATCAAATAACTAAATAAAACACTTGAGTAAGTTATTATGTAATTGAATTGAACGAATGAGTTAATCAAATAACTAAATAAAACACTTGAGTAAGTTAATCTGTAATTGAATTGAACGAATGAGTTAATCAAATAACTAAATTAAAAACTTGAGTAAGTTATAATGTAATTGAATTGAACGAATGAGTTAATCAAATAACTAAATTAAAAACTTGAGTAAGTTATAATGTAAATGAATTGAACGAATGAGTTAATCAAATAACTAAATAAAACACTCGAGTAAGTTATTATGTAATTGAATTGAACGAATGAGTTAATCAAATAACTAAATAAAACACTCGAGTAAGTTATTATGTAATTGAATTGAACGAATGAGTTAATCAAATAACTAAATAAAACACTTGAGTAAGTTATTATGTAATTGAATTGAACGAATGAGTTAATCAAATAACTAAATTTAAAACACTGAGTAAGTTATAATGTAATTGAATTGAACGAATGAGTTAATCAAATAACTAAATTAAAAACTTGAGTTAGTTATAATGTAATTGAATTGAACGAATGATTTAATCAAATAACTAAAATAAAACACTTGAGTAAGTTATTATGTAATTGAATTGAACGAATGAGTTAATCAAATAACTAAATTAAAACACTTGAGTAAGTTATTATGTAATTGAATTGAACGAAGGAGTTAATCAAATAACAAAATAAAACACTTGAGTAAGTTATAATGTAATTGAATTGAACGAATGAGTTAATCAAACAACTAAATAAAAACTTGAGTTAGTTATTATGTAATTGAATTGAACGAATGAGTTAAACAAATAACTAAATAAAACACTTGAGTAAGTTATTATGTAATTGAATTGAACGAATGAGTTAATCAAATAACTAAAATAAATAAAACACTCGAGTAAGTTATTATGTAATTGAATTGAACGAATGAGTTAATCAAATAACTAAATTAAAAACTTGAGTAAGTTATTATGTAATTGAATTGAACGAATGAGTTAATCAAATAACTAAATTAAAAACTTGAGTAAGTTATAATGTAATTGAATTGAACGAATGAGTTAATCAAATAACTAAATTAAAAACTTGAGTTAGTTATAATGTAATTGAATTGAACGAATGATTTAATCAAATAACTAAAATAAAACATTTGAGTAAGTTATTATGTAATTGAATTGAACGAATGAGTTAATCAAATAACTAAATAAAACACTTGAGTAAGTTATTATGTAATTGATTTGAACGAATGAGTTAATCAAATAACTAAATAAAACACTTGAGTAAGTTATTATGTAATTGAATTGAACGAATGAGTTAATCAAATAACTAAATTAAAAACTTGAGTTAGTTATAATGTAATTGAATTGAACGAATGAAGTTAATCAAATAACTAAATAAAACACTTGAGTAAGTTATAATGTAATTGAATTGAACGAAGGAAGTTAATCAAATAACTAAATAAAACACTTGAGTAAGTTATTATGTAATTGAATTGAACAAATGAGTTAATCAAATAACTAAATAAAACACTTGAGTAAGTTATTATGTAATTCAATTGAACAAATGAGTTAATCAAATAACTAAATTAAAAAACTCGAGTAAGTTATAATGTAATTGAATTGAACGAATGAGTTAATCAAATAACTAAATTAAAAACTTGAGTTAATAATAATGTAATTGAATTGAACGAATGAGTTAATCAAATAACTAAATAAAACACTTGAGTAAGTTATTATGTAATTGAATTGAACGAATGAGTTAATCAAATAACTAAATAAAACACTTGAGTAAGTTATTATGTAATTGAATTGAACGAATGAGTTAATCAAATAACTAAATAAAAAACTTGAGTAAGTTATTATGTAATTGAATTGAACGAATGAGTTAATCAAATAACTAAATTAAAAACTTGAGTAAGTTATTATGTAATTGAATTGAACGAATGAGTTAATCAAATAACTAAATTAAAAACTTGAGTAAGTTATTATGTAATTGAATTGAACGAATGAGTTAATCAAATAACTAAATAAAAAACTTGAGTAAGTTATAATGTAATTGAATTGAACGAATGAATTTAATCAAATAACTAAATAAAACACTTGAGTAAGTTATTATGTAATTGAATTGAACGAATGAGTTAATCAATAAAAATAACTAAATAAAACACTTGAGTAAGTTATAATGTAATTGAATTGAACGAATGAGTTAATCAAATAACTAAATTAAAAACTCGAGTAAGTTATAATGTAATTGAATTGAACAAATGAGTTAATCAAATAACTAAATTAAAAACTTGAGTAAGTTATTATGTAATTGAATTGAACGAATGAGTTAATCAAATAACTAAATTAAAAACTTGAGTAAGTTATTATGTAATTGAATTGAACGAATGAGTTAATCAAATAACTAAATTAAAAACTTGAGTAAGTTATAATGTAATTGAATCGAACGAATGAGTTAATCAAATAACTAAATAAAACACTTGAGTAAGTTATTATGTAATTGAATTGAACGAATGAGTTAATCAAATAACTAAATAAAACACTTGTGTAAGTTATTATGTAATTGAATTGAACGAATGAGTTAATCAAATAACTAAATTAAAAACTTGAGTAAGTTATTATGTAATTGAATTGAACGAATGAGTTAATCAAATAACTAAATAAAACACTTGAGTAAGTTATTATGTAATTGAATTGAACGAATGAGTTAATCAAATAACTAAATTAAAAACTTGAGTAAGTTATTATGTAATTGAATTGAACGAATGAGTTAATCAAATAACTAAATAAAACACTTGAGTAAGTTATAATGTAATTGAATTGAACGAATGAGTTAATCAAATAACTAAATTAAAAACTTGAGTTAGTTATATATAGTAATTGAATTGAACGAAAGAGTTAATCAAATAACTAAATAAAACACTTGAGTAAGTTATAATGTAATTGAATTGAACGAATGAGTTAATCAAATAACTAAATAAAACACTTGAGTAAGTTATTATGTAATTGAATTGAACAAATGAGTTAATCAAATAACTAAATAAAACACTTGTGTAAGTTATTATGTAATTGAATTGAACTAATGAGTTAATCAAATAACTAAATTAAAAACTTGAGTAAGTTATAATGTAATTGAATTGAACGAATGAGTTAATCAAATAACTAAATTAAAAACTTGAGTTAGTTATAATGTAATTGAATTGAACGAATGATTTAATCAAATAACTAAATAAAACACTTGAGTAAGTTATTATGTAATTGAATTGAACGAATGAGTTAATCAAATAACTAAATAAAACACTTGTGTAAGTTATTATGTAATTGAATTGAACGAATGAGTTAATCAAATAACTAAATTAAAAACTTGAGTAAGTTATAATGTAATTGAATTGAACGAATGAGTTAATCAAATAACTAAATTAAAAACTTGAGTTAGAGTTATATAATGTAATTGAATTGAACGAAGGAGTTAATCAAATAACTAAATAAAACACTTGAGTTAGTTATAATGTAATTGAATTGAACGAATGAGTTAATCAAATAACTAAATAAAACACTTGAGATAAGTTATTATGTAATTGAATTGAACAAATGAGTTAATCAAATAACTAAATAAAACACTTGAGTAAGTTATTATGTAATTGAATTGAACGAATGAGTTAATCAAATAACTAAATTTAAAACTTGATTAAGTGATAATGTAATTGAAATGAACGAATTAGTTAATCAAATAACTAAATTAAAAACTTGAGTTAGTTATAATGTAATTGAATTGAAAGAATGATTTAATCAAATAACTAAATATAAAACACTTGAGTAAGTTATTATGTAATTGAATTGAACGAATGAGTTAATCAAATAACTAAATTAAAACACTTGAGCTAAGTTATAATGTAATTGAATTGAACGAAGGAGTTAATCAAATAAATAAATAAAACACTTGAGTTAGTTATAATGTAATTGAATTGAACGAATGAGTTAATCAAATAACTAAATAAAAAACTTGAGTTAGATTATTATGTAATTAGAATTGAACGAATGAGTTAATCAAATAACTAAATAAAACACTTGAGTAAGATATTATGTAATTGAATTGAACGAATGAGTTAATCAAATAACTAAAATAACTAAATAAAACACTCGAGTAAGTTATAATGTAATTGAATTAAACGAATGAATTATTCAAATAACTAAATTAAAAAATCAAGTAAGTTATAATGTAATTGAATTGAACGAATGAGTTAATCAAATAACTAAATTAAAAAGTTGAGTAAGTTATAATGCAATTGAATTGAACGAATTAGTTAGTCAAATAACTAAATTAAAAACTTGAGTTAGTTATAATGTAATTGAATTGAACGAATGATTTAATCAAATAACTAAATAAAACACTTGAGTAAGTTATTATGTAATTGAATTGAACGAATGAGTTAATCAAATAACTAAATAAAACACTTGTGTAAGTTATTATGTAATTGAATTGAACGAATGAGTTAATCAAATAACTAAATAAAACACTTGAGTAAGTTATTATGTAATTGAATTGAACGAATGAGTTAATCAAATAACTAAATTAAAAACTTGAGTTAATTATAATGTAATTGAATTGAACGAAGGAGTTAATCAAATAACTAAATAAAACACTTGAGTAAGTTATAATGTAATTGAATTGAACGAAGGAAGTTAATCAAATAACTAAATAAAACACTTGAGTAAGTTATTATGTAATTGAATTGAACAAATGAGTTAATCAAATAACTAAATAAAACACTTGAGTAAGTTATAATGTAATTGAATTGAACGAATGAGTTAATCAAATAACTAAATTAAAAAATCGAGTAAGTTATGATGTAATTGAATTGAACGAATGAGTTAATCAAATAACTAAATTAAAAACTTGAGTTAATTATAATGTAATTGAATTGAACGAAGGAGTTAATCAAATAACTAAATAAAACACTTGAGTAAGTTATTATGTAATTGAATTGAACGATATGAGTTAATCAAATAACTAAATAAAACACTTGAGTTAAAAATTGGATTGAACAATGAGTTAATCAAATAACTAAATAAAAAACTTGAGTAAGTTATTATGTAATTGAATTGAACGAATGAGTTAATCAAATAACTAAATTAAAAACTTGAGTAAGTTATTATGTAATTGAATTGAACGAATGAATTAATCAAATAACTAGATTAAAAACTTGAGTAAGTTATTATGTAATTTAATTGAACGAATGAGTTAATCAAATAACTAAATAAAAAACTTGAGTTAGTTATAATGTAATTAAATTATAAGAAGAATTTAATCAAATAACTAAATAAAACACTTGAGTAAGTTATTATGTAATTGAATTGAACGAATGTGTTAATCAAATAACTAAAATAACTAAATAAAACACTCGAGTAAGTTATAATATAATTGAATTAAACGAATGAATTAATCAAATAACTAAATTAAAAAATCGAGTAAGTTATAATCTAACTGAATTGAACGAATGAGTTAATCAAATAACTAAATTAAAAACTTGAGTAAGTTATTATGTAATTGAATTGAACGAATGAGTTATTCAAATAACTAAATTAAAAAGTTGAGTAAGTTATAATGCAATTGAATTGAACGAATTAATTAGTCAAATAACTAAATTAAAAACTTGAGTTAGTTATATTGTAATTGAATTGAACGAATGATTTAATCAAATAACTGAATAAAACACTTGAGTAAGTTATTATGTAATTGAATTGAACGAATGAGTTAATCAAATAACTAAATAAAACACTTGTGTAAGTTATTATGTAATTGAATTGAACGAATGAGTTAATCAAATAACTAAATTAAAAAGTTGAATAAGTTATTTTGTAATTGAATTGAACGAATGAGTTAATCAAATAACTAAATAAAACACTTGAGTAAGTTATTATGTAATTGAATTGAACAATGAGTTAATCAAATAATTAAATTAAAAACTTGAGTAAGTTATTATGTAATTGAATTGAACGAATGAGTTAATCAAATAACTAAATAAAACACTTGAGTACCTTATAATGTAATTGAATTGAACGAATGAGTTAATCAAATAACTAGATTAAAAACATGAGTTAGTTATATATATAATGTAATTGAATTGAACGAAAGAGTTAATCAAATAACTAAATAAGACACTTGAGTCAGTTATAATTTAATTGAATTGAACGAATGAGTTAATCCAATAACTAAATAAAACACTTAAGTAAGTTATCATGTAATTCAATTGAACAAATGAGTTAATCAAATAACTAAATAAAACACTTGTGTAAGTTATTATGTAATTGAATTGAACTAATGAGTTAATCAAATAACTAAATTAAAAACTTGAGTAAGTTATAATGTAATTGAATTGAACGAATTAGTTAATCAAATAACTACATTAAAAACTTGAGTTAGTTATAATGTAATTGAATTGAACGAATGATTTAATCAAATAACAAAATAAAACACTTGTGTAAGTTATTATGTAAATGAATTGAACGAATGAGTTAATCAAATAACTAGATAAAACACTTCTGTAAGTTATTATGTAATTAAATTGAACGAATGAGTTAATCAAATAACTAAATTAAAAACTTAAGTAAGTTATAATGTAATTGAATTGAACGAATGAGTTAATCAAATAACTAAATTAAAAACTTGAGTTAGAGTTATATAATGTTATTGAATTGAACGAAGGATTTAATCAAATAACTAAATAAAACACTTGAGTTAGTTATAATGTAATTGAATTGAACGAAAGAGTTAATCAAATAACAAAATAAAACACTTGAGATAGTTATTATGTTATTGAATTGAACGAATGAGTTAATCAAATAACTAAATAAAACACTTGACTAAGTTATTATGTAATTGAATTGAACGAATGAGTTAATCAAATAACTAAATTTAAAACATGATTAAATTATAATGTAATTGAATTGAACGAATTAGTTAATCAAATAACTAAATTAAAAACATGAGTTAGTTATAATGTAATTGAATTGAAAGAATGATTTAATCAAATAACTAAAATAAAACACTTGAGAAAGTTATTATGTAATTGAATTGAACGAATGAGTTAATCAAATAACTAAATTAAAACACTTGAGCTAATTATAATGTAATTGAATTGAACGAAGGATTTAATCAAATAAATAAATAAAACACATGAGTTAGTTATAATGTAATTGAATTGAACGAATGAGTTAATCCAATAACTAATAAAAAAACTTGAGTTAGTTATTATGTTATTAAATTGAACGAATGAGCTAATCAAATAACTAAATAAAACACTTGAGTAAGTTATTATGTAATTGAATTGAACGAATGAGTTAATCAAATAACTAAAATAACTAAATAAAACACTCGAGTAAGTTATAATATAATTGAATTAAACGAATGAATTATTCAAATAACTAAATTAAAAAATCAAGTAAGTTATAATGTAACTGAATTGAACGAATGAGTTAATCAAATAACTAAATTAAAAAGTTGAGTAAGTTATAATGCAATTGAATTGAACGAATTTGTTAGTCAAATAACTACATTAAAAACTTGAGTTAGTTATAATGTAATTGAATTGAACGAATGATTTAATCAAATAACTGAATAAAACACTTGAGTAAGTTATTATGTAATTGAATTGAACGAATGAGTTAATCAAATAACTAAATAAAACACTTGTGTAAGTTATTATGTAATTGAATTGAACGAATGAGTTAATCAAATAACTAAATAAAACACTTGAGTAAGTTATTATGTAATTAAATTGAACGAATGAGTTAATCAAATAACTAAATTAAAAACTAGAGTTAATTATAATGTAATTGAATTGAAAGAAGAAGTTAATCAAATAACTAAATAAATCACTTGAGTAAGTTATATTGTAATTGAATTGAACGAAGAAAGTTAATCAAATAACTAAATAAAACAATTGAGTAAGTTATTATGTAATTGAATTGAACAAATGAGTTAATCAAATAACTAAATAAAACACTCGAGTAAGTTATAATATAATTGAATTAAACAAATGAGTTAATCAAATAACTAAATTAAAAAATCGAGTAAGTTATAATATAATTGAATTGAACGAATGAGTTAATCAAATAACTAAATTATAAACTTGAGTTAGTTATAATGTAATTGAATTGAACGAAGGAGTTAATCAAATAACTAAATAAAACACTTGAGTAAGTTGTTACGGTATTGAATTGAACGATATGAATTAATCAAATAACTAAATAAAACACTTGAGTAAAATTGGATTGAACAATGAGTTAATCAAATAACTAAATTAAAAACTTGAGTAAGTTATTATGTAATTGAATTGAACGAATGAATTAATCAAATAACTAAATTAAAAACTTGAGTAAGTTATTATGTAATTTAATTGAACGAAAGAGTTAATCAAATAACTAAATAAAAAACTTGCGTTAGTTATAATATAATTAAATAAAAAGAAGAATTTAATCAAATAACTAAATAAAACACTTGTGTAAGTTATTATGTAATTGAATTGAACGAATGTGTTAATCAAATAACTAAAATATCGAAATAAAACACTCGAGTAAGTTATAACATAATTGAATTAAACGAATGAGTTAATCAAATAACTAAATTAAAAAATCGAGTAAGTTATAATGTAACTGAATTAAACGAATGAGTTAATCAATTAACTAAATTAAAAACTTGAGTAAGTTATTATGTAATTGAATTGAAAGTATGAGTTATTCAAATAACTAAATTAAAAAGTTGAGTAAGTTATAATGCAATTGAATTGAACGAATTAGTTAGTCAAATAACTAAATTAAAAACTTGAGTTAGTTATAATGTAATTGAATTGAACGAATGATTTAATCAAATAACTAAATAAAACATTTGAGTAAGTTATTATGTAATTGAATTGAACGAATGAGTTAATCAAATAACTAAATAAAACACTTGTGTAAGTTATTATGTAATTGAATTGAACGAATGAGTTAATCAAATAACTAAATTAAAAACTTGAATAAGTTATTTTGTAATTGAATTGAACGAATGAGTTAATCAAATAACTAAATAAAACACTTGAGTAAGTTATTATGTAATTGAATTGAACAAATGAGTTAATCAAATAACTAAATTAAAAACTTGAGTAAATTATTATGTAATTGAATTGAACGAATGAGTTAATCAAATAACTAAATAAAACACTTGAGTACCTTATAATGTAATTGAATTGAACGAATGAGTTAATCAAATAACTAAATTAAAAACTTGAGTTAGTTATATATAATGTAATTGAATTGAATGAAAGAGTTAATCAAATAACTAAATAAGACACTTGAGTAAGTTATAATGAAATTGAATTAAACGAATGAGTTAATCAAATAACTAAATAAAACACTTGAGTAAGTTATCATGTAATTGAATTGAACAAATGAGTTAATCAAATAACTAAATAAAACACTTGTGTAAGTTATTATGTAATTGAATTGAACTAATGAGTTAATCAAATAACTAAATTAAAAACTTGAGTAAGTTATAATCACTACTACATTTTTAATCAAAGGCAATGGCTAAAATTAGCTAATGCGACGGTTGTTTTTTGTACCGTTGCAATAGGAATATCTATTGCAACGGACTACGTCAATTAGGTTCATGGATTGAGCTATTGCAACGACTTTACAAGAATCGTTGCATTAGGTTGTTTTATGTCAACGATTTGGTGATGGTCGTTGCATTAGATGGAATTACAAAGAACGGTATGATACGATCGTTGCATTAGACGCATTATCTATGGCAACGATATGTAGTTATCTCGTAGAGATCCAAAATCCCGCAATTATATCTTTTTCCCTCTATTTTTCTCCACAAAAATTTTAAACCTTTACCTTACAGCCTAAACTCCTAAACTTTCGTAAAACAAGCAACAAAAGAAAAATTTCCATTGACTGAGATAACTGATCGAATCCCCTCAAAAAGAAAATTGATCGAAAAACCCTAAGAATATTTGCCAGAAAAAAATTTCAATCTCCCAAATCTTTCAACTGTGTGAATTACAATTATCTAGCAACAGGAAGACTTGGCTCGAGATTTCTTTCAATATTATTCCAGAATTGACGAATATATGCGATATTACTCCTCAAATCCTCAACACATCATGTAGCCGAAATTCTTCCTCAAGAAAACCCAGCAATTAGGCAAAATTTTGAATCACCAATTGAGCTTCAAAAGGTGCATTCTTCTATTTCGTGAATTCTGGAAATTCTTCAAAAGGAACAAAACCCAATCGAGCTTCAAAATAAAGGTGCGTTCTTCAATGTCGTGAATTCTGGAAATTATTCAATTTAGTGATGGTGACTTCTTCAATTTTACACTTATGGTTTTGTTCCATGGCAATAGGATATAAACATAGAGGGGAAATTGTTCAACATAACCCAGCAAGAGGCAAATTATTCACGAAAAAAACAGCAAAGAGTGAAATTGAAGAAAACCCAACAAAGAGGGGAAATTTCGGGTCATAAGTCGAGCTTCAAAAGATATGTTCTTCAAAAGAATTGTATGCTTGAATTTTCAAACTAATTTGCATCTTCTTGTTTATCAGTGATCCCTTATAAGATGTCAATTTTGCATTTGAATGAATTTAATATAGAAAAAAGCTAAATGGAGAACACTAAGTAAATTTACCAAATTACCCGCTTACATGTTCACTCGTGAACTGTTCTTTATCTAGCGTTACTCTTGGATATATGATCTCTCTCTCTCCTCTCTCTCTCTCTCGGTAACTTCGGTATTCCGTAAATGAGTAAATCCATGTTTGTGGACAGTGGTGAATAGAGTTGGTTGGGCTGGTTTATCTGATTCCTACAACTCACGCCAATTAATCAACAGTAAAAATTTGCAAGGATGTTTTACCTATAATCTAAGAATCTTTAGCGTACAGCTTTGTCTGATTCAGTCTTCTGCAGTTTAATTATTGTTCTAAATTCTCTGACAGATAGCTATTTCTTATCTTTTAAGTGGCTATTCGGGAACATACTTTCTAATTGTTTGGCAATTTAGTGATACGGTACCCATAAGCTTTGCAAATCCCTTCTCTACAAGTTTTATACAAGAATGTTACTGTTATTCTAGATAGCTGAACAAGGAAACAAAATTACTTTTACATCTATTAGAAGGGCTCCATAAAGCACCCTGTGTTTCAGAATCCATGAGAGACTCACGTGATTTCAGAATCCTTTATGAGCATGTACTATGCTAATTTGGTACTCTTTCTTTTCCACATTGTTGTGCTTTGCATCGAATGTGGACAGAAGTGTAATTATGTAGCTCTGGGATGCAATCATGCAACATTGACAATATCTTGTACATAGTTTCTCGTCTAGGATTAGGGGTTGGATGTAGTGATTCCTGATCTTGCAATTGGATCAACACCAAGGATGCATCTAGAGATCAACATCCTACTAGTGACTCAAATAGGCAAGCTTCTAATGGGCCGCAAGTGGTAGACCGTGAGGTACTAGCACTACTATATGGTGGGGGAGATCAGAACCACCTTTTACATACTTAAATAACATTTATGGAATATGCTCAAATTTTAGAAAAATTCTGAAACTTAAATTCTGACGTTAATATGGAATTCCTAAATTATGAACAGAAGATATTTTGCATTAATTATTGTTATTTCAACTCCATTTTGTGTTTTTATATCTAAATTGAGTGTTTTCAAACTATTATAATGTTTAAATTTTTAGGTGAACAATGAGCCAAATGGAGGAGATCAAACATAGATATCTCATTTCTTAGTTGGCACACACTTAGCGAATGAAGGTATTATCATCTCACTTCTCTATGAACTAGACATAAGTGCATGTTCTCTCCTTGCAGTTGCCTATACTTGTTGATATTTCTAACTACGTAGTTTCCAACAGTTGTTAAGTTTTAGATTATGTATTAAATTTCTTGTTGGTTCCAATGATACCACTGCATTGTGCATTCTTATAATACAGTATATTCTCCATCAGCGTTTAGCGAAAAGAAGTTGCAGAAACTACAGTAGCAAGTTCCAGTAGCTCAACGCTATCAATCTTTGAGCATGATGAAACCTGTATCCTGTTAAAGTATAAAAAATAAAAATAAAAAGTAACTCTACACTAACACCATATTCACCTACTGCTCAATTAGGCAAAATCTTCAGTTGCAAGACATCCTCACATAGCTGCAGGAGAAATGAAGGGAAACTAAGGGTAAAAACTATATATATAAATACTTTGATTTTGTTTTCTATCTAGACATGTTTGCCATCATAAAGGGCACAAAGTTGCCACTACATGTTGTCTTGAAAAATATTGAGATCACCATATATCTACCCTCATTATGTCTCCCATTCTCAATATGAAGGATATTTTTTTTGCAGTAGAGCTAACCTCAAGTCATCCATAATCCGTACTAACTCCAACATTGAACTAACGCAATAAATGTATTAGACACAAACCCCTTCACGAATGCAGTGAGTAAGCTGGAGAAGTGGAAAGATAAATTTCTTAATTGTTGTTGCAGAGGATAAGAGTGCACAATGCAGTGGTATATTATGTGCACTCAACGTTTTGAATATCTACAACAAAATACAACGTCCTGATAATGATATATATGTCTGCCAACTAGAACCATTTTGACAGAATAAGTCATAATAGAGATGTTAGAGATATAAAGGTCGAAAGTCAAATACAAATATAAGTTATGAAGCACGGAAACCTCTAAGACATGAGGTTTCCCAGTGTCGTCTACATGTTTCGTGCCATGGGAGAAGTTTTTGATTGCTTAAATACTTATTCTGGTTAGATTCAGATGGATAATTTGGTGACTTCGTCTTAAATAGGCTATGGCAGAAGTTTCCTGAAAAGTTCATGTATGTTATACAGGCTTCAAATGTCTCATATTTCATTAGTTTCATCCATGAATTGAAGCATCATAGGAGATAAGTAACAAAACCATATTATCCTGAGGTTATCATGAACAGCACCACAAAGGGAGTCCGCCCATTAAGATAGTGGAATTTTTTTTAAAAATGCACCGGACTAACACATGGGGCAGAAACACGTAGATTATTGAACAAAAAGATTCATATCACTGTTTAGTGTTAAGATAGAGACGACGAACACAGACACGAGTCATCGGACTCATCCTGCTAAATCAGTAATTTGTCCTACCAATTAAATGAGGGTGGTGAAATTGTCATGCAAGAGTGGTGGTTGGCTTCCTTAAATAAGTCTTGGACAAAGGGGGATCGAGCATTACAACTACAAGTACACAACTTTAAATGGACTCAATTTTGACTCACCTTAATCTATTTTCCACTAGTTTATTCTATATATCTGCACTCTTACTCCGTAACTTTTTTATTGTTATGTCAACTCTATTTTCGATTTTAGGCTATAAATTTAGTGTTTTCTAACTATTTACCGTGTTTGATTTATTAGGTGAACAATGAGCCAATGGAGGAGATCAAACATAGATATTTCAGTATATACCCTATTGGTGGCCGGATCTAGCTAGCTATATATTGCAATATGGTGCTTTTGGAAAGTATTTAGAAGGAAATTAAGATATGTATATGCTAGAAATATTTTGTGGTACATTAAAAAATTATTTAGTTTGGTTTGATTTAATACATTTTGTTTATATTAGTAAGAATCTAGTCATGAGATTGTAGTACTCTTCTAAATTCATTAGCTTGAAAATTTTCAATACATGACAACTATTTTGAGCTTTTGAAGCAACTTTTAATCTTGTCACAAATATATATATATATATATATATATATATATATATATATATATATATATATATATATATATATATATATATATATATATATATATATATATATAGGCGGTACAATAACTTGGAGTAATAGGCGTTGCAATAGCTACTGCTAATGGCCGTTGCAATAGCCTAACCGTTGCATAATCTACATGAAACCAATGACTCACACAACCGTTGCATAAAAGTGTGGTCTAGAGCAATGGTTCATCAAGCAGTTGCAACAGGTCCCAAAAGTCGTTGTATTAGACCTATTGCAACGCCTTCAAATGCGACGGTTCAAAACCGTTGCAATAGGTCTAATTCAACGACATTTGGGCCTATTGCAACGGTTTTCATGCGTTGCCTTTTCCCTTTAATGTAGTAGTGAATGTAATTGAATTGAACGAATTAGTTAATCAAATAACTAGATTAAAAACTTGAGTTAGTTATAATGTAATTGAATTGAACGAATGATTTAATCAAATAACTAAATAAAACACTTGAGTAAGTTATTATGTAATTGAATTGAACGAATGAGTTAATTAAATAACTAGATAAAACACTTGTGTAACTTATTATGTAATTAAATTGAACGAATGAGTTAATCAAATAACTAAATTATAAACTTGAGTAAGTTATAATGTAATTGAATTAAACGAATGAGTTAACCAAATAACTAAATTAAAAACTTGAGTTAGTTATATATAATGTAATTGAATTGAACGAAGGATTTAATCAAATAACTAAATAAAACACTTGAGTTAGTTATAATGTAATTGAATTGAAAGAATGAGTTAATCAAATAACTAAATAAAACACTTGAGATAGTTATTATATTATTGAATTGAACGAATGAGTTAATCAAAAAACTAAATAAAACACTTGAGTAAGTTATTATGTAATTGAATTGAACGAATTAGTTAATCAAATAACTAAATTTAAAACTTGATTAAATTATAATGTAATTGAATTGAACGAATTAGTTAATCAAATAACTAAATTAAAAACTTAAGTTAGTTATAATGTAATTGAATTGAATGAATAATTTAATCAAATAACTAAAATAAAACACCTGAGTAAGTTATTATGTAATTGAATTTAACGAATGAGTTAATCAAATAACTAAATTAAAAACTTGAGTTAATTATAATGTAATTGAATTGAACGAATGAGTTAATCAAATAATTAAATAAAACACTTGAGTAAGTTATTTTGTAATTGAATTGAACGAATGAGTTAATCAAATAACAACATAAAACACTTGAGTAAGTTATCATGTAATTGAATTGAACGAATGAGTTAATCAAATAACTAAATAAAACACTTGGGTAAGTTATTATGTAATTGAATTGAACTAATGAGTTAATCAAATAACTAAATTAAAAACTTGAGTAAATTATAATGTAATTGAATTGAACGAATGATTTAATCAAAAAACTAAATAAAACACTTGATTAAGTTATTATGTAATTGAATTGAACGAATGAGTTAATCAAATAACTAAATAAAACACTTGTGTAATTTATTATGTAATTGAATTGGACGAATGAGTTAATCAAATAACTAAATTAAAAACTTGAGAAAGTTATAATGTAATTGAATTGAACGAATGAGTTAATCAAATAACTAAATTAAAAACTTTAGTTAATTATAATGTAATTGAATTGAACGAAGGAGTTAATCAAATAACCAAATAAAACACTTGAGTAAGTTATTATGTAATTGAATTGAACGATATGAGTTAATCAAATAACTAAATAAAACACTTGAGTAAGTTATTATGTAATTGGATTGAACAAATGAGTTAATCAAATAACAAAATTAAAAACTTGAGTAAGTTATTATGTAATTGAATTGAACGAATGAATTAATCAAATAACTAAATTAAAAACTTGAGTTAGTTATAATATAATTAAATTAAAAGAAGAATTTAATCAAATAACTAAATAAAACACTTGAGTAAGTTATTATGTAATTTAATTGAACGAATGTGTTAATCAAATAACTAAATAAAAAACTTGAGTTAGTTATAATATAATTAAATTAAAAGAAGAATTTAATCAAATAACTAAATAAAACACTTGAGTAAGTTATTATGTAATTTAATTGAACGAATGTGTTAATCAAATAACTAAAATAACGAAATAAAACACTCGAGTAAGTTATAACATAATTGAATTAAACGAATGAGTTAATCAAATAACTAAATTAAAAAATCGAGTAAGTTATAATGTAACTGAATTAGATGAATGAGTTAATCAAATAACTAAATTAAAAACTTGAGTAAGTTATTATGTAATTGAATTGAACGAATGAGTTATTCAAATAACCAAATTAAAAAGTTGAGCAAGTTATAATGCAATTGAATTGAACGAATTAGTTAGTCAAATAACTAAATAAAAAATTTGAGTTTGTTATAATGTAATTGAATTGAACGAATGATTTAATCAAATAACTAAATAAAACATTTGAGTAAGTTATTATGTAATTGAATTGAACGAATGAGTTAATCAAATAACTAAATAAAACACTTGTCTAAGTTATTATGTAATTGAATTGAACGAATGTGTTAATCAAATAACTAAACTAAAAACTTGAATAAGTTATTTTGTAATTGAATTGAACGAATGAGTAAATCAAATAACTAAATTAAAAAGTTGAGTTAGTTATTATGTAATTGTAATGAACGAACGATTTAATCATATAACTAAATAAAACACTTGAGTAAGTTATTATGTAATTGAATTGAACAAATGAGTTAATCAAATAACTAAATTAAAAACTTGAGTAAATTATTATGTAATTGAATTGAACGAATGAGTTATTCAAATAACTAAATAAAACACTTGAGTACCTTATAATGTAATTGAATTGAACGAATGAGTTAATCAAATAACTAAATAAGACACTTGAGTCAGTTATTATGTTATTGAATTGAACGAATGAGTTATTCAAATAACCAAATCAAAAAGTTGAGCAAGTTATAATGCAATTGAATTGAACGAATTAGTTAGTCAAATAACTAAATAAAAAACTTGAGTTAGTTATAAAGTAATTGAATTGAACGAATGATTTAATCAAATAACTAAATAAAACATTTGAGTAAGTTATTATGTAATTGAATTGAACGAATGAGTTAATCAAATAACTAAATAAAACACTTGTCTAAGTTATTATGTAATTGAATTGAACGAATGTGTTAATCAAATAACTAAACTAAAAACTTGAATAAGTTATTTTGTAATTGAATTGAACGAATGAGTAAATCAAATAACTAAATTAAAAAGTTGAGTTAGTTATTATGTAATTGTAATGAACGAACGATTTAATCATATAACTAAATAAAACACTTGAGTAAGTTATTATGTAATTGAATTGAACAAATGAGTTAATCAAATAACTAAATTAAAAACTTGAGTAAATTATTATGTAATTGAATTGAACGAATGAGTTAATCAAATAACTAAATAAAACACTTGAGTACCTTATAATGTAATTGAATTGAACGAATGAGTTAATCAAATAACTAAATAAGACACTTGAGTCAGTTATTATGTTATTGAATTGAACGAATGAGTTATTCAAATAACCAAATCAAAAAGTTGAGCAAGTTATAATGCAATTGAATTGAACGAATTAGTTAGTCAAATAACTAAATAAAAAACTTGAGTTAGTTATAAAGTAATTGAATTGAACGAATGATTTAATCAAATAACTAAATAAAACATTTGAGTAAGTTATTATGTAATTGAATTGAACGAATGAGTTAATCAAATAACTAAATAAAACACTTGTTAAGTTATTATGTAATTGAATTGAACGAATGAGTTAATCAAATAACTAAATTAAAAAGTTGAGTAAGTTATAATGTAATTGAATTGAACGAATTAGTTAATCAAATGACTAAATTAAAAACTTGAGTTAGTTATTATGTAATTGTAATGAACGAACGATTTAATCATATAACTAAATAAAACACTTGAGTAAGTTATTATGTAATTGAATTGAACAAATGAGTTAATCAAATAACTAAATTAAAAACTTGAGTAAATTATTATGTAATTGAATTGAACGAATGATTTAATCAAATAACTAAATAAAACACTTGAGTACCTTATAATGTAATTGAATTGAACGAATGAGTTAATCAAATTACTAAATAAAACACTTGAGTTAGTTATTATGTAATTGAATTGAACGAATGAGTTAATCAAATAACTAAATACACTTGAGTAAGTTATCATGTAATTGAATTGAACAAATGAGTTAATCAAATAACTAAATAAAACACTTGTGTAAGTTATTATGTAATTGAATTGAACTAATGAGTTAATCAAATAACTAAATTTAAAACTTGAGTAAGTTATAATGTAATTGAATTGAACGAATTAGTTAATCAAATAACTAGATTAAACACTTGAGTTAGTTAAAATGTAATTGAATTGAACGAATGATTTAATCAAATAACTAAATTAAACACTTGAGTAAGTTATTATGTAATTGAATTGAACGAATGAGTTAATCAAATAACTAAATAAAACACTTGAGTAAGTTATAATGTAATTGAATTGAACGAAGAAGTTAATCAAATAACTAAATAAAACACTTGAGTAAGTTATTATGTAATTTAATTGAACGAATGAGTTAATCAAATAACTAAAATAAATAAAACACTCGAGTAAGTTATAACGTAATTGAATTGAACGAATGAGTTAATCAAATAACTAAATTAAAAAATCGAGTAAGTTATAATGTAATTGAATTAAACGAATGAGTTAATCAAATAACTAAATTAAAAACTTGAGTAAGTTATTATGTAATTGAATTGAACGAATGAGTTATTCAAATAACCAAATTAAAAAGTTGAGTAAGTTATAATGCAATTGAATTGAACGAATTAGTTAGTCAAATAACTAAATAAAAAACTTGAGTTAGTTATAATGTAATTGAATTGAACGAATGATTTAATCAAATAACTAAATAAAACATTTGAGTAAGTTATTATGTAATTGAATTGAACGAATGAGTTAATCAAATAACTAAATAAAACACTTGTCTAAGTTATTATGTAATTGAATTGAACGAATGAGTTAATCAAATAACTAAATTAAAAACTTGAATATGTTATTTTGTAATTGAATTGAACGAATGAGTAAATCAAATAACTAAATTAAAAATTGAGTTAGTTATTATGTAATTGAATGAACGAACGAGTTAATCAAATAACTAAATAAAACACTTGAGTAAGTTATTATGTAATTGAATTGAACAAATGAGTTAATCAAATAACTAAATTAAAAACTTGAGTAAATTATTATGTAATTGAATTGAACGAATGAGTTAATCAAATAACTAAATAAAACACTTGAGTACGTTATAATGTAATTGAATTGAACGAATGAGTTAATCAAATAACTAAATAAAACACTTGAGTAAGTTATTATGTAATTGAATTGAACGAATGAGTTAATCAAATAACCAAATAAAAAAGTTGAGTAAGTTATAATGTAATTGAATTGAACGAATTAGTTAATCAAATAACTAAATAAAAAACTTGAGTTAGTTATAAAGTAATTGAATTGAACGAATGAGTTAATCAAATAACTAAATAAAACACTTGAGTAAGTTATTATGTAATTGAATTGAACGAATGAGTTAATCAAATAACTAAATAAAACACTTGTGTAAGTTATTATGTAATTGAATTGAACGAATGAGTTAATCAAATAACTAAATTAAAAACTTGAGTAAGTTATATAATGTAATTGAATTGAACGAATTAGTTAATCAAATAACTAAATTAAAAACTTGAGTTAGTTATTATGTAATTGAATTGAACGAACGATTTAATCAAATAACTAAATAAAACACTTGAGTAAGTTATTATGTAATTGAATTGAACAAATGAGTTAATCAAATAACTAAATTAAACACTTGAGTAAGTTATTATGTAATTGAATTGAACGAATGAGTTAATCAAATAACTAAATAAAACACTTGAGTAAGTTATAATGTAATTGAATTGAACGAATGAGTTAATCAAATAACTAAATAAAACACTTGAGTAAGTTATTATGTAATTGAATTGAACGAATGAGTTAATCAAATAACTAAATAAAACACTTGAGTAAGTTATCATGTAATTGAATTGAACAAATGAGTTAATCAAATAACTAAATAAAACACTTGTGTAAGTTATTATGTAATTGAATTGAACTAATGAGTTAATCAAATAACTAAATTAAAAACTTGAGTAAGTTATAATGTAATTGAATTGAACGAATGAGTTAATCAAATAACTAAATTAAACACTTGAGTTAAGTTATAATGTAATTGAATTGAACGAATGATTTAATCAAATAACTAAATTAAACACTTGAGTAAGTTATTATGTAATTGAATTGAACGAATGAGTTAATCAAATAACTAAATAAAACACTTGAGTAAGTTATTATGTAATTGAATTGAACGAATGAGTTAATCAAATAACTAAATTAAAAACTTGAGTAAGTTATTATGTAATTGAATTGAACGAATGAGTTAATCAAATAACTAAATTAAAAACTTGAGTAAGTTATTATGTAATTGAATTGAACGAATGAGTTAATCAAATAACTAAATAAAACACTTGAGTAAGTTATAATGTAATTGAATTGAACGAATGAGTTAATCAAATAACTAAATAAAACACTTGAGTATAGTTATAATGTAATTGAATTGAACGAATGAGTTAATCAAATAACTAAATAAAACACTTGAGTAAGTTATTATGTAATTGAATTGAACGAATGAGTTAATCAAATAACTAAATAAAACACTTGAGTAAGTTATTATGTAATTGAATTGAACGAATGAGTTAATCAAATAACTAAATAAAACACTTGAGTAAGTTATTATGTAATTGAATTGAACGAATGAGTTAATCAAATAACTAAATAAAACACTTTAAGTTATTATAAGTAATTGAATTGAACGAATGAGTTAATCAAATAACTAAATAAAACACTTGAGTAAGTTATTATGTAATTGAATTGAACGAATGAGTTAATCAAATAACAAAATAAAACACTTGAGTAAGTTATAATGTAATTGAATTGAACGAATGAGTTAATCAAATAACTAAATAAAACACTTGAGTAAGTTATTATGTAATTGAATTGAACGAATGAGTTAATCAAATAACTAAATAAAACACTTGAGTAAGTTATAATGTAATTGAATTGAACAAATGAGTTAATCAAATAACTAAATAAAACACTTGAGTAAGTTATTATGTAATTGAATTGAACGAATGAGTTAATCAAATAACTAAATAAAACACTTGAGTAAGTTATTATGTAATTGAATTGAACGAATGAGTTAATCAAATAACTAAATAAAACACTTGAGTAAGTTATTATGTAATTGAATTGAACGAATGAGTTAATCAAATAACTAAATTAAAACACTTGAGTAAGTTATAATGTAATTGAATTGAACGAATGAGTTAATCAAATAACTAAATAAAACACTTGAGTAAGTTATTATGTAATTGAATTGAACGAATGAGTTAATCAAATAACTAAATTAAAAACTTGAGTAAGTTATAATGTAATTGAATTGAACGAATGAGTTAATCAAATAACTAAATAAAACACTTGAGTAAGTTATTATGTAATTGAATTGAACGAATGAGTTAATCAAATAACTAAATAAAACACTTGAGTAAGTTATTATGTAATTGAATTGAACGAATGAGTTAATCAAATAACTAAATAAAACACTTGAGTAAGTTATAATGTAATTGAATTGAACGAATGAGTTAATCAAATAACTAAACTAAAACACTTGAGTAAGTTATATATGTAATTGAATTGAACGAAGGAGTTAATCAAATAACTAAATAAAACACTTGAGTAAGTTATAATGTAATTGAATTGAACGAATGAGTTAATCAAATAACTAAATAAAACACTTGAGTTAAGTTATTATGTAATTGAATTGAACGAATGAGTTAATCAAATAACTAAATAAAACACTTGAGTAAGTTATTATGTAATTGAATTGAACGAATGAGTTAATCAAATAACTAAATAAAACACTTGAGTAAGTTATTATGTAATTGAATTGAACAAATGAGTTAATCAAATAACTAAATAAAACACTTGAGTAAGTTATTATGTAATTGAATTGAACGAATGAGTTAATCAAATAACTAAATAAAACACTTGAGTAAGTTATAATGTAATTGAATTGAACGAATGAGTTAATCAAATAACTAAATAAAACACTTGAGTAAGTTATTATGTAATTGAATTGAACGAATGAGTTAATCAAATAACTAAATAAAACACTTGAGTAAGTTATAATGTAATTGAATTGAACGAATGAGTTAATCAAATAACTAAATAAAAAACTTGAGTAAGTTATAATGTAATTGAATTGAACGAAGGAGTTAATCAAATAACTAAATAAAACACTTGAGTAAGTTATAATGTAATTGAATTGAACGAAAGAGTTAATCAAATAACTAAATAAAACACTTGAGTAAGTTATTATGTAATTGAATTGAACGAATGAGTTAATCAAATAACTAAATAAAACACTTGAGTAAGTTATTATGTAATTGAATTGAACGAATGAGTTAATCAAATAACTAAATTAAAAACTTGAGTAAGTTATAATGTAATTGAATTGAACGAATGAGTTAATCAAATAACTAAATAAAACACTTGAGTTAGTTATAATGTAATTGAATTGAACGAATGAGTTAATCAAATAACTAAATAAAACACTTGAGTAAGTTATTATGTAATTGAATTGAACGAATGAGTTAATCAAATAACTAAATAAAACACTTGAGCAAGTTATTATGTAATTGAATTGAACGAATGAGTTAATCAAATAACTAAATAAAAAACTTGAGTAAGTTATAATGTAATTGAATTGAACGAATGAGTTAATCAAATAACTAAATAAAACACTTGAGTAAGTTATTATGTAATTGAATTGAACGAATGAGTTAATCAAATAACTAAATAAAACACTTGAGTAAGTTATTATGTAATTGAATTGAACGAATGAGTTAATCAAATAACTAAATAAAAAACTTGAGTAAGTTATAATGTAATTGAATTGAACGAATTGAGTTAATCAAATAACTAAATTAAACACTTGAGTAAGTTATTATGTAATTGAATTGAACGAATGAGTTAATCAAATAAGTAAATAAAACACTTGAATCAGTTATTATGTAATTGAACTGAACGAATGAGTTAATCAAATAACTAAATAAAACACTTGAGTAAGTTATTATGTAATTGAATTGAACGAATGAGTTAATCAAATAACTAAATAAAACACTCGAGTAAGTTATTATGTAATTGAATTGAACGAATGAGTTAATCAAATAACTAAATAAAACACTTGAGTAAGTTATTATGTAATTGAATTGAACGAATGAGTTAATCAAATAACTAAATAAAAAACTTGAGTAAGTTATAATGTAATTGAATTGAACGAATGGGTTGATCAAATAACTAAATTAAAAACTTGAGTAAGTTATAATGTAATTGAATTGAACGAAAGAGTTAATCAAATAACTAAATAAAACACTTGAGTAAGTTATAATGTAATTGAATTGAACGAATAAGTTAATCAAATAACTAAATAAAACACTTGAGTAAGTTATTATGTAATTGAATTGAACGAATGAGTTAATCAAATAACTAAATAAAACACTTGAGTAAGTTATTATGTAATTGAATTGAACGAATGAGTTAATCAAATAACTAAATAAAACACTTGAGTAAGTTATTATGTAATTGAATTGAACAAATGAGTTAATCAAATAACTAAATACAACACTTGGAGTAAGTTATTATGTAATTGAATTGAACGAATGAGTTAATCAAATAACTAAATTAAAAACTTGAGTAAGTTATAATGTAATTGAATTGAACGAATTAGTTAATCAAATAACTAAATAAAACACTTGAGTAAGTTATTATGTAATTGAATTGAACGAATGAGTTAATCAAATAACTAAATAAAACACTTGAGTAAGTTATAATGTAATTGAATTGAACGAATGAGTTAATCAAATAACTAAATAAAACACTTGAGTAAGTTATAATGTAATTGAATTGAACGAAGGAGTTAATCAAATAACTAAATAAAACACTTGAGTAAGTTATAATGTAATTGAATTGAACGAATGAGTTAATCAAATAACTAAATAAAACACTTGAGTAAGTTATTATGTAATTGAATTGAACGAATGAGTTAATCAAATAACTAAATAAAACACTTGAGTAAGTTATTATGTAATTGAATTGAACGAATGAGTTAATCAAATAACTAAATTAAACACTTGAGTAAGTTATAATGTAATTGAATTAACGAATGAGTTAATCAAATAACTAAATAAAACACTTGAGTAAGTTATAATGTAATTGAATTGAACGAATGAGTTAATCAAATAACTAAATAAAACACTTGAGTAAGTTATTATGTAATTGAATTGAACGAATGAGTTAATCAAATAACTAAATAAAAAACTTGAGTAAGTTATAATGTAATTGAATTGAACGAATGAGTTAATCAAATAACTAAATAAAAACACTTGAGTAAGTTATAATGTAATTGAATTGAACGAATGAGTTAATCAAATAACTAAATAAAACACTTGAGTAAGTTATTATGTAATTGAATTGAACGAATGAGTTAATCAAATAACTAAATAAAACACTTGAGTAAGTTATTATGTAATTGAATTGAACGAATGAGTTAATCAAATAACTAAATAAAAAACTTGAGTAAGTTATAATGTAATTGAATTGAACTAATGAGTTAATCAAATAACTAAATAAAATACTTGAGTAAGTTATTATGTAATTGAATTGAACGAACGAGTTAATCAAATAACTAAATAAAACACTTCGAGTAAGTTATTACGTAATTGAATTGAACGAATGAGTTAATCAAATAACTAAATAAAAAAATTGAGTAAGTTATAATGTAATTGAATTGAACGAATGAGTTAATCAAATAACTAAATAAAACACTTGAGTAAGTTATTATGTAATTGAATTGAACGAATGAGTTAATCAAATAACTAAATAAAACACTTGTGTAAGTTATTATGTAATTGAATTGAACGAATGAGTTAATCAAATAACTAAATAAAACACTTGAGTAAGTTATAATGTAATTGAATTGAACGAATGAGTTAATCAAATAACTAAATAAAAAACTTGAGTAAGTTATATATGTAATTGAATTGAACGAAGGAGTTAATCAAATAACTAAATAAAACACTTGAGTTAGTTATAATGTAATTGAATTGAACGAATGATTTAATCAAATAACTAAATAAAACACTTGAGTAAGTTATTATGTAATTGAATTGAACGAAAGAGTTAATCAAATAACTAAATAAAACACTTGAGTAAGTTATTATGTAATTGAATTGAACGAATGAGTTAATCAAATAACTAAATAAAACACTTGAGTAAGTTATAATGTAATTGAATTGAACGAAGGAGTTAATCAAATAACTAAATAAAACACTTGAGTAAGTTATTATGTAATTGAATTGAACTAATGAGTTAATCAAATAACTAAATTAAAAACTTGAGTAAGTTATAATGTAATTGAATTGAACGAATGAGTTAATCAAATAACTAAATAAAACACTTGAGTAAGTTATTATGTAATTGAATTGAACGAATGAGTTAATCAAATAACTAAATTAAAAACTTGAGTAAGTTATAATGTAATTGAATTGAACGAATGAGTTAATCAAATAACTAAATAAAACACTTGAGTTAGTTATATATAATGTAATTGAATTGAACGAAGGATTTAATCAAATAACTAAATAAAACAATTGAGTAAGTTATAATGTAATTGAATTGAACGAATGAGTTAATCAAATAACTAAATAAAACACTTGAGTAAGTTATTATGTAATTGAATTGAACGAATGAGTTAATCAAATAACTAAATAAAACACTTGAGTAAGTTATTATGTAATTGAATTGAACGAATGAGTTAATCAAATAACTAAATTTAAAACACTTGAGTAAGTTATAATGTAATTGAATTGAACGAATGAGTTAATCAAATAACTAAATAAAATACTTGAGCAAGATATAATGTAATTGAATTGAACGAAGGAGTTAATCAAATAACTAAATAAAACACTTGAGTAAGTTATTATGTAGTTGAATTGAACGAATGAGTTAATCAAATAACCAAATAAAAAGCTTGAGTAAGTTATTATGTAATTGAATTGAACGAATGAGTTAATCAAATAACTAAATAAAAAACATGAGTTAGTTATAATGTAATTGAATTGAACGAATGATTTAATCAAATAACTAAATAAAACATTTGAGTAAGTTATTATGTAATTGAATTGAACGAATGAGTTAATCAAATAACTAAATAAAACACTTGACTAAGTTATTATGTAATTGAATTGAACGAATGAGTTAATCAAATAACTAAGTTAAAAAGTTGAGTAATTTATAATGTAATTGAATTGAACTAATGAGTTAATCAAATAACTAAATTAAAAACTTGAGTTAGTTATTATGTAATTGTAATGAACGAAGGAGTTAATCAATTAACTAAATAAAACACTTGAGTAAGTTATTATGTAATTGAATTGAACTAATGAGTTAATCAAATAACTAAATAAAACACTTGAGTAAGTTATTATGTAATTGAATTGAACGAATGAGTTAATCAAATAACTAAATAAAACACTTGTGTAAGTTATTATGTAATTGAATTGAACGAATGAGTTAATCAAATAACTAAATAAAACACTTGAGTAAGTTATAATGTAATTGAATTGAACGAATGAGTTAATCAAATAACTAAATAAAACACTTGAGTAAGTTATTATGTAATTGAATTGAACGAATGTGTTAATCAAATAACTAAATTAAAAACTTGAGAAAGTTATAATGTAATTGAATTGAACGAATGAGTTAATCAAATAACTAAATTAAAAACTTGAGTTAGTTATATATAATTTAATTGAATTGAACGAAGGAGTTAATCAAATAACTAAATAAAACACTTGAGTAAGCTATAATGTAATTGAATTGAACGAATGAGTTAATCAAATAACTAAATAAAACACTTGAGTAAGTTATTATGTAATTGAATTGAACGAATGAGTTAATCAAATAACTAAATAAAACACTTGAGTAAGTTATTATGTAATTGAATTGAACGAATGAGTTAATCAAATAACTAAATTAAAAACTTGATTAAGTTATAATGTAATTGAATTGAACGAATGAGTTAATCAAATAACTAAATAAAACACTTGAGTAAGTTATAATGTAATTGAATTGAACGAATGAGTTAATCAAATAACTAAATAAAACACTTGAGTAAGTTATTATGTAATTGAATTGAACGAATGAGTTAATCAAATAACTAAATAAAACACTTGAGTAAATTATAATGTAATTGAATTGAACGAAAGAGTTAATCAAATAACTAAATAAAACACTTGAGTAAGTTATAATGTAATTGAATTGAACGAATGAGTTAATCAAATAACTAAATTAAAAACTTGAGTAAGTTATAATGTAATTGAATTGAACGAAGGAGTTAATCAAATAACTAAATAAAACACTTGAGTAAGTTATAACGTAATTGAATTGAACGAAGGAGTTAATCAAATAACTAAAATAAAACACTTGAGTAAGTTATTATGTAATTGAATTGAACGAATGAGTTAATCAAATAACTAAATAAAACACTTGAGTAAGTTATAATGTAATTGAATTGAACGAATGAATTAATCAAATAACTAAATAAAACACTTCGAGTAAGTTATTATAAGTAATTGAATCGAACGAAATGAGTTAATCAAATAACTAAATAAAACACTTGAGTAAGTTATAATGTAATTGAATTAAACGAATGAGTTAATCAAATAACTAAATAAAAACACTCTGAGTTAGTTATAATGTAATCATGAATCGAACGAAAGAGTTAATCAAATAACTAAATAAAAAATTCGAGTAAGTTATTATGTAATTGAATTGAACGAACGAGTTAATCAAATAACTAAATAAAACACTTGAGTAAGTTATTATGTAATTGAATTGAACGAATGAGTTAATCAAATAACTAAATAAAACACTTGAGTAAGTTATAATGTAATTGAATTGAACGAATGAGTTAATCAAATAACTAAATAAAACACAAGAGTAAGTTATAATGTAATTGAATTGAACGAAAGAGTTAATCAAATAACTAAATAAAACACTTGAGTAAGTTATAATGTAATTGAATTGAACGAACGAGTTAATCAAATAACTAAATAAAACACTTGAGTAAGTTATTATGTAATTGAATTGAACGAATGAGTTAATCAAATAACTAAATAAAACACTTGAGTAAGTTATTATGTAATTGAATTGAACGAATGAGTTAATCAAATAACTAAATAAAACACTTGAGTAAGTTATAATGTAATTGAATTGAACGAATGAGTTAATCAAATAACTAAATAAAACACTTGAGTAAGTTATAATGTAATTGAATTGAACGAATGGAGTTAATCAAATAACTAAATAAAACATTTGAGTAAGTTATTATGTAAGTGAATTGAACGAATGAGTTAATCAAATAACTAAATAAAACACTTGAGTAAGTTATAATGTAATTGAATTGAACGAATGAGTTAATCAAATAACTAAATAAAACACTGAGTAAGTTATAATGTAATTGAATTGAACGAATGAGTTAATCAAATAACTAAATAAAACACTTGAGTAAGTTATTATGTAATTGAATTGAACGAATGAGTTAATCAAATAACTAAATAAAACACTCGAGTAAGTTATAATGTAATTGAATTGAACGAATGAGTTAATCAAATAACTAAATAAAACACTCGAGTAAGTTATAATGTAATTGAATTGAACGAATGAGTTAATCAAATAACTAAATAAAACACTTGAGTAAGTTATTATGTAATTGAATTGAACGAATGAGTTAATCAAATAACTAAATAAAACACTTGAGTAAGTTATTATGTAATTGAATTGAACGAATGAGTTAATCAAATAACTAAATAAAACACTTGAGTAAGTTATTATGTAATTGAATTGAACGAATGAGTTAATCAAATAACTAAATAAAACACTTGAGTAAGTTATAATGTAATTGAATTGAACGAATGAGTTAATCAAATAACTAAATAAAACACTCGAGTAAGTTATAATGTAATTGAATTGAACGAAGGAGTTAATCAAATAACTAAATAAAACACTTGAGTAAGTTATAATGTAATTGAATTGAACGAATGAGTTAATCAAATAACTAAATAAAACACTTGAGTAAGTTATTATGTAATTGAATTGAACGAATGAGTTAATCAAATAACTAAATAAAACACTTGAGTAAGTTATTATGTAATTGAATTGAACGAATGAGTTAATCAAATAACTAAATAAAACACTTGAGTACGTTATAATGTAATTGAATTGAACGAAGGAGTTAATCAAATAACTAAATAAAACACTTGAAGTAAGTTATTATGTAATTGAATTGAACGAATGAGTTAATCAAATAACTAAATAAAACACTTGAGTAAGTTATAATGTAATTGAATTGAACGAATGAGTTAATCAAATAACTAAATAAAACACTCGAGTAAGTTATAATGTAATTGAATTGAACGAATGAGTTAATCAAATAACTAAATAAAACACTTGAGTAAGTTATTATGTAATTGAATTGAACGAATGAGTTAATCAAATAACTAAATTAAAAACTTGAGTTAGTTATAATGTAATTGAATTGAACGAATGAGTTAATCAAATAACTAAATAAAACACTTGAGTAAGTTATAATGTAATTGAATTGAACGAATGAGTTAATCAAATAACTAAATAAAACACTTGAGTAAGTTATTATGTAATTGAATTGAACGAATGAGTTAATCAAATAACTAAATAAAACACTTGAGTAAGTTATTATGTAATTGAATTGAACGAATGAGTTAATCAAATAACTAAATAAAACACTTGAGTAAGTTATTATGTAATTGAATTGAACGAATGAGTTAATCAAATAACTAAATAAAACACTTGAGTAAGTTATTATGTAATTGAATTGAACGAAGGAGTTAATCAAATAACTAAATAAAACACTTGAGTAAGTTATTATGTAATTGAATTGAACGAATGAGTTAATCAAATAACTAAATAAAACACTTGAGTAAGTTATTATGTAATTGAATTGAACGAATGAGTTAATCAAATAACTAAATAAAACACTTGAGTAAGTTATAATGTAATTGAATTGAACAAATGAGTTAATCAAATAACTAAATAAAACACTTGAGTAAGTTATTATGTAATTGAATTGAACGAATGAGTTAATCAAATAACTAAATAAAACACTTGAGTAAGTTATTATGTAATTGAATTGAACGAATGAGTTAATCAAATAACTAAATAAAACACTTGAGTAAGTTATTATGCAATTGAATTGAACGAATGAGTTAATCAAATAACTAAATAAAACACTTGAGTAAGTTATAATGTAATTGAATTGAACGAATGAGTTAATCAAATAACTAAATAAGACACCTGAGTAAGTTATAATGTAATTGAATTGAACGAATGAGTTAATCAAATAACTAAATAAAACACTTGGTAAGTTATTATGTAATTGAATTGAACGAATGAGTTAATCAAATAACTAAATAAAAACACTCGAGTAAGTTATAATGTAATTGAATTGAACGAATGAGTTAATCAAATAACTAAATAAAACACTTGAGTAAGTTATTATGTAATTGAATTGAACGAATGAGTTAATCAAATAACTAAATAAAAAACTTGAGTAAGTTATAATGTAATTGAATTGAACGAATCGAGTTAATCAAATAACTAAATAAAACACTTGAGTAAGTTATAATGTAATTGAATTGAACGAATGAGTTAATCAAATAACTAAATAAAACACTTGAGTAAGTTATTATGTAATTGAATTGAACGAATGAGTTAATCAAATAACTAAATAAAACACTTGAGTAAGTTATAATGTAATTGAATTGAACGAATGAGTTAATCAAATAACTAAATAAAACACTTGAGTAAGTTATTATGTAATTGAATTGAACGAATGAGTTAATCAAATAACTAAATAAAAAACTTGAGTAAGTTATTATGTAATTGAATTGAACGAATGAGTTAATCAAATAACTAAATAAAACACTTGAGTAAGTTATAATATAATTGAATTGAACGAATGGAGTTAATCAAATAACTAAATAAAACACTCGAGTAAGTTATAATGTAATTGAATTGAACGAATGAGTTAATCAAATAACTAAATAAAACACTTGAGTAAGTTATTATGTAATTGAATTGAACAAATGAGTTAATCAAATAACTAAATAAAACACATGAGTAAGTTATAATGTAATTGAATTGAACTAATTGAGTTAATCAAATAACTAAATAAAACACTTGAGTAAGTTATAATGTAATTGAATTGAACGAATGAGTTAATCAAATAACTAAAT